>CM061752.1:71131437-72507797 GCA_030979885.1 Lolium multiflorum | reverse complement strand
AGTAGGAGCCAAGAAGCACGTTGAAGGTTGATGGTCGCGAAATGTGATGCGGCGCAACACTAGGGATTCCGGCGCCAACGTGGAACATAACCCAAGTACTTTGCCCCAACGAAACATTGAGGTTGTCAATCTCACCGGTTTTGCTGAAACAAAGGATTAAACGTATCGAGTGGAAGATGTTTGCAAAGAAAACAATAAAAGTAGATTGTATGCTATGTAAAGAATAGGACCGGGGTCCACAGTTCACTAGAGGTGTTTCTCCCCATAAGATAAAAGCATGTTGGGTGAACAAATTACAATGGGCAATTGACAAATAGAGAAAGGCATAACAATGCATATACATGATATGATAAATATAGTGAGATTTAATCCGGGCATTACGACAAAGTACATAGACCGCCATCCAACTGCATCTATGCCTAAAAAGTCCACCTTCAGGTTATCATCCGAACCCCCTCCAGTATTAAGTTGCAAAGCAACAGACAATTGCATTAAGTATGGTGCGTAATGTAATCAACAACTACATCCTTAGACATAGCATCAATGTTTTATCCCTAGTGGCAACAGCACATCACAACCTTAGAACTTTCTGTCACTATCCCAGGTGTCAATGAAGGCATGAACCCACTATCGAGCATAAATACTCCTCTTGGAGTTAAGAGCAAAAACTTGGCCAGAGCCTCTACTAATAACGGAGAGCATGCAAGATCATAAACAACACATAAACAATAGATTGATAATCACCATAATCATAGTACTCTCTATCCATCGGATCCCGACAAACACAACATATAGTATTACAAATAGATGATCTTGATCATGTTAGGCAGCTCACAAGATCCAACAATGAAGCACAACAAGGAGAAGACGACCATCTAGCTACTGCTATGGACCCATGGTCCAGGGGTGAACTACTCACTCATCACTCCGGAGGCGATCATGGCGATGAAGAGTCCTCCGGGAGATGAATCCCCTGGCAGGGTGCCGGAGGCGATCTCCGGAATCCCCCGAGATGGGATTCGCGGCGGCGGCGTCTCTGGAAGGTTTTCCGTATCGTGGCTCTCGGTACTGGGGGTTTCGCGACGGAGGCTTTAAGTAGGCGGAGGGTCAACGCGAGGGGCCACACGAGGGGCCCAGGGGGCAGGTCGGCGCGGCCAGGGCTTGGGCCGCGCCGGCCACCCCTCTGGCCGCCTCGTGGCCCCACTTCGTTATCTCTTCGGTCTTCTGGAAGCTTCGTGCAAAAATAGGACCCTGGGCGAAAGTTTCGTCCAATTCCGAGAATATTTCTTTACTAGGATTTCTGAAACCAAAAACAGCAGAAAACAGCAACTGGCTCTTCGGCATCTTGTTAATAGGTTAGTTCCATAAAATGCATAAATATGACATATAATGTGCATAAAACATGTAGGTATCATCAATAAAGTAGCATGGAACATAAGAAATTATCGATACGTTGAGACGTACGCACTCCTGCTTAGTTCTGCTCGTCCCGAGCAGGTAAAACGATAACAAAGATAATTTCTGAAGTGACATGCCATCATAATCTTGATCATACTATTTGTAAACATATGTAATGAATGCAGCGATCAAAACAAAGGTAATGACATGAGTAAACAAATGAATCATAAAGCAAAGACTTTTCATGAATAGTACTTCAAGACAAGCATCAATAAGTCTTGCATAAGAATTAACTCATAAAGCAATAAATCAGAGTAAAGGTGTTGAAGCAACACATAGGAAGATTAAGTTTCAGCGGTTGCTTTCAACTTATAACATGTATATCTCATGGATATTGTCAACATAAAGTAATATAACAAGTGCAATATGCAAGTATGTAGGAATCAATGCACAGTTCACACAAGTGTTTGCTTCTTAAGGTGGAAGGAGATAGGTAAACTGACTCAACAATAAAGTAAAAGAATGGTCCTTCAAAAGGAAAGCATCGATTGTTGTATTTGTGCTAGAGCTTTTATTTTGAAAACATGAAACAATTTTGTCAACGGTAGTAATAAAGCATATGAGTTATGAAAATTATATCTTACAAGTTGCAAGCCTCATGCATAGTATACTAATAGTGCCCGCACCTCGTCCTACTTAGCTTGGACTACCGGATCTTTGCATGCCATGTTTCAACCAAGTGTCACAAAGGGGTACCTCCATGCCGCCTGTACAAAGGTCTAAGGAGAAAGCTCGTATTTTGGATTTCTCGTTTTTGATTATTCTCAACTTAGACATCCATACCGGGACAACATGGACAACAGATAATGGACTCCTCTTAAATGCATAAGCATGTAACAACAATTATTATTCTCATATGAGATTGAGGATATATGTCCAAAACTGAAACTTCAACCATGATTCATGGCTTTAGTTAGCGGCCCAATGTTCTTCTCTAACAATTTTGCATGCTCCAACCACTAAAATGATAGATCCTTCAGACAAGACGGACATGCATAGCAACTCACATGATATTCAACAAGAGTTGATGGCGTTCCCAAGCATGGTTATCGCACAACAAGCAACTTAATAAAAGATAAAGTGCATAAGTACATATTCAATACTACGATAGTTTTTAAGGCTATTTTGTCCCATGAGCTATATATTGCAAAGGTAAATGATGGAATTTTAAAGGTAGCACTCAAGCAATTTACTTTGGAATGGCGGAGAAATACCATGTAGTAGGTAGGTATGGTGGACACAAATGGCATAGTAGTTGGCTCAAGGATTTTGGATGCATGAGAAGTATTCCCTCTCGATACAAGGTTTAGGCTAGCAAGGTTATTTGAAGCAAACTCAAGGATGAACAAGTGCAGCAAAACTCACATAAAAGACATATTGTAAACATTATAAGACTCTACACCGTCTTCCTTGTTGTTCAAAACTCAATACTAGATATTATCTAGACCTTAGAGAGACCAAATATGCAAATCAAATTTAGCAAGCTCTATGTATTTCTTCATTAATGGGTGCAAAGCATATGATGCAAGAGCTTAAACATGAGCACAACAATTGCCAAGTATCACATTATCCAAGACATTTTAGAATCACTACATGTAGCATTTTCCAATTCCAACCATATATAACAATTTAACGAAGAAGAAACTTTCGCCATGAATATTATGAGTAAAGCCTAAGGACACATGTGTCCATATGCAACAGCGGAGCGTGTCTCTCTCCCACAAGGTGAATGCTAGGATCCATTTTATTCAAACAAAAACAAAAACAAAAACAAACCGACGCTCCAAGCAAAGAACACAAGATGTGACTGAATAAAAATATAGTTTCAGGGGAGAAACCTGATGATGTTGTCGATGAAGAAGGGGATGCCTTGGGCATCCCCAAGCTTAGACGCTGAGTCTTCTTAAAATATGCAGGGTGAACCACGGGGGCATCCTCAAGCTTAGAGCTTTCACTCCTCTTGATCATAGTATATCATACTCCTCTCTTGACCCTTGAAAACTTCCTTCACACCAAACTTCAAGCAAACTTATTAGAGGGTTAGTGCACAATTAATAATTCACTCATATTCAGAGGTGACACAATCATTATTTTCACTTCTGGACATTGCATAATGCTACTGGACATTAATGGATCAAAGAAATAAATCCAACATAGCAAAAGAGGCAATGCGGTAAATAAAAGGCAGAATCTGTCAAAAACAGAACAGTCCAAAGACGAATTTAGAGATGGCACCAGACTTGCTCAAATGGAAAAACTCAAACTAAAAGTTGCGTACATATCTGAGGATCACGCTCGTAAATTGGCAGATTTTTTTCGAATTTTCTACAGAGAACTGTGCCCAGATTCGTGACAGACAGCAATGCTGTTTCTGCGCAGCAATCCCAAATATAACATCAACTTTGACATAGAAACTTTACTTGGCACAAAAACATGATAAGAAGAGGTTGCTACAGTAGTAAACAACTTCCAAGACTCAAATATAAAACAAAGTACTGTAGTAAAAACATGGGTTGTCTCCCATAAGCGCTTTTCTTTAACGCCTTTCAGCTAGGCGCAGAAAGTACAAATCAAGTAACATCGAGAGTAGAAGCATCAACATCATAGCTTGTTCTAATAATAGAATCAAAAGGCAACTTTATTCTCTTTCTAGGGAAGTGTTCCATACCTTTCTTGAGAGGAAATTGATATTTAATATTACCTTCCCTCATATCAATAATAGCACCAACGGTTCGAAGAAAAGGTCTTCCCAACACAATAGGACAAGATGCATTGCATTCAATATCCAAAACAACAAAATCAACGGGGACAAGGTTATTGTTAACCGTAATATGCACATTATCAATCCTCCCCAAAGGTTTCTTTTTTTAACATTATCGGCAAGATTAACATCCAAATAACAATTCTTCAATGGTGGCAAGTCAAGCATATCATAAATCTTTTTAGGCATAACAGAAATACTTGCACCAAGATCACATAAAGCATTACATTCAAAGTCATTGAATTTCATTTTAATGATGGGCTCCCAACCATCTTCTAACTTTCTAGGAATAGAAGTTTCAAGTTTTAGTTTCTCTTCTCTAGCTTTTATGAGAGCATTTGTAATATGTTTTGTAAAGGCTAAATTTATAGCACTAGCATTAGGATTTTTAGCAAGTTTTTGTAAGAACTTTATAACTTCAGAGATGTGGCAATCATCAAAATCTAAATCATTATGAGCTACAGCAATGGGATCATTGTTCCCAAGGTTGGAAAAAATTTCAGCAGTTTTATCACAGGCAGTTTCAGCAGTTTTAGCAATTTCAGGCAGTTTTGTACGCTTTGCACTAGGAGTAGAAACATTGCCAACACCAATTATTTTACCATTGATAGTAGGAGGTGCAGCAACATGTGAAGAATTAGCATTACTAGTAGTGGTAATAGTCCAAACTTTAGCTACATTATTCTCTTTAGCTAGTTTTTCATTTTCCTCTATCCCACCTAGCACGCAGTTCAGCCATTAATCTTATATTCTCATTAATTCTAACTTGAATGGCATTTGCTGTAGTAGTAATCTTATTATCAATATCATTATTAGGCATAACTTTCAATTTTAAAAGATTAACATCAGAGGCAAGCCTATCAACTCTAGAAGCAATAGTATCAATTTTATCAAGCTTTTCCTCAACAGATTTGTTAAAAGCAGTTTGTGTACTAATAAATTCTTTAAGCATAGCTTCAAGACCAGGGGGTACACTCCTATTATTGTTGTAAGAATTCCCATAAGAATTACCATAACCATTACCATTAGCAGAGGGATATGGCCTATAGTTATTACCAGAGTTGTTCCTATAAGCATTGTTGTTGAAATTATTATTTTTAATGAAATTCACATCAAAATTTTCTTCTTGAGCAACCAATGAAGCTAAAGGAACATTATTAGGATCAACATTAGATCTACCATTCACAAGCATAGACATAATCACATCAATCTTATCACTCAAGGAAGAGGCTTCTTCAACATAATTTACCTTCTTACCTTGTGGAGCTCTTTCCGTGTGCCATTCAGAGTAATTTATCATCATATCATCAAGAAGTTTTGTAGCCGCCCCCAATGTGATGGACATAAAGGTACCTCCAGCAGCTGAATCCAATAAATTCCGCGAAGAAAATTTTAGTCCTGCATAGAAGGTTTGGATGATCATCCAAGTAGTCAGTCCATGGGTTGGGCAATTCTTTACCAAAGTTTTCATTCTCTCCCATGCTTGAGCAACATGTTCAGTATCTAATTGCTTAAAATTCATTATGCTACTTCTCAAAGATATAATTTTAGCGGGAGGATAATATCTACCAATAAAAGCATCCTTGCATTTAGTCCATGAATCAATACTATTCTTAGGCAAAGATAGCAACCAATCTTTAGCTCTTCCTCTTAATGAGAAAGGAAACACTTTCAATTTAATAATATCACCATCTACATCTTTATACTTTTGCATTTCACAAAGTTCAACAAAATTATTGAGATGGGCAGCAACATCATCAGAACTAACACCAGAAAATTGATCTCTCATGACAAGATTTAGTAAAGCAGGTTTAATTTCAAAGAATTCTGCTGTAGTAGCAGGTGGAGCAATAGGTGTGCATAGGAAATCATTATTATTTGCATTTGTGAAGTCACACAACTTAGTATTTTCAGGAGTATTCATTTTAGCAACGGTAAATAAAACAAACTAGATAAAGTAAATGCAAGTAACTAATTTTTGTGTGTTTTTATATAGAGAGCAAGACAGTAAATAAAGTAAAACTAGCAACTAATTTTTTTGTGTTTTGTTTAGGTGCAGCAAACAAAGTAGTAAATAAAATAAAGCAAGACAAAAACAAAGTAAAGAGATTGAGAAGTGGAGACTCCCCTTGCAGCGTGTCTTGATTTCCCCGGCAACGGCGCCAGAAAAAGAGCTTGATGGCGTGTAACTCACACGTTCGTTGGGAACCCCAAGAGGAAGGTATGATGCGCACAGTAGCAAGTTTTCCCTCAGAAAGAAACCAAGGTTTAATCGAACCTAGGAGCCAAGAAGCATCGTTGAAGGTTGATGGTCGCAAAATGTGATGCGGCGCAACACCAGGGATTCCGGCGCCAACGCGGAACCTGCACAACACAACCCAAGTACTTTGTCCCAATGAAACAGTGAGGTTGTCAATCTCTCACCGGCTTGCTGTAACAAAGGATTAAACGTATCGAGTGGAAGATGTTTTGCAAAGAAAATAGTAAAACAAGTAGATTGTATGCTATGTAAAGAATAGGACCGAAGTCCACAGTTCACTAGAGGTGTCTCTCCCATAAGATAAAAGCATGTTAAATAAACAAATTAGAATAAATATAAATAGGTGTGGCACAGCGGTGTGATAATGTTAATAGAGAAAGTGATAAATATAGATTTGGAATCTGTGATACAAGAAAGTGTAGAATCTACCCATCCAACCGCATCTATGCCTAAAAAGTCCACCTTCAGGTTATCATCCGAACCCCCTCCGGTATTAAGTTGCAAAGCAACAGACAATTGCATTAAGTATGGTGCGTAATGTAATCAACAACTACATCCTTAGACATAGCATCAATGTTTTATCCCTAGTGGCAACAGCACATCACAACCTTAGAACCTACTGTCACGATCCCAGATTCAATGAAGGCATGAACCCACTATCGAGCATAAATACTCCCTCTTGGAGTTAAGAGCAAAAACTTGGCCAGAGCCTCTACTAATAACGGAGAGCATGCAAGATCATAAACAACACATAAACAATAGATTGATAATCACCATAATCATAGTACTCTCTATCCATCGGATCCCGACAAACACAACATATAGTATTACAGATAGATGATCTTGATCATGTTAGGCAGCTCACAAGATCCAACAATGAAGCACAACAAGGAGAAGACGACCATCTAGCTACTGCTATGGACCCATGGTCCAGGGGTGAACTACTCACTCATCACTCCGGAGGCGATCATGGCGATGAAGAGTCCTCCGGGAGATGAATCCCCTCTCCGGCGGTGCCGAGGCGATCTCCTGAATCCCCCGAGATGGGATGCGCGGCGGCGTCTCCGGAAGGTCAGATCGGGCTCTCGGACTGGGGTTTCGCGACGGAGGCTTTAAGCAGGCGGAGGGTCAACGCGAGGGCCACACGAGGGGCCCGTAGGCTAGGTCGGCGCGGCTGGGGCTTAGCCGCGCCGGCCACCCTCCGCCGCCTCGTGGCCCCATCGTTATCTCTTCGGTCTTCGAAGCTTCGTGCAAAAATAGGACCCTGGGCGAAAGTTTCGTCCAATTCCGAGAATATTTCTTTACTAGGATTTCTGAAACCAAAAACAGCAGAAAACAGCAACTGGCTCTCGCATCTTGTTAATAGGTTAGTTCCAGAAATGCATAAATATGACATATAATGTGCATAAAACATGTAGGTATCATCAATAAAGTAGCATGGAACATCAGAAATTATAGATACGTTTGAGCCGTATCAGCGGTAACCATGTTTCTGGGGACGCCATCAACCTGTCACACCTTTGTTGAATATCATGTGAGTTGCTATGCATGTTCGTCTTGTCTGAAGTAAGGGAGATTTGCCATGAGTTAAATGGTTTGAGTATGCATGTTGTTAGAGAAGAACATTGGGCCGCCAACCAAAGCCATGTATCATGGTGGAAGTTTCAGCTTGGACATTAATCCTCAGAATCTCTTATGAGAATATTATTTGTTGTTGAATGCTTAAAGCATTAAAAAGAGGAGTCCATTATCTGTTTTCTATGTTGTCCCGGTATGGATGTCCTCAAGTTGAGATCTATCAAAATCGAGAAATCAAATGCGATTTATCTCCTTGGACCTTTGTACAGGTGGCATAGAGGTACCCCTTTGTGACACTTGGTTGAAACATATGTAATGCAATGATAATCCATGGAAATCCGAGCTAATTAGGACAAGGTGCGGGCACTATTAGTATTCGATGCATGAGGCTTGCAACTTATAGGAAGTTTTATGCATAACCCATATGAATTATTACTACCGTTGACACAATTGTTTCCATGTTTTCAAAATAAAAAGCTCTAGCACATGAGTAATCCCTGCTTCCCTCTGCGAAGGGCCTTTCTTTTACTTTATGTTGAGTCAGTTTACCTACTTCTTTCTATCTTAGAAGCAAACACTTGTGTCAACTGTGTGCATTGATTCTTACATGCTTACTTATTGCACTTATTATATTACTTTGTGTTGACAATTATCCATGAGATATACATGTTACAAGTTGAAAGCAATTGCTGAAACTTAATCATCCTTTGTGTTGCTTCAATGCCTTTTACTTTGAATCTATTGCTTTATGAGTTAACTCTTATGCAAGACTTTTGATACTTGTCTTGAAAGTACTATTCATGAAAAGTTTTTGCTATATGATTCAGTTGTTTAGTCATTATCTTTTTGTTAGCAAACTATATACCATTGCTTTGAATCACTTCATTCATCTCATATGCTTTACAATAGTATTGATCAAGATTATGTTGGTAGCATGTCACTTCAGAAATTATTGTTTTTATCGTTTACCTACTCGAGGGCGAGTAGGAACTAAGCTTGGGGATGCTTGATACGTCTCCAACGTATCTATAATTATTTATGTTTCATGCTAGTTTTCACTACAAGAAAAGTTGCCATGGCCGACGAAGTTGAAGTCGCGCCGTGGTTGCTGGTGTACCATGGCCGACGATTTTGGTCCCTCCGTGGTGCATGTCAAAACTTTTTTTTTCTCGTTTTTGAGGCCACCTAGCCCGACGAAAGCGGCCAAAACGTGGCGTATGGTGGCCCGGGACGTGGTGCATCTCGAAATCTCGGGTTCGCCGGCCGAGTCAACGCAAATCCGCACCGCCGAGGGATGTAGGGCCCAGATGGCAGCCTCTCTGGCATTGTTTTTTTTCTACATCGCGCCATCTCGTTCAACGTTCTCCGATCGAGCCGTTTACGATGCAGGATCATGGGTCCCGCATGTCATCCTCTATGAACCAAAATTCTTTCTATTCTTGGATTTTTTTTGACCCCCTGATTTCTGGCTACTTCCTTTTTCTTTTGATCCCTTGCCGCCTTGGAAACGTTGAGACCGCTGCTGCTAAATGGGACCCGCATGTCATCCTCTATGTGCAATCAACTTTCTTTTCTTGGAGTTTTTTTGGCACCTCAAATTTGGTCACTTGCCTTTTTCTTTCGATCCTCCCGCCTCTCAAACGGTGATACTGCTGCTCATGGGTCCCGCATGTCATCCTCTATGTACTATAAAACTTTCTTTTCATGGATTATTTTTGGCACCTCAAATTTGGTCACTTGCCTTTTCTTTCGATCCCCCGCCGCCTCTCAAACGGTGATACCTGCTGCTAATGGGACCCGCATGTCATCCTCTATGTACTATAAAACTTTCTTTTCCTGGATTATTTTTGGCACCTCAAATTTGGTCACTTGTTCGATCCTCTGCCGCCTCTCAAACGGTGATACCACTGCTGCTAAATGGGACCCGCATGTCATCCTCTATGTACTATAAAACTTTCTTTTCTTGAATTATTTTTGGCACCTCATATTTGGTCACTTACCTTTTTCTTTCGATCCCCTGCCGCCTCTCAAACGGTGATACCGCTGTTGCTAAATGGGACCCGCATGTCATCCTCTATGTACTATAAAACTTTCTTTTCTTGGATTTTTTTGGCACCTCATATTTGGTCACTTGACTTTTTCTTTCGATCACCTGCTGCCTCTCAAACAGTGATACCGATGCTGCTAAATGGGACCCGCATGTCATCCTCTATGTACTATAAAACTTTCTTTTCTTGGATTTTTTTGGCACCTCATATTTGGTCACTTGACTTTTTCTTTCGATCCCCTGCCGCCTCTCAAAGTGATACCGCTGCTGCTAAATGGGACCCGCATGTCATCCACTATGTACTATAAAACTTTCTTTTCTTGGATTTTTTTGGCACCTCATATTTGGTAACTTGACTTTTTCTTTCGATCCCCTGCTGCCTCTCAAACAGTGATACCGCTGCTGCTAAATGGGACCCGCATGTCATCCTCTATGTACTATAAAACTTTCTTTTCTTGAATTATTTTTGGCTCCTCATATTTTTTCACTTGCCTTTTTCTTTCGATCCCCTGCCGCCTCTCAAACGGTGATACCGCTGCTGCTAAATGGGACCCGCATGTCATCCTCTATGTACTATAAAACTTTCTTTTCTTGAATTATTTTTGGCTCCTGATATTTTTTCACTTGCCTTTTTCTTTCGATCTCATGCCACGTTTGAAACGTTGAGGAACCTGCAGGCTCATGGGACCCGCATGTCATCCTCTATGTACTATAAAAGTTCTTTTTCTTGGTTTTTTTTCACCATCTGATTTTTGGCAATTTCTTTTTTTCTTTTGATCCCCCGCCACCTCTCAAAGCTGCTGCTAAATGGGACCCGCATGTCATCCTCTATGTACTATAAAACTTTCTTTTCTTGAATTATTTTGGCTCCTCATATTTGGGCACTTGCCTTTTTCTTTCGATCTCATGCCACGTTTGAAACGTTGAGGAACCTGCTGGCTCATGGGACCCGCATGTCATCCTCTATGTGCTATAAAAGTTTCCTTTGTTTTTTTTTCACCCTCTGATTTTTGGCTTGCCTTTTTCTTTTGATCCCCTGCCCCCTTTCAAACGTTGAGTAAGCTGCTGCTAAATGGGACCCGCATGTCATCCTCTATGTCCATCAACTTTCCTTTCTTGGATTTTTTTTCACCCCCTAATTACTAGCTACTTTCTTTTTCTTTTGATCTCAAGCCGCATTACAAACATTGAGACCGCTGCTGCAAAATGGGACCCACATGTCATCCTCTATGTACAATAAAGTTTCTTTTCTTGGATTATCTTTTGTTCCTGATATTTTGTCACTTGCCTTTTTCTTTCGATCTCATGCCGCCTTTGAAACGTTGAGTAAGCTGCTGGCTCATGGGTCCCGCATGTCATCCTCTACGATAAAAGTTTCCTTTCTTGGAGACCCCTAATTTCTGGCTATTTGCCTTTTTCTTTGGATCTCCTGCCCCTTTGAAACGATGAGGACGCTGTTGGCAGGTCGGTCCCACAAGTCATCCTCTATGAACAATAAAAGTTTCCTTTGATGGATTTTTTGAACCCTGCCCACCTTTGCTTCTTTGATCCCCTGCCGCCTTGGAATCGTTGAGGATGCTGCTGCCTCATGGGTCCCGCATGTCATCCTCTCAGAACGGTAAATGTTTCTTTTCTTGGATATTGTTTACCAAATGATTTTTGGATTATTTTTTCTTTCGATATCCTGCCGCCTTTAAAACGTTGAGGACGCTGCTGGCTCACGGGTCCCACATGTCAGCCTCTATGAACAATAAGCGCTGAGGACGCTGCTGCCTCATGGGTCCCGCATGTCATCCTCTCAGAACGAAAATGTTTCTTTTCTTGGATTTTTTACCAACAGATTTTTGGTTTATTTTTTCTTTCCATCCCCTGCCGCCTTTAAAACGTTGTGGCTCATGGGTCCACGATGTCAGCCTCCCCGTACAAGAAACATGTGATATCTTGATTATTTTGCAGACAATAAACAGTGTATTGCGCTCTGAGCTATTGCAAACGGATAAATTAAATCTTTATTTTTACAACATATATCTTGAATCTCCTTGTTTTTTGTTTTGGCGAAGCATAGGACTTTCCTTTTTTTTTTTTTGAGAAAAATCCGAACTATCATGTTCTGGAGTGGGCTGAAATTGTACGTGTCAAAAGGCCCAGAAGGATAGTTCGAAGGCCCAGATGTCTAGATGCAGCCCAATTGAAATCTTTCTTTTCTTGGATTTTTTTCACCCCCTGATTTCTGGCTACTTCATTTTTCTTTTGGTCCTGTGCCGCCTTGGAAACGTTGAGACCGCTGCTGCAAAATGGGACCCGCATGTCATCCTCTATGTACAATAAAGTTTCTTTTCTTGGATTATTTTTGGCTCCTGATATTTGGTCACTTGCCTTTTTCTTTCGATCTCATGCCACGTTTGAAACGTTGAGGAATCTGCTGGCTCATGGGACCCGCATGTCATCCTCTATGTACAATAAAAGTTTGATTTCTTGGATTTTTTTCACCCTCTGATTTTTGGCTATTTCCTTTTTCTTTTGATCCCCTGCCGCCTTTGAAACGTTGAGTAAGCTGCTGGCTCATAGGTCCCACATGTCAGCCTGTATGAACGATAAAGCTTTCCTTTCTTGGAGTTTTTTTGACCCCCTAATTTCTGGCTACTTTCTTTTTCTTTTGATCTCAAGCCGCAATTGAAACGTTGGGACCGCTGCTGCAAAATGGGACCCGCACGTCATCCTCTATGTACAATCAAGTTTCTTTTCTTGGATTATTTTTGGCTCCTGATATTTGGTCACTTGCCTTTTTCCTTCGATCCCATGCCACGTTTGAAACGTTGAGGAACCTGCTGGCTCATGGGACCCGCATGTCATCCTCTATGTACTACAAAAGTTTATTTTCTAGGGTTTTTTTTCACTCTCTGATTTTTGGCTATTTCCTTTTTCTTTTGATCCCCTGCCGGCTTGGAAACGTTGAGTAAGCTGCTAACTCGTGGGTCCCGCATGTCATCCTCTATGTACAATCAACTTTCTTTTCTTCGAGTTTTTTTTATCCCCTAATTTCTGGCTACTTTCTTTTTCTTTTGATCTCAAGCCGCATTTGAAAAGTTGGGACCTCTGCTGCAAAATGGGACAGCATGTCATCCTCTATGTACAATAAAAGTTTCTTTTCTTCGATTATTTTTCACCCTCTGATTTTTGGTCACTTGCCTTTTTCTTTCGATCTCATGCCGCCTTTGAAAATGTTGCGGAACCTGCTGGCTCATGGGACCCGCATGTCATCCTCTATGTACTATAAAAGTTTCTTTTCTTGGATTTTTTTCACCCTCTGATCTTTAGCTATTTCCATTTTCTTTTGATCCCCTGCCGCCTTGGAAACGTTGAGTAAGCTGCTGACTGATGGGACCCGCATGTCATCCTCTATGTACAATCAAGTCTCTTTTCTTGGATTTTTTTTCCCTCTTATTTTTGGTCACTTGCCTTTTTCTTTCGATCTCATGCAGCCTCTGAAACGTTGAGGAAGCTGCTGGCTCATGGGACCCACATGTCATCCTCTATACTATAAAAGTTTCTTTTCTTGGATTTTTTTTCACCCTCTTATTTTTGGCTATTTCCTTTTTTCTTTTGATCCCCTGCCGCCTTGGAAACATTGATTAAGCTGCTGACACATGGGGCCCGCATATCATCCTCTATGTACAATCAACTTGCAAGATCTTGGAGCGAAAGAGCTTGTATAAGTGGGACCCATATGTCATCCTCTATGTACAATAAAAGTTACTTTTCTTGGATTATTTTTTGCTCCTGATATTTGGTCAGTTTCCTTTTTCTTTTGATCTCATGCCGCCTCTGAAACGTTGAGTAAGGTGCTGGCTCATGGGACCCGCATGTCATCCTCTATGTACAATAAAGTTTCTTTTCTTAGATTTTTTTACCCCCTGATTTTTGCTAACTTGCCTTTTTCTTTTCGATCATATGCCGCCTTTGAAATTGAGGTCGCCGCTGGCTCATGGGTCCCACATGTCAGCCTCTATGGACAACAAACCTTTCCTTTGTTGGATTTATTTTTTACCCCTAATTTCTGGCTATTTGCCTTTTTTTTACACACTGGGACTGTACAATAAAGTTTCATTTCTTAGATTTTTTTTACCCACTGATTTTTGCTAACTTGCCTTTTTCTTTTCGATCATATGCCGCCTTTGAAATTGAGGTCGCCGCTGGCTCATGGGTCCCACATGTCAGCCTCTATGAACAATAAACCTTTCCTTTGTTGGATTTATTTTTTACCCCTAATTTCTGGCTATTTGCCTTTTTCTTTTGATCCCCTGCCCCTTTGAAACGATGAGGACGCTGCTGGCAGGTCGGTCCCACATGTCATCCTCTATTAAGAATAAAAGTTTCCTTTTTGGATTTATTTTTTACCCCTAATTTCTGGCTATTTGCCTTTTTCTTCTGATCCCTGCCGACTTCGAAATGATGAGGATGCAGCTGGCAGATCGGTCCCACATGTCAGCCTCTATGAACTATAAATGTTTCCTTTGTAGGATTTATTTTTTACCCCTATTTTCGGGCTACTTGCCTTTTTCTTTGAAACGTTGAGGACGCTACTGTCTCATGGGTCCCACATGGCATCCTCTCTGAACGATAAACCTTCATTTCTTGTTAACGACAGGTTTATCAGTATTATTTTCGCAGACTAATACAAGCTCTTTCGCTCCAAGATCTTGCAAGTTAATAGAATAAATCATGGAATTATTAGGATATGTTTTAAATTTCAAATCCACTTTATGAATTTTTGAAAATACCGTGATCTATGTGGGTATGGAGCGATCAAGGATTTTCATATTGGCCATGAGCAGTTTCAAAAATTGCAACCCAATAATTCAAAATAAATACAAACAACTTTTATGTAGAATCTCCGTGTTTTTGTTTTTTGCCAATCATAGGATCTGTGGTTCTTTAGAAAAGGGCCAACATTGCATGAGCAGAAAGGCCCATTTGTAGTTATTGGGCTTCGACAGCCGGAGCAAGTAGGCCTATAGCAAATACCTTGTAGATGGCCGTTGGAACCCAAAAGTATTTGTTGCCTAGACTTAGATGCCAAACTCAGCCTTATTGACATGAACCTTGCTATGCACACGACAATTTCAGTCCGATCCGTGTACGAAACACAAGATCCAACCCTTCGTGTGAGGAAGCAGGTGGCAGCACACCTCCAGATGCTCAATCGTACATACGCATATCATATAGGAGTTGTCGTATGTACATCAGTTCCGTATTGACATGTTTTTTTCTTTGGTTCACATGTGGGGTCCGCACAGTCACCTAGGTCGCACATCTACTTCCTTGCTCGTAGTTGATGCATGTTCGGTTTGGGGATGGGGTGGAACCCAACACACCCCCGTGCCAGTGGATGTACTTTACCCTTTAGCGGCGAAAAAAATAGGAATGGTCCTCTCATGACTATGATCAACAAGAGGTGGCTATATTATAAAGGACGTACACACATTGTAATTATAGTGCTGAACGGCGAGGGATACTTTTTCCCTACATGGGTGGCAGCATAGTCTACGGATTGCAGCACCACCCACACCATAGGCGATTTATGATTCATCGTTCCGATATGTATTTCGCCTAGTTTTTTTTCTTTACATTGTTGGTTACAGACTCTTTGAACAGCTGTGTGCATCCTGGTTATGCAGAGGCTGGATGTAATTGCTTTCCAAAAGTAATAAAGCATCCTTTATCGAAAAAATTATAGTGCTGAAATAAAGTCAATCCTAAAACAGCCATGCATGGGTTATAATATGAAGGCAACACGAAATACAAAAGCAGGGCAGTGTTCAAATAAACTGATTCAAACTAGTACATACTAAAAACAGTGTACTACTTCTCAACACTTCAAGCATAATAAAAAAGTGTCACTGTTTTTTTAAAGGTAACACCGAACGGGCAATGTTTAAAGCAGGCTTAAACCACATAGCCGCTTGTCGGACACTATCCCAACCATCCTTGGGAAGGCTGATAACTCCCACAGTCTCACCTTCATCTGGCTGGAGGTTGCAGCGCAAAATTTTAGGGTATTGATTATAACGAATATTCCGGTATGCTGTGTAGACGCAGTTTTTCCTCATGAATGGAACCAATGTGCCATCAGGAGCTTTGGATTCACGCTTCTTCAGGTTGGCAATGATTGGGTAATTGAGTCCGAGGAACAGAGAGTGGTCGCTGAGGCTGTTAACCTGCCTCCAAAGAAAGTCCCCTGCACGTGCAGTAGATAAGGGATCCAGCTCAAAGACGTAGGTGGCAACAGGAGGATACTGCCGTAGCTGAAGCCCATTAGCAGCATAGGGAATGTCAGGAGGTACTTCAGCATTGGCAATCCCAATCTTGTTTACTGTAAGGATGATCATCAATCGCTTGCCATCAGCAGATGGAGCGAGGAACCATGCGTACTGCTGATCATCCACCACCGGTGGCGGGATTACAAACGGGAGCATCAGGTTTTCTGCAATATTAGAAATGGAGACGAATAGGGTGTTACTGGCAACCATATTCAAACAGCAGCATTGTTCATCGTTCATGCTCACAGTATAAATACGACTATGTAAGCTAAGGACATTGGTCATTCATGTGTTCAAATCAAGTGTCCAATATATCAGTTATACTGCATCCATCCCACGAAACTAGTCTAAACTTCGCCAAAACTAGACACTAGTTAGTGTATACACAGTTATATACTACCTCTGTCCCACCGAAAGTGTCTGAGATTTGTCCAAATTCAGATGTATCTAGACAGTGAAAGCATATAGATACATTCAAATTTTGACAAATATATATCATCTTAAGTTTAAGTCCTGTGCTGTAGTTAATTCCCTTTGTCTTAAGTGATCTATTAGAGAGCTTCCCTGTGACCACCCGAAGGGTAAGAAATGTTTAACTGTATAAGTGGATTGCCTAGACCTTTCCATCAGTTCGGACTTTTGGTTGCGTTGGCTAGTCCATGAAGCTTGACATGGTGTCAGAGCCAGGGTCTCGAGTTCGAGTCCTGGCTTTCGCAATTTATCCTAAAATTGTTGTTGCCCCCTCGGAGTCCACTTATATGCCTCTTGAGCTATACCTCTGAGTCTTTCCACATGTTGACTTGTCTCCCATCACATGTGACGGGGGGTGTTGAATTGTATAAGTGGATTGCCGCCCTTGCGATCAGTTCGGACTTTTGGTTGTGTTGGTAGTGCATGAAGCTTGACAAGAAAGAAATGCTCTTTATAGCTAACCCCAAGTCTGGTAACATTTGCAAAATAGGTATTAGATGCAGCTATCCATTCAGTAGAAGAATTTGCATTTTAGAGTTGAAGGTTCATAATCTCTTCTCTACTATTGATAGTAAAGGGTACACATGGTATTTGTTTACCTCATTTTCGCGTTCTAAAAAAGGTACGCTATATGGTTGTGCTAAGTTAAACTGATTTAAGTCTGTTCAAGTTTATCGAAAATTATACTACCAACATCTAAAACATCAATATAGGTTCATATATTACAAAAGATATTTAGATTTTCTTTTCTCGAACACATGCCTAGTCGTGCATCATTATATATTAGAGCATACAGGGTTGTAGCAAGGCTACGAAAAACTGAGAAAGCAAAAAGAAAGAACTATACAGGGGACTAGAGGCAGCTAACTTTGTTAGGCCTGCAGGTGCTAAATCTTATATATATATGAGGTTGTAGATATTAATCGTAAACTTACTCAAACTTAAATATCATTGAATTAGGAAAAAGATAACCTGAGTTATTTTGAATGAGGGGACGTCACAATCACTAATGAAAGATAATTGTGGGAAACTGAAATCTATTCAAGAAAATGGGAGAAAAAATGTATCAAAAACAAAATTAATTATACCATTCTGCAGATTGTTCACCGATATAAACAAAGAACTGTTTGATCTGCATGTAGGTACATCCAATCAAGGCTTTTTCCCCGATCTCTAGAAAATATAAGCTACGCATGTAATTACAAACGATTTTCTTCTATTTTTCTGTTTCTACGTTAACATTTGAGATACTTGTTAATTACATCCATATTCTGCAGTTGCATAGAGTTACTAATTCAGTAATGCATTCACATACGGAGTATACTATGTTTGCTGATGACTGACTAGTACTAATTCATTGCAAGCAACGGTTCATTCATATTCAGATAAAGGATGTGATCGTTAAGTCATATACTTATGAAAGTCCTTATGCATCTCTCTGATGCAGATGGCGGGGGTCTCCCGTCCTCCTTTTGGAGGCAAAATCAATTAGTTATATATGAAACAATGGGTGTAAAAGGTTATCAAAAAGGGTGCCTTCATAGTGCCACGTTATCTTTTGAGATACTGGTTAATTACACCCATATTCTGCAGTGGCGTAGAGTTACTAATTCAGGAATGCAATCACATACTGAGCATACTATGTTTGTTGGTGACTAATTAGTACTACTAATTCATTGCAAGCAACGGTTCATTCATATTCAGCAAAAGGGGGTGTGATCATTAAGTCATATAAGAAAGGTAAAATATAAACAAGGTAGTTCATGAATAACTTCATTGGTTAAGGCAGTGTATCATGCAATGCAACATAAGGACTGAAAAAATACCATTTGCGGTGTCCCAGAAGTACGTGGAGCCGTCAGTTTCGTCCACCGCAAAAACGTGGCCACGGAGTTCAATGGCATCACAGTAATTTGGATAATCAGGTGCAGGTGTAAGGGCCTCCAGCATTCTCCAGTCGCCACCCCCTTCAAGGTAGAAAATCGTTTTGTCGAACAAGGCGATGAGCTTGTAATCTGCGTACCTCCCACCTTTTGTGGGCACTTGGCAGATTACAATCTTCAACAAATCAATTGCTGGACCCCAGTTAAAAGAGTATGCAGGTTGATATGAAAAACTACTATGATCGATCTTCGAATCAGGTAGGGATGGAAGGGGGATATGTCGCTCGGTGTAGACGTTCACGAGGCACCACTCATGATGATCGGCGGCGGCGATCCAGTCGCCGTTCGCGCCAAGCCATTTTCTGTCGTGCATGAACGGCAGGGCGACAGAACGGCGAGGATGGTCGAGGGGCACCAGGTCGTACACGGTATCATGCAGACGAGATGTTCTCGCCACGTCCCAGTGTTCATCGAACCAATAAGCAGGCGGAGGCATCAGCAGGCAGGGTTCATCCCAATGGTGCATCTTACCTTCATCCTTGCTGATCATGTCGTAGAGCTCCCTGGAACATGCAGCAAGTCGGACGGTGTAGGTAACGTCCAGATGCGCAGCGATGAGGTTGATGTTGTCGCCGGTGAGAGCCTCCAAGTGGCCGTCCCCGCCGCCCCGGCAAAGCCTAGAATAATCCATCACGTGAAGATGGATTTAGGTGGATGGCGGATGCAACTGCGCTTGGGGTTTTCGGAGGAGAGGGCGAGCGCTATGGAAGGAACGATGCGGCGCGCGGCCGGCCGGGGTAAGGAGAGAAAGGTATACGGAGTAGTACTAGTGATGCGGCGTGGTGGGGATCGAGATCCTGCGCGTGCGCGTGATTCTGGGAGGGTGAAGAAGAAGATGATAGACATGCAAGGGGCAAAAACTAGGTAGTACTCTAGGCTGCTGCTGCGACTGGGCGCCGATTTGACTGTTGGTAGACTAGCACGCCACCCATCTATAAATTTGCGACGACGTTTGGTGCAGTGATGTCTCGTCACATCAGGTTGACCAGAGAGGGCTTTTTTTTACAGTTTCCATTTCGATATATTTTTCGCCAATAATCGTAGTTCTCTACATGCCAGAGACACGTACCTTAACACGTGGGCAGCATGCAACCGCGCGAGCACCAAAATGGAATGAGAAATGTTTTAGAGCAGAACTTCATTTTCAATGCCTTTCCTAGCTTGGTTTGGAAACCGGACAGAGCTTCAGTGACTTGATGCTTCCAAGATACATTGTGACTGTGTCCCACCATCTACCATCCATTTGAGATCCAACGTTCCAAACTATCTCTTATTTCGAAGCTAAAAAAGAAAAACTATTCAGAAAATTTTGAAAAAAAATCCAGTAATATGTAGATTCCTTGTTTTAAAATCTATGAATATTTCATCCCATTCGGATGACTAGCTTGTGATTAAATAGATTCTTACGTACTCGAGCACTAGTTTAAACTAAATATATATTTGCTCACAAACCTATGATTCAAATCGAATGAAACTTCACCAAAATATAAATCGAAATATGCATGATTTACTGGAAGTTTTTCAAAATTTTCATGGTCCATGGGGTCCTCCAAAGTGCAAGCTTTTTTTTTCTTGGTTGGTACTTCAAAACCGAGTTTGGATGGTGGCAAGACTTGCACAAAGAGGATGTCAAAATTTTGGCCTTTGTGAACTTTGCAATCAACATCAAGTGTCGGACTCTCGAGAAAAAAATATGAGTTGGCGCCCACCTTTCTTTCAACCGTTGGTTCTCAATCCGAGGGTGGTCCAACTAGCTAACAAAATTGGCTTGGTATTCATGGTCTTGAACCAACGATTTGGAATGGCTTTCAATCGGTATGAGAGGTGATGTATGGAGGAGATTCATACGAGAGGGCAATAAAGAAATGTTTTGTCATCCTCGCAAAGCTAGTCTATTTGGAAAGAAATGAATAATTGGTTTTTCGCAACATTGCATGATACTAATTCATGATACTATGCATTGAAGGTGTTGTATCATAGACTAGTATACTTCCCATTGTGACTAGTCTAAGTGCTTTTGCACCATGAACACTAGCTATGCACAGACCTCAAAAAACACTTCTCCATCATTCTACTATTCACACTTTCTTTTTCTAATAGAACTATGTACCATTGTTTTTAATATAATCTTGTGTCGAGAGTATATATTTCTAAAATAGTCATTTATGTTTCGCATAAGCTCAAAGAGGGGTACTTACTTATGAGAGATATCTTTCAACTAATACGTTGTAGGAGTACTTTAATTATGTGAGCTATAGTGTGAAATGCTTACTAGAACGAGTACAAAAGGTGTTTGATAACATTACAGGCCACACGCCCAGTGTAGCGTGCATTGTAGGAGCATTACATCAATTTAACAACTACGGAGGAGTAGCCTAGGTAGAGATAACATGCAAAGGAAATAGTTCAACAGATAGTACAACACAACTACGGAAAGGGAGTAGCCTAGGTAGAGATAAACATGCAAATGAAATAGTTCAACAGATACAAATCTTGCATTACAACACGAGTATTACATAAAGTACATCAGCCCTTCTTTCTGGACCTGTGACGCGAAGGCAGGTTCCATTGCCGGGCGTTGGCGAAGCTTGGGATGAGCCACAACGGAACCTGCCGCCATGTCCATCTAATGTTGGTTTGGAAACCAACAGTACAGTCTTCAGAATTCAAACTGAAGCGGCAAATTTCTGGAGAAGGAGGATATGCAAGGCCTACTGCATGGTGCGATGTGTAAACAGAGTTGCTTCTCGCCATATTTGGACGGTCATGTTCTGCCCCGTCTTCTACTGGAATGATAATCGGATAGTTCACTCCAAGGAAGAGAGAATATGATCCAAGGGAAATAATCCTCCTCCATGGCCTCGGTGGCATCAACTGACTGGTGTCCATGCTGTACACCTCGCAGCCAAGTAAACCCTTACCATACCCGCGAATAGTGCGACCATGACGACCCTCAGAGGTAGCAGCAGCAGGTAAAATCCGAACCAGTCCAGTATAATCCCGCCCGTCAGTAACGCCCCAGGTATGGACCAGAAAAAGTCTAGAACCATCAGGAGATCGTGCTAACCACCAGGAGCCAAGATTGTACCGACCTTGTTCATCAAGTTCTGGCGGAATAGGTGCCGTGCTGATCAACAAAGGACCTTGCAAAGGAAAGCACAGCTTGAAGTCAGTTCAGCAAAACTTGATTAGTTCATTACATACATGAATAATGATGTAGCTAAAATACTGCCTCCGATCCAAATTAATTGACTCAACTGGATGTGTCTAGCTAGATATGCACAAATTAATTGACTCAAGTTTGTCTAGCTAGATGCACTGGCTAGACAAAGCTGAGTCAATTTGATTTGGATCGGAGGGAGTACTTTATTTTGACTCAAAGGCATATCGCTGCTGATTTTGATTGAATATAGAGGGGGAAAGGTACAGGCATGACACGAAAACTGCACAACAAAAAGAAAAAGGCTAAAGCTAAATCTGAAACTAGCAGGTAATAGCGAAAACACATCATATGAGATGAGAAAAATTACCCCAAGAAAGTTGATTCCATGCATAAACTTCGCCTGTCTGAGTTACAGCAAATACAATACCCTTGTGGATGATTGCATCGGAGTAGCCGTACGCTAAGAACTGGTTGTCAAGAACTGTCCATCTGCTAGAAGCACAGTGAAGGACTGCAATTGCCGCGTTGAAGATGGCAAGAACAGAGAAACTAGTATAATTTGAAGCAGCTGTTGGAACTCGGCAAATAGCTATCTTCAGCAGTTGAAGATGTTGATCATTAGACTCGAACACAAGTTTATCCGGGGTGGATTTAAACTCACTTATTGGTGGTAGAGGAATCCGGCGACCAGTGTACACATTGACAAGCTCCCAATTCCAGGGGAAGCCAAGAAGGGCGATCCAATCTCCATTCGCGCCTGCCCACATGCCCGTACCACCATCTGGAATCACGGCATCGGAAGAGATCCTGTCCAGCGGCGTCAGTTGGCACAAGGTACCCTTGCGATCTTTTGCATCATGCTGCTTGTCCTTCTGCGCACCCTCCTGCTTGAACTTGTGGACGCGGTAGAAGGGATTGTGCGCGGGCGGTACCTCAGTTTGGTGAGTATGAAGAACACAGGGCATGCCAAACGGCTGAGATGCAGGCAGAGCTACACTTTGTGTTGCTGAATCATGATAAAACTTGCATGAACCGACGAGGCTCGCGGCGGTGATGACATCGCATCGGGATGCGATTTCTTCAAGGGGGCCATCAGGAAACACCCAAGAACTGCCACTCTCATTGATCGATCTCGCCATTGGAAGGATGCGGTCAAGTGGGTGTGGGGGTGTGGTAGTGGGACGCTGGCGTTTGGGTATGAGGTATTGGAGGACAGTGCGAGCGGCAGCTGGTAGAGCGATATGGATAAAAGTCAACAACTCCTACTAGTACCATCAAACAGGTGGCTCGAGATGATCCGAAAAAGGCATGGCGGCGGTGGTGCAGGGGCTGCTGGTGTAGGCGGGGTCGCCAGAGAAGATGGAGATGAAGAAGACGGAGAAGCAGGCAAAAAAAACAATTTGAATTGAAATCAATAATACGAGTACTACGGGCGTGCCTTCTCTCTCTGGTCTCTGCTGCACTACTGCACCTGGCGTGAAGGCGTGTGACCCGAGAAGAAGCTAATGTACTGTATACTGTCCTTGCACGCCGTGGAGCTGTATTTTGTCTCATCAAATCAGCTCTGGACAGTTTCAGCAGAGAAAAGATCCTTTGCCATCATCATGATATATTACCACGGGCCCACGGCAGTGCACATTCATCTTGGAGGCCTCTTCATCTTGTACTACCATATACTCTACTGCTCTATATGTTGCACAAACCACCACTTGGACATTTTTTTTGCAGTTTCCACCATGTGGTGGTCTAATATGTTGCAAATTTCACCACTTGGTTATCTAATCAGCTAGTTAGTCATGTTGATAGCAAAATCGACAAGTGGGTTCAACATGTCAATGCTCCAATTAATGTTTTAGAAAAAATAAATTTTTCAAAATTCTTACTTCTTTTATTTAGCTATTTAAAAATGCTTATTCATTTATTTCAACAAATATTGTGCGGTCTTGAATTTTTTTCAAACAAATATTATGGCATCGGGTTCGGGACTCCTGAAAAGGACTGGCCGTGGTACGGGAACCCGAAATGATGCCCACAACATGGTCGAAAGTGGCAAGGAACCCATCGAGGTGGATGAACTCGGGAAACCTTGGTAGAGGTAGGGATCTTGAGGAGGCCATTAGGGTTAGCCTACCCCCCAATAAGCGTATGAACGAAAAAAATTCACATAAGTAGTAGCTATTATTAAAATTTCACAAATATTACGCGCTTTTGAATATTTCAAAAGTATTGTGGCGTCACGCTGGCCTTGCCCGAATTTTACCTTTCAGGCTGGATGTCACGAGCATGATCACTCAACCAACCGGGTCCAAACATATATATACAATTGGCCTCCTCGAGCCTACACCGACCAGATTGTCGCTGAAACTGGATCATATAGTTTCTATTGGATTGATGTCCTAAGGAAATATTCCAACAACGGAAGTTGTTTGATTCGTTGTATTATATTCCTTTGGAATCTTGTTGGGCTTGTTTGGTTCGAAGAAAATTCATAGAAATTTTGTGGGATTCAAATCTCAGTGGCTCCTTTGATTCTTGAATACATGATAATTCATACTAATTCACGTGTTTTTTGTGTAGCACTACAACCAAAGAACATGCAATTCAAATTTGTGTGATTTCTCTCATATAGGATTAATTCAACATGCAATCATATTCAATTCCTACATTATTTCTATTTTAACATTATGTACACATCATGCATGCGACCCAAACAATGCGTACATGGTGGGGGGGTTGTTTCGTTGCAAAAGCAGTTGGTCACACCACAAACAAACATGCAACAATTAATCTAAATTCACGCGGTTTCCCCGCGATGCAACCAAACAATATTCGATGAAACTAAGCATGGCATAAACATATACAATACACACCATAGATTTTGGCTGCTTTGATTATTCGCAAGATTTTCAAAGTGCGGGAATATGAAAATTGTATGATTAGAGAGTGATGATCATCTCCAAATATATAGGATTGAGAAACAACGGTATTTGGATCCAATAACATTTGATTGCGTGTGAAAACCAAAAGAAATACTAGTAGTAACATACGGTTACACAATGAAGGATTTTTTGTTTTTGTATAAAAATGTATTGTCAATGAATTCTGAAAATTGCAATCCTATGAATTAAACAATCAGAAATCGTGTCAGACTAATTCCTACGTTTCGAGATTCTAGTACGGAGTATGATTTCTTTGAAGGGGCGCAGAGGGACGTGGGTAGCAATGTCTAGTCCCTGTCTTGTCTGTATACACTGTACTTACGTCAGACTAGTGTTGCTCATGAAGTCTTAATCTGGCGTACTCTGAAGCTAGATGCATCACCGTTTCCAGTCTCTGTCCTCGTTTTTTCGGCAAAATAGACAGAAATAACCCAAAGTCGAAAAGATTGGGAAAAACAAACTTTCGACATACTAGCAAGATTGGGTTATTTTTGTCCAAATTCTCGTTTTTTTCTCTTGGCTTCCCTACCCTTGAATCCATGTCACTTACGTGTGTTGCCCATGCATGCGTCATGTCCCACACTTCAGTGAGCACAAGTGACGTGATGTACGTACGCAAACTCCCAGCAATCTTCTTTGTCAAGAGAAGACGCATCAAGATTCAAGACCCGATCGCATTTCTTGCTTTCAGCCTGGGGTCCTCCATGTAAAAGTTAGGGATTTAGATGTAATTTCATGTTTATTTTGTGTGCTGTTGTAAACTGTTGATTTTTTATGTCCATTTGAATCTTGGTCAAATCCTAGGTTTGACCTAGATTTAAACAAGTTTAAAATATGAAAATGAAAAAGTAAGCCTGGATCCTCCTTAGTCAATCCAAAATGAAGCTTTTGGGAGGTTTTTTGAAATTTCCATGTTTGAAACCCAAAACCACTTCTTTTCATGCTAGACTTCATAAGACATAGTTTAGGGATAGGGGTAGATACATGATTTGTCTGGTTTCAGTATGTCTAGAGCTTGTTTATCCACTTGAATGCTTACTATATGACATAAGAAGACTATGTGCTATGGTTTTTCATTTATCTATTTTTTTGAATTTTATGCCCATTTGAATCTTGGTCAAATCCCAGGTTTGACGAGGTTTTAAACAAGTTTAAAACTTGAAAATGAAAAGGTGTAAGCATGGATCCTTCGTAGTCACTCTAAAATGAAGCTTTATTTTGGGAGGTTCTCGAAATTTCCATGCATGCTTGAAACTCAAAACCACTTTTCTTCAAGCTTGACTTCATAAGACAAAGTTTAATTAGGGTTAGGGGTAGATACACGATTTTTCTGGTTTGAATATGTCTAGACCTTGTTTATCAACTTGAATGTTTACTATATGACATAATTAAGAAGGCTATGTACGTGCTTTGGTTTTTCATTCTTTAATTAGATTTTTGTCTGAATTTTTATGCCCATTTGAATCTTGGTCAAATCCTAGGTTTGACCAAGATTTAAATAAGTTTAAAACATGAAAATGAAAAGATAAGCATCGATCCTTCTTACTCGCTCTAAAATGAAGCTTTTGGTTTTTTGAAATTTCCATGTTTGAAACCCAAAACCACTTCTCTTCATGCTTGACTTCATAAGACGAAGTTTAGGGTCGATAGGGGGTAGATACATGATTTGTCTGGTTTGAATATGTCTAGACCTTGTTTATGAACTTGAATGCTTACTATATGACATAAGAAGACTATGTGCTTTGGTTTTTTATTTTTTTATTTTATGCCCATTTTAATATTGGTCAAATCCTAGGTTTGACCAAGATTTAAACAAGTTTAAAACATGAAAATGAAAAGGTAAGCCTGGATCCTTCTTAGTCACTCTAAAATGAAGCTTTTGGGAGGTTTTGAAATTTCCATGTTTGAAAAAAACCACTTCTCTTCATGCTTGACTTCATAAGACAGAGTTTAGGGTTAGGGGTAGATACATGATTTGTCTTATTTGAATATGTATAGACCTTGTTTGTCAACTTTTGAATGCTCTTACTATATATATATGTGACATAAGAAGACTATGTGCTTTTGTTTTTCATTTTTCTGATTTTTTAAATTTTATGCCCATTTAAATCTTGGTCAAATCCTGGTTTGACAATGATTTTAACAAGTTTAAAATATGAAAATGAAAAGGTAAGCATTGATCATTCTTAGTCACTCTAAAATGAAGCTTTTGGTAGGTTTTTGAAATTTCCATATTTGAAACCCAAAACCACTTCTCTTCATGCTTGACTACATAAGACAAAGTTTAGGGTTAGGGAGTAGATACATGATTTTTCTTGTTTGAATATGTCTAGACCTTGTTTATCAACTTTAATGCTACTATATGACATAAGAAAACTATGTGCTTTGGTTTTTCATTTTTCTGATATTTTTTGGAATTTTGATGCACATTTGAATCTTGGTCAAATCCTAGCTAGGTTTGACCAAGATTTAAACAAGTATATATAGAACATGAAAATGAAAAGGGAAGCATGTATCCTTCTTAATTAGTCACCCCATGCATGTTTGAAACCTAAAACCACTTATCTTCATGCTTGACTTCGTCATAAGACAGAGTTTAGGGGTTTTAGGGGGTAGATACATGATTTGTCTAGCTAGTTTGAATATGTCTAGACCTTGATTATCAACTTTAATGCTTACTATATGACATATAAGAAGACTATGTGCGCTTTGGTTTTTCATTTTTCGGTTTTTTTATTTTATGCCCATTTGAATCTTGGTCAAATCCTAGATTTGACCAAGATTTAAACAAGTTTAAAACATGGAAATGAAAAGGTAAGCATCGATCCTTCTTAGTCGCTCTAAAATGAAGCTGAATTTTGGGAGGTTTTTGAAATTTCCATGTTTTTGAAACCCAAAACCACTTCTCTTCATGCTTGACTTCATAAGACGAAGTTTAGGGTCGATAGGGGGTAGATACATGATTTGTCTTGTTTGAATATGTCTAGACCTTGTTTATCAACTTGAATGCTTACTAGCTATATGACATAAGAGGACTATGTGCATTGGTATTTCATTTTTTGATTTTTATGCCCATTTGAGAATCTTGGTAAAATCCTAGGTTTGTTGAGCAAGATTTAAACAAGTTTAACATGTGAAAATGATAAGGTAATTAAGTCTGGATCTTTTTTGAAACCCAAAACCACTTCTCTTCATGCTTGACTTCATAAGACGAAGTTTAGGGTCGATAGGGGGTAGATACATGATTTGTCTTGTTTGAATATGTCTAGACCATGTTTATCAACTTGAATGCTTACTATATGACATAAGAAGGCTATGTGCTTTGGTCTTTCATTCTTTCGATTTTTTTCTGAATTTTTATGCCCATTTGAATCTTGGTCAAATCCTAGGTTCGACCAAGATTTAAACAAGTTTAAAACATGACAATGAAAAGGTAATTAATCATGGATCCTTCTTAATTAACCAGCCAGTCTAATTAAAATGAAGCTTTTTGGGAGGTTTTTGAAATTTCCATGTTTGAAACCCAAAACCACACTTCTCTGCTTCATGCTTGACTTCATATATAATTAAGACAAAGTTTAGGGTTAGGGGGTACATGATTTGTCTGGTTTGAATATGTCTAGACCTTGTTTATGAACTTTTGAATGCTTACTATATATATGTATGTGACATAAGAAAACTATGTGCTTTGGTTTTTCATTTTTCTGATTTTTTTTGGAATTTTGATGCACATTTGAATCTTGGTCAAATCCTAGGTTTGACCAAGATTTAAACAAGTATAGAACATGGAAATGAAAATGGAAGCCTGTATCCTTCTTAGTCACCCTAAAATGAAGTTTTTGGGAGGTTTTTGAAATTTCCATGTTTGAAACCCAAAACCACTTATCTTCATGCTTGACTTCGTCATAAGACAGAGTTTAGGGGTTAGGGGGTAGATACATGATTTGTCTAGCTAGTTTGAATATGTCCAGACCTTGTTTATCAACTTTAATGCTTACTATATGACATATAAGAAGACTATGTGCGCTTTGGTTTTTCATTTTTATGTTTTTTTTATTTTATGCCCATTTGAATCTTGGTCAAATCCTAGAGATTGACTTCATAATACAGAGTTTAGGGTTAGGGGTAGATATACACATGATTTTTCTGGTTTGAATATGTCTAGACCTTATTTATCAACTTGAGTGTTTACTATATGACATAATTAAGAAGGCTATGTGCTTTGGTTTTTCATTCTTTAGATTTTTTGTCTGAATTTTTATGCCCATTTGAATCTTGGTCAAATCCTAGGTTTGACCAAGATTTAAATAAGTTTAAAACATGGAAATGAAAAGGTAAAAGCATCGATCCTTCTTAGTCGCTCTAAAATGAAGCTGAATTTTGGGAGGTTTTTGAAATTTCCATGTTTGAAACCCAAAACCACTTCTCTTCATGCTTGACTTCATAAGACGAAGTAGGGACGATAGGGGGTAGATACATGATTTGTCTGGTTAATTTGGATATATCTAGACCTTGTTTATCAACTTGAATGCTTATGATATGACATAAGAACACTATGTGCTTTTTTTTATTTTTTTGTGCCCATTTGAATCTTGGTCAAATCCTAGGTTTGACCAAGATTTAAACAAGTATAGAACATGAAAATGAAAAGGGAAGCCTGTATCCTTCTTACTCACCCTAAAATGAAGTTTTGGGAGGTTTTTGAAATGTCCATGTTTGAAACCCAAAACCACTTCTCTTCATTCTTGACTTCTTAAGACATAGTTTAGGGGTTAGCGGGTAGATACATGATTAGTATGGTTTGAATATGTCTAGACCTTGTTTATCAACTTTAATGCTTACTACATGACATAAGAAGACTATGTGCTTTGGTTTTTCATTTTTCTGTTTTTTTTTTGAATTTTCTGCCAATTTTGTTTGACCAAGATTTAGACAAGTTTTACACGTGAAAACGAATAAGTAAGCCTGGATCCTTCTTAGTCACTCCAAAATGTACCAATTGATAGGTGCGTTAACTTTGCTTCATGGAAAAAATAATGTCATGTAAATGAGTTAACTTGGATTTCCTACCCTTGAATCCATAGGAAACTTTGTTCTAATGCACTATAATAATCAACCGAGTTTTTACACCAACAGGTCTGTCACTTACGTGTGGTGCCCATGCGTGAGGTCCCACACTTCAGTGAGCACAAGTCACGTGCAATAGGTACGCAAACTCCCAGCCATTTTCTTTGTCAAGAGAAAGACGCATCAGGATGCGTATTGGAAGTCTGTGGGTCCTTCTGGATCCTTCGGTCGTCCCTCTAAAAAAAAATCTCTCTCATTCTCGGCCTCGCTCGACGCTCGCTCGCTCGCTCGCTCGCACCTCCTGCTCACTGACAAACCCTGCACAAAAGTCAACATCATCACCCGAAAAAGGGGAGACACCATAATTCTCTCCCTTCTTCTCTCCTTCCGAGTGATCCCTCTTCCTCCGAGTTTCACTCGACGGGCAAACACACATGTGCTGCATAGTAATAATAAAAAGGTAGAAAAATCGACCTACGAATCTATAATTAAATAGGTTAAACTAGGGTTTTGCCCAGTACTACAGATCAAGGTTCAAAAAATCCAACTACGGGGTTCGAACAACCCCATTTCTAATCCAAGATTTTTTTCGACCTCATCCAATGGCCTCAAACTATAGGCCGGGTTAGCATCTAGTGCAGTATGTGTGAGAATGTATGCACTATGTGTGCTATAACTTGTGTGTCTTTCAAATTTGAACCAAATTTGAATAAGTTTGAAATATTTGAAATGGGGCTTTTGGCTTAAACGTTTGAAACCCAAAACGACTTCTCCTCATGCTAGACTTCATAAGACCGAGTTTAGGGTTAGGGGGTAGATACATGATTTGTCTGGTTTGAATATGTCTAAACCTTGTTTATCAACTTGAATGCTTACTATATGACATAAGAAGACCATGTGCTTTTGTTTTTCATTTTTCTATTTTTTAAGAATTTTATGCACATTTGATTCTGGTCAAATCCTAGGTTCAACCAAGATTTAAACAAGTTTCAAGCATGAAAATGAAAACGTAATCCAAGATCCTTCTTAATTAGTCACTCTAAAATATATGAAGCTTTTGGGACGTACTTGAAATTTCCATGTTTGAAACCCAAAACCAATTCTCTTCATGATTGACTTCATAAGACAGAGTTTAGGGGTAGGGGTAGATATACACATGATTTTTCTGGTTTGAATATGTCTAGACCTTGTTTATCAACTTGAGTGTTTACTATATGACATAATTAAGAAGGCTATGTGCTTTGGTTTTTCATTCTTTAGATTTTTTGTCTGAATAATTTTTATGCCCATTTGAATCTTGGTCAAATCCTAGGTTTGACCAAGATTTAAATAAGTTTAAAACATGGAAATGAAAAGGTAAAAGCATCGATCCTTCTTAGTCGCTCTAAAATGAAGCTGAATTTTGGGAGGTTTTTGAAATTTCCATGTTTGAAACCTAAAACCACTTATCTTCATGCTTGACTTCGTCATAAGACAGAGTTTAGGGGTTTTAATTAGGGGGTAGATACATGATTTGTCTAGCTAGTTTGAATATGTCTCTAGACCTTGTTTATCAACTTGAATGCTTACTAGCTATATGACATAAGAGGACTATGTGCATTGGTATTTCATTTTTTGATTTTTATGCCCATTTGAGAATCTTGGTAAAATCCTAGGTTTGTTGAGCAAGATTTAAACAAGTTTAACATTTGAAAATGATAAGGTAATTAAGTCTGGATCTTTCTCTTAGTAACTCTAAAATGAAGCTTTTGGGAGGTTCTTGAATTTACCATGTTTGAAACCCAAAACCACCGTACTTCTTTTCATGCTTGACTTCATAAGACAGAGTTTAGGGTTAGGGGTAGATACATGATTTTTCTGGTTTGAATATGTCTAGACCATGTTTATCAACTTGAATGCTTACTATATGACATAAGAAGGCTATGTGCTTTGGTTTTTCATTCTTTCGATTTTTTTCTGAATTTTTATGCCCATTTGAATCTTGGTCAAATCCTAGGTTCGACCAAGATTTAAACAAGTTTAAAACATGACAATGAAAAGGTAATTAATCATGGATCCTTCTTAATTAACCAGCCAGTCTAATTAAAATGAAGCTTTTTGGGAGGTTTTTGAAATTTCCATGTTTGAAACCCAAAACCACACTTCTCTGCTTCATGCTTGACTTCATATATAATTAAGACAAAGTTTAGGGTTAGGGGTACATGATTTGTCTGGTTTGAATATGTCTAGACCTTGTTTATCAACTTGAATGCTTACTATATGACATAAGAAGACTATGTGCTTTGGTTTTTTATTTTATTTATTTTTTATTTTATGCCCATTTGAATATTGGTTAAATCCTAGGTTTGAACAAGATTTAAACAAGTTTAAAACATGAAAATGAAAAGGTAAGCCTGGATCCTTCTTAACTAGTCACTCTAAAATGAAGCTTTAATTTTGGGAGGTTTTTGAAATATATTTCCATGTTTGAAACCCAAAACCACTTCTCTTCATGCTTGACTTCATAAGACGAAGTTTAGGGTCGATAGGGGTTAGATACATGATTTGTCTGGTTTGAATATGTCTAGACCATGTTCATCAAATCCTAGGTTTGACCAAGATTTAAACAAGTTTAAAACATGAAAATGAAAAGCGAAGCATGTGTCCTTCTTAGTCACTCTAAAATGAAGTTTTTGGGCAGTTTTTGAAATTTCCATGTTTGAAACCCAAAACCACTTCTCTTCATGCTTGACTTCATAATTAAGACATAGTTTAGGGGTTAGGGGTAGATACATGATTTGTATGGTTTGAATATGTCTAGACCATGTTTATCAACTTTAATGCTTACTATATGACATAAGAAGACTATGTGCTTTGGTTTTTCATTTTTCTGTTTTTTTTTTAGAATTTTGATGCACATTTGAATCTTGGTCAAATCCTAGGTTTGACCAAGATTTAAACAAGTATATATAGAACATGAAAATGAAAAGGGAAGCCTGTATCCTTCTTAGTCACCCTAAAATGAAGTTTTCGGGAGGTTTTTGAAATTTCCATGTTTGAAACCCAAAACCACTTATCTTCATGCTTGAGCAAGATTTGACCAAGATTTAAACAAGTTTAAATCATGAAAATGGAAAGGTAAGCCTGGATCCTTCTTAGTCGCTCTAAAATGAAGCTTTTGGGATGTTCTTGAAATTTCCATGTTTGAAACCCGGCCAAAACGACTTTTCTTCATGCTAGACTTCATAAGATCGACACGGGGTACATATATACATGATTTGTCTGGTTTGGATATATCTAGACCTTGTTTATCAACTTGAATGCTTACGATATGACATAAGAACACTATGTGCTTTTTGTTTTTCATTTTTTGTGCCTATTTGTATCTTGGTCAAATCCTAGGTTTGACCAAGATTTAAACAAGTTTAAAACATGAAAATGAAAAGGGAAACATGTATCCTTCTTAGTCACTCTAAAATGAAGTTTTTGGGAGGTTTTTGAAATTTCCATGTTTGAAACCTAAAACCACTTCTCTTCATGCTTGACTTCATAAGACAGAGTTTAGGGTTAGAGGGGTAGATACATGATTTGTCTTATTTGAATATGTCTAGCTAGACCTTGTTTATCAACTTTTGAATGCTTACTATATATATATGTGACATAAGAAGACTATGTGCTTTTGTTTTTCATTTTTCCGATTTTTTAATTTTATGCCAATTTAAATCTTGGTCAAATCCTAGGTTTGACAATGATTTAAACAAGTTTCAAATATGAAAATGAAAAGGCAAGCATGGATCCTTCTTAGTCACTCTAAAATGAAGCTTTTGATAGGTTTTTGAAATTTCCATATTTGAAACCCAAAACCACTTCTCTTCATGCTTGACTACATAAGACAAAGTTTAGGGTTAGGGGGTAGATACATGATTTTTCTTGTTTGAATATGTCTAGACCCTTGTTTATCAACTTTAATGCTTACTATATGACATAAGAAAACTATGTGCTTTGCTTTGGTTTTTCATTTTTCTGATTTTTTTGGAATTTTGATGCACATTTGAATCATGGTCAAATCCTAGGTTTGACCAAGATTTAAACAAGTATAGAACATGAAAATGAAAAGGGAAGCATGTATCCTTCTTAGTCACCCTAAAATGAAGTTTTTGGGAGGTTTTCAAAATTTCCATGTTTGAAACCCAAAACCACTTAATCTTCATGCTTGACTTCGTCATAAGATAGAGTTTAGGGGTTAGCGGGTAGATACATGATTAGTATGGTTTGAATATGTCTAGACCTTGTTTATCAACTTTAATGCTTACTACATGACATAAGAAGACTATGTGCTTTGGTTTTTCATTTTTCTGTTTTTTTTTGAATTTTCTGCCAATTTTGTTTGACCAAGATTTAGACAAGTTTTACACGTGAAAACGAATAAGTAAGCCTGGATCCTTCTTAGTCACTCCAAAATGTACCAATTGATAGGTGCGTTAACTTTGCTTCATGGAAAAAATAATGTCATGTAAATGAGTTAACTTGGATTTCCTACCCTTGAATCCATAGGAAACTTTGTTCTAATGCACTATAATAATCAACCGAGTTTTTACACCAACAGGTCTGTCACTTACGTGTGGTGCCCATGCGTGAGGTCCCACACTTCAGTGAGCACAAGTCACGTGCAATAGGTACGCAAACTCCCAGCCATTTTCTTTGTCAAGAGAAAGACGCATCAGGATGCGTATTGGAAGTCTGTGGGTCCTTCTGGATCCTTCGGTCGTCCCTCTAAAAAAAAAAAAAATCTCTCTCATTCTCGGCCTCGCTCGACTCGCTCGCTCGCTCGCTCGCACCTCCTGCTCACTGACAAACCCTGCACAAAAGTCAACATCATCACCCGAAAAAGGGGAGACACCATAATTCTCTCCCTTCTTCTCTCCTTCCGAGTGATCCCTCTTCCTCCGAGTTTCACTCGACGGGCAAACACACATGTGCTGCATAGTAATAATAAAAAGGTAGAAAAATCGACCTACGAATCTATAATTAAATAGGTTAAACTAGGGTTTTGCCCAGTACTACAGATCAAGGTTCAAAAAATCCAACTACGGGGTTCGAACAACCCCATTTCTAATCCAAGATTTTTTTCGACCTCATCCAATGGCCTCAAACTATAGGCCGGGTTAGCATCTAGTGCAGTATGTGTGAGAATGTATGCACTATGTGTGCTATAACTTGTGTGTCTTTCAAATTTGAACCAAATTTGAATAAGTTTGAAATATTTGAAATGGGGCTTTTGGCTTAAACGTTTGAAACCCAAAACGACTTCTCCTCATGCTAGACTTCATAAGACCGAGTTTAGGGTTAGGGGGTAGATACATGATTTGTCTGGTTTGAATATGTCTAAACCTTGTTTATCAACTTGAATGCTTACTATATGACATAAGAAGACCATGTGCTTTTGTTTTTCATTTTTCTATTTTTTTAAGAATTTTATGCACATTTGATTCTGGTCAAATCCTAGGTTCAACCAAGATTTAAACAAGTTTCAAGCATGAAAATGAAAACGTAATCCAAGATCCTTCTTAATTAGTCACTCTAAAATATATGAAGCTTTTGGGACGTACTTGAAATTTCCATGTTTGAAACCCAAAACCAATTCTCTTCATGATTGACTTCATAAGACAGAGTTTAGGGGTAGGGGTAGATATACACATGATTTTTCTGGTTTGAATATGTCTAGACCTTGTTTATCAACTTGAGTGTTTACTATATGACATAATTAAGAAGGCTATGTGCTTTGGTTTTTCATTCTTTAGATTTTTTGTCTGAATAATTTTTATGCCCATTTGAATCTTGGTCAAATCCTAGGTTTGACCAAGATTTAAATAAGTTTAAAACATGGAAATGAAAAGGTAAAAGCATCGATCCTTCTTAGTCGCTCTAAAATGAAGCTGAATTTTGGGAGGTTTTTGAAATTTCCATGTTTGAAACCTAAAACCACTTATCTTCATGCTTGACTTCGTCATAAGACAGAGTTTAGGGGTTTTAATTAGGGGGTAGATACATGATTTGTCTAGCTAGTTTGAATATGTCTCTAGACCTTGTTTATCAACTTGAATGCTTACTAGCTATATGACATAAGAGGACTATGTGCATTGGTATTTCATTTTTTGATTTTTATGCCCATTTGAGAATCTTGGTAAAATCCTAGGTTTGTTGAGCAAGATTTAAACAAGTTTAACATTTGAAAATGATAAGGTAATTAAGTCTGGATCTTTCTCTTAGTAACTCTAAAATGAAGCTTTTGGGAGGTTCTTGAATTTACCATGTTTGAAACCCAAAACCACCGTACTTCTTTTCATGCTTGACTTCATAAGACAGAGTTTAGGGTTAGGGGTAGATACATGATTTTTCTGGTTTGAATATGTCTAGACCATGTTTATCAACTTGAATGCTTACTATATGACATAAGAAGGCTATGTGCTTTGGTTTTTCATTCTTTCGATTTTTTCTGAATTTTTATGCCCATTTGAATCTTGGTCAAATCCTAGGTTCGACCAAGATTTAAACAAGTTTAAAACATGACAATGAAAAGGTAATTAATCATGGATCCTTCTTAATTAACCAGCCAGTCTAATTAAAATGAAGCTTTTTGGGAGGTTTTTGAAATTTCCATGTTTGAAACCCAAAACCACTTAATCTTCATGCTTGACTTCGTCATAAGATAGAGTTTAGGGGTTAGCGGGTAGATACATGATTAGTATGGTTTGAATATGTCTAGACCTTGTTTATCAACTTTAATGCTTACTACATGACATAAGAAGACTATGTGCTTTGGTTTTTCATTTTTCTGTTTTTTTTTGAATTTTCTGCCAATTTTGTTTGACCAAGATTTAGACAAGTTTTACACGTGAAAACGAATAAGTAAGCCTGGATCCTTCTTAGTCACTCCAAAATGTACCAATTGATAGGTGCGTTAACTTTGCTTCATGGAAAAAATAATGTCATGTAAATGAGTTAACTTGGATTTCCTACCCTTGAATCCATAGGAAACTTTGTTCTAATGCACTATAATAATCAACCGAGTTTTTACACCAACAGGTCTGTCACTTACGTGTGGTGCCCATGCGTGAGGTCCCACACTTCAGTGAGCACAAGTCACGTGCAATAGGTACGCAAACTCCCAGCCATTTTCTTTGTCAAGAGAAAGACGCATCAGGATGCGTATTGGAAGTCTGTGGGTCCTTCTGGATCCTTCGGTCGTCCCTCTCAAAAAAAAAAAAATCTCTCTCATTCTCGGCCTCGCTCGACTCGCTCGCTCGCTCGCTCGCTCGCACCTCCTGCTCACTGACAAACCCTGCACAAAAGTCAACATCATCACCCGAAAAAGGGGAGACACCATAATTCTCTCCCTTCTTCTCTCCTTCCGAGTGATCCCTCTTCCTCCGAGTTTCACTCGACGGGCAAACACACATGTGCTGCATAGTAATAATAAAAAGGTAGAAAAATCGACCTACGAATCTATAATTAAATAGGTTAAACTAGGGTTTTGCCCAGTACTACAGATCAAGGTTCAAAAAATCCAACTACGGGGTTCGAACAACCCCATTTCTAATCCAAGATTTTTTTCGACCTCATCCAATGGCCTCAAACTATAGGCCGGGTTAGCATCTAGTGCAGTATGTGTGAGAATGTATGCACTATGTGTGCTATAACTTGTGTGTCTTTCAAATTTGAACCAAATTTGAATAAGTTTGAAATATTTGAAATGGGGCTTTTGGCTTAAACGTTTGAAACCCAAAACGACTTCTCCTCATGCTAGACTTCATAAGACCGAGTTTAGGGTTAGGGGGTAGATACATGATTTGTCTGGTTTGAATATGTCTAAACCTTGTTTATCAACTTGAATGCTTACTATATGACATAAGAAGACCATGTGCTTTTGTTTTTCATTTTTCTATTTTTTTAAGAATTTTATGCACATTTGATTCTGGTCAAATCCTAGGTTCAACCAAGATTTAAACAAGTTTCAAGCATGAAAATGAAAACGTAATCCAAGATCCTTCTTAATTAGTCACTCTAAAATATATGAAGCTTTTGGGACGTACTTGAAATTTCCATGTTTGAAACCCAAAACCAATTCTCTTCATGATTGACTTCATAAGACAGAGTTTAGGGTTAGGGGTAGATATACACATGATTTTTCTGGTTTGAATATGTCTAGACCTTGTTTATCAACTTGAGTGTTTACTATATGACATAATTAAGAAGGCTATGTGCTTTGGTTTTTCATTCTTTAGATTTTTTGTCTGAATAATTTTTATGCCCATTTGAATCTTGGTCAAATCCTAGGTTTGACCAAGATTTAAATAAGTTTAAAACATGGAAATGAAAAGGTAAAAGCATCGATCCTTCTTAGTCGCTCTAAAATGAAGCTGAATTTTGGGAGGTTTTTGAAATTTCCATGTTTGAAACCTAAAACCACTTATCTTCATGCTTGACTTCGTCATAAGACAGAGTTTAGGGGTTTTAATTAGGGGGTAGATACATGATTTGTCTAGCTAGTTTGAATATGTCTCTAGACCTTGTTTATCAACTTGAATGCTTACTAGCTATATGACATAAGAGGACTATGTGCATTGGTATTTCATTTTTTGATTTTTATGCCCATTTGAGAATCTTGGTAAAATCCTAGGTTTGTTGAGCAAGATTTAAACAAGTTTAACATTTGAAAATGATAAGGTAATTAAGTCTGGATCTTTCTCTTAGTAACTCTAAAATGAAGCTTTTGGGAGGTTCTTGAATTTACCATGTTTGAAACCCAAAACCACCGTACTTCTTTTCATGCTTGACTTCATAAGACAGAGTTTAGGGTTAGGGGTAGATACATGATTTTTCTGGTTTGAATATGTCTAGACCATGTTTATCAACTTGAATGCTTACTATATGACATAAGAAGGCTATGTGCTTTGGTTTTTCATTCTTTCGATTTTTTTCTGAATTTTTATGCCCATTTGAATCTTGGTCAAATCCTAGGTTCGACCAAGATTTAAACAAGTTTAAAACATGACAATGAAAAGGTAATTAATCATGGATCCTTCTTAATTAACCAGCCAGTCTAATTAAAATGAAGCTTTTTGGGAGGTTTTTGAAATTTCCATGTTTGAAACCCAAAACCACACTTCTCTCTTCATGCTTGACTTCATATATAATTAAGACAAAGTTTAGGGTTAGGGGTACATGATTTGTCTGGTTTGAATATGTCTAGACCTTGTTTATCAACTTGAATGCTTACTATATGACATAAGAAGACTATGTGCTTTGGTTTTTTATTTTATTTATTTTTTATTTTATGCCCATTTGAATATTGGTTAAATCCTAGGTTTGAACAAGATTTAAACAAGTTTAAAACATGAAAATGAAAAGGTAAGCCTGGATCCTTCTTAACTAGTCACTCTAAAATGAAGCTTTAATTTTGGGAGGTTTTTGAAATATATTTCCATGTTTGAAACCCAAAACCACTTCTCTTCATGCTTGACTTCATAAGACGAAGTTTAGGGTCGATAGGGGGTAGATACATGATTTGTCTGGTTTGAATATGTCTAGACCATGTTCATCAAATCCTAGGTTTGACCAAGATTTAAACAAGTTTAAAACATGAAAATGAAAAGCGAAGCATGTGTCCTTCTTAGTCACTCTAAAATGAAGTTTTTGGGCAGTTTTTGAAATTTCCATGTTTGAAACCCAAAACCACTTCTCTTCATGCTTGACTTCATAAGACATAGTTTAGGGTTAGGGGTAGATACATGATTTGTATGGTTTGAATATGTCTAGACCATGTTTATCAACTTTAATGCTTACTATATGACATAAGAAGACTATGTGCTTTGGTTTTTCATTTTTCTGATTTTTTTTAGAATTTTGATGCACATTTGAATCTTGGTCAAATCCTAGGTTTGACCAAGATTTAAACAAGTATATATAGAACATGAAAATGAAAAGGGAAGCCTGTATCCTTCTTAGTCACCCTAAAATGAAGTTTTCGGGAGGTTTTTGAAATTTCCATGTTTGAAACCCAAAACCACTTATCTTCATGCTTGAGCAAGATTTGACCAAGATTTAAACAAGTTTAAATCATGAAAATGGAAAGGTAAGCCTGGATCCTTCTTAGTCGCTCTAAAATGAAGCTTTTGGGATGTTCTTGAAATTTCCATGTTTGAAACCCGGCCAAAACGACTTTTCTTCATGCTAGACTTCATAAGATCGACACGGGGTACATATATACATGATTTGTCTGGTTTGGATATATCTAGACCTTGTTTATCAACTTGAATGCTTACGATATGACATAAGAACACTATGTGCTTTTTGTTTTTCATTTTTTGTGCCTATTTGTATCTTGGTCAAATCCTAGGTTTGACCAAGATTTAAACAAGTTTAAAACATGAAAATGAAAAGGTAAACATGTATCCTTCTTAGTCACTCTAAAATGAAGTTTTTGGGAGGTTTTTGAAATTTCCATGTTTGAAACCTAAAACCACTTCTCTTCATGCTTGACTTCATAAGACAGAGTTTAGGGTTAGAGGGGTAGATACATGATTTGTCTTATTTGAATATGTCTAGCTAGACCTTGTTTATCAACTTTTGAATGCTTACTATATATATATATGTGACATAAGAAGACTATGTGCTTTTGTTTTTCATTTTTCCGATTTTTTAATTTTATGCCAATTTAAATCTTGGTCAAATCCTAGGTTTGACAATGATTTAAACAAGTTTCAAATATGAAAATGAAAAGGCAAGCATGGATCCTTCTTAGTCACTCTAAAATGAAGCTTTTGATAGGTTTTTGAAATTTCCATATTTGAAACCCAAAACCACTTCTCTTCATGCTTGACTACATAAGACAAAGTTTAGGGTTAGGGGGTAGATACATGATTTTTCTTGTTTGAATATGTCTAGACCCTTGTTTATCAACTTTAATGCTTACTATATGACATAAGAAAACTATGTGCTTTGCTTTGGTTTTTCATTTTTCTGATTTTTTTGGAATTTTGATGCACATTTGAATCATGGTCAAATCCTAGGTTTGACCAAGATTTAAACAAGTATAGAACATGAAAATGAAAAGGGAAGCCTGTATCCTTCTTAGTCACCCTAAAATGAAGTTTTTGGGAGGTTTTCAAAATTTCCATGTTTGAAACCCAAAACCACTTAATCTTCATGCTTGACTTCGTCATAAGATAGAGTTTAGGGGTTAGCGGGTAGATACATGATTAGTATGGTTTGAATATGTCTAGACCTTGTTTATCAACTTTAATGCTTACTACATGACATAAGAAGACTATGTGCTTTGGTTTTTCATTTTTCTGTTTTTTTTTTGAATTTTCTGCCAATTTTGTTTGACCAAGATTTAGACAAGTTTTACACGTGAAAACGAATAAGTAAGCCTGGATCCTTCTTAGTCACTCCAAAATGTACCAATTGATAGGTGCGTTAACTTTGCTTCATGGAAAAAATAATGTCATGTAAATGAGTTAACTTGGATTTCCTACCCTTGAATCCATAGGAAACTTTGTTCTAATGCACTATAATAATCAACCGAGTTTTTACACCAACAGGTCTGTCACTTACGTGTGGTGCCCATGCGTGAGGTCCCACACTTCAGTGAGCACAAGTCACGTGCAATAGGTACGCAAACTCCCAGCCATTTTCTTTGTCAAGAGAAAGACGCATCAGGATGCGTATTGGAAGTCTGTGGGTCCTTCTGGATCCTTCGGTCGTCCCTCTAAAAAAAAAAATCTCTCTCATTCTCGGCCTCGCTCGACTCGCTCGCTCGCTCGCACCTCCTGCTCACTGACAAACCCTGCACAAAAGTCAACATCATCACCCGAAAAAGGGGAGACACCATAATTCTCTCCCTTCTTCTCTCCTTCCGAGTGATCCCTCTTCCTCCGAGTTTCACTCGACGGGCAAACACACATGTGCTGCATAGTAATAATAAAAAGGTAGAAAAATCGACCTACGAATCTATAATTAAATAGGTTAAACTAGGGTTTTGCCCAGTACTACAGATCAAGGTTCAAAAAATCCAACTACGGGGTTCGAACAACCCCATTTCTAATCCAAGATTTTTTTCGACCTCATCCAATGGCCTCAAACTATAGGCCGGGTTAGCATCTAGTGCAGTATGTGTGAGAATGTATGCACTATGTGTGCTATAACTTGTGTGTCTTTCAAATTTGAACCAAATTTGAATAAGTTTGAAATATTTGAAATGGGGCTTTTGGCTTAAACGTTTGAAACCCAAAACGACTTCTCCTCATGCTAGACTTCATAAGACCGAGTTTAGGGTTAGGGGTAGATACATGATTTGTCTGGTTTGAATATGTCTAAACCTTGTTTATCAACTTGAATGCTTACTATATGACATAAGAAGACCATGTGCTTTTGTTTTTCATTTTTCTATTTTTTTAAGAATTTTATGCACATTTGATTCTGGTCAAATCCTAGGTTCAACCAAGATTTAAACAAGTTTCAAGCATGAAAATGAAAACGTAATCCAAGATCCTTCTTAATTAGTCACTCTAAAATATATGAAGCTTTTGGGACGTACTTGAAATTTCCATGTTTGAAACCCAAAACCAATTCTCTTCATGATTGACTTCATAAGACAGAGTTTAGGGGTAGGGGTAGATATACACATGATTTTTCTGGTTTGAATATGTCTAGACCTTGTTTATCAACTTGAGTGTTTACTATATGACATAATTAAGAAGGCTATGTGCTTTGGTTTTTCATTCTTTAGATTTTTTGTCTGAATAATTTTTATGCCCATTTGAATCTTGGTCAAATCCTAGGTTTGACCAAGATTTAAATAAGTTTAAAACATGGAAATGAAAAGGTAAAAGCATCGATCCTTCTTAGTCGCTCTAAAATGAAGCTGAATTTTGGGAGGTTTTTGAAATTTCCATGTTTGAAACCTAAAACCACTTATCTTCATGCTTGACTTCGTCATAAGACAGAGTTTAGGGGTTTTAATTAGGGGGTAGATACATGATTTGTCTAGCTAGTTTGAATATGTCTCTAGACCTTGTTTATCAACTTGAATGCTTACTAGCTATATGACATAAGAGGACTATGTGCATTGGTATTTCATTTTTTGATTTTTATGCCCATTTGAGAATCTTGGTAAAATCCTAGGTTTGTTGAGCAAGATTTAAACAAGTTTAACATTTGAAAATGATAAGGTAATTAAGTCTGGATCTTTCTCTTAGTAACTCTAAAATGAAGCTTTTGGGAGGTTCTTGAATTTACCATGTTTGAAACCCAAAACCACCGTACTTCTTTTCATGCTTGACTTCATAAGACAGAGTTTAGGGTTAGGGGTAGATACATGATTTTTCTGGTTTGAATATGTCTAGACCATGTTTATCAACTTGAATGCTTACTATATGACATAAGAAGGCTATGTGCTTTGGTTTTTCATTCTTTCGATTTTTTTCTGAATTTTTATGCCCATTTGAATCTTGGTCAAATCCTAGGTTCGACCAAGATTTAAACAAGTTTAAAACATGACAATGAAAAGGTAATTAATCATGGATCCTTCTTAATTAACCAGCCAGTCTAATTAAAATGAAGCTTTTTGGGAGGTTTTTGAAATTTCCATGTTTGAAACCCAAAACCACACTTCTCTGCTTCATGCTTGACTTCATATATAATTAAGACAAAGTTTAGGGTTAGGGGGTACATGATTTGTCTGGTTTGAATATGTCTAGACCTTGTTTATCAACTTTTGAATGCTTACTATATATATGTATGTGACATAAGAAAACTATGTGCTTTGGTTTTTCATTTTTCTGATTTTTTTGGAATTTTGATGCACATTTGAATCTTGGTCAAATCCTAGGTTTGACCAAGATTTAAACAAGTATAGAACATGGAAATGAAAATGGAAGCCTGTATCCTTCTTAGTCACCCTAAAATGAAGTTTTTGGGAGGTTTTTGAAATTTCCATGTTTGAAACCCAAAACCACTTATCTTCATGCTTGACTTCGTCATAAGACAGAGTTTAGGGGTTAGGGGGTAGATACATGATTTGTCTAGCTAGTTTGAATATGTCCAGACCTTGTTTATCAACTTTAATGCTTACTATATGACATATAAGAAGACTATGTGCGCTTTGGTTTTTCATTTTTATGTTTTTTTTATTTTATGCCCATTTGAATCTTGGTCAAATCCTAGAGATTGACTTCATAATACAGAGTTTAGGGTTAGGGGTAGATATACACATGATTTTTCTGGTTTGAATATGTCTAGACCTTATTTATCAACTTGAGTGTTTACTATATGACATAATTAAGAAGGCTATGTGCTTTGGTTTTTCATTCTTTAGATTTTTTGTCTGAATTTTTATGCCCATTTGAATCTTGGTCAAATCCTAGGTTTGACCAAGATTTAAATAAGTTTAAAACATGGAAATGAAAAGGTAAAAGCATCGATCCTTCTTAGTCGCTCTAAAATGAAGCTGAATTTTGGGAGGTTTTTGAAATTTCCATGTTTGAAACCCAAAACCACTTCTCTTCATGCTTGACTTCATAAGACGAAGTAGGGACGATAGGGGGTAGATACATGATTTGTCTGGTTAATTTGGATATATCTAGACCTTGTTTATCAACTTGAATGCTTATGATATGACATAAGAACACTATGTGCTTTTTTTTATTTTTTTGTGCCCATTTGAATCTTGGTCAAATCCTAGGTTTGACCAAGATTTAAACAAGTATAGAACATGAAAATGAAAAGGGAAGCCTGTATCCTTCTTACTCACCCTAAAATGAAGTTTTGGGAGGTTTTTGAAATGTCCATGTTTGAAACCCAAAACCACTTCTCTTCATTCTTGACTTCTTAAGACATAGTTTAGGGGTTAGCGGGTAGATACATGATTAGTATGGTTTGAATATGTCTAGACCTTGTTTATCAACTTTAATGCTTACTACATGACATAAGAAGACTATGTGCTTTGGTTTTTCATTTTTCTGTTTTTTTTTGAATTTTCTGCCAATTTTGTTTGACCAAGATTTAGACAAGTTTTACACGTGAAAACGAATAAGTAAGCCTGGATCCTTCTTAGTCACTCCAAAATGTACCAATTGATAGGTGCGTTAACTTTGCTTCATGGAAAAAATAATGTCATGTAAATGAGTTAACTTGGATTTCCTACCCTTGAATCCATAGGAAACTTTGTTCTAATGCACTATAATAATCAACCGAGTTTTTACACCAACAGGTCTGTCACTTACGTGTGGTGCCCATGCGTGAGGTCCCACACTTCAGTGAGCACAAGTCACGTGCAATAGGTACGCAAACTCCCAGCCATTTTCTTTGTCAAGAGAAAGACGCATCAGGATGCGTATTGGAAGTCTGTGGGTCCTTCTGGATCCTTCGGTCGTCCCTCTAAAAAAAAAAATCTCTCTCATTCTCGGCCTCGCTCGACTCGCTCGCTCGCTCGCACCTCCTGCTCACTGACAAACCCTGCACAAAAGTCAACATCATCACCCGAAAAAGGGGAGACACCATAATTCTCTCCCTTCTTCTCTCCTTCCGAGTGATCCCTCTTCCTCCGAGTTTCACTCGACGGGCAAACACACATGTGCTGCATAGTAATAATAAAAAGGTAGAAAAATCGACCTACGAATCTATAATTAAATAGGTTAAACTAGGGTTTTGCCCAGTACTACAGATCAAGGTTCAAAAAATCCAACTACGGGGTTCGAACAACCCCATTTCTAATCCAAGATTTTTTTCGACCTCATCCAATGGCCTCAAACTATAGGCCGGGTTAGCATCTAGTGCAGTATGTGTGAGAATGTATGCACTATGTGTGCTATAACTTGTGTGTCTTTCAAATTTGAACCAAATTTGAATAAGTTTGAAATATTTGAAATGGGGCTTTTGGCTTAAACGTTTGAAACCCAAAACGACTTCTCCTCATGCTAGACTTCATAAGACCGAGTTTAGGGTTAGGGGTAGATACATGATTTGTCTGGTTTGAATATGTCTAAACCTTGTTTATCAACTTGAATGCTTACTATATGACATAAGAAGACCATGTGCTTTTGTTTTTCATTTTTCTATTTTTTTAAGAATTTTATGCACATTTGATTCTGGTCAAATCCTAGGTTCAACCAAGATTTAAACAAGTTTCAAGCATGAAAATGAAAACGTAATCCAAGATCCTTCTTAATTAGTCACTCTAAAATATATGAAGCTTTTGGGACGTACTTGAAATTTCCATGTTTGAAACCCAAAACCAATTCTCTTCATGATTGACTTCATAAGACAGAGTTTAGGGGTAGGGGTAGATATACACATGATTTTTCTGGTTTGAATATGTCTAGACCTTGTTTATCAACTTGAGTGTTTACTATATGACATAATTAAGAAGGCTATGTGCTTTGGTTTTTCATTCTTTAGATTTTTTGTCTGAATAATTTTTATGCCCATTTGAATCTTGGTCAAATCCTAGGTTTGACCAAGATTTAAATAAGTTTAAAACATGGAAATGAAAAGGTAAAAGCATCGATCCTTCTTAGTCGCTCTAAAATGAAGCTGAATTTTGGGAGGTTTTTGAAATTTCCATGTTTGAAACCTAAAACCACTTATCTTCATGCTTGACTTCGTCATAAGACAGAGTTTAGGGGTTTTAATTAGGGGGTAGATACATGATTTGTCTAGCTAGTTTGAATATGTCTAGACCTTGTTTATCAACTTGAATGCTTACTAGCTATATGACATAAGAGGACTATGTGCATTGGTATTTCATTTTTTGATTTTTATGCCCATTTGAGAATCTTGGTAAAATCCTAGGTTTGTTGAGCAAGATTTAAACAAGTTTAACATGTGAAAATGATAAGGTAATTAAGTCTGGATCTTTCTCTTAGTAACTCTAAAATGAAGCTTTTGGGAGGTTCTTGAATTTACCATGTTTGAAACCCAAAACCACCGTACTTCTTTTCATGCTTGACTTCATAAGACAGAGTTTAGGGTTAGGGGTAGATACATGATTTTTCTGGTTTGAATATGTCTAGACCATGTTTATCAACTTGAATGCTTACTATATGACATAAGAAGGCTATGTGCTTTGGTTTTTCATTCTTTCGATTTTTTCTGAATTTTTATGCCCATTTGAATCTTGGTCAAATCCTAGGTTCGACCAAGATTTAAACAAGTTTAAAACATGACAATGAAAAGGTAATTAATCATGGATCCTTCTTAATTAACCAGCCAGTCTAATTAAAATGAAGCTTTTTGGGAGGTTTTTGAAATTTCCATGTTTGAAACCCAAAACCACACTTCTCTGCTTCATGCTTGACTTCATATATAATTAAGACAAAGTTTAGGGTTAGGGGGTACATGATTTGTCTGGTTTGAATATGTCTAGACCTTGTTTATCAACTTTTGAATGCTTACTATATATATGTATGTGACATAAGAAAACTATGTGCTTTGGTTTTTCATTTTTCTGATTTTTTTTGGAATTTTGATGCACATTTGAATCTTGGTCAAATCCTAGGTTTGACCAAGATTTAAACAAGTATAGAACATGGAAATGAAAATGGAAGCCTGTATCCTTCTTAGTCACCCTAAAATGAAGTTTTTGGGAGGTTTTTGAAATTTCCATGTTTGAAACCCAAAACCACTTATCTTCATGCTTGACTTCGTCATAAGACAGAGTTTAGGGGTTAGGGGGTAGATACATGATTTGTCTAGCTAGTTTGAATATGTCCAGACCTTGTTTATCAACTTTAATGCTTACTATATGACATATAAGAAGACTATGTGCGCTTTGGTTTTTCATTTTTATGTTTTTTTTTATTTTATGCCCATTTGAATCTTGGTCAAATCCTAGAGATTGACTTCATAATACAGAGTTTAGGGTTAGGGGTAGATATACACATGATTTTTCTGGTTTGAATATGTCTAGACCTTATTTATCAACTTGAGTGTTTACTATATGACATAATTAAGAAGGCTATGTGCTTTGGTTTTTCATTCTTTAGATTTTTTGTCTGAATTTTTATGCCCATTTGAATCTTGGTCAAATCCTAGGTTTGACCAAGATTTAAATAAGTTTAAAACATGGAAATGAAAAGGTAAAAGCATCGATCCTTCTTAGTCGCTCTAAAATGAAGCTGAATTTTGGGAGGTTTTTGAAATTTCCATGTTTGAAACCCAAAACCACTTCTCTTCATGCTTGACTTCATAAGACGAAGTAGGGACGATAGGGGGTAGATACATGATTTGTCTGGTTAATTTGGATATATCTAGACCTTGTTTATCAACTTGAATGCTTATGATATGACATAAGAACACTATGTGCTTTTTTTTATTTTTTTGTGCCCATTTGAATCTTGGTCAAATCCTAGGTTTGACCAAGATTTAAACAAGTATAGAACATGAAAATGAAAAGGGAAGCCTGTATCCTTCTTACTCACCCTAAAATGAAGTTTTGGGAGGTTTTTGAAATGTCCATGTTTGAAACCCAAAACCACTTCTCTTCATTCTTGACTTCTTAAGACATAGTTTAGGGGTTAGCGGGTAGATACATGATTAGTATGGTTTGAATATGTCTAGACCTTGTTTATCAACTTTAATGCTTACTACATGACATAAGAAGACTATGTGCTTTGGTTTTTCATTTTTCTGTTTTTTTTTTGAATTTTCTGCCAATTTTGTTTGACCAAGATTTAGACAAGTTTTACACGTGAAAACGAATAAGTAAGCCTGGATCCTTCTTAGTCACTCCAAAATGTACCAATTGATAGGTGCGTTAACTTTGCTTCATGGAAAAAATAATGTCATGTAAATGAGTTAACTTGGATTTCCTACCCTTGAATCCATAGGAAACTTTGTTCTAATGCACTATAATAATCAACCGAGTTTTTACACCAACAGGTCTGTCACTTACGTGTGGTGCCCATGCGTGAGGTCCCACACTTCAGTGAGCACAAGTCACGTGCAATAGGTACGCAAACTCCCAGCCATTTTCTTTGTCAAGAGAAAGACGCATCAGGATGCGTATTGGAAGTCTGTGGGTCCTTCTGGATCCTTCGGTCGTCCCTCTAAAAAAAAAATCTCTCATTCTCGGCCTCGCTCGACTCGCTCGCTCGCTCGCTCGCACCTCCTGCTCACTGACAAACCCTGCACAAAAGTCAACATCATCACCCGAAAAAGGGGAGACACCATAATTCTCTCCCTTCTTCTCTCCTTCCGAGTGATCCCTCTTCCTCCGAGTTTCACTCGACGGGCAAACACACATGTGCTGCATAGTAATAATAAAAAGGTAGAAAAATCGACCTACGAATCTATAATTAAATAGGTTAAACTAGGGTTTTGCCCAGTACTACAGATCAAGGTTCAAAAAATCCAACTACGGGGTTCGAACAACCCCATTTCTAATCCAAGATTTTTTCGACCTCATCCAATGGCCTCAAACTATAGGCCGGGTTAGCATCTAGTGCAGTATGTGTGAGAATGTATGCACTATGTGTGCTATAACTTGTGTGTCTTTCAAATTTGAACCAAATTTGAATAAGTTTGAAATATTTGAAATGGGGCTTTTGGCTTAAACGTTTGAAACCCAAAACGACTTCTCCTCATGCTAGACTTCATAAGACCGAGTTTAGGGTCGATAGGGGGTAGATACATGATTTGTCTGGTTTGAATATGTATAAACCTTGTTTATCAACTTGAATGCTTACTATATGACATAAGAAAACTATGTGCTTTGGTTTTTCATTTTTCTGATTTTTTTATTTTGATGCCCATTTGAATCTTGTCAAATCCTAGATTTGACCAAGATAATGTAAACAAGTTTAAAACATGAAAATGAAAAGGGAAGCATGTATCGTTCTTAGTCACTCTAAAATGAAGTTTTTGGGAGGTTTTTGAAATTTCCATGTAGGAAACCCAAAACCACTTCTCTTCATGATTGACTTCATAAGACAGAGTTTAGGGTTAGGGGTAGATATATTTATGATTTTCCTAGGTTTGACCAAGATTTAAACAAGTTTAAAACATGAATATGAAAAGTAAGCATGTATCCTTCTTAGTCACTCCAAAATGAAGCTCTTAATTAGGAGGGTTTTTGAAATTTCCATGTTTGAAACCAAAAACCACTTATCTTCACCATGCATGCTTGACTTTATAAGACAGAGTTTAGGGTTAGGGGTAGATACATGATTTTCAGGTTTAATATGTCTATACCTTGTTTATCAACTTAATTGATTGCGCGCATACTATATGACATAAGAAGATCTTGGTATTCATTTTTTTTGAATTTTTATGCCCATTTGAATCTTGGTCAAATCCTAGGTTTGACCAAGATTTGAACAAGTTTAAAACATGAATATGAAAAGGTAAGCATGTATGCTTCTTAGTCACTCCAAAATGAAGCTCTTGGAAGGGTATTTGAAATTTCCATGTTTGAAACCAAAAACCACATCTCTTCATGCTTGACTTCATAAGACAAAGTTTAGGGTTAGGGGTAGATACATGATTTGTATGGTTTGAATATGTCTAGACCTTGTGTTTATCAACTTTAATGCTTACTATATGACATAAGAAGATTATGTGCTTTGGTTTTTCATTTTTCTATTTTTAATGCCCATTTGAATCTTGGTCAAATCATAGGTTTGACCAAGATTTGAACAAGTTTAAATCATGAATATGCAAAATTAAGCATCTATATATCCTTCTTAGTCACTCCAAAATGTAGCTCTTGGGATGGTTTTTGAAATTTCCATGTTTGAAACCTAAAACCACTTCTCTTCATGCATGCTTGACTTCATAAAGATAGAGTTTAGGGTTAGGGGTAGATATATACATGATTTTCTGGTTTGAATATGTCTAGACCTTGTTTATCAACTTGAATGCTTACTATATGACATGCAAAGACTTGCTTTGGTTTTTGATTTTGTTTTTGAATTTTTATGCCCATTTAAATCTTGGTCAAATCCTAGGTTTGACCACGACTTAAACAAGTTTAAAACATGAATATGTAAAAGTAAGCATGTATCCTTCTTAGTCACTCCAAAATGAAGCTCTTAATTAGGAGGGTTTTTGAAATTTCCATGTTTGAAACCAAAAACCACTTATCTTCACCATGCATGCTTGACTTTATAAGACAGAGTTTAGGGTTAGGGGTAGATACATGCATGATTTTTTAGGTTTAATATGTCTAGACCTTGTTTATCAACTTAAGTGAATGCGCACATACTATATGACATAAGAAGACCTTGGTATTCATTTTATTTGAATTTTTATGCCCATTTGAATCTTTGTCAAATCCTAGGTTTGACCAAGATTTGAACAAGTTTAAAACATGAATATATATGAAAAGGTAAGCATGTATGCTTCTTAGTCACTCCAAAATGAAGCTCTTGGAAGGGGTTTTTGAAATTTCCATGTTTGAAACCAAAAACCACATCTCTTCATGCTTGACTTCATAAGACAGAGTTTAGGGTTAGGGGTAGCCACATACATGTTTTTTTTGGTTTGAATATGTCTAGACCTTGTTTATCAACTTAATTGTATGCTTATTATATGACATAAGAAGACTATGTGCATTGGGTTTTCATTTTTTTATCCCCATTTGTTGAATCTTGGTCAAATCCTAGGTTGGACCAAGATTTAAACAAGTTTAAAACATGAATAATATGAAACGTAACCTGCATCGATCCTTCTTAGTCACTCCAAAATGAAGCTCGTGGGAGGTTTTTGAAATTTCCATGATTTTTCTGGTTTGAATATGTCTAGACCTTGTTTATCAACTTGAATGCTTACTATATGACATACACAGACTATGTGCTTTGTTTTTTTGAATTCTTATGCCCATTTGAATCTTGGTCAAATCCTAGGTTTGACCAAGATTTGAACAAGTTTAAAACATGAATATAAAAAAGTAAGCATGTATGCTTCTTAGTCACTCCAAAATGAAGCTCTTGGGAGGGTTTTCGAAATTTCCATGTTTGAAACCAAAAACCACATCTCTTCATGCTTGACTTCATAAGACAGAGTTTAGGGTTAGGGGGTAGATACATGATTTTTCTGGTTCGAATATGTCTAGACCTTGTTTATCAACTTAATTGAATGCTTACTATATGACATAGGAAGACTATGTGCCTTGGTTTTTCATTTATTTTGATTTATTTTGAATTTTATGCCTATTTTTATGCCCATTTAAACAAGTTTAAATCATGAATATGAAAAATTAGTCACTCCAAAATGTAGCTCTTGAGAGGGTTTTTGAAATTTCCATGTTTGAAACCAAAAACCACTTCTCTTCATGCATGCTTGACTTCATAAAGACAGAGTTTAGGGTTTGGGGTAGACAGCACGCGCCGACGCGTGGACGAAATTTATTCTCTGTCCCCCTGACATGCACTTGCCAGTGTCTTCAACAGTCTGACACGAACAGTGAAGCTTTTATGGAGCCCAGCGGAGAGGGGCTCCATTTCTCGAGCGGTAGCGAGGTGACATGCGGCCTAAATCCAAATTTAAACATTGCGAAAAAAATCTGAAACAAATCATGCACGTTCACAGCTCATATTAAGATAACCCCTAAAAATTTCAGATCAAAATTCGAAACATACATCGAGAAACAAAAAAGAGAAACTCAGATGGGAATAGTCTACAGAGAAACTCAGATTTGAATTCGGGAACTATTCATGACAGATTTCTCTTTTTTGTTTCTCGATGTATGTTAGTGGCAGTTAATATGGACCGGAGGAAGTACTAATAATATGAGGCATATTTTTGAGCTGGCCCTGTTTAGTAGAGTTTACATTTGAGAGTTACATCTTTCTACCACCATTATTTTTGATTTAGCTTGTCTTTTTTTGCCCACCATTTTATCGAGCAGGGTTAATGCAAGATCCATAGCAAACTAGCTTGTCATGACATTTTGTTGGCGGAGTGCATCTTCTCATGGCGAGCTAGCGACTTTGCCTACTAGAGTTTTTTTTTGTTGAACTACATTTTTTGGATTTTCCCATTTTATTTGTGCACAAGCTATGAGCCGCCCGCAATTCAGCACCATATATTGGCGGGATTTTCTAGTTCAGCACCATAAATTAGCAGGATGCTATCTTCCTACCTCGCTTTCATTTCCCCTATATCCAGCCCCACCCACGGACAAGCAAGGGCCTCTCTCCCTACCTCGCACCTAGTCCGTCTCGCTCCCTCTCAGTCCTCCATCCGTAGCCGACATCCACCGCACCGGAGCCAGCTCAGCGACGCCGTCAACCACACTCCGTCCGCTTCGTCGGATCTGCTTCCCCGACTCACTGGTTCATCTTACCGGCCGGCGAGATCGGTACACAAAGCGCCACCATGATCCACCGAACCAAACCGAACGGCCAACGCGCCACCTCCCCAGTCGACCAAGGTTGAACACTTTGTCCGGCAGCTTTTGTTATGTACTCCGTATTTGATTTCCGAGACTAGTTTATTGCTTGCTTCCACTGCTTGTTATTAGCATCTGTTTTTTTTTGTAATGCCTGCTAGATATTCCCCTCGAGAATGCCTACGAAGAATCTCGGAGGCAAAATATCTTGCAGAATATGATAATTGCAGCCAAGCTCGGCATACTGTGGAATGGGACAAAATCACCGCACCCCAAGTCGTTGCCGAGATTTTTCAAACGTGTGATGTGCCGCCAAAAGGACGATTCCGTGGGGCAGCTGCTGAAGAAGGTATTTAGCCGCACTGCTCAAATTTCATATGTCTTGTTTGCTGATTGATTTGATGAACTTTGATTTGCAGCAGCTAGCCACTGCTCATGTTCCTAACAAAGACAGTGAGCGCGCCAGTGATGCAGACATTGGTAGAAAGGAGGCGGGATTTGGTCCTATTGTTCTAGCAAGCAATCATTTGAGTGGCCGCCTAGGATCAGCACATCTGGATCCTCCTGAGCTCAACATTAAGGAGGTAATTTTATAATAGTGTTTTAAACATGACATAATCTAATGTACTGAAAGAGATCAAACTGTCAACAGGAGTGGAGTGGTATAGATGGTAGAGATATAGATATAGATTTCAGATTTCCTAATTTTTTCTTGAAAATAGGGTCGCCCCGGCCTCTGCATCCAAATGATGCACCCACCCTTTTATTGCAATGTTTTAGACTCCATTTAAGGTTTAGAAACTCATGGGTTGCTGAAAGTGGTGACATGAATCAACCAACATATTTCCTTTTAATCTGCTGATTGATTTTATGCATGGCAAATCGCAGAAGCAAGTGACTGCTCATGTCCCTGCCAAGCAGCATTGTAGCACAGATGTCCAGAGTTCCAGTGATGCAAACGTTTGTAGGAACAAAACAGAAGGATGTGGCACTGGGGAAGCTAAGATTAGGCGTCTTCAAAAGGACTTGGATGTGGCCACTTGGCGGAACAAAGAAATGAACCGAGGATGGAATTCTACAATTCAAGATGGCCTACATGCTGTTGCTGATCTGCAGAAGCTAGTGGCTGGCAACTTGGTTACCGCTTTGGCTGATGCAGATGTCCATGAGATCAACTGGACGATCTTGGAACAGGTGAAAGCACGAGCAGAAACTCTGCACTCATCTTTGCAGGTAGATGATTTTCAAAGGGTGATGCAAGAGCCGCTATATGAATAGATTGTTGTTTTCAGTTGATGATGTCCCTGGTTCTTTTGTTTACTTATGTGCTGGTAGTACTTAGGGGAACTAGCTTGTACAAGTATTTTTTTCCGATAAAGTTGTACAAGTAAATGGCACATGCTTCGCATGTTTGACCAATTAAGTTAAAAAGCTTCACAAAATCCTGCTATCATGTAGGCGGGCTTGCATTGGCTTTCAACCCAAGTGACTATTGACTGCAATCTGTAATATGTACCCCTCTGTTGCACTTAATGGTATCCAAGCCCTTGGGCCCCCCTCCTTTGTTAAAAAAAAGATCGAATTCTTATTGCGTCGAAGTTGTTTCACTAAAAAAAAGAGCCCTCACGTGCAAGGCACGTGTATATATACTAGTACTAGTAGAGATGGTACACCTAGACATAGAGATTTGTTTGTTTTAAAGATATTTTTAATTGTGTACAAGATGGAAAATATAACTTTAGGCTATCCACAATGTTGCTATTGCCAAATCTGATACGATGGTGAATTTGGCTTTGGTGTGAAATATAGCAATAGCTCCACAATGTAGTGGTTCCAAATATTTATAACGTGGGTCCCGCCATCAAGCTAAAACAACTCATAAAGCCAATATGGAACTACTCTCACAATGTAGGGAACTAGTTCCAAATGCCAAAAGTGAAATTTGGCATCGGAGCACCTATTTGCTCCGGTTCCCTGTTTTTCTGGTTTTGGAACTACCTCTACAATGTATGGAACTAGTTCAAAAAGCCAAAAATCAAATATGGAACCACTTTTGGCTACACGTTGTGGATGCTCTTAGCAAATTCCTAGTATTTTTCATGGTCGATGTAAAAAAAGTATTTTTCATGGTTGATGTAAAAAAACAAGTTTTTTTCATGGTCGATGTAAAAAAAGAGAGAAAACATGTCTCATAAAAAGCCTTATGGTTAGCACAATTTTTTTACGGAGTAACTCTTTTTTACATAGCCCAAATTACTATTCGATTTTTCCATTGAAATATTTTATGTGTATAAAGCAAGCGAAGAAGTACACATGCATTTTTCGTTTTATTCTTTTTTGACATTTCAAAATGTATAGAAGATGAATTTCGAAATAAAGAGATCATATGCACCCAAGAACCAACAAGCATATCCCCTTGAACCCGAACATACTCAGGGCCCTTTTGTTGTGCCTTTTTGGCTTTTGGATTTTGGAAGCCAAAAACAAATATTATATTCTTTTGGCTTCCAAAATCCAAAAGCCAAAAAGCCACAGCAAAAGGGCCCTCAGCTTCAGACTTGGGATTTCGTAGGCTAGGGTTCCACAGTTTTCCAGCAACCAGTAATAATTTCAACTCTGCCCCAAAATTCCCGCCGAAATCCCCCCCCGCTTCCAAAATTCAAAGCGATGTGAAATAAGTACAGTGTCGATCTTATCCCCCCGGACCGCTCAATTCAGACCTATCACCGGCGGCGCCGAACCCCGCATCTCTCTCTCACGCTTCCACCCTGCATGACCCACCGGATCATCTCACACGCCGGCGCCGGCCCACTGTCCCACTCCCACACCAGCACTACTGCCTTCTCATCGGCCACCGTAGTGACCGACGACGTTCCGCCGTCTCCCTTGCTTTTTAGCAAGCCGGAGTAGCTTCCACCTCCCCCACCCCCACCGACGACCACTGTACCATACGAGCTCCTCCGTAGCCGACTTCCACCGCCGCCTTGTCAGCGACAGTCACCATCGCCGGGTTCTCGTATCTTAATCCCCGACTCCTTCCGTCCACCGGACTGGAGAGATGGGCGCTTCCATGGTCGACGGCAGGAAACCAAAGCGTACACGCGCCGACTTCCAAGAAGGTTGATATGGCCGCATTCGTTATGCATGTGATTTCGAAAAGTATTTTTTTGCTTACTTGCACCGCCATCTCATTAGCATTTTTTTTGTAATGCATGCTAGATATTATTGCAATACAGAAGAATGAATTAAAAGAGAAACGGATACGGAATATATGTATAAGATATGCAAGCCGTGTGGGCACAAACATGTGTAACGCTATTGCCTCTAGTGCAAACCTGAACAAAATCGGAGAAGAACCCTTTCCCCTTCCCAAAGATAAAGAACAATGTTATGATTCACAATTTGATCATGCTGAGCCTCTTGGAGAGCTGACTCAGGAAGATGCCTTGCCTGACCATTCTCCTCAACCCCACCAGGTGATTTCTGTGTTTTTTTACTTTGAGATATCTGTTTTGCAACTTCCATGTGTTGTATACTTGTATCCTGAATCCCACCAAACATGTTCACATGCCACCTCTAGGTCTCCTTAATGCATCATATATATGTTTCAGCATGCACGTCATCCTTTACTGTTCTTCATTCTATTCCATTTGCATATCATCATATATGGGACTTCTGTAGACTGAAATATCGTTTATGTGTGCTAGGAATCTGCAGCTTCAAGTAAGAATTTCGCAGGAACCACCAATGAGAGGAAGACCATTCAACAGGCACCTGAATCGGTGATAGAACAGCTGCAACCAAAAAAGAAACCTGCTTCTGCTACTAGACAGTCTCAGCGATTCATGGCACCAGTTGAAGAAAATAACGAAAATTCTAAGAGTACTGAAATAAAAAAACGTGGTGAACACCCCAAGCGGTTGAATCAGCCACCTGTTACCAATCCAGTCAACCAGCGACAATCGGCAGCAGAACCAGTTTCCACAGCAACTTCTCAGCCACAATTGGCAGCAGAACCAGTTTCCACAGCAACTTCTCAACAACAATTGGCAGCAGAACAAGTTTCCACGGCAACTTCTCAGCCACAATTGGGATCAGCAGTAGCTGTGGTAGGAAATACTGCCCAAGGACACACTGTACCAGTCCCAGCTGACACAACCACAACTGGCCAAACACTGCTAGCACAACATCAACAAACTGTTGATGATCTCCCACTGACCCATATTAGTCCTGCCATAGACAACTCCCCTGAGGATGAGCCCCACACCGAAGAAGGTACATTTTCCAATGCTTATAGTTTCATTCTCCGTTATAAAGTTATACTTTATAGAGATATATATATAATGCTTATAGTTTCATTCTCCGTTATACCTACCTTGATAGCTTGATGTAATGCTTAACTTTGTAGTTGCACCACGATCAAGAAAAACGAGGGGCCCAACAGTAGGGAAAATGTTCGTAGCTAAGCTTGCTGGGATGGAATCAAGATTTCGCCTTTCATCTATCGTAGGTGGCAGAAGGCCACTGGACCCAGAAGAATCTTGTAAATTAGCATCGGATGTAGGAATTTTCGTCAGGAATGAAATTCCTATCTTCCCAACATGGAAAGAGCACGTAGACACCTCTGCGCATTTTGAAAAATTAGTGCACAGGTTACACGTAAGTCATCTTTCTCTTGGTAATGTTACTCATACTAGTATACCACATTGGCACGTCCCGTTCCTTCTAGCTTGTTGTTGGATCTATGTATATCACACCAACGGTTTATATTGTTGTGAACAGTTAAGGTTCGAGTTCGATGAGGACCAAGAGGAAGTAAAGCATGTTCTCAACAGTCTATTCTCAGACTGTCTGCGCCAGTATCGCAGCAGGCTAAAGAAGAAATACTTCACTGGAAAGATTACTGGGAGTGTTCCAACTATATCTCCTTTTAAGCAAATGACTGACAAACAGTGGGGAGATCTTGTGAAGCACTGGTCTGATCCAAAGAATATGGTATGATTTGTAAGACTGAGACCAGATCACATCTTGGATTCTTATTTATAGCAGTGTCTCACTAGTCTCCTTTTTGCAGAATTTGGCTAAACAGAATCAGGAAAACCGCGGTAAACTACTTTTACCTAGCCGTACGGGATCTCGTAACCTTATAGTGCACATTCGGCAAAAAGTAAGGACATGTTGTTTTATACTGCTATTTAGAAATATTTTAGTAAAAGATCATGCAGAGTATATACACCAGTGTGCAGCTTATATTATGATCCTCCATTTCAACCACGTTATTCGATTTATAAATGGTAGTACTAAAATGCAGATGTTACATAATGCAAGTAAAAGGGAACCAAACAAAGAGATGACTCTGCCAGAGATTTTTGAAGCATGCCAGAAGAACAAACTTGAAGTGATTGGAGAAGTCGCACAGAGTGTTCTTGTAAGTCTTCTCAAAGATTGAAATTTTGTGACGACTCACATCCCAACTTATAGGAGTAGTAAAGTACATGTCAATATGATATTATATATGTTTATTAAAATTCATGTGATGTGAATCAGACATGCCAAACTGTAGGAATAAAAGTAGGTCATACACATGATAAATCTACTATCAGCAAGTTTCTCTGTAGTAACTATCATGTTTACACATGTGTACGAACTGAATTTTTTGCAGGAAGATATGAAATTAGAGATGGCAAAAACCGGTAAAAACGGTCTGGAAAAAACCGATGAAGAATGTGTGAAGGCATTTTCTATGGCAATAAAAAAGAAAGGCATTGCCAAAAACACTTTCTTACGGAATGCTGGACTGCTGAAGTGCAAGTCCATGTCCAAGTCAAAGTATTTGCATGCTCAAGTTCTAAAGGAGCAACTCCAAGTAGAACGAGCTGCATCAGCTGCGCTAAGACTAGAAGTCGACAATTTTAGAACGATAGCAGCACAGAAGGAGGCCCTACTGGAGCAGGTTAGGAATGCTAGTAAGTAGTAAGAAGAGTATCTGCTAGATAATTGGAGATGAACGGGGACAGTGACAGGTCATTACCTTTGTCTTGTAAAATGGTTCCTTAGTCTGAGCATATTTCGTAGGTGCATTTATCTGCAATTGCTATGATCTTGGTGGTCGTTTCCTTGTTGTGATGTGGATTTTTTTGAACCGGAACCCTGCTGATTGTTAATATTATAAGTGGATTGCCTAGCCCTTTCCATCAGTTCTGACTTTTGGTTCCGTTGGCTCGTGGATGAAGCTTGACGTGGTATCAGAGCCCATAGTCTCAAGTTCGAGTCATCGCTTTCACAAACCTTCTCTTCTCTTCTCCCGGTCTAGCCTTTTCTGTCAGTTTGGACTTTTTGTTGCGATGTATAAAGTGGATTGCCTAGCCCTTTCCATCAGTTCGGACTTTTGGTCGCGTTGGCTAGTGCATTAAAGCTTGACACTGATGATTTTCTGTGATCCATTGATTTCCATCTTTCTACATACTGGTCTAGAAGCTTGTCAACTGGTCTGGTTCATTCATCGCTGTATTGAGTGCAATGAACGGAACAGTGGCTTCTCCTTTGTGTTGTGCTGCAACACAACAGCTGTTCCTGCTTCTGTACAGGTGAGTTGTGAACAGAGATACTTATGTATGCTACCAAATTTCGACTCCATATAATCAATAGCTTAACAACCCTCTAATTCAAAATCTCAACATTATTTCACACACTGAAATATTTTGTACGCGTTTTGAATTGGAGAACATGGGAACCGACTTTGGTTTCTGATTATGACTTGATGTGACCCTAGGCCCTGGATTCCTGAGCAGAAGGTATGTGTAAAAACAAAGAGATTACAAAGTGCTAATTCCCTTTTTTTGTAAGTCCTGGTGGCATTGACACTCCTTTCTTACTTGCTATATTTTTTTGGTGTTTATATATAATAGAGAATTACCAGCTTATTGTCGAACCCGTTAGATTTTGGGCAATAATTGTTACGTGGCTGCTTCTTAATTAAAGTTTATCATGTCATGTAGATGGATTTGTGAAAGATGCAGCGGGTCGTTCTTCAGATCGTCTACATGGGATTCCCATCTACATGTATGTTCACGGTTTCATGGAGTACTTCAGCTCATAGCAGCCACATACGATCCTGCAAGATTTGCATTTTTTTTGACCTTGCAAGATTTGCATTCAATGTATCGCCAAGACGCGTCCGTGAGAACTCTAGAAACATCTTCGTCTGACTCGTTTTGGCGCGCGCAGTTCCCGAGCGAATCCAATGAATTTTGACCGTTCTCTTAAAAAAAAGGAACTTTGACCGTTGGATCAAGCGTTGGAGAACTGTTGTGCCAACGGCCAATAATTATGATCGTCGTAACCGATTTTCAACGTGATGATGAATTGATGTGACATTTGGCCGTACTAGTACGGTCTCATATTTTTGTATTACTTGGACTGTAGCCAAATTCGAAATCTCATTCCAGCGGCAAAACTTCCCGCCCGAAAAATACAAATATTTCACACGCTTCTAACTTCCCATTCTACCCTCGTAAAGATGACAACAATGTCCATGTATAAGTCGGTTGGTGGGGGGTCTACCCGTCATTTTTTTTCGATCACCACCTCCCTAGCTCCGAAACTCCCCGAAAAAAAATTCATTTCCCTCACTCTCTCCTCTGAGACCACCCACCGGAACTTCCCAAGTCCCTCTCTCTCCCACCTCCACGACCACCGCACCGGAACATCCCCGCCGGACTTCCCTGGCCTACCCGAGGCCTCGCGATCCTCGTCATCCGGCTGCCTGCCGGAGCCGCTTCATCGACGCCGTCATCAACCGGACCGGATCATCCCCGCCGAACCTCGAAACCATATGCTCATCCAGCAGTCTACCGCAGTCGCTTCAGCTGCGGTATCGTCCACCCCACCGGAGCCGCTTCGCCGGATCCGTCGTCCACCGCATCGGATCTTGCTCACCGACACCGCTGTGCATGAACCGGATCTGCTTCACCGGCGCCGTGCATGATCTAAACTCTTCTACTGTCGCTTTTCTATTGCTTGCCTGCAAGTTCTTGTTTAATCTTGGGGGAACCTGTTTGTGCTAACGACGCGCCGTTACGTTTTTGCAGACGAGATGAGTAACCATGAAGTGTAATGGCCGTCTCTCCAACCCCAAGTAGCACATGTAGCGTACTTCATCACCGGATCTATCAACCCCAGGAAGATCTGCTGTGACTCCCACAGAGTGCTTCTCCTAATGTAAGTCCCTTGTTTTAGCGCCATGTTCTGGGTTCAGATGCTTGTTTGTCTGAAGCTCTTTTAGTTCATTCCTAGCTATGACCGTAACACCTTGCTATTTTCTACTTCATTGCTAACTTTAAGCGATTGAACATTTTGGTTTGCATTCCCTGCTCTGTAGATGTAGCCATCATAACTTCTATCTTGCTCAGTCGTTGTTACAAAAATTATACTGTAGGTATTATAGTAACATCCTGCTATTATTTAGTTCATGGCCAATTTTAAGTAATTGCACATGTTGGTTCGCATTCCCTGCTCTATAGCTTTTGGCATCGTAACTTCTATATTTGGTTTACATTCCCTGCTCTGTAGATCTAGCCATCATAACTTTATCTTGCTCAGTCGTTGTTACAAAAATTATGGCCTGCTACTATGTTGTTTGTGCCAATTTTTTACTCCATGAACATGTTGGCTTGCATTCCCTGTACTACAGGTGATGCCATTGTTTTGTATCTAGTTCATTGTAAGCTAACAAAGTAAGGACTTAGTTTGGCATGCTATCACTCTGCTATCTAGCCTGTAGTACAAATAAACTTGTCATACTACTAGATAATAATTTTGCGTGCCATCTTGTTCTTCAAAAGCTGCATTATTGACTTGTTTCTCTGACTTGGCATGACGCTCACATATGGAAAGCTGAACATATTGGTTTGCATTCCCTCTTATACAAGTTCACATGTGATCCCACTATATTCTGTATCTGGTCCATCCTAAGCTCAAGCATTAACTATCCTCTATGTGTTGCTCATTACAAGTTTATATCCCGAAACATCTTGATTTGCATCCCCTTCACTATAAGTTCAGGAGTATTATTTAGTTCACTTGGCACATGTTGGTTCACATTCCCTCCTCTTTAGCTTTTGCCATCGTAACTTCTATTTTTGGTTTACATTCCCTGCTCTGTAGATGTAGCCATCATAACTTCATCTTGCTCAGTCGTTGTTACAAAATTTATAGCCTGCTACTATGTTGTTCATGCCAATTTTGTACTCCCTGAACATGTTGGTTTGCATGGGACTCGACAGTAGTAAGTCTGCTGTTTCATTCTAACATGCTCTGTTATATTGGCTGTTGGTATGCGGCATGCACTCTTTGTTTGCTTATTGTGCGCATTACAATGATCTTGTTATAACGACGAAATGATGAGTTCCAAATTCTTTGCCAAACAATATTGTAGTGTCATTGCCTTTCCATTGTTGCTGTCTTAACTTGTAATGTCTTTGTTTCGGATATAGGTGCTGCATGGACAACTTAAAAGATTGCCGGATCGCTTCATTGTATTGCTAGGTTTAATTACCATTCAATTTCTCTGGGTTCTGTAATATTTTTTCAATGCCTTGCAGCTGATGTAATATTTAGTTAGTTTTTATAGTTCTTTCGCGCATTTTTTCTTTGGTGCTTGTGGTAAGTGAGGCTATCCGACAGAAATCAATGCTGCGTAAATATTCTCAGTATCTAAATCACGAATTCCCATCCCTTAAACGGCCCAATTAAACGAAATCACATATGTGCCTGCCCGCAAAATCCTAAAGCGCATATTATGCCGGCATATAAAACAACTAAACGGGCTGGCCCACTTACTTCTTGGGCCAGCCCATTTGATTTACGGTGGACCCCACACACTAATTGGGCGGGCCCACTTGCTTTAAGGTGGACCCCACCAACTACTGGGCCGGCCCACTAATTAGTTGGGCCAGCCCATTTGCTTTTTTGGTGGACCCCACATAATAAATGGCCGGCCCTTTAAGAGGAAAGTGGGACCCACTGTGTTTTTGGCCCGGCCCAATATCTTGTTGGGCCGGCCCACTTGCTATATGGTGGACCCACATACTAGTTGGGCCGGCTTTAACAGAAAGTGGGACCCACATGTGTTTTTGGCCCGGCCCACTTTCTGGCCGGCCCACTTGCTATATGGTGGTCCCACATACTAAATGGGCCGGCCCTTTAAGAGGAAAGTGGGACCCACTGGTTTTTGGCCGGCCCACTATCTTGTTGGGGCCCACTGCTATATGGTGGACCCCACATACTAATTGGGGCCCTTTACAGGAAAGTGGGACCCACCCTGTTTTTGGCCCGGCCCACTATCTTGCTGGGCCGCCCACTTGCTATATGGTGGACCCCACATACTAAATGGGCCGGCCCTTTAACAGGAAAGTGGGACCCACCGTGTTTTTGGCCCGGCCCACTATTTTGTTGGGGCCCACTTTTTTATGGTGGACCCCACAAACGAAATGGGCCGACCCTTTAGAAAGTGGGACCCACTGTGTTTTTGGCCCGGCCCACTAGCTTGTTGGGCCGGCCCACTTGCTATCGGTGGACCCACACACTAAATGGGCCGGCCCTTTAACGGAAAGTGGGACCCACCATGTTTTTGGCCCGGCCCACTTGCTTCTTGGGCCGGCCCGCTTGTAAGGTGGACCCCACATGTTAAATGGGCCGGCCCATTTAAGTTTGACCGTCAACCTTAGAGGTTAGGCCCGGCCCACGTAACTAATGGACCAGCCCAGCTATATAGTTGACCGGTCAAACTATGTCATCTGGCCCGGCCCGCTTAAGACGTGGCAGGCCTCGTGTGGGCCTACCATCTACCACGGGGTTTCAGCCGGTTAACGCCGTTAACTGGCAGTTAACGGCGTCTGCCACGTGTCAGTTTGCATGACGTCAGCAGTCAACGGGCTCCCGAAAACACTTCCGCAACGGTCCGATTTTCCGTGGCGGAAGGGCGCCCAAGCGCGACGGACCGAAAAATCGTCGTTGGACTTTGCAGGTTCGACAACGGAACCCATATCGTCGGGTTAGGCCATAGGCGACGAAAAATGCCCCTTAGTTGACGATTTTGGGACGTTGTCTATCAGAACTTTTCTTGTAGTGTTTATGACAATACCAACATGTTTTAGTCATACTTTATAATGTTTTTATGCATTTTTCGGGACTAATCTATTAACAAGAAGCCGCACTGCCAGTTCCTGTTTTCTACTGTTTTTGATTTCAGAAAAGGTAGTTTTACAAATATTCTCGGAATTGGACGAAACAAAAGCCCACGGTCTTATTTTCCACGGAGCCTTCCAGAACACCGAAGAGAAGACGAGGGGGCGCGAGACGGCCACACCATAGAGCGGCGCGGCCCCACCTCCGGTTTCATTTTATGGGGTGGGTGATGCGCGTAGATGCACCCGTCCGTTGGGAACCCCAGTGGAAGGTATGATCGTATAATAGCAAGTTTCCCTCAGAGTATGAAACCAGGGTTTAATCGAACCAGTAGGGAGCCAAGAAGCCACGTTGAAGGTTGATGGTGGCGAAATGTGATGTGATGGCGTGTAACTCACAAGTAGGCGCCAACGTGGAACTTGCACAACAAAACCAAAGTACTTTGCCCCAAGCAGTGGAGTTGTCAATCTCACCGGCTTGCTGTAACAAAGGATTAAGCGTATCGAGTGGAAGATGATTGTTTACAAGAAAACAGTAAAACACAATTGCAGTAGATTGTATGCTATGTAAAGAATAGGACCGGGGTCCCAAGTCACTATAAGTGTCTCTCCCATAAGATAAAAGCATGTTGGGTGAACAAATTACGATTAGACAATTGACAAATAGAGAAGGGCATAACAATGCATATACATGATATGATAAATATAGTGAGATTTAATCCGGGCATTACGACAAAGTACATAGACCGCCATCCAAGTGCATCTATGCCTAAAAAGTCCACCTTCAGGTTATCATCCGAACCCCATTCATTATTAAGTTGCTAAGCAACGGACAATTGCATTAAGTATGTGCGTAATGTAATAAACAACTACATCCTTAGACATAGAATCAATGTTTTATCCCTAGTAGCAGCAGCACATCACAACCTTAGAACTTTTCATCCTTTGTCCCCGATCCAATGAAGGCATGAACCCACTATCGAGCATAAATACTCCTCTTGGAGTTAAGAGTACAAACTTGGCAGAGCAAAACTTAACGGAGAGCATGCAAGATCATAACAACACATAAACAATAGATTGATAATCACCATAACATAGTATTCTCTATGGATCCCGACAAACACAACATATAGAATTACATATAGATGATCTTGATCATGTTGGGCAGCTCACAAAGATCCAACAATGAAGCACAACAAGAAGAAGACGACCATCTAGCTACTGCTTTGGACCCATGGTCCAGGGGGTGAACTACTCGCTCATCACTCCGGAGGCGATCATGGCGATGAAGAGTCCTCGGAGATGAATCCCCTCTCCGACAGGGTGCCGGACGATCTCCTGAATCCCCAGAGATGGGATTCGCGGCGGCGACGTCTGCAGGTTTTCCATGTGGTGGCTCTCGGTCTTTGGGGTTTCGCGACGGGGCTTTAAGTAGGCGAAAAGGCAGGTCAGGAGGCGACGCGAGGGGCCCACACCATAGGCCGGCGCGGCCAGGGCCTGGGCCGCGCCGCCCTATGGTGTGGCCACCCTCGTGGCCACTTCCTTCCCTCTTCGGTCTTCTGGAAGCTCCGTGCAAAAATAGGACCCGGGCGGTGATTTCGTCCAATTCCGAGAATATTTCCTTACTAGGATTTCGGAACCAAAAAAAAGCAAATAACAGCTCTTCGGCATCTTGTTAATAGGTTAGTTCCAAAATGCATAAATATGACATATAATGTGCATAAAACATGTAGGTATCATCAATAAAGTAGCATGAACATAAGAAATTATCGATACGTTGGAGACGTATCAGCATCCCCTTAACTCCTGCTCGTCCCGAGGAGGTAAACGATAACAAAGATAATTTCTGAAGTGACATGCCATCATAATCTTGATCATACTATTTGTAAACATATGTAATGAATGCAGCGATCAAAACAAAGGTAATGACATGAGTAAACAACTGAATCATAAAGCAAAGACTTTTCATGAATAGTACTTCAAGACAAGCATCAATAAGTCTTGCATAAGAGTTAACTCATAAAGCAATAAATCAAAGTAAAGGTATTGAAGCAACACAAAGGAAGATTAAGTTTCAGCGGTTGCTTTCAACTTATAACATGTATATCTCATGGATATTGTCAACATAAAGTAATATAACAAGTGCAATATGCAAGTATGTAGGAATCAATGCAATTCACACAAGTGTTTGCTTCTTAAGGTGGAGGGAGATAGGTAACCGACTCAACAATAAAAGTAAAAGAATGGTCCTTCAAAGAGGAAAGCATCGATTGCTGTATTTGTGTAGAGCTTTTATTTTGAAAACATGAAACAATTTTGTCAACGGTAGTAATAAAGCATATGAGTTATGTAAATTATATCTTACAAGTTGCAAGCCTCATGCATAGTATACTAATAGTGCCCGCACCTCGTCCTACTTAGCTTGGACTAGGATCTTTGCATGCTATGTTTCAACCAAGTGTCACAAAGGGGTACCTCCATGCCGCCTGTACAAAGGTCTAAGGAGAAAGCTCGCATTTGGATTTCTCGCTTTTGATTATTCTCAACTTAGACATCCATACCGACAACATGGACAACAGATAATGGACTCCTCTTAAATGCATAAGCATGTAGCAACAATTATTATTCTCATATGAGATTGAGGATATATGTCCAAAACAGAAACTTCAACCATGATTCATGGCTTTAGTTAGCGGCCCAATGTTCTTCTCTAACAATTTTGCATGCTCCAACCACTAAGGTGATAGATCCTTCAGACAAGACGGACATGCATAGCAACTCACATGATAGTTGAGAAGCATGGTTATCGCACAACAAGCAACTTAATAAAAGATAAAGTGCATAAGTACATATTCAATACTACGATAGTTTTTAAGGCTATTTTGTCCCATGAGCTATATATTGCAAAGGTGAATGATGGAATTTTAAAGGTAGCACTCAAGCAATTTACTTTGGAATGGCGGAGAAATACCATGTAGTAGGTAGGTATGGTGGACACAAATGGCATAGTGGTTGGCTCAAGGATTTGGATGCATGAGAAGTATTCCTCTCGATACAAGGTTTAGGCTAGCAAGGTTATTTGAAGCAAACTCAAGGATGAACCGGTGCAGCAAAACTCACATAAAAGACATATTGTAAACATTATAAGACTCTACACCGTCTTCCTTGTTGTTCAAAACTCAATACTAGATATTATCTAGACCTTAGAGAGACCAAATATGCAAATCAAATTTTAGCAAGCTCTATGTATTTCTTCATTAATGGGTGCAAAGCATATGATGCAAGAGCTTAAACATGAGCACAACAATTGCAAAGTATCACATTATCCAAGACATTTTAGAATTACTACATGTAGCATTTTCCAATTCCAACCATATAACAATTTAACGAAGAAACTTCGCCTTGAACATTATGAGTAAAGCCTAAGGACATATTTGTCCATATGCAATAGCGGAGTCTCTCTCCCACAAAGTGAATGCTAGGATCTATCTTATTCAAACAAAAACAAAAACAAAACAAACCGACGCTCCAAGTAAAGAACACAAGATGTGACTGAATAAAAATATAGTTTCAGGGGAGGAACCTGATGATGTTGTCGATGAAGAAGGGGATGCCTTGGGCATCCCCAAGCTTAGACGCTTGAGTCTTCTTAAAATATGCAGGGTGAACCACGGGGGCACCTAATGAGACATCTCTTATCTTATTATATATATCTCTGACCCTTGAAACTTCCTTCACACCAAACTTCAAGCAAACTCATTAGAGGGTTAGTGCACAATTAATAATTCACACATTCAGAGGTGACACAATCATTCTTTACACTTCTGGACATTGCATAAAGCTACTGGACATTGTTAAGCTGAATCTGTTTGCCTAGCCTGCAACCCTGACACAAATGCAAAGACACATCTCCTGAGACAGACCCTAGAAGACCACGACGAACTAATGACGATAAACGGGAGCCACAGAGGTGACCCAGCCGATGATGCCACACTGAAAAGATCCAGTGACAAGCAGCAACAGGGATGACGATGAAGTGGCGGCGAAGGAACGTCGAAGCCGCCTAACTCCCAGAGCCCCGGGGACTCAAGACCGCGAGGGCAGCTCCAACCAGGGCGTGTCGGCGGTCTGAACAGCACAGAATCAGCGTCAAGAATGACGCGACAACCGAATCGAAGCTGACTAGCAGAAAACAGGTTCATCTTAAGACTAGGAACATGGGAAACATCAGGAACAGAGAAAGAGGTAGTAGAAAGGGTGCCTCGACTGGAAACAGGGAGAGGGGTACCATCAGCCGTGATAACACGAACAGGCGAAACAAGAGAGCGAAGAGCAGAAAGAATAGAAGACGCAGAGGTCATATGAAAAGAAGCTCCAGAATCCAGATACCACGGGGATGACGTACCTGACTATGTGGAAGAAGGTGGTCGCGCGGCGCCAGAAGAGCCAGGCACAGAACCAGCAGTACCCGTCGAGGAAGAGCCCCACGAAGACCACGGATAATGTCCTGATCAGATAGCGCAACAGCAGAAGATCCTGAAGAACCAGCCTGACGACGAGTAAGATGCGGCGGGCGTAAGCTGGGATCCTGCCAGCAAGTAGAGATAGTGTGGCCAGGCCTGCCACAGTAGGTGCAAGGAGGTGACGTCGAACCACGAGGCTGCTGGGGCTGACGCTGACCTGGGTGAGGAGTAGGAGTATCGGTGTGCCGGAGGCCGCAACGAAGTCGGCGGCATAGGAGGTCCACGAGCAGACGGCACAGGAGGGCCACGAGCAGCAAGAACAGAGGGAACCTCAAGAAGACCAGCACCACGAAGACGAGTCTCCTCAGCACGAAGCTCAGCAAGTACCTCAGAGAGCGGAACACGACCACGGGCAAGCAGCTGAGCCCGGCGCGGCTCAAACTCCTTACGGAGCCGCGACAAGAACTCAAAAACGCGCTGAAACTCCAGATCCGCGCGCACAGTCAGACAGCAGGGACAGGTGGCACACACAGCTGTACGGAGAGAATCAAGCTGACGCCAAATAGCAGCACTCTGAGTGTAGAACTCATCAATAGTAGAATCACCTGCGAAGGGCATGCTCTGGCGGACCACAGACAGGTAAAGAGCATCACCAGACGGAACACGGGTAAGAACAGAGCAGCAGCACGAGCATCCTCATCAATCCACTGAGTGTATTCACTTGCATCCTGCCGTAAGTCGCAGCAGTAGAGTGGTCCTGGACCTTCCGGTCATAATCAGCCAGAGCAATGTCCTTGACACTCTGGCTGCATCCTTATCCGCCTGAGTAGCATCAAGGCAAGGTGGCGTGCAACAGCACCGTAGGAGCAATGCGCGGCGGACAGGAGACTCGCCGTAAAGCACACCCCAAAGACGAAGACCGCGCATGTGGACACGCATAAGGCAGCAAAATCAGGTAATTCGCGCCATCGAAGATCACCGGGCAGCGAGGGATCGCAACATAGCCCGAGGAAGACATAGCTCTATTTTTTTTTTTTTTCTTTTTTTATTTTTTTTTTCTTTTTTTTTGGATCAAGTCAACTGCACAGAGAACAGATCAGAGAAATCGGGCCAGAGAACACTGCCACGATCGGCGGCCACACGCGGGGGCTTGGAGGGAGAGATTAGGCCAGGGAGCAGCAGATCCGGCCAGGGAGCAGCACGGCCAAGATCAGGCCAGGGAGCAGCAGATCCGGCCAGGGAGCAGCACAGCCACGAGCGGAATCAGAATCAAATCGGCCACGAGCGGAATCGGGCGAGTGAAGCAGGCGGACGGCCGCAGGAGCAGATATCGCGGCGGACGGCCGCGGGAGCAGCAGAGGACGTCGGGCCTGGAGATCGAGGCGGACGGGCCGGGGAAGAACGATCGCAGGCTCTGCGTCGGGCGGGGCGGATCAGCTTTCCAGGTTCACCGATTCGCGCGGAATAACACGAGATCGAGCCGCCAGATCGAGGACGGACAGCCGGGAGAGGAACAAGCAACGTCGGCCGGGACTAGAGGATCAATTTAGCTCTGATACCATGTTAGGATAATATGCTTGTTGTATTACCAGGGGGCCAAAGGCCACAATATATAGTACATGTACAGGTGCACATATGCAGAAAGCCCCCTAACATATGGGGAAACTACAATAGACAAATATATACATCTAACAGACATTAATGGATCAAAGAAATAAATCCAACATAGCAAAAGAGGCAATGCGAAATAAAAGGCAGAATCTGTCAAAAACAGAACAGTCCGTAAAGACGAATTTAAAGATGGCACCAGACTTGCTCAAATGGAAAAACTCAAAACTAATGAAAGTTACATATCTGAGGATCACGCTCGTAAATTGGCATATTTTTTCGAATTTTCTACAGAGGCCTGTGCCCAGATTCGTGACAGACAGCAATGCTGTTTCTGCGCAGCGATCCCAAATATAACATCAACTTTGACATAGAAACTTTACTTGCACAAAAACATGATAAGGAGAGACTACGGTAGTAAACAACTTCAAGACTCAACAAAACAAAAAATTGCTGTAGTAAAAACATGGGTTGTCTCCCATAAGCGCTTTTCTTTAACGCCTTTCAGCTAGGCAGAAAGTGCAAATCAAGTAACGAGAGTAGAAGCATCAACATTATTATTTTTCATGCAAACACAACTTGTTGGAGGGTACTTTAGGTGCTCCATTATCTAAATTCTCTATGGTGGTGCTAGGGTTTTAGAAATTTTAGGCCTATAATAATTCTTTTGTTTAGGCACTTTAGAGGCGTACATGAATTTTTGCTCTTTACACATAAGCTTTCTCATTATACTTGAGAGAAGAAAAGGTTGAACCCAAGGTTCCCATAGCTTTTTCAAGTTCATCAATCCTATTGGTTTGATTATCATGGACAACACAAGTTCCTAGGACACTAATTCTTTCATCAATTCCTCCTAAGGATTTATCAAGTTCATAAGTTTTGTCAAATAACATTCCCAATTTAGTTTCAACACTTGAAATTTTTTTCTCTATGGTTTCCAATTTTTTCATAACATCTTCAAGAGAGATTTCAATTTTAACTTCATTAACAGGTGGTATTCCAACTAGACTCTCAATGATGCAACTAGCTTCTAAAGCGGGAGTACCTAGGAAATTGCCTCCCCAAGAACATACCTATTCCAACTAGATAAACCAACATAAAAGTTCCTAAGAAGGATAGTGGTGGAGTGTTTCTTAATGCACCTATGATGAGCATTACTAATTCTATACCAAGCATCTTTAAAACTTTCTCCACCTTGTTGCTTAAAAGAACGAACTTCAACTTCAGGATTACTCATGATAACAACAATAAAGTAAACTAGGCAAATAAAGTAAAGACAAGTAACTAATTTTTTTTTGTGTTTTCAATATAGTGAGCAAGACAGTAAATAAAGTAAAACTAGCAACTAATTTTTTTTGTGTGTTTTGTTTAGGAAGCAAACAAAGTAGTAAATAAAATAAAGCAAGACAAAAACAAAGTAAAGAGATTGAGAAGTGGAGACTCGCAGCGTGTCTTGATCTCCCATTGGCGCCCGAGAAATTTAGCTTGTTGGCATTAGATGCACACGTCCGTTGGGAACCCCAAGTGGAAGGTATGATGCGTATAGTAGCAAGTTTCCCTCAGTATGAAACCAAGGTTTAATCGAACCAGTAGGAGCCAAGAAGCACGTTGAAGGTTGATGGTGGCGAAATGTGATGCGGCGCAACAACAGATTCCGGCGCCAACATGGAATCTGCACAACAAAACCAAGTACTTTGTCCCAACGAAACAGTGAGGTTGTCAATCTCACGGCTTGCTGTAACAAAGGATTAAGCGTATCGAGTGGAAGATGATTGTTTGCAAGAAAACAAGAAAACACAATTGCAAGTGTATGCTATGTAAAAATGGGACCGGGTCTCAGGTTCACTAGAGGTCTCCCATAAGATAAAAGATGAACAAATTACACGCAATTGACAAATAGAGAAGGGCATAACAATGCATATACATGATATGATAAATATAGTGAGATTATCCAGACATTACGACAAAGTATAGACCGCCAACAGCATTCTCTATGCCTAAAAGTCCACCTCAGGTTATCATCCGAACTCATTCGGTATTAAGTTTAAAACAGACAATTGCATTAGTATGGTGCGTAATGTAATAACAACTACATCCTTAGACATAGAATCAATGTTTTATCCTAGTGGCAACAGCACATCACAACCTTAGAACTTCCTGCACTGTCCTCGGTGTCAATGAAGGCATGAACCCACTATCGAGCATAAATACTCCCTCTTGGAGTTAAGAGTACAAACTTGGCCAGAGCCTCTACTAATAACGGAGAGCATGCAAGATCATAAACAACACATAAACAATAGATTGATAATCACCATAACATAGTATTCTCTATCCATCGGATCCCGACAAACACAACATATAGAATTACATATAGATGATCTTGATCATGTTAGGCAGCTCACAAGATCCAACAATGAAGCACAACAAGGAGAAGACGACCATCTAGCTACTGCTATGGACCCATGGTCCAGGGTACTACTCACTCATCACTCCGGAGGCGATCATGGCGATGAAGAGTCCTCCGGAGATGAATCCCCTCTCCGGCAGGGTGCCGGAGGCGATCTGAATCCCCCGAGATGGGATTCGCGGCGGCGTCTCCGGAAGGTTTTCCGTATCGTGGCTCTCGTCTTGGGTTTCGACGGGGCGCTTTAAGTAGGCGAAAGGGCAGGTCAAGAGGCGGCGCGAGGGCCCACACCACAGGCCGGCGGCCAGGGCCTGGGCCGCGCCCCTATGGTGTGGCCACCTCGTGGCCCCACTTCCTTCCCTCTTCGGTCTTCTGAAGCTCGTGCAAAAATAGGACCTCAGGCGGTGTTCGCCCAATTCCGAGAATATTTCCTTACTAGGATTTCTGAAACCAAAAACAGCAGAAAACAGCAACTGGCTCTTCGGCATCTTGTTAATAGGTTAGTTCCAAAATGCATAAATATGACATATAATGTGCATAAAACATGTAAGTATCATCAACAAAGTAGCATGGAACATAAGAAATTATCGATACGTTGGAGACGTATCAGTGGGCCCCTCGGGCGCCCCCCGACGCTGCCCCTTCGCCTATTTATTCCTTCCGTCGCGAATACCCTAGTACCGAGAGCCACGATACGAGAAAAGTTCCAGAGACGCCGCCTCTGTCAACCCCATCTGGGGAGGGGGGTTCAGAAGATCGCCTCCGGCACCTTGCCGGAGAGGGGAATCATCACCGGAGGGCTCTACATCACCATGCCGCCTCCGGACCGATGCGTGAGTAGTTCATCCTTGGACTACGGTCCATAGTAGTAGCTAGATGGTTGTCTTCTCCTCTTGTGCTATCATGTTTAGATCTTGTGAGCTGCCTATCATGATCAGGATCATCTATTTGTAATGCTACATGTTGTGTTTGTTGGGATCCGATGAATATGGAATACTATGTCAAGTTGATTATTGATCTATCATATATGTGTTATTTATGTTCTTGCATGCTCTCCGTTGCTAGTAGAGGCTCTGGCCAAGTTGATACTTGTGACTCCAAGAGGGAGCATTTATGCTAGATAGTGGGTTCATGTCTCCATTGAATCTGGGGAGTGACAGCAAACCTAAGGTTGTGGATGTGCTGTTGCCACTAGGGATAAAACATCAATGCTTTGTCTAAGGATATTTGTAATGTTTACATTACGCACAGTACTTAATGCAACTGTCTGTTGTTTGCAACTTAATACTGGAAGGGGTAACCCGAAGGTGGACTTTTTAGGCATAGATGCATGCTGGATAGCGGTCTATGTTCTTTGTCGTAATGCCCTAAGTAAATCTCATAGTAGTCATCATGATATGTATATGCATCTCTATTTGTCAATTGCCCAACTGTAATTTGTTCACCCAACATGCTATTTATCTTATTGGAGGACCACAGTGAACTGTGGACCCCGGTCCATTCTTTTACATCTGAAATACAATCTACTGCAATCATTGTTCTCTGTTGTTTTCTGCAAGCAAACATAATTCTCCACACCATACGTTTAATCCTTTGTTTTCAGCAAGCCGGTGAGATTGACAACCTCACTGTTAAATTGGGACAAAGTAGTTTGATTGTGTTGTGCAGGTTCCACGTTGGCGCCGGAATCATTAGTGTTGCGTGATGTCTACGGGTGCTTCTATTCTTGTAGACAGTGTTGGGCCTCCAAGAGCAGAGGTTTGTAGAACAGCAAGCAAGTTTCCCTTAAGTGGATCACCCAAGGTTTATCGAACTCAGGGAGGAAGAGGTCAAAGATATCCCTCTCATGCAACCCCTGCAACCACAAAGCAAGAAGTCTCTTGTGTCCCCAACACACCTAATAGGTGCACTAGTTCGGCGAAGAGATAGTGAAATACAGGTGGTATGAATAAGTATGAGCAAGAGTACGGCGCAGAAAAATAGCTTGCTGGCGTGCAGTTGATGGTAGTAATATTGTAGGAAGTAAACAAGCGGTAGTAACGTAAGAAAAGTAAACAAGCAGCGATAGCAGTATTTAGGAACAAGGCCTAGGGATTAGACTTTCACTAGTGGACACTCTCAACATTGATCACATAACAGAATAGATAAATGCATACTCTACACTCTCTTGTTGGATGATGAACACATTGCGTAGGATTACAACCCTCAATGCCGGAGTTAACAAGCTCCACAATTAAATGTTCATATTTAAATAACCTTAGAGTGCAAGAAAGATCGACACGACTAAACCAAGTACTAACATAGCATGCACACTGTCACCTTCACGCTTATGTAGGAGGAATAATACACATCAATACTATCATAGCAATAGTTAACTTCGCAATCTACAAGAGATCATGATCATAGCATAAACCAAGTACTAACACAGATGCACCTGCTGTCACCATTACATCGTGCAGGAGGAATAAAACTACTTTAATAACATTGCTAGAGTAGCACATAGATAAATTGTGATACAAAATACATTGCAATCATAAAGAGATATAAATAAGCACTTCACTATGCCATTCATAACAGTGAATAAGTATTCGTGAAATATAGCCTAAGAGACCCACACGGTGCACACACTGTCACCTTTACACACGTGGGACAAGGAGTCTCCGGAGATCACATAAGTAAAATTCACTTGACTAGCATAACGACATCTAGATTACAAGCATCATCATATGAATCTCAATCATGTAAGGCAGCTCATGAGATTATTGTATTGAAGTACATAGGAGAGAGATGAACCACATAGCTACAGGTGCCCGAGCCTCAATGGAGAACTACTCCTCTTCATGGGAGCAGGAGCGGTGATGAAGATGGCGGTGGGATGGCAGCGGTGTCGATGGAGAAGCCTTCAGGGCACTTCCCCGTCCGGCAGGGTGCGAACAGAGACTCGTCCCCTGATCTTGGCTTCGATGGCGGCGCTCCGGAAGGTTTCGCGTACCGTGGCTTTTTTCGTAAGGGTTTTTCAGGGGCTTTATATAGGCGAAAGGCAGCGTCAGAAGGTCGAAGACCGGCCGGGCGGCCAGGGCCCAGGCCGCGCCACCCTATCATCTGGGCCCACAGGGCCCTCCTCTGGCGGCTCTCGGGTGTTCTGGATGCTTCCGGGCAAAATAGGAACCTGGGCATTGATTTCGTCCAATTCGAGAATATTTCGTTACTAGGATTTCTGAAACCAAACAGCAGTAAAACAGAACTGCACTTCGGCATCTTGTTAATAGGTTAGTTCCTTAAAATGCACGAATATGACATAAAGTGTGCATAAAACATGTAGATATCATCAATAATGTGGCATGGAACATAAGAAATTATCGATACGGGAGACGTATCAGCATCCCCAAGCTTAGTTCTGCTCGTCCCGAGCAGGTAAAACGATAACAAAGATAATTTCTTAAGTGACATGCCATCATAATCTTGATCATACTATTTGTAAACATATGTAATGAATGCAGCGATCAAAACAATGGTAATGACATGAGTAAACAACTGAATCATAAAGCAATGACTTTTCATGAATAGCACTTTCAAGACAGGCATCAATAAGTCTTGCATAAAAGTTAACTCATAAAGCAATAATTCAAAGTAGAGGCATTGAAGCAACACAATGGAAGATTAAGTTTCAGCGGTTGCTTTCAACTTGTAACATGTATATCTCATAGATAATTGTCAACATAGAGTAATATAACAAGTGCAATATGCAAGTATGTAGGAATCAATGCACTTCACACAAGTGTTTGCTTCTTGAGGTGGAGAGAGATAGGTAAACCGACTCAACAATAAAAGTAAAAGAAAGGTCCTTCAAAGAGGAAATCATCGATTGCTGTATTTGTGCTAGAGCTTTTATTTTGAAAACATAAAGAGGCATAAAAATAAAGTTTTGAGAGGTGTTTGTTGTTGTCAACGAATGGTAGCGGGTACTCTCCCCTGCGAGACAAACCTTCAAAGAGCGGCTCCCATTTTATTTTATTTTGGGTGGCACTCCTTCCAACCTTTCTTTCACAAACCATGGCTAACCGAATCCTCGGTGCCTGCCAACAATCTCATACCATGAAGGAGTGCCCTTTTATTTTAGTTTTATTATGATGACACTCCTCCCCACCTTTGCTTTCTCAAGCCATGGCTAACCGAATCCTTCGGGTGCCGTCCAACAATCACATACCATGGAGGAGTGTCTATTTTTGTTAATTAATTTGGGACTGGGAATCCCATTGCCAGCTCTTTTTGCAAAATTATTGGATAAGCGGATGAAGCCACTAGTCCATTGGTGAAAGTTGCCCAACAAGATTGAAAGATAAACACCACATACTTCATCATGAGCTATAAAACATTGACACAAATAAGAGGTAATAACTTTTGAATTTGTTTAAAGGTAGCACTCAAGCAATTTACTTTGGAATGGCGGAGAAATACCATGTAGTAGGTAGGTATGGTGGACACAAATGGCATGAATATTGGCTCAAGTATTTGGATGCATGAGAAGTATTCCCTCTCGATACAAGGTTTAGGCTAGCAAGGTTATTTGAAGCAAACTCAAGTATGAAATGGTGCAGCAAGACTCACATGTAAACATATTGTAAGCATTATAAGACTTTACATCGTCTCCTTGTTGTTCAAACACCTCAACCAGAAAATATCTAAACTTAGAGACCAATCATGCAAACCAAATTTTAGCAAGCTCTATGTATTTCTTCATTAATAGGTGCTAAGTTTATGATGCAAGAGCTTAAACATGAGCACAACAATTGCCAAGTATCACATTATCCAGGACATTTTAGAATTACTACATGTAGCATTTCCCGTTTCCAACCATATAACAATTAACGAAGCAGTTCAACCTTCGCCATGAAAATTAAAAGCTAAGAACACATGTGTTCATACGAACCAGCGGAGCGTGTCTCTCTCCCACACAAGCATTTATTCAGAGAACTAAGATAACAAAACAAAACAAAAATAAAAGCACACAGACGCTCCAAGTAAAGAACATAAGATGTGACCGAATAAAAATATAGTTTCAAGAGAAGGAACCTGATACTTTGTCGATGAAGAAGGGGATGCTTGGGCATCCCCAAGCTTAGACGCTTGAGTCTTCTTAAAATATGCAGGGATGAACCACGGGGCATCCCCAAGCTTAGAGCTTTCACTCCTCTTGATCATAGTATATCATACTCCTCTCTTGACCCTTGAAAACTTCCTTCACACCAAACTTCAAGCAAACTCATTAGAGGGTTAGTGCACAATTAATAATTCACATGTTCAGAGGTGGCACAATCATTCTTTACACTTCGGACATTGCATAAAGCTACTGGACATTAATGGATCAAAGAAATGAATCCAACATAGCAAAAGAGGCAATGTGAAATAAAAGGCAGAATCTGTCAAAAACAGAACAGTCCGTAAAGACGAATTTAAAGATGGCACCAGACTTGCTCAAATGGAAAACTCAAAACTAATGAAAGTTGCGTACATATCTGAGGATCACGCTCGTAAATTGGCAGATTTTTTCGAATTTTCTACAGAGACTTGTGCCAGAATTCGTGACAGACAGCATGCTGTTTCTGCGCAGCATCCCAAATATAACATCAACTTTAACATAGAAACTTTACTTGGCACAAAAACATGATAAGGAGAGGTTGCTACAGTAGTAAACAACTTCCAAGACTCAAATATAAAACAAAGTACTGTAGTAAAAAACACATGGGTTATCTCCCAAGAAGTTCTTTCTTTATAGCCATTAAGATGGGCTCAGCAGTTTTAATGATGCACTCAAGAAATAGAAGTTGAAGCTAAAGAGAGCATCAAGAGGCAAATTCAAAACACATTTAAGTCTAACATGCTTCCTATGCATAGGAATCTTGTAAATAAACAAGTTCATGAAGAGCAAAGTAACAAGCATAGGAAGATAAAACAAGTGTAGCTTCAAAAATTTCAGCACATAGAGAGGTGTTTTAGTAACATGAAAATTTTTACAACCATATTTTCCTCTCTCATAATAACTTTCAGTAGCAACATGAGCAAACTCAACAATATAACTATCACATAAAGCATTCTTATCATGAGTCTCATGCATAAAATAATTACTACTCCCAACATAAGCATAGTCATTCTTATTAATTGTAGTGGGAGCAAATTCAACAAAGTAGCTATCAAATATAGGAGGTATATTGTAATCATAATCAAATTTATCCTCCATAACAGGTGGTAACAAAAGACTACTATCATTATAATCATCATAAATGGGAGGCAAAGTATCATCAAAGTAAATTTTCTCCTCAATGCTTGGGGACTAAAAATATCATGCTCATCAAAGCCAGCTTCCCCAAGCTTAGAATTTTCCATAGCATTAGCAACAATAGTGTTCAAAGCATTCATATTAATATGTTCCATGGGTTTTTTAATTTTCGCATCAAACCATCCATGTCTTAAATCAGGAAATAGAATAAAAAGGTCATTGTTGTCCATTATGCCTAACTAGTGTAAACAAGAAACCAAATGTCGCAATTGCAGAGTCTAAAGGAAATAGCTTCGAGTACACACACAATGGCTCCAGAAAACTATTACCTGGAACCGAAGTATGAGTGCCTTTTACCTTTCCTCCCGGCAACGGCGCCATAAAAGTGCTTGATGTCTACGGGTGCTTCTATTCTTGTAGACAGTGTTGGGCCTCCAAGAGCAGAGGTTTGTAGAACAGCAGCAAGTTTCCCTTAAGTGGATCACCCAAGGTTTATCGAACTCAGGGAGGAAGAGGTCAAAGATATCCCTCTCATGCAACCCTGCAACCACAAAGCAAGAAGTCTCTTGTGTCCCCAACACACCTAATAGGTGCACTAGTTCGGCGAAGAGATAGTGAAATACAGGTGGTATGAATAAGTATGAGCAGTAGTACGGCGCCAGAAAATAGCTCGGCGTGCAGTTGATGGTAGTAATATTGTAGGAAGTAAAAAGTAGTAACGCAGTAAAACAAGAAACAAGCAGCGATAGCAATATTTAGAACAAGGCCTAGGGATTAGACTTTCACTAGTGGACACTCTCAACATTGATCACATAACAGAATAGATAAATGCATACTCTACACTCTCTTGTTGGATGATGAACACATTGCGTAGGATTACACGAACCCTCAATGCCGGAGTTAACAAGCTCCACAATTAAATGTTCATATTTAAATAACCTTAGAGTGCAAGAAAGATCGACACGACTAAACCAAGTACTAACATAGCATGCACACTGTCACCTTCACGCTTATGTAGGAGGAATAATACACATCAATACTATCATAGCAATAGTTAACTTCGCAATCTACAAGAGATCATGATCATAGCATAAACCAAGTACTAACACGGATGCACACACTGTCACCATTACATCGTGCAGGAGGAATAAAACTACTTTAATAACATTGCTAGAGTAGCACATAGATAAATTGTGATACAAAATACATTGCAATCATAAAGAGATATAAATAAGCACTTCACTATGCCATTCATAACAGTGAATAAGTATTCTGTGAAATATAGCCTAAGAGACCCACACGGTGCACACACTGTCACCTTTACACACGTGGGACAAGGAGTCTCCGGAGATCACATAAGTAAAATTCACTTGACTAGCATAACGACATCTAGATTACAAGCATCATCATATGAATCTCAATCATGTAAGGCAGCTCATGAGATTATTGTATTGAAGTACATAGGAGAGAGATGAACCACATAGCTACCGGTACAGCCCCGAGCCTCAATGGAGAACTACTCCCTCTTCATGGGAGCAGCGGTGATGAAGATGGCGGTGGAGATGGCAGCGGTGTCGATGGAGAAGCCTTGGGCACTTCCCCGTCCGGCAGGGTGCCGGAACAGAGACTCCTGTCCCCGCATCTTGGCTTCGCGATGGCGGCGGCTCTGGAAGGTTTCGCGTACCGTGGCTTTTTTCGTAAGGGTTTCGATGCAGGGGCTTTATATAGGCGAAAGGGCAGCGTCGAAGGTCGAAGGGCGACGACACCATAGGCTGGCGCGGCCAGGGCCCCCGCGCCACCCTATCATCGGGGCCACAGGCCCTCTCTCGGCGGCTCTCTCCTGATGCTTCCGGCAAAATAGGACCCGGGCGTTGATTTCGTCCAATTCCGAGAATATTTCGTTACTAGGATTTCTGAAACCAAAAACAGCAGAAAACAGGAACTGGCACTTCGGCATCTTGTTAATAGGTTAGTTCCATAAAATGCACGAATATGACATAAAGTGTGCATAAAACATGTAGATATCATCAATAATGTGGCATGGAACATAAGAAATTATCGATACGTCGGAGACGTATCATTGCGCCGCACTACCAACAACAACAACCCTTCTTCTCTTACTGGTTCGATAAACCTTGGTTTCTTACTGAGAGAAAACTCGCTGCTATAATCATCATACCTTCCTCTTGGGGTTCCCAACGGACGTGTGCTTTACCGTCACAAGGAGCTGCCTCCACGCAAGCAGCATGGGGCCACCTGGCCTTCACCGACCTCGCCCTTCCGCCTATAATAAGCTTCCTGACGCATGAACCCTAAATCAATAAGCCTCCGCTCACGAAAAGTTCTGTATCTCTGCCGCCATCGCAGACAATATTCGGGGAACAGAAGTCTCTGTTTCGGCACCCTGTCGGGACAGGGAATTGCCCCGGAGCCATCTCCATCGACTCCACCATCATCTTCATCGCCATTGCTGACTCCCGTGATGAGGAGTGAGTTGTTCTCCCCCGAGCCTGAGGGCTTTACCGGTAGCTATGTCGTCTATCTATCTCTCCATGTATGATCTTTATGTGATCATGAGCATTGTAATCTAGTTGAATAAGTAGATGTTATGCTTCAACTATTGTGTTACTCAAGTGGTCTTATTATGTGATCTCCGGGGATACCTTGTCCAACGGTGTGAAGGTGACAGTGTGCACACCGTGTTTGTTTCTTAAGCTTAATTTACAGAAATACTTATGAATTATGGTCTCTAGTTAGTACCATCTTTGTATGCTCAAAGTTACAGCGTGGGGTGTCCATATATTGGGAATGGGAACTTTAAGGAATGCTTATACGGACGTACGCAGTGAATTTGTGTTTATTATCAAACCGGAGAGTGGTTCGGAGTAGCATAGTGAAATGATAATATCTATGTATTCAGTTATGGTATCATTGTTGAGAGTATCCACTAGTGAAAGTATGATCCTAGGCCTTGTTTTCAAGTATTGAAACACCGTTTACAACCAGTTCTACTACATGTTTACTCCCTGTCATTTTTATTTCAGATTGCAATTACCACTCATAATTATCCATATTATTTGTATTTCACTATCTCTTCGCCGAACTAGTGTACCATACACCTGAAAAGTGTATTGGGTGTGTTGGAGACACAAGAGACTTCTTGTATCGTAATTGCAGGGTTGCTTGAGAGGGATATCTTTGACCTCTACATCCCTGAGTTCGATAAACCTTGGGTGATCCACTTGAGGGAAACTTCCTGCTATTCTACAAACCTCTGCGCTTTGAGGCCTAACACTGTCTACAAGAATAGAAACATGCGTAGACATCAAGCGCTCGTCTGAGAGCTTTGTTAATTCAAGTCGAGCTTTCGAGCCTTATGTTTTAAAAAAAATATCAAAAGTATGCAGTTTCCAAATGCCTACCGATCTGTCAACTGCCGAACGCCTCGTTCTCTTCGGTCTCAATGCATGGCTCATGCGTTGTCTAATATGAGCCCTAAGTTATTACCACACATGTGCTTAATGTACTGATCAATTGCATATTATATACATGTTTGTACCGACGAGAATTTCAGAAAACTTGAACAAAAAAACATCACCAACATCAATAATTTCAAGATCGGCTCGGCCAAGTTCTGGAAGGGCCATGCCGAGGCCAAATGTAGATTCTTCGCGTGGCTAGCTCTACATGGCAAGGTGTGCACGACTGATAATCTGGCGCTTCGAGGTTGGCCACATGACCCGATCTGCAAGTTGTGCCATGTCCACCAAGACACGGTGCAGAACCTCACCCTTGACTGCCATTTCTCGACCGCCGTGATGGAGCAAATCTTCGCTTGGAATGGGACCTTCGGCGTCCCACCGCCTCCAGGCAGGAGGTCACTTAACGACTGGTGGGATGAGACGATCTGCCACCTCCCAAAGGAAAATAAGTGGGAGGCGAGCGGTGCGATCATCTACTCCATGTGGGGAGTGTGGAAGGAGATGAACAGGTGGGTGTTTCAAAACACCGCATTGCAGCCGACAGTCGTGGCGGCTCTTTCCATGGAGGACATTGCCTAGAGGGCGTACACGCACACCCAGGATCTCGGGGACGGGATTACAGCCTAGTGCTTTTGGTTTCCTTTTTGGTCTTTTTGTCTTTCGGTCCGCATGCAGATCTTCTGTAATTAAATCTCTTTTCTATCTACTCGGATGGCAGTTCGACAGCCTGTTTCTCAAAAAAAAATCAAGTTGTTTATCGTAACCTTCAACTGTAGCCCTAATTTTTTAATCGATTGTATATCTTAGAATAGAATTATTGCAAAGTTCACGGTTAGATTTAGGTTATCAGTAGTAGAAATGCTCAAATCATGGATTCACCTCTACTTCCTCGAGTTCTGGCGCCAAGACCTCCCCGCACGTGCACGCGGTGCCGTCCTTGGTGCCGTCGTGGACTCTGAGGCGGTGGCCTGGATATTTCTATTAGTTAGAAACCGGAGAATTAATAATAACCCCCGCAACTGCCTTTGATCATAGGCCCCCTTATCGGTATAGATAATAAGCCCCTGAGTTGGTTATCCATTGTGACAATGGACCCCTTTAACCAGTTTATTTAGTCATTAAGCTATTAATCATATTTTTTTGAGAATATATTAATATCAAGAGATACTAATTACATCTAGCCTATGCAACAACACAATACCCTAACGGTAGTACGGATGCACACAGCCAAAAAGTAAAAAAAGAAAAACTAAGAAATCGAAAGTTCCGCTACGGTATTCCAGCCGTAGCAGCAACAATACATCCACCATCAAGACAACACATGAACTTTAGGCTCTTCAAAAGCGACGCCTCCAAGAAGAGAACGGTGAATAAACGCCGTCGTCGTCCGATCAAAAAACCTTAGGTTTTCACCCTAAAGATAGTCCCCGCTATCAAAATAATGCCTTCAAAAAGATTATTACCAGACACAACCAATAAATGTCAGACATTGATTTTCACTCTGAAATGTAAGAGTCTGAAATTCACATGTGCTGCCACCCCACCTGCATACTGCTACCGTGGACCCAAAATACCAAGCAAGTCCCTCAATATTAATCACAGATATTAGCCTAAATTCTCAATTTTCCTTCCTGGTAACGACATTGGCGGTCAATTGAACAGTGATTGGTGGCCTGTTGATCAGGGTCCAACACCCGTTAGAAGAAATCAAGAACAAACAAAGAGCCAGCAGAGAGCCATTTGGTTTTGCCAACCATATCAACCAGCTATACATTTTTCTGCTCCGCTATATTGTAGAAATCTCTATGATCGGGGCATGAATTAATATCGCGATTGGTGGAACAATAGACCTCCAAGCTCCAACAGCGCCACTCCAAGTCTGTGCAGCATCGATATCCGCCGATGGCGCGTTCGGAAATCTGCGTGCCGCGAAAGCGAGAGCGGCTCGATCTTGGTAGGTGAGTCGTCCAGTGTCATTGCCATGGCAACTGGCAAGATATGTTGTGCTACGGACAGGCCTATGGCTACAGGCTACCGGCACTGCGCCGGAGCAGTGTCTATCAAAGACGGATGTAACGGGAGAGAGCGGCAGCTCTGTCGTACGGTGGCTTCCGGCGAGCGGGCAGGCGGAGTACGTCTGCGGATACAGTCCGTACGTACGGAACTGAGCTCCGTACAGACCGTACATGCGTGACACATCAGGCCGGTGGAGAGACTTGACGTGTTGATGCTCTCTCTAGCTCGCTAGCCATCGCGTACGTATTGGAAAACTGGTGGCCAAAGCAACTAAGCTAAACAGGTCAGATCCATTTCAAACATTTGTTTTGATCAGTTTGAATCGAGGCAAATTTAATCATGTCCTCCTTGTGGTTTGGGTTAGGATATAGACGTATTTTTTTTATAAAGTTAATATATTACAAATTTAATTTACATCAGCTTCACTGTTTCATATCAATCGCATACTAACTTCAGGTCGCAACCAAGGAAATTTGGCAGTTGGCACTAATAATGTAAGAAGAATATTTGCCAAACTTCTTAATACTCCCCCTTTTTAACTTCAAGTCGCAACCATAGTTGCAGGGTTCGGGATCGATGCCGCGTTCCACGATCCTGGATCGATCGATCCGGATCGGGGTCGGGAACGCGAGTGGATCGATTGAATTCGTTTTTGGGTCCCGATCCCGTTCGCATCCTTCCTCTTTCCGTATTAGCAGCCCTAGAATATGGTAGACCCATTAAAAATAAAGCCTAAAACCGGTAATTTGAAGGGTCATATTTGGGCTTATTAATAATCTTAATTCAGCGCCTCTTTTCCGTTGATGCTGGGCCTCTTCTCCCTTGTTATCGACACAAATCAAAGTGGATCGCGATCCACGATCCAACTTCCCGTACCAGAGATGTGTACCCTTGATCGATCCTTGTTCGCTTGCATGTCGAACCGCGTTCCCCGATCCCGTTCCCCGATCCGAGCGATCCGGTTCGCCGGCAACTATGGTCGCAACACCATCCTCAAATGCTTGGCATTCTTGCAGCTATAGTACATGTTGTGTAGACAACGGGACAGAGAGCGCCTGGTCACTATCCTCCGTCACCCGCTGGAGGCGGCACACCGTCTTTCCGCACCGTCCAGACGCTTACCGTGTCCCGCTCCAGGACACGGCACTTCTTGCTGCATGCGTCCCCCCTCCGCCCTCCTCGGCCCTCGCCCCCCTGGGTGGCTTCTATCCGCCCCTTATCTCAAACGAATCCGAACTCGGATTTGCAGATTGGCGCTAAACATAAGAAATTTGTTTCACTCCAGTGTCTCATATCAAGAGTATACTAGTTTCAGACTGCAACAACAATCAAATTAAACAAATAAACTACATTAAATGGCCTGAATGCATCTCCATCTCAATACATATCTTTATCTTGGATTCACCATTTATATAGCCCAAGATAACTCTTCCACCGGAGTATCAGCCATCTCATGCAGTTTCTGCTACCAAGTCATGCATATGTTGACCTAGTCTCACATTTAATTCATGAGTCCTTACCAGCCATTTTATGAATGAAGGAAGAGGATTTCTTCATGGGGTTGACCGACAGATCCAGTTTTATCACGTAAAAGTGCCTTGAGCTTAGGATTGTAAGCGGCAACACACATGATGGAAAATAGCCTCGAATCTTGACTCATGTAGTAGCTAGCTACCTGCAAGTTCATCATAGCATTTGGAACGAAAAATAATATCTTTCTTCAGGCGTTTGGCAACTGGCAAGAACATGAGGCTGCTGAACTTGATGTGGATTACATCCCATAGATGTGTCGTTCTATCTATCTGTCATATTTCAGTCTGAAGAAGTGATGATACAGTGATGATCCTTATAACAAACTAATACAGTAACAAAGCATAAGGGAAACGTCGGCTTTACAGCAAATCTCTTCTGTTCAAAACAAAACGTACTGGCACGGCAAATTACAAAAAAGCTACTGTATTACGTAGTTAACACCTGATACAGGTTAGAACAGATTCTGAACATTCGTTCCCTCAAAAAGAGATTCTGAACATTTGTTATTTTCATGCTTGGGTTGCTCCCGTTGCGGCCAGCCAGAAGAAAACAAACAAAATATTCACAACATGTGGCGTCAAGCAAACGGCGGTGGTGAAGGCGGCGCTTCGCCGCCGGTGGACGAGCCTTCGCGGGCGGCTAAGGGATCTGCGTCCCGTGAAAGGGGTCTGGGCTCCTCGCCCAATGCCCATCTCCTCCGACTGGACTCATCCGCTACCGCCGCCGTTGAGGTGAGGAGATTTCCTCCGTCTCCCATCCCACCTGCGTCACCCACCCCTCGCCCTTCCGTTCCATAACCCGTACGGAATCAGCAACTAAGCCCCTGGAACTCCGCTCGTTGTGCTGTAATATCAGATCAAATCGCCCCCCACCCTCCCCCTCTGCTAAATGTTGGATAAAATTATCAACACCTATGTTCGGATGCATACCGAGGTTCAGTTTTTGGTAGTCGAATGCACTGCTCTTTTCTATTGTCATGTGTGAAATCCCAAGACAATCTTCATCGCCAAAAGGAAGTTCAAAATCAGTTCAGACTAATTTTATTGCTATTTGCTATACAGAATATGAGTTTTATGTGCAAACGTTCTAGCTAGAATGTTAGATTTCTTTTTTCTCAAGAGACGGCTAGAATGTTACTATTGTGTGTTTAACCAGTAGTTCTGCATAAGGAAGCCTCATGGGCTACAAACATTAGTTACATTACCCTTTTAAGGTGTTGAAAATCAGAGCTAGAATGTCAACACCCCTCCCTTCAGTTTCAGCAGTAGATTGGACCAACCTATGTCCAGTACATGGTACTTCATCTTTTTTTTTGAGAAATCAACGGGGGGCGATTGCCCCACCTGAACTTCAAATTTCATCAAAAATCAGGAATACAAGGAGCGACGCCAGGGTGGGAGGCTGCAAAAGACAGCATTTCCTGGGTCGGGGGGGCGGCATACCGCGCCCAAGATGTAGGGGGGATACATTGAGGGAGATGCTAGGAGATTGACTGGCACCAGGCCAACAGGGGACCCGTGTCTATCCTAGATGAGGCGCGGACGACCCATAAGCGGAGGTGGTCGACGACCAAAGCGATCACCCGGGCGGTAGGCATGTGAACTGCGTCGAAGACCATCCTGTTCCGGGACTTCCAAATGGACCATAGGAGAGCCAGGATGATAGTGTTCCGCGCCCTCTTGTGCATATGTGGCAGATCTCTAGAGAGGCCATCGAGGAGAGCTGGCAAATCATCATCGCTGCGGGGACCCCCCGAGGGGGAGACGATGCCCCACAAAGCCCGGAGGCGAGGGCAGTGAACGAAAAGGTGCATAATGCTCTCTGCGTGGCCTGGGCAAAACGGACAATCGGGGGAGGGCACACAACCCAGGCGGTGGAGCATCGCACGAGTTCTGGTTTTTTGGAGGCGTAGAATCCAGAAGAACACCCAAACTTTGAGCGGTGCGAAGCAGTCCCAGTTGGTGTCTTGGCCGGGGACGACACACCCCGAGGAGTGCAGGGCTCGATAGACGTTCCCAGTGATGAAGTTAGCGGAGGGGCCGAGAGCGATGGTACGGGTGTCCGGCGTCATGGTGAGGGAGATCCGGGAGAGGCACGTATGCACAAAGTCGATCTCCCCAGAGGCAGCATCAGTCAATCGGTGGGTAAGGGGGATCTCGATGCTCCCACCCTCGAGGGCATCAGCGATGGAGGCGAGGGGGCGGAGGCAGTGAGAGAAAGCTGCAGGAAGGGCCGCAGACAGGGGACCCAGGGGGCACCAAGAGTCATGCCAGAGGGAGGTTGAGCGCCCGTCGCCGGGTGCCACTCTAGTAATAGAGCGGTACAAAGGAATGAGCGCCAGGAAGCTCCTCCAGGCGGGTGTGGCCGCATGGGGGTGGTCACAGAGGTAGCTACGCCTCACCCACCTGGTCCACGGCGAGTCGCGCCCAGTGAAGAGACAGTGAAGGACTTTCAGCAAGAGACACTTGTTTTGAAGGCCAAGGTCCACAATGCCAAGACCGCCCTCAGATCGCAGCCGACAAACGTAGTCCCAGGCGACCTGGCAGTCACCGCCTGAGCATTTCTCTTGAGCCTTCCAGAACATCACGCGTCAGGGTCTGTCCATCTTCACAAGAGTCCCTTTTGGGATGGGCAGGACAGACATCGCGAACGAGGGGAGAGCGGACAGAACCGCGTCAGTGAGCGTGAGGCGGCCACCAATGGGGAGCAGGGACGTGCGCCAGCCCGGGATGCGCTTGGAGATCTTGACGGACAGGAATTCCAGCGCCGAGGCGGGTAACTTATGGTCTGACAGAGGCAGCCCCAAATAAGTCTGGGGGAAGGACGAGACGGGGCAGCCAAGGATGCCGGCAAGCTCCGAGGCCAGGCCATGTGGGACCCCACCAACGGGGACGAAGGTACTCTTGTGGAAGTTGATGTGTAGGCCAGTCGCGTCCGAGAAGAGGTCAAGGATCACCTTGAGGCGACGGACCTGTGAGTGCTCGGCTCGCAAAATCAACAGGGTGTCATCGGCATATTGGATGACCGGGCAGGGGAGGTCATCGACGAGCGGGTGCAAGAGCCGTTCCTCAGAACTTTCCATGGCAATAAGGCAGGGGAGCAGGTCGGCGACAACGAGATACAGGTACGGGGACAGCGGGTCGCCTTGGCGCAATCCATTTTTGCAAGAGATCCATCGCCCCGGGACCCCGTTGAGCAGGATCGCAGTCCGTCCAGTGGTAAGGATAGAGGAAATCCATGATCTGAAGAGGGGGCCGATGCCGCGCGCTTTTAGGATGGCGTCTAAAGCAGCCCAGTTGACAGAGTCGAAGGCTTTTTTGAAATCCAACTTGAGAACCATCGCGGGAGCTTTGCGGGTTTGACAGCTCTGGACCACATCCGCAGCATACAGAAAGTTGTCAACTATGCTTCGCCCCTTGACAAATCCTGATTGCTCAAAGGAAATGAGGCGTTCAATGAAGTGCTGGAGTCTCGAGGTGAGGATTTTTGTGACAATCTTCATGACGCAGTTCTGTAGGGAGATGGGGCGGAAGCCGTCCGCAGTGAGCACGACATCTTTTTTCGGGATTAGGGAAATAAAAGCTCGGTTAAGACCGTCAAGGGTGGCCACTCCATCGTAGAAATCCTGGAGGAAGGCCATGAGGTCTTGATGGACCACGTCCCAGAAAGTGCGGAAGAAGGCAGGTCCGAAACGGCTTCCTTAGCTTCTTGGATGGTGAAAGGTTTTTCCAGGTCCTGCAAGCCAGCAACTCTGTGCATGACAGCGCCTAAGTCAAAGCCCCAAATCGGAGGGGAGGAGGTGCCTAGGAGGCTGACATAGAAATCCCGCAGCAATTCCGCTTTCTCAGCATGGTTGTACACGACCCGATCTCCATCATGCAAGACCTTGATCTGATTTTTCCTGAGGCGCGTAGAGGCACAAGCGTGGAAAAACTTAGTGTTGTCTTCCCCAAGACGGCAGAGGCGGAAGGTGAACCGTTGCTTCCAGTAGGCACTGAGGATTTTGTACTCCCGCGAAAGGTGCAGCCGCACACGGTCCCTCAAGAGATTTTCGGGGGCCCGAAGCGGTCGTAGTTCTTCAACCAAATCGAGAAGTTCCAGGACCCTTCTGCAATTGGAGACTACCTCAGCGGGTCGGCGGCGCTGTTTCGCCCAACGTTTGGATTCAGCACGGACCCATTTCAGGGCATTGCAAAGTCTCAGAGAGGCCCGGGGCGGTAGTCTGTTTTGGGGTCGGGCCCAAACGGAGGCCACAAGGGCCCTGTATTCGGGAGCAAACGCCCAAGTCATCTCATGATAATATGGTTATATCCCACACATTTTTATCAGTATGGGCCTTTTGCAAGAAAAGGCAAATGTTGCACACATACCCTGGTTAAAAAACCACGTAATTGCATAGTCGGACATCCATATCTTGGATGTACTTCATTATCAAATAACTTGTTTGTTGTAATATTAGAATAGTAATTGCGTGCATTGTCAGCTTATGGCCTGGAAAGAAAATTCAGCAGTTTGTGGCTGCAATACTTGTACAATTCACAAGCTTTATGTAGACACAGAAAGAATATAGTAAAGTAGCATCAGCTAGTTGTTACAAACGAAACAAAAAATCACCTACACATTTGCACCCAGATATTCTCATGATACAGCATACTCCATTGGAATATCGGTAATCCTGTACTTCTTCAGTTTTTCTAGGATTCAAGAAGTGATGTTTCTTCGGAGACAACATGTTGCAGACTTCTTTCCCTGGATTTGTGTTCAAATCGGAGAAGAGCGTGCAGCACATCCTTCATTGATGGCCGCAGTGAAGGCTTCCCCCCTGTACATATCACACCTAGGGTAAACAGTGTGAATGCGTCTTCAATGTAGGCTGGATCTTGAATGCCCTTGTCAAGAAGATCAATTGACAGGCCATACTCTCGATACTGTCTCCATCCCCATTCTGCCAAGCAGTACTCTAAGCCACCATCATTTGTCACCCGCCCAGTTGTGAGCTCCAACAGGATCACTCCGAAGCTGTAGACATTGGCCTTCTCACTCCCCTTAAGCCGATATCCATACTCTGTGAACAAACTAGTCTTGCATCAGCACATAATAGTATGATACAACCTGAATCAGTACTAGTTTGAGTCTGCATTTGTAGTTCTTACCTGGTACCATGTAGCCAAAGGTACCGCCTATGGCAGAAACTGACCTAGTATCTCCGGCTTTGAGAAGAATCCGAGCAAGCCCAAAATCGGCTACGTTGCTCTGAACTTGAGGTCCAGAAGGATATTGGCAGACTTTACATCACAATGCACTATGGCGGGTGAGCTACCATGGTGCATGTAACAGAGACCTCTTGCCGAGTCGATGGCAATTTGCAACCTAGTGGGCCAATCTAAAGGCATGAGTGGACCAATTCCATCCCTCTGAGGCAGCCACCTGTTTAAGCTACCATTTTCCATGTACTCATAGATAAGAAGTTCTGCCTCTGAGGTCTGAGCTTGAGATGCAGCAGAGCAGCTTGACAATATTTGTGTGTCGGATCTCGCCCAGTATCTGGACCTCTGCAAGGAAGTCATTTTCCAGCTTCTTGTCAAGATTCTGCATGTTCCATATCTTTTTGACAGCCACCATCCTACTACCACCTTCTCCATCCACAACACAAACTCGGTATACCTTGCCAGACCTGCCACTTCCAATACAGTTCTGCTCACAGAGCCCAGCAAGAACATCATACTCCGTGAAATGCAGTGCATGGAACTGGGTCAGCTTCCATGATGGAGGATCTTGGCTATTCTTTTGCCTCTTTAATAGCAAGAAACCAGCAACCACCGAACCCACAAGCATGATACCGGCAAGAACAAAGAGGAGGGCTATAAGCCTCCTGGAGATATCATTGCTATTGTTCACTCTTACCCTGCAAATCGGGAAATTGCGGATGGAACTATTCGATGAGACACAGAGGGCTGAATTGAAGAGGAAGCTCTGCTCATATGCTTCGTTCTGCAATGATGATGGAATCTCCCCTGTGAGGTTATTCTTATTCATGGAGAGGTTTAAAAAGTTCAAATTCAGATTATCCATATCTTTTGGGATCTCGCCAGATAACGCATTCGAGGAGAGGTCAAGGATGGTTAGTGCTGGCATAAACCTAAACACTGCAGGTATAGTACCAGATATCTGATTTCCAGTTAGATTAAGTGCGTTGAGATTCAGCACTCCAATTGCCATCTGTATTGATCCAGTAATTTGATTCCCAGAAAGGTCGAGTTCCGTTACCTGTGAAATTCCCGTCAAATCCCAGGGAATTTCGCCAGAAAGCAAGTTGTTTGCTGCCCTGAATACTCTCATTTTGCCTGCTAAAGTCTGAATGGGACCAGAGAATCTGTTGTTGCTGATCTCAAGACGCGTAAAGTTCCATGGTAGCTGGGTAGGAAATGTTCCAGAGAAATTGTTGTTTTGGATCATAACTGTCGTTAGCAGATTTGTCACCACTGACCAAAGGCTCTTGGGGAACTCTCCAGTGAAATGATTATTGTACAGCATTAAATTGTTCAGCATGTAGCATCCATCTAGAGATTCTGGAAGCTTTCCAGAGAAGCTATTATTGAACACAACGATGTCATATAGCTTCCTGTTCGAGCAAAGATCGGCAGGCAGCTCGCCCGAGAGATATTGTTGCAGACCTCAAGATTACCTAGTGGAGAGTGCTTACCAAGCTGTGGTGGAAGAGGACCAGATAACATGTTCTCGAATAGCCGGATGTCCCTGAGATTCGGTAGCAACCCAATGCTTGGCGGTATTAACCCATGCAGTTGATTCGTGTAGAGAAACAACAAGGTAAGATTGATGAGCTTACCAAAATCATCTGGGTCCCTGTTAGCATGTTTGAGGACACATCAACTTCCACCAAGTTTACAGCAGTGACAGTGGATGAAATCTCACCGGTGAAACTGTTGGTAAACATGTACAAGTACCGAAGCTTCTTATGCTGCCATACCCATGCCGGAATTGTGCCTTGCAGCATATTCCCTGACATAGCCAACAAGGTGAGCTCTGTGAGGCTTGACAGGCTCTCAGGTATCTCACCTGTCATGTTCATACCTGTCAGCCACAAGTATGTGAGGCGTGTCAACTTGCCAAACTCAACTGGGGCTGGAGCTGGCAGGAATGGATTTTCGGCTAGAGTCAGCATCTCGAGGTTGGCCAGATTGCTTATGTTCCGTGCTGGATAACTTCAATCAAACTGATTGGTGTCGAGGATCAGTGACTTGAGCATTGGAAACTGCCCAATGGATGCTGGAATTTTGCCGGTGAAACGATTGCTTGATAAGTTGAGATGCTCGAGCTTTGCTGATAAACTGTTTATGTCAGCTGTGAGTTGCCCATCAAAGGCATTGTTAGAAAGGTCTAGGTACTCCAGATTGGAGCAATTGTAGACTACCGTAGGGAATGAAGTGGAGAACTTATTGTAGGAGAGGTCCAAGTAGGTAAGGTTCTTCAGGTTGCAAAGAGAGGGGGGGGGGGATTTGCTAATGGCTTGGTTTGGGAGGAAGATGGCAGTGACCACACTATTTGTGCATGTAACTCCTCCCCAGATGCAGTTATCAGAAGAAGTGAGGTCCCATCTGCCAAGTATATGTGAGCTCCCCCAATATCTCTTGAGTCCCAGGAGGATTTGGTGTTCATCACCAGATTGGTTTGTGGACTGTGGGCAAGATTTTGACAGGAGAAGTATCAGCGTTGTAAATAATAGGAAGAAGCTAACACAGTAATTGTTAGCCATATCTGCTGAAGCTCCTTGGTTGGTTTGCTAAGGAAGAGGAACTTACTGGGCTTTGGTTAGGGAGAGGCATGCGTCGTGGACAGACACAACTTTAATTTGGAGTAACTCTCTTGACCAGCAAGTCTCCTTCTGACTAGTCAAGATGTCCTCCTTCACAAAAACCCTTCAAAAGAATTACTCAATATATTTTTTTAATGTGATGGAGACTTTTTCAGTAGTACCTATAAGTGATCATGCTACATCATGTCTGCTGAAGGGTATTAATCAGTTAATATATCAGCAAAAACCCTGGAACTATTCAGTCATGCTACGTCATGTATCTATCAGTTACTCCCCGCCCACCCTCTTATACGCGGATGCTTCATACCATGGAAAAAATCCCAAGAAAGTTAATCGAAACTCTTGGTGAATTTGGTTTGTTTTCTACAAATTTCATATTTTTATATTTCATATCAGCATTCCCGCGATGGTTAAGTGTGGGGAATTTGGTATGAGGAACTTGTTGGTGATTGGACCATTCAGTTCTCGGTCTGGACGTAACTAACTATGGGGAATGAAACGGGCTAGTCTATATCACCACCTCATCCTTCATAATAGCTTAAGGCTACTAGAAAATGGAGGGATTGGTTCACCCCATGATGGATGAACCCATCCTGTGATGAGGTGATTCCTGGAACAAGCACCCAATAAATATCTCCTGTAATCAGCAAGTGTAAGATCTTTACTTATGATGCTAGTGCATTTTATTTCGTCTCTTAATAAAACAAGGCTGGGTAGCTGAGTAACTGCAATTCTGAAACATCCAGCCATTACAAGTTAGAGTAAGATAACACTACAGTTCTGGATCATCCCTACGCTGTCATTGCCTCGAGCTGAACATCAGAAGGTCATGTTGAAGTTGACACACTCTTCCCTCACCTGTGCAAAGAGCTCTGTGTTCAGATACCTCTCCGCGCCACTTGAAAACATTGTCACAATCATCTTGCCCTTGTTCTCCTCTCTTGATGCAACCTATCAGGGAGTAGACAAATCAGAGGACAGCACAATAACCAGAATTATATAACCTTTACTGTACTATTTGCGAACGAAAAAAGATCCTAGTCTCTTGAAAAAAAGAGCTTGCCTTTAAGCAGGCAGCTGCATTTGCCCCAGAAGATATGCCGACAAGCAATCCTTCTTCCCTTGCCAACCTTCTAGCCATGTCCATAGCTTCTTGAGTAGTTACTGTTACAATTTCATCTATTTGGGACCTGTCCAATATTTCTGGGACAAAACCTGGCCCTATTCCTAGGATGTTATGAAAGGCTGGCTCGCCACCTACAAATCATAGGCAGGCAAGATATTACTTGTTACAAGCCAAGAAAGGAAGCAAGGTTATTGATGAGTATTATCATGCATGTCATCTATTCAATATGTTCTGTGTAGTAGATTAGATTGTATCACTTTTAGTGGTCAAGTTTCTTGCCTGAAATTACTGGACTTTCAGCTGGTTCAACGCAGATTAATTTCATGGACGGGCTCTTCATCTTGAGATACCTCCCGACGCCTGTGATGGTGCCTCCTGAACCAGATGCAGCTATAAATATGTCCACTTTGCCTGCTGTATCTTTCCATATCTCAGGCCCTAAAGGACATATTTAATTAAATATATTACTGCTGAGGTTCATTTTTTTAGTCAAGGATCGGTGAGAGTAGAGACATTGCATTACCAGTCCATCTGAAGTGCGCATCAGGATTTGCAGAGTTGGTGAATTGATCTAGAACATATGCATTTTTCACATCCTTCCTCAGCTGTTCTACCGTATCAAGCAACACTTTGAATCCATGTTGTGCAGGATCTGCAGGAGACAAGCATGTTACCATCCGACATGTGGTATGAGGAGCATGGTATTTAGCTTCTTACCAACTAATACCACTTCAGCACCAATGTATCGCAGCAGTATCTGCTTATCAAGTGAGAGCTTGGCAGGCATGACCGCAATGAACTTGTATCCTTTCTGAGCTGCAATGAATGCCACGCCGATCCCCAGATTACCGCTCGTGACCCCCAGCAGTGTTGTGATGCCAGGTGTGATCAAGCCTTTCTCCTCTGCATCTTCTATCAATCTGCACATTATGTCATTGGGTTAACTCATAAAACATCGTGTATTGCAGATTTGAGGTGAAGAAATTCTTCCTCATAAGAAAACGAAAAAGAACAGCCACCTGAGAGCACTCCGATCCTTGACAGAGGAAAGGGGCTGGTATGGCTCAATTTTCCCGATCAGCCGAGCACATATGCCATCTTTCTCCGCAATATTTTTCAGTTCTATCAGTGGTGTCCAACCAATGAGCTGGAAGACACATCATTTACTTGAAAATTAAACATAACAAGCAGTGCACACTAAAGGAATAAGGGCACCCAAGGAATAATGACAATATATAGAGAAAGTAGGCACCTGTGTGATGTTAGATGCAATACACTCCCCCTGCGAGGACAGCAGAGATGGTATCCCTTTCCTTCCTTCCTGCAGCTCCATTTCTTTGGTACTTATTTTGCCACAAATAAAGCTAGAACTAAACAAGATCGAATGTCTTCAAAAAAAGGATGAGTAGAAATAGGAGGTGCTCCAATGTTCAATGATGTTGTCTATATATAGCTGATAAGCTCCCGTCTGATGGTATACTGCATGGATAAATTAATACCAAGTTTGGAAGGAACGCTACCAAAGATGTGGACCGAGACCAGGGAAGTATCCCTGAAACTTCTCTTCAGACTTTTTTATTCGAAGTTTGTTCACATACGACACTACATCAGTGTGCAGCATGTCCCCACATATTATCAAATACAAAAACTCCCAGTTGGTTGGATGCCTGAAACTTGGACCACAAGTTTCCCTGCTTATAGTGCAAAACAGTCAACCATTATGCATATGGCAAGTGCACCAAAATACTGACTATATTTCTGAAGGCCAACCTATCTCTAGTTCTGAAGGACACCTATCTGTGGTGATATTATGGGAAACCTATCACCCCTTTTAATAAAGCGTTTTGCTAACGGGTGTACAGTGACCTTTTAACATTCAAGTAATTGATTTCTACTTTTATACATGCACACATACTGTTGTGCGTTTTTTCTGTCCTAACATCCTCTTGCACTAACTTTGTTAGTTGAAAAAAGCTAGCTTGCAAAGTAGATGGTGTCAGGCTATTAAAAACCCGATTCTAAAACAGTAGAAAGTCACGGCTCTCAAATGGGTTGTCCTTATTGAAATTCCGTTTTCACCATAATTTAAACAGTAAAAAGCTAGCTTGCAGAGTAGTAATTTTCCACCGTGTTTCTTACACTCGTGTACTTTTTTCGAAAATTGGCACTTTATTACTTAATGCAATAGACCCAGCCTCTGCATAGCTAAGATCATCTCCAGTCGCGTCCCCCAAATCGTCCCCCAAAACGCGCTGGATTGAGCGTTTGGGGGACCTGTTTCGTTTGTGTCGCGTTTGGGGACGTCGCTCCCCAGTCGCGTCCCCCAAACAAAATTTTGGAAATTTTAAACTTAAGCGAGATTCGATTAGATTCGTCCAAACTTACATAGATTCAAACGAAATTTGACTAAATTTAAACTAAACCTAATCCAGAAGTACTTGCGGCAGCCGGAGGCGTCGTAGTACTGCTGGAAGTTGTACATGTCGTCGGTGACGGCCTCCTGCTTGACTTGCTCGTCGACGGGCTCGTCCTTCACCAAGCCGCTTGGTCCTGCCTCGCCGTCGTCGGTGAGGTCCACGAGCGGCTTGCCGGAGTCGCGGATGGACATGGCGATCGCCATGTCCAGGTCGCCCCGCGTCCTTGTCGTTCATGGACGCCAAGCACGCCGCCCGCAGCCCTGGGCAGTCCTCGGGTCGTCGCCGCGGCGATGAGCGCTGCGCCGCTCGTTCTCGCCGGCGGCGCCGCTGCGCCGCTTCCTCCGGCTCCTCCTTCACTTCCGGCGGGATGAGGAGCGCCGCCGCGCCTCTCTTGCTGCCGCCGCCCGCGCCGCCACGCCTCGTGTTGACGGCGTCGCCGCTCCTCCTTCACCTCGCTGGGACGCCAGGCGCCGGCGGTACGACGAGGACGGCGCCGATCGCGCCGGTCCGAGGAAGAAGAGTTCAAGGAGGGACAGTGCACGTCGTCCTCCTCGGCTGCCATTGCGGTGGTCCTCCTCGAGGAGACGATGACGGTGACGACGGCGTCTCCAACCTTGGAGCGCCGTTGCGGATGCCGCGGATGACGTTCTCGAGGGTGCGCCCCAGAACGCCCCAAAACAGGGCGCGGCCGTCCTTGTTCCAGCTGTTGGGCCCGCCGACGAGCCCGTGGGTGTTGTACATCTCGACATCGTACTTCGCCTTGAAGTACGCCTTCCACCAGTCGTCGTTGTTGTTGGCCGCCCACGTCGGATTCAACCGCTCCTCGGCGGTGAGTTGAGCCCGCCGGGCCTTGATGCCGTCCCTCCATTGGTCCGTGCCGGCGGCAGCGGTGGGACGCCAATGCCGTTCACGGCCATCTTCCGCCCGGCCTTGCAGCCGCATGTCGGCGGGACTGGATATCGGCGTGGTACAGCGCACACCTCCGCACAGCTGCCGCCGCGTGCGGGGCGGTGGCGATCTCGAGCTCGACATTTTTGGAGCGGCGAGGAGAAGATCTGGGAGGAGGCGGCGGCGAGAAGGTTTGGGAGCGGTGAGAAGTTGGGACGAAGCTGGGCGTCTTAATGTACACGGCGGCGCGGGTGGTTGCACGCGATAACGCGGCGCGACGGCCACGCGGCCATGCACGGCGAGACGCGTCCCTGCGTCGCCGGAAAACAGGGACTCCATTAACGTCGCTTGACCAAAGGTAGGCGACGGGGTTTTAGCCTCGAGCGGCCGCGTCGGCCTCGCTTTTCGTTGTGTCCGGCGTGCCCGGTGCGTCCCCTGTGGGATGGGGACGGGCTCGGGGCGCCGGACACTCTATCGGGCCGCGCCGGACAAAAATGGGCTTTGGTTGCAGCTGGAACTGTTTTTTGGTCCGGCGCGCCCCAAATTGCTTTGGGGGACGCGACTGGAGATGCTCTAAGATGCACATAGCCGCACAAATATCTGTTACAAAACCACACTGATAGTCAAATTCAAAAACAAAGTGAAGATAAAAGTCTAGCTAGGTGGATCCAGCCGAAGATCACGCTGCCACCCATGTTGGGAGAAAATATCCATCACCGTATCCTCCAACCGTGAAGATACCTCCGTAAAGAGGTCTCGATGCTCCACCCGCTGCAGTGGGACCCAAGAGCTAAGCGTAGCTGTGCACTGGTATATGACCTGCATAAAGGAGGAAGAAATATTATTGAAAATCTTGTCATTTCTATATAGCCACAGCGACCAAATAATTGCAATCGCTCCCATCCTAATAAGACGCTTAAACCTAACATCCACACCATTGAGCCAGTTGCCAAATATATTGACAACACTACGGGGTGGTAATAAGGTAGACCCTATCTGGACGGTTGACCATATAGACCTAGCAAACTTACATTGAAAGATTAAGTGTTTAATAGTCTCATCATGATGACAGAAGACAATTTTTAATTTCATGTCAATTGCGTTTGGCAAAATTATCTTTAGTAAGAATGACCCCACGACGAAGATACCATGCAAAGACTTTTATTTTAAGCGGTATCTTCATCTTCCAACCAAATCTTTGAATTATTATCGACCAGAATGTCAGGCTGGATAAGAGCATTGTACATGGAAGCTACTGAAAATGAGAGCCATCCCGGTGAGATTCCAATGAAACACATCCGCTCCCTACGTCAATTGAACTAACTCAAGACGTTGTAACAATTCCTGCCAAGAGGTTTGTCTGGGCTAATGAGACTTCTTCTAAAAGCCATATTTGGTGGGAAGGTTTCCATTACCTTAGCGATAGTATCGCTTTTGTGGCACACTATATTGGACAATGCTGGATACTGTTCTCGGAGCGTGGTATTACCTAACCATTTATCCTCCCGGAAATTCGAATTTCCGACCCATCCTTAATAGAGAAAGATCCATATGGAAAGAAATACTTCTTTGTGTCCATAAGACCAGCCCAAAAATGGGAATCTCCTGGTTTCCAATGAACCTGAGATATAGCCTTTGAGCCAATATACTTTCTCTTTAGGAGTGTTTGCCATATACCCTCTTCGGTAAGTAACTTGGATAACCATTTACCGAGAAGTGCCCTATTCTTGATCTGGAGGTCTTGGATACCAAATCCTCCATGATCTTTGGGTTGACAAAGTACACTCCACTTAGCCAGTCGATATTTACGCTTCTCACTATCCCCTTGCCAGAAGAATCTTGATCGGAAATAATCCAATCTTTTTAAGACTCCTCTAGGAAGTTGGAAGAAAGATATCATATATAGTACCATATTAATTAGCACCGCATTTATGAGAACTAATCTTCCTCCCAAGTACAGTAATTTACCTTTCCAACTGCTTAGTCTAATTTGCAGTCTTTTCTCGATCCTTTTCCATTCGGCGTTGGTGGGTCTCCGATAATGAATCGGAATACCCAAGTACCTAATTGGAAATTGGCCTTGGCCGCAGCCGAAAAGCTCAGCATAATCTGCAACATGGTCTTGAGCCTCACCAAAACAAAACAACTCACTTTTATTGAAATTATTTTTTAGACCCGATAGATGCTTAAATGCTGAAAGAATTAACTTTAGGTTCCGAGCCTTTTCGATGTCATGGTCCATAAAAAGAATTGTATCGTCGGCATATTGAAGAATGGACAATCCTCCATCAACAGGATGAGGAATTACCCCTTCAATCTCGCCCTCTGACTTTGCGCATTCAATTAAAACAACATTTATGTTTTGGAGTCTACTGCATTTTGCTTCTACCGCTGTTTTTGCACTAATGTAAACTGCACCTTTTGGATCCTACAGCATTTTTATACTAGTTTCTACTGTTACTTTTACACTAGATTATATTGCACTTTTTTCGGAGTCTACCGAATTTTCTACTGCACTTTTAAAGTAGTTTGTACTGTGATTTACACTACATTGTAGAGTTTCTTACACTAGTTTCTACTGCGTCTTTGATGAACTATACTGCATTTTTTTGTCGAAAATCTACTGCATCCACTACGAAGAATGAATGGAAGAAAGAAATAAACTACTTTTGGAAAAAAACTAATATATTTTTATCTAAATGCACTTTTAAATAGTACTCTTTTCTCTAACATGCATCTAAATGCATATGATTTTTGTATTCAGTAACTAGTAGTACTCTTAGAGGGTGTTTATCAGTTAAGAAACTATTATACTTTTACAGGGAAGACAGCCCCTTAATGAATATATGAGTTTCTGTAGAGAATAATTTAGCACATAATGATCAACAAAAGGTAAAGAAATAATATAGCTTGCATTGTCCAATATCCATATCACAAGTATTTATTTGTTCAGAAGTCAGTTGATATATTTGTGTGCCAGTGACATGATTTGCTCTTATTGTAATAGCGTGTGTGGGTGTTGCTTACTCGCAAGCTTGTACGTATTACTCCTACTATCAATGCATGGAGGTACAAGGCTTTTGCATTTATGAGAATTGCAAGTTTCACTGGTTATTTATGAGAATTGCAAGTTTCACTGGTTAGGCTACCAGTCGGATTATCCACTTTTACATGGTCCAAAGGCTATGCATTTTTCCCTGAAAAAGCATTTGCAGGAAGCTGACGGCCGCAGCATTCCAGCCCCTGATAGACCGTCTAGCTGACAAGCTACCTACCTGGAGGGCATCGATGATGCCTCAGGCAGGACGCTTGGCGCTAATCCGCTCAGTTCTCGCAGCGATCCCATTGCACCAGCTGATGGTGCTGAGTCTTGACATGGTGCTGAGTCTTGACAAGAAAGCACTAAAGCAGGTCAACAAAATCTTGCGAGGATTCCTATGGGCTGGTAGAGCTAACGCCAATGGCGGACATTGTCACTTCAACTGGGCGCGGGTGTGTAGGCCGTTGCGGCTAGGGGGCCTGGGAATCCCAGATCTCGCACGCACGGCCATCAGCCTCAGGGTGAGATGGATCTGGAGGATGCGCACCGACCCCCTGCGACCTTGGCGCGGGTTGGACATGCATTTCTCGAAGACGTAGCTGGATGTCTTTGCGGCCTCTACCTACATGGTAGTCGGCAACAGGGAATCCACCCTCTTTTGGGAGGACAGATCGCTGGGCGGCAGGTCCATCAAGGAGATGGCGCCGGAGGTATACGCTTTGGTACCGAAGCGCCGGCGAAAGGCGCGCACGTTCCGTGTAGCGTTGGTTGAACGCACCTGGGGATATAGTAGGTGCACCGAGCGCCTTGACACTGTGGTAGTACGTCCAACTGTGGGGCAGGGACACTCAACTATCGGGGGACCCGGATAGGCTGGGGTCTTGGAAGCTTAACTGGAAATCCTGGGTGCCACTTAGGGTGAAGTTCTTCATCTGGTTGGCCTGCCTCGACAGGTGTTGGACGGGTGAGAGACTGGCACGGCGGGTGCTTCCGCATGCGCCGAGATGCCCGTTATGTGACCAGTCTACCGAGACCATGAGGCACCTTCTTACAGGACAGTTTGGTTCGAGGTCCTGTCATGGATCCGATCCACCTCAGGCCCGCCCATGGCTGAGGGTGACTTCGCGGAGTGGTGGTCGCTCGTGGTGCGGACCACCCCTCGCCAGCTGCGCAAGGGCACTTCGTCGGTTATCATGCTCACGGCATGGTGGATTTGGAAACACCGGAACGCGGCGGTCTTCGACAACGCACGGCCTTCGGTGACGTCCTTGTTCAACGACATCGTTGCCGACGCGCGGCTTTGGGCGGACGCGGGAGCCCGGGGTGTGCGCCAGTTACTCCCCTAGTCTAGGCTTTTTTCCTTTTTCTTGGGTCGAGTTGTACGGTCCGTCCTCGGACTTGTACATAAACTCTTCTTTATCTATCAATGCATCAAAACGCAAGGCTTTTGCGTTTTCGCGAAGAAAAAAAAAAGCATTTGCAATTGCATGCCTATTTAACAAGGTTCACCTTGTACAAGTTAACTGGTATGAAAGCTAATTGCTACAAATGGAAGGTAGAATGACCAAAACCATCTGCAGTTACAGATCCTCATCACCATCAGTCTTTGCTTCTTTCAGAATATAGCTTATCCCCTGGTAGTTAGAGATCACAATTCACATATTTAAGAATATGAGAAGGAAGAAGTACGCTTTTTTTCTATCTGAGCTGAACTGTTAATCACCATGAGGTATACGTCGTGAAATACTCAAGACAGAAATTGATAGATTATTTCGCAATTTAGCAGGTTAAAAAGTACCAATGGTAAGCATTGTTAGACTGATGACCTGTGATTTCGCTTCAAGCTGAGATGGCTTGTTACATATTCATGAATCAAAGAAGCATAATCAACAGTGATTTGGCAACCTTCCCTGCTAGTTAAGGTACGTGCTCTAAAACAACTCTCTGTTGTTTTGTTCATGCCCTTAATATCAAACATCCACTGTTTTAGTCAGATTAGGGAAGAAATATTTGTTTCTCACCTTCAGAGTGTATCCACAAGAATTTTTCTGTCTTTCATCTAAATTATTGTGCTTCCAAGTAGGCTTGATGCTTTGGATCTAACATACTGCACATAAGGTTTATGATTTCTATCTAAAAAATCAAAGATGACTAATCACTGTAGTCAAATCAATCATTTGACATGCTTAACAAAGTAACATAAGCATGAAATCACAAGAATACTTTGCCTAATGGGTGGTTACTACTGTGTCTATTAATTCCTGTCACACTCAAAGTAGCTGGAATAATCCTCCTCGAAACAGGCTTTCGCCCCGCTATATTAATATAGCAATTACATGGTACACCTGCTGGGGCATCAGCACAAATAAGCCCTAATGTCAACAACGTCGGATTGACGAAAATGATGATGACCCGCAACCGCTGCGCCCTCCAGAAAATTCCCACCGCGCTCTTAGCACTCTCTGAAGCACCGCATACCAAGCAACACCTTCAAGAAGGAATGCGACAATGACGACGCTGCTGCCCTGACTAGTCCTAGGGGTCTTTTTTCTAGTGGAGCAACGGTGTCTAGTCGTCGTCTTCTGGGCGGTGGCGGCCAGCACATCGGCAATGGCAGCAATCCGGTAATGAGGACACAGTGAAGTCGCTAAGCTGGCGTGCGCACCACAAGGCGCAATGACAGTGGCGCTTCGGTGCCACGCTAGCATGCTACAACTGGAAATTCTTTATCTGATCTCAGGTCGGTTCTGGATGCCTGTCTTCCCTGTCAGATGTGACATCTGTTTGGGCGCTGCTCCCCTTGCTTTCAGCTGGGCATTCCTCCATTGGAGATGGTAGGGGCAATGGCTCTCTCTCTCTCTCCGGTGCTTGGTCTTTGGGTGACGATGCAACGGCGAGGCTTTTGCATCCCTGCTGCCGGCGTGCAGACGGATTGCCTATGAGTGAAACCGAACCACGGAGGTCGCTCACTGCGTCTCCCTCTTCCCTACGCTTACAAGTGGAGGCTGTCAGAGGAGGTGGACGACTATCAATTCGGTCTGTTCAGGGATAATCTTCGCAAAATCGGTGCACTGCACGACTAGGAGTTTCGGTGGTGGCTATCTACGGAGGACACCACAGTGGATTCTTTCAGAGTTTGTGGAGTACTATTTGAAGATCCACCATCAACCTGTCTACACGCCTAATGAGATACATCCCTAGCCTACAAAGGTTGAGCCTCCCCAGCAATCACCTCCAAACACTGAGCCATCATGTTGCACGTCCATAAATAAAGCTTTCTACTTTATACACATCATTTTCACAAAAGGAAGAGGTTACAGAAGTGCATGGTACAAATGCACATCACAGATCACAAATCAGCAAGTAATGCAGAAAGGAAATAGTTTGAGATTCCCTTGGTGACCGGGTGCAGTAGCTGTCCAGCTACTCCTACAGCATCATCAATGGAAGGGGAGTCTATAAACTGCTTAACAAAGACACTGCACTATAGTACTTCAGTGAGGCCCGTTGAAACCTGACATTACAACAGTGTCATGCAGCTATGCTCCAAAGCTTAACATGATTCCTAGTAGCAGCAAAATGGTATTTCAGTTCAATTTTACTCCTGTGGGCTGTGGACCTGGAAAATCTTTTTTTTTAACATAAAGCCATGGAAAAACTTCATGGCAACATAACCATGACTCTGTTAACTAACCGTGAAGCACCCACTCCGCTCAGTATTGGGGCCCAATTTTGGCTCCAGGGCACTTGTAGACTTGTAGCACAAAATCAATAGGTTCTTCACAAGAGAATGCAATAGTTGGATTTCTCTAACCGTGATGATCACTGATCGATTCAGTGTGGTACGGTTGCGAATCAGGTCAAAAGGTGGCATGTTTCTATTCACCTTTGGTGGTTCATGTATCGTTTCATCAAAATTTCTAATGGAAAATAATATGCAGTCGGCCTTTTGTGAGTGTTAAAGAGAATGTTTCAGGCTCATGGTACAGCCTGTCAACCTATAAAATATCTTCAGGAATGCTTCCTGCTTAATTATTCCTGATTTCTTGTTTGTCAAGGGGCTAGTCCATCTATGCATACCGCTTCTGATCGAGTTAATCATGGCCTCAGGGAGTCAGGGGAACAGTAGCATGTGAATAGGTAAGCTTTTTCTCCATTTTATTCATTCATGGCTGCCTTTTGAAGTTTCTGGAACTGATCATTACTCTGGGAAGAGGAGGAAGGCTAGCGCAGGTTCTAAGAGAGATTTTGCTCCCTGTGCTAGATTTCTCGTCCACTTCCTCCTCTTCTCCTTTTCATTCTGGTACAAAACTCTTCTCTTGTTCTTGAGTAGACATTCTGTACTTATACCCAGTTACGTGTACTAATTAACTCCCTATGTTTATGTCAAATTACCAATATTTCTTCAAGATCTTTGGTGGTAGTGAAACATTGTTGTGATGCAAACTCGTCTAGCACAGATGAGTTATACCGCAAATAAACTCATGACACTATGAATTTGATTGTACTAATGCCTGCATGTAGAGAAGTAAGGAGTTTAATCCTTCTGTAAAATGAAGTTTTGAATTGGACAGCTATTACGCCCTGCAACTCGCTAGCTAGGCTGTATAGATGAAAGAAAATCTCCACCGTGATAACGATAGGACAAGTCCTTATAAACCAAGTCGAAAGACATGCATCCATAAAGTGGAAAAGCATGTATAGTACAAGCACAATCCTCTTTGATTGGTAAAGAACAGGGCTGGGGCCCATGCCATCACTGTAAGATAGCATGCCTTGATCTGGCTAACAGCCCTGGAAAAAGGTGCCTGATAGGAGAGAATCTTTCCTCCAAGAGATGGCAACATGAGAAACCATGTCAGCCCTCCAACCAATATCCACAGAATGTGAACCATCCTTTTCCATTTTGTAGGTTCCTGCTGGAGGGGATGGGATTTTCGAGTCACCTGCAACACTGCTACTTCTACATCAGCGTCAGAGAGCAATCCGAACCAAGTGGTAGCTGTTGGTTTCCAGGTTTGCTTGTAAGGGCATCTCCAGCGGCGCGACGCAAATGGTCGCTGAGCGGCCGTTTTCGTCCGCCGTGACCGGAAATGCGTCTGATCTTTCCGTGGCAAAGTGAAGCGTCATGGCAACCAGCCCAAATATCGTCAGGTTTGCGTCTCCTTGACACTGCGTGGACGCGCCGAGCGTCCTCCATTTCTTACCCGGTCCGCAAATCAGCGAGAGCGAAATCGACCGCTCGACTTGTTTCTTTTCCCCTCATTGCTGCCCTAGTGCGACGCCCGCCAACCCCAGCCGCCGCCGTCCGCGGGCGTGATTCGCCGTCGCAGCGTTGTCGCCGCGGAGAGCGGGATCGTACTGGGGTTGGCTCCGGCGCGCTGCCGGCTGTTTCGGGCCAAACATTGCCGGTTGCGCCGCCCTTCGCGCCCACGACCTGTTTGACCAATTGCGCCGGTAGGTTCCTTCTCCTTTTTTCGGCGCGATTTGCGCGCGGCCATTGATCAACAGTTCGTATCGACGCAGATGGACACGTGGCATATGGTGGAGAAGTTCCGCGCGGAGATCGTTGACTCCTCTTCGGACGACGAGTCCGATCAGTCGGCGCAGACATTGGCAATTATTGCGGCCTCCATGATCCACGAGTTCACCTCAAACCCGGGGCCGCAGCACCGGGCTCTATGAAGGGCACTCCAAAACCTGCCGAGCAACAGAGTGGCAGGGCAGGCCCGCCTCCACAAGGACTACTTCCACCTCACCAATCCGATCTACCCGGAAAAATTGTTCAGCGCCGATACAGGATGTCAAGGGACCTGTTCTTGGTCATTCTACGGGCGTCAGGAACTACGACCCCTACTTCCAATGCAGGCCCGATGCAACAGGTGCGCTAGGCTTCACCTCATACCAAAAATGCTCCGCGGCTATTCGCATGCTCTCATATGGAATGGCTGCTGATATATTCGATGAGTATCTTCGAATGGGTGAGAGCACCTGCCTTGAGTCCGAGAAGACGAGGATGTTTGCCAAGATGCAAGAGGCTTGCAGGAAAGATGTGGAGCGTGGATTTGGTGTGCTCCAAGCTCGGTGGGCAATTGTCCGTCACCCGGCAAGAACATGGTCGCTGAAGACCATGCATGAGGTGATGACATGCTGCGTGATCATGCACAACATGATCGTTGAGAACGAGCGTCCTGATGGCCGCAATGAGAACCACTGGAATTCCAAGGTGAGTTGGTTGCGCCATTCAAGCTACTATCTACATATGAATGTAGAAGTCACAAACACCGTCTCCAAACAGCTGCAGACGGATCTGATTGAGCATCAATGGACCATGGCTGGTCATGAAGATCATGCCTAGAGGAGTACTATCTTATTTTCATGTAGACTTTTTAAAATTTAAATGTAATAACTATGACTTTGTTGAATTCCTTATTTTGTTGTTTCGAAACTTTATATTTGATGCAAACGCGGAAATGCGTCGCGCCGCTGGAACCACCCCAAGGTGCAAACGGACGCGCGGACAAAAACGGTCTGTCAAACGGACATTTCGGACGTCCGAACGTCGCGCCGCTGGAGATGCCCTAAGCCCTGAATTTATCTGACTGGGCTGAATATCCTGCCTGACTGAACTGGGTATACGTTCCTTTCAGGCCAATTCTTTCAAATCCTGAAACGTTCTTTAAAGGAAACACGACGTTCCATCATAAAATTTCAGAATTCAACACTTGTGTATAAAATCTGGCGTTTTGGACAGTTCGTCAAAAACTTTTCTGGTGTTATTTTGAAACAATTGTCTGGTGTTTTTCACGGGCATGGTGGTGGATTCAGTGCAGGACATGCTTGATTGTAGAGGGATGAGACACTGGGATCCCTTGTCTCAAAAGTTGTTTGGTATCGCCATGGAGATCCCGAAAAAGCTCATCGCCATGTATGTGGTGGCTAGTCAGCTGATGGATAGAGGAAGCCACTACCGTTCTGACAAGTAAATTAGCAGAAATGAGCTCAATGTAACTGGGAAGTGACATTGTAGTGCATCAAACCCTACACTAAAGGAGTGGAAAATACCTGCTACCAAGTATCCTGATGGCATACGGACCTTATCAGAATCACATTTTCAACAGCATCCTACTTGGAATCTTAAGATGCTTTCAAAGTTTATTCCATTCATATCACGGAAGATTGACAACCATTTTGACTGTCATCGACCAAGATTGCAGGATTGAAACGGATGTGCAAGTTTTCTGACCACATTACTGTGCTGGAATTGGTGCATCAGTCTAGTCTATTAGATTTCTCCTTCTGCACGGTCAGTTTTGTCGTTGTCGACAATGAAATCATCGTAATTGTCGGTGCTTTAAGATTTATACGAAGGCGATTGATACCCAGACAATTACCAAAAGCAAATTTCATGGGACAGGGACGTGTGAGGGCTGAGAAAGAATCTCACATTCTCTGATCTCTTCCATTTGTGATGCCGTATCAACGCGGGCTGTAGGTTGACATGTTTGAGTTGAGTTCAACTTGTTATGTTCGAGATAGGTGAATTGACACTGCTGTAGTGACTGCTGAATTTATTGCAGACTACAGATTTTTTTTTCTCTTCAAAAACTGTTTTCACAGTTACTCCACGAAAATGTAGCAACAATGGTTACGAGAAGTTCCCGTGAAGATGGAAACCTGCTTGCAAGATGTCATGCCATATCAAGTGCATCCAAAGCCCCTCCTCCATTCATCATCACCTCATCCCCCATCCACAAACAGAATTGCTCGTGATGCAGTTGGTGCCCTTCTGATGAGCCAACAAGAAACTATCTCATAGGGTGAGAGTCTTTCTCTTCTTCTTTTTTTCCTTTGTTTTGAACTAAAGGTAAACTCGCCAAAATCTATAGGCCTACAAACATGAAAACTCCAATAGTAACTTTGTTCTAGGAATTCAACAGGAGCGATGCCTTCTTGTTCACACGGAAACGAGATCCTATGTACAGACTATGTACTCGGGGAAAATAATGTACAGACATTATGACATAATTTTGGAGGGGACATGATGTACCCTGGACCCAAAAAAAAAAGCAAAACGGACTACTCGCCGACCAAAACAAAACTTGGTTGGACAACTCTGAAAGCAAGTTATACCACGCTGCTTGATAAGCTAGCAGAGCCACCTCAAGGTAATCCCGGCGGGTGCCATTATAGATGAGGTGGTTTATCTCCTTCGAAATGTTTCATAGAGTACATAAACAGCCTTCTGAGTTCTGAGGACATGTGGAACTGAGCCGCATAGGCGCAGGCCACTCGGTAAAACTCTGTTTGCTATAACATCAAATGGAATCATCTTGGCTGAGCAAGATGACGCCTTCAAGGCAACGGCGCAAGTTCATTGTTGATTACTTGATTAGCCCGACCCAATAAAGGCTAGAACAAGAGTTTTCACCCCGGATATAAACAAGAGTTTTCACCCCGGATATGAAAGAGTTTTCACCCTGGATATAAAGCGGTGCCCCAATTAAAATCTTGAATCTTCCTAAATTTTGCACCAGTGAGCACTTCACACTAGTCGGAAATGCTTTAACAGATTGGTGGGACGTCTTCCCACCAAATACCCCTTCACGGCCATCGGGGGCCCCCATGTAACTGCACGGAAATGGCCGATGTGACTCCATACCGGTGCAGGACGATCAACAACATCAAGCATGCTGTCGGAGTTCGTTGCCCTGGTGTTAGATGCCCACGAGTAGCCGTTGTGTCTGCCTTGCGCCACGAAAAGAAGTTACAAGCTGTATCCAAGAATTTATGTGAGTGACTATAACCAAGTTGGCTTAGAAACAGTTTCGAAGCTGCATTGCATAAATTGTGTACCTAGTGCATATCCTATTATCCTATACCCACACGCCGTAAAAGGACACAGATGAACCGAGAATTTCTGAAGTATCATCACGCCATCTCCATGATGCAACAACGTCCATCGTGTGGCAAAGAGTCAGAGACATCTCTACTACCACAGGATCCCGAGGATTGCCCTGGCGAACCACTGTGACACGAATCTTAAAGTGAAAAATCTATGGCACGAACATGCACGTGGCCTCCCGTGCACGGGATAAAAACATTTCTCTACTGCCACGGCCATCATCTGACAAGACAGCGCTGAGAACAGCAACGTCCCGGTTATAAATTGGCACGAGCAAAGCAACACATACAAATGCATAGACCAGAACACGGACAAGCTGTTAGCTTCTTCCATGGAGGCCAGCAACTGCTCCATTGCACTAGAAACGGCAGGCCATGATGCCGGTGCACACGGCACAAACGTACTCGCTCTGCTGCTCTTGTCGTCGCTGACTCTGATCGGCGCGTTCCTGCTCTACTTCTACGCGCCATTCTGGGCAGTGAGGAAGGTACCCGGGCCTCCGACGAGGTTCCCCATCGGCCATCTCCATCTTCTCGCCAAGGACGGCCCAGATGTCCTCCGCGCCATCGCCAAGGAGCACGGCCCGATCTTCAGGTGATAATATGTCCGTCCTCATCTTCTTCAGGTTCTTCATGTATGGCTTTCCCGTCCAGAGCTTTGGACAGTGTCACTGTCTTACTGATGGGATGGATCGATGACGGGCGTAGGTTCCACATGGGGAGGCAGCCGCTGGTGATGGTGGCGAACGCGGAGCTGTGCAAGGAGGTGGGGATCAAGAAGTTCAAGGACATCCGGAACCGGAGCACCCCGCCGCCGACGGTCGGGTCGCTGCACCAGGACGCGCTCTTCCTCACCCGGGACTCCACCTGGTCCTCCATGAGGAACACCGTCATCCCGCTCTACCAGCCAGCGCGCCTCGCCGGGCTCGTCCCGACCATGCAGTCCTACGTCGACGCCCTGGCAGACAGCGTCGCCGCCTGCCCGGACCAGGACTGCGTCCCCTTCTGCCAGCTCTCCCTGCGCATGGCCATCGACATCATCGGCAAGACGGCCTTCGGCATTGAGTTCGGCCTGATCCGCAACAAGGCCGAGGACGGTGGCGGCGGCGATGACGACGTGAGGGAGCTGCTAGAGGAGTACAAGAGGTCCATGGAGTTCATCAAGATGGACCTCTCCAGCTCGCTGTCCACCATTCTCGGGCTCTTCCTCCCGTGCGCCCAGACGCCCTGCAAGCGGCTGTTGCGCCGGGTCCCCGGCACCGCGGACTACAAGATGGAGGAGAACGAGCGCCGGCTGTGCCGCCGTATCGATGCCATCATCGCCGGCCGCCGCAGGGACCGCGACCACGGAAAGAGCAGCAGCTCCTCCTCCCCGGCCGCCGCGCTGGACTTCATCGCAGCGCTGCTGGACGCCAGGGAAAGCGGCGCGAGGGACTCCGTGCTGGAGGACAGGCACGTGCGCGCGCTGGCGTACGAGCACCTGATCGCCGGGACCAAGACGACCGCGTTCACGGTGTCGTCCGTGGTGTACCTGGTGTCGTGCCACCCGCGCGTGGAGGAGAAGCTGCTCGCCGAGGTGGACGCGTTCGACCTCGACGTCGACGGCGGACGCGCACCCGACGCCGACGACCTCCAGAGCAGGTTCCCGTACCTGGACCTGGTCATCAAGGAGGCGATGAGGTACCACCTCGTCTCGCCGCTCATCGCCAGGGAGACCTCCGAGCAGGTGGAGATCGGCGGGTACCTCCTCCCCAAGGGCACCTGCGTGTGGCTGGCGCCGGGGGTGCTGGCACGCGACGCGCGGCAGTTCCCGGAGCCCGAGGAATTCAGGCCGGAGCGGTTCGCCGCCGACGGGGAGGAGGAGCGGGCGCGGCACCCGTACGCGCACATCCCCTTCGGCATCGGCCCGAGGGCGTGCGTCGGCCACAGGTTCGCGCTGCAGCAGGTGAAGCTCGCCGTGGTGCACCTCTACCGCCGCTACGTCTTCCGCCACTCGCCGGCCATGGAGTCGCCCATCCAGTTCGACTTCGACCTCGTCCTCGGCTTCCGACACGGCGTCAAGCTCAGGGCCATCACCAGGACCAGGGACTGATCGACATGCCCTGAATTGTCATCCCCAAGCGCATATATAGACATGGTACAATAGCTTGTATACATAGTATGGTGTGTGAGCGAGACTGAATTTACTACTTGCTCCGATCTATAATAAGTGTCAGTGTTTTCGTTCAAAGGTACCCAAACACTTATTGTGCATCAGAGGGAGGGAGTGCAAGAACATTGTTTAGCTAGCCCAGGGAAATGTCGTGTGATTAAGCAAGCTAGAGATGTAAACGGATCGGATCGGATATTTCTATTACTATATCCTTTACCATATTTTTATGACGGATTCAGGTCGGAGCGGATAATGGTCGGATGCGGATTATATCGGATTACGGATATGGAGCGGATTCGGACCGAACTCGGATCGGAAGCGGATTATTAAGCAATTATACACATAAAAAATAGAAGTATGCTTTTTTATGTATAATATGTTTGTAATTATAGGCTATAGCTAAATGTACACACATGTTTGTACAACAAAGCAAATTGCGTGCTAATAGCATACATATTTTAGCCGATGAACTAACTATATTGTCTAAATATTTAGGGTTGGGCTAATTTTCTCGGATTATCCTCATTGAGGACCTCGGATAATCCGCAAAAAATGGTGGATAATCCGTATCCGTCGGATAGTATCAATACCATATCCTCTACCGTATCCGCCGGATATCCGCTTGAGCACTATCCGCATCCGCATCCATATCCGGCGGATTTCTAAAAATGCATACCATATCCTCAAAAACGGATACGGATGCGGATTCGGAACGGAAATTATCCGTACCATTTACAACCCTAGATTAAGCTATTCATATTCTGATTTAGTACTCCCAAGTTGCTCAAGAATTGAAATTTTAAATGTTGGACTGCCTAGTTTGCATTACATAAAGATATCAACCGCGATTGAGGCCGTCTTGAGGACCAACTTAATAGAAATAAAAGTTTCTTACTTTAGACTTTGGCAGTTTATCATATATTAGCTTCAGTTGGATACTTTCTTCCCCAAATCAATATTCTTCATGCGCTTGATAATATTCTCCTTTCATTTTGACTGCACCTGCCACAAGAAAAAAAAAAAGGAGCACCAAATCTGGCAAAACCAACAGCCAAAATGTCACACATGAAGAGAGAAGAATCACTTTCATATTATGGAACTGCACAAACTTTACAGAAAGGGTTCAGGAATGTCAATACATACAAGCTGCACTTTCCTGCTCTTCATAGTTTACAAGTGTGTGATCCTCGAAGACCAAACTAATTTTGCACCCCCACAAAAATGAAAGAACCAATGCTACCTCGCCGTGCACATGACAAAAATCAATCCAATAACTCTTAATGGTACAAAAGCCCTGCTGCTAAAACAGGTGAATGAAAAGGCACGCTTGTGTTATACATGGGAGTCACCTGACAAAAAAACATGGATTAAAACATAGTATAATTACTCGAAAACTTCAGTGCACATGAAAATGAATAAGAACTTATAAAGTACTTCAACAGATATACCTTGGAACATGCTTGGCAAGGCAGTACAAGGGGCCGACAGTTCTTGGATGATATACATTCGCGACAATGTCTAACCAAGCGTTCCGAAGGTGGTGGCTCCTCAATGCTACCTACTGCTAAACATTCAAACTCATTGGTTACTGAAAGTTAGCCATTGATGATGCACATGAAGTCCAAACTTGTGCCCCGCATACCTTGAAATAACTACCGGAGCTCGTCATGAGACCCGTAATCATCTTCCGTGAATAAAGCACTGTAAAAGACGTAAGGGTTCTCAATCATCTCATTCAAGCTCAGTTGTCCATCTTTGTTTGTGTCAGCCTACATTAAAAGGAGACATCAGATAACAAATCAGCTGGTAATTTCTTGAGAAAGGTACTGCAGAGTTCCTCATTCAACTTGGCTGAAGGTGAAAGAATGTAAATGGCATAGGCTGCTACAAGAACTAACAGCATTAGATAGGAAGGCAAGCAAAATATCCTAGAAACAAAATGGGATGCCTTCAGCTCGTTACCTGTGATATTACATAGTCAGCTTGTTGCTTGGCATAGAAATTTTCTGCTGGATGGAGCTTTCCGATTATAGGTTTTAGCTCATCAGCTGACAAAAGCCTACAAAAAGGGGGAAACCTCCAAACTCAGACACACAATTATATTATTCGGTATATATGACAGGAAAAACTATTAGCTGTAATTGTTACCCATCATTATCCAGATCAAGCTGTGAAAATGATTTTTTAGCAGGTGCATCAGAGCCATTGGAATCGTCTGTTGAAGTTTCATCATCATAATGACGAATTGAGTAAAACAATCCATTATAGAACTCTTGGAAATCGAGCTTCCCGTCATTGTCTTTGTCTCTTTCCCTGAATAATCAACCAAAAGCAGTCTTACAATGGTGATTGTCAAAATGTAAACCTGACCGTCACAGATATGCGACTATGGTAGTCCTATTGTGGCAGAGTCCCTAGAACAATTTCAGTTTGGACAACCTGTTTGGTACTGGTGCAAAGAATTTGGACAATCCATAAACTGAATGAAGTAACTGAGTTTAATTGGTTTCCAGTGTAAATGGGTAGAGGGTGTGTGAGTTAACATGATTCTTCATTAAGATCCACTATTTTTGAAGAAGTGTTACATTACCATGTTTACCTTCACAAATGGGTTGGTACTCAACAAGAATCAGCATAATTACACATAACAAACCAAATTGAAAGTTCGGCTTGCTTTTCTCATAACGTTGACTCCTTCGTGCCCAAAGTGCCTTACCAAAGCATGGCAAGTTATCACTAATTTGGCAGTCATTTGATTTGGTGCCGAAATTTTGGTGGTAGTGTTTTATGTGGCTTACTACTTCAGGTATAAGAGCCCAATATGGCAAAAACATGGCCATACAATAAGCCCAATGATTTCGGTAACACCACAAAACAATCAGTTCGGTCTCCAACTCTCCATGTGCTACTGTGGCGCAAAACCAACCAGGCACTACATCTTCCACTAAATCCCTATAACTTAGCTCAGTTTGCTGTTGCTGAATTGTTCTGCGCACTGCTTATTTATGATATATCGTTGAAAATTAACCGCAAAAGTAGGCAAAGCCAAACAGAGCAAATGGAATTATGATAACCACCGCAATGCTAAACGCAGCCTTAGTTCTTAAAACAGCTTGATCCAAGTACCAACAAATTCCAAACGAGTATAGGCATGCAGCTGTTAGTTGAGAAATGACACAATTAGTTTAAAGCAACATGAGTAGTCATCCAGGAGTCTACTGGCTAGCACCATAGCTGGTGGGCTAACCAGCCTGGGCTCAAACCTCACTCCATCTTAACAAAACTGATTCCTAGTTCCCCCTAGGCACCACTCATTTAATTTAAAGCAAACAAGATAAATGATGCGTACAGTATAATCCATAGTTCATTTAATTAACCAACAATAGCAATGGAATCCATAGTTCATTTAATTAACCAACAATAGCAATGGAATCCATAGTTCATTTAATTGATCATGCTCGCTGCATGGTGGATATGAAGCATCGGAACGCTGCGGTCTTCGACAATGCGCGCCCTTTGGTGTCTTCCTTATTCAACGACATCTAGGCCGAGGCGTGACAATGGGCGGATGCGGGAGCCTGGGGTCTTCGTCAGCTACTCCCCTAGATTAGGTCTTTTGGGTTGAGTTGTATGGCGCGGTGTAGTCCTTTCTTGGACTTGTACATATAACCTTCTTTTTCTATCAATGCATCGACATGCAAGGCTTTTGCGTTTTCACGAAAAAAGTATAAAGGTATGATCCGAAGTTCCATAAATGTTCCTTTATTTATAAGAAAAACTTTTACATCATCATTATTCTTCTGCAAAACTAAATACTAATAAGACCATGCAAAAGGATGCTGCTGTTGAATCTAAATGAAAAATGTTCAAGGAAAAAAAGCTTGGAGGAAAAAAAGCACCTGACTTCTTCTTTGCATAACCAATGTAATAGCTTTGGGCTGGTAGTATCAGCTGGATGTAAGAAGCTGCGTAGAGCGAAACAAAGTAAGTAGTAGGTAAGAACAATGGAACTTCAGAAGTTAAAAGAGGTGAGATAGAAAGTTGTACTCGTTAAACTCTGTCAGATTCAGAAAGCCGTCACCATCCACATCTGCAGCATTGAAGTGCCCCTCCTTCCACCATCCCATACCACCATTGGTTGAGTTATTATCTGGACATTATGAGATTTATTGCTCACATCGTTAATCCACACATGTGCTCCTTCGGTAGTGGAAGAGCATGTTTTACTGAAGGTTGTTTGACCTAGGAGCAGTACTTATTATAAACTTGGTAGGCACACACGAATGTTTTTTGCTCTTTTTCATCTGGCATACAACTTTCTTAATTGACATGAGAACTGTTCAAGTTGGATCTATATGCAGGACTTTGTTCAGTAGGTCTAAAAAGAATGCGCTCTAAGTTAACTAGTTGACCCAGGAGACATACTGAAAACTGCACAAAGAAAATCTTCGGAAGATGCATAACAACAGTTGTTTGGCACTATTGCAAACATTAGAAACTTTCCATAATGCAAACTTGTGATGATACCTACCAGAATTTGTCCTCTTACCACCTATGACATGTCACTACATTGTCAGTCATCAGGAATAACATTCAATTCCTAAAATATGAATTGAAATATGGTCAATTTGAGAAAATATTCTTAGACGGTGGCATATACTGCCCAGCTTACACTGAATGCACAAAAGAAGCGCAGTGAGCCTAGATTATATCATAGGAAAATAGGAAGGTTCCCCACAAGTATGACTGTGAAAGGTCGGCTTAATGAATAAGTCAGGGATGGATACGCTATGTAGATGACTTCAGATATCTTAGAACAACAGGCAGGCAACCGGAATCATTCTTCTTCCTTTTCAAAGGCTTAGAGCTGCATTTATATTCAACGACAGCTCTGCATGAAATGTATTACTGCACCAAAATCCAGAGCTTTATTTTGCCCCAGGACCAAAATCCAGAGCTTTACTCAGCTAGTCAGCTGCGTCAGCATGAGCATAATTTTCTCCCATAGTACTTCTAAGCAGGCACACGTATTGCTACTACATAGATCCACAATGAGCTGAGATCATACATACATACCGTCGAAGCGCCATGCCCAGCTGGGCCTCTCGTACTCGGAGAAGGCAACGCGGCCGTCGTGGTCGCGGTCGTGCAGGTCAAGCTCCCGGGCGGTGCGGTGCATCACCTCCCGGCGCGCGGACGCGAGGTTCCAGGCGGCCAGCTCGGCGCCCGTAACGGCGCCGTCGGCGGGGTCCACGTCGATCTTGGGGAAGAGAGCCGCGACGCGCAGCGTCATGTTGAACCGCGCGGCGTCATTGATGTACTCGTCCTCGTAGTCCGCGACGTCCTCCGGGACGGGGGCGGCCTCCATGCCCGGCGCGTGCAGCCCCGCGGCCGCCAGGCGCTCCCACTCGCGGTCATCGAGGCGGCGCTCGAGGTCCGCGACGACGGGGTCGAACGGGATCTGGTGCGGGGCGTGCCCGAGGCGGGCGCCGCGGAGGCGGAGCCGGCGGTGGGGGTGCGGGTGCGCGGATGGCGACGAGGGGGAAAGGTGGACTAGGAGGAAGAGGAGGCCCGCGGACGCGAGGGCCAGGACCAGTGTGAGGAGAACGGTGGGCGCCGCCGAGGGCTTTCTCGCCGCCGACGACGTCTGCGCCATTGCCGACGAGTCAAGACTGACGAGCACGACTACTCGGGCACTTCTTCTCGTTTTCTTTTTCGGATGCTCTGTTTTTCTTCTTTGCTGGTGATGATTCGGGGTTAGCGGTTTTTTTTTTGACAATCAATACCACATATATTCATCTCCATCTCCACTAATATAAAAAGACACAGACGTGGAGATCCAATCAATCTCATCCCTTAAAGCACGCCCATCTAATGGTCCAAAACGCCCCAATGTTAAGCACCAGACGCGTTGAGCGCTAAATCTTCTGCCCCGTTAATCGCTCCACGTATCTTTGACGGTTGGACCCCACGATGATGCTGGGGCTTGCCTGCGCCAGAAACCGAAAGGGTGGAGAAGTTCATTGGATGGTGGCGGCTAGCGACGTCCGTCCTCGGAGGACGGTCTTCCACACCGGCGAGTTGGGACTCTTCGATGCTGGTGGCCACCGAGTCCTCCAAGCCATCCAGATATATTGCTCCTGCTTTGATGTTTTTACTACTTCATGAAGATTTCCCCTGGTCAGTATAAGTTCAGCATCCTCGACCAGGCTTGCAACGCCACCTACGGGCTTCCAGCCGAGACGGGCATCTTCAATCCGTAGGGAAGATCTGGAGAGGCAATGTTTGATGTTCCAGTGCGACATCTGCGGCATCACGGAGCCGGACCGTCGGAGACTTCTCACGGGCGTCAATATTCTGGACGACTACAATGGAGCCGTCGGCACTGGCCGAATACGTAGATCTCAAATTGAATCCGTATTTTATTTTCTTTCTACTGGAGAATATGACTTGCAGGGGAAGCCGCATCTTTGCTTGCCACCGCCTAGCTAGCTCGCGCTGCCGATTTTCTCTCCCGTTACAAACCTGCAATGAGTGACTATCCGGATTAAGGTTGGTTATTTGTCACTTGGGGCTGCGATGCATGAGTCTTGGAGATCATCCAAGCGAGTATTCTTCACATTTCTACTGTGTATTTCTGTTGCCTTAGCAGACCGCTAGATTGGATCCACCTATGATGGAAGTTCAACAATTACATATTGCCTATCAGCTGATGCAATGCAAAGTTTCTTTACATGCACTCTCCTTTTGTTTCTTGATGATCTTTTTAATGTATTCATAGATCTATATTTGCGTTCTGATTCTTTTGTCCGTTTGTTTCTTGATGATCAAGGTTATGCTTCATTCATAGAAACAATTAGCCCCTTTGATTAGCAAATCCTTTTTATTTTCTCTAATTTTTGTTTCGTGGCTTTTGTTTATGATTTTACTTCTAAAGCTTTTTTATGTTATGCAGATAGCTTCAGGAGTCCATGTCATTTCAAAAGTACATGATTTGCAAGCAGAATTTAGTGGATATTCAGTTAGACTGAGTCTCAAGTCTCAAGAACTGCCCCTTTTCTTATTTGGATGTTTTTTTTTTTTTTGAGAACACAGTACAACGCAGACGCTCACAAACACGCACGTACAAACACCCTATAACGCACGCACACCCTACCCCTATGAGCACCTCCGAGGGAACTGGCGGCATATCTTGAGGTTGTGAAGTCACCACTCTCATTGGTGGCAGGCACGTCAACTACCACTGAAAGCATAGCGCCGGTTAAATCTGGAATAAATCCAGGTAAATGCAAACACCCATGTCAAGTCTAGGACTTGAATTGGCTGGCGGTGAGGAACCAGAGCCAAGCTCTGTTTGCTTCTTATTTGGATGTTGGTGACAATACGAAAGAGATTATTGTATGGATGTGATTTTCCTCCTGCTCAAATACAATTTTCGCATAGCACTAACGATGCAGAGTAAGCTTTTCTATGTTCGGAGTGAACTACTTACATGTGTGTGCATCAGAAACTTGATGTACATTTCCTGCCGTCCTTTCGTGAACTAGCGTTGATGCTATATTTCCCCCATTTTATTTTGTAATTATGGTGTTGGTGACGTTCATTCAATAAGATTAGTTTGGATGAAATTGTATATTTGATTATAATTTTTTTTGTCATGGATTTTTTCTTTTGCAATACTTGTGTTAGCAGGTGACTTGGTTTTTTTGGGGGGCAAGAACAATTATAATATTTTCTTTTTTTCTTTTCTTTTAGAGCTGCTAAAAGATATGTTTATTATTCAACAATGCACTTCAAATTATTTGCATAAATTAACTTTTAGGTAATCAGTCTATACGTGCATTGCACGTACAAGATTACTAGTAGCAATAAATAGTACATGGTAGAGATACATGAACTGACTCCAACGATTACAAAATAAAGTCTAAAAGATAGTAACGAATCTTCGAGGTCTTCAATTTCTTTCTTCTTCCAGAACACAATCTTGTACTCTTCTGAAGGCAGCCAAAGATAGATAACGAACCATAAACCTGTAGATACCGACGAAAGTTCTCCCATAATTTTTTGAGCCGCAATGCAAGGCTGCGTGCACGCACGCAACCATTAAAGCAGTCATACAACATCGGCAAGAGTACCAACACCAGTATCAGGGAATAATAACCGACTAGCTTTGTCGTCGTTGATGGAGAGCCGAGAGTACGAATCACCATTGTCGAGGACGTAGCAGCCGGGACAAAAGCTGCGAGGATAATCATCCTCGCGAAAACAGCGACAAAAGGTCCAAAATCGATCTGGCGAAGCAAGATCCGAAGGCCCATACCTAGAAAATTGTGATTGTTCAACACCACCATTGACGCTGGGAAGAAGATCTCGTCGCCGAACGAAAGGCTGAAGATCACTTATTGCAGACGATGCCATCTCCATTGAGGGGAAACCAACAAGAAGGCGGCTACCAAAACTCTAACATAGACTACTGAAAAGACTACTTTTATTGAAAACTCCACACATAGATCAGGTTCCCCACTCCTCCCGACGCCGGCGAAGCCGGCCGGAGGAGGGGGAACCGATCTATGGAGGAGGCTGAAGTGGAGGCGGCTAGGTTATTTCTTGGAGGCGGCGGCTGAGTCGATGCATTCGGGGTTAGCGGTTAATCCACTGCACGTCGGCACAGCGGAGGAGAGGATTTAAAGTGTGTGAATGTGTGATGTCATTTTAAATTTGTGATGTCAAGTATAGTATGTACTTTTACTATATTTTTACATAATTTATATTTGTAGATAAAAGATTTGCCAAAAGCGCAAACAACTTGATTCAAAGGAATTATGTAGGAATCATATCCATAAGAATTTATTTCTATAAAGTTTGTTTCATTTAAAGGGTTGAACCCTCCAAAATTCTTATGTATTGTCTTCCTGTACAATATTTCCATAGGATTTCTAGGAAGAGGTTTGGCCTCTTGAAAAAAATTCTACTCTCCAGCCCTTTTTAATTGACTCAAATTTAGTATAGAGTTTTATTAAATCCGAGTCAATTAAAAGAGACCAGAGGGAGTACATGTGAAAAAACATCTCTCTACCATTATGTTCTGAGTGTTTGATGACAACATATGTGATACCCTAATGTGTATTAAGTGGTGCAGGTTTGTTCTATATTCTTTACATGATATAAAGAAAGAAAAGGAAGAAAGAGATTTGAGAAAGGAAGAAAACTGGGTTGGCCCAGGCCGGATATTTCTGGTCGAATATTTGCAAATTTTCCGGTGCCCACAAATCGGCTAAGCACTAAGCGGTCGGGCTTACAATATTCCCCCGGAAATTTGGCCGGATATTTTAATGTCGGCCGAATATTCTGGAGGGGGGTGGGGTGGATATTCTGGCCCTGACTTACGCAGGATATTCTGGCCTCAGATTTCACCAACGACTGGATTCTTTGAGGGGGTAAGGGGTATAAATACCCCTCTTTTTTCCCCAAGCTCGAGCCGCTCTAATTGCTCAAGAGCATCACCTCCAGCTGAGCCACTAGATTCACTTGATCTCCTCCCTCAACCATCCAAAGCTCTTGATCTTTGGAGAATCAAATGAGTAGACCCCGATCTACATCTTCACCAAAGCGATTTGCATTTCTCCCTTATTTGCTTGAGGGCACCTTTACTAGCGTTTCTTTTAAAAACCCTAGTTGTTGTTTACTTAATTTTATCAGTTGTTATTGTGTTGTAACAGCTTTGGGAGCCTCCAATTCAGTTGTGGATGTGTGCCCCAAGAATCTTGTAAAGACCCGGTCTCCGTCTCAAGGAAATCCCTTAATGGACAAGTGAGCTAGGTCTTTGTGGTGTTGCTCACCGGAGAATATGGTGAGGTCTTTTTGGCGTTAGTTTTGCCTTCGTGGCAACCACACCCCTCCAACATAGACGTACTTCCCCTCAAAAGAAAGGAACTACGAGAATCATTCCTTGTGTCTCCGCGTGCTCCACTCTCGGTTACCTCTATTGTATTACTATATCTTGCTTAGCGATATCTTGCTTGGTTGTGTATCTTGTCATCTAGGTAAATTCACATAGTTGCGTATCTAGAGAGTTTACCTTTGTGTCAAACCTTAATTGAAAAAGGACTAAAAATTTGGTGGCACATATTCACCCCCTAGGTGCGGCATACGATCCTTTCAACATGTTTATGACAACTACAATCTTTGTGTTTGTGTAGTGCAATTAAACGACTTCTGCAAGTAATTTATGCGTTTTATATTCTGTAGGATTTCACGTACCATAGTATACTATTTTTGTGCTTTTCCTATTCCTACACTTTTGAAATCCTTTGGGTCAAACAGGACCTCAGTGGCTATGCCACTACGTTGACACCGTTCTCTGTTCATTTCAAATTAGAACTGAAACTTGTCGGTTGTTTGGATAGGTGCTCTTATGAACTGTGGCGTGCTAGATCTTGGGCTTTAACATATATATAAACAATACAATCTATGTTCTCTTTTATATGACATTTTGATAAACTAGTTAAACAAAAATAAGAAGTACTATTTTAAATTTTTAGAACAACTATACCAGATTTTTGCATGATGATGTATGCTTTACAAGATTGTAAAAACTCGTTCAACAAATATTTGCATTTATGGGCTACCCTAACAAATAATTTTAGGTAGGATAACCGGAATATGTGCATAAAACTACTATAATTGGACGATAAATGTATATTTGTTTCAAAATCTATTGTCATATTTGTATTTGTACAATCTATTTGGATACCATCCATGTTTTATTTTATTTTGAATGTAGCTCATCACTTCACATACATGGGTTTTCTAAATGGTCCGAATATTTTGGAATATCCACTTCATTCTTCACAATGTAAGACTTGTCTAATATTTTATTTGTCAGGGCATCTCTAATAGTATATCATGATTTCTTTTTGCGGTATCCATGATTTTATAAACAAGACTATATATGAATCTAATACTCTAATTAAAATGAGATTATGTATAACATCAAAAATAGACATCTCTTACAGTTAGTATGTCACACATTCACACACACAAATGTAACCTCTTCTTTATTTTTTCTTCCCTTCTCTATGTTGTCCCTGATGTCTACGGGTGCTTCTATTCTTGTAGACAGTGTTGGGCCTCCAAGAGCAGAGGTTTGTAGAACAGCAGCAAGTTTCCCTTAAGTGGATTACCCAAGGTTTATCGAACTCAGGGAGGAAGAGGTCAAAGATATCCCTCTCAAGCAACCATGCAACCACAAAGCAAGAAGTCTCTTGTGTCCCCAACACACCTAATAGGTGCACTAGTTCGCGAAGAGATAGTGAAATACAAGTGGTATGAATGAATATGAGCAGTAGTACGGCGCCAGAAAATAGCTTGTTGGCGTGCAGTTGATGGTAGTAATATTGTAGGAAGTAAACAAGCAGTAGTAACGCAGTAAACAGTAAACAAGCAGCGATAGCAGTATTTAGGAACAAGGCCTAGGGATTAGACTTTCACTAGTGGACACTCTCAACATTGATCACATAACAGAATAGATAAATGCATACTCTACACTCTTTTGTTGGATGATGAACACATTGCGTAGGATTACACGAACCCTCAATGCCGGAGTTAACAAGCTCCACAATTCAATGTTCATATTTAAGTAACCTTAGAGTGTAAGATAGATCAATACGACTAAACCAAGTACTAACGTAGCATGCACACTGTCACCTTCATGCTTATGTAGGAGGAATAATACACATCAATACTATCATAGCAATAGTTAACTTCGCAATCTACAAGAGATCATGATCATAGCATAAACCAAGTACTAACACGGATGCACACACTGTCACCATTACATCGTGCGGGAGGAATAAAACTACTTTAATAACATTGCTAGAGTAGCACATAGATAAATTGTGATACAAAACACATTGCAATCATAAAGAGATATAAATAAGCACTTCACTATGCCATTCATAACGGTGAATAAGTATTCTGTGAAATATAGCCTAAGAGACCCACACGGTGCACACACTGTCACCTTTACACACGTGGGACAAGGAGTCTCCGGAGATCACATAAGTAAAACTCACTTGACTAGCATAATGACATCTAGATTACAAGCATCATCATATGAATCTCAATCATGTAAGGCAGCTCATGAGATTATTGTAATGAAATACATAGGAGAGAGATGAACCACATAGTGATACGTCTCCAACGTATCGATAATTTCTTATGTTCCATGCTACTTTATTGATGATACCTACATGTTTTATGCACATTATATGTCATATTTATGCATTTTCTGGAACTAACCTATTAACAAGATGCCGAAGAGCCAGTTGTTTTCTGCTGTTTTTGGTTTCGAAATCCTAGTAAAGAAATATTCTCGGAATTGGACGAAACTTTCGCCGGGGTCCTATTTTTGCACGAAGCTTCCAGAAGACCGAAGAGATAACGAAGTGGGGCCACGAGGCAGCCAGGGCATAGGGCGGCGCGGCCAAGCGGCGCGCCGACCTACCCCCTGGGCCCCTCGTGTGGCCCCCGCGTTGACCTTCCGCCTACTTAAAGCCTCGCCCCCCAGTACCGAGAGGCACGATACGGAAAACCTTCGGAGACGCGCCTCCGCGAATCCCATCTCGGGGGATTCGGAGATCGCCTCCGGCACCCTGGAGAGGGGATTCATCTCCGGAGGACTCTACACCGCCATGGTCGCCTCCGGAGTGATGAGTGAGTAGTTCACCCCTGGACCATGGGTCCATAGCAGTAGCTAGATGGTCGTCTTCTCCTTGTTGTGCTTCATTGTTGGATCTTGTGAGCTGCCTAACATGATCAAGATCATCTATCTAATACTATATGTTGTGTTTGTCGGGATCCGATGGATAGAGAGTACTATGATTATGGTGATTATCAATCTATTGTTTATGTGTTGTTTATGATCTTGCATGCTCTCCGTTATTAGTAGAGGCTCTGGCCAAGTTTGTACTCTTAACTCCAAGAGGGAGTATTTATGCTCGATAGTGGGTTCATGCCTCCATTGAATCTGGGACAGTGACAGAAAGTTCTAAGGTTGTGGATGTGTTGTTGCCACTAGGGATAAAACATTGATGCTATGTCTAAGGATGTAGTTGTTGATTACATTACGCACCATACTTAATGCAATTGTGTTGCTTAGCAACTTATACTGGAGGGTTCGGATGATAACCTGAAGGTGGACTTTTTAGGCATAGATGCAGTTGGATGGCGGTCTATGTACTTTGTCGTAATGCCCAATTAAATCTCACTATATTTATCATATCATGTATATGCATTGTTATGCCTTTCTCTATTTGTCAATTGCCCGACTGTAATTTGTTCACCCAACATGCTTTTATCTTATGGGAGAGACACCTCTAGTGTGGACCCCGGTCCTATTCTTTACATAGCATACAATCTATTGCAATTGTGTTTCTGTTTTCTTTGCAAACATCTTCCACTCGATACGTTTAATCCTTTGTTACAGCAAGCCGGTGAGATTGACAAACTTTGGCGTCGAACCCCACGGCGGGCAGTGGTCAACACCGTAGAGCCGGGAACAACTAGGGCTGCGGCTGGCCCCAGTCCCTCAGCGACGGCCCGCAAAGCCTCCTGGTCGCGCGCGATGCAAATTGCAAGGCGTGCCACCGACCTATACGGTCGAAGGTGTGGATGATGCCTCGCTTAGTTTCCTGCAGGCACACACGTACACGTTAAATACGAGCCTCGATCGGCTCTCGTTGTCTGTGAATCGGCTCATGGAGCCGATCCACCATGATTCGTCCAAGGTGGCCGAATATATGGTGGTCCTGCTTGATCATAATAAAGCATATGAGATCTACGACGATTTGGGTTTTCACCGCATAATCGGATCATCCGACTGGGCCTCGCGCTCACGCACGGTGACCGTAAGCCAGCCCTAGACAAGGCCTAAAAACCAACACTAGGTTGATCCTCGGAACGTCCTGTCTAGGGGCAGCAAACTACACCCTACATGCCGCTGGATCCTCCAACCCTTTGTAAGGCCTAACTATTGCAGATATTAAACTAGTCCTTGATGAATCAAGGAGCGATCGTAACGGATCAGATCTACTAAATAACGATCAAGCGGATGCCCCCCTGCACCCATGATGAGGTACAGGACGGCTAGATGCGCAAGGGTTGCACTACGAACATATGATACTAGGAACAATGCTAACCCTAACACATCTATGATAACTACGTTGCTCGCCATCAAAAAGGCTTCATACGAGCAACGCATGAACAACTAGGCAGGCTCGTGCTGCCTAGATCGCGAGATGCGATCTAGGCAGCATGGTGCTCCCGGAGGAACCTCGAGACGAAGGAGTTGGCGATGCGCCGAGATTGGTTTGTGTTGAACGTTGGTTGTTGTTTATTCCATAAACCCTAGGTACATATTTATAGTCCAAGGGACTTTCTAATGTGGGCGTGCACTAAACCGTGCACGAGACAAACTCTAATCTCTACGTAACCTACTATATAAAGATACACGGGCTAACTAGCCCAAACTTGACAAACAGGGCCGATTCACACATCTCTCTACGCATATATCTTCAAGTCCATCTTGATCGCGGCCCACCTCTGGCTTGGTCAAATTCCGGTGATAACACATGCCCCCTGGTTTTGGAAATGACATTTCCAAAATCATTATGCTTTTCTCCGTAGGGTCATGTCGTGGTAGAGCAGAACCGTCGCGAGTCCTTCATCATGATAGCTTGCCTTCTCAACTTCTCCGCATGATTTGACAGTTTTGGTACCACCTCCTCGGAAACTGATGTGGCATTGAATTTCTACTATATCCCCTTTTATTTAACTGCCACGAACAGTTCTTCTCTGCATCTCCTTCGCATTAGTACCCTCAAAAACCCTCCTGCGCCACAATGTCTTCTTCTTCCTCTGCCCCATCGGATCTTTCCAGCCAGTCCTCCACCTCCCGCGAGCCAACGCCTGAATGGGGTCCACAAGAGGCCCATGCGGCCGACATTCGCCGCGCCATAGCCGACGGGGACGAGTCGACCCACGACTCCTTTGTTTGGTCTGAAGACAACCAATCTTTAACGGACGGGGAGAGCGACCTTCGCTTCCTGTCGGGCAGTCGGAGGAGGAGGAAGCGACGACGGCTTCTCCTGGGACGGTTACTCCTCCACGAAGAGGTGAAGGAAGAGGAGGAGGATACCACCTCCTCCGACGAACCGCCGGCCAAGCGTCTCTGCCCCTGGGCGGGCAACATCTGCGACTTCGACAGCGACTATGGCGACGCTAGCGAAGAAGATGAGGACGATGAAGGTCCCGCCGGTGGTTTCTCCAGCGGTGATGATGAGCCGGCCGCGAGCAGCGCCGATGATGGCGAGGATGAGGACAGCAGCGGCCTTTAGATAGGATAGAGTCAGGAGCAGTAGATGGGACAAATCCCTCCCAGCAACTCCCCCGAGAGCAATCGGCTCTTTTTGTAAGAAATCTCTGCTTATCAATGAATAAATTCCCTTTGACTTGATTTTGCCGATTCCTTTTATACTGAGCTCGCCGATTGTCAACCCGGTAGATGCTTAACGAGCCGATGGCAACGCATCAGCTTTCAAATGGATTGCAAAGCAGATCGATCTGTTGCCTTCTCAGATGTCGACTTGCAGCCCATGGACCTCAGACCCAAACTTCTAATCGAAACAGGTCCGACACACAGCTCTGAGACCCCCAGGCTTTTAGACTTTTAACGTCATCTGAATATGATGTTCGTCCTGATAACAAAACTCCTGAGCTAATGCTCCCAGGAAAGCCTGACCTTTGACGTTGAAGCTGACACCTGCCCAACAAGTGTTTGCTCACTTTTCCAGCGATGTCGCACTCCCGTGCCGCAACGAACTGGCCTAAGGTCTAACCACCGAAGATGGCCCCTCCTTCAGACTCCTCCCGTCAACCCTGGTGGTTTTATTCTGCAATAACTTTCTCGTTCAGCATGGTTATGATGCAGAGACATCCAATTTCAACACCACTGGCTCGCTGCCCCCCGAGCCTCGATCAAGGCGAGAGTGAGGTTGCACCAGCTGCATTGGGCCACTATCAGCCCCTCTACTATGGTGCAGCGTCAGCCGATTCTAATCGAAATCGGTTGTTAACAGCAGAGAACTTCCTCCCAAGTCTCTTTGGTCCGATGAGGCAACCTTTGGTGAAAAATGAAGTTCAGTCTAACTGGATGACCGCCGGTTGCTCTCGTGATCCTAGTCCGATCTGCACATCCATGCTGTTCCTGATGTTTGGCCAGGGTGGTGATCCTCAAACCTGCCGGCAAACCTCAACACCTTAAATGAGAAAAAGGGCCGTCTTGAACGCCCAAACTGATGCTCCTGTTGGTGTTGCCGAGCTTGAAGTCTTGCCGAAGGAATTGGAAGTCGTTGAAGAGAGGGCCCGAGTTGTCCGCTTAAATCCCTTAAGTTGATGGCCGTGCATCGGCTTTGAATCCTTAAGTCGATGACTACGCATCGGCTGTGCTAAAAAATTTCTGTATTTTTTCGATTTTTTTATTAGCCGATCGATTCATGAATCGGCTTCCCCTGGGTACATCCTTTGTGGCTTTGTACCTTCTCCGTGTATATGCCCCCCGAGCCGAATCCTTCACGTGATTGAAGATATCGGCTTTCCAGCCAATTCAAGATTTTCTCGCCGCTCACCAATGCGAAATAGCACATTAGTAAACAAGGGTGGTGCGAGTAATTGTAGCCGATCGCTGGAATCGTCTCACCTTGTAGTGGTCGATCCGACTATTCACAGAATGTTGAGATTTCGAAAATCTACGGAAACGCGCCACCGGCCATCCTTTTTCTCCACAGGTATTACATTGGAAATCCTTTCAGCGTTGCATGGCCCTGATGAACCCGGCGTCCAACAACTCCTTGATCTCCTTCGACTTTCTTAATCTCTGGCCCGTCAGCCGATAAACCCATACCCAGCTTTCCATCGCCTTCTAGGTCAACGCTTGTCATCATTTGGGGCCGATCGTGTGGATCGGCCTCCTCTTCGCCTTTTCCGTGACTACCTTGCCCTATCCTCATAATGGCGATGCTGCTTGCCCTATTGGATCGACGAGCTGGCCGCTTAGAGTGGCTGAGATCGACTTTGATGGAAACTGCGTATCTTTCATGGCAAACTGCCTAACCGGCCTTGCTCTATCGCCCATATGTCGCGCAATCAGTTTGGTGGCATGGGTGAACGTGTCATGCCATTTGCAGTATGGTTTGCCGGTCATCTCTTGTAACGTGGGGATTTTGTGGCCGTCGGGTAACTTCAGCTGTTTTTCCCTCAGGAGCCAATCAAAAATTTGCTCCGTTTTGCTCAAATCGAAGTCGAATCCCTTTGCCGGCCCTGGTTGCTTTGCCCACTTGCAGGACACGGGTTTTGCCCCCCGGGCCCACTCAGCATTAGTGAACTCCCGATCTCTTGCAGAACCTTCATCTTTGTCCTCCTCGATCAGGGTAGCGTGCTTGTACTTGTTCTGGTACAAGTCTAGATGGCGCTGTTCATATGTCGTCCACTTCTGAACCATGTCTGTGTCTGCCGATGCGTCGTCATCGGCTTCCCTTTGCTTAGGGCGCCACTCCTTTCTTTGTGGCAGTCTCTCTTCATCCAGGGTCCGCTGGACTTTGGCGGCCAGGTCAGGCCGTGCCTTCCTCAACGCGTGCAGATATAACCTTTCGGCTTCCTCCAACGCACGTAGTCGCTGAATCCTTCGTTTTTGGGAGCGGCCGAGCCCGTCAGGACACCATCTTGGCCGATGATACTTATCTTCTTCATCATCGTCCTCTAGTTCCTCGTGATCTCCCATCTGAACGGACTCAGCATGCTTGCTCCAAAGCGGGAAAGGCCCTAGACGCTCGAACACGGACACCTTAGCTGTGCCCTTCCCCTTTTGTTTACATTCTGGGCAATTGCCGATTGTTGGCAATCGGCTCATTGAATCCCAGCAGTGTCTGAAGAAGGGCAGTCCAGTGCCTATCCACGCTGTCCGGTTCCTCAGACCTCCCTCTGGCGCGACGTTCGTACCCGTCGTCGTGGCCGTTGTTGGACGATACCTCCCCTGCATCAGACCGATGATTACTTTGGTCGTCTTCGCCGTGGCGGCGTCGGTCGTATGGCTGATCATATTTGCTGAGGAGATGCTCGGGTAATAGGCGTGGATGCCGTATGCTTCTCACCTCCTCCTCGGCCAGGTACCGTTTATCGTCGTCTTGGGGCCGGTCACGTGGAACGGCCTCCTCTTTCTCTTTGCCACGCGCGTGGCTGCTCTCTGCTTTGTCCGCATCACGGCGAATCACGAACCCTGCCATATTGGCATCGAAAGAGAACCCTGGATCCCTTATGGAGTGGCTGAGATCGACCGTGTTGACGCCAGGCAAAGGACGCGTGTCTCCGTTGAGCTTGATGCCGTGCGCACGGGTCTTCTCACAGGAGCCGAAGAGTTCGGTTCCGAGGGCCGCTTTGACCTCGTCATACTTCTTCTTGAGCTCGCCAGAGAGCTCCTCGTACGTGACCGGAGTTTCTTCCGCCATCTCTGATGTGGATGGCGAGGTGGTTGTCGTTGAAGTCCCACCGGCGTGCCAGAATGTGTTGACGTCAGAACCCACCGGCGGGCAGTGACGGTCAACACCGTAGAGCCGGGAACAACTAGGGCTGCGGCTGGCCCCAGTCCGAGCGACGGCCCGCAAAGCCTCCTGGTCGCGCGCCGATGCAAATTGCAGGGCGTGCACCTGACCTATACCTGGTCGGAAGGTGTGGATGATGCCTCGCTTAGTTTCCTGCAGGGCACACACGTACACGTTAAATACGAGCCTCGATCGGCTCTCAGTTCTCCGTGAATCGGCTCATGGAGCCGATCCACCCATGATTCGTCCAAGGTGGCCGAATATATGGTGGTCCTGCTTGATCAAATAAAGCATATGAGATCTACGACGATCTGGGGTTTTCACCGCATAATCGGATCATCCTACTCACGATTGGGCCTCGCGCTCACGCACGGTGACCGTAAGCCAGCCCTAGACAAGGCCTAAAAACCAACACTAGGTTGATCCTCGGAACGTCCTGTCTAGGGGCAGCAAACTACACCCTACATGCCGCTGGATCCTCCAACCCTTTGTAAGGCCTAACTATTGCAGATATTAAACTAGTCCTTGATGAATCAAGGAGCGATCGTAACGGATCAGATCTACTAAATAACGATCAAGCGGGGTGCCGCCCCTGCACCCATGATGAGGTACAGGGACGGCTAGATGCGCAAGGGTTGCACTACGACAGCATATGATACTAGGAACAATGCTAACCCTAACACATCTATGATAACTACGTTGCTCGCCATCAAAAGGCTTCAGCACGAGCAACGCATGAACAACTAGGCAGGCTCGTGCTGCCTAGATCGCGATATGCGATCTAGGCAGCATGGTGCTTACCGGAGGAACCCTCGAGACGAAGGAGTTGGCGATGCGCCGAGATTGGTTTGTGTTGAACGTTGGTTGTTGTTTATTCCATAAACCCTAGGTACATATTTATAGTCCAAGGGACTTTCTAATGTGGCGTGCACTAAACCGTGCACGAGACAAACTCTAATCTCTACGTAACCTACTATATAAAGATACACGGGCTAACTAGCCCAAACTTGACAAACAGGGCCGATTCACACATCTCTCTACGCATATATCTTCAAGTCCATCTTGATCGCGGCCCACCTCTGGCTTGGTCAAATTCCGGTGATAACACACCTCACTGTTTCGTTGGGGCAAAGTACTTGGGTTGTGTTGTGCAGGTTCCGCGTTGGCGCCGGAATCCCTGGTGTTGCGCCGCATCACATTTCGCGACCATCAACCTTCAACGTGCTTCTTGGCTCCTACGGTTCGATTAAACCTTGGTTTCTTTAGGGAAACTTGCTACGTGCGCATCATACCTTCCTCTTGGGGTTCCCAACGAACGTGTGAGTTACACGCCATCAAGCTCTTTTTCTGGCGCCGTTGCCTGGGAGATCAAGACACGCTGCAAGGGAGTCTCCACTTCTCAATCTCTTTACTTTGTTTTTGTCTTGCTTTATTTTATTTACTACTTTGTTTGCTGCACCTAAACAAAACACAAAAAAATTAGTTGCTAGTTTTACTTTATTTATTGTCTTGCTCTCTATATCAAAAACACAAAAAAAATTAGTTACTTGCATTTACTTTATCTAGTTTGTTTTATTTACCGTTGCTAAAATGAATACTCCTGAAAATACTAAGTTGTGTGACTTCACAAATGCAAATAATAATGATTTCCTATGCACACCTATTGCTCCACCTGCTACTACAGCTGAATTCTTTGAAATTAAACCTGCTTTACTGAATTTGGTTATGAGAGATCAATTTTCTGGTGCTAGTTCTGATGATGCTGCTGCCCATCTCAATAATTTTGTTGAACTTTGTGAAATGCAAAAGTATAAGGATGTAGATGGTGATATTATTAAATTGAAAGTGTTTCCTTTCTCATTAAGAGGAAGAGCTAAAGATTGGTTGCTATCTTTGCCTAAGAATAGTATTGATTCATGGATTAAATGCAAGGATGCTTTTATTGGTAGATATTATCCTCCCGCTAAAATTATATCTTTGAGAAGTAGCATAATGAATTTTAAGCAATTAGATACTGAACATGTTGCTCAAGCATGGGGGAGAATGAAAACTTTGGTAAAGAATTGCCCAACCCATGGACTGACTACTTGGATGATCATCCAAACCTTCTATGCAGGACTAAATTTTTCTTCGCGGAATTTATTGGATTCAGCTGCTGGAGGTACCTTTATGTCCATCACATTGGGGGCGGCTACAAAACTTCTTGATGATATGATGATAAATTACTCTGAATGGCACACGGAAAGAGCTCCACAAGGTAAGAAGGTAAATTCTGTTGAAGAAACATCTTCCTTGAGTGATAAGATTGATGTGATTATGTCTATGCTTGTGAATGGTAGATCTAATGTTGATCCAAATAATGTTCCTTTAGCTTCATTGGTTGCTCAAGAAGAAAATGTTGATGTGAATTTCATTAAAAATAATAATTTCAACAACAATGCTTATAGGAACAACTCTGGTAATAACTATAGGCCATATCCTTCTGCTAATGGTAATGGTTATGGTAATTCTTATGGGAATTCTTACAATAATAATAGGAGTGTACCCCCTGGTCTTGAAGTCATGCTTAAAGAATTTATTAGTACACAAACTGCTTTTAACAAATCTGTTGAGGAAAAGCTTGATAAAATTGATACTATCGCTTCTAGAGTTGATAGACTTGCCTCGATGTTAATCTTTTAAAATTGAAAGTTATGCCTAATAATGATATTGATAATAAGATTACTACTACAGCAAATGCCATCAAGTTAGAATTAATGAGAATATAAGATTAATGGCTGAACTGCGTGCTAGGTGGGATAGAAGAAAATGAAAAACTAGCTAAAGAGAATAATGTAGCTAAAGTTTGGACTATTACCACCACTAGTAATGCTAATTCTTCACATGTTGTTGCACCTCCTACTATCAATGGTAAAATAATTGGTGTTGGCAATGTTTCTACTCCTAGTGCAAAGCGTACAAAACTGCCTGAAATTGCTAAACTGCTGCTTGTGATAAAACTGCTGAAATTTTTTCCAACCTTGGGAACAATGATCCCATTGCTGTAGCTCATAATGATTTAGATTTTGATGATTGCCACATCTCTGAAGTTATAAAGTTCTTACAAAAACTTGCTAAAAGTCCTAATGCTAGTGCTATAAATTTAGCCTTTACAAAACATATTACAAATGCTCTCATAAAAGCTAGAGAAGAGAAACTAAAACTTGAAACTTCTATTCCTAGAAAGTTAGAAGATGGTTGGGAGCCCAGCATTAAAATGAAATTCAATGACTTTGAATGTAATGCCTTATGTGATCTTGGTGCAAGTATTTCTGTTATGCCTAAAAAGATTTATGATATGCTTGACTTGCCACCATTGAAGAATTGTTATTTGGATGTTAATCGTGCCGATAATGTTAAAAAGAAACCTTTGGGGAGGATTGATAATGTGCATATTACGATTAACAATAACCTTGTCCCCGTTGATTTTGTTGTCTTGGATATCGAATGCAATGCATCTTGTCCAATTGTGTTGGGAAGACCTTTTCTTCGAACTGTTGGTGCTGTTATTGATATGAGGGAAGGTAATATTAAATATCAATTTCCTCTCAAGAAAGGTATGGAACACTTCCCTAGAAAGAGAATGAAGTTGCCTTTTGATTCTATTATTAGAACAAGCTATGATGTTGATGCTTCTACTCTCGATGTTACTTGATTTGCACTTTCTGCGCCTAGCTGAAAGGCGTTAAAGAAAAGCGCTTATGGGAGACAACCCATGTTTTTACCTACAGCAATTTTTTGTTTTGTTGAGTCTTGGAAGTTGTTTACTACTGTAGCAACCTCTCCTTATCATGTTTTTGTGCCAAGTAAAGTTTCTATGTCAAAGTTGATGTTATATTTGGGATCGCTGCGCAGAAACAGCATTGCTGTCTGTCACGAATCTGGGCACAGTTCTCTGTAGAAAATTCGAAAAAATCTGCCAATTTACGAGCGTGATCCTCAGATATGTACGCAACTTTCATTAGTTTTGAGTTTTTCCATTTGAGCAAGTCTGGTGCCAGCTTTAAATTCGTCTTTACGGACTGTTCTGTTTTTGACAGATTCTGCCTTTTATTTCGCATTGCCTCTTTTGCTATGTTGGATTCATTTCTTTGATCCATTAATGTCCAGTAGCATTATGCAATGTCCAGAAGTGAAAATAATGTTTGTGTCACCTCTGAATGAGTGAATTATTAATTGTGCACTAACCCTCTAATGAGTTTGCTTGAAGTTTGGTGTGAAGGAAGTTTTCAAGTGTCAAGAGAGGAGAATGATATACTATGATCAAGAGGAGTGAAAGCTCTAAGCTTGGGGATGCCCCCGTGGTTCACCCCTGCATATTCTAAGAAGACTCAAGCGTCTAAGCTTGGGGATGCCCAAGGCATCCCCTTCTTCATCGACAACATCATCAGGTTCCTCCCCTGAAACTATATTTTTATTCAATCACATCTTGTATTCTTTACTTGGAGCGTCGGTTTGTTTTCGTTTTTGTTTTTGTTTGAATAAGATGGATCCTAGCATTCACTTTGTGGGAGAGAGACACGCTCCGCTGTTGCATATGGACACATGTGTCCTTAGGCTTTACTCATAATGTTCAAGGCGAAGTTTCTTCTTCGTTAAATTGTTATATGGTTGGAATTGGAAAATGCTACATGTAGTAATTCTAAAATGTCTTGGATAATGTGATACTTGGCAATTGTTGTGCTCATGTTTAAGCTCTTTCATCATATGCTTTGCACCCATTAATGAAGAAATACATAGAGCTTGCTAAAATTTGATTTGCATATTTGGTTTCTCTAAGGTCTAGATAATATCTAGTATTGAGTTTTGAACAACAAGGAAGACGGTGTAGAGTCTTATAATGTTTACAATATGTCTTTTATGTGAGTTTTGCTGCACTTGTTCATCCTTGAGTTTGCTTCAAATAACCTTGCTAGCCTAAACCTTGTATCGAGAGGGAATACTTCTCATGCATCCAAAATCCTTGAGCCAACTACTATGCCATTTGTGTCCACCATACCTACCTACTACATGGTATTTCTCCGCCATTCCAAAGTAAATTGCTTGAGTGCTACCTTTAAAATTCCATCATTCACCTTTGCAATATATAGCTCATGGGACAAAATAGCCTTAAAAACTATCGTAGTATTGAATATGTACTTATGCACTTTATATTTTATTAAGTTGCTTGTTGTGCGATAACCATGCTTCTGGGGAACGCCATCAACTATTGTTGAATATCATGTGAGTTGCTATGCATGTCCGTCTTGTCTGAAGGATCTATCATTTTAGTGGTTGGAGCATGCAAAATTGTTAGAGAAGAACATTGGGCCGCTAACTAAAGCCATGAATCATGGTTGAAGTTTCAGTTTTGGACATATATCCTCAATCTCATATGAGAATAATAATTGTTGCTACATGCTTATGCATTAAAGAGGAGTCCATTATCTGTTGTCCATGTTGTCCCGGTATGGATGTCTAAGTTGAGAATAATCGAAAGCGAGAAATCAAAATGCGAGCTTTCTCCTTAGACCTTTGTACAGGCGGCCCTTTGTGACACTTGGTTGAAACATGGCATGCAAAGATCCGGTAGTCCAAGCTAAGTAGGACGAGGTGCGGGCTCTATTAGTATACTATGCATGAGGCTTGCAACTTGTAAGATATAATTTACATAACTCATATGCTTTATTACTACCGTTGACAAAATTGTTTCATGTTTTCAAAATAAAAGCTCTAGCACAAATACAGCAATCGATGCTTTCCTCTTGAAGGACCTTTCTTTTACTTTTATTGTTGAGTCAGTTTACCTATCTCCTTCCACCTTAAGAAGCAAACACTTGTGTGAACTGTGCATTGATTCCTACATACTTGCATATTGCACTTATTATATTACTTTATGTTGACAATATCCATGAGATATACATGTTATAAGTTGAAAGCAACCGCTGAAACTTAATCTTCCTATGTGTTGCTTCAACACCTTTACTTTGATTTATTGCTTTATGAGTTAACTCTTATGCAAGACTTATTGATGCTTGTCTTGAAGTACTATTCATGAAAAGTCTTTGTCATATGATTCACTTGTTTAGTCATGTCATTACCTTTGTTTTGATCGCTGCATTCATTACATATGTTTACAAATAGTATGATCAAGATTATGATGGCATGTCACTTCAGAAATTATCTTTGTTATCGTTTTACCTGCTCGGGAAGAACTAAGCTTGGGGATGCTGATACGTCTCAACGTATCGATAATTTCTTATGTTCCATGCTACTTTATTGATGATACCTACATGTTTTATGCACATTATATGTCATATTTATGCATTTTCGGAACTAACCTATTAACAAGATGCCGAAGAGCCAGTTGCTGTTTTCTGCTGTTTTTGGTTTCAGAAATCCTAGTAAAGAAATATTCTCGGAATTGGACGAAACTTTCGCCCAGGGTCCTATTTTTGCACGAAGCTTCGAGAAGACCGAAGAGATAACGAAGTGGGGCCACGAGGGCCAGGGCGGCGCGGCCCAAGCCCTGGCCGCGCCGACCTACCCCCTGGGCCCCTCGTGTGGCCCCCCGCGTTGACCTTCCGCCTACTTAAAGCCTCCGTCGCGAAACCCCCGTATCGAGAGCCACGATACGGAAAACCTTCCGAGACGCCGCCGCCGCGAATCCCATCTCGGGGGATTCAGGAGATCGCCTCCGGCACCCTGCCGGAGAGGGGATTCATCTCCCGGAGGACTCTACACCGCCATGGTCGCCTCCGGAGTGATGAGTGAGTAGTTCACCCCTGGACCATGGGTCCATAGCAGTAGCTAGATGGTCGTCTTCTCCTTGTTGTGCTTCATTGTTGGATCTTGTGAGCTGCCTAACATGATCAAGATCATCTATCTGTAATACTATATGTTGTGTTTGTCGGGATCCGATGGATAGAGAGTACTATGATTATGGTGATTATCAATCTATTGTTTATGTGTTGTTTATGATCTTGCATGCTCTCCGTTATTAGTAGAGGCTCTGGCCAAGTTTGTACTCTTAACTCCAAGAGGGAGTATTTATGCTCGATAGTGGGTTCATGCCTCCATTGAATCTGGGACAGTGACAGAAAGTTCTAAGGTTGTGGATGTGATGTTGCCACTAGGGATAAAACATTGATGCTATGTCTAAGGATGTAGTTGTTGATTACATTACGCACCATACTTAATGCAATTGTCTGTTGCTTAGCAACTTAATACTGGAGGGGGTTCGGATGATAACCTGAAGGTGGACTTTTTAGGCATAGATGCAGTTGGATGGCGGTCTATGTACTTTGTCGTAATGCCCAATTAAATCTCACTATATTTATCATATCATGTATATGCATTGTTATGCCTTTCTCTATTTGTCAATTGCCCGAGTGTAATTTGTTCACCCAACATGCTTTTATCTTATGGGAGAGACACCTCTAGTGAACTGTGGACCCCGGTCCTATTCTTTACATAGCATACAATCTACTGCAATTGTGTTTACTATTTTCTTTGCAAACATCTTCCACTCGATACGTTTAATCCTTTGTTACAGCAAGCCGGTGAGATTGACAACCTCACTGTTTCGTTGGGGCAAAGTACTTGGGTTGTGTTGTGCAGGTTCCGCGTTGGCGCCGGAATCCCTGGTGTTGCGCCGCATCACATTTCGCGACCATCAACCTTCAACGTGCTTCTTGGCTCCTACTGGTTCTATTAAACCTTGGTTTCTTTCTGAGGGAAAACTTGCTACTGTGCGCATCATACCTTCCTCTTGGGGTTCCCAACGAACGTGTGAGTTACACGCCATCACATAGCTACCGGTACAGCCCCGAGCCTCAATGGAGAACTACTCCCTCCTCATGGGAGCAGCAGCGGTGATGAAGATGGCGGTGGAGATGGCAGCGGTGTCGATGGAGAAGCCTTCCGGGGGCACTTCCCCGTCCGGCGGCGTGCCGGAACGGAGACTCTGTCCCCAGATCTTGGCTTCGCGATGGCGGCGGCTCTGGAAGGTTTCGTACCGTGGCTTCCTCCGTAAGGGTTTTCGACGCGGGGGCTTTATATAGGCGAAAGGGCAGCCTCGGAGGGTCGAAGGGGCGACGACACCATAGGCGCGGCCAGGGCCCAGGCCGCGCCACCCTATCATCTGGGGCCCACAGGGCCCTCCTTTGGCGGCTCTCGGGTGTTCTGGATGCTTCCGGGCAAAATAGGAACCGGGCGTTGATTTCGTCCAATTCCGAGAATATTTCGTTACTAGGATTTCTGAAACCCAACAGAAAACAGGAACTGGCACTTCGGCATCTTGTTAATAGGTTAGTTCCAGAAAATGCGTAAATAAGACATATAATGTGCATAAAACATGTAGATATCATCAATAATGTAGCATGGAACATAAGAAATTATCGATACGTCGGAGACGTATCAGCATCCCCAAGCTTAGTTCTGCTCGTCCCGAGCAGAAAACGATAAAGAGTGACATGCCATCATAATCTTGATCATACTATTTGTAAACATATGTAATGAATGCAGCGATCAAAACAATGGTAATGACATGAGTAAACAACTGAATCATAAAGCAAAGACTTTTCATGAATAGTACTTCAAGACAAGCATCAATAAGTCTTGCATAAGAGTTAACTCATAAAGCAATAAATCAAAGTAAAGGTATTGAAGCAACACAAAGGAAGATTAAGTTTCAGCGGTTGCTTTCAACTTATAACATGTATATCTCATGGATATTGTCAATGTAAAGTAATATAACAAGTGCAATATGCAAGTATGTAGGAATCAATGCACAGTTCACACAAGTGTTTGCTTCTTGAGGTGGAGAGAGATAGGGGTGACTCAACATAAAAGTAAAAGAATGGTCCTTCAAAGAGGAAAGCATCGATTGCTATATTTGTGCTAGAGCTTTGGTTTTGAAAACATAAAGAGAGCATAAAAGTAAAATTTTGAGAGGTGTTTGTTGTTGTCAACGAATGGTAGCGGGTACTCTAACCCCCTTGCCAGACAAACCTTCAAAGAGCGGCTCCCATTTTATTTTATTTTGGGTGGCACTCCTTCCAACCTTTCTTTCACAAACCATGGCTAACCGAATCCTCGGGTGCCTGCCAACAATCTCATACCATGAAGGAGTGCCTTTTTATTTTAGTTTTATTTAGATGACACTCCTCCCCACCTTTGCTTTCTCAAGCCATGGCTAACCGAATCCTTCGGGTGCCGTCCAACAATCACATACCATGAAGGAGTGTCTATTTTTGTTAATTAATTTGGGACTGGGAATCCCATTGCCAGCTCTTTTTGCAAAATTATTGGATAAGCGGATGAAGCCACTAGTCCATTGGTGAAAGTTGTCCAACAAGATTGAAAGATAAACACCACATACTTCCTCATGAGCTATAAAACATTGACACAAATAAGAGGTAATAACTTTTGAATTGTTTAAAGGTAGCACTCAAGCAATTTACTTTGGAATGGCGGAGAAATACCATGTAGTAGGTAGGTATGGTGGACACAAATGGCATAGTAGTTGGCTCAAGGATTTGGATGCATGAGAAGTATTCCCTCTCGATACAAGGTTTAGGCTAGCAAGGTTATTTGAAGCAAACTCAAGGATGAACCGGTGCAGCAAAACTCACATAAAAGACATATTGTAAACATTATAAGACTTTACACCGTCTTCCTTGTTGTTCAAAACTCAATACTAGAAATTATCTAGACCTTAGAGAGACCAATTATGCAAACCAAATTTTAGCATGCTCTATGTATTTCTTCACTAATAGGTGCAAAGTATATGATGCAAGAGCTTAAACATGAGCACAACAATTGCCAAGTATCACATTATCCAAGACATTTCACCAATTACTACATGTAGCATTTTTCAATTCCAACCATATAACAATTTAACGAAGAGGAAACTTCGCCATGAATATTATGAGCTAAGAACACATGTGTTCATACGAACCAGCGGAGCGTGTCTCTCTCCCACACAAGGATGAACTTATTCAGAGAACTAAGATAACAAAACAAAAATAAAAGCACACAGACGCTCCAAGTAAAGTACATAAGATGTGACCGAATAAAAATATAGTTTCAGGGGAGGAACCTGATGATGTTGTCGATGAAGAAGGGGATGCCTTGGGCATCCCCAAGCTTAGACGCTTGAGTCTTCTTAGAATATGCAGGGGTGAACCACGGGGGCATCCCCAAGCTTAGAGCTTTCACTCCTCTTGATCATAGTATATCATACTCCTCTCTTGATCCTTGAAAACTTCCTTCACACCAAACTTCAAGCAAACTCATTAGAGGGTTAGTGCACAATAAAATTTTACATGTTCAGAGGTGACACAATTATTCTTTACACTTCTGGACATTGCATAAAGCTACTGGACATTAATGGATCAAAGAAATTCATCCAACATAGCAAAAGAGGCAATGCGAAATAAAAGGCAGAATCTGTCAAAACAGAACAGTTCGTAAAGACGAATTTTAAAATGGCACCAGACTTGCTCAAATGGAAAAACTCAAAACTAATGAAAGTTGCGTAAATATCTGAGGATCACGCTCGTAAATTGGCAGATTTTTTAGAATTTTCTACAGAGACTTGTGCCAGAATTCGTGACAGACAGCAATGATGTTTCTGCGCAGCGATCCCAAATATAACATCAACTTTAACATAGAAACTTTACTTGGCACAAAAACATGATAAGGAGAGGTTGCTACAGTAGTAAACAACTTCCAAGACTCAACAAAACAAAAATTTCTGTAGTAAAATAAACACATGGGTTATCTCCCAAGAAGTTCTTTCTTTATAGCCATTAAGATGGGCTCAGCAGTTTTAATGATGCACTCGCAAGAAATAGTAGTTGAAGCAAAAGAGAGCATCAAGAGGCAAATTCAAAACACATTTAAGTCTAACATGCTTCCTATGCATAGGAATCTTGTAAATAAACAAGTTCATGAAGAGCAAAGTAACAAGCATAGGAAGATAAAACAAGTGTAGCTTCAAAAATTTCAGCACATAGAGAGGCATTTTAGTAACATGAAAATTTCTACAACCATATTTTCCTCTCTCATAATAACTTTCAGTAGCATCATGAGCAAACTCAACAATATAACTATCACATAAAGCATTCTTATCATGAGTCTCATGCATAAAATAATTACTACTCCCAACATAAGCATAATCAATTTTATTAGTTGTAGTGGGAGCAAATTCAACAAAGTAGCTATCATTATTATTCTCATCATCAAATATAGGAGGCAAAGTATCATCAAAGTAAATTTTCTCCTCAATGCTTGGGGGACTAAAAATATCATGCTCATCAAAGCCAGCTTCCCCAAGCTTAGAATTTTCCATAGCATTAGCAACAATAGTGTTCAAAGCATTCATATTAATATGTTCCATGGGTTTTTTAATTTTCGCATCAAACCATCCATGTCTTAAATCAGGAAATAGAATAAGAAGGTCATTGTTGTCCATTATGCCTAACTAGTGTAAACAAGAAACCAAATGTCGCAATTGCAGAGTCTAAAGGAAATAGCTTCGAGTACTTACAACGGCGCCGGAGAATAGCTTAGTAGCCGAGATCCGGAGTGTGAGTACCTTTTACCTTTCCTCCCCGGCAACGGCGCCAGAAAAGTGCTTGATGTCTACGGGTGCTTCTATTCTTGTAGACAGTGTTGGGCCTCCAAGAGCAGAGGTTTGTAGAACAGCAGCAAGTTTCCCTTAAGTGGATTACCCAAGGTTTATCGAACTCGGGGAGGAAGAGGTCAAAGATATCCCTCTCAAGCAACCCTGCAACCACAAAGCAAGAAGTCTCTTGTGTCCCCAACACACCTAATAGGTGCACTAGTTCGGCGAAGAGATAGTGAAATACAAGTGGTATGAATGAATATGAGCAGTAGTACGGCGCCAGAAAATAGCTTGCTGGCGTGCAGTTGATGGTAGTAATATTGTAGGAAGTAAACAAGCAGTAGTAACGCAGTAAAACAGTAAACAAGCAGCGATAGCAGTATTTAGGAACAAGGCCTAGGGATTAGACTTTCACTAGTGGACACTCTCAACATTGATCACATAACAGAATAGATAAATGCATACTCTACACTCTCTTGTTGGATGATGAACACATTGCGTAGGATTACACGAACCCTCAATGCCGGAGTTAACAAGCTCCACAATTCAATGTTCATATTTAAGTAACCTTAGAGTGTAAGATAGATCAATACGACTAAACCAAGTACTAACGTAGCATGCACACTGTCACCTTCATGCTTATGTAGGAGGAATAATACACATCAATACTATCATAGCAATAGTTAACTTCGCAATCTACAAGAGATCATGATCATAGCATAAACCAAGTACTAACACGGATGCACACACTGTCACCATTACATCGTGCAGGAGGAATAAAACTACTTTAATAACATTGCTAGAGTAGCACATAGATAAATTGTGATACAAAACACATTGCAATCATAAAGAGATATAAATAAGCACTTCACTATGCCATTCATAACAGTGAATAAGTATTCTGTGAAATATAGCCTAAGAGACCCACACGGTGCACACACTGTCACCTTTACACACGTGGGACAAGGAGTCTCCGGAGATCACATAAGTAAAACTCACTTGACTAGCATAATGACATCTAGATTACAAGCATCATCATATGAATCTCAATCATGTAAGGCAGCTCATGAGATTATTGTATTGAAGTACATAGGAGAGAGATGAACCACATAGCTACCGGTACAGCCCCGAGCCTCAATGGAGAACTACTCCCTCCTCATGGGAGCAGCGGTGATGAAGATGGCGGTGGAGATGGCAGCGGTGTCGATGGAGAAGCCTTCCGGGGCACTTCCCCGTCCGGCGGCGTGCCGGAACAGAGACTCCTGTCCCCCAGATCTTGGCTTCGCGATGGCGGCGGCTCGGAAGGTTTCGCGTACCGTGGCTTCCTCCGTAAGGGTTTTCGACGCAGGGGCTTTATATAGGCGAAAGGGCAGCCTCGGAGGGTCGAAGGGGCGACGACACCATAGGCGGCGCGGCCGGGGCCAGGCCGCGCCACCCTATCATCTGGGGCCCACAGGCCTCTCTGGCGCTCTCGGTGTTCCGGATGCTTCCGGGCAAAATAGGAACCTGGCGTTGATTTCGTCCAATTCCGAGAATATTTCGTTACTAGGATTTCTGAAACCAAAAACAGAAAACAGGCGGCATCGGCATCTTGTTAATAGGTTAGTTCCAGAAAATGCGTAAATAAGACATATAATGTGCATAAAACATGTATATATCATCAATAATGTAGCATGGAACATAAGAAATTATCGATACGTCGGAGACGTATCAGTCCCTAAAAGAATGCTAACATCACGCCGTTGGAGACACAATTGGCTTGTTACAAGGACTAGTTGAATGCACGTGTGTTTCTATGGGCATATAAATATATTAATTATCCTTTATTTCATGAATATGTTCAACTTTCACCTCATACGCTTTTTACCCTCAGCTTGCTTACTGATAACCCCCAAATGCAAGGGATCACCGTAGTATAATTCGACAAATATTTGAGTGTTGAACCCACGAGTAGATGAAGGTAAACTATCTATTCTCTCAAACCCTATAGCCCACTTATATGTCCTTCTATGCAAAGCTAGAATCTATAGTGTGTGTGTGTGTGAAGAGGTTTTTACTATGAAACTAAAAATAAAATGCAATGAGTAAAACTAATGCAAGAAAAGTAAAGTGCAGTAAAATAAAGTGAGATGGAGTGAAGTGAAGTGGAGTAACTCAAGGGAGCAAATGTTCTGGCAAATTACTATTTCATTTGGTTGGTTGTCACAATTAGTGATGGTGTTTTTATTGTTTCTTGTAAGCAGGAGTCATGAATAGGTGCAGCCATATACATGAGCAAATACACCCCTAGTGATTGATCCCAAGGCTAACTAAGAGCAAACAAGGGAGTTATTAAGACATAAAGTTCAACCACCGCATTTAGATCTGAGGTCCCCATGATAATACCTCGTTGATTAACCATGAATTAATACAACATATATTTGTAAGACTTGGGATTTGGTTTATGTCAAACTCCGGATATCCCTCATCATATCAACATTCAATGGTGACAACCCTATGCATCTGACAAAGGATTAACTTGTCAATGCCTACAGATTGTAGACTAGGGTTTTGCTAGAAGTAGAGGGAAAGTAGATCTCGAAGGTTTCAGCCGAAAAGTACTCGCCGATTATGAAAACTAGGGTTCTGTTGACAGTAGATTCGATCCCTTCTTTGTCCCTCGACTCCCCTTATATAGAGGGTGGAGCCGAGGGTTTCGTAATACACAAGTTACGAGTTCGGGAGGGTTTCGTACCCAACCCGTAAGATTACAAATTTCTATCTTTCCTAATACAAACTATCTTTCCTTAACACTAAATGGGCTTCTAAGTCTTCTTATTCTTCGAGTCCTGGGCCTTTAGTAAACCCCGGGTACCATCTTCGGCAGGCCCATTGGGTATGCCTATGTCAGTAGCCCCCGAGATTTTTCTTGAATCAAAGAATCAGGGAAAATCTCCAATTTTACTCATTACATAATCTTTCAATATGCATATATTATTTTGTATAGGGATATCGGTAGTTGGGGCTAGTTCATCTGACGGATCAGGTACTAGTTAACTGCTCTAGTGGCAATCCGCAAAAACCTACTTCAAGATCACGTCCCTGGACATGATCTCGGATACTGGTGTAAACTTCGACAGGTGCCGCTTAAGGTCTTACCATTCTGTCAAGTCCCAGTCATATTTTATCGGGTACCTAACGCGTCCGTTAGGATTTTTCTTCGTATCTGTTGATACGGAAAAAATTAGCAGTCCGCCGTTAGAGACGGTGCCACGCCGCTCAGAACGGATCTGGGGTCTTACCTTCACAAAGTTTTGCGGCATTCAGAGATTTATTCGCGACTTATAGCGCTCTGAGAATATATTTTCGAGTGCTTTTCGGCTGTTGGAATAGCACATTTTATCGAGTTATATTTGATGACTTATTTTATCTTCCCGATGGGAGTATATGTAGAGTTATCTGTGTAACTCGAAATATACTCACTTCTATTTCTTTATTTTGATCAAAATTCATCGGGCACGCGAACAGCGTTCCCGATGGGAGTAGCCCCCGAGGCTACAGCCAAGAACTTGTGCTTGGGTGTAGGCTCCACAGATTAATATCCTCTGCCGCTATATTTATAATCCTTCTCGATATTTTTATATCTATCGGGTGCGCGACCAGCGCTCCCGATGGGAGTAGCCCCCGAGGCTATGAACAAATGCTTGCATTTGGTCATAGGCTCTCGCCATTTCTATCTTGTCATATTCGAAGTTTTCTATTTTTCCAAAGTAGCCCCCGAGCGTTTGGGCAAAAACTTGTATTTGATCAAAGGCTCTCGAAATAATCTTGCGTTGTCGATATTCTCGCTCGGCTTCTTAGTCGAGTTTTTCGCTTACCACCATGACGTCATTGCTGATGATAGCCACGATTTCTGTATTGGAAGCATGCGAAAACCGCTCCTCTCACTGCCTTGTGGGTCCAAATTCCTCATCTGATTGACACGTCGTGCAAGTGGGGGACACACGTTCTCCACTTTTTTGGCGCACGCACTGTGCCCTCTGTCGTTTCTTTTCTCAGTGAAAATCCAATTTTACCCTTTGTCCACGTGTACTCCATCTGCTTCATATCGTTCCTATCCAACGGTTGTGCCGTTTCACCGCACCTCTATTTGAGTACATCGTCTTCTTCCTCTATCACTTTCGCTCGCGCCGCCCATCTGCTCTTCCTCTGCAAAAGCTTTCCAACGCGCCCCAAAATTTCTTGTGCTCCCCCGCTCGCGCGCTCGTTGCTTCCACTCTTGTTGATGCCACCGCGCAAACTCACCAAGCACAGCGCGCCCAAAGCAAAGATGGCAGCCGAAGATCTGGGAAACTTGGAGTGGGAGAGATCCAAGATCTCCCAGCAGGATATCAATATGCTGAAGAAGCTTGGCATCAGCGGGAAGCAAGATGCGATTCGCTTCCCTAAGGAAGAAAGCTACCCAGCTCCGCCGATGCAATATCGGGTTAGTTTCGTCGACCACCTCATCCGTGGTCTTTCCACTCCTATCCATGTCTTCCTTCGTGGGTTGCTGTTCATGTATGGACTGCAGCTTCACCATCTCATTCCCAATTCCATCCTCGACATTTCTATTTTTATCACATTGTGTGAGTCTTTCCTGGGGATCCAGCCTAACTGGTCCCTATGGAAACGTATCTTCCTCTGTCACCGTAATGGCTCTTCCAGCGTCGCCTACAACATAGGCGGCGTTGTGATCTGCGTTCGCCCGACGTCGAATATTTCGACGTCAAATTCCCTGATTCAGTTCAAGGGTGGCGCAAGAAATGGTTATACATCCGTGAAGAGAATCACGGCTCTGTTGAAGACAATATTCCTCCTTTTGATGCTGTCGAGAAAATTTGTCGCCGCCGATCCTGGGATGCAGAGGCTACCGACGCAGAAAAAGCGACGAGAGGCCCTGATGACTCGCATCCACGAGCTCCAGAATACTCGTGGACAAGAATTGTCGGGTATCCAGATCACGGCGTATTTCCTTAGGATTAGGGTGCAGCCTCTTCAAGCTCGCAAAAACCCCCTTTGGATGTATGCTGGCGATAAAGACGTGGATCGCTTGTCGGTTGACTTGTCCGTCAATGACTTGGCGAAACTTGTCCGGAAGATCTCGTCGCTGAACAAGAAAGACAGCGTCCCGACATCTTGCGGTGTGACGCCATATAGCGCCACCAACGCACTCCCGCAGGTAATATTTTTGTTCACGTCTTTATTTTCCTTCTATCTTTTACCGTCAAATACTTCATGCCGATATTTTTCCTATTTTTGAATAGAACCACGGAACTGCGTCTCCTCTTCCTCCCCTTTCCGAAGGTGGAGAAGTTGAGGAAAGGGCTGTTGTCACTGACGACAACCAAACTATGTCTCGCCCTGAGAGTGAAGCCGCATTTTCTCGAAAATCTGCGGCATCCTCTGAAAAGGACGCCGAGGCTGAAGCAACTTCTTCGACACGCTCTCCTCCTTCAGCTGCTTCTCCCAGGAGCAAAAGGAAAAGAGATGAGGCTGTCGACACCGGTACCTCCAAAGCCGGTGCTTCCCTTGCTGATAAAACTGCACCCAATGCCGGGGAAGAGACTTTGGATCTTTATGATGCTGCTCTTGTCAGCTCGTGAGTTCTTTGAAATTGCTATGTACTGTATTTTTCCCTTTGTCGATGCTTTTTGAAATTGCTATTTTATCCTGTCGCTATATTTATTGCAGTGACGATGAAGAAGAAGATGCACCTATTGACGAGACTGCTCGAACGAGCACGTCTCGTACTTTAGTTGTCTCGGAAGCTCGTCCTGATGGCGGCGAAACTTCGCCTCCTCCTCAAAACCTTGAACGTTCAACACCAGCTACAAGCCCGCGAGCTCCTTCGCCGAAGAGAGCCAGGGTGGAATCAAGCAAGGAAACAACCATATTAGTTGGTTCTTCCTCGACTCCTTTGATGGAGGAGGTAAATTGTTCTTTTGTTTCCTGTATTGACTTTTTGTTTTCAATTTCCCTCTCTTTCTCCTTGATGTCGACTTTTTCTTCTTTCTATATTGACCCTTTTTTGCATTGTAATCTCTTCAGCCTTTCATGAAAGAGCTCGTCCGCTTCGGCACCCAATTTATCGGGTACCGCGATCATGCCGGTGAACTTGAAGGTACCTACTTGCTCTGTCCAACTTTCCTTGTTTAATTTCTCTTGTCACTATTTTGTATTGCAATGCTTATGTCTTTATGTTGGCAGAGAAACTGGCAGAAGCCAACAGGCGTGCTGACGCCCTCACTATTGAGTTGGAACAAAGCAAGAGTGCGCACACGAAAACCGTCGAGGATCTTCAAAAAAGACTCGACGACGCAAAAAAGGCTCTAGAAGAAAATGTAACTCAGCATTCTGCTCGAGAAAAAGAGATCCTCAGTCGACTAGAAACGCAGAGTCGACGTTTTGTTAGTAAGTCTTCACCCCCTTGCTGCTTTCTCGCACGATGCTTTGGCCTCCCCTTTTTTTTTGATAACCCTCTTTTTTATACTTTAAGCAGGGAGAACACACCAAGAGTACGAGCTAGACAATCCTGAAGATGACGAGCTTCTGGACGCGCTTTCTCTCCTGGAAATCCATGGTACGGAAGCTCGTAATGGACTAGCTGAAGCTAAAGCTGGCTGTCGCGGCTCTTCCCCTATTTCTTCATAAAAAGGAGGAACCCGCAGTTTTCATTGACCTCGCCAAGTGCTTCACTGGCAATGAAGACCTTGGACTCCAACTTCGTCAAGAGGGACTAAAGGTTGGTGTCGAAGGTACTATGGCCTTGGTTGCAGAGAGTCAACAACAAGTCGACTGGTCGAAAGTTGGCGACGCGGGGAAGATTGAAACCAAGAGGTGGCAGTCGCTAATCAAAGCGGCAAAGCCCAATTCGAAGAAGATCCTCGCCACTCTTGGATATAAGCCAACAACCGCTCCGAGTTCTTCAAAGCCGGAGGTCAAGTAGACCACTTTGCTTTTTCTTTTTAGTTTCCTCCCCCTTTTGGCACTGTCGCCATAGTGTTCTTGGCGATGACTGCTTCAGTAGGTCTCTAGAGGTCCTTCTTTTGTAATAGACATGTATATATTATGAGAATGAATGGAAATCTATCTTTGCTCAATGATTGATGTCGAAATTTCTGTTTTCAGTTAATTTTTGACAACTATACGTCAACTCCTGGTCCTTCCGAGGTTTTTCCTTCGTCTCATTCGAAGAAAACCCTTGTCGCTGTTACATTTGCTGAAGATTCTTCGAGTAAGAATTCGGCGGAAGATTTGGAAGAACTTCGACAACAGCTCCAGTCCATGAAGAAACAATCACTTATGCGCATGGAACAATCTCGTAAATCCTCCGAGAGGGAAAAAATTGCGCTCCAACAAGCTCAAGATGCTATAATTGATAAAGATGCCGCTGTTGCTGAAGCTGCTGCTGCTACATCTCGAGAAAATGTTATGCTTCAACTGCTGACAGATGCTAGCTTGGATATGGCAGGTGTGCTTCATTATCTTTGCCGTACTTTCATTTGTTTATCTCCTTGTTGCCCACTAATTCTTTGCAAAAAATAGGTTCTTTTTTGGATGCTACTACTGAAGATGAACGTGTCGAGGCTCGATCCAATGTACTTCTTCGGCTTGCCAATGATCATGGTTCAAATTTTTGGGGTACGCCTGAACGAACTCGCCAGATTGTCAGGTTTCAGGATCGCGCACTCCAGGTTCGCGATTATCTCGACTTCTGTACAAGGACTCTGTCTCTGGTCTATGGCACCATGTTTCCTCGCAACAAGATGCCAGAGACTCTTCCTGCTTTGATGGACAAATTTCGGGATGCTCCTCGAATCCACGGCTTTGTGCGAGCCCAATTAGCTGCTGGCGCAAGGTTTGCTATGATCATGATAAAAATCTGCTACCCGAAGTTAGACGTGGGTCAAGTTGTTCCAAAGTGCTTGGCTAAGATGGCGAAGAGGAAGAAGAACTTCGGCAAATATGACGATGTTGTTACTCCTGTTGCCGAAGATATGATGGATGAACTTCTTCGGATGGACGCCGAATTCTTCGTGAAGGGCAGCTACGCTGAGCATAGCACTCGTGCTATAAATAATGAGCGCTTGACAATAGACAATATACTGGGAAATCCTTGAAGATAAGCTGTTCCGAGAATTGTATCTTGTGTATGTATTTTGTACTGTAAAGTCACTATGTTTTTATTTTCAACGCCAAGCCCCCGGGCGTTTTGATGGCAGTATTTTTGTTTTATAATGCGAGGTTATCCCAAGGCAAAATAAATATTGTGCTATTTTTTTGGGTGCGAGCCCCCGAGCTTTGTGTTGACCGCTAGTTTTTGATATATATTTTTATTTTGGCGAGGTATTTTATACCAAGGCGAGATATTTTTGCGAGTTGTATTTTGTCGGCACCGTATATATATATATGTTGTATCTTCTAGGGGGAAACCCCCGAGCCTGTCGAAAAGATATATAATTTCACTATCTTTATTATATTGCAGCACCGCGAGCCCGCCTCATTAAAAACCTTTCCCGGCCCCACTCGGTGCCCCGAAAAAGGAAAAGAGTGCGTCTGAAAACTCGCGGGCGTTTCAGTACATTGTATGTTTACAGAGGAGACTATATTTTAGCATCTAAGCGTAAAAACGCCTGAGCTGCGCCACATTCCAAGGATTTGGCTCGGCAATCCCCGTCTTTTTGTCCTTGATTCTATATGCTCCTCCTTCGATTACTTCAGTGACGATTTAAGGTCCAAGCCATGGTGACTCGAGTTTTTCGTGACTTTTTTGATTGAGTCGTAAAACCAGGTCGCCAACTTGAAAAGATCTCGGTCGCAATCGTCGACTGTGGTAGTTTTTCAGGTCCTGTTGATATTTGGCGACTCGTGACAGGACTTCATCTCGAGCTTCATCAAGTGCGTCGACATCATCCTCCAAAGCTTTTCTCGAAGTTTCTTCATCGTATTCTGTAACTCTTGGAGCATCATGTTCTATTTCTATCGGCAGGACTGCCTCGGCTCCATGGACCAGAAAAATGGCGTCTCCTGTGTCGCCGTGTTTGGTGTTGTTCGAATACTCCACAACACGCTTGGCAGCTCCTCTGGCCAAGTGTGCCGAGCTTTTTCCAATGGTCCCAACAGTCGCTTCTTAATACCATTGCAGATGATGCCATTGGCCTTCTCGACTTGACCGTTGGTTTGTGGATGTGCGACAGACGCAAAACTCAGTTTGATGCCCACTTCTGCACAATATGCTTTGAACTCCTTGGATGTAAAGTTACTGCCATTGTCCGTGACGATGCTGTGAGGGACTCCAAATCGAAAGACGATGCTTTTCACGAACTTGATTGCCGACGCGCCGTCCGGTGAATTTATCGGCTTTGCTTCTATCCATTTAGTAAATTTGTCGACAGCAACGAGCATATACTCATATCCTCCTGGCGAAGCTTTGTGTAGCTTTCCCACCATGTCGAGACCCCATTGAGCAAAGGGCCACGACAGCGGGATTGGCATTAGTTCTGCTGCCGGAGAGTGAGGTTTGGCGGCGAATCTTTGGCACGCGTCGCAAGTTCGCACTATTTCCTTCGCGTCCTCAATTGCTGTTAACCAATAAAATCCCGCTCTGAAGACTTTGGCCGCAATAGCTCGACTGCTTGCATGATGCCCGCATATTCCTTCGTGTACATCTTTCAGGATTATCCTTCCTTCTTCGGGTGTGACACATCTCTGTAGCACACCCGAGATTGTACAACTCCCCTTTTACCACAGTAAAAGCTTTAGATCGTCTAATTATTCGCCTTGCTTCAACTGGATCGTCGGGTATTGTTTTCCTTAGGATGTATGATATGTATGCCTGCATCCATGGAATTTGCACCATCATGACTAGCTCCTGTTCCTCTTCTTCTTCTTCCAATGATTCTTTGGTGGTACCCGAAGATTTCTCTTCCTTCTCCTTTTTCTTTGTTTTCATTGGCTTTGTTGATCTCTCGCTTATTTCTTCCCAAAACACGCCTGGAGGGATCGCGAGACATTGTGACCCGATGTTTGCAAGGACATCGGCTTCATCATTGCTCAATCTGCTGATGTGGTTTACCTCGCATCCATCAAACAGTTTTTCCAGCTCATTATACATCTCCTTGTATGCTATCATGCTCTCATTGACTGCATCACATTGGTTCATAACTTGCTGTGCCACCAACTGTGAGTCGCCAAAATTTTCAGTCGGGTTGCACCGCAAGCTTTCGCCATCTTCATCCCGTGTATGAGAGCTTCATATTCTGCTTCATTGTTGGACGCGTTTGGGAACGTCATCCGTAAGACATACTTCAACTTGTCGCCTTCAGGTGATACCAATATCACGCCTGCTCCGGCGCCTTCCAACCTTTTGGACCCGTCAAAGTTCATAGTCCAGGTTCTCGATAAATCTGGAGGCCCCGTGTTTTGTAGCTCCATCCACTCTGCAATGAAATCTGGTAAAACCTGCGATTTTATTGCCTTTCTTTTTTCATACGTGATGTCCCGAGGGGAAAGTTCTATTCCCCAAAGGGAGACACGACCCGTAGCTTCTGGGTTGTTTAATATATTTGACAGAGGAGCTTCATTGACCACTATTATCGGGTGCACCGAAAAATAGTGTCGCAATTTTCTTGCTGTCGTAAATACTCCATACGCCAGTTTCTGGTATTGAGGGTACCGCTGTTTTGAAGGCGACAGTACTTCGCTGATGAAATATACTGGCCTCTGAACTCCATGGAGCTTTCCTTCTTCCTCTCTCTCGACTACCAGAACCGTGCTGACCACTTGAGGTGTGGCTGCAATGTATAGGAGGAGAGGTTCTTTCTCTTTAGGCGCCACCAATATTGGTGGTGTCGAAATTGTGCGCTTGAGGTTCTCGAAGGCCCTATCTGCTTCCTCATTCCATTGAAATTTCTCCCCCTGTTTGATCAATGCGTAGAACGGCAGCGCCTTTTCTCCTAGCCTGGCGACGAATCTGCTTAAAGCTGCGACTCGCCCCGTCAGCTGTTGTATTTCTTTCAACTTTGTTGGCTTCCTCATAGTTACGATGGCCTGTATTTTTTCGGGATTAGCTTCAATCCCTCTTGCTGATACTAAGAACCCGAGAAGTTCTCCCGCAGGAACGCCAAAGGAGCACTTTGTCGGGTTCAACTTAAGGCAGAACTTGTCGAGGTTGTCGAAGGTTTCCTTCAAATCTTCGATCAGTGTTGACCCCTTCTTTGATGTTATCACGACATCGTCAATGTAGACTTGTACATTTTTTCCAATCTGTGTTGCAAGGCACTTCTGCATCATCCGCTGATATGTTGCTCCCGCGTTTTTCAAACCAAAGGGCATTGTTTTGTAACAAAACACGCCGTAAGGTGTTATGAACGCTGTCTTGGCTTCATCTTCTTCTTTTAATCTGATCTGGTTATAACCAGAGTATGCGTCCAAGAAGGAAAGACATTCACATCCTGTCGTGGAGTCGATGATTTGATCGATCCTTGGGAGGGGAAAGTGATCCTTAGGACAGTGTTTATTGAGACACGTAAAGTCGACACACATGCGAAGGACTTTCGTGTGTTTCTTCGGCACCATCACTGGGTTAGCTACCCACGTGGCTTCTGTAGATATCTCTTTGATAAAACCAACATCTTTGAGTCGATCTATTTCTGATAACATAGCTTTGCGGTTTGGTTCCGAAAAACGCCGCAGAGGTTGCTTGATTGGTCTCGCGAGAGGATCCAAGTTGAGGTGGTGCTCGGCAAGTTCCCTGGGTACTCCTGGCATGTCAGCTGGACACCATGCGAAGATTTTCCAGTGCTCACGGAGGAACTCGACGAGCGCGCTTTCCTATGCGATATCCATGTTTGTTGCAATGGATGTCGTTTTCTTTGGGTCCGTCGGGTGGATCTGCACCTCTTTTGAATCCTTGGTAGTGTTAAAGGTTGGCTCCCTGAGAGACCTCCCTGTATCTGGCAGCACATCATAATCAGTGAGCCTTGGCGCCATATATTCTGCTTGCATCCCGAAAGTTTCTGACAGTCGATGAAAATCCTTGTCGCACTTATCAGACAGCGCGAAACTTCCCTTAATTGTGATAGGTCCCTTGGGTCCAGGCAACCTCCACAATAGGTACGTATAATGTGGTACCGCCATAAACCTGGCATATGCTGGTCGTCCCAACAAAGCGTGATATTGCGACGGGAAATCTACAACTTCGAACTCCAGATTCTCTATCCTGTAGTTTTCTCGGGTTCCAAACTGAACGTCGAGATTGATCTTGCCCAACGGATAACTTGGCTTCTCTGGTGTGATCCCATGGAAACGTGTATCAGTTGGTTTCAGGTTTGCCAGGGATATGTTCATCTTCCTCAATGTATCTGCATACATAAGGTTTAAGCTGCTGCCGCCATCTATAAAAAATCTCGACACGTCGAAGCCAGCAATTACTGCGGGTAGGATGAGTGCCGATTGTCCTGGTCGAGGAACTTGCTGTGGATGATCCGCAATTGTGAAGCCAATGTCTTGCCCTGACCAATTTAGGTACTCAACTGTTGGTGGGGGCATCTTCTCTGCCATGAACACTTGCCGTGAAATTACCTTCTGCGCCCTGTTGGATGGCCTAGCTTTCTGAATCATCGAGACCGCACCATTGGAGTTAGGATCAACGTATGGTGGTGGATGTGGTGCTGCCGCTATTCTGAGCTGGTGCCGATTTTCGTCCGTAATTGCGGGAGGAGGTGGAAGGTGGATTTCACTCCTTGGCCCCTGGGGGTTTCTGTTCATTGCTTGGGCATTTGCAATTCCTGCGGCTCGCAACATTGCTTGAAAATTGCGGCAGTCTTTTGGAGATGTCCTGACTGCCTCTTTCCGTTGCTGTCGAGATAAAAGTGCATTTGACACGGACCGTTCATCATCTCCTCGGGGGACACATAAGGTCTTTGAAACCTTGGTCCGCTATTTTGCCTGTTACCGCGAGAATCACCTCTATTGTCGCCTTGTTGCTCATTACTCCTTTGGTAGTCATCTCGACTATTCCCTCCAGGATTTCCCCGGAAACCAGCCGATATATGGCCAGGAGCGTCGTTGTTGTAGAACTGGCGAGAAAATCGCCTTCTATTTTGAAAATTTCGACCGCGATCCTTGATACGTCTCCAATGTATCGATAATTTCTTATGTTCCATGTTACTTTATTGATGATACCTACATGTTTTATGCACATTATATGTCATTATTATGCGTTTTCCGGAACTAACCTATTAACGAGATGCCGAAGTGCCAGTTCCTTTTCGCTGTTTTTGGTTTCAGAAATCCTAGTAACGAAATATTCTCGGAATTGGACGAAATCAACGCCAGTTCCTATTTTGCCCGAAGCATCCGAACACGAGAGCGCGAGAGGAGGGCCTGTGGGCCCAGATGATAGGGTGGCGCGGCCTGGGCCCTGGCCGCGCCAGCCTATGGTGTCGTCGCCCTTCGACCTTCGACGCTGCCCTTTCGCCTATATAAAGCCCCCATCGAAACCCTTACGGAGGAAGCCACGTACGCGAAACCTTCCGAGCCGCCGCCATCGCGAAGCCAAGATGGGGGACAGGAGTCTCTGTTCCGGCACCCTTCCGGACGGGGAAGTGCCCCGGAAGGCTTCTCCATCGACACCGCTGCCATCTCCACCGCCATCTTCATCACCGCTGCTGCTCCCATGAGGAGGGAGTAGTTCTCCATCGAGGCTAGGGGCTGTACCGGTAGCTATGTGGTTCATCTCTCTCCTATGTACTTCAATACAATAATCTCATGAGCTGCCTTACATGATTGAGATTCATATGATGATGCTTGTAATCTAGATGTCATTGTGCTAGTCAAGTGAGTTTTACTTATGTGATCTCCGGAGACTCCTTGTCCCACGTGTGTAAAGGTGACAGTGTGTGCACCGTGTGGGTCTCTTAGGCTATATTTCACAGAATACTTATTCACTGTTATGAATGGCATAGTGAAGTGCTTATTTATATCTCTTTATGATTGCAATGTGTTTTGTATCACAATTTATCTATGTGCTACTCTAGCAATGTTATTAAAGTAGTTTTATTCCTCCTGCACGATGTAATGGTGACAGTGTGTGCATCCGTGTTAGTACTTGGTTTATGCTATGATCATGATCTCTTGTAGATTGCGAAGTTAACTATTGCTATGATAGTATTGATGTGTATTATTCCTCCTACATAAGCATGAAGGTGACAGTGTGCATGCTACGTTAGTACTTGGTTTAGTCGTATTGATCTATCTTACACTCTAAGGTTACTTAAATATGAACATTGAATTGTGGAGCTTGTTAACTCCGGCATTGAGGGTTTGTGTAATCCTACGCAATGTGTTCATCATCCAACAAGAGTGTAGAGTATGCATTTATCTATTCTGTTATGTGATCAATGTTGAGAGTGTCCACTAGTGAAAGTCTATTCCCTAGGCCTTGTTTCTAAATACTGCTATCGCTGCTTGTTACTGTTTTACTGAATTACTACTGCTGCGTTACTACTGCTTGTTTACTTCCTACAATATTACTACCATCAACTGCACGCCAGCGAGCTATTTTCTGGCGCCGTACTATTGCTCATATTCATTCATACCACTTGTATTTCACTATCTCTTCGCCGAACTAGTGCACCTATTAGGTGTGTTGGGGACACAAGAGACTTCTTGCTTTGTGGTTGCAGGGTTGCATGAGAGGGATATCTTTGACCTCTTCCTCCCTGAGTTCGATAAACCTTGGGTAATCCACTTAAGGGAAACTTGTTGCTGTTCTACAAACCTCTGCTCTTGGAGGCCCAACACTGTCTACAAGAATAGAAGCTCCCGTAGACATCAAGCACTTTTCTGGCGCCGTTGCCGGGGAGGAAAGGTAAAAGGCACTCATACTTCGGTTCCAGGTAACAGTACTTTTCTGGCACCATTGTGTGTGTGCTCGAAGCTATTTCCTTTAGATCCTGCAATTGCATCTTTTTGTTTCTTGTTTTTATTTTCACTAGTTAGGCATAATGGAAAACAACAAAAAAATTGGTGAGCTTTTTAATCTTTTTCCTAATTTAGAATTGTTTGATGCGAAAATTAAAAAACCTATGGAACCTTATTTACATGATAGTAGCAATGTTATTAGTATGAATGCAATTACTGCTAATGCTATGAAGAAGTCTAAGCTTGGGGAAGCTGGTTTTTGTGATCTTTTTAGCTTCCCATCTTTAGGGGAGAAAATTTGCTCTGATAATATTTTATCTCCCATATGCGATAACTCTAATGATGCTTCTGATATTTTAAATCCACCTGCTGAAAGTATTCCTTACAAGATACCTATGAAAATTATTGAACGTGTTATGGATAACCGCTATGAAGGGGATGGAACTGTTCATCCTGAAGATCATTTACTGTTTTTGCATGAATTATGCGGGTTATTCAAGTGTGCATGTATTTCAATGGATGAAGTTAGGAAGAAATTATTTGTTATGTCGCTATCTGGTGAAGCGGCGCATTGGTATAAACTGCTGAAGGACGGGCGCTCTCTTGATTGGAAGGATATTGTGCCTCTATTTTATTCCAAGTTCTATCCTCCAAGTGAAATTCACAAAGATCGAAACCGTATATATAATTTTTGGCCTCATGATGGAGAGAATATTGCCCAAGCATGGGAGAGATTGAAGTCCTTAATGCTCAAATGCCCCAATCATGAGTTTCCAGGTAATATCATCATTGATAATTTCTATGCAAGACTTTCTTTTCAGGATAAAACCTTGCTGGATACTTCTTGTTCTGGATCATTCACACGCAATAAAGAAGAGTTTAAATGGGACCTTCTTAATCGGATTCAGGAGAACGCTGAAGATTGGGAGAACAACAAAGGTGAAGAGTCAGGTATAAATTATGATTATGAATGCATTGAAACTTTTATGGATACTGATAAATTTCGAAATATGAGTGCTACTTATGGTCTTGACTCTCAAGTTGCTGCAAATCTTTATAAAGCCTTTGCTTCTCATTTTGAATTGCCTAAAAAGAATTTTGATAAGTATCATGAACCTTTTAAAGAGGCTTGCATGAAGAATGAAATTGTTGTTAATAAGCATGCTCAAACTCCTAAGAATGCTATTTCCTATAAGCATGTTAATTTTTGTGGAATACATAGACCTTGTGGAATTAATCAAATCAAAGATGAATATTGTATCCATCATGCTAATGAAAAAACTAGAAAGTGGTTTAGGGCTCTAGATGATCTTGGTAAAAAAGTTTGTGCCCTCTATCCTTTTATTTGTGAAGTTTGCCATGAAGTGGGTCATTTTAATTTTCAATGCCCCTCCAATGATAATTTGAACCCAATGAGTGCTGCAAATTTGTATTGTGATGATGAAATTACTCCTAATCAGCATGATGAACTTACTTTATTTTTGGGGTGTGAAGAACTGTCGAGAAAAATCTCTTTGTTACATATGAGTGATCTTGATATTGATGATGTCCTGCATGGGTGTTTTTCTTATTGCATTGATAATAGCCATACAAATACTTACATACAAAATATTTTAGAAGATGACACCTTGCCAAAATATGATAGGACCGCTGTGTGTTTTCAACTAATTAATGAAAAGGAGGGATCCTCCCAAGTTTCTTCTATTGTTTCTAAAAGAAAATCAGGTTATGCGGACAAGCCACCCTTCAAGCCTCTTCCTCCTAAAGAAGGGAACGAGGAGAAGGAAGAGAAGAAGAAGAAGAAGAAGAAGAAGAAGAAGAAGAAGAAGAAGAAGAAGAAGAAGAAGAAGAAGAAGGAGAATAAAAAGAAAGAGGTAACGGCGTATCCCCGCGTGAATGAGATAACGCTAGGTAACCGTAAGTATGTTGCTCCTAATGATTATTGTGATAATGAATCTGAATACGATGATCTTCCTATGCCCTTTACATACATTAGCGATCATGATTTGAATGAGCATACTACTTTTGATATTACAAATCTCTGGGAAACTAATTCTGAAAATGATAATAATTGCCATAGTGTCAGTGCTATCCATGCTTCCTCCCATAATGATATAGAAAGCTCTAAGCTTGGGGAAGAGGTGTTTGAAAATCCTTTTGCTACTGGTCATTATGTTCTTGATACATCTCCTTCTAATAACAATGATGGTATGGTCATAGATAAATCGACTGTGAAAGATAACTATTCTATTTCTTATGATGACACTGTGCCTCCGATCTTTGATGATTATTATAAAGAATGCTATGATATAGGTTATAACTATCCTTATGAAACTTGTCATAGTCATGATTGGATTACCAAAAACAATTCTTTTAATATGCAACTTGTTTACCATGTTCAAATTCTTGATAATAATCTTGCTCCAATTACTATTAATGAGAATAACTCTTCTTATGCCAAAATTAATGATACTTCTATGCATATGAACCATGATAAGAATGTTTTAAGTGATGGGTATATTGTGGATTTCATCAATGATGCTACTGAAAGTTATTATGAGAGAGGGAAATATGGCTATATGCATCTTAATAATATTAAGTTTCCCCTCTTTATGTTGAGAATCTTGAAGTTACTCGTGTTTTATCTTCCTATGCTTGTTACTTTGCTCTTCATGAACTTGTTTATTTACAAGATTCCTATGCATAGGAAGCATGTTAGACTTAAATGTGTTTTGAATTTGCCTCTTGATGCTCTCTTTTGTTTCAACTTCTATTTCTTGCGAGTGCATCATTAAAACTGTTGAGCCCATCTTAATGGCTATAAAGAAAGAACTTCTTGGGAGATAACCCATGTGTTTTTTACTACAGTACTTTGTTTTATATTTGAGTCTTGGAAGTTGTTACTACTGTAGCAACCTCTCCTTATCATGTTTTTGTGCCAAGTAAAGTTTCTATGTTAAAGTTGATGTTATATTTGGGATCGCTGCGCAGAAACAGCATTTCTGTCTGTCACGAATTCTGGCACAAGTCTCTGTAGAAAATTCGAAAAAATCTGCCAATTTACGAGCGTGATCCTCAGATATGTACGCAACTTTCATTAGTTTTGAGTTTTTCCATTTGAGCAAGTCTGGTGCCATTTTAAAATTCGTCTTTACGGACTGTTCTGTTTTTGACAGATTCTGCCTTTTATTTCGCATTGCCTCTTTTGCTATGTTGGATGAATTTCTTTGATCCATTAATGTCCAGTAGCTTTATGCAATGTCCAGAAGTGTAAAGAATGATTGTGTCACCTCTGAATGTGTGAATTATTAATTGTGCACTAACCCTCTAATGAGTTTGCTTGAAGTTTGGTGTGAAGGAAGTTTTCAAGGGTCAAGAGAGGAGGATGATATACTACGATCAAGAAGAATGAAAAGTCTAAGCTTGGGGATGCCCCGGTGGTTCATACCTGCATATTTCAAGAAGACTCAAGCATCTAAGCTTGGGGATGCCCAAGGCATCCCCTTCTTCATCGACAAAATCATCAGGTTCCTCCCCTGAAACTATATTTTTATTCAATCACATCTTGTGTTCTTTACTTGGAGCGTCGGTTTGTTTTTGTTTTTGTTTGAATAAAATGGATCCTAGCATTCACTTTGTGGGAGAGAGACACGCTCCGCTGTTGCATATGGACAAATATGTCCTTAGGCTTTACTCATAATGTTCAAGGCGAAGTTTCTTCTTCGTTAAATTGTTATATGGTTGGAATTGGAAAATGCTACATGTAGTAATTGGTAAAATGTCTTGGATAATGTGATACTTGGCAATTGTTGTGCTCATGTTTAAGATCTTGCATCATATGCTTTGCACCCATTAATGAAGAAATACATAGAGCTTGCTAAAATTTGGTTTGCATAATTGGTCTCTCTAAGGTCTAGATAATATCTAGTATTGAGTTTTGAACAACAAGGAAGACGGTGTAGAGTCTTATAATGTTTACAATATGTCTTTTATGTGAGTTTTTCTGCACCGGTTCATCCTTGAGTTTGCTTCAAATAACCTTGCTAGCCTAAACCTTGTATCGAGAGGGAATACTTCTCATGCATCCAAAATCCTTGAGCCAACCACTATGCCATTTGTGTCCACCATACCTACCTACTACATGGTATTTCTCCGCCATTCCAAAGTAAATTGCTTGAGTGCTACCTTTAAAATTCCATCATTCACCTTTGCAATATATAGCTCATGGGACAAAATAGCCTTAAAAACTATCGTAGTATTGAATATGTACTTATGCACTTTATCTTTTATTAAGTTGCTTGTTGTGCGATAACCATGCTTCTGGGGAACGCCATCAACTATTGTTGAATATCATGTGAGTTGCTATGCATGTCCGTCTTGTCTGAAGGATCTATCACCTTAATGATTGGAGCATGCAAATTGTTAGAGAAGAACATTGGGCCGCTAACTAAAGCCATGAATCATGGTTGAAGTTTCAGTTTTGGACATATATCCTCAATCTCATATGAGAATAATAATTGCTACATGCTTATGCATTTAAGAGGAGTCCATTATCTGTTGTCCATGTTGTCCCGGTATGGATGTCTAAGTTGAGAATAATCAAAAGCGAGAAATCCAAAATGTGAGCTTTCTCCTTAGACCTTTGTACAGGCGGCATGGAGGTACCCCTTTGTGACACTTGGTTGAAACATGGCATTGCAAAGATCCGGTAGTCCAAGCTAAGTAGGACAAGGTGCGGGCACTATTAGTATACTATGCATGAGGCTTGCAACTTGTAAGATATAATTTACATAACTCATATGCTTTATTACTACCGTTGACAAAATTGTTTCATGTTTTCAAAATAAAAGCTCTAGCACAAATACAACAATCGATGCTTTCCTCTTTGAAGGACCATTCTTTTACTTTTATTGTTGAGTCAGTTTACCTATCTCCCTCCACCTTAAGAAGCAAACACTTGTGTGAACTGTGTATTGATTCCTACATACTTGCATATTGCACTTGTTATATTACTTTATGTTGACAATATCCATGAGATATACATGTTATAAGTTGAAAGCAACCGCTGAAACTTAATCTTCCTTTGTGTTGCTTCAATACCTTTACTTTGATTTATTGCTTTATGAGTTAACTCTTATGCAAGACTTATTGATGCTTGTCTTGAAGTACTATTCATGAAAAGTCTTTGCTTTATGATTCATTGTTTACTCATGTCATTACCATTGTTTTGATCGCTGCATTCATTACATATGCTTACAAATAGTATGATCAAGATTATGATGGCATGTCACTTCAGAAATTATCCTTGTTATCGTTTTACCTGCTCGGGAGCAGAACTAAGCTTGGGGATGCTGATACGTCTCCAACGTATCGATAATTTCTTATGTTCCATGCTACTTTATTGATGATACCTACATGTTTTATGCACATTATATGTCATTATTATGCGTTTGGAACTAACCTATTAACGAGATGCCGAAGTGCCAGTTCTGTTTTCTGCTGTTTTTGGTTTCAGAAATCCTAGTAACGAAATATTCTCGGAATTGGACGAAATCAACGCCAGGTTCCTATTTTGCCCGGAAGCATTCAGAACACCCGAGAGCCGCCAGAGGAGGCCTGTGGGCCCGGATGATAGGGTGGCGGCCTGGGCCCGGCTGCGCCCCTATGGTGTCGTCGCCCTTCGACCTTCGACGCTGCCCTTCGCCTATATAAAGCCCCGCATCGAAAACCCTTACGGAGGAAGCCACGGTACGCGAAACCTTCCGAGCCGCCGGCATCGCGCCAAGATCCGGGGACGGGAGTCTGTTCCGGCACCCTGCGGACGGGGAAGTGCCCGGAAGGCTTCTCCATCGACACCGCTGCCATCTCCACCGCCATCTTCATCACCGCTGCTGCTCCCATGAGGAGGGAGTAGTTCTCCATCGAGGCTCGGGGCTGTACCGGTAGCTATGTGGTTCATCTCTCTCCTATGTACTTCAATACAATAATCTCATGAGCTGCCTTACATGATTGAGATTCATATGATGATGCTTGTAATCTAGATGTCATTGTGCTAGTCAAGTGAGTTTTACTTATGTGATCTCCGGAGACTCCTTGTCCCACGTGTGTAAAGGTGACAGTGTGTGCACCGTGTGGGTCTCTTAGGCTATATTTCACAGAATACTTATTCACTGTTATGAATGGCATAGTGAAGTGCTTATTTATATCTCTTTATGATTGCAATGTGTTTTGTATCACAATTTATCTATGTGCTACTCTAGCAATGTTATTAAAGTAGTTTTATTCCTCCTGCGATGTAATGGTGACAGTGTGTGCATCCGTGTTAGTACTTGGTTTATGCTATGATCATGATCTCTTGTAGATTGCGAAGTTAACTATTGCTATGATAGTATTGATGTGTATTATTCCTCCTACATAAGCATGAAGGTGACAGTGTGCATGCTACGTTAGTACTTGGTTTAGTCGTATTGATCTATCTTACACTCTAAGGTTACTTAAATATGAACATTGAATTGTGGAGCTTGTTAACTCCGGCATTGAGGGTTCGTGTAATCCTACGCAATGTGTTCATCATCCAACAAGAGTGTAGAGTATGCATTTATCTATTCTGTTATGTGATCAATATTGAGAGTGTCCACTAGTGAAAGTCTATTCCCTAGGCCTTGTTCCTAAATACTGCTATCGCTGCTTGTTACTGTTTTACTGAATTACTACTGCTGCGTTACTACTGCTTGTTTACTTCCTACAATATTACTACCATCAACTGCACGCCAGCAAGCTATTTTCTGGCGCCGTACTATTGCTCATATTCATTCATACCACTTGTATTTCACTATCTCTTCGCCGAACTAGTGCACCTATTAGGTGTGTTGGGGACACAAGAGACTTCTTGCTTTGTGGTTGCAGGGTTGCATGAGAGGGATATCTTTGACCTCTTCCTCCCTGAGTTCGATAAACCTTGGGTAATCCACTTAAGGGAAACTTGCTGCTGTTCTACAAACCTCTGCTCTTGGAGGCCCAACACTGTCTACAAGAATAGAAGCTCCCGTAGACATCAATCCTCTTCTGGCGACCTGTGTCGCTTGTTATATATTGCGTCTTCTCCATCTGCCCACTTGTTGGCTATCTCCATCAGTGCTGATATTGTCTTAGGGTTAGTTCTCCCTAAGTCCTCGACGAAATCTCCCCGCCGAATTCCTGCCACGAACGCGTCTATTGCTCTCTCGTCAGATATATCCTCTGCCGAGTTTTTAATGATGTTCCACCTCTGTATATATTTTCTCATCGACTCGTCGTGTTTCTGTCGACACGCCCTCAACTCTTCCAATGATGCAGGTTTCTTGCAGGTGGATCGGAAATTTCTCACGAAGATATCCTCGAAATTATCCCAGCTGTCGATGGAGCCTGGGGGAAGTTTCTTTATCCAAGATCTCGCGGCACCACTCAAGTGAACTTGGATACTTTGCATGGCTGTTGCTCTGGTTCCTCCTACTAGCTTCACCATCTCGAGATAATCAACGAGCCAATCCTCGGGATCCTGCAGGCCGTCGAATTTCTTGAAATTCTCGGGTAACTTAAACCCTTTTGGGACTCGAGTCTTTCGAACTCTTCTCGTAAAGCACGGGAGTCCACACATATCTTCGTCGGCAACTTCTGGTGAATGCTGACGTTCTCTTCTTTCTTGTCGCGCTCTATCCACCCTAACTTGAACTGCTGTGTCTCTTGCTCCACTTGTTCTTGGTGGATCTTGAACCGCTGCGGTGGGTCGTGGACTATTTTGCCTAGGATTTTCTTCGGGAGGCGTGGCTGCGAACGCTGTTCCCATAACTCCAACTCCAGCCATTGCCATATTGAACAATGCTTCTCTCGGGTCCCCAGGGGGTGGTCTGGACGCGAGGATGTAAGCTTGCGTTGCCATGTATCCTGCTTCTGGCGTTTTCGGGATGATATTTCCCCTTGTATCAATCGACATGAAGGACATGTCGAGATTTTGAATTATGTTTCCTCTCTCTTCTTCGGGTATGTTTTGCAGCCGAGATCTTGCTCTCCTCCGAGCGTCTCTGTGACTGTCTGCCGAAGTTCCTGATTGTCGACTGAGCTCTGCTCGACGCCTGCTTGATGCGGAGGCTGCCTCTTTTCTTCTATTCAGGGATGCTGTCTCTTTTTCCAGCTCCCTACTCACACGAGCAAGTCTATATTGATAGGCTTGTAATTCTTGTGCAGTAGCAGTGGTAGTCATTGGTTCTGAACCGTCCATGGCTCTTGCGGCCCTATCCCACGCTGCTTGCGGGAGTTGAACTCTTTCGCGAGGTGAGGTCCCGACATATTTAGTGCCTAGGCCTCTTCTGAGATCAGCGGGATCGACGTATGGATTTCCCAAATCATCGAAAGCCTCTGACGTCTCTGGTTCTGCTCGGCTTGCCTCTTCAATTGCATAGATTTGATGATATTTTGAGTATTGATTTTTGTCGGGATTGGTGACACCATCATATAGATTGGTGAAGACCTTTCCGATGGCGCAGATTTGTCGATGAAGTTGAAGCTGTCGACGCTGTCGGAATCGCTGCTTATAAAGGAGTCCGCAGACGACTCGAAAGATGTGTCGCTGAAGATTTTGGCGAGCTTTCCGCTTGCCTTGGTGTCGATGAAGCGTGGCGACGAAAACTCCCCGTCACTCGACGAAAAGCCAGAATCGATCGCTGAAAATTCCGACGAGATCGGAACTTCGAGACGATAGGATCCTTCCTTGTTGACGCCAAATCGGAATTCTCCGAACGTCATGACGATGGGCTCCTCCAGATAGGCACATGCATCCATACGGGAGGGCGGGTGAGGAATAAAATCGACTAGATCAGTTTTTTCCCGTTTACCTCGATCCATCGCATTGCTAGCCACCGACGAAGTCGACGATTCTGGACGTGCCATCGAGATCAGCTCCTTGCAGCCTCTAATCCCCACGGACGGCGCCAATTGACAAAGGATTAATTTGTCAATGCCTACAGATTGTAGACTAGGGTTTTGTTAGAAGTAGAGGGCAAGTAGATCTCGAAGGTTTCAGCCGAAAAGTACTCGCGATTATGAAAACTAGGGTTTGTTGACAATAGATTCGATCCTTTCTTTGTCCCTCGACTCCCCCTTATATAGAGGGTGGAGCCGAGGGTTTCGTAATACACAAGTTACAGAGTTCGGGAGGGTTTCGTACCCAACCCGTAAGATTACAAATCTCTATCTTTCCTAATACAAACTATCTTTCCTTAACACTAAATGGGCTTCTAAGTCTTCTTATTCTTCGAGTCCTGGGCCTTTAGTAAACCCCGGGTACCATCTTTGGCAGGCCCATTGGGGATGCCTATGTCAGTAGCCCCCGAGATTTTTCTTGAATCGAAGATCATCATAGAAGATAACATATACTTGTATGCAACCAACAACAAACTATATCACAATTGCCAAGAACAATTCACTGTTGAAACTTCAACATAGAGATACAATAGATCATGGAAAAATAATATATTGCATCATACATCATGTTTTCCAAGATATTACAAGGGGGAGATGAAGATGGTGCAGAGGGTGTTGATGAAGAGATGCAGTCTGTGGAGGAGGTGGCGATGAACATCTTCGGGACGAAGTTTTCTTTAAGGGGGCGGCTGTAATGTCCCAGGTTTAGAGACAATCGAGGGGTAGATTTTAGAAAGGGATGTGCATTGCATTGTAAATTCTGGGGAAATTTCGCGCTTTTAAACAAAAACTGCATCGAAGGGGGACAAGTTTCTCTCTCGACACCTTACAGGGTTAGGGTTTCGAGAGTGCGACAAACTTGCATCTCAACTTCAACTAGGGTTTTGAGAAGAGAGGGGAGAGTTTGCATGATTGAATTCTAAATTAAGTTGTATGATTGAATTCAAACTTAAGTTGCATGATTGAATTCAAACCAAAGTTGAATTTGAATTTCAAATTCAAACATTAAATAAATACCCATAATTCAATTGTGAGGAAATTCATTAAGTAAATTATAAATAATACCCAATATGAACAATACAAATAATAAGTAAAGCTCATTAGAGAAAAATTTGAGCTTTATTGATAAATACACAAGATACATTGTCTTTACAATATTCACAATTGAAATAAATGAATATTACAACACATTACAAGATTTGGCAAAAACAAAAGAAAAAGAAAATTACAATTCAATGAACAATTCTAAACTACAAGCTAATCTCCAATGGATGCTTGAGTTTGATCTTCACTTGATCTTCACTGATCATCTCCAAGCTCCCTGCACACTAACACAATAAAGCAAGAGTTATGCCAAGTGGCAAAGCCACTTGGCAGGTTAGAAGATAAATGGCAAAGGAAGAGATATTCTCACAGCTCTGCCGAGCTGATCTACTCAAAGCCAAGCACAAGCCAGATACCAAGTATCTGGTACACACACACAGCCAAACTGCTCACCAGGCAGTGTGCATGCTACAACACACACACACAGTGAGTCACCAAGTGTGCAGACTTGTCGACCAAGAGAGCAAGGCAAATATCATATAAAACCTTTTCCATCGCCAGAACCAGCAAACCATCGACAGCTTCTGGTAAGTCACCGAAATCAAAAACACAAGAACAGAAGAACAAGCTTGCTGTTCAACATGCCGTAAACCATCACGAGCGAGATCAAGCACCACGGGCTTGCAAGGAGGAGCAGGGCAAGCAAATCACCACACTGAAGTAATCCTCTACACCAACAAACCATATAGGAGCTGGAGTGAGGTATAAACAAGATCAACCTGAGCAAAACCCTGTTTTGCTCATAAATAAGCATACAATGCATCACAGAAGCCAAATGGGTAGAATACCCTGTTTGTATCATCATCTGGCTACTAAGCCATTTGGTGCAAGCAAACTGAAGTTTAGCCAGAAGGAAATCACCCAAGGGAACATTGGTATGTCAGCATGGTGACACTACCAGAGGAATCCAACATGGATTATGAAAGATCGAGATGTCGCCTAGAGGGGGGGTGAATAGGCAATTACAAACTCTTTCGGATTTGTCTTGTAAGAATGCGGAATTAAACTATCGTTTAGTTTACAAGCACAAACCCTAGATATGCTAAGCTCAACTAGGTATAACAATAACAACTAGAGCTAAGCAAGATAGGCACAAGATATATGTAGCACAAGTGATAGCAAGATATATATATACTTCAAGCACGATGGCTATCACAAGGAAAGAGAGCTCGGGTATAGAAATAACCGAGGCACGCGGAGACGAGGATGTATTCCCGTGTTCCCTTGCTTTGCAACAAGGTACGTCACGTTTGGAGGAGTGGAGGTCCCACGAAGGATTCCCCGCGCCACGAAGGCTCACCCTATTCTCCGAACCACACCCACGAAGGATAATGGCCCTTTCCTTATGGTTAGCTTTTCCTCCGCTCCGGAGATGGCAAGCTCCACAACCACTTCACAAGCTCCACGAAGGAGAAGCCCGGGCCTCTTCACAATCTTCTTGAAGAGATCACCGGAGCACCAACCGCCAAGCCAACTAGGAGGTTTCCCTCCAAGAGTAACAAGCTCACGGTCTCTCACTCGAACTAATCGTGGTGGAGAGCTCAACACTATGCAATGATGCAAAGCAAGAACACCGGAGGTGTTCAAGTCCTTCACACTCAAATCCCACCAAAGCAACGAATGCTAGGATGAGATTGGAGAGGAAGAACAAGGGGAAAAGTCAACCAAAGACTCCAAGATCTAGATCCCAAGAGATTCCCTCACTTAGAGAAGAAATGGTTTGGTGGAAGTGTAGATCTAGATCTCCTCTCTCAAATCCTCAAATATGAGCAAGAATGGTTGGAGGAATCAAGGGGGAGAGCAAGTTCTTCAAATAGCAACAATGGAGGTGAAGAAAGGGGAAGAACTAATTTGGCTCAAGATGGAAGAAGGGTATTTATAGCCCAAGTGGAAAAATAACTGTTGGGGGAAAAAAACAGAAAAACGGGCAGCAATTTCGGCAAAAACGGCCCAGCCGGTCCAGAGCCGGCCGCGGGCTGGCAGACAGGCGGGCCAGTCGGACCGGCCAGCAACGGCTGAGCGCGGCTGGCGGGTGGAAAAAGGCCACGACGCGGCCGAAGCCAGCGTGCGCGGCGAGGCAAGGCGACGCGAGAGCGCAGGCAGCGCACCTGGGCCGTCGGGCGGTGAGGCCCAGCCGCCGGGACGCGGGGCGGCGCGGAGTGGAGCGGACGCGGGAGGCGCCGATCCGTGGGAGGCCGGTTCGGCGGCGGCGCGCGGGGTTGGCCACCGGGCCTGCGACGGACGGCCCAAAGGCCAGGATCAGCCGGATGGCACCGGTTCCAGGCGGTTTCGGCCGGTGGGCCGGCGCCGCCCGGCCGGCTGGCCCCTTCCCTTTTTCTTTTCTTTTCTTCTTTAATAACAATTGCTCCCGAACTCCGATTCGAATGAAACCAACTTTGTTTGGAAGATAACAACGAATGCTATCTAATAGAAAGTGAAAACCCAAGAATCTGTAGGAGGGGATTTTATCATGAATATAAAAGGTAGAACCTTATATCATGAATAACCGGTAAAATCACCCAACCTCGAAAACGCAATAGAAGATGCATGCGAACTCCGTTTTCGATGAACTTGGGCTTGTTGTAAAGCTAGCAACAAGCTCAAGAACCTCACATAGAGAAATACCAAGAAGCAATAAGAATATGCAACGCATGCAAGGATTGAGCTCCCTAAGACGATGTGATCAAGTTACCCAACCGAAAGCCCCTCTTAATAGTGCGGCTATCTATCCTATAATCCGGTCTCCCATCAACCACCTCGAGACCGGTAAAAGGAAAACCTATCAAGGTCATACCTTTGCCTTGCGCATCCCGCTTGATCTTGATGATAACACTTCACGCTCCACTCAAGCCGGAATGCATCACTTGATCATTGTCGCTTCGTGTATACTCACAAATGCTCCCCCATACACCATGATGGGAAAGCTTCATTGATGCACATCTTCACATGTCCATTATCACCAAATGGACGGCAAGCTTCAAGCATGTGATCCACTCAAGATGCTCATCTTGAACTTGCCCAACTCAACCTTGTATCTTCTCATACTCACTTAAGATAGAGCATGGCTAATATTGAGTTCCACATAAGAACTCCATCTTCATTTCTTCTTCTTGATCATATCACATATATATCTTCATACCGATGATCTTGATGCCAATACACAAGGTATATCTTTATCTTCATGGCATCCATACTTGAATCCAACACATGGAGAGCAAGTAGTACCTATGGAATATTCCTTCATATAAACTCAATGAAAACATTAGTCCATAGGGGTTGTCATTAATTACCAAAACCACACATAGGGGCAATGTACCCTTACAATCTCCCCCATTTTGGTAATTGATGACAACCACAATAAGAGGGTTTATATAATGAATATTAGTGACAAGTACGCAACTTATCCGAGAATAAGTTGTATACAAGAGGTTGTATTTGATATGGTCAAGTAACACAAAGCAACTAGTCCATATCAAAACCGACTCTACTCACACAACTACAACTAATGCAAGGGATGTGAGTAGAACCAATATATATAGAGCAAACTCCCCCACAATGTATGCACGTGTGATGAACATGAATTCATTGCATACATTGTCAAGATTAACCTTTGGGACAATTTCCACTATATATATATACAACCATGCAAGACATATAAATATGGAATGCATGAGAGGCAAAACACTTAAGCACAAACCAAACTTAAGTATAAAACCATTCCCTTAAACCCTCTAAACTTCTCCCCCATTGGCATCGATTGTCAAAATGGGTGAAAAATTTAGAAGGCCAATATAATGTGAGTTCCTCCCCAAAGTGTGCACTTCTCATAATTTGAGTGGAATCAAATGCACATATCCAATGATGAATACTTGAAGGAAATCAAACTATATTGAGGATCAAAGATTGCATAAAGATAACATGGTGAGGTGAGCTTCAACAAATAAAGCAAGCAATCAAAGATCCAATTGGACAAACAAAGATATCATGATAAGAGAGATATAGTGCTCTAAAAATAAGAAAGCTCCCCAAGGTTCGTGCACAATTTATAATGTTTGCATTTGAATACAATATGCACAAACATGGAATCCTCACTCCCTATATATCATTTAGAACGCAACTAGGATAAAGAGAATATGCTTATCAAGAACAACTTTAGTCCAACAATTACGAGATATGAGTGCAAGAAGGAAAACAAATAAACCAAGCACTCATAAATCTCCTTTACCAACACCACTAAGAAACAAAGGATAAAAGATGGTTGGCAAAGAACAAAGATATCAAGGTGATGGATTAACGCTCTTATGTATATAAGTTTCTAAAGTGGACAATGATCCATAAAGAAACATGCACACACAAGAGGTTAACAAAATAAATAAGACAAGATATCCAAGATGAAGTCATAAAATATACCAAAGGATGTTTGCTTAAAAAGCATATATAGCCTATGGCTCCAATATTCACTTGTGGTATATGAATGAGCTTCAACAAAGAAAATCTCAAAAACATCACAACCAACAATAAGGGAAGTAAAGCTAGTTGGAATGTTTTGAGAAAGGCAACAAGTATCATAAATATGGATTTATTTCGCAATTTCATCAATATTGGACATAAGAGCTCTTTGAGGAATTGATATGCAATAAATTGCTAGAGGGCATATTTGAGATAGGTGAATCATAAACATGATATATATATATATATATATTCCTATCATATGCATCTTCTCAAATTACTCAAATGTACAATAAGAAGTTTTCTTTAAAAGGATTTTTCAAGAACCTCAATATTTTCGAAATAAAGAATTTCATGCCAAGATGCAACCTACAAGAGGTTGGATGCTATATGAGTATGCATGAATAAGATACTTGTTACCGAGATAGCAATGGCATGATGTAGTAGATAAGAGTTCATCGATCATCCTAGTCTTGACTCCAATTCTCATATGGTGATAACACCTTCCTTATAGATGAGACAAGCCTCCATTGCATCTCCAATGTACCTAAAACATTATTCAAGTACATCTTGGCCCCCAAACTTATTGGGTCCAACATGGTTAGACAAACCACAATATATAGGACACACTCCATATAAATATGTGCATATTTAGATGAAATTTGAATTTCATGCACATCTTAGCCATTTAGGATTTGATGGAGTATACCCTATATAATGGATCAAACAAAGCAAGCATGCTACAAATATAAACAAATTACATATAAGCACACATAAAGACTTTAAAGATCCAAGAAAGATATACTTTGGACAAAACACCAAAAGAATCGAATAAGGCATAAAGGTGTCACCAAACAAATTTGTTGTCCAAAATATATCAAAGACGCAAATCACAAAAGATTTGTTCAACAAAGTTCAACAAATGAACTAAGAAGAAACCATTGAGCATAAAGGATGAAATAAAGCAAACATGCTCAAGGATTTATCTCATTCAAGCAAATGAATCATGTAAGAAAGAATGAGATAGCAAACTCCCCAAAAGAGCAAGGTTCAAACAAAATAAACCAAACCCTATACACTTTTCACAATGGCACAATGTACCGTAAGGAAAAAGGTTTGTCTTCCAAAACAAACACTTGATATGAATCAAGAGAATTTATCAAAAGATTTTTCAAAGGGACAAGGAAGACACATGGGAGCAACAAAGATTTGTTGGAAATAAAATAAGGCAATAAGAAACAATCCAAGGTGAAGATGATCCAAAAATTCAACCACATACAAGGTTATCAATTGTCAAAGACAATGAGTATATTGGAAATAATTTCCGGTGGAGTATTCACAATGTTAGTAAGGATCAACTTCACAATAAAAGGCATAGGATAAGTATATAGAATTGAGCACTATGCACGGATGAAGATTCTTGATAGCTTCAACTAGTCACACAATCACGCACGGCAATGATTAGAATAACTTGAAGCAAACGGTGTCCCAAATAAGATATAGAGATATGTATTTGAGGAAAACCGTACCAAGAATTTCTTATTCAAACAAGAACCAAAAGATGAGCAATAAAATCTTTTTACTACAAGTGGAGCTTGTTTGAGCAAACATGCCACCTAAGAACAAGATAATTAAGAGCATTAACTCTAAGTGGCATAACCTCATATGTTCACATTTTCTAGGCTTGTGATATGTACAAAACATATTACTCCCCCATAATGTGATAAAACATTTCTTCTAAACAAGAGGCAACTTAAAATTCAACTAGAGATGATTAATGGATATTTTAGAATTTGAATTTCTCATGAGTATGACACACCACATAGTGACTAGATAATCTTGCAATATCAATACTAGGTGGTGGTACCCATGTACACACATTTTAAAGAAAGAGAGATGCACAAAGCATATCACTCCCCCAAAATGGGATGTTCCATTAATCACTTCAAAGAGAGCCAAATAAGATATCATCAAAATGCATTAGGCTCCAAAACAATACACAAGTATATGATGAGTCAAACAAACATACTTGAATACACAAGATAGGTAAGTAAGACACAACACATACACACAAATATTTGGTACAAAACCAAACATGCAAAGGGGCAAGTAACTTACAATAAATATGATGAGTTGAAGTATAAGTTACCGCAAAGAGGAACATTGGATATAAGATATAGATGATAATCCATATGACTTGACTTGGTCAAAATATAATATATGAAGATCCCTTAATTCTTCATGAAGTAGCCAAGTCTCCAATGACCTCCATATGCACCTATTGATTACGTTTGAGCTTGTTGGTCCCCAACCAAGTTGGGTCCTAAGAGGTTAGTCACAATAGGCTTGGCAACCCAAATGGTCCTTTTCTTGAGACCACTTTGAGTTCCAACAAACTTGGCAAACACATTGCCATCCTTATCCTTCCCTAGAGAATAATCATCATCAACAATTATAGGGTTAGATAAGGTACCACTTAAACATGAAGAAGCAAAGTGCCCCTTCACACGGCATAAGTAGCAAGTGTTCCCCTTTCTCTTCTTTATTGATTTCTTCTCTTGGGGAACAACATCTTGATTCTTCTTGGGAAGTGGCCTATCTTCAACTTGAGGTCGAGCATGAGCTTGACCTTGACCTTGTGGCCGTTTCCCTTGTTGTTTCTCACTCAAGTGCTTCTTCTTCTTCAATGGGCATGATCTAACATGATGCCCTTCAACCTTGCACTTGAAGCAAACCAACTTGGCCGGATCCTTGACTTTGTCTTGGCCCTTCTTCTTGTTGCTCTTGCTCTTGGACTTGTTCTTGTTATTGGAATTGAATCCAAGTCCACTCTTGTCATTGGGGGATTGTTGCATACTCAACATCTTGTCAAGTGCGGATTTCCCTTCATGACGCTTTTCCAAGTCTTTCTTTAAAGAAAGGACTTGGGCCTCGAGCTCTTTGATTTCCTCTACATGGTTAGTAGAAATACAAGTACTAGAGGAAGTAGAAGCTTCATTGTTAGAGCAACAAGGCAAAGCAAGTAATCCAACACAAGGTGTATCACTAGTTTGACTAGATGGACTACTAGGACTAGCACATGTCAATATAGCATTTGTAGTAGAGATTGTGCTAATGTCCACATGAGGCTCACAAGATGTTACCTTAGTGATACAAGCCTCATGAGCTAACTTTAGCCCATCATAGGAAATTAGAAGGTCATCATGAGAGCCCGAGAGCTTTTTATGACTTTCTTCCAATTCCCTATAATTGCTAGTTAGCAACTCAAGTTGAGCCCTTAACTCAACATTCTCCTTTAAGATAGATGCTTCACAAGAAGTAGAGTTAGTAGCACAAGCATCAACAATAGTTTTCTCATTTTCATGCTTATAGGATTCAAATTTTTGTGTGAGCATAAAATTAGTATGCTTCTCATCTTTTAGCTCATGCTTGAGGAGAGTGAATCTCATTTCCCCATTTTCAACATGGGACTCCAACTCCACTATGGTTTCCCTATATTTACTCAAGGTATCCATAGAGTGTTCGAGATTAGCACGAGCTTCTTTATTACCATGAAGAGAAGCATATACCATTGCCATATTATGCACCAATATATTATATTCTTCATCATTATCATCATCATCACTCTCATCATTAGAGGAAGTGTTAGGAGTCAAAGTAGGAGATACCTTTGATCCATTTGCCATAAGGCACATGTGCATACCGGAGGATGAAGATGAAGAAATTCTTGAATCCTTATTTGAAAACATGTCTTGATCCATAGAGTGTTCGGTTTCCTCTACATTGTTAGTCAAACAACTAGAGGAGATAGAAGCATTTTGATTATGGGAGCAAGACAAGGCAAGCATATCATCATGGGATTTATGTGAGCAATTTACACATGATATGCGAGGACTATCAACACAAGCATGTAGATTATTTTCAATGCAAGATGTGTTTAAGTCCAAAGAGGAAACATTGCAATGAGATAGAGATGAAGAGTCATCACTATTGAGCACAATATCAACATTGCAATTTTCCTCACCACTCACCATATCATTACCTTGTGTCTTGCAACACGTTGGTGAAGTGGAAGAAGATGATATATCATCACGACCGGAGGTGGAAGCAACTTGGAGCTCTTCATGATGTGAAGGGGAAGAGAGCTCCTCGGAGTCACCACCGACCAATTGAGAAGTGGATCCACCAAACATTTCCTTAAGCTTGATCCACATCTCATGAGACGATTTTCGCTTTATATATATCAAGAACCTACGAAAATCGGGTCTCAAGGAGAATAAAAGCTCATTAGATACTTGAGCTTCAAGATGTAACACTACAAGAAAAGTTCTGATAGACAACGTCTCAAAATCGTCCGCTAAGGGGTATTTTTCGTCGCCTATGGGCCTAACCCGACGATATGGGTTCCGTTGTGGAAACTGCGTCAGGCAAAGTCCAACGACGATTTTTTCGGTCCGTCGCGCTTGGGCGCCCTTCCGCCACGGAAAATCGGACCGTTGCGGAAGTGTTTTCGGGAGCCCGTTGACTGCTGACGTCATGCAAACTGACACGTGGCAGACGCCGTTAACTGGCAGTTAACGGCGTTAACCGGCTGAAACCCCGTGGTAGATGGTAGGCCCACACGAGGCCTGCCACGTCTTAAGCGGGCCGGGCCAGATGACATAGTTTGACCGGTCAACTATATAGCTGGGCTGGTCCATTAGTTACGTGGGCCGGGCCTAACCTCTAATGTTGACTGGTCAAAACTTAAATGGGCCGGCCCATTTAACATGTGGGGTCCACCTTACAGCAACGGGCCGGCCCAAGAAGCAAGTGGACCGGGCCAAAACACAGTGGGTCCCACTTTCCTGTTAAAGGGCCGCCCATTTAGTGTGTGGGGTCCACCGTAGAGCAAGTGGGCCGGGCCAAAAACACAGTGGGTCCCACTTTCCGTAAAGGGTCGGCCCATTTCGTTTGTGGGGTCCACCATACAGCAAGTGGGCCGGCCCAACAAAATAGTGGGCCGGGCCAAAAACAGTGGGTCCCACTTTCTAAGGCGGCCCATTTCGTATGTGGGGTCCACCATATAGCAAGTGGTGGGCAAATAGTGGGCGGGCCAAAAACACAGTGGGTCCCACTTTCCGCTAAAGGGCCGGCCCAATTAGTATGTGGGGTCCACCATATAGCAGTGGGCCCCAACAAGACAGTGGGCGGGCCAAAAAGGTGGGTCCCACTTTCCTCTTAAAAGGGGCCCATTTAGTATGTGGGACCACCATATAGCAAGTGGGCGGCCCAACACGATAGTGGGCCGGGCCAAAACACATGTGGGTCCCACTTTCCTGTTAAAGGGCCGGCCCAACTAGTATGTGGGGTCCACCATATAGCAAGTGGGCCGGCCCAACAAGATAGTGGGCCGGGCCAAAAACACAGTGGGTCCCACTTTCCTCTTGAAGCGCCGGCCCATTTATTTTGTGGGGTCCACCAAAAAGCAAATGGGCTGGCCCAACTAATTAGTGGGCCGGCCCAGTAGTTGGTGGGGTCCACCTTAAAGCAAGTGGGCCAGCCCAATTAGTGTGGGGTCCACCGTAAATCAAATGGGCTGGCCCAAGAAGTAAGTGGGCCAGCCCGTTTAGTTGTTGTTTATATGCCGGCATAATATGCGCTTTAGGATTTTGCGGGCAGGCACATATGTGATTTCGCTTAATAGGGCCGTTTAAGGGATGGGAATTCGTGATTTAGATACTGAGAATATTTACGCAGCATTGATTTCTGTCGGATAGCCTCACTTACCACAAGCACCAAAGAAAAAATGCGCGAAAGAACTATAAAAACTAACTAAATATTACATCAGCTGCAAGGCATTGAAAAAAATATTACAGAACCCAAAGAAATTGAATGGTAATTAAACCTAGCAATACAATGAAGCGATCCGGCAATCTTTTAAGTTGTCCATGCAGCACCTATATCTGAAACAAAGACATTACAAGTTAAGACAGCAACAATGGAAAGGCAAAGACACTACAATATTGTTTGGCAAAGAATTTGGAACTCATCATTTCGTCATTATAACAAGATCATTGTAATGCGCACAATAAGCAAACAAAGAGTGCATGCCGCATACCAACAGCCAATATAACAGAGCATGTTAGAATGAAACAGCAGACTTACTACTGTCGAGTCCCATGCAAACCAACATGTTCAGGGAGTACAAAATTGGCATGAACAACATAGTAGCAGGCTATAAATTTTGTAACAACGACTGAGCAAGATGAAGTTATGATGGCTACATCTACAGAGCAGGGAATGTAAACCAAAAATAGAAGTTACGATGGCAAAAGCTAAAGAGGAGGGAATGTGAACCAACATGTGCCAAGTGCAATTACTTCATTTTGGCCGTGAACTAAATAATACTCCTGAACTTATAGTGAAGGGGATGCAAATCAAGATGTTTCGGGATATAAACTTGTAATGAGCAACACATGGAGGATAGTTAATGCTGGAGCTTAGGATGGACCAGATACAGAATATAGTGGGATCACCTGTGAACTTGTATAAGAGGGAATGCAAACCAATATGTTCAGCTTTCCATATGTGAGCGTCATGCCAAGTCAGAGAAACAAGTCAATAATGCAGCTTTTGAAGAACAAGATGGCACGCAAAATTATTATCTAGTAGTATGACAAGTTTATTTGTACTACAGGCTAGATAGCAGAGTGATAGCATGCCAAACTAAGTCCTTACTTTGTTAGCTTACAATGAACTAGATACAAAACAATGGCATCACCTGTAGTACAGGGAATGCAAGCCAACATGTTCATGGAGTAAAAAATTGGCACAAACAACATAGTAGCAGGCCATAATTTTTGTAACAACGACTGAGCAAGATAAAGTTATGATGGCTAGATCTACAGAGCAGGGAATGTAAACCAAATATAGAAGTTACGATGCCAAAAGCTATAGAGCAGGGAATGCGAACCAACATGTGCAATTACTTAAAATTGGCCATGAACTAAATAATAGCAGGATGTTACTATAATACCTACAGTATAATTTTTGTAACAACGACTGAGCAAGATAGAAGTTATGATGGCTACATCTACAGAGCAGGGAATGCAAACCAAAATGTTCAATCGCTTAAAGTTAGCAATGAAGTAGAAAATAGCAACGTGTTACGGTCATAGCTAGGAATGAACTAAAAGAGCTTCAGACAAACAAGCATCTGAACCCAGAACATGGCGCTAAAACAAGGGACTTACATTAGGAGAAGCACTCTGTGGGAGTCACAGCAGATCTTCCTGGGGTTGATAGATCCGGTGATGAAGTACGCTACATGTGCTACTTGGGGTTGGAGAGACGGCCATTACACTTCATGGTTACTCATCTCATCTGCAATCGTTAGCACAAACAGGTTCCCCCAAGATTAAACAAGAACTTGCAGGCAAGCAATAGAAAAGCGACAGTAGAAGAGTTTAGATCATGCACGGCGCCGGTGAAGCAGATCCGGTTCATGCACAGCGGTGTCGGTGAGCAAGATACGATGCGGTGGACGACGGATCCGGCGAAGCGGCTCCGGTGGGGTGGACGATACCGCAGCTGAAGCGACTGCGGTAGACTGCTGGATGAGCATATGGTTTCGAGGTTCGGCGGGGATGATCCGGTCCGGTTGATGACGGCGTCGATGAAGCGGCTCCGGCAGGCAGCCGGATGACGAGGATCGCGAGGGCTCGGGTAGGCCAGGGAAGTCCGGCGGGGATGTTCCGGTGCGGTGGTCGTGGAGGTGGGAGAGAGGGACTTGGGAAGTTCCGGTGGGTGGTCTGAGGGAAATGAATTTTTTTGGGAGGGTTTCCGGGCTAGGGAGGTGGTGATCCAAAAAATGACGGGCAGACCCCCCCACCAACCGACTTTGCTGTCATCTCCACAGGGGTAGAATGGGAATTTGGAAGCGTACGAAATTTTTGTATTTTGTAGGCGGGAAGTTTTGCCGCTATGAGATTTTGAATTTCGCTAAGGTCCAAGTATAATGATAAAAAATTGTGAGACCGTACTAGTACCTCTGTTCAAGGCCGAGTGCAAAATCAAATCATCATCATCTTGAATATTGGTCACTACCATGGTCATGATCTATCTCTGAAATTAGCGTATCCGCTATATCAAAGTATAATGATAAAAAAAATTGTGAGACCGTACTAGTACTTCTATTCTAGGCCGAGTGCAACATCAAATCATCATCACGTTAAAAATTTGTTACCATGATCATGATCTATCTCTGAAATTGGCGCATCCGCTATATCTTTCAAAGTATAATTATACGAGTAATAAAAATTGTGAGACCATACTAGTACTTCTGTTCAAGTTCGAGTGCAACATTAAATCATCATCACGTTGAAAATTTGTTACCATGATCATGATCTACCTCTGAAAATGGGCGCATCCGCTAAAACTTGCAAAGTATAATGATACAAAATTGTGAGACCGTACTAGTACTTATGTTCAAGGTCGAGTGCAACATCAAATCATCATTACATTGAAAAGTGTGTTACCATGATCACGATCTATCTCTGAATTTGGCGCATCCGCTAAATCTCGCAAAGTATAATGATAAAAAAATTGTGAGATTGTACTAGTACTTCTATTCAAGTTCGAGTGCAACATCAAATCATCATCACGTTGAAAATTTGTTACCATGATCATGATCTGTCTCTGAATTTGGCGCATCTGCTAAATCTTGCAAAGTATAATGATAAAGAAATTGTAAGACAGTAGTAGTACTTCTGTTCAAGGTCGAGTGCAACATCAAATCATCATCACGTTGAAAATTTGTTACCATGATCCTCTGAAAATAGGCGCATCCGCTAAAACTTGCAAAGTATAATGATACAAAATTGTGAGACCGTACTAGTACTTATGTTCAAGGTCTAGTGCAACATCAAATCATCATTACATTGAAAATTGTGTTACCATGATCATGATCTATCTCTGAATTTGGCGCATCCGCTAAATCTCGCAAAGTATAATGATAAAAAAATTGTGAGACTGTACTAGTACTTATGTTCAAGGCCGAGTGCAGGATCAAATCATCATCATGTTGAAATTTGTTACAACGATCATGACATATCTCTAAAATTGGCGCATCCGCTAAATCTTGCACGTGGCGCATCTCGGTGCGGAGCAACAAGCCGGTGCTATCAAGGTTGAGGCGTCGGTAGCGTCATCGGGCTCTCCTCTTTTGATAGATCTTCTACATGGCGTGGCGCACCGCCCACCGAGAAGCAGTCATATGTGAGATCGACGTGGAGACGTCGCCGGCATCCTCGAGGCGCGACCGCCCTTCTACGAGCCAGAGTCGACTCAAGGTATGAATCCATGCGCTGTCGCGTCCCTTCTGCATATGAAGTGGAATGCCTTAGATTTATTGTTCTTCTCTTACGATTATTTGCCGGACATGTGTGCTCTTTCTCTGAATATATTGCTTGAAAAGCTAACCAAGTTACTTAAATTCACTTCGTTCTTAATCTTGCGTGCCAATTTTGTTATTTTTGCTGAGAGTGGTGCGCGCAAGGAAATTTATTTCTGGGTGTGCTGAGCTGTTAGGCCTAAGTCGAAATCCTCAGCTAAACAAGGCCTCAGCTTAACACATAAAAAGGTGTTCAATCTCGCCCACAATGTCCTCTTCTTTCCTCTTCCTTTATTGGAACTTGTTTTGCAGACAAGGAAAGTGGCACGTGTAATGTGAGTAAAACCCTCTTAGCCAAAATCAGCTACGAGCAAGATTTTATGTATTGTAGATTCCCCAATTGACTCTCATCCCCAATGTAGTCTTTTTTATGTCAGTATAGACTTCTTTACTGGATGTATACTATCGTACATGGCATGCATTTGCCTAATGAGGAGCATTGTATTGCCATTCTAGCCAACCTGATCGATCTGTCAAGCTTCATGCACGAGATGCCATGTTTAATTTACTCCCTCGCTCCGATCCATATTTATTGGTGTAAAATGAATGTGAATCGGAGGGAGTACTCTTCTTAGATAGTACTATACCAGTTCAAAAAAAAGTACTGTACTACTACATCACAAATGCATCAAAAGAGTACTACATCACAAGACCACCACGGTTGTACTAGTAGAGTTTAATGCTTAACTTCCAAAGGGAATAAGATTACACATATGAACTTTAAACAGGCGCTGTCCGATGTCTGCTTGTTTGGGAGCACAACATAAATAATACTACCCCCGTCCATACATAAGTGACTAAACTTTGTCTGAAGATGTTTCATCTATATATGTTTTTAGTGTGTAGATACATCCGTATCTTGAAGGAAAAAGGTGAGCCGCTAACTTTTTGAATAGAGTGAGTAATACAATTCGGATAAACAATGGTGTAGTAAAACAAATACTCCTGCCCATCATAAAACAAAACACAGACTGACTCAAATATATGTACAGATCACAAAAAAGGTTTCATCAGAACCCGAACATATACATGCAGAAATGACCGTTTGATCACATAAAACAAAGGTTTCGTGGCATATTTATGCCCCCAAAACAAGCAGACGTAGGACAGCGCCAACGTACTAGCAGCTAGCACTATGGAGCTGCAGTACAAACAAATGGTGCAGCGACATTTCCACCAGAACGAAAACTAAAAGACATCAGACCAAACAAAAGCTGGGCTATCACTTCTTGCCCAAACAAGCCTTGCTCCTTCATATGCGACTTCCTTTTCTCTTATGGATGTTGAACTTTGAATTAGATGGGTTCCTGACAGCGCGTTCTTTTTCGTGTCCTTGATGTTGCACTCTGGATCAGGTCGGTTACTGTCAGGAAATGAACAAATTGATCAGCAAAAGTCATATGTAAATGAATGCAAAGGTTACATATGAATGACTAACCCGGTCTAACTGAGTAGGGATGTAAAGTGCACCAACGTCTAGCAGAATTGTACTTTCTCCACTGCCAGTTGCTCATATCTAATTGGAATACTCCCTCCTTTGCCCGTACAACCAGCTCATTTTTGTCCTCAAATACGCAGAGTAACCTTACTGGATGTTTCCAATTGTATGGAAATGATGTGTCAAGGCCAAAAAAAGTATCCAATTCAAAATTTATATGACATGTCCATGACTCGTGATCGCCTGTTGATGATCTTGTACTGGTCCATGTTTGTAGGGTGAAGTCTCTTATAACAGCAAGGGCAACATCTCCATTATGTCCCTTGAAGATGTGAATGTTAAGCATGAATATATCATGCGTCTCATGAGGGCACTGAATATATTTCAGAGTCTTCTTTGCATGGTCAAGCTCAATGATATATCTAGACTTCGTTGGCCAGTACAAAATACCCCCTATGAGAGTTGCCGGTCTACGGTCAATCTCTGACAGCATCGGAGTTGATCGAGCTAGAAACTCCCATTCTTTTGAATCTGGTGAGTAGATATGAGCCTGTGCATCGTAACGTTTAGTTGTTATCCAAACAACCGAGAACTTGCCACAATGTGTAAACGGTTCAGAGTTGTTTCTCGAACAGAGAATTGAGCCGCTGCTTTCAATTGTGTGATTGCGCCACAATGGTGGTTCTGGTATCGCTGTGAGAACTTGCCTAATTGGATCCCAGACTGATATATACCCTCTGGATACATTAGAATGGAGTAGCACCATACCATCGCGGCATCCCAGGACATAGATTTTGGGACCGTTCACTTGAGACGGGATTGCCAGCATCTTCAAGATGGCCGGGTGAAGATCATGCTCTGTGATGAATCGATTGTCCTCGGAGTTGTTGGTGAAAAACCCTAGCAACGGGTTTCCTCCGTTGTGTGACACAGTTAGCTTTCTGAAATAATTGCTTCCCATACATTGCCTCCATGCTTTCTTGGTGCCTGATGCAGCTAGTAAGCAGGTTGGATGGGGAGGAAGCCTGACAAGAATCTGAGAGACTACATCTCCAGGCAGATCGTTGATTGTTGTGGGTGTCCTTCGACTGAAGCTGGTAGGATTATGCAAATCGCACGATGCATCGTCAAAATTATGTAAACAGCACACTGCATCATCTATTTTTTAAAACAAAATGCAACATCTAATTTGACTAAGCAGCAAAATGCATCATCTAATTCATCATCAAAGTTTCCTAAACTGCACGGTGCATCAGCAAAATCAAAATAGTGTAAACAGCACAATGCATCAGCAAAATCAAAATAATGTAAACAGGACAATGCATCAGCAAAATCAAAATAATGTGAACAGCACAATGCATCAGCAAAATCAAAATATTGTAAACAGGACAATGCAATTGTAATCCTGTTGCATAATCAATGAAGCCCTTAATTTGCAAAAAAAAAACACCACAAAAATAGGACGCACCAACGGAAGGCAATCTCGCATATACAGTAATAATTGCTAACGTGTCAACACGATTGGAGGAAAAAGAGACCTCTACAGGACCCAAAACGCTGTGGTAACATCAGATGGGGTTAGCTTTGATATAGGTAATAAAATGTAAACAGCACAATACATCATCTAAGTTGACAGCAAAATTCTTCATCGAAATTTCCCACACTGTTCAAGGAATCAGAAAAATTACCTAAAAGGCTAAAAGAGCAAAATGCATCATCAGAGTAAAATATATGTAAACAGTACAATGCATCATCCAACTTTTGGCTAAACAGCAGAGAGCATTAGCTAGGTTGACAGAAAAACAAAAACAAAAAAAAACCATGAAAAATTCCTGAAGAGGTGAGTGCATCAGAAAAATTACTACCTAAAAAGCATAATGAATCACCCAAATTACAAAAGAAGCAGAATGCATCATCAAAAATACAAAAACATCTCAATGCATCATCACGTCTGGTTTGGGCAAAAAACCCAATCCACCAGATCTAACCTCATTGCAGTTGGGGAAGGTAGAACTTACAAAGGGGTTGACGAGTCACGATCATATGCAACAAGCGCCGCCTTAGATGAAGTCACCATCCAAGCTCTCGACGCGTTCAAAGCAGCCAGCTTCGAAGCCTCCGACGGTTCTCCCGGCTGCGCCGCCAAAACTCTCGAAGCACGCGCCAAGACTTTCCAACAAAATGCAGCTTCGATACGAGCATTTGCCAGCGCCACAGCGCCCGGGCCCGTCCTAGCCACCGCCTTCGCCTTTGCCTCCGCATCCGCTTTACATGTCTCCGCCGATGCATGCAGAGCATCCGTCTCCGCTTTCCATGTATCCGCCGACGCAGTGTAGGCATCGAGCGACGCCGTTTTCATTTCCTAGAAAACCCAGTAAGTTACTCACATTGCAATCCCCAAATTAAGGTTATATCGAACACAATGACCGATGAACCTCTGTACTCGCCGGAGGTTGGAGATGTACATACCTGCGAAGATCGGTCCGGTGGTGCTTGACGGTGGTGCGTCGGGGACGGGGGAGAACTCGGCGGGGAGAATGGTGGCGCGGCCCAAGACGGCGGCGCGGAGAGGGGCGACGGTGCGGTCATCGAACCTCGGCAGACAGTATTTTGTATATATATATGAGAAGAAGAATAAAGTCTGGTCGAATGAGGCAGCGCGACCGGCAGAGTACAACCGAAGGCTACTAGTGCTACCTTGGAGTATTGTAGTAATATAACATAATAAAAATAATGGCCTTGTTTAAACCACTCTTGTCAGTGTGGCATCGCTTCCAAATTTAATGCATTCTGTGGAAATCGGAATAATGCTGTAAAAACTCTCATACTAGTGTGGTATATATAGCATGCACCGACACTTTTCAACAAAATGTCGTCTCCATTTCATAGGAGACTGCTTGCACACTGGGATACGATGCTGACATGACGAAGGGCGCAGAAGTATTTTGGAGTATTTCATTCGAGCAGATCGGGGCGACGGTGCGTCTTTGGAGGGAATACCGTGTGGTGTGTCTTTGGAGGGAATACCGTACGTACTTAGGAGTATTTCATTCGAGCAGACTGCTTGCACACTGGGATACGATGCTGACATGACGAAGGGCGCAGAAGTTTGCGAAAATGGTTGTACTACCATCCGACCATTAGTATAATCGAGCAGCCTAGTATAATCATTGCGCGATAGCTTACACGAGAAGGAAAAGAGCCGAACAGCTGTGGATAATAAAAGCATTTGGCTCTTCGAGGATCCTTCTTCTACTGCCTTCTCAAAGGAGTACTACTATTGTAATCTTTTTTTTGTTTTTCTGGGACCTTCGGGTCCCTTCCCCGTTGAAAAGTGAAGTGTTTCGAATACATTCATATGCCTATGTTTCTATTTTTACAAGCAAATAAATAACAAAGGATGACTCAATGCACAAGTTGATCTCATTTTGAAATTTTTTAAAACTTCTTCTATTGTATTCAAATTTGATTAGAAGGAGTCGATCGATTGTACATGCCAATCGTATAGCTTGGTGGGTGGATTGGCATTTGAAGTTTGGTCATTGTGTTCTTGTTTGTTACCACCCTCGCAAGGCACGTCCAAGTATTTCCTGTCAGAATTTATGGCATGTATGTAGTTAAATAACCTACATTATTTCAATTATGAGTTTAATTACTAGGCAAAAGCTTAAAAATCCATATATAGTTCCAGATTAAGATGAACAAATCCTTGAACCTATATCTACAAAATTGATGGCACTAACACATCCTACCAAGCGGAAAGCATGTCTACCCTACTGCTTCCAAAAGGTGGAATTATGACAATAATGTGCAACTGTTAAAATTTGGTAGCCCTCCTTCACAATTAACACACATCTAGCCATTTTTGTACAGTAATAAAAAAGGGAAATCATTCTTTCATGCATGCATATAATTGTTAGAATCTCTTGTTTGTGAAGTTGCTTAAAATACGATCTCTTCCAAACTTGAGGTCATATGATAACTAAAAAGTTTTGTATGGCGGGATTTTGCATCAAAGGACATGCGCACAATACTCACTTGTGGGCAGAAAGCCAAACAAACTCATATTACTAGGTTTGTATTAATTTGTTCAAGAAATTTCACCATCACACATGATTTTGTGCTTGCGTTAATTTTACTTTAAAAACTTCTTCCAAATTCAAATTTTCTTCAAACATGCCAACGGTACATGTCTACCAATTAATAATTAAGGGTACACCACACGTACTGCCTCGTAGGGTACATAAAAAATTATACTATATTTTATGGCATGTACTAATTTCACATAATCTACAACTCAACGTCGAGTTTAATGATCAGCCCAGAACTAGAAAACAAATATACATATAGTTGCAAATTAACCTAGAAAAGCTCTAGTATCCTTTAAAACCCTAGAAAATGGACATGCATGCATGCATCCTACTCATAATAATTAATTAAGGTCTCGATCTCTATACTGCTCACGAAGTTTGGAATTCTGGCAAATATGCAACTTGTTTCATTAATTTACCATGGCGAGATAGATGCATGCACATCGATCACTTAAAAAATATAAAGTTTGTAAAGGATTTGGCATCCATATATGCTCACCGGATATATAGATAAGGCCAAGCAAACACATCGAATATTTCTGAAGAAATGTTTTTGCTAGAACCTTCAAATTTTTAGATTTACATCACACACAAAGAACACACCTTTAATTTCGCCAGGTTTGTGCACTAATAAAGTACTCCTACAGTACTAGAAATTGGATTGTTCTACTCCGGAGTGATATGCTCACCGGAGTATTTTTGGATCTTAGCTGGAGCGGCGTTTGGCGGTTGCACGAAGCCGTGCTGGATGTTAAGCCTGTCGAGGCACGCCTGGTGGAAAGCGTGCGCCACCTTAGCCTCATCGGCGCGCCGCTGCAATGCTGCGTCCCTGGGATTTGCAGCCGCCGCATTCTTAGCCTGCACGAAAGCTTGCAGAGCATCCCGGCATCTATAGAGTGCCGGGAACATCACGTTATATACGAGCTCCTTGGCGGTGTTGCTCCTGCAAAGGGCGTCGCCGTGATGCGCTTCGAAAGAACGGCCTGGCTCCACGGCCGGCACCGCCTGAAGTGCGGTCGGATTAGGCGGCTGGCCACGGGAGCTCCCTGCCTCCGCATCGTTCGCGCCGGCCGGGAAGGGGATCTCACCTGCTGGCAAAGAAAACCATGCGGCATGCGCGGGCGGAAAAGCCGGCCAGGGCCGAGCGGGCGTCGCATGCGGGGTTGCGTGGGAGATCCCTGCCTCTGCATCCATCGGCCCGCACGGGAAGCGGCTGGCGAGGGGCTCCACGGCCAGCGCCGCCGCCGCGGGCTGAACAACCGGCCAGTGCAGAGCGGGCGGGTTATGCCTTGGTGCGCGATGGACGAAGCGAAGGCGGCGCTGATGCTCCGCTTCCTCGTCGGTGGTAGGACTACGCGCGCGGCGACCAGAGCCAAGTCGGAAGGCCATAGATATGTCGATTGGTCACTTAAGCTGAGAGAGGTTCTCTTACCATTTCGGAGAAGCGGAGTAAGAGGAAGTTGTTGCTTATACGGGTTCACTGCCACGTTGGGTTAAGAGGGGCAAAGTTGGTCAATGCCTAGGAAGTTGGAATCGTTTTGGCCCCAATTTTTTAATTACCTTGCGGTTCATCTCTCGGTCTCTCCCACCTCTTCACTATCCCTCCCCTTGCCTCCTTTCATGCTTCATCGTAGTGCATCTTGTTTTTCTAGCACCTTCACAAAAATCATACACATTTGGCCGATTCTGTCATTGTGTGCACTAATAAAGTAAAAAATCCATTATATGTGAATAAACGTTTAATACACTGGCTCGCAAAGATGTTTCTCAAGGCGATATGCACAATGCCTGCCAAAAATGGGTCATGATAACTAAATTTCGTGTTAATTTTTGCATGACATGTACTCACTTGTGTATGAAGCCAAGCAAACTCATAATCTATACCAAAAAAATGTGAAAGAGTCTTTTTAGTATCCTTCATACATGGGGTTCCTATTTTTACTTTCTATTTTTACTAGTTACAAGTACTCATGCATGAAAACTTTTGAAAATATGTGCATTTTGGGCTGTGTGGAGACATGGTACAATAATATATTCAAGTTGATATACAAAGTCTAGACATATTCAAACTAGACAAATAATGTATCTAACCCCCTAACCCTAAACTCTGTCTTATGAAGTCAAGCATGCATGAAGAGAATTGGTTTTGGGTTTCAAACATGGAAATTTCAAAATCATCCCAAAAGCTTCATTTTAGAGCGACTAAGAAGGATCCAGGCTTACCTTTCCATTTTCATGTTTTAAACTTGTTTAAATCTTGGTCAAATCCTAGATTTAACCAAGATTCAAATGGGCATAAAATAAAAAAATGAAAAAATGAAAAACCAAAGCGCACATAGTCTTCTTATATGTCATATAGTAAGCATTAAAGTTGGTAAACAAGGTCTAGACATATTCAAACTAGACAAATCATGTATATACCCCCTAACCCCTAAACTCTATCTTATGACGAAGTCAAGCATGAAGATTAAGTGGTTTTGGGTTTCAAACATGGAAATTTTGAAAACCTCCCAAAAACTTCATTTTAGGGTGACTAAGAAGGATACAGGCTTCCCTTTTCATTTTCATGTTCTATACTTGTTTAAATCTTGGTCAAACCTAGGATTTGACCAAGATTCAAATGTGCATCAAAATTCAAAAAAAATCAGAAAAATGAAAAACCAAAGCACATAGTTTTCTTATGTCATATAGTAAGCATTAAAGTTGATAAACAAGGGTCTAGACATATTCAAACAAGAAAAATCATGTATCTACCCCCTAACCCTAAACTTTGTCTTATGTAGTCAAGCATGAAGAGAAGTGGTTTTGGGTTTCAAATATGGAAATTTCAAAAACCTATCAAAAGCTTCATTTTAGAGTGACTAAGAAGGATCCATGCTTGCCTTTTCATTTTCATATTTGAAACTTGTTTAAATCATTGTCAAACCTAGGATTTGACCAAGATTTAAATGGGCATAAAATTAAAAAATCGGAAAAATGAAAAACAAAAGCACATAGTCTTCTTATGTCACATATATATATAGTAAGCATTCAAAAGTTGATAAACAAGGTCTAGCTAGACATATTCAAATAAGACAAATCATGTATCTACCCCTCTAACCCTAAACTCTGTCTTATGAAGTCAAGCATGAAGAGAAGTGGTTTTAGGTTTCAAACATGGAAATTTCAAAAACCTCCCAAAAACTTCATTTTAGAGTGACTAAGAAGGATACATGTTTCCCTTTTCATTTTCATGTTTTAAACTTGTTTAAATCTTGGTCAAACCTAGGATTTGACCAAGATACAAATAGGCACAAAAAATAAAAAACAAAAAGCACATAGTGTTCTTATGTCATATCGTAAGCATTCAAGTTGATAAACAAGGTCTAGATATATCCAAACCAGACAAATCATGTATATATGTACCCCGTGTCGATCTTATGAAGTCTAGCATGAAGAAAAGTCGTTTTGGCCGGGTTTCAAACATGGAAATTTCAAGAACATCCCAAAAGCTTCATTTTAGAGCGACTAAGAAGGATCGAGGCTTACCTTTCCATTTTCATGATTTAAACTTGTTTAAATCTTGGTCAAATCTTGCTCAAGCATGAAGATAAGTGGTTTTGGGTTTCAAACATGGAAATTTCAAAAACCTCCCAAAAACTTCATTTTAGGGTGACTAAGAAGGATACAGGCTTCCCTTTTCATTTTCATGTTCTATATATACTTGTTTAAATCTTGGTCAAACCTAGGATTTGACCAAGATTCAAATGTGCATCAAAATTCTAAAAAAATCAGAAAAATGAAAAACCAAAGCACATAGTCTTCTTATGTCATATAGTAAGCATTAAAGTTGATAAACATGGTCTAGACATATTCAAACCATACAAATCATGTATCTACCCCTAACCCCTAAACTATGTCTTATGAAGTCAAGCATGAAGAGAAGTGGTTTTGGGTTTCAAACATGGAAATTTCAAAAACCTCCCAAAAACTTCATTTTAGGGTGACTAAGAAGGATACAGGCTTCCATTTTCATTTTCATGTATCTACCCCTAACCCCTAAACTATGTCTTATGAAGTCAAGCATGAAGAGTAGTTGGATTTTTTGAACCTTGATCTGTAGTACTGGGCAAAGCCCTAGTTTAACCTATTTAATTATAGATTCGTAGGTCGATTTTTCTACCTTTTTATTATTACTATGCAGCACATGTGTGTTTGCCCGTCGAGTGAAACTCGGAGGAAGAGGGATCACTCGGAAGGAGAGAAGAAGGGAGAGAATTATGGTGTCTCCCTTTTTCGGGTGATGATGTTGACTTTTGTGCAGGGTTTGTCAGTGAGCAGGAGGTGCGAGCGAGCGAGCGAGCGAGCGAGTCGAGCGAGGCCGAGAATGAGAGAGATTTGTTTTTTTTTTTGAGAGGGACGACCGAAGGATCCAGAAGGACCCACAGACTTCCAATACGCATCCTGATGCGTCTTCTCTTGACAAAGAAAATGTCTGGGAGTTTGCGTACCTATTGCACGTGACTTGTGCTCACTGAAGTGTGGGACCTCACGCATGGGCACCACACGTAAGTGACAGACCTGTTGGTGTAAAAACTCGGTTGATTATTATAGTGCATTAGAACAAAGTTTCCTATGGATTCAAGGGTAGGAAATCCAAGTTAACTCATTTACATGACATTATTTTTTCCATGAAGCAAAGTTAACGCACCTATCAATTGGTACATTTTGGAGTGACTAAGAAGGATCCAGGCTTACTTATTCGTTTTCACGTGTAAAACTTGTCTAAATCTTGGTCAAACAAAATTGGCAGAAAATTCAAAAAAAAACAGAAAAATGAAAAACCAAAGCGCACATAGTCTTCTTATATGTCATATAGTAAGCATTAAAGTTGATAAACAAGGTCTGGACATATTCAAACTAGCTAGACAAATCATGTATCTACCCCTAACCCCTAAACTCTGTCTTATGACGAAGTCAAGCATGAAGATAAGTGGTTTTGGGTTTCAAACATGGAAATTTCAAAAACCTCCCAAAAACTTCATTTTAGGGTGACTAAGAAGGATACAGGCTTCCATTTTCATTTTCATGATCTATACTTGTTTAAATCTTGGTCAAACCTAGGATTTGACCAAGATTCAAATGTGCATCAAAATTCCAAAAAAATCAGAAAAATGAAAAACCAAAGCACATAGTTTTCTTATGTCACATACATATATATAGTAAGCATTCAAAAGTTGATAAACAAGGTCTAGCTAGACATATTCAAATAAGACAAATCATGTATCTACCCCTCCAAAACCATAAATAACTCTGTCTTATGAAGTCAAGCATGAAGAGAAGTGGTTTTTGGTTTCAAACATGGAAATTTCAAAAACCTCCCAAAATTAAAGCTTCGTTTTAGAGTGACTAGTTAAGAAGGATCCAGGCTTACCTTTTCATTTTCATGTTTTAAACTTGTTTAAATCTTGGTCAAACCTAGGATTTGACCAATATTCAAATGGGCATAAAATAAAAAAATAGATAAAATAAAAAACCAAAGCACATATTCTTCTTATGTCATATAGTAAGCATTCAAAAGTTCATAAACAAGGTCTAGACATATTCAAACCAGACAAATCATGTACCCCTAACCCTAAACTTTGTCTTAATTATATATGAAGTCAAGCATGAAGCAGAGAAGTGTGGTTTTGGGTTTCAAACATGGAAATTTCAAAAACCTCCCAAAAAGCTTCATTTTAATTAGACCGGCTGGTTAATTAAGAAGGATCCATGATTAATTACCTTTTCATTGTCATGTTTTAAACTTGTTTAAATCTTGGTCGAACCTAGGATTTGACCAAGATTCAAATGGGCATAACAATTCAGAAAAAAATCGAAAGAATGAAAAACAAAAGCACATAGTCTTCTTATGTTATATAGTAAGCATTAAAGTTGATAAACATGGTCTAGACATATTCAAACCATACAAATCATGTATCTACCCCTAACCCCTAAACTATGTCTTATGAAGTCAAGCATGAAGAGAAGTGGTTTTGGGTTTCAAACATGAAAATTTCAAAAACCGCCCAAAAACTTCATTTTAGAGTGACTAAGAAGGATACATGCTTCCCTTTTCATTTTCATGTTTTAAACTTGTTTAAATCTTGGTCAAACCTAGGATTTGATAAACATGGTCTAGACATATTCAAACCAGACAAATCATGTATCTACCCCCTATCGACCCTAAACTTCGTCTTATGAAGTCAAGCATGAAGAGAAGTGGTTTTGGGTTTCAAATAACATGGAAATTTCAAAAACCTCCCAAAATTAAAGCTTCGTTTTAGAGTGACTAGTTAAGAAGGATCCAGGCTTACCTTTTCATTTTCATATTTTAAACTTGTTTAAATCTTGGTCAAACCTAGGATTTGACCAATATTCAAATGGGCATAAAATAAAAAAATAGATAAAATAAAAAACCAAAGCACATATTCTTCTTATGTCATATAGTAAGCATTCAAAAGTTCATAAACAAGGTCTAGACATATTCAAACCAGACAAATCATGTACCCCCTAACCCTAAACTTTGTCTTAATTATATATGAAGTCAAGCATGAAGCAGAGAAGTGTGGTTTTGGGTTTCAAACATGGAAATTTCAAAAACCTCCCAAAAAGCTTCATTTTAATTAGACCGGCTGGTTAATTAAGAAGGATCCATGATTAATTACCTTTTCATTGTCATGTTTTAAACTTGTTTAAATCTTGGTCGAACCTAGGATTTGACCAAGATTCAAATGGGCATAACAATTCAGAAAAAAATCGAAAGAATGAAAAACAAAAGCACATAGCCTTCTTATGTCATATAGTAAGCATTCAAATTGATAAACATGGTCTAGACATATTCAAACCAGACAAATCATGTATCTACCCCCTATCGACCCTAAACTTCGTCTTATGAAGTCAAGCATGAAGAGAAGTGGTTTTGGGTTTCAAATAACATGGAAATTTCAAAAACCTCCCAAAATTAAAGCTTCGTTTTAGAGTGACTAGTTAAGAAGGATCCAGGCTTACCTTTTCATTTTCATGTTTTAAACTTGTTTAAATCTTGGTCAAACCTAGGATTTGACCAATATTCAAATGGGCATAAAATAAAAAAAAAAAAAATAAAAACCAAAGCACATATTCTTCTTATGTCATATAGTAAGCATTCAAAAGTTCATAAACAAGGTCTAGACATATTCAAACCAGACAAATCATGTACCCCCTAACCCTAAACTTTGTCTTAATTATATATGAAGTCAAGCATGAAGCAGAGAAGTGTGGTTTTGGGTTTCAAACATGGAAATTTCAAAAACCTCCCAAAAAGCTTCATTTTAATTAGACCGGCTGGTTAATTAAGAAGGATCCATGATTAATTACCTTTTCATTGTCATGTTTTAAACTTGTTTAAATCTTGGTCGAACCTAGGATTTGACCAAGATTCAAATGGGCATAACAATTCAGAAAAAAATCGAAAGAATGAAAAACAAAAGCACATAGCCTTCTTATGTCATATAGTAAGCATTCAAATTGATAAACATGGTCTAGACATATTCAAACCAGAAAAATCATGTATCTACCCCTAACCCTAAACTCTATCTTATGAAGTCAAGCATGAACAGAAGTACGGTGGTTTTGGGTTTCAAACATGGTAAATTCAAGAACCTCCCAAAAGCTTCATTTTAGAGTTACTAAGAGAAAGATCCAGACTTAATTACCTTATCATTTTCACATGTTAAACTTGTTTAAATCTTGCTCAACAAACCTAGGATTTTACCAAGATTCTCAAATGGGCATAAAAATCAAAAAATGAAATACCAATGCACATAGTCCTCTTATAAGTCATAAAGTAAGCATTCAAGTTGATAAACAAGGTGTCTAGACATATTCAAACAAGACAAATCATGTATCTACGTACCCCCTATCGACCCTAAACTTCGTCTTATGAAGTCAAGCATGAAGAGAAGTGGTTTTGGGTTTCAAACATGGAAATTTCAAAAACCTCCCAAAATTCAGCTTCATTTTAGAGCGACTAAGAAGGATCGATGCTTACCTTTTCATTTCCATGTTTTAAACTTATTTAAATCTTGGTCAAACCTAGCTAGGATTTGACCAAGATTCAAATGGGCATAAAAATTCAGACAAAAAATCTAAAGAATGAAAAACCAAAGCACATAGCCTTCTTAATTATGTCATATATAGTAAACACTCAAGTTGATAAACAAGCTAGGTCTAGACATATTCAAACCAGAAAAATCATGTGTATATCTACCCCTAACCCTAAACTCTGTCTTATGAAGTCAATCATGAAGAGAATTGGTTTTGGGTTTCAAACATGGAAATTTCAAGTACGTCCCAAAAGCTTCATATATTTTAGAGTGACTAATTAAGAAGGATCTTGGCTTACGTTTTCATTTTCATGCTTGAAACTTGTTTAAATCTTGGTTGAACCTAGGATTTGACCAGAATCAAATGTGCATAAAATTCTTAAAAAAATAGAAAAATGAAAAACAAAAGCACATGGTCTTCTTATGTCATATAGTAAGCATTCAAGTTGATAAACAAGGTTTAGACATATTCAAACCAGACAAATCATGTATCTACCCCCTAACCCTAAACTCGGTCTTATGAAGTCTAGCATGAGGAGAAGTCGTTTTGGGTTTCAAACGTTTAAGCCAAAAGCCCCATTTCAAATATTTCAAACTTATTCAAATTTGAAAGACACACAAGTTATAGCACACATAGTGCATACATTCTCACACATACTGCACTAGATGCTAACCCGGCCTATAGTTTGAGGCCATTGGATGAGGTCGAAAAAAATCTTGGATTAGAAATGGGGTTGTTCGAACCCCGTAGTTGGATTTTTTGAACCTTGATCTGTAGTACTGGGCAAAGCCCTAGTTTAACCTATTTAATTATAGATTCGTAGGTCGATTTTTCTACCTTTTTATTATTACTATGCAGCACATGTGTGTTTGCCCGTCGAGTGAAACTCGGAGGAAGAGGGATCACTCGGAAGGAGAGAAGAAGGGAGAGAATTATGGTGTCTCCCCTTTTTCGGGTGATGATGTTGACTTTTGTGCAGGGTTTGTCAGTGAGCAGGAGGTGCGAGCGAGCGAGCGAGTCGAGCGAGGCCGAGAATGAGAGAGATTTGTTTTTTTTTGAGAGGGACGACCGAAGGATCCAGAAGGACCCACAGACTTCCAATACGCATCCTGATGCGTCTTCTCTTGACAAAGAAAATGTCTGGGAGTTTGCGTACCTATTGCACGTGACTTGTGCTCACTGAAGTGTGGGACCTCACGCATGGGCACCACACGTAAGTGACAGACCTGTTGGTGTAAAAACTCGGTTGATTATTATAGTGCATTAGAACAAAGTTTCCTATGGATTCAAGGGTAGGAAATCCAAGTTAACTCATTTACATGACATTATTTTTTCCATGAAGCAAAGTTAACGCACCTATCAATTGGTACATTTTGGAGTGACTAAGAAGGATCCAGGCTTACTTATTCGTTTTCACGTGTAAAACTTGTCTAAATCTTGGTCAAACAAAATTGGCAGAAAATTAAAAAAAACAGAAAAATGAAAAACCAAAGCGCACATAGTCTTCTTATATGTCATATAGTAAGCATTAAAGTTGATAAACAAGGTCTGGACATATTCAAACTAGCTAGACAAATCATGTATCTACCCCCTAACCCCTAAACTCTGTCTTATGACGAAGTCAAGCATGAAGATATATAAGTGGTTTTGGGTTTCAAACATGGAAATTTCAAAAACCTCCCAAAAACTTCATTTTAGGGTGACTAAGAAGGATACAGGCTTCCATTTTCATTTTCATGATCTATACTTGTTTAAATCTTGGTCAAACCTAGACCTGGGCATGGGAAGCGCCGGGTGACCCGACCGGAAATCCGGGCGGGCCGGGCTTTCTCTCTATCGGGCCGGGCTCGGGCCTACATTCTTCGGCCGTTTTATATCGGGCCGGACTCGCCAAACAAAACAGAAAATTAACACTAGATCGGGCCGGGCCGTCGGGCCAGCCGGAAATATTCGGGCTTTTCGGGCGCGGGCGGGCTCGGGCCGAAATATCTTGAAAGTTGGTCGGGCGGGCCGGGCTCGGGCCAGGATTTCAGGGCTTTGCAAGCCCGGCCCGGCCCGAAAAATGCCCAGGAAGAGTCAAACCTAGGATTTGACCAAGATTCAAATGTGCATCAAAATTCCATAAAAAATCAGAAAAACGAAAAACCAAAGCACATAGTTTTCTTATGTCACATACATATATATAGTAAGCATTCAAAAGTTGATAAACAAGGTCTAGCTAGACATATTCAAATAAGACAAATCATGTATCTACCCCTCTAAAACCATAAATAACTCTGTCTTATGAAGTCAAGCATGAAGAGAAGTGGTTTTTGGTTTCAAACATGGAAATTTCAAAAACCTCCCAAAATTAAAGCTTCGTTTTAGAGTGACTAGTTAAGAAGGATCCAGGCTTACCTTTTCATTTTCATGTTTTAAACTTGTTTAAATCTTGGTCAAACCTAGGATTTGACCAATATTCAAATGGGCATAAAATAAAAAAATAGATAAAATAAAAAACCAAAGCACATATTCTTCTTATGTCATATAGTAAGCATTCAAAAGTTCATAAACAAGGTCTAGACATATTCAAACCAGACAAATCATGTACCCCCTAACCCTAAACTTTGTCTTAATTATATATGAAGTCAAGCATGAAGCAGAGAAGTGTGGTTTTGGGTTTCAAACATGGAAATTTCAAAAACCTCCCAAAAAGCTTCATTTTAATTAGACCGGCTGGTTAATTAAGAAGGATCCATGATTAATTACCTTTTCATTGTCATGTTTTAAACTTGTTTAAATCTTGGTCGAACCTAGGATTTGATCACCAAGATTCAAATGGGCATAACAATTCAGAAAAAAATCGAAAGAATGAAAAACAAAAGCACATAGTCTTCTTATGTCATATAGTAAGCATTAAAGTTGATAAACATGGTCTAGACATATTCAAACCATACAAATCATGTATCTACCCCTAACCCCTAAACTCTGTCTTATGAAGTCAAGCATGAAGAGAAGTGGTTTTGGGTTTCAAACATGAAAATTTCAAAAACCGCCCAAAAACTTCATTTTAGAGTGACTAAGAAGGATACATGCTTCCCTTTTCATTTTCATGTTTTAAACTTGTTTAAATCTTGGTCAAACCTAGGATTTGATAAACATGGTCTAGACATATTCAAACCAGACAAATCATGTATCTACCCCCTATCGACCCTAAACTTCGTCTTATGAAGTCAAGCATGAAGAGAAGTGGTTTTGGGTTTCAAATAACATGGAAATTTCAAAAACCTCCCAAAATTAAAGCTTCATTTTAGAGTGACTAGTTAAGAAGGATCCAGGCTTACCTTTTCATTTTCATGTTTTAAACTTGTTTAAATCTTGTTCAAACCTAGGATTTGACCAATATTCAAATGGGCATAAAATAAAAAATAAATAAAATAAAAAACCAAAGCACATAGTCTTCTTATGTCATATAGTAAGCATTCAAGTTCATGAACAAGGTCTAGACATATTCAAACCAGACAAATCATGTACCCCCTAACCCTAAACTTTGTCTTAATTATATATGAAGTCAAGCATGAAGCAGAGAAGTGTGGTTTTGGGTTTCAAACATGGAAATTTCAAAAACCTCCCAAAAAGCTTCATTTTAATTAGACGGGCTGGTTAATTAAGAAGGATCCATGATTAATTACCTTTTCATTGTCATGTTTTAAACATGTTTAAATCTTGGTCGAACCTAGGATTTGACCAAGATTCAAATGGGCATAACAATTCAGAAAAAAATCGAAAGAATGAAAAACAAAAGCACATAGCCTTCTTATGTCATATAGTAAGCATTCAAATTGATAAACATGGTCTAGACATATTCAAACCAGAAAAATCATGTATCTACCCCTAACCCTAAACTCTGTCTTATGAAGTCAAGCATGAACAGAAGTACGGTGGTTTTGGGTTTCAAACATGGTAAATTCAAGAACCTCCCAAAAGCTTCATTTTAGAGTTACTAAGAGAAAGATCCAGACTTAATTACCTTATCATTTTCACATGTTAAACTTGTTTAAATCTTGCTCAACAAACCTAGGATTTTACCAAGATTCTCAAATGGGCATAAAAATCAAAAAATGAAATACCAATGCACATAGTCCTCTTATAAGTCATAAAGTAAGCATTCAAGTTGATAAACAAGGTGTCTAGACATATTCAAACAAGACAAATCATGTATCTACGTACCCCCTATCGACCCTAAACTTCGTCTTATGAAGTCAAGCATGAAGAGAAGTGGTTTTGGGTTTCAAACATGGAAATTTCAAAAACCTCCCAAAATTCAGCTTCATTTTAGAGCGACTAAGAAGGATCGATGCTTACCTTTTCATTTCCATGTTTTAAACTTATTTAAATCTTGGTCAAACCTAGCTAGGATTTGACCAAGATTCAAATGGGCATAAAAATTCAGACAAAAAATCTAAAGAATGAAAAACCAAAGCACATAGCCTTCTTAATTATGTCATATATAGTAAACACTCAAGTTGATAAACAAGCTAGGTCTAGACATATTCAAACCAGAAAAATCATGTGTATATCTACCCCTAACCCTAAACTCTGTCTTATGAAGTCAATCATGAAGAGAATTGGTTTTGGGTTTCAAACATGGAAATTTCAAGTACGTCCCAAAAGCTTCATATATTTTAGAGTGACTAATTAAGAAGGATCTTGGCTTACGTTTTCATTTTCATGCTTGAAACTTGTTTAAATCTTGGTTGAACCTAGGATTTGACCAGAATCAAATGTGCATAAAATTCTTAAAAAAAATAGAAAAATGAAAAACAAAAGCACATGGTCTTCTTATGTCATATAGTAAGCATTCAAGTTGATAAACAAGGTTTAGACATATTCAAACCAGACAAATCATGTATCTACCCCTAACCCTAAACTCGGTCTTATGAAGTCTAGCATGAGGAGAAGTCGTTTTGGGTTTCAAACGTTTAAGCCAAAAGCCCCATTTCAAATATTTCAAACTTATTCAAATTTGAAAGACACACAAGTTATAGCACACATAGTGCATACATTCTCACACATACTGCACTAGATGCTAACCCGGCCTATAGTTTGAGGCCATTGGATGAGGTCGAAAAAATCTTGGATTAGAAATGGGGTTGTTCGAACCCCGTAGTTGGATTTTTTGAACCTTGATCTGTAGTACTGGGCAAAGCCCTAGTTTAACCTATTTAATTATAGATTCGTAGGTCGATTTTTCTACCTTTTTATTATTACTATGCAGCACATGTGTGTTTGCCCGTCGAGTGAAACTCGGAGGAAGAGGGATCACTCGGAAGGAGAGAAGAAGGGAGAGAATTATGGTGTCTCCCCTTTTTCGGGTGATGATGTTGACTTTTGTGCAGGGTTTGTCAGTGAGCAGGAGGTGCGAGCGAGCGAGCGAGCGAGCGAGTCGAGCGAGGCCGAGAATGAGAGAGATTTGTTTTTTTTTGAGAGGGACGACCGAAGGATCCAGAAGGACCCACAGACTTCCAATACGCATCCTGATGCGTCTTCTCTTGACAAAGAAAATGTCTGGGAGTTTGCGTACCTATTGCACGTGACTTGTGCTCACTGAAGTGTGGGACCTCACGCATGGGCACCACACGTAAGTGACAGACCTGTTGGTGTAAAAACTCGGTTGATTATTATAGTGCATTAGAACAAAGTTTCCTATGGATTCAAGGGTAGGAAATCCAAGTTAACTCATTTACATGACATTATTTTTTCCATGAAGCAAAGTTAACGCACCTATCAATTGGTACATTTTGGAGTGACTAAGAAGGATCCAGGCTTACTTATTCGTTTTCACGTGTAAAACTTGTCTAAATCTTGGTCAAACAAAATTGGCAGAAAATTCAAAAAAAAAACAGAAAAATGAAAAACCAAAGCGCACATAGTCTTCTTATATGTCATATAGTAAGCATTAAAGTTGATAAACAAGGTCTGGACATATTCAAACTAGCTAGACAAATCATGTATCTACCCCCTAACCCCTAAACTCTGTCTTATGACGAAGTCAAGCATGAAGATATATAAGTGGTTTTGGGTTTCAAACATGGAAATTTCAAAAACCTCCCAAAAACTTCATTTTAGGGTGACTAAGAAGGATACAGGCTTCCATTTTCATTTTCATGATCTATACTTGTTTAAATCTTGGTCAAACCTAGGATTTGACCAAGATTCAAATGTGCATCAAAATTCCATAAAAAATCAGAAAAACGAAAAACCAAAGCACATAGTTTTCTTATGTCACATACATATATATAGTAAGCATTCAAAAGTTGATAAACAAGGTCTAGCTAGACATATTCAAATAAGACAAATCATGTATCTACCCCTCTAAAACCATAAATAACTCTGTCTTATGAAGTCAAGCATGAAGAGAAGTGGTTTTTGGTTTCAAACATGGAAATTTCAAAAACCTCCCAAAATTAAAGCTTCGTTTTAGAGTGACTAGTTAAGAAGGATCCAGGCTTACCTTTTCATTTTCATGTTTTAAACTTGTTTAAATCTTGGTCAAACCTAGGATTTGACCAATATTCAAATGGGCATAAAATAAAAAAATAGATAAAATAAAAAACCAAAGCACATATTCTTCTTATGTCATATAGTAAGCATTCAAAAGTTCATAAATAAGGTCTAGACATATTCAAACCAGACAAATCATGTACCCCTAACCCTAAACTTTGTCTTAATTATATATGAAGTCAAGCATGAAGCAGAGAAGTGTGGTTTTGGGTTTCAAACATGGAAATTTCAAAAACCTCCCAAAAAGCTTCATTTTAATTAGACCGGCTGGTTAATTAAGAAGGATCCATGATTAATTACCTTTTCATTGTCATGTTTTAAACTTGTTTAAATCTTGGTCGAACCTAGGATTTGACCAAGATTCAAATGGGCATAACAATTCAGAAAAAAATCGAAAGAATGAAAAACAAAAGCACATAGTCTTCTTATGTCATATAGTAAGCATTAAAGTTGATAAACATGGTCTAGACATATTCAAACCATACAAATCATGTATCTACCCCTAACCCCTAAACTATGTCTTATGAAGTCAAGCATGAAGAGAAGTGGTTTTGGGTTTCAAAAATGAAAATTTCAAAAACCGCCCAAAAACTTCATTTTAGAGTGACTAAGAAGGATACATGCTTCCCTTTTCATTTTCATGTTTTAAACTTGTTTAAATCTTGGTCAAACCTAGGATTTGATAAACATGGTCTAGACATATTCAAACCAGACAAATCATGTATCTACCCCCTATCGACCCTAAACTTCGTCTTATGAAGTCAAGCATGAAGAGAAGTGGTTTTGGGTTTCAAATAACATGGAAATTTCAAAAACCTCCCAAAATTAAAGCTTCGTTTTAGAGTGACTAGTTAAGAAGGATCCAGGCTTACCTTTTCATTTTCATGTTTTAAACTTGTTTAAATCTTGTTCAAACCTAGGATTTGACCAATATTCAAATGGGCATAAAATAAAAAATAAATAAAATAAAAAACCAAAGCACATAGTCTTCTTATGTCATATAGTAAGCATTCAAGTTCATGAACAAGGTCTAGACATATTCAAACCAGACAAATCATGTACCCCCTAACCCTAAACTTTGTCTTAATTATATATGAAGTCAAGCATGAAGCAGAGAAGTGTGGTTTTGGGTTTCAAACATGGAAATTTCAAAAACCTCCCAAAAAGCTTCATTTTAATTAGACGGGCTGGTTAATTAAGAAGGATCCATGATTAATTACCTTTTCATTGTCATGTTTTAAACATGTTTAAATCTTGGTCGAACCTAGGATTTGACCAAGATTCAAATGGGCATAACAATTCAGAAAAAAATCGAAAGAATGAAAAACAAAAGCACATAGCCTTCTTATGTCATATAGTAAGCATTCAAATTGATAAACATGGTCTAGACATATTCAAACCAGAAAAATCATGTATCTACCCCTAACCCTAAACTCTGTCTTATGAAGTCAAGCATGAACAGAAGTACGGTGGTTTTGGGTTTCAAACATGGTAAATTCAAGAACCTCCCAAAAGCTTCATTTTAGAGTTACTAAGAGAAAGATCCAGACTTAATTACCTTATCATTTTCACATGTTAAACTTGTTTAAATCTTGCTCAACAAACCTAGGATTTTACCAAGATTCTCAAATGGGCATAAAAATCAAAAAATGAAATACCAATGCACATATATAGTCCTCTTATAAGTCATAAAGTAAGCATTCAAGTTGATAAACAAGGTCTAGACATATTCAAACAAGACAAATCATGTATCTACGTACCCCCTATCGACCCTAAACTTCGTCTTATGAAGTCAAGCATGAAGAGAAGTGGTTTTGGGTTTCAAACATGGAAATTTCAAAAACCTCCCAAAATTCAGCTTCATTTTAGAGCGACTAAGAAGGATCGATGCTTACCTTTTCATTTCCATGTTTTAAACTTATTTAAATCTTGGTCAAACCTAGCTAGGATTTGACCAAGATTCAAATGGGCATAAAAATTCAGACAAAAAATCTAAAGAATGAAAAACCAAAGCACATAGCCTTCTTAATTATGTCATATAGTAAACACTCAAGTTGATAAACAAGCTAGGTCTAGACATATTCAAACCAGAAAAATCATGTGTATATCTACCCCTAACCCTAAACTCTGTCTTATGAAGTCAATCATGAAGAGAATTGGTTTTGGGTTTCAAACATGGAAATTTCAAGTACGTCCCAAAAGCTTCATATATTTTAGAGTGACTAATTAAGAAGGATCTTGGCTTACGTTTTCATTTTCATGCTTGAAACTTGTTTAAATCTTGGTTGAACCTAGGATTTGACCAGAATCAAATGTGCATAAAATTCTTTAAAAAAATAGAAAAATGAAAAACAAAAGCACATGGTCTTCTTATGTCATATAGTAAGCATTCAAGTTGATAAACAAGGTTTAGACATATTCAAACCAGACAAATCATGTATCTACCCCCTAACCCTAAACTCGGTCTTATGAAGTCTAGCATGAGGAGAAGTCGTTTTGGGTTTCAAACGTTTAAGCCAAAAGCCCCATTTCAAATATTTCAAACTTATTCAAATTTGAAAGACACACAAGTTATAGCACACATAGTGCATACATTCTCACACATACTGCACTAGATGCTAACCCGGCCTATAGTTTGAGGCCATTGGATGAGGTCGAAAAAAATCTTGGATTAGAAATGGGGTTGTTCGAACCCCGTAGTTGGATTTTTTGAACCTTGATCTGTAGTACTGGGCAAAGCCCTAGTTTAACCTATTTAATTATAGATTCGTAGGTCGATTTTTCTACCTTTTTATTATTACTATGCAGCACATGTGTGTTTGCCCGTCGAGTGAAACTCGGAGGAAGAGGGATCACTCGGAAGGAGAGAAGAAGGGAGAGAATTATGGTGTCTCCCCTTTTTCGGGTGATGATGTTGACTTTTGTGCAGGGTTTGTCAGTGAGCAGGAGGTGCGAGCGAGCGAGCGAGCGAGCGAGGCCGAGAATGAGAGAGATTTGTTTTTTTTTTTTTTTTTTGAGAGGGACGACCGAAGGATCCAGAAGGACCCACAGACTTCCAATACGCATCCTGATGCGTCTTCTCTTGACAAAGAAAATGTCTGGGAGTTTGCGTACCTATTGCACGTGACTTGTGCTCACTGAAGTGTGGGACCTCACGCATGGGCACCACACGTAAGTGACAGACCTGTTGGTGTAAAAACTCGGTTGATTATTATAGTGCATTAGAACAAAGTTTCCTATGGATTCAAGGGTAGGAAATCCAAGTTAACTCATTTACATGACATTATTTTTTCCATGAAGCAAAGTTAACGCACCTATCAATTGGTACATTTTGGAGTGACTAAGAAGGATCCAGGCTTACTTATTCGTTTTCACGTGTAAAACTTGTCTAAATCTTGGTCAAACAAAATTGGCAGAAAATTCAAAAAAAAAACAGAAAAATGAAAAACCAAAGCGCACATAGTCTTCTTATATGTCATATAGTAAGCATTAAAGTTGATAAACAAGGTCTGGACATATTCAAACTAGCTAGACAAATCATGTATCTACCCCCTAACCCCTAAACTCTGTCTTATGACGAAGTCAAGCATGAAGATATATAAGTGGTTTTGGGTTTCAAACATGGAAATTTCAAAAACCTCCCAAAAACTTCATTTTAGGGTGACTAAGAAGGATACAGGCTTCCATTTTCATTTTCATGATCTATACTTGTTTAAATCTTGGTCAAACCTAGGATTTGACCAAGATTCAAATGTGCATCAAAATTCCAAAAAAAATCAGAAAAATGAAAAACCAAAGCACATAGTTTTCTTATGTCACATACATATATATAGTAAGCATTCAAAAGTTGATAAACAAGGTCTAGCTAGACATATTCAAATAAGACAAATCATGTATCTACCCCTCTAAAACCATAAATATAACTCTGTCTTATGAAGTCAAGCATGAAGAGAAGTGGTTTTTGGTTTCAAACATGGAAATTTCAAAAACCTCCCAAAATTAAAGCTTCGTTTTAGAGTGACTAGTTAAGAAGGATCCAGGCTTACCTTTTCATTTTCATGTTTTAAACTTGTTTAAATCTTGGTCAAACCTAGGATTTGACCAATATTCAAATGGGCATAAAATAAAAAAATAGATAAAATAAAAAACCAAAGCACATATTCTTCTTATGTCATATAGTAAGCATTCAAAAGTTCATAAACAAGGTCTAGACATATTCAAACCAGACAAATCATGTACCCCCTAACCCTAAACTTTGTCTTAATTATATATGAAGTCAAGCATGAAGCAGAGAAGTGTGGTTTTGGGTTTCAAACATGGAAATTTCAAAAACCTCCCAAAAAGCTTCATTTTAATTAGACCGGCTGGTTAATTAAGAAGGATCCATGATTAATTACCTTTTCATTGTCATGTTTTAAACTTGTTTAAATCTTGGTCGAACCTAGGATTTGACCAAGATTCAAAATGGGCATAACAATTCAGAAAAAAATCGAAAGAATGAAAAACAAAAGCACATAGCCTTCTTATGTCATATAGTAAGCATTCAAATTGATAAACATGGTCTAGACATATTCAAACCAGAAAAATCATGTATCTACCCCTAACCCTAAACTCTGTCTTATGAAGTCAAGCATGAACAGAAGTACGGTGGTTTTGGGTTTCAAACATGGTAAATTCAAGAACCTCCCAAAAGCTTCATTTTAGAGTTACTAAGAGAAAGATCCAGACTTAATTACCTTATCATTTTCACATGTTAAACTTGTTTAAATCTTGCTCAACAAACCTAGGATTTTACCAAGATTCTCAAATGGGCATAAAAATCAAAAAATGAAATACCAATGCACATAGTCCTCTTATAAGTCATAAAGTAAGCATTCAAGTCGATAAACAAGGTCTAGACATATTCAAACAAGACAAATCATGTATCTACCCCCTATCGACCCTAAACTTCGTCTTATGAAGTCAAGCATGAAGAGAAGTGGTTTTGGGTTTCAAACATGGAAATTTCAAAAACCTCCCAAAATTCAGCTTCATTTTAGAGCGACTAAGAAGGATCGATGCTTACCTTTTCATTTCCATGTTTTAAACTTATTTAAATCTTGGTCAAACCTAGCTAGGATTTGACCAAGATTCAAATGGGCATAAAAATTCAGACAAAAAATCTAAAGAATGAAAAACCAAAGCACATAGCCTTCTTAATTATGTCATATAGTAAACACTCAAGTTGATAAACAAGCTAGGTCTAGACATATTCAAACCAGAAAAATCATGTGTATATCTACCCCTAACCCTAAACTCTGTCTTATGAAGTCAATCATGAAGAGAATTGGTTTTGGGTTTCAAACATGGAAATTTCAAGTACGTCCCAAAAGCTTCATATATTTTAGAGTGACTAATTAAGAAGGATCTTGGCTTACGTTTTCATTTTCATGCTTGAAACTTGTTTAAATCTTGGTTGAACCTAGGATTTGACCAGAATCAAATGTGCATAAAATTCTTAAAAAAAATAGAAAAATGAAAAACAAAAGCACATGGTCTTCTTATGTCATATAGTAAGCATTCAAGTTGATAAACAAGGTTTAGACATATTCAAACCAGACAAATCATGTATCTACCCCCTAACCCTAAACTCGGTCTTATGAAGTCTAGCATGAGGAGAAGTCGTTTTGGGTTTCAAACGTTTAAGCCAAAAGCCCCATTTCAAATATTTCAAACTTATTCAAATTTGAAAGACACACAAGTTATAGCACACATAGTGCATACATTCTCACACATACTGCACTAGATGCTAACCCGGCCTATAGTTTGAGGCCATTGGATGAGGTCGAAAAAAATCTTGGATTAGAAATGGGGTTGTTCGAACCCCGTAGTTGGATTTTTTGAACCTTGATCTGTAGTACTGGGCAAAGCCCTAGTTTAACCTATTTAATTATAGATTCGTAGGTCGATTTTTCTACCTTTTTATTATTACTATGCAGCACATGTGTGTTTGCCCGTCGAGTGAAACTCGGAGGAAGAGGGATCACTCGGAAGGAGAGAAGAAGGGAGAGAATTATGGTGTCTCCCCTTTTTCGGGTGATGATGTTGACTTTTGTGCAGGGTTTGTCAGTGAGCAGGAGGTGCGAGCGAGCGAGCGAGCGAGTCGAGCGAGGCCGAGAATGAGAGAGATTTGTTTTTTTTTTGAGAGGGACGACCGAAGGATCCAGAAGGACCCACAGACTTCCAATACGCATCCTGATGCGTCTTCTCTTGACAAAGAAAATGTCTGGGAGTTTGCGTACCTATTGCACGTGACTTGTGCTCACTGAAGTGTGGGACCTCACGCATGGGCACCACACGTAAGTGACAGACCTGTTGGTGTAAAAACTCGGTTGATTATTATAGTGCATTAGAACAAAGTTTCCTATGGATTCAAGGGTAGGAAATCCAAGTTAACTCATTTACATGACATTATTTTTTCCATGAAGCAAAGTTAACGCACCTATCAATTGGTACATTTTGGAGTGACTAAGAAGGATCCAGGCTTACTTATTCGTTTTCACGTGTAAAACTTGTCTAAATCTTGGTCAAACAAAATTGGCAGAAAATTCAAAAAAAAAACAGAAAAATGAAAAACCAAAGCGCACATAGTCTTCTTATATGTCATATAGTAAGCATTAAAGTTGATAAACAAGGTCTGGACATATTCAAACTAGCTAGACAAATCATGTATCTACCCCCTAACCCCTAAACTCTGTCTTATGACGAAGTCAAGCATGAAGATATATAAGTGGTTTTGGGTTTCAAACATGGAAATTTCAAAAACCTCCCAAAAACTTCATTTTAGGGTGACTAAGAAGGATACAGGCTTCCATTTTCATTTTCATGATCTATACTTGTTTAAATCTTGGTCAAACCTAGGATTTGACCAAGATTCAAATGTGCATCAAAATTCCATAAAAAATCAGAAAAACGAAAAACCAAAGCACATAGTTTTCTTATGTCACATACATATATATAGTAAGCATTCAAAAGTTGATAAACAAGGTCTAGCTAGACATATTCAAATAAGACAAATCATGTATCTACCCCTCTAAAACCATAAATAACTCTGTCTTATGAAGTCAAGCATGAAGAGAAGTGGTTTTTGGTTTCAAACATGGAAATTTCAAAAACCTCCCAAAATTAAAGCTTCGTTTTAGAGTGACTAGTTAAGAAGGATCCAGGCTTACCTTTTCATTTTCATGTTTTAAACTTGTTTAAATCTTGGTCAAACCTAGGATTTGACCAATATTCAAATGGGCATAAAATAAAAAAATAGATAAAATAAAAAACCAAAGCACATATTCTTCTTATGTCATATAGTAAGCATTCAAAAGTTCATAAACAAGGTCTAGACATATTCAAACCAGACAAATCATGTACCCCCTAACCCTAAACTTTGTCTTAATTATATATGAAGTCAAGCATGAAGCAGAGAAGTGTGGTTTTGGGTTTCAAACATGGAAATTTCAAAAACCTCCCAAAAAGCTTCATTTTAATTAGACCGGCTGGTTAATTAAGAAGGATCCATGATTAATTACCTTTTCATTGTCATGTTTTAAACTTGTTTAAATCTTGGTCGAACCTAGGATTTGACCAAGATTCAAATGGGCATAACAATTCAGAAAAAAATCGAAAGAATGAAAAACAAAAGCACATAGTCTTCTTATGTCATATAGTAAGCATTAAAGTTGATAAACATGGTCTAGACATATTCAAACCATACAAATCATGTATCTACCCCTAACCCCTAAACTATGTCTTATGAAGTCAAGCATGAAGAGAAGTGGTTTTGGGTTTCAAAAATGAAAATTTCAAAAACCGCCCAAAAACTTCATTTTAGAGTGACTAAGAAGGATACATGCTTCCCTTTTCATTTTCATGTTTTAAACTTGTTTAAATCTTGGTCAAACCTAGGATTTGATAAACATGGTCTAGACATATTCAAACCAGACAAATCATGTATCTACCCCCTATCGACCCTAAACTTCGTCTTATGAAGTCAAGCATGAAGAGAAGTGGTTTTGGGTTTCAAATAACATGGAAATTTCAAAAACCTCCCAAAATTAAAGCTTCGTTTTAGAGTGACTAGTTAAGAAGGATCCAGGCTTACCTTTTCATTTTCATGTTTTAAACTTGTTTAAATCTTGTTCAAACCTAGGATTTGACCAATATTCAAATGGGCATAAAATAAAAAATAAATAAAATAAAAAACCAAAGCACATAGTCTTCTTATGTCATATAGTAAGCATTCAAGTTCATGAACAAGGTCTAGACATATTCAAACCAGACAAATCATGTACCCCCTAACCCTAAACTTTGTCTTAATTATATATGAAGTCAAGCATGAAGCAGAGAAGTGTGGTTTTGGGTTTCAAACATGGAAATTTCAAAAACCTCCCAAAAAGCTTCATTTTAATTAGACGGGCTGGTTAATTAAGAAGGATCCATGATTAATTACCTTTTCATTGTCATGTTTTAAACATGTTTAAATCTTGGTCGAACCTAGGATTTGACCAAGATTCAAATGGGCATAACAATTCAGAAAAAAATCGAAAGAATGAAAAACAAAAGCACATAGCCTTCTTATGTCATATAGTAAGCATTCAAATTGATAAACATGGTCTAGACATATTCAAACCAGAAAAATCATGTATCTACCCCTAACCCTAAACTCTGTCTTATGAAGTCAAGCATGAACAGAAGTACGGTGGTTTTGGGTTTCAAACATGGTAAATTCAAGAACCTCCCAAAAGCTTCATTTTAGAGTTACTAAGAGAAAGATCCAGACTTAATTACCTTATCATTTTCACATGTTAAACTTGTTTAAATCTTGCTCAACAAACCTAGGATTTTACCAAGATTCTCAAATGGGCATAAAAATCAAAAAATGAAATACCAATGCACATATATAGTCCTCTTATAAGTCATAAAGTAAGCATTCAAGTTGATAAACAAGGTCTAGACATATTCAAACAAGACAAATCATGTATCTACGTACCCCCTATCGACCCTAAACTTCGTCTTATGAAGTCAAGCATGAAGAGAAGTGGTTTTGGGTTTCAAACATGGAAATTTCAAAAACCTCCCAAAATTCAGCTTCATTTTAGAGCGACTAAGAAGGATCGATGCTTACCTTTTCATTTCCATGTTTTAAACTTATTTAAATCTTGGTCAAACCTAGCTAGGATTTGACCAAGATTCAAATGGGCATAAAAATTCAGACAAAAAATCTAAAGAATGAAAAACCAAAGCACATAGCCTTCTTAATTATGTCATATAGTAAACACTCAAGTTGATAAACAAGCTAGGTCTAGACATATTCAAACCAGAAAAATCATGTGTATATCTACCCCTAACCCTAAACTCTGTCTTATGAAGTCAATCATGAAGAGAATTGGTTTTGGGTTTCAAACATGGAAATTTCAAGTACGTCCCAAAAGCTTCATATATTTTAGAGTGACTAATTAAGAAGGATCTTGGCTTACGTTTTCATTTTCATGCTTGAAACTTGTTTAAATCTTGGTTGAACCTAGGATTTGACCAGAATCAAATGTGCATAAAATTCTTTAAAAAAATAGAAAAATGAAAAACAAAAGCACATGGTCTTCTTATGTCATATAGTAAGCATTCAAGTTGATAAACAAGGTTTAGACATATTCAAACCAGACAAATCATGTATCTACCCCCTAACCCTAAACTCGGTCTTATGAAGTCTAGCATGAGGAGAAGTCGTTTTGGGTTTCAAACGTTTAAGCCAAAAGCCCCATTTCAAATATTTCAAACTTATTCAAATTTGAAAGACACACAAGTTATAGCACACATAGTGCATACATTCTCACACATACTGCACTAGATGCTAACCCGGCCTATAGTTTGAGGCCATTGGATGAGGTCGAAAAAAATCTTGGATTAGAAATGGGGTTGTTCGAACCCCGTAGTTGGATTTTTTGAACCTTGATCTGTAGTACTGGGCAAAGCCCTAGTTTAACCTATTTAATTATAGATTCGTAGGTCGATTTTTCTACCTTTTTATTATTACTATGCAGCACATGTGTGTTTGCCCGTCGAGTGAAACTCGGAGGAAGAGGGATCACTCGGAAGGAGAGAAGAAGGGAGAGAATTATGGTGTCTCCCCTTTTTCGGGTGATGATGTTGACTTTTGTGCAGGGTTTGTCAGTGAGCAGGAGGTGCGAGCGAGCGAGCGAGTCGAGCGAGGCCGAGAATGAGAGAGATTTTTTTTTTTTTTTGAGAGGGACGACCGAAGGATCCAGAAGGACCCACAGACTTCCAATACGCATCCTGATGCGTCTTCTCTTGACAAAGAAAATGTCTGGGAGTTTGCGTACCTATTGCACGTGACTTGTGCTCACTGAAGTGTGGGACCTCACGCATGGGCACCACACGTAAGTGACAGACCTGTTGGTGTAAAAACTCGGTTGATTATTATAGTGCATTAGAACAAAGTTTCCTATGGATTCAAGGGTAGGAAATCCAAGTTAACTCATTTACATGACATTATTTTTTCCATGAAGCAAAGTTAACGCACCTATCAATTGGTACATTTTGGAGTGACTAAGAAGGATCCAGGCTTACTTATTCGTTTTCACGTGTAAAACTTGTCTAAATCTTGGTCAAACAAAATTGGCAGAAAATTCAAAAAAAAAACAGAAAAATGAAAAACCAAAGCGCACATAGTCTTCTTATATGTCATATAGTAAGCATTAAAGTTGATAAACAAGGTCTGGACATATTCAAACTAGCTAGACAAATCATGTATCTACCCCCTAACCCCTAAACTCTGTCTTATGACGAAGTCAAGCATGAAGATATATAAGTGGTTTTGGGTTTCAAACATGGAAATTTCAAAAACCTCCCAAAAACTTCATTTTAGGGTGACTAAGAAGGATACAGGCTTCCATTTTCATTTTCATGATCTATACTTGTTTAAATCTTGGTCAAACCTAGGATTTGACCAAGATTCAAATGTGCATCAAAATTCCAAAAAAATCAGAAAAATGAAAAACCAAAGCACATAGTTTTCTTATGTCACATACATATATATAGTAAGCATTCAAAAGTTGATAAACAAGGTCTAGCTAGACATATTCAAATAAGACAAATCATGTATCTACCCCTCTAAAACCATATATAACTCTGTCTTATGAAGTCAAGCATGAAGAGAAGTGGTTTTTGGTTTCAAACATGGAAATTTCAAAAACCTCCCAAAATTAAAGCTTCGTTTTAGAGTGACTAGTTAAGAAGGATCCAGGCTTACCTTTTCATTTTCATGTTTTAAACTTGTTTAAATCTTGGTCAAACCTAGGATTTGACCAATATTCAAATGGGCATAAAATAAAAAAATAGATAAAATAAAAAACCAAAGCACATATTCTTCTTATGTCATATAGTAAGCATTCAAAAGTTCATAAACAAGGTCTAGACATATTCAAACCAGACAAATCATGTACCCCTAACCCTAAACTTTGTCTTAATTATATATGAAGTCAAGCATGAAGCAGAGAAGTGTGGTTTTGGGTTTCAAACATGGAAATTTCAAAAACCTCCCAAAAAGCTTCATTTTAATTAGACTGGCTGGTTAATTAAGAAGGATCCATGATTAATTACCTTTTCATTGTCATGTTTTAAACTTGTTTAAATCTTGGTCGAACCTAGGATTTGACCAAGATTCAAAATGGGCATAACAATTCAGAAAAAAATCGAAAGAATGAAAAACAAAAGCACATAGCCTTCTTATGTCATATAGTAAGCATTCAAATTGATAAACATGGTCTAGACATATTCAAACCAGAAAAATCATGTATCTACCCCTAACCCTAAACTCTATCTTATGAAGTCAAGCATGAACAGAAGTACGGTGGTTTTGGGTTTCAAACATGGTAAATTCAAGAACCTCCCAAAAGCTTCATTTTAGAGTTACTAAGAGAAAGATCCAGACTTAATTACCTTATCATTTTCACATGTTAAACTTGTTTAAATCTTGCTCAACAAACCTAGGATTTTACCAAGATTCTCAAATGGGCATAAAAATCAAAAAATGAAATACCAATGCACATAGTCCTCTTATAAGTCATAAAGTAAGCATTCAAGTCGATAAACAAGGTCTAGACATATTCAAACAAGACAAATCATGTATCTACCCCCTATCGACCCTAAACTTCGTCTTATGAAGTCAAGCATGAAGAGAAGTGGTTTTGGGTTTCAAACATGGAAATTTCAAAAACCTCCCAAAATTCAGCTTCATTTTAGAGCGACTAAGAAGGATCGATGCTTACCTTTTCATTTCCATGTTTTAAACTTATTTAAATCTTGGTCAAACCTAGCTAGGATTTGACCAAGATTCAAATGGGCATAAAAATTCAGACAAAAAATCTAAAGAATGAAAAACCAAAGCACATAGCCTTCTTAATTATGTCATATAGTAAACACTCAAGTTGATAAACAAGCTAGGTCTAGACATATTCAAACCAGAAAAATCATGTGTATATCTACCCCTAACCCTAAACTCTGTCTTATGAAGTCAATCATGAAGAGAATTGGTTTTGGGTTTCAAACATGGAAATTTCAAGTACGTCCCAAAAGCTTCATATATTTTAGAGTGACTAATTAAGAAGGATCTTGGCTTACGTTTTCATTTTCATGCTTGAAACTTGTTTAAATCTTGGTTGAACCTAGGATTTGACCAGAATCAAATGTGCATAAAATTCTTAAAAAAATAGAAAAATGAAAAACAAAAGCACATGGTCTTCTTATGTCATATAGTAAGCATTCAAGTTGATAAACAAGGTTTAGACATATTCAAACCAGACAAATCATGTATCTACCCCCTAACCCTAAACTCGGTCTTATGAAGTCTAGCATGAGGAGAAGTCGTTTTGGGTTTCAAACGTTTAAGCCAAAAGCCCCATTTCAAATATTTCAAACTTATTCAAATTTGAAAGACACACAAGTTATAGCACACATAGTGCATACATTCTCACACATACTGCACTAGATGCTAACCCGGCCTATAGTTTGAGGCCATTGGATGAGGTCGAAAAAAATCTTGGATTAGAAATGGGGTTGTTCGAACCCCGTAGTTGGATTTTTTGAACCTTGATCTGTAGTACTGGGCAAAGCCCTAGTTTAACCTATTTAATTATAGATTCGTAGGTCGATTTTTCTACCTTTTTATTATTACTATGCAGCACATGTGTGTTTGCCCGTCGAGTGAAACTCGGAGGAAGAGGGATCACTCGGAAGGAGAGAAGAAGGGAGAGAATTATGGTGTCTCCCCTTTTTCGGGTGATGATGTTGACTTTTGTGCAGGGTTTGTCAGTGAGCAGGAGGTGCGAGCGAGCGAGCGAGCGAGCGAGGGCCGAGAATGAGAGAGATTTGTTTTTTTTTTTTGAGAGGGACGACCGAAGGATCCAGAAGGACCCACAGACTTCCAATACGCATCCTGATGCGTCTTCTCTTGACAAAGAAAATGTCTGGGAGTTTGCGTACCTATTGCACGTGACTTGTGCTCACTGAAGTGTGGGACCTCACGCATGGGCACCACACGTAAGTGACAGACCTGTTGGTGTAAAAACTCGGTTGATTATTATAGTGCATTAGAACAAAGTTTCCTATGGATTCAAGGGTAGGAAATCCAAGTTAACTCATTTACATGACATTATTTTTTCCATGAAGCAAAGTTAACGCACCTATCAATTGGTACATTTTGGAGTGACTAAGAAGGATCCAGGCTTACTTATTCGTTTTCACGTGTAAAACTTGTCTAAATCTTGGTCAAACAAAATTGGCAGAAAATTCAAAAAAAAAACAGAAAAATGAAAAACCAAAGCGCACATAGTCTTCTTATATGTCATATAGTAAGCATTAAAGTTGATAAACAAGGTCTGGACATATTCAAACTAGCTAGACAAATCATGTATCTACCCCCTAACCCCTAAACTCTCTTATGACGAAGTCAAGCATGAAGATAAGTGGTTTTGGGTTTCAAACATGGAAATTTCAAAAACCTCCCAAAAACTTCATTTTAGGGTGACTAAGAAGGATACAGGCTTCCATTTTCATTTTCATGATCTATACTTGTTTAAATCTTGGTCAAACCTAGGATTTGACCAAGATTCAAATGTGCATCAAAATTCCAAAAAAATCAGAAAAATGAAAAACCAAAGCACATAGTTTTCTTATGTCACATACATATATATAGTAAGCATTCAAAAGTTGATAAACAAGGTCTAGCTAGACATATTCAAATAAGACAAATCATGTATCTACCCCTCCAAAACCATAAAAACTCTGTCTTATGAAGTCAAGCATGAAGAGAAGTGGTTTTGGTTTCAAACATGGAAATTTCAAAAACCTCCCAAAATTAAAGCTTCGTTTTAGAGTGACTAGTTAAGAAGGATCCAGGCTTACCTTTTCATTTTCATGTTTTAAACTTGTTTAAATCTTGGTCAAACCTAGGATTTGACCAATATTCAAATGGGCATAAAATAAAAAAATATATAAAATAAAAAACCAAAGCACATATTCTTCTTATGTCATATAGTAAGCATTCAAAAGTTCATAAACAAGGTCTAGACATATTCAAACCAGACAAATCATGTACCCCCTAACCCTAAACTTTGTCTTAATTATATATGAAGTCAAGCATGAAGCAGAGAAGTGTGGTTTTGGGTTTCAAACATGGAAATTTCAAAAACCTCCCAAAAAGCTTCATTTTAATTAGACCGGCTGGTTAATTAAGAAGGATCCATGATTAATTACCTTTTCATTGTCATGTTTTAAACTTGTTTAAATCTTGGTCGAACCTAGGATTTGACCAAGATTCAAATGGGCATAACAATTCAGAAAAAAATCGAAAGAATGAAAAACAAAAGCACATAGCCTTCTTATGTCATATAGTAAGCATTCAAATTGATAAACATGGTCTAGACATATTCAAACCAGAAAAATCATGTATCTACCCCTAACCCTAAACTCTGTCTTATGAAGTCAAGCATGAACAGAAGTACGGTGGTTTTGGGTTTCAAACATGGTAAATTCAAGAACCTCCCAAAAGCTTCATTTTAGAGTTACTAAGAGAAAGATCCGGACTTAATTACCTTATCATTTTCACATGTTAAACTTGTTTAAATTTTGCTCAACAAACCTAGGATTTTACCAAGATTCTCAAATGGGCATAAAAATCAAAAAATGAAATACCAATGCACATAGTCCTCTTATAAGTCATAAAGTAAGCATTCAAGTTGATAAACAAGGTCTAGACATATTCAAACAAGACAAATCATGTATCTACCCCCTATCGACCCTAAACTTCGTCTTATGAAGTCAAGCATGAAGAGAAGTGGTTTTGGGTTTCAAACATGGAAATTTCAAAAACCTCCCAAAATTCAGCTTCATTTTAGAGCGACTAAGAAGGATCGATGCTTACCTTTTCATTTCCATGTTTTAAACTTATTTAAATCTTGGTCAAACCTAGCTAGGATTTGACCAAGATTCAAATGGGCATAAAAATTCAGACAAAAAATCTAAAGAATGAAAAACCAAAGCACATAGCCTTCTTAATTATGTCATATAGTAAACACTCAAGTTGATAAACAAGGTCTCCACACATCTTTGGGGCATCCAAGTATTTAAGTTACCTTGTTTTTTTGAATTGTAATTCATACCCTTCCTCCCAATTTTTATGCCCATTTGAATCTTGGTCAAATCCTAAGTTTGACCAAGATTTGAACAAGTTTAAAACATGAAAATGAAAAGGTAAGCCTGAATCCTTCTTAGTCACTCAAAAATGAGAAGCTTTTGGGAGTTTTTTGAAATTTCCATGTTTCAAACCCAAAACCACTTCTCTTCATGCTTGACTTCATAAGACAGAGTTTAGGGTTAGGGGGTAGATACATGATTTGTCTAGTTTGTTGTTTAGACCTTGTTTATCAACTTGAATATAATGCTTACTATATGACATAATAATACTATGTGCTTTGGTTTTCATTTTTTTTTTTTTCTGAATTTTTATGCCCATTTGATCTTGGTCAAATCCTAGGCTTAACCAATATTTAAACAAGTTTAAAACATGAAAATGAAAAGGTAAGCCTGTATCCTTCTTAGTCACTCCAAAATGAAGCTTTTGGGAAGGTTTTTGAAATTTCCATGTTTGAAATCCAAAACGACTTCTCTTCGTGCTTGACTTCATAAGACAAAGTTTAGGGCTAGGGGTAGAAACATGATTTTTCTGGTTTGAATATGTCTAGACCTTGTTTACCAACTTGAGTGCTTACTATATGACATAAGAAGGCTATATGCTTTGGTTTTTCATTTTTTTTGAAATTTTATGCCCATTTGAATCTTGATCAAATCCTAGGTACGGTTTGACCAAGATTTGAACAATTTTAAAACATGAAAATAAAAGGTAAGCCCAACCTGGATCCTTTAGTCACTCTAAAATGAAGCTTTTGGGGGTTCTTGAAATTTCCAAGTTTGAAACCCAAAACCACTTTTCTTCATGCTTGACTACATAAGACAGAGTTTAGGGTTAGGGGTAGATACATGATTTTTCTTGTTTGAATATATCTAGACCTTGTTTATATCAACTTTAATGCTAACTATATGACATAAGAAAACTATGTGCTTTGGTTTTTAATTTTTCTGATTTTTTATTTTGATGCACATTTGAATCTTTGTCAAATCCTAGGTTTGACCAAGATTTAAACAAGTATAAAACATGAAAATGAAAAGGGAAGCCTGTATCCTTTCTTAGTCACTCTAAAATGAAGTTTTTGGGATGTTCTTGAAATTTTCATGTTTGAAACCCAAAACCACTTCTCTTCATGCTTGACTTCATAAGATAGATCAGTTTAGGGGCTAGGGGATAGATACATGATTTGCCTAGGTTTGAATATGCATGTCCAAACCTTGTTTATCAACTTGAATGCTTACTATATGACATAAGAAGACTATATGCTTTTGTTTTTCATTTTTCTGATTTTTTTTAAATTTTATGCCCATTTGAATCTTTTGGTCAAATCCTTGGTTTAATTTGACACGGATTTAAACAAGTTTAAAATATGAAAATGAAAAGGTGGTAAGCAGGCATGGATCCTTCTTATATATATTAGTCACTCTAAAATGAAGCTTTTGGGAGGTTTTTGAAATTTCCATGTTTGAAACCCAAAACCACTTCTCTTCATGTTGTTGACTTCATAAGATAGAGTTTAGGGGTTAGGGGTATAGATACATGATTTGTCTTGTTTGAATATGTGTCTAGACCTTGTTTATCAACTTTAATGCTTACTATATGACATAAGAACACTATGTGCTTTAATTTGGTTTTTATTTTTTTTAAATTTTGATGCACATTTTGAATCTTGGTCAAATCCTAGGTTTGACCGAGATTTGAACAAGTTTAAAACAAGAAAATAAAAGGTAAGCCCGCCAGACTGGATCCTTCTTAGTCACTCTATAATGAAGCTTTTAGGGGGGTTGTTGAAAATGTAAGCATGTATCCTTCTTAGTACGTCACACCACAATGCTTTTGGGAGGGTTTTTGAAATGTCCATGTTTGAAACCCAAAACGACTTCTCTTCGTGCTTGACTTCATAATTAAGACAAAGTTTAGGGTTAGGGGTAGATACATGATTTTTCTGGTTTGAATATGTCTACACTTTGTTTATCAACTAGCTTGAGTTTTGGGTTTCAAACATGGAAATTTCAAGAACCTCCCAAAAGCTTCATTTTAGAGTGACTAAGAAGGATCCAGGCTTACCTTTTCATTTTCATGTTTTAAACTTGTTTAAATCTGGTCAAACCTAGGATTTGACAAAGATTCAAATATATGGGCATAAAATTCAAAAAAAATAGAAAAATGAAAAACCAAAGCACATAATCTTCTTATGTCATATAGTAAGCATTAAAGTTGACAAAAAAGGTCTAGACATATGCAAACTAGACAAATCATGTATCTACCTAACCCCTAAACTCTGTCTTATGAAGTCAAGCATGAAGAGAAGTCGTTTTGGGTTTCAAACATGGAAATTTCAAGAACATCCCAAAAGCTTCATTTTAGAGTGACTAAGAAGGATCCATGATTACCTTTTCATTTTCATGTTTTAAACTTGTTTAATCTTGGTCAAACCTAGGATTTGACCAAGATTCAAGTGGGCACAAAATTTAAAAAATCAGAAAAATGAAAAACCAAAGTACATAGTCTTCTTATGTCATGTAGTAAGCATTCAAGTTGATAAAATGGTTCATGCAGGCGTCTTAGCTCCTAAAAAAAATTATACACCAATTGATTTGACGAATTGATGATTTACTCTAGTCTGCTTCTAGACCATGCAGCTAGCGAGTATTCATATGTACTGCATGGAGCCCCCAACTTTTGACTTCCCGTGTCGGAAAAGGCCTGTCTAATAATGTGGGGCAGTGAGGTATCCCGAAGTATCTAGAGGGTTCCAGTGTTTCAGGCTTTCAGCATCGCCAGTCCAAGGGAAGGATGGGTGACGAATCCGTGCATTCACAGCCGTTTAGATCTGAAGAGTCCTTGTATGATGAGCGGTAGATAGCACCTCTAAGCTGCAAATCAACAGCTTCAATTACTTCAAATGAGCATTGGCCGGAACGCTGACAGAGTGAAAAAATTCAATTTCAAAAACTCATGTATAGAATAGAAAAAAATAAAAAACATGTAGATAGAATAGAGGTATAGATAGATTAGCCCAAAAAAGAAGAGGACGGGGAAATTTCGAACGCTCGCCTTTAACTCAGCACAGCAGACACCTCCCTCGCGCACCTAAACTTTCGAACGCGCGCCCAATATTTCGAACGCTCGCCTTTAACTCAGCACCCAGCCCACCTTGTTCTTCTCTAGACACCTCCTTCGGCGCCCTGTTCTTCTCTAGACACACCCTCGGTGAACCAGGCCGCGCACCAAAACTTCCCCACGCTGTCTATCAGCCGCGTCAGCCGGCGACTGCTGGTGGCGCCGTTCTTCTCCAGCCGCACCGGCAGGCGCGGTCAGCTGGTAGATCCTCACGGTATGCATGCTATCTTCAGGCCTGGGCAAGTACGATTCATTATAGCTCAATCGAAGTCAGTCGCCGTCGCCCAGCCCTTATAAGTTCGTTAGTTCGTTCGAATCGATCGGTTGATATTGTTTTCCTCTCGATGTGTTTGTTTGACATTGTTTTCCGCTTTACCTATTTGCTCGAATTCGTTCGTACTGTACACTGTACTGCTCACCATTGCCCAATGTCTCTAGTCGTCGCTTGGTGCCAGTCCTCTATGGACCTGTTTGTAATCTTATTACTTCTGGGTTCTTTGCACTGCTAATACATCGGTGGATTTACGGCCAAAAAGAAGAAAGAATTTGTTGGTATTATATTGCTTTCGATTGATCTGTTCGCCCCCAAGCTTTTACAGAAGCCGCAAGAGATTCAAGGATGAAATGGCTCTCCTTGTTTGCGGTGGCGGATCTACAGGGTATGCCGTATATGCCACGGCATACCCTGCGTCCAAGCCGTGCAAGATCTTTGATAGTTTAATGAGCTGAGCAATTAATCAAGATGAGTGATGTATATGTATACATGCGGTGCTAATACATGTGGCGGTGCAGCCATGCGAACACTGAGCTAGTGCATGTAACCGATTGATTAGACATCCGATTGATTTGGCCAAAATCCGGTGATAACACATGCCCCCCTGGTTTTGGTAATGATAATATCAAAACCATCTGTTTTTCCTTCGAGGGGTCATGTCGTGGCAGAGCAGAACCGTCGCAGTATTCTTCATCATGACGCCTTGCCTTCTCAACTTCTCTGCACGATTTGACAGTTTTGAATATTTTATGATTTGCCACACTTTTCTTAAAAGTGTCTATTATTTGCCACATGACCACCACATGTCTCTTTTTATTTAACCGCATCGAACAGTTCACTTCTTCATCCTCCTGCTTCAAACCAGCCATCGGCCCAAAAACCCTCCTCCTCTGTAACCATGTCTTCCTCTTCCTCCTCCCAATCCTTTTCCTCGAGTGAGCTGGAGCCAGAGGTCAGCCAGATGGAAGCGTACAATAGGCGCGCTCCCAAGCATTGGGACGAGCAAGAGTTCGACTTCGACTTCGTACCAGAGGGTCGACCCGAGGACCTCGTCTGGTCGGATGGCGACATGCCCCTGACTGACGGGGAAGATGACCTCCGATTCCTGATTGACGGAGAACTGGAGGCGGAGAGCGACGACGACGACCCTCTCTTCCGGGGTAAATTCACTTCCTCCACCAAAGAAGAAGAAGAAGAAGAAGAGGACGACGAAGACGAAGACATCTCCTCCGACACGAAGAAGGAACCAGAGGACGACACCTCCTCCGATGAACCGCCACCAAAGCGCATCCGTGGCTGGGCCTGGTCCGATGAGGAGGATGATGATGAAGAGGAAGAGGCCTCCGCTGAAGGTCACAGTAGCAGCGACGAGGAATTCGTCGACAGTAGCAATGACGGCAGCTACCCCAGCGACGACGAAGACGGCAACAGCCCTTAGAGTAGGGATTTACTAGCATAAGACTAGCCGTAGCAATCTGTTCCCCTTTTGTTGAGCAATCAGCTTCTCCTTGTAAGAAATCCCCTTTTAAATCAATGAAGATGGATAGATTCTTCCTTTTGAGGGCAATCAGCTCTTCTATGTAAGAAATCTGATCATCGATGAAGAATTTCCTCTAATTTGACTTTGTCGATTTTCTTCAAATTGATTTAGCCGATTTTCCCTCAATACTCCACTATAATAAATATAGCATATCTATGATAGTACTCTATGATACCACCCACTATGCACCCATGTTCCAAACACCACTCCCGCTGACTGTACCTTATTGTATCGAGCGATAAGCTTGATGAGCAACCCAAACAAACAAAAAAAAGACTGTACCTTATTGTACTTGCTCTTACCCGTATCTTCTCTTTCTCTTTCATCGCGAGTGCAGCTAATTCAGTTAGTCTTCCAATGAATATTAATATTTTGTCTCAATGATGTCATGTTTCGACTAACAATTAGCACTTTTGAATTCTTAGATTGCCTTTTCACACGATGCACTTCTTTTAATTTATTTTACCACATTTCAATGTGAACCTTGACCAAATAAATAGGACAACAATATCACGATCATATAATACATAAGCAGCATTGTTAGAATCGTGTTGGAAAATACTTTCTAATGATACCAGTTTTATATCAATTTTTTTATATACTTCATCCTGAAAAATATGTTTCAACTTCATCAAAACTTGCATGTATCTGCAAACTAAACTCATCTAAATACATGTATATCTACATAAAATTGAAACATCATTTTTAAATAGAGAGATATAGATTAATATTTTTTCGAAGATAAAATACGAAAAACAAGGGTGCATTGTTTATTGAAATGGAGTGAGTAGTATATATAAAATCATTTTAGTTGCCAATGATCATGTTGAGGGCCTCTATTTCTTGTTTTGCTCAGGCCCTCCGTATTCTCAGGTACGGCCCTGGTGGTCTATGAACCTGTATGTAATCTTATTACTTTTGGCTTCTTTGCACTGCTAATAGATCGGCGGAATTACGGCAAAAAAGAAGAAAGAATGTGTTGGTATTGTATTGCTTTCGATAGATCTGTTCGCCCCTCCCCCCCAAGCATTTATAGATGGCACAAGAGATTCAAGGATGAAATTGCTCTCCTTGTTCATAAGGCAAAGAGGAAATCATATCATGGGTAGAACATTATATATATATTTTGCTGCTTGGGATCTATGATCCTTTTAGTTGCTGCTCTCCAGCAACTTTTGTACATATTTCCCTCTTTTTATTAATAAAAAAATAATAAGTGGGGAAACCCAGTGGTCAGCCTAAAAAAATCTGTTCGCTAGGTAGCCGTAGTTTTGCACTCAGTTTGTTTGCTGAAATCGGCTCAAATAATGTAGCATTTATAGTTTTATATTCGACCTGTTTGCTCAGGTATGCTTGCTTACATTCGTAGGTGACCTGTTTGTTGAAATAGCTTATCGCTTCTCTGACCATCTATCTCCTCAACAGATGGACAGAACTTGGATATTATTTGACTCATTAACCACACCAACATATTTGAGTGGTATTGAAGACTTCATGAAGCACGTTAGTGATTTTACTGACGGCGACAAGACAAAGGAAGTGATTTGTCCATGCCGCGTATGTTTGAATATTGGGTCCAAGCCTCAACATGTAGTCTCAGATCATTTATTCGTTTATGGGATGGACCAGACATATATCAGGTGGATTAACCATGGTGAACACTATGATCAGCCTGACATTATTGATCCTCTTTATTCTGATGGTTATCAGCCTGAAGATCTCGTCCAGGATGAGGCTACTGCTAATTTGTTACGGGATCTGTATCCATATGCAAGCCAACAGCCCCATGGTTATCACAAAAAGCCTCTTTTCCATGACCTGATAGAAGATGCTAAGCGCTTAGTGGCCCCTGGTTCTGTTGTGTCAAGATTCGAATTAATTGTGAAATTACTTCATGACAAGTCATACCAGGGGATTACCAATAAAGCGTTCAATGCAGTTGCGAAGACATACAGCGATGCACTCCCTGGGGCTGGACTGCCAAAATCCTTTTATGAGGTGAAGCAGTACATCAAGGTACTGGGACTTGGATATGAGAAGATTGATTTTTGCAAAAATAACTGTGCACTGTTTTGGATGGAGTATAATGACCTCGATGAATGTCCAGTATGTAAGGAATCAAGATGGAAACATGATGGAGCTGGTGGTAAGAAAAAGATTCCTTGGAAGGTTCTGAGATACTTTCCACTTGTACAAAGATTGCAGAGGTTGTTTGCTTCAGAACAAACATCTCGGGAAACAAGATGGCACAAAGAGATTCTCACGCCCGACCCTGATTTACTGAGGCATCCTGCTGATGGCGATGAATGGAAGCAATTCGACCTGGATCATCCAGATTTTGCTGCAGATCCAAGGAACCTGAGACTTGGCCTTGCTACAGATGGATTCAACCCATTTGGCAACATGAGCAACTCGTATAGCATGTGGCCAGTACTAGTTACACCTTACAACCAGGCTCCCTGGACATGCACCGATCAGTCGAACTGTATGATGGCCTTACTCATCCCAGGTCCCAAATCTCCTGGGAAGGATTTTGATGTGTTCATGCAGCCTCTTATTAGAGACTTGCAAACATTATGGGAGGGTGTCCCTACACGGGATGTGTGTCAACCTAAAGAACAAAATTTTCTATTACGTGCTGCTGTACTGTATTGCACCCATGATTATCCAGCTTTGGGCACTATGTCAGGCAGAGTAACATCAGGTTATAATGCATGTGTTCACTGTGATACTGATCAGCTGGCAGTGAGGATAATAAACAAGATATGCTATATGGGCCATCGCCGTTTCCTTCCATTAGATCACAGTTTCCGAAAAAATAGAAAAAAATTGCAATTTATTGGTGATCAGGCCTGTAAAAAGACTAAACCGCAGCACTTTAAGAGTCACGAGTTGGAGGCGCACCTAGAAGCGGTCAGAAATGTTAAACCAGGAAAACCACCAGCCGCCACAGCAGGTACAGCAGAGAAGAATACAGAAGATGCAGCAGCAGTAGTAGCAGATAGAAAAAGGAAGAAGAGACGAGATGAACTGAGTCTAGCAGCTACCAAAAGGAAGATGGGAGGTGAAATAGCAGCACGTACCAAGAGGAAGGAAATGGAAAATGATAGACCGAGAATATTTTATAAGCGCAGGACCACTCTTTGGGACTTGCCGTATTGGGCTGGTAAGAAGCTTCGGCATAATATTGATATCATGCACATGGAGAAGAATATATGTGACAGCATTGTCGGCACATTACTCAACATTCCATCCAAGACAAAAGATAGCTCAAATGCTAGGATTGATTGTGCAACATTGAATGTTAACAGGCACTTGCAACTGGATCGTAATGACAAAGTGAACAAAGGCAAGGAAAAACATTATAAATTTCGAGGCGCGGAATTCACATTGCCGATGCCTAAAAGGAGATTATTTTGTGAGTACCTCCGAGGTGTGATGTTCCCGTTCGGATTTGCTTCCAACATTGCAAATTGTCTCAATGCTGAAGGAAACAAGCTCCAAGGGTTGAAAACTCACGATTGTCACATCCTGCTGCAAAGGCTTTTAGCTATTGGCATTAAAGATTTAGTGAAGCCAAATATGTACAACGTGATTGCAGAGTTGGGAAGGTTCTTTAGGGAAATATGTAGTAAAACTCTAAGCAGAGCTGTTGTAGAACGTCTTAAGGTGGACATAGCAGTAATCCTGTGCAAGCTGGAGCTGATATATCCTCCAGCCTTCTTTGATGTGATGGTGCATTTGGCTGTTCATCTACCTGATGAGGCACTTTTAAGAGGTCCGGTACAGTATGGATGGATGTACCCTATAGAACGTCGACTGTGCACTTTCAAGAATACAGTTAGGAACAAAGCTAGACCGGAGGCTTGCATTGCAGTGGCGTATATTGCTGCTGAAGCATATACATTTGCCTCAAGATATATTCCTGATATTGAGACCAGATTCAATCGGGGTCGCAGAATTTTGGAAGTTGGAGGATCTGTTTTTAAACATGGTGTTGAGCTAATAGGAAAGAGGACCGAAAAAACATTAGAGCAGTCTGAATTTGAACAGCTGTCTTGGTATGTGCTGAATAATGCTACAGAGGCTGATGAATATGTTAAGTGAGTACTATGCACACGAACTACTCAGTTCCTCGCATATACTATGAACTTGTATCAAAATGAAATATATTCAGCTGACTTGGCTATGTTTTGCAGGTTGTACATGGAAACGAATGGAAAGCTATCGGCACGTGGGAGTGGGTTTCAGGACTGGTTTGAGAAATATGTAAGATGTTCAATTGCACTCTGACTTGTCTATGTGTTTTCACATGAGATGACCTCTTGTCTATTTTGTAATCGTAGATCTCGAAACTCCATGCGGAGAATCCAGGCGCTGTTAGTGCTGATCTCCTTGTCCTATCACGTGGTCCAGATAAGAGGGTGTTGGTAGCTGCAGCTTGCAATGCCAATGGTGTCCATTACAGCTCCTATGAGCGTGAACAACATTTGAAGACACGAAATAGTGGCATCACAACCAGTGGAGATCACTTGACAACCAGAAAAAAGAGATCAGAGTCATTTGACCATTATGGTCACATAGAAGAGGTTATTCAGTTGTTCTATAGTGATAAGGTTACTGTCCGATCTGTGGTTCTATTTAAGTGTTATTGGTACAACCAAGATCCAAACAAGGGCAAAGGTGCCAGAAATGATGGGTATTTCATATCAGTCGATACTACTGCTCAGTGGTACAAGGATGATCCTTATATTTTGGTACCTCAAGCGGCCAAGGTACTTTTCTTGGAAGACAGATCTAGAAAAGGATGGCAGTATGTGCAAAAGTTTGTGGCAAGGAACATATATGATTTGGATGAGAATGCGGATCCAATAATTGGTGCCCAGCAAGATGATTTCGCTGGTTGTATGCAAACTAAAGTTGCTGACATTGATGAAACCTCGTTGGATACAGGTATCCCTGCACATGATGGAGAAGTAGATTTCACTGTTGAGGTTAGCATAGTCGACAAAGAGATGGATAAACTGAAGCTACCTGGTGAATCTCAGGAGGAGAATGGACAGGACGAGCAGGATGAGACCATGCACGAATATCAGAATGAAGACGGAGGTGATGATGATGATGATGATGATGATGATGATGATGATGATGATTAGACTCTTGTCTCTGTATCATGCTGTGAGATGAAGAACCATGATTTGTTTTGATTTTTCTATTTGGAAAATGTATGAGTCCTGAAGACAATTATCTGTTGGATTGTAATCCCATGATGACTAATTATTTATGTTTGTTGTCCTACTAAAAGTTGGTCAAACTTAATTGTGTGGAAGTAATCACATGCTGTTTGATTCATAGGGTCATATCCCATAGGAAAATAGAATGATAATAGATCAAACTAATGCAGAATATCTTATAACCACAATCAAATAGAATTTCTCTTGACATAGGATTCAAGTTGGCATGGCATCCCTATCATACAGGGTTTTTATTCATACTATGCTACAAATCGAAAATAAGATGGGTCAGCACTTTATCGCGGCAGATAGGGCAGCTGGCGTTCGTTACAAACCAGGAGAAGATGCACTTCCTATGGAACGGGTGTTTGCATCCCCGGAGACGCACCGTTGTGCGCTGCGACAGCCCCAGCATGCATATGCTGCAGTGGCCGTCCTCCGGCGCAACTAGGACCCAACTGTCCTGCAGCGCCGGCAAGTTGACGATGAGCCGGTGGTCCACCCTAAGGGTGAGGTCGAAGTGGAGGCCACCGAGCCGACGACACGCCTGCTGCCACATCAGGTGCATAACATCGTAAGGCATGATGATGTCCCACTCCTCCTCCGTGAGGTTCAGGTTCTTGAGCAGCCATACACGGGCAAGAATCTCGCGCATAGTTCGCACGACATTGCCCCCACTACGCAGCTTCCTCGGAGGCAAGCTAAGATCCAGCACCACCTCTTCGCAGGGTGTAGTGGTGATATCGTCCTCATCCAGTGGGGCAGGGAGGGGGCCGGCCATCCTCCTGAGCTCGTACGTCCTCGAGAAGAAGATGTGCACTGTCATAGTGTACGGGGACGCCTCGCCCTCGCCCACGGCCGGCGGCTCGCCGACGGAGAAGTCGGTCGTGCTTGCCGACACACGGCAGGCACGGAAGACATGTGGGCCAGACTCGATGATGCGCTCGCGTGAGGAGCGCTCTAGTAGGGGCGTCGCCGCCATTGGGGATTCTTCGGAGGGCTGTAGACTGGCGGCTAGTCGACGGTGAGGTGGTTGGTGTGAGATCTCTGGGATGAGGCCAGGGGAAGTGGGCGAAGTGCTCGGGACTAGGGACTGCCCTCAACTTTCCGCAGTAGTTTATGATAATAATTGGTGGACGAGGGAGACTAGTCCAGAGACTACCCAAAGTTGATAAATCATGTTCGAGGGAAAATGCCCAAGATTTATTATCAAAATTCAAGCTAATTTCGCCGATTTTGTTCTGCCGTTCATTAGACATCATCCAACGGCCTTTGGTCTCTGGGATTCGCTGCTACAGTGTCATCGAGTACTATTTTCTACCCAATTCCAGAAACATCCATAAAGCTAGTACAGTAGATAGCTTTCCTGCTTGTTGGCCCCACCCCATTTTTTTAATCTTTTCTTCCTTATCCCCTTCGCTCATGCTAGCAGCTACTTGCAGCCATTGCTACACTACACCAGCGAGGTGATCTCTATATGATAGGCACGGTTTTAGTAAGACAGCAAGTTGTAGATAGCTAACCATGAGACACATGCCTCTCTGGTTGAGACTGAGCTCGCTCTTGTGATTGGGCTCCAATGGTCGAGGTGAGTCACAGCTGCAATGACAGAGGTTTGTGCTGAATTAATTAGCACAGAGGCGTAACTAGCACTAGATGGAGAAGGCATAGTACACATATCGGACACGAAGTCGCGTCTGGCGAGCAGCTCGCATTCACTTGCATCAGTGCGGTACAACAAAGATGATGAAGAAGGATTGGAGCTTTGAAGGTAGTCAGAAAAGTTACAAAAAATAATACGTGCAAAACTTAACCTGTATAAACGCACATGCATGGATAATTTTACATTTCTGCATGAGAAAGACATGTCAATTTTCAGTACGACATGGTTTGATTTGTCAAATTTGATGCTCCTTAATGCATTTTAAGTGAAAATTACAGGTTTATTCATTATAATTGCCGATTTTTAACGTTACGTGCAGCTGACTAGCAAACTATAAGTGTGTGATTGCTTGCTTCCAAAATAAGGATATGTAATCATTTTGTATAAGGTAGTACCAATTAGTCGTTATATTGCAGAACTTAAAGAGTTTTGAGAGATTCAACTCGTTGCTACTCCATAAGAATGGTCATGTTGACAAATTTGATCCAGTGTTGAACAGAGCCAGAAACATTTCAAAAACTTGAGCATGGAAGAGGCTAGGGGTAAATGCCCCAAGGCCAGCCGAGCCTATCGTAGGTGCCGTCCCGAGGAGGAAGTACCTTAATTTGGGGCGCGCGCGGACGCTGCGGTACCCCGAGCTCGAGACGCCGCCGTACCGGTAGCTCGACCCGCGACGAGGCATGGCGGCGGCGGCGGAAGCGGAGCGGCGGCGGCGGAAGGTAAAGCTCCTGCTGACAAACATATTAGGCACAAATGGGCAACCTTCAGTAACCCATGTTCCATTTTTTTTGTCAGGATAACCCCATGTACCACCTTCCCAATAGAAAAAGTACTGTTCAACCTTCCCCTGTTGGGCCCAATATTTCACTTTTGGGTTGCCAAGGAACATCTACATGGTAATTGTTATCGGTCTACTTGCTCCGGCCGTCGAAGCCCAATAACTTCAAATGGGCCTTTCTGCTCATGCAATTTCGGCCCTTTTCTAATGAAACACAGATCCTATGATTGGCAAAAAAAAATACACGGAGATTCTACATAAAAGTTGTTTTTATTTATTTTGAATTATAGGGTTCCAATTTTTGAAACTGCTCATGCCCAATATGAAAATCCTTGATCGCTCCATACCCACATGGATAACGGTATTTTTAAAAATTCATAAAGTGGATTTGAAATTTAAAACATATCCTAATAATTCCTTGATTTAATCTATCAACTTGCAAGATCTTGGAGCCAAAGAGCTTGTATTAGTCTGCGAAAATAATACTGATAAACCTGTCGTTAACAAGAAATGAAGGTTTATCGTTCAGAGAGGATGCCATGTGGGACCCATGAGACAGTACCGTCCTCAACGTTTCAAAGAAAAAGGCAAGTAGCCCGAAAATAGGGGTAAAAAATAAATCCTACAAAGGAAACATTTATTGTTCATAGAGGCTGACATGTGGGACCGATCTGCCAGCTGCATCCTCATCATTTCGAAGTCGGTAGGGATCAGAAGAAAAAGGCAAATAGCCAGAAATTAGGGGTCAAAAATAAATCCAAAAAGGAAACTTATATTCTTCATAGAGGATGACATGTGGGACCGACCTGCCAGCAGCGTCCTCATCGTTTCAAAGGCCGCAGGGGATCAAAAGAAAAAGGCAAATAGCCAGAAATTAGGGGTAAAAAAAATACAACAAAGGAAAGGTTTATTGTTCATAGAGGCTGACTTGTGGGACCCATGAGCCAGCGGCGACCTCAATTTCAAAGGCGGCATATGATCGAAAAGAAAAAGGCAAGTTAGCAAAAATCAGTGGGTAAAAAAAATCTAAGAAATGAAACTTTATTGTACAGTCCCATGAGCCAGCACCTTACTCAACGTTTCAGTGGCGGCATGAGATAGAAAGAAAAAGGAAAGTGACCAAATATCAGGAGCAAAAAATAATCCAAGAAAAGAAACTTTTATTGTACATAGATGATGACATATGGGTCCCACTTATACAAGCTCTTTCGCTCCAAGATCTTGCAAGTTGATTGTACATAGAGGATGACATGCGGGCCCCTTGTGTCAGCAGCTTACTCAACGTTTCCAAGGCGGCAGGGGATCAAAAGAAAAAAGGAAGTAGCCAGAAATTAGCGGTAAACAATAACTCCAAGGAAGGAAACTTTTATTGTTCATAGAGTATGACATGCGGGACCCATGCGCTAGCAGCTTCCTCAACGTTTCAAAGGGGGCATGAGATCGAAAGAAAAAGACAAGTGACCAAATATCAGGAGCAAAAAATAATCCAAGAAAAGAAACTTTATTGTACATAAAAGATGACATGCGGGTCCCATTTTGCAGCAGCGGTGTCAACGTTTCAAATGCGGCTTGAGATCAAAAGAAAAAGAGTAGCCAGAAATTAGGGGTAAAAAAAACTCCCAGAAAAAAAAGTTGATTGTACATAGAGGATGGCATGCGGGTCCCATGACCCAGCACCTTACTCAACGTTTCAGAGGCGGCATGAGATCGAAAGAAAAAGGAAAGAGACCAAATACCAGGAGCAAAAAATAATCCAAGAAAAAGAAACTTTTATTGTACATAGAGGATGACATATGGGTCCCACTTATACAAGCTCTTCCGCCCCAAGATCTTGCAAGTTGATTGTACATAGAGGATGACATGCGGGCCCCTTGTGTCAGCAGCTTAATCAATGTTTCCAAGGCGGCAGGGGATCAAAAGAAAAAGGAAACAGCCAAAAATAAGAGGGTGAAAAAAATCCAAGAAAAGAAACTTTTATAGTATCGAGGATGACATGTGGGTCCCATGAGCCAGCAGCTTCTCAACGTTTCAGAGGCTGCATGAGATCGAAAGAAAAAGGCAAGTGACCAAAAATAAGGGGGTAAAAAAAATCCAAGAAAAGAGACTTGATTGTACATAGAGGATGACATGCGGGTCCCACCAGTCAGCAGCTTACTAACGTTTCCAAGGCGGCAGGGGATGAAAAGAAAAAGGAAATAGCCAAAGATCAGAGGGTGAAAAAAATCAAAGAAAAGAAACTTTTATAGTACATAGAGGATGACATGTGGGTCCCATGGGCCAGCAGGTTCCTCAACGTTTTCAAGGGCGGCATGAGATCGAAAGAAAAAGGCAAGTGACCAAAAATCAGAGGGTGAAAAATAATCCAAAAAAAGAAACTTTTATTGTACATAGAGGATGACATGCTGTCCCAACGTTTCAAATGCGGTTTGAGATCAAAAGAAAAAGAAAGTAGCCAGAAATTAGGGGGTAAAAAAACTCCAAGAAAAGAAAATTGATTGTACATAGAGGATGACATGCGGGTCCCACGAGTTTGCAGCTTACTCAACGTTTCCAAGGCGGCAGGGGATCAAAAGAAAAAGGAAATAGCCAAAAATCAGAGAGTGAAAAAAAACCCAAGAAAATAAACTTTTGTAGTACATAGAGGATGACATGCGGGTCCCATGAGCCAGCAGGTTCCTCAACGTTTCAAACGTGGCATGGGATCGAAGGAAAAAGGCAAGTGACCAAATATCAGGAGCCAAAAATAATCCAAGAAAAGAAACTTTATTGTACATAGAGGATGACATGCGGGTCCCATTTTGCAGCAGCGGTCCCAACGTTTCAAATGCGGCTTGAGATCAAAAGAAAAAGAAAGTAGCCAGAAATTAGGGGGTCAAAAAAACTCCAAGAAAGGAAAGCTTTATCGTTCATACAGGCTGACATGTGGGACCTATGAGCCAGCAGCTTACTGGACGTTTCAAAGGCGGCAGGGGATCAAAAGAAAAAGGAAATAGCCAAAAATCAGAGGGTGAAAAAAAATCCAAGAAATCAAACTTTTATTGTACATAGAGGATGACATGCGGGTCCCATGAGCCAGCAGATTCCTCAACGTTTCAAACGTGGCATGAGATCGAAAGAAAAAGGCAAGTGACCAAATATCAGGAGCCAAAAATAATCCAAGAAAAGAAACTTTATTGTACATAGAGGATGACATGCGGGTCCCATTTTGCAGCAGCGGTCTCAACGTTTCCAAGGCGGCACAGGACCAAAAGAAAAATGAAGTAGCCAGAAATCAGGGGGTGAAAAAAATCCAAGAAAAGAAAGATTTCAATTGGGCTGCATCTAGACATCTGGGCCTTCGAACTATCCTTCTGGGCCTTTTGACACGTACAATTTCAGCCCACTCCAGAACATGATAGTTCGGATTTTTCTCAAAAAAAAAAAAACAGGAAAGTCCTATGCTTCGCCAAAACAAAAAACAAGGAGATTCAAGATATATGTTGTAAAAATAAAGATTTAATTTATCCGTTTGCAATAGCTCAGAGCGCAATACACTGTTTATTGTCTGCAAAATAATCAAGATATCACATGTTTCTTGTACGGGGAGGCTGACATCGTGGACCCATGAGCCAGCAGCGTCGTTTTAAAGGCGGCAGGGGATGGAAAGAAAAAATAAACCAAAAATCTGTTGGTAAAAAATCCAAGAAAAGAAACATTTTCGTTCTGAGAGGATGACATGCGGGACCCATGAGGCAGCAGCGTCCTCAGCGCTTATTGTTCATAGAGGCTGACATGTGGGACCCGTGAGCCAGCAGCGTCCTCAACGTTTTAAAGGCGGCAGGAGATCGAAAGAAAAAATAAGCCAAAAATCATTTGGTAAACAATATCCAAGAAAAGAAACATTTACCGTTCTGAGAGGATGACATGCGGGACCCATGAGGCAGCAGCATCCTCAACGATTCCAAGGCGGCAGGGGATCAAAGAAAAAAAGGAAATATCCAGAAATTAATTAGGGGTTCAAAAAAATCCATCAAAGGAAACTTTTATTGTTCATAGAGGATGACTTGTGGGACCGACCTGCCAACAGCGTCCTCATCGTTTCAAAGGGGCAGGAGATCCAAAGAAAAAGGCAAATAGCCAGAAATTAGGGGTCAAAAATAACTCCAAGAAAGGAAACTTTTATTGTTCGTAGAGGATGACATGCGGGACCCATGAGCCAGCAGCTTACTCAACGTTTCAAAGGCGGCATGAGATCGAAAGAAAAAGGCAAGTGACAAAATATCAGGAGCAAAAGATAATCCAAGAAAAGAAACTTTATTGTACATAGAGGATGACATGTGGGTCCCATTTTGCAGCAGCGGTCTCAATGTTTGTAATGCGGCTTGAGATCAAAAGAAAAAGAAAGTAGCTAGTAATTAGGGGGTGAAAAAAAATCCAAGAAAGGAAAGTTGATGGACATAGAGGATGACATGCGGGTCCCTTGAGCCAACAGCTTACTCAACGTTTCAAAGGGGGCAGGGGATCAAAAGAAAAAGGCAAGCCAAAAATCAGAGGGTGAAAAAAAATCCAACAAAGGAAACTTTTATAGCACATAGAGGATGACATGCGGGTCCCATGAGCCAGCAGGTTCCTCAACGTTTCAAACGTGGCATGAGATCGAAAGAAAAAGGCAAGTGCCCAAATATGAGGAGCCAAAAATAATTCAAGAAAAGAAAGTTTTATAGTACATAGAGGATGACATGCGGGTCCCATTTAGCAGCAGCGGTATCAGCGTTTGAGAGGTGGCAGGGGATCAAAAGAAAAAAGAAATTGCCAAAAATCAGATGGTGAAAAAAAACCAAGAAAAAGAACTTTTATAGTACATAGAGGATGACATGCGGGTCCCATGAGCCAGCAGGTTCCTCAACGTTTCAAACGTGGCATGAGATCGAAAGAAAAAGGCAAGTGAAAAAATATCAGGAGCCAAAAATAATTCAAGAAAAGAAAGTTTTATAGTACATAGAGGGATGACATGCGGGTCCCATGAGGCAGCGGTATCACTGTTTGAGAGGCGCAGGGGATCGAAAGAAAAAGTCAAGTGACCAAATATGAGGTGCCAAAAAAATCCAAGAAAAGAAAGTTTTATAGTACATAGAGGATGACATGCGGGTCCCATTTAGCAGCAGCGGTATCACCGTTTGAGAGGCGGCAGGTGATCGAAAGAAAAAGGCAAGTGACCAAATATGAGGTGCCAAAAATAATTCAAGAAAAGAAAGTTTTATAGTACATAGAGGATGACATGCGGGTCCCATTTAGCAGCAGCGGTATCACCGTTTGAGAGGCGGCAGGGGATCGAAAGAAAAAGGCAAGTGAAAAAATATGAGGAGCCAAAAATAATTCAAGAAAAGAAAGTTTTATAGTACATAGAGGATGACATGCGGGTCCAGTTAGCAGCAGCGGTATCACCGTTTGAGAGGCGGCGGGGATCGAAAGAAAAGGCAAGTGACCAAATTTGAGGTGCCAAAAAAATCCAAGAAAAGAAAGTTTTATAGTACATAGAGGATGACATGCGGGTCCCAGTTAGCAGCAGCGGTATCACCGTTTGAGAGGCGGCAGCGGATCGAAAGAAAAAGGCAAGTGACCAAATTTGAGGTGCCAAAAATAATCCAGGAAAAGAAAGTTTTATAGTACATAGAGGATGACATGCGGGTCCCATTTAGCAGCAGCGGTATCACCGTTTGAGAGGATCGAAAGAAAAAGGCAAGTGACCAAATTTGAGGTGCCAAAAATAATCCATGAAAAGAAAGTTTTATAGTACATAGAGGATGACATGCGGGTCCCAGTTAGCAGCAGCGGTATCACCGTTTGAGAGGCGGCAGGGGATCGAAAGAAAAAGGCAAGTGACCAAATTTGAGGTGCCAAAAAAACTCCAAGAAAAGAAAGTTGATTGCACATAGAGGATGACATGCGGGTCCCATTTAGCAGCGGTCTCAACGTTTCCAAGGCGGCAAGGGATCAAAAGAAAAAGGAAGTAGCCAGAAATCAGGGGGTCAAAAAAATCCAAGAATAGAAAGAATTTTGGTTCATAGAGGATGACATGCGGGACCCATGATCCTGCATCGTAAACGGCTCGTTGAACGAGATGGCGCGATGTAGAAAAAAAACAATGCCAGAGAGGCTGCCATCTGGGCCCTACATCCCTCGGCGGTGCGGATTTGCGTTGACTCGGCCGGCGAACCCGAGATTTCGAGATGCACCACGTCCCGGGCCACCATACGCCACGTTTTGGCCGCTTTCGTCGGGCTAGGTGGCCTCAAAAACGAGAAAAAAAAAGTTTTGACATGCACCACGGAGGGACCAAAATCGTCGGCCATGGTACACCAGCAACCACGGCGCGACTTCAACTTCGTCGGCCATACTTGAGCTTCAAGATGTAAGTTTTTCTCATCCTCTAAAGATAGATTTTGAGGATCCATCGGAGGAGAAAAACCTACATCTAGAAATTGCTCAATGTTTGGACACAAGGTCCGAAGATTGCAAAGCAAGCAATTTCGCCACAAATGATAATTTGTGCCAACAAAGATAATTGTGTCATTGTGCACTATACTAGCCGACATCTTTACTCTCAAGGCGGTGAAGCCTAAAACAAGGAGAGACCTTGCTCTGATACCAATTGAAAGATCGAGATGTCGCCTAGAGGGGGGGTGAATAGGCAATTACAAACTCTTTCGGATTTGTCTTGTAAGAATGCGGAATTAAACTATCGTTTAGTTTACAAGCACAAACCCTAGATATGCTAAGCTCAACTAGGTATAACAATAACAACTAGAGCTAAGCAAGATAGGCACAAGATATATGTAGCACAAGTGATAGCAAGATATATATATACTTCAAGCACGATGGCTATCACAAGGAAAGAGAGCTCGGGTATAGAAATAACCGAGGCACGCGGAGACGAGGATGTATTCCCGTGTTCCCTTGCTTTGCAACAAGGTACGTCACGTTTGGAGGAGTGGAGGTCCCACGAAGGATTCCCCGCGCCACGAAGGCTCACCCTATTCTCCGAACCACACCCACGAAGGATAATGGCCCTTTCCTTATGGTTAGCTTTTCCTCCGCTCCGGAGATGGCAAGCTCCACAACCACTTCACAAGCTCCACGAAGGAGAAGCCCGGGCCTCTTCACAATCTTCTTGAAGAGATCACCGGAGCACCAACCGCCAAGCCAACTAGGAGGTTTCCCTCCAAGAGTAACAAGCTCACGGTCTCTCACTCGAACTAATCGTGGTGGAGAGCTCAACACTATGCAATGATGCAAAGCAAGAACACCGGAGGTGTTCAAGTCCTTCACACTCAAATCCCACCAAAGCAACGAATGCTAGGATGAGATTGGAGAGGAAGAACAAGGGGAAAAGTCAACCAAAGACTCCAAGATCTAGATCCCAAGAGATTCCCTCACTTAGAGAAGAAATGGTTTGGTGGAAGTGTAGATCTAGATCTCCTCTCTCAAATCCTCAAATATGAGCAAGAATGGTTGGAGGAATCAAGGGGAGAGCAAGTTCTTCAAATAGCAACAATGGAGGTGAAGAAAGGGGAAGAACTAATTTGGCTCAAGATGGAAGAAGGGTATTTATAGCCCAAGTGGAAAAATAAGCTGTTGGGGGAAAAAGACAAAAACGGGCAGCAATTTGGGCAGAAAAACGGCCCGGCCGGTCACGAGCCGGCCAGCCGAGCAACAGCCGGTCAGCAACCGGTCGGACCGGCCCAACCGGGCTGAGCGAGCGGCGCGCGGGCGGTGGAAAAGGCCACGACGCGCGCGAGCCGAAGCCCGGCAGTGCGCGGGCGGCGAGGAGCAAGCGACGCGGAGCGCACGGGCGCGCACCGGTGGGCCGTCGGGCGGTGAGGCCCCGGCCGCGCGCGGGCGGCGCGGAGTGGAGCGGGCGCGCGGGGAGGCGGCGATCCGGCGGGGAGGCCGGTTCGGCGGCGCGCCGGGCGGGCGGTTGGCCACCGGGCTGCGACCGGACACGGGCCCAAGGCCCTTTGGATCAGCCGGATGGCACCGGTTCCCAGGCCGGTTTCGACCGGGTGGGCCGGCGTCCCGGTCCGGCCCCTTCCCTTTTCTTTTCTTTTTCTTCTTTAATAACAATTGCTCCCGAACTCCGATTCGAATGAAACCAACTTTGTTTGGAAGATAACAACGAATGCTATCTAATAGAAAGTGAAAACCCAAGAATCTGTAGGAGGGGATTTTATCATGAATATAAAAGGTAGAACCTTATATCATGAATAACCGGTAAAATCACCCAACCTCGAAAACGCAATAGAAGATGCATGCGAACTCCGTTTTCGATGAACTTGGGCTTGTTGTAAAGCTAGCAACAAGCTCAAGAACCTCACATAGAGAAATACCAAGAAGCAATAAGAATATGCAACGCATGCAAGGATTGAGCTCCCTAAGACGATGTGATCAAGTTACCCAACCGAAAGCCCCTCTTAATAGTGCGGCTATCTATCCTATAATCCGGTCTCCCATCAACCACCTCGAGACCGGTAAAAGGAAAACCTATCAAGGTCATACCTTTGCCTTGCGCATCCCGCTTGATCTTGATGATAACACTTCACGCTCCACTCAAGCCGGAATGCATCACTTGATCATTGTCGCTTCGTGTATACTCACAAATGCTCCCCCATACACCATGATGGGAAAGCTTCATTGATGCACATCTTCACATGTCCATTATCACCAAATGGACGGCAAGCTTCAAGCATGTGATCCACTCAAGATGCTCATCTTGAACTTGCCCAACTCAACCTTGTATCTTCTCATACTCACTTAAGATAGAGCATGGCTAATATTGAGTTCCACATAAGAACTCCATCTTCATTTCTTCTTCTTGATCATATCACATATATATCTTCATACCGATGATCTTGATGCCAATACACAAGGTATATCTTTATCTTCATGGCATCCATACTTGAATCCAACACATGGAGAGCAAGTAGTACCTATGGAATATTCCTTCATATAAACTCAATGAAAACATTAGTCCATAGGGGTTGTCATTAATTACCAAAACCACACATAGGGGCAATGTACCCTTACATTAATCCCTAACTAGCCATCCAAACTCACCTAGCACCACACAGCTAGTTATACCATCAGAATATAGACATTTAAATGTCTATTTGTTCAACATCAAAAGCTACTGGTAATCCAGTCATGGATCAACCAGATAGCATGAGAGAGTCACAACAACAGCCACAGTAAAGGGAGCCACCCTTGGACACACAAAGGCTACAGCTCAAACCCATAGGAGCACTCACTAAGCCACTACATCATAACCCAATAGGGTTCAGCATGAGCTATGGTACCCAATCAGAGATTGGCATCCCTCTAGCTACATCAAATCCATCCATGAGATCATTACTGCTCATCAGTTCATCTCATTTATCTATTCAATCAAGTTAAACTACCCGATAAATGAGATACATAATTAAACAGTGCACGAGACCCTTGCAAATGATCCAGATGATCACTGCAAGCAACAGTAGGTGTTGGGGTAAGCAAGAGCATGCACCAGCACAGGCTTGAGTGCCTGATGTCTACTCACGCTTCTTTTCCTGTAGATAGTGTTGGGCCTCCAAGAGCAGAGGTTTGTAGAACAGCAGCAAGTTTTCCCTTAAGTGGATCACCCAAGGTTTATCGAACTCGGGGAGGAAGAGGTCAAAGATATCCCTCTCAAGCAACCCTGCAATCACGATACAAGAAGTCTCTTGTGTCCCCAACACACCTAATACACTTGTCAGATGTATAGGTGCACTAGTTCGGCGAAGAGATAGTGAAATACAAGTAGTATGGATGTATATGAGTGGTAATAGAAATCTGAATAAAATATGGCAGCAAGTAAACATGCAACAGAACAGTAAATAAGCGGTGTTTGTATTGGAAACAAGGCCTAGGGATCATACTTTCACTAGTGGACACTCTCAACATTGATCGCATAATAAATAATAACTTCTCTCATTTGTGCTACATATACTCTTGTTTGATAATGAACACCATTCGTTGCGTAGGATTACACGAACCCTCAATGCCGGAGTTAACAAGCTCCACAACATTCGATATTCATGTTTAAGTAACCTTAGAGCATAATAGATCTTTGCAAAATAGACCGAGTACTAACATAGCATACACACTGTCACCTTTACACTATGAAGGGGGAATAAATCACATCAATACTATCATAGCAATAATCAACTCCATAACCTACAAGAGATTATGATCATAATCTACGACAAGAACTACACGATGCACACACTGTCACCATTACACCATGCAGGAGGAATAGACTACTTTAATAACATCACATGAGTAGCACATAGACTAGTAGCGATACAAAGCACATTGCAATCATAAAGGGATATAAATAAGCACTTCACTATGCCATTCATAACAGTGAATAAGTATTCTGTGAAATATAGCCTAAGAGACCCACACGGTGCACACACTGTCACCTTTACACACGTGGGACAAGGAGTCTCCGGAGATCACATAAGTAAAACCCACTTGACTAGCATAATGACATCTAGATTACAAGCATCATCATATGAATCTCAATCATGTAAGGCAGCTCATGAGATTATTGTATTGAAGTACATAGGAGAGAGATTAACCACATAGCTACCGGTACAGCCCCGAGCCTCGATGGAGAACTACTCCCTCCTCATGGGAGCAGCAGCGGTGATGAAGATGGCGGTGGTGTCGATGGAGGAGCCTTCCGGGGGAACTTCCCCGTCCGGCGGCGTGCCGGAACAGAGACTCCTGTCCCCAGATCTTGGCTTCGCGATGGCGGCGGCTCTGGAACTTTTCTTGTACCGTGGCTTATTCGTCTCGGGGTTTTAGGTCAGGGAGCTTATATAGGCGAAAGGGGAGCCTCGGAGGGGCCCTGGTGGGGCCAGACAACGGCGCGCCCCCTACGGCGCGCCGCCACCATGTGTGGTGGGCCTGTGCCCCCCTCTGCTGACTCTCGGGTGTTCTGGAAGCTTCCGGTGAAAATAGGGTACTGGGCGTTGATTTCGTCCGATTCCGAGAATATTTCCTTACTAGGATTTCTGAAACCAAAAACAGCTTCGGCATCTCGTCAATAGGTTAGCTCCGGAAAACGCATCAAAACGATATAAAGTGTGAACAAAACATGTAGGTATTGTCATAAAACAAGCATGGAACATCAGAAATTATAGATACGTTGGACAGCATCCCCAAGCTTAGTTCCTACTCGTCCTCGAGTAGGTAAACGATAACAAGAATAATTTCTGAGGTGACATGCTACCATCATAATCTTGATCAACATTATTGTAAAGCATATGACATGAATGGAGTGATTCAAAGCAATGATCTATAGTTTGCTAACAAATAGATAACATATAGCAAAACTTTTCATGAATAGTACTTTCAAGACAAGCATAAAAAAGTCTTGCATAAGAGTTAACTCATAAAGCAATAAATTCAAAGTAAAGGCATCGAAGCAACACAAAGGAAGATTTAAGTTTCAGCAGTTGCTTTCAACTTTCAACATGCATATCTCATGGATAATTGTCAACACAGAGTAATATGATGAATGCAAATAAGCAAGTATGTAAGAATCAATGCACAGTTGACACAAGTGTTTGCTTCTAAGATGGAAGGAAATAGGTAAACTGACTCAACATAAAGTAAAAGATAGGCCCTTCGCAGAGGGAAGCAGGGATAAAATCATGTGCTAGAGCTTTTCAAGTTTTGAAATCATATAGAGAGCATAAAAGTAAAATTTTGAGAGGTGTTTGTTGTTGTCAACGAATGGTAATGGGTACTCTAACTACCTTATCAACCAGACTTTCAAGAGCGGCTCCCATGAAGGACGTTATCTCTACCAGCAAGGTAGATCATCCCTCTTCTCTTTTGTTTACACATGTACTTTAGTTTTATTTATTAGATGACACTCCCCCAACCTTTGCTTACACAAGCCATGGCTAACCGAATCCTCGGGTGCCTTCCAACATTCACATACCATGGAGGAGTGTCTATTTGCAAATTTAAGTTGCTTACTGATAGATCAGAGCAAAACATGTGAAGAGAATTATTAATGCAAGTTAATTAATTGGGGCTGGGAACCCCATTGCCAGCTCTTTTTGCAAAATTATTGGATAAGCGGATGAAGCCACTAGTCCATTGTGAAAGTCTGTAAATGACAAGATCGAAAGATAAAACACCACATACTTCCTCATGAGCTATAAAACATTGACACAAATAAGAGATAATAGCTTTTGAATTGTTTAAAGGTAGCACATGAAGTATTTACTTGGAATGGCAGGAAATACCACATAGTAGGTAGATATGGTGGACACAAATGGCATGGGTTTTGGCTCAAGGTTTTGGATGCACGAGAAGCATTTCCTCTCAGTACAAGGCTTAGGCTAGCAAGGTTGTTTGAAGCAAACACAAGTATAAACCGGTACAACAAAACTTACATAAGAACATATTGCAAGCATTATAAGACTCTACACTGTCTTCCTTGTTGCTCAAACACTTTTACCAGAAAATATCTAGACCTTAGAGAGACCAATCATGCAAACCAAATTTCAACAAGCTCTACAGTAGTTCTCCACTACTAGATTTAAACTACATGATGCAAGAGCTTAAACATGATATATGAGAGCTCAAAACAATTGCCAAGTATCAAGTTATTCAAAACCATATGAAGCATTTTCTGATTCCAACCAAATAGCAACAAGTGAAGCGATCAACTTTCGCCCTTGAACATTAAAAGCATAAACGAAGAACACTAGTGTTCATATGAAAAAGCGGAGCGTGTCTCTCTCCCACACAAGGATGAACTTATTCAGAGAATGAAAATAACAAAACGAAAATAAAAACACACAGACGCTCCAAGCAAAGTACATAAGATGTGATGGAATAAAAATATAGTTTCACTAGAAGAAACCTGATAAGTTGATGAAGAAGGGGATGCCTTGGGCATCCCCAAGCTTAGACGCTTGAGTCTTCTTGAAATATGCAGGGATGAACCACTGGGGCATCCCCAAGCTTAGGCTTTTCACTCTTCTTGATCATATATCATCCTCTTCTCTTGACCCTTGAAAACTTCCTCCACACCAAACTTCAAGCAAACTCATTAGAGGGTTAGTGCATAATAAAAATTCACATGTTCAGAGGTGACACAATCATTCTTAACACTTCTGGACATTGCACAAAGCTTCTGAAAGTTAATGGAACAAAGAAACTCATTCAACATAGCAAAAGCGTTAATGCGAAATAAAAGGCAATACGTCAAAAGCAGAACGTCCGTAAAGACGAATTTGGAAGGGGCACTTAACTTGCTCAAATGGAAAAACTCAAAAAAATGAAAGTTGCGTACATATATGAGGATCACACACGTAAATTTGCAGATTTTTCGAGTTACCTACAGAGACTTCGCGAATTCGTGACAGAACGACAAATCTGATAATCCAAATCTAGCATCAACTTTAACATAGAGACTTTACTTGGCACAAAAACATGATAATGAGAGGTTGCTACAGTAGTAAACAACTTCCAAGACTCAAATATAAAACAAAAGTGCTGTAGTAAAATAAACACATGGGTTATCTCCCAAGAAGTTCTTTCTTTATAGCCATTAAGATGGGCTCAGTAATTTTAATGATGCACTCGCAAGAAATAAGAGTTGAAGCAAAAGAGAGCATCAAGAAGCAAATTCAAAACACATTTAAGCCTAACCCACTTCCTATGAAAAGGAATCTTGTACACAAATAGATTCATGAAGAACAAAGTGGCAAGCATAGGAAGGCAACACAAGCGCAATTTCAAGATTCTCAACATAAAGAGGGGAAACTTAATATTATTAAGATGCATATAACCATGTTTCCCTCTCTCATAATAACTTTCAGTAGCATCATGAACAAATTCAACAATATAACTATCACATAAAACATTCTTGTCATGAGCCTCATGCATAAAATTATTACTCTCCACATAAGCATAATCAATTTTATTAGTTGTAGTGGGAGCAAATTCAACAAAGTAGCTATCATTATTATTCTCATCAAGTGTAGGAGGCATAGTATAATCATAATAAAATTTACTCTCCATAGTAGGCGGCACCAAAAGACCACTATCATTGTAATCATCATAAATAGGAGGCAAAGTATCATCAAAGAAAATTTTCTCCTCAATGCTTGGGGGACTAAAAATATCATGCTCATCAAAACCAGCTTCCCCAAGCTTAGAATTTTCCATATCATTAACAACAATGGTGTTCAAAGCGTTCATACTAATATCATTGCTACTAGCATGCAAATAAGATTCCATAGGTTTTTTAATTTTTGCAGCAAACAATCCATGTCTTAACTCAGGAAATAGAATAAGAAGCTCACTGTTGCTTTCCATTATGCCTAACTAGTGTAAACAAGAAACCAAAAGATGCAATTGCAGGATCTAAAGGAAATAGCTTCGAGTACTTACAACGGCGCCGGAAAATAGCTTAGTAGCCGAGATCCGGAGTGTGAGTACCTTTTACCTTTCCTCCCCGGCAACGGCGCCAGAAAATAGCTTGATGTCTACTCACGCTTCTTTTCCTGTAGATAGTGTTGGGCCTCCAAGAGCAGAGGTTTGTAGAACAGCAGCAAGTTTTCCCTTAAGTGAATCACCCAAGGTTTATCGAACTCGGGGAGGAAGAGGTCAAAGATATCCCTCTCAAGCAACCCTGCAATCACGATACAAGAAGTCTCTTGTGTCCCCAACACACCTAATACACTTGTCAGATGTATAGGTGCACTAGTTCGGCGAAGAGATAGTGAAATACAAGTAGTATGGATGTATATGAGTGGTAATAGTAATCTGAATAAAATATGGCAGCAAGTAAACATGCAACAGAACAGTAAATAAGCGGTGTTTGCAGTATTGGAAACAAGGCCTAGGGATCATACTTTCACTAGTGGACACTCTCAACATTGATCGCATAATAAATAATAACTTCTCTCATTTGTGCTACATATACTCTTGTTTGATAATGAACACCATTCGTTGCGTAGGATTACACGAACCCTCAATGCCGGAGTTAACAAGCTCCACAACATTCGATATTCATGTTTAAGTAACCTTAGAGCATAATAGATCTTTGCAAAATAGACCGAGTACTAACATAGCATACACACTGTCACCTTTACACTATGAAGGGGGAATAAATCACATCAATACTATCATAGCGATAATCAACTCCATAACCTACAAGAGATTATGATCATAATCTACGACAAGAACTACACGATGCACACACTGTCACCATTACACCATGCAGGAGGAATAGACTACTTTAATAACATCACATGAGTAGCACATAGACTAGTAGCGATACAAAGCACATTGCAATCATAAAGGGATATAAATAAGCACTTCACTATGCCATTCATAACAGTGAATAAGTATTCTGTGAAATATAGCCTAAGAGACCCACACGGTGCACACACTGTCACCTTTACACACGTGGGACAAGGAGTCTCTGGAGATCACATAAGTAAAACCCACTTGACTAGCACAATGACATCTAGATTACAAGCATCATCATATGAATCTCAATCATGTAAGGCAGCTCATGAGATTATTGTATTGAAGTACATAGGAGAGAGATTAACCACATAGCTACCGGTACCCCGAGCCTCGATGGAGAACTACTCCCTCCTCATGGGAGACAGCAGCGGTGATGAAGATGGCGGTGGTGTCGATGGAGGAGCCTTCCGGGGGCACTTCCCCGTCCGGCGGCGTGCCGGAACAGAGACTCATGTCCCCCAGATCTTGGCTTCGCGATGGCGGCGGCTCTGGAACTTTTCTCATACCGTGGCTTATTCGTCTCGGGGTTTTAGGTCAGGGAGCTTATATAGGCTAAAGGGGAGCCTCGGAGGAGCCTGGTGGGACGGACAACGGCGCGCCCCCTCGGCCGCGCCGCCACCATGTGTGGTGGGCCTGTGGCCCCCTCTGCGACTCTCGGGTGGGAAGCTTTCGGTGAAAATAGGATACTGGGCGTTGATTTCGTCCGATTGAGAATATTTCCTTACTAGGATTTCTGAAACCAAAAACAGCAGAAAACAGGAACTGGCACTTCGGCATCTCATCAATAGGTTAGTTCCGGAAAATGCATCAAAACGATATAAAGTGTGAACAAAACATGTAGGTATTGTCATAAAACAAGCATGGAACATCAGAAATTATAGATACGTTGGAGACGTATCAGTGCCACACAGGCCAAGGAAGAGCATGAGTGGAACACATGCCATAGGACAGTAGAAAATCACCAAGCACTGAAGATCATATGATCATCAGGGCCTAACAGAGCATGCAAGTACATGCTAGAGCCAACCTAGTACCAATCCATGAGTCATATAACTTACACAGCACCAATTCATCAACGGTTGCTTCACAGATAATCAAATAAATGATTTATAATTGTATCCGAAGCACATCAAATACATGATGTACCACTGGATCAAGCTAGACATGAATAACACACATAATGACCTTGCTCAAGCAATAATTACTCAAGTAATCCAATCGGTATACATATATAGATGGCACACACATATAAATAAGCCATAGCAACAACCAGAGCCACAAGCAAGCAATTGAATAAATTGTAGCATGACCAGTAACAACTTAGCAGTCCATGAGCATTACAAGATGCTCATGAGCAAGCAAACATGAATACACTTGAGTTTCTGGCAAGCATAATAACCAGAACAGAGGCACCTAGCTAGAATTAAGCAAGAGATGCAAGCATAGCAAGAAATTAGACAAGAAATTCTTGCACATGATAAAGGATGGCATAGCAGGGCTGCACACAGCAGTAGCACAAACCTGGCACGGTCATGGCAGCATTGGCCAAGGCCAGCAGAGCACAGCAGCTCATGAGCAGGCAAGCATGGCGCAGCAGAAGAGTAATGCGCGTAAATGTACACGTCCGTTGGGAACCCCAAGAGGAAGGTATGATGCGCATGGCAAGTTTTCCCTCAGAAAGAAACCAAGGTTTAATCGGACCAGTAGGAGCCAAGAAGCACGTTGAAGGTTGATGGTGGCGAAATGTGATGCGGCGCAACAACAGGGATTCCGGCGCCAACGTGGAACCTGCACAACACAACCCAAGTACTTTGCCCCAACGAAACAGTGAGGTTGTCAATCTCACCGGCTTGCTGTAACAAAGGATTAACCGTATTGTGTGGAAGATGATTGTTTGCAAGAAAACAGTAAAACAAGTATTGCAGTAGATTGTATGCTATGTAAAGAATAGGACCGGGGTCCACAGTTCACTAGAGGTGTCTCTCCCATAAGATAAAAGCATGTTGGGTGAACAAATTATAGTCGGGCAATTGACAAATAGAGAAGGGCATAACAATGCATATACATGATATGATAAATATAGTGAGATTTAATCCGGGCATTACGACAAAGTACATAGACCGCCATCCAACTGCATCTATGCCTAAAAAGTCCACCTTCAGGTTATCATCCGAACCCCATTCAGTATTAAGTTGCAAAGCAACAGACAATTGCATTAAGTATGGTGCGTAATGTAATCGACAACTACATCCTTAGACATAGAATCAATGTTTTATCCCTAGTGGCAACAGCACATCACAACCTTAGAACTTTCTGTCACTGTCCCAGGTGTCAATGAAGGCATGAACCCACTATCGAGCATAAATACTCCCTCTTGGAGTTAAGAGCAAAAACTTGGCCAGAGCCTCTACTAATAACGGAGAGCATGCAAGATCATAAACAACACATAGACAATAGATTGATAATCACCATAACATAGTATTCTCTATCCATCGGATCCCGACAAACACAACATATAGTATTACAGATAGACGATCTTGATCATGTTAGGCAGCTCACAAGATGAAGCACAATTAGGAGAAGACGACCATCTAGCTACTGCTATGGACCCATAGTCCAGGGGTGAACTACTCACTCATCACTCCGGAGGCGACCATGGCGGTGTAGAGTCCTCCGGGAGATGAATCCCCTCTCGGCAGGGTGCCGGAGGCGATCTCCTGAATCCCCGAGATGGGATTCGCGGCGGCGGCGTCTCTGGAAGGTTTTCCGTATCGTGGCTCTTGGTCTGGGGTTTCGCGACGGAGGCTATAAGTAGGCGAAAGGGTAGGTCGGGGGGCTCACGAGGGCCCGGGGGACAGGGTGGCGCGGCCGGGGCAGCGCCGCCTATCATCCGCCTCGTGGCCCCCCCGACTCCCCGGTCTTGGAAGCTCCGTGCAAAAATAGGACCCTGGGCGGTGATTTCGTCCAATTGAGAATATTTCCTTACTAGGATTTCTGAAACCAAAAACAGCAGAAAACAGCAACTGGCTCTTCGGCATCTTGTTAATAGGTTAGTTCCAGAAAATGCGTAAATACGACATATAATGTGCATAAAACATGTAGGTATCATCAATAAAGTAGCATGGAACATAAGAAATTATCGATACGTTGGAGACGTATCAGCATCCCCAAGCTTAGTTCTGCTCGTCCGAGCAGGTAAAACGATAACAAAGATAATTTCTGAAGTGACATGCCATCATAATCTTGATCATACTATTTGTAAACATATGTAATGAATGCAGCGATCAAAACAATGGTAATGACATGAGTAAACAAGTGAATCATAAAGCAAAGACTTTTCATGAATAGTACTTCAAGACAAGCATCAATAAGTCTTGCATAAGAGTTAACTCATAAAGCAATAAATCAAAGTAAAGGTATTGAAGCAACACAAAGGAAGATTAAGTTTCAGCGGTTGCTTTCAACTTATAACATGTATATCTCATGGATATTGTCAACATAAAGTAATATAACAAGTGCAATATGCAAGTATGTAGGAATCAATGCACAGTTCACACAAGTGTTTGCTTCTTAAGGTGGAGGGAGATAGGTAAACTGACTCAACAATAAAAGTAAAAGAATGGTCCTTCAAAGAGGAAAGCATCGATTGTTGTATTTGTGCTAGAGCTTTTATTTTGAAAACATGAAACAATTTTGTCAACGGTAGTAATAAAGCATATGAGTTATGTAAATTATATCTTACAAGTTGCAAGCCTCATGCATAGTATACTAATAGTGCCCGCACCTTGTCCTACTTAGCTTGGACTACCGGATCTTTGCAATGCCATGTTTCAACCAAGTGTCACAAAGGGGTACCTCCATGCCGCCTGTACAAAGGTCTAAGGAGAAAGCTCGCATTTTGGATTTCTCGCTTTTGATTATTCTCAACTTAGACATCCATACCGGGACAACATGGACAACAGATAATGGACTCCTCTTAAATGCATAAGCATGTAGCAACAATTATTATTCTCATATGAGATTGAGGATATATGTCCAAAACTGAAACTTCAACCATGATTCATGGCTTTAGTTAGCGGCCCAATGTTCTTCTCTAACAATTTGCATGCTCCAATCATTAAGGTGATAGATCCTTCAGACAAGACGGACATGCATAGCAACTCACATGATATTCAACAAAGAATAGTTGATGGCGTTCCCCAGAAGCATGGTTATCGCACAACAAGCAACTTAATAAAAGATAAAGTGCATAAGTACATATTCAATACTACGATAGTTTTTAAGGCTATTTTGTCCCATGAGCTATATATTGCAAAGGTAAATGATGGAATTTTAAAAGTAGCACTCAAGCAATTTACTTTGGAATGGCGGAGAAATACCATGTAGTAGGTAGGTATGGTGGACACAAATGGCATAGTAGTTGGCTCAAGGATTTTGGATGCATGAGAAGTATTCCCTCTCGATACAAGGTTTAGGCTAGCAAGGTTATTTGAAGCAAACTCAAGGATGAACCGGTGCAGCAAAACTCACATAAAAGACATATTATAAACATTATAAGACTCTACACCGTCTTCCTTGTTGTTCAAAACTCAATACTAGATATTATCTAGACCTTAGAGAGACCAAATATGCAAATCAAATTTTAGCAAGCTCTATGTATTTCTTCATTAATGGGTGCAAAGCATATGATGCAAGAGCTTAAACATGAGCACAACAATTGCCAAGTATCACATTATCCAAGACATTTTAGAATTACTACATGTAGCATTTTCCAATTCCAACCATATAACAATTTAACGAAGAAGAAACTTCGCCTTGAACATTATGAGTAAAGCCTAAGGACATATTTTTCCATATGCAACAGCGGAGCGTGTCTCTCTCCCACAAAGTGAATGCTAGGATCCATTTTATTCAAACAAAAACAAAAACAAAAACAAACCGACGCTCCAAGCAAAGAACACAAGATGTGATTGAATAAAAATATAGTTTCAGGGGAGGAACCTGATGATGTTGTCGATGAAGAAGGGGATGCCTTGGGCATCCCCAAGCTTAAATGCTTGAGTCTTCTTAGAATATGCAGGGGTGAACCACGGGGCATCCCCAAGCTTAGAGCTTTCACTCCTCTTGATCATAGTATATCATACTCCTCTCTTGACCCTTGAAAACTTCCTTCACACCAAACTTCAAGCAAACTCATTAGAGGGTTAGTGCATAATTAATAATTCACATATTCAGAGGTGACACAAACATTCTTTTCACTTCTGGACATTGCATAAAGCTACTGGACATTAATGGATCAAAGAAATTCATCCAACATAGCAAAAGAGGCAATGCGAAATAAAAGGCAGAATCTGTCAAAAACAGAACAGTCCGTAAAGACGAATTTTAAAATGGCACCAGACTTGCTCAAATGGAAAAACTCAAAAATAATTAAAGTTGCGTACATATCTGAGGATCACGCTCGTAAATTGGCAGATTTTTTCGAATTTTCTACAGAGACTTGTGCCCAGATTCGTGACAGACAGCAATGTTGTTTCTGCGCAGCGATCCCAAATATAACATCAACTTTGACATAGAAACTTTACTTGGCACAAAAACATGATAAGGAGAGGTTGCTACAGTAGTAAACAACTTCCAAGACTCAAATATAAAACAAAGTACTGTAGTAAAAACATGGGTTGTCTCCCATAAGCGCTTTTCTTTAACGCCTTTCAGCTAGGCGCAGAAAGTGCAAATCAAGTAACATCAAGAGATGAAGCATCAACATTATTACCTTGGGTGTTGGGAGTTTTCTCAACAATGCATGTTATCTCGTCTATGTAAGTTTCAGAGGCTCCTTTTTCATTATTCTTAGGCTTGCTATTCTCATCAAACAAATTTTCAGGAACAAGCCAACCATAGTTATTTTCTAGAGCTTCATGCATTCCTAGGAGTTTACAAGGTATTGTTGTCTTAACCTCCCCACCATCATTAATATCATTAGTGTACTTTACTCTCTCCATGTCCATCTTTTCAAGGAGACTAACAAAATTGGTGTAAGAACCAAGCATTTTATATTTAGCAAAGACTTTTCTAGCCTCTCTTGCTACACCACCAAATTCTTTAAGAAGGGTTTCTAAAACAAAGTCTTTCTTCTCTCCTTCCTCCATATCACCAAGTGTGAGAAACATGTGTTGGATTATAGGATTGAGATTAACAAATTTAATTTCCAGCATGTGTACTAAAGAAGCAACAACAATTTCATAAGTAGGAGCAAGTTCTACCAAGTGTCTATCCTCAAAATCTTCAGCTGTGCTAACATGAGTGAAAAATTCCTCTATATTATCTCTTCCAATTATAGACCCTCGGCCTACCGGTATGTCTTTTAGAGTGTACTTAGGAGGAAACATGATGCAATAAGCAAAAAGTAAACTAGGCAAACAAAGTAAAGACAAGTAACTAATTTTTTGTGTTTTTGATATAGAGAGCAAGACAGTAAATAAAGTAAAACTAGCAACTAATTTTTTGTGTGTTTTGTTTAGGTGCAGCAAACAAAGTAGTAAATAAAATAAAGCAAGACAAAAATAAAGTAAAGAGGTTGGGAAGTGGAGACTCCCCTTGCAGCGTGTCTTGATCTCCCGGCAACGGCGCCAGAAAACAGGCTTGATGCGCGTAAATGTACACGTCCGTTGGGAACCCCAAGAGGAAGGTATGATGCGCACGGTGGCAAGTTTTCCCTCAGAAAGAAACCAAGGTTTAATCGGACCAGTAGGAGCCAAGAAGCACGTTGAAGGTTGATGGTGGCGAAATGTGATGCGGCGCAACAACAGGGATTCCGGCGCCAACGTGGAACCTGCACAACACAACCCAAGTACTTTGCCCCAACGAAACAGTGAGGTTGTCAATCTCACCGGCTTGTTGTAACAAAGGATTAACCGTATTGTGTGGAAGATGATTGTTTGCAAGAAAACAGTAAAACAAGTATTGCAGTAGATTGTATGCTATGTAAAGAATAGGACCGGGGTCCACAGTTCACTAGAGGTGTCTCTCCCATAAGATAAAAGCATGTTGGGTGAACAAATTATAGTCGGGCAATTGACAAATAGAGAAGGGCATAACAATGCATATACATGATATGATAAATATAGTGAGATTTAATCCGGGCATTACGACAAAGTACATAGACCGCCATCCAACTGCATCTATGCCTAAAAAGTCCACCTTCAGGTTATCATCCGAACCCCATTCAGTATTAAGTTGCAAAGCAACAGACAATTGCATTAAGTATGGTGCGTAATGTAATCGACAACTACATCCTTAGACATAGAATCAATGTTTTATCCCTAGTGGCAACAGCACATCACAACCTTAGAACTTTCTGTCACTGTCCCAGGTGTCAATGAAGGCATGAACCCACTATCGAGCATAAATACTCCCTCTTGGAGTTAAGAGCAAAAACTTGGCCAGAGCCTCTACTAATAACGGAGAGCATGCAAGATCATAAACAACACATAAACAATAGATTGATAATCACCATAACATAGTATTCTCTATCCATCGGATCCCGACAAACACAACATATAGTGTTACAGATAGATGATCTTGATCATGTTAGGCAGCTCACAAGATCCAACAATGAAGCACAATTAGGAGAAGACGACCATCTAGCTACGCTATGGACCCATAGTCCAGGGGTGAACTACTCACTCATCACTCCGGAGGCGACCATGGCGGTGTAGAGTCCTCCGGAGATGAATCCCCTCTCGGCAGGGTGCCGAGGCGATCTCCTGAATCCCCGAGATGGGATTCGCGGCGGCGGCGTCTCTGGAAGGTTTTCCGTATCGTGGCTCTCGGGGGGGTTTCGCGACGGAGGCTATAAGTAGGCGAAAGGGTAGGTCAGGGGGGCTCACGAGGGGCCCAGGGGACAGGGTGGCGCGGCCAGGGCCTGGGCCGCGCCGCCCTATCATCTGGCCGCCTCGTGGCCCCACTTCGACTCCCCTTCGGTCTTCTGGAAGCTCCGTGCAAAAATAGGACCCTGGGCGGTGATTTCGTCCAATTCCGAGAATATTTCCTTACTAGGATTTCTGAAACCAAAAACAGCAGAAAACAACTGGCTCTTCGGCATCTTGTTAATAGGTTAGTTCCAGAAAATGCGTAAATACGACATATAATGTGCATAAAACATGTAGGTATCATCAATAAAGTAGCATGGAACATAAGAAATTATCGATACGTTGGAGACGTATCAAAGAGCATTGGCATGGTGAGCATCTCTACATAGAGATACAAGCCACGACCAAAGCTAGAGGATGAGAAAATAAAATAGGCAGAGAGAGAGAGAGAGAGGGGAATGGAGCACGTGCGGGCGAGCGGAGACACGGCCATGGCGGCCACGACGGCACACGCCAGGGCGCAGCGGCGCTAGGCCAAGCCAGGCCATGGCGGCGCCACAACACCAACCACATAACAGCGGCGAAGCCACGGAGGCGCCATCACGCCTGGAGCTCCGGGAGCGGCGGGATCGTGCGGATCCGTAACCCTAGCACCAGAGAGGGTCGGGGATGAGCGCAGCAGGTCGCCGCATCAAATCGACGCGGATAGATCGACGCGCCGTCAAGAGCGCGTCGATTGCGCACCATGGCGGGGGCCAAGTCCGTGAGCTCGAGGAATCGGCGGCCGGAGGCGGCGCGGATCGCCAGAGAAGGGATTAGGGTTAGGGTTTCGGACGCGGGAGAGAGAGAGAGGAGTGAGGCTGGTCGAGCCGGACCAGGTGGGTCGGTTCGACCTAACCCCACTGGTTACACCGACGGTGGGCCCAGAGGTAATTTGGTCATTTCCAAATTAATATAAAAACACAAACTTTGACCAAATTCTATAAAATCATTATAGCTCTAAAAAAATAATTAAAAATATGAAAACCACTCAGTATAAAAAACTCTATCATAATAAAATATGAAATGGAATTTTTGAAGTTAAACAAGAATAAGTTCAAATTTGATGATTTAAATAATCATTTAAATCACACATTTTATTTTCAATAATGAAAATAAGTCCATAAATTCTTTTGGACTCTAAAAACACCTTGACAACATTTCAAGGTTGTATTTTACCCTAAACAGAGTATCCTTAAATTATTCTTAGTATTAACCTCTCACATGAAATAATAAGACATCGGAAGGGGGGAACAAACCCTAAAATTGGAATGCATGCATAATTGCTTCTTTAACCATTGCCCTTATCGGACAATGATGCTATTTTTCAGCAACAGAGGACAAGGGTCAGTCCACACCATCCAACTGCAACACTTTGCAGTGTTCAGGCAAGTTCATCGCTTGCTCATGTCATTTGAGTATTTTTACCAAATTACTTGCAAAGTACTATGTTTATCACTATTGCATAAAAAGCAAAACCACTATTTTCATAACTATGAATATGACTAAGTGGTGGGCAATGGAACCATGGATTGTGTTGATATGGTGGAGGTTCCATTGCAAGGGTTTATATCCATCTAGGATTAAACAACAAATGTCGTCCAGTGATTCTTGTGCCGTAAAACCCGTGTTCACCATAAGATCTGGAGTGGGACGGAGTAGTCAAAAGTGTTTCCACCTCTCGTTCATCAACGGATGCGCATTACCGGATGCACTTGATCTCGAGAGACAAGATGCAGGGTGGGAAACCCGTAGAAGTTCCCACGGTAATGTGGTCTATGATGGGTTGCAACTGCCGGCGTAGGAATGTATGGTAGAGCCCTGCATTGTCGTCGTGGTCGGGGCCCATCCTTAATTGGTGTAAGTGAACCGGCGTGGACCCAGGGTCGGAGATTGCAACAAAGGGTGGGTGTGCGAGGTAGCGGAGGAACATGATTGACTAGGACCTTATACCGGGCCTCACACCAAAGGAAGTGTGGACGGGAAAGCTGCCCGGTTGGCACCAAGGTTAAGATCTCTTATGGGTAAAGCAACACACCTCTGCAGAGTGTAACGAACTGTGACCAGTCACTCCCTGTTCCGGGATATGGAACTGCGAACGCTGCCGGAAAGGAACTCCATGAAGTTCTAGTCAACCGGTGAAGGCTGACGGACATAGTTCTTATAAATAAAAGCAACCTCTTAAAGAAATGGTTATCAAAACCTGCATGGTATCAGACTTTCTGGTCTGGTATCGTAGATAGTGCATTAAACACCTCTTTCCTAATATGAACTTGTTGAGTACGCTCGTACTCATACCACTCTTAAATCCCCTGCTTAGATTGTCTGAATCGACTGGAGGAGGACAACGACAACCCTGAAGGAGCCGAAATCATCGGCTATGATGAACCAGACCTCTCTGGAGGTGTTGAAGGCGTAGACTATCTCATAGTCTACGGAACCGGGGAGGGTTCCGGAGAAGAGCAGGTTTAGAACCGGTAGTAGAACCGAGCAGTACGAACTCATAGTATTCAGCTGCTCGAGGAAATAAATGTATAATCTAGTAAGACTCTTATATTGTAAGATAAGTTGGGTTCGCCTCGAACCCAGGAGTATCCCTCTTAGGACCCAAGAGGAGCTCCGAGACGATATGTACATGTTGCTTGTAATAATAAATGAATGAGTTATGGACCTGCTATGTGATGACCCACAAGTATAGGGGGTGTATCGTAGTATCTTCGATAAGTAAGAATGTCGATCCCAACGAGGAGCAGAAGGTGTTGAAGCAGTTTCGATGAAGGATTCACTGTAAATGCTCACAAACAAGTATTCAAGGGGTTTTGATGTAATAGATGAATAAAGTACGAGTAAATAAAATGTGAGAGAAATAATTGCAGCAAGTGGCCCAATCCTTTTTAGCACAAAGGACAAGCCGGTTTGTTTACTTATAATGACCAAGCGTTCTTGAGGACACACGGGGATTTTAGTCTAGTACTTTCGCTTCATGTGGCTAAATAATCTTCATTGTTTTGATAAGTGTTGTGTGGGTGAACCTATGCTAATGCACCGCCCTTCCTAGGACTAATACATACTTGTGATTATACCCCTTGCAAGCATCCGCAACTACAAGAAGGTAATTAAGATAAATCTAACCACAGCCTTAAACTCTGAGATCCTGCGATCCCTCTTGCATCGATATACTAACGGGAGCTCAGGTTTCTGTCACTCCGGCAACTCCGCAATTAGCAACCGAATACAAGATGCACTCCCCTAGGCCCATAAATGGTGAAGTGTCGTGTAGTCGACGTTCACACGACACCACTAGAAGAATGACACCACAACTTAAATATCATAACATTGAATATTACTCAACCATAATTCACTACTAGCATTTAGACTTCACCCATGTCCTCAAGAACTAAACGAACTACTCACGAGACATCATATGGAATACAATCAGAGGTGATATGATGATGAATAACAATCTGAACATAAACCTTGGTTCAATGGTTTCACTCAATAGCATCAATAACAAGTAGAGAATAATGCCGGGAGAGTTTCCCCTATCAAACAATCAAGATCCAACCCAAATTGTTACAGCGGTGACGAGGTGCAGCGGTGGTGATGGCGGTGTAGATGGTGGAGATGATGATGATGATGATGATGGAGATGATGTCCAGCTCGATGACGATGGCGATGGCGTCGATTTCCCCCTCCGGGAGGGAATTTCCCCGGCGGATTCTGCCCGCCGGAGAGCTCTTTTCTCTGGTGTTCTCCGCCCCGCAGAGGCGGTAACCCTTCGTGAGGTTCCCTCTGTGGCTTAGGTTTTCGGGACGAAGGAGTACGCGAAGAAAAGGAGGCGAAAGGGGCTGTGGGGCCCCACACCACAGGGTGGCGCGGCCAGGCCATGGGCCGCGCCGGCCTGTGGTCTGGGCCCACCTTGGCTCCCCTCTTCTCCCCCTTCTGGGTCCCTCCGTCATCTGGAAAAATAGGAATTTACGTGTAATTTCCTTCCACAGTTGATCTTCCGAAATATTGCATTCTAACGGTGCTTTTTCCAGCAGAATCCTGGCTCCGGTGCTTGATCCTCCAATAATGATGAAACATGCAAAATAGATGAAATAACATAAGTATTGTGTCCCAATATGAAATATATCAATGAATAACAACAAATTATGATACAAAATAGTGATGCAAATTGGACGTATCAACTCCCCCAAGCTTAGACCTCGCTTGTCCCCAAGCGAAACTGAGCTCGATAAACAAGACCACATGTTTATGGAGTGAAGAGTCGATAAATAAAATACGGACAAGAAGCATCATATTCATTCACACAAGACATTCTAGTAAACAACTTCCTCATATAACTCATCTTGAAATAAGTAAAGAGAAATCACAAGTAAAGGTGCATGAGAAATCATAGTTGGTGATGGCAAACTTTGTTCTTGGTCAGAGAACTATTAACGGATTGTACTTCTAAGCAAAGCTTTCATATTAGAATTTATAGCTGGGCTTTCATATTCAAGCATAACAATCTCCTCATAATCATTGATAACTTCAAAGTCATATTCATTCAGATAAAATTTGTACTAAACAAGAAAGTATAAAAGACATGATCAACTGAATCATAGCATAAATGATTGGTTCACAACAACTCAATTGCTTGCTTGAGATAGAGAGAAATAGGTTTACTGACTCAACATAAAAGTAAAAGATAGGCCCTTCGCAGAGGGAAGCAGGGATTAAATCATGTGCTAGAGCTTTTCAAGTTTTGAAATCATATAAAGAGCATAAAAGTAAGATTTTGAGCGGTGTTTGTTGTTGTCAACGAATGGTAGCGGGCACTCTAACCCCCTTGCCAAACGAACCTTCCAAGAGCGGCTCCCATGAGGGACGGCATCTCTACCAGCAAGGTAGATCATCCCCCTTCTCTTTTGTTTACACATGTATTTTAGTTTTATTAAGGATGACACTCCCCCCAACCTTGGCTTTCTCAATCCATGGCTAACCGAATCCTCGGGTGCCTTCCAACATTCACATACCATGGAGGAGTGTCTATTGCAAAATTAAGTTGCTTACTGATAAATCAGAGCAAAACATGTGAAGAGAATTATTAATGAAAGTTATTAATTGGGGCTGGGAACCCCGTTGCCAGCTCTTATTGCAAAGTTATTGGATAAGCGGATGTGCCGCTAGTCCATTGGTGAAAGTCCGCCCAACAAGATTGAAAGATAAAACACCACATACTTCCTCATGAGCTATAAAACATTGACACAAATAAGGAGTAGTAGTTTGAATAATTTAAAGGTAGCACATGAAGTATTTACTTGGAATGGCAGAAAATACCATGTAGTAGGTAGGTATGGTGGACACAAATGGCATAGGTTTGGTCTAAGGTTATGGATGTATGAGAAGCATCTCCTCTCGATACAGGTCTTTGGCTAGCAAGGTTTGATAGCAAGCATAAAGGTTGAGGGAAACAAACAAATATACATATGATAGAACAATCATGCATCTTTCTCATAAGCACAAGCAATTTTAACTTCAGAATACTAAACTCATTAGCATAGAGATAATAGAGTAATATATCTAAGTGTTTTCTCTTTTATTTAAACATCAGGGTGTTGTTGCTATTGACCAATGCTAAGTTTGCCAAAACCAAATAGATTTACTTGATGCTCCCAAAGTGATATCAATACTTATGTCAAGAGTAATCATATAATGGAGATTGCAAACTAAAATAAGGTGTGCAAAAAGTAAATGATAAGACTTCTCATTAATATTCCATAACGATAACTCACACCAACGGATACATAGATAACCAACTAAGAGAGATACTTCCACATTGCATACTATTCCATATGATAACTTCCCTACTCATGATATGACACTACTTGATAGTAAAAGATAAAGGTAGTGATGATGTGATACCGCGGCACTCCCCCAAGCTTGGAACAAACCAAGGGGATGCCAATACCGATGATGAATTACTCCTTCGGTGATGATGGTGATGGATTCCTCTCGACAAGCTTCTTAACAAGCTCCTTTAAATCTTCAATCTCATAGGTGAGGTTGCGAATCAGCTCCGAGTTGTGCTCAACGCGGCTCATAATCATGTCAGGTGGTGAATCCCAACTCCTAGAGTTGTTTCCCCATCCTTCAGCTTCAGATTTCATCTCTCCTGCAATGTTAGAACGATCTATATCCCAACCACTTGGCAACACTACCTTGGGGGTTCTTTCAGTTTGACGATCGTAGATTAGATTGCGGTAAGGGTTGTAATTGCTTGGAGAAGATGTCCTTGGAGCCAAGTAATGACGTGGAACCGCTCCTCCGGTAGCGATTCGTGCACTCCTCTTGGTGTTGGATGGATTTGATATCACGCCAATACTTGCAACGGTGGCACGCTGGTGTACTCGGAGCTTCCTCCACTTCTTCCTCATCCTCACTTGCGTCTTCTTCCTTCAGTTCCGGGTCTTGAATATCTTCCTTCAAAGGTCCCTTGTCCTTGTTGTTGGAGACCATGGTGCTTCTAGATCAAAACAAATCTGGCAGAAAACAGCTCGAAACAAAACACGACGAGAAAACGATATACGGACCTCCAGGGGTCCGGGGGATTATATAGCAAATATTTTTACGATAAAAGGAAGGTTCCAGGCCGAAAACGAGTAGAAAAGGGGCGACGAGGGGCTGTCCCCATAGGTCGGCGCGGCCAGGGTGGGGCCCGCGCCGGCCTATGGTGACGGGCCCTCGCGCGTCTTTTCCACTCCGTTTCGATTCCGTAATTTTTTATATTTTCCAAAAACAGCAAAAATATTGTTCGGAAAGGTAAACGGACTTTTTATTACCTGTACTGTTACCTATTCAAAGTCGAGTTCTGGCGGACTGTCAATTTGTCCTTTGATGAAAGCCTCCGGTGTTTCCACTTGAATAATATCAACATCAACATTATAAGAATCACCCGAGATATAATGCTTGAGTCTTTGTCCATTCACCACTTGTGTGGCATTGCCTTGGAGAGAGCTAATTTTAATTGCTCCTGAACGATACACCTCCTCAACAACATATGGTCCTTCCCACTTCGAGAGTAATTTCCCTGCAAAGAATCTGAGACGAGACCGATACAATAGGACTTTATCCCCAATATTAAACTCTCTTTTGATAATCCTTCTATCATGCCATTTCTTAACTTTTTCTTTAAAGAGTTTAGCATTTTCATAAGCTTCACTTCTCCATTCATCTAGAGAACTTAATTGCAACAACCTCTTATTACCGGCTAGTTTCGGATCTTTATTTAGTTCTCTAACAGCCCAATAAGCTTTGTGCTCTAGTTCTAAAGGTAAATGACAAGCTTTTCCATAAACCATTTTATAAGGTGACATTCCCATAGGATTTTTATAAGCAGTTCTATAAGCCCATAGTGCTTCTTTCAATTTGCTAGCCCAATTCTTTCTAGATTTATTAACAGTCTTTCCCAAAATAGCTTTAATCTCTCTATTTGATAATTCTACTTGACCACTAGTTTGAGGGTGATAAGCAGAAGCAATTCTATGATTAATACCATACTTAGCAAGAGTTTTTCTAAAACCTCCATGAATAAAATGAGAACCTCCATCAGTCATAATATATCTAGGTATTCCAAATCTAGGAAATATAACATCTACAAGCATTTTTATAGAGGTCTCACCATCAGCACTCTTTGTAGGTATAGCTTCTACCCATTTAGTAACATAATCAACAACGACAAGTATATGAGTGTTACCTTCTGAAGAAGGGAAAGGACCCATGAAGTCGAATCCCCAACAATCGAATGGTTCAATAACAAGAGTATAATTCATAGGCATTTCATTGCGTCTAGAGATATTACCAACTCTTTGACATTCATCACAAGATAAGATAAACTTCCTTGCATCTTTGAAAAGTGTTGGCCAATAAAAACCTGATTGTAGAACCTTTTGCGCGGTTCTATCTCCAGCGTGATGTCCTCCATAAACACTACCATGACATTTACTCAATATCTCCTGTTGTTCATATTCAGGAACACATCTTCGCATAATACCGTCTACTCCTTCTTTATATAAGTGTGGGTCATCCCAAAAATAATGCCTCAAGTCATAAAAGAATTTCCTCCTTTGCTGAGCTGAAAAGGTTGGAGGCAAATACTTCGAAACAATAAAGTTAGCATAATCACATACCAGGGGCTCTCTCGTGAGCTCACCTTTATTACAGCCAATTGTTCATTTGGAAAACTATCATTAACAGGAACAGGATCATAAGTAATATTTTCCAATCTAGACAAATTATCAGCAACAGGATTATCAGCACCTTTCCTATCTATAATATGTAAATCAAATTCTTGCAAAGAAGTACCCATCTAATAAGCCTTGGCTTAGCATCTTTCTTTGTCATAAGGTATCTAATTGCAGCATGATCAGTATGAATCGTGACTTTTGAATCAACAATATAGGGTCTAAACTTGTCACAAGCAAAGACTACAGCTAACAATTCCTTTTCAGTTGTAGCATAATTTCTTTGAGCAGCATCAAGAGTCTTACTAGCATAATGAATAACATTTAATTTTTTATCTACCCGCTGTCCAAGAACAGCGCCTACAGCAAAATCACTAGCATCACACATAATTTCAAAAGGCAAATTCCAATCAGGAGGTTCGACTACAGGAGCAGTTGTTAAGGCTTTCTTTAGAGTTTCAAAAGCTTCCTTACAATCATCATCAAAAACAAAAGGTACATCTTTTTGAAGAAGATTAGTAAGAGGCTTTGAAATTTTAGAGAAATCTTTAATAAATCTCCTATAAAACCCAGCATGACCAAGAACACTACGAATACCTTTAACATCCCTCGGATAGGGCATCTTCTCAATTGCTTCAACTTTAGCTCTATCAACTTCAATACCTCTCTCGGAAATTTTATGTCCCAATACAATTCCTTCGTTAACCATAAAGTGGCATTTCTCCCAATTAAGAACAAGGTTAGTTTCTTCACATCTCTGCAAAACTTTATCAAGGTTTCGCAAGCAATTATCAAAAGAATTCCCATAGACAGAAAAATCATCCATGAACACCTCTACAATACTTTCGCAAAAACCATGAAAAATAGCAGACATGCATCTTTGAAAAGTAGCAGGAGCATTACATAAACCAAAAGGCATACGCCTATAAGCATAAGTTCCATAAGGACAAGTAAACGTGGTTTTCTCTTGATCTTTAGCTAACAACAATTTGTGAAAACCCAGAATAACCATCAAGAAAGCAAAAATGAGTATTTTTAGATAATCTTTCTAGCATTTGATCAATAAAGGGTAAAGGGTAATGATCTTTCTTAGTAACTTTATTAACTTTTCGAAAATCAATGCACATTCTATACCCTACAACTATTCTTTGAGGAATAAGCTCATCATTATCATTAGGCACAACAGTCATTCCTCCTTTCTTAGGAACACAATGCACAGGACTAACCCATCTACTATCAGCAATATGATATATAATACCAGCTTCAAGAAGTTTTAATACCTCGTTCCTTACCACCTCTTTCATCTTCGGAATTAGACGACTGATGTTCAACAATAGGCTTTGCATCATCTTCCATATTAATAGCATGTTGGCAAATAGAAGGAGAAATCCCTTTCAAATCATCAAGAGTATAGCCAATAGCTCCTCGGTGTTTCTTCAATATTTCCAATAACCTTTCTTCCTCAATCTCTGAAAGCTTAGAACTAATAATAACAGGATATATTTTCTTATCATCAATATGAGCATATTTAAGATTATCAGGTAAAGGCTTTAAATCAAAAACAGGATCTTCCTTTGGTGGCGGTGTTGTACCCAAATCTTCCACCGGTAAATCATGCTTGAGAATAGGTTGGCGAAGAAAAATTTCCTCAAGCTCATCTCTTTCTTTCCTAAAAGCTTCACTTTCACTATTCTCCAAATGTTGCTGCAAAGGATTACTAGGAACAAGAACAATAGATGCACACTGCTCCATTTTAAAATCATTACTAGGCAAGTCAGCTTTATAAGGAGTTTTGGTAAATTTAGAAAAGTTAAATTCATAAGGTTCACCAGCAAATCTAGTCAAAATTTTCTCTTTCTTACAATCTATAATAGCTCCACAAGTATTTAGAAAAGGTCTACCAAAAATGATAGGACAATGATCACTAGCAGCAGAACCAAGTACCAAAAAGTCAGCATGATATTTAATCTTACCACATAGAACTTCCACATCTCGAACAATACCAATTGGAGAAATAGTTTCTCTATTAGCCAGATGAATAACCACATCAATATCTTCAAGTTCACAAGAACCAATTTCGTGCATAATCTCCGTGTAAAGCTCATAAGGAATAGCACTAACACTTGCACCAATATCACATAAACCATAATAGCAATGATCACCAATTCTAACAGATAACATAGGAACACTAACTTGTTTGGGTTTATTAGGATGTGAAACAATATTAGAAGCATCTTCACAGAAAATAATATGACCATCCTCCACATTTTCAGTCACAAGATCTTTAACTATTGCAACAGCAGGTTCAATTTTAATTTGTTCTTCAGGTTCTTTAGGTTTCTTTTCACTTTTATTAACAGCACTAGATATGACAGAGTACTCCTTCATTTTAGCAGGGAAAGGAGTTTTTTCAATATAAGCTTCAGGAATAACATTATCAACAGTTTCAATCACTACACATTTGTTTACAGATGAATCAATTTTATCTTTATACGGTTCATGATACTTATCAAAATTCTTCTTAGGCAGTTCATAATGAGAGGCAAAAGATTTATAAAGATTTGCAACAACTTGGGAATCAAGACCATATGTAGCACTCATATTACGAAATTTATCAGTATCCATAAAAGCTTCAATGCATTTATAATCATAAATTATACCTGATTCTCTATCTTTGTCGTTCTCCCATCCTTCAGTATTTTCTTGGATCCGATCAAGAAGGTCCCTTTTAAACTCTTCTTTGTTGCGTGTAAATGATCCAGAACAAGAAGTATCCAGCAAGGTCTTGTCTTGAAAAGAAAGTCTTGCATAGAAATTATCAATAATAACATTACCAGGAAGCTCATGAATGGGGCATTTGAGCATTAAAGACTTCAATCTCCCCCAAGCTTGGGCAATACTTTCTCCATCATGAGGCCAGAAATTATATATGCGGTTCCGATCTTTGTGAATTTCACTTGGAGGATAAAATTTGGAATAAAATAAAGGCACAATGTCCTCCCAATCAATAGAATCACCATTCTTCAGCAATTTATACCAGTGCGCCGCTTTACCAGACAGCGATATAGTGAATAGTTTCTTTCTAACTTCATTCATAGAAATACCTGCACATTTGAATAACCCGCATAATTCATGCAAAAACAATAAATGATCACCAGGATGGACAGTTCCATCCCCTTCATAGTGGTTATCCATAACACGTTAATAATTTTCATAGGTATTTTATATGGTACTACTTCCTCACCTGGCTTCATCCACTACCGTTGCAGTAGTAGTAGATTTCCCAAATAGAAATTGAAGAGAAGATCTCTCCATAATGACTTATAGCAGGCAGAAATAAAATCAGCACAAACAGTAAAGGTTTTCCTTACCAATTCCGCTTACCAATAGCGCTTCACTCCCCGGCAACGGCGCCAGAAAATAGTCTTGATGACCCACAAGTATAGGGGGTGTATCGTAGTATCTTCGATAAGTAAGAATGTCGATCCCAACGAGGAGCAGAAGGTGTTGACAGCAGTTTCGATGAAGGATTCACTGTAAATGCTCACAAACAAGTATTCAAGGGGTTTTGATGTAATAGATGAATAAAGTACGAGTAAAAAATGCGAGAGAAATAATTGCAGCGAGTGGCCCAATCCTTTTTAGCACAAAGGACAAGCCGGTTTGTTTACTTATAATGACCAAGCGTTCTTGAGGACACACGGGGATTTTAGTCTAGTACTTTCGCTTCATGTGGCTAAATAATCTTCATTGTTTTGATAAGTGTTGTGTGGGTGAACCTATGCTAATGCACCGCCCTTCCTAGGACTAATACATACTTGTGATTATACCCCTTGCAAGCATCCGCAACTACAAGAAAGTAATTAAGATAAATCTAACCACAGCCTTAAACTCTGAGATCCTGCGATCCCTCTTGCATCGATATACTAACGGGAGCTCAGGTTTCTGTCACTCCGGCAACTCCGCAATTAGCAACCGAATACAAGATGCACTCCCCTAGGCCCATAAATGGTGAAGTGTCGTGTAGTCGACGTTCACACGACACCACTAGAAGAATGACACCACAACTTAAATATCATAACATTGAATATTACTCAACCATAATTCACTACTAACATTTAGACTTCACCCATGTCCTCAAGAACTAAACGAACTACTCACGAGACATCATATGGAATACAATCAGAGGTGATATGATGATGAATAACAATCTGAACATAAACCTTGGTTCAATGGTTTCACTCAATAGCATCAATAACAAGTAGAGAATAATGCCGGGAGAGTTTCCCCTATCAAACAATCAAGATCCAACCCAAATTGTTACAGCGATGACGAGGGCAGCGGTGGTGATGGCGGTGTAGATGGTGGAGATGATGATGATGATGATGGAGATGATGATGATGATGATGGAGATGATGTGCAGCTCGATGACGATGGCGATGGCGTCGATTTCCCCCTCCGGGAGGGAATTTCCCCGGCGGATTCCCGCCGGAGAGCTCTTTTCTCTCTCTGTTCTCCCCCCGCAGAGGCGGCTGTAACCCTTCGTGAGGTTCCTCTGTGGCTTAGGTTTTCGGGACGAAGGAGTACGCGAAGAAAAGGAGGAGAAAGGGGCTGTGGGCCCCCACACCACAGGGTGGCGCGGCCAGGCCATGGGCCACGCCGGCCTGTGGTCTGGGCCCACCTTGGCTCCCCTCTTCTCCCCCTTCTGGGTCCCTCCGTCATCTGGAAAAATAGGAATTTACGTGTAATTTCCTTCCACAGTTGATCTTCCGGCGTTCGACGATGCTTTTTCCAGCAGAATCCTGGCTCCGGTGCTTGATCCTCCAATAATGATGAAACATGCAAAATAGATGAAATAACATAAGTATTGTGTCCCAATATGAAATATATCAATGAATAACAGCAAATTATGATACAAAATAGTGATGCAAATTGGACGTATCACTATGTTCTGTTGTACTACTCTGAGGGATGTAATATTTGCGGATTGGTACTTCGTGAATGTTATATCAACGACTGGCATACTACAACATGCAGTGGTACGCAGGGTCACCACAGCGGCTTCCCTTGGGGGCAGCGGGCCCTTTCCCCTTCTTCTTTCTTGGACTTGGTGCTGGTATGGAGGAGCTTTTCCTCCTCCTTGGCGGCTGCCAAGGAGGGAAAATTTCATGGCTATGGGTGGATGCATGCAAAAATAGGAAACTCCAGATTTCGCCATAATGACTGGTTTCCTTCCACATTTGCCATTTCCTACACAACAAAGTTTAAAAAAAGAATTTGTGCACTTTTGCAACTATTAATAGGTTAGTCCCAATAAATATAATAAAATTTCAATATAATAAGGATTTTTGTACAATAAACTACAAAGTTCATGTATGCATTTTACATGCATCACTTATCCACAAGACCTTCCAGTAAAAGAATGTGTTGTCATAACCCGCTTCACCTTCACATGTCCCATCAAGATGGAACATCAAAAGAAATGTAAATAAATACTTAACGTGTCAACATATACCAACTTTCGGAGTACACACAAAATCACATGATGCATTGAATTCCATTTACATCAAGCATCTATAATAGTATACAAGACGCGGTGAATAAGTCCATGTATATCAAGTTATTTGTGAAATTGGTCACTTAGGTGGCCCTTGACACATATGTGCAAATTATGTTTTTGAATTCACGGTATGATCATGTAAAGATGATCAGTTGCACATCTTAAGATATCTTTGGCAGACTACCTTCGTGTGGCCGCATTAAACCGAATGCAATAACCCTCCAATTTACGGTATCCAACTTTGAACCAATTGTTGTATACATACAGACCTTGACGATTTCGCCGATGAAGATGTGGATGCCGCTGATTGGGACGATGGAGAGCTTGACGGGGTCGGTCCTGGACGGAATCCAGCACTCGTCCGGAGGGACGATCGGAAAGTTTCCGGCGTAAAGAACACGCCCCACAGCGATCAATTCGTCGTAGCTTCCCATGGCGGAACCCTCCCGGTTCCGGCCTCCAGACGTCGCAGGCCCCACGGTGGCCGCCAAATGTCGTTGCGTAGTAGACGGTACCTCGGAGGAGGGATCCTCACGAGGGGGAAAGAAGTAGGGGCCATAGGGCGGAGTGTCCTCGGGATGGTGGTACGCGAGTTACCCAGCTTCGGAACACCTGCACGGAGACAGGGCCTACTGCTGCTTGTCTGCTATTATCTGGGCGCTTTCGTGTTGTTACAATTAGTTGTGGTTATGCCTCTAGGGATCCCGGGAGCCGGCTTATAAAGGCGCACGGATCTAGGGTTTACACGGAGAGTCCTAGCCGGAATACAAGTTTCCTAACTACGATACAATATCTTGCCGTGTACGTCAAGGATCCGCCTTCCCTTCTATGTCGTACCAGATCCGGCTACCCTTAATGGGCCAAGCCGGATCCGACTTCCAACGTCGGTTTGGTGGATCCGGCTCCTTGTTCCTGGGCTGGACTTCATCCATCTTGATATACAGCAACTGGGCCACCCGATGGGCCTCATGCCACCATCACCGTCTATGGGCCACCCGGGCTTGCCGGATCCAGGCACTGTCGATGGTACACCCATGAAGTATACCCACAACAGTCAACGCACAAAGACTAGTCATTTCTTAACTGACCGCACAAAAGTAGGGTGGGCCCGTCAGGTCACGTCCTGTCAATCGAATCGCCGCAGAGGCCGCGTCACTGATGGCATCAACAAAAGTATCGACTCTACACTTTTGGAGCATCCGAAAAATTCGAAAGGTTGGGTTGCTTGACTTGAGTCTACGCACGGTTGCAAGCATTCGTCCCTAGACTCGGGGGCTACTTCCATCGGGAGCGCTGGACGCGCACCCGATAAAAGTTATGAAGACAAAGAAGAATAAACCCGAAGATCAGACAAAATCCAGGATCGAGCCCGGGGACTCGATCTTGAGTAGGGCAACGTTGTTTTTTCATTGGCAGTTAACCATCATCGATCTATTGAGTAAAGCTGGGCACTTTGCTCCTATCCCTTACGTACCAACGAGACTGCATTCGAAGACTTAGAAGACCCGGTATAAAAAGATATCAGATGATGAAAACACTACAAAAGACAACGACATCTTAATCTTCAAGTGGAACAACTTGAGTCTACGCACGGTTGCAAACATCCGTCCCTACACTCGGGGGCTACTCCCATCGGGAGCGCTGGATGCGCACCCGATATCAAGAATTTTTAGCAAGAAAAGCATCGACAGGAAAAATCTACGAGTGGTACAACTTGAGTCTACACACGGTTGCGAGCATCCGTCCCTAGACTCAGGGGCTACTCCCATCGAGAGCGCTGGACGCGCACCCGATAAAAATAACTTGGAAACAACAAAAGGGCATGAAGATTCACATTCCTTCGACAGGTGAAGATATTCAGATGAAGACAATTAAAGTCCCTGCCCGAAGCTTCACTTCGGTCAGTCACTCGGGGGCTACTGATGTGGGCATTACCCTTCAGGTAACTTATATTAGGCTACCTCCACCGGCCCAACTAGGGGCCCACGAAGATTGCCGAATATCGAAAGATGGCTTACGCGTCGACGTCAAAGGAAATGACTCACACGAAGGAAAATACTTGAAGGACAAGGAAAGATAACGACGAAACAAGGAAACCTTAGACTAGACTCTATGTATCCTAGTCGAATCCGGACATATCTCTCGGGACCTGGCCTAGTATATAAAGGCCAGGAGAGGATTTCCGGAACACAATCTACACGCATAGAACCATCGCATCGCTTAGAGCTTAGAACCATAGCCTCTCGGCGAATCCACCGTAGTCCTTCGGCTACCCCATTGCAACCTGATATACTTTTCGTTAATCAAGATCAGACAAGTAGGAAGTAAGGGTTTTACCTCACCGAGGGCCCCGAACCTGGATAAATCTCTCTCCCCGTTTGTTCGATCACCGATGTCTCGTGCTAGCCCGCATGATTCCGTCAACCCTAACCCCCTCATGGTGGGCATTGCCAAGGAGCACCCCCAACAAAGATTCTTTATCGATACTTCACACAGATAATCAAAACCCCAAAAGACCGCAACAACAAATTTCGTGAAGCCCCTAGGAATCCAGTATCTATGTCAGGTTGAGGATTTACTTTCCATAAGCAGTTTCATCAGCAGCACCACGTTGTACTCATGGACGTGCAAACACCCATATACTCACCAGAGAGATCGACGGCTGGCTCTAGAGTAATATGTCTAGGTTGTCGTTGCTTGATATTGTCATCTGAACCAACATCTCTTCATGATGCAGCTACCTGGAGAATGGGATCAGAAAACACATAAATTATTATGATTCAATCAATGCACCAAGAAGCACATTATCTAACCTAACATGAGCACATAAAGAAAGAAAATCTACATGAATATCAGGTACATCGCCCAGAATTTTCATTTCATGAATTGAACATATCAATTTTTAATTACCATGCAGATCTTTACCACCTTGTCTGTTTATAACCTGCAGTATAGAAGAATGGTTTTCACAACATTGAAAAACATGACAGTTAAGAAAGTATGTTACAAAATCGATGTATGAAACAATAGATGAATTACATGGACATGTCGTAAGGAGCCAACCAAGTATTGGCAACTTCACGACACTAGTTAACTTCAATAGTTTTGGATGCTAAGATATTCACAACTTCACGGCAACGGACTAACTTGAAGAGTTCAGAATGGTAAGAATGTGAGGAATGACAAACTGAAATAGGGGAAAGTAACTTAAGGCCATGCCATTGATAAATATATGTCAAGTTACTAAGAATTTCACCAGCTACAATTTTGTGCAGGAGAATACATGCATAACCACATCCTTTAAAGTAGTTCTCCAACTGTCTACAATAGCAAAATCCATGGCATAAACACATATTCGAGGCACAAATCCATAACCATAGTCGAATGAAAGACAACATTAAGGTTAGGTCTGAAGTGAGGATATGATATTTGGATAATAAAAAGAAAAAAGAAAAAAAAGAAAAAGGAAAACCTTTTCGTTGCTGTACGCGACTTTATATATAGCCCCCCAGAGGCAGTTCCGCGTTGGACTTGACCTCGCGCCGCCTCCTCTTTTCCTCCCTCCCCAATCTCTCTCTCTCTAAACCCGCACCAGACCCAGACGCAGCGCTTCTAGGGTTTGCTCCATCCCCAAACCCTACCCCCAGATTGCCCCGATTTCGACCGAGGTAATCCGCCTGCTCCTCGCGCCCTCTCCCCGGCCCGCGGCCTAGGATCTGTTCTCCTCACCGCGCGCTTCCTCAGATTCCGCTTGTTTTGCTGCAGGCGGCGGCGGCGGCGAGCTAGTGCCATGGCGGGGTACCCGGAGGACAACCAGCACGCCATGAACGGGTACGAGGAGGTCGAGGAAGTGGAGGAGGTTGACGAGGAGGAGGGCCACCAGGGGAGGAGGGGGAGGCGAGATGGGGGCGATGGCCTTGGAAACTACGGCGACGCCGGTGGGGACGACGGCAGGGCGGGGGGCGGTGACTCGTCGGGGTAAGTGATTTGGACTATAAAGCTTTTTATCTGTTCTGGATTCCAAGGCTGTTGCCGAGGGCTCATGTTTCGGATCCTTGCAGGAAGATTTTCGTCGGAGGCGTTGCTTGGGAGACCACTGAAGGTATAATAAGATGGCTCTCTTACTTTTTTCTACTCAGATGTGTAGGATTCTTGTTAAATTGGTTCAGATGCCAATGTAAATTTTGCAGCTCACCGCCTTTGCCTTTGTTTGATTGAAATATAAACTGACTGATGCAACCGTGTTAGATGCAGCTTCTTAATAGTGAATCTTAGTATGTGTAATTAGCTGAAACATGTCATTAGCGCTGTCATAGGTCCAGTATAAGCATTTCATTGCTGTTGTACTTTGTCATATGAGATGTTTTGCATCCACAAGTGAATAAATCCAGTTTTCTTGTTTGATGATTTTCGCTATGATCTTATTCAAAAAAATTATGCTAGTTGGGGCTGCAAGTGCTGTACTTTTATTATAGTTAATGCAAATCACTTCTGTGATGTGTGTCGGCAGAATATGTATCTATATCCATCTTCTGCAGTCAGCTATTAGGAAAATGATGATGCTTGGGGATACATGGGCTGTAAAAATTATTTTGCGTGATGGTTGATTTGTTTGCATTTCAAAACAGTTTTGGCTCTTATGCCAAAGGATAGTTGTTCTACACTTTTCTGCACTGTTGAGCTCATATCCGGTATAGTTTGGTTATTCAATTTTTCTGTAGTTATCCAAACATAAAGTTCATTTGTTCATGTTTGGTTGTCATATATATCACCTTGGTCAATTTCGCTCGACGGGTTGTTATCATAGCCATGAGCTCACATTCTTTTTGGTAACAATTTACTGAACCATTTATGTCATCATTGTTATCAGATTTTACTATGTTTGGTATAAGAACGTGGGTACATTATATGATCAGCACAATTAACAGTATCTATCTGCATACTGCCTTAAGCTAATGTTGTTACCGATAGCATACATATATTTTGTTTGTATAAATGATACTTGTGTAAGATCAACTCTGTATCATCTTTTCATCCCTCTCTATCTTTTTGTCAATTGTCTTACACATATTCACTCTTCTTTTGGGCGGAGTAGATCTTCAGTTTCCTTTGAATGCTGTATTATGCACCTGGTTCATGCAATAAAATTGTAACAATTTTGTCTAAAATTAAAGTAGAAATGAGAATATGTTTTTTGGGGAATGGATTACTTAGTGTTGCTGTGTTTATCTATTGGTGGTCTTTTCTGAGTGGGTTCGCTACGCAGGCTGCTTTTATGTGGAATGTTTTTATCTTATTGCAAACACCGCAAATTCTTCAATACTCCCTGGTTTCCATTCTGATTTATGTTTAGCAATCTAGTTTATTCTTCTTTCCCCGATTGACAATTGTGTATGGTTTATCTGTTTGTATGTAGAATCATTCTCCAAGCATTTTGGGAAGTACGGGGCTATAACTGATTCTGTAATTATGAAGGACAAGCATACTAAGATGCCTCGTGGATTTGGATTTGTTACATTTTCTGATCCATCTGTAATAGACAAGGTTTTGGAGGATGAACACAATATAGATGGAAGAACGGTAGGATATCTTAATTTAGATTGGCCGTTACGTGTGACCTCAGTGTACAGTTCACTCTTAGTTGCACAGTTGCACGATTAAATTAAATTGTTCAACTTCTCTGGATCTCTCTCAATTTATGAGCTATTCAGGTTGAAGTAAAAAGGACGGTCCCGAGGGAAGAAATGTCCACAAAAGATGGCCCCAAGACAAGAAAGATCTTTGTTGGTGGGCTACCGTCAACACTAACTGAAGGTAACTAGTTGTTGCAAATAACTGACTTTGAACTCACTTTGGTTTTGATAAAAACTGATAAGCAATGCAATTTCAGATGATTTGAGGGATCACTTTTCCTCATACGGTAAGGTGGCTGAACACCAGATAATGGTGGACCACAGCACTGGGCGCTCAAGAGGTTTTGGCTTTGTCACCTTCGAAAGTGAGGATTCTGTTGAAAGGGTGATATCAGAGGGAAGAATGCGTGATCTCGGCGGGAAGCAGGTCTGTATCTTCTCCTGTTCTCAAACATCTTTGATCTGTAGTCTTACATTATCATGCTAATAAGTCGTCCTTTACAAACACGGGCAACTTGGTAAAACATAAAAGCTAAGGACAGTGCAGATGGAGTTATTAAATGTCCATTTGTTCAATATATAAAAACTAGTGAATTATATATCAAATGAAGATTTTTGTATCCAACTGTTCAGTTCAAAATTTTGAATGGAGCTTAGGATATATTTTTCAAGCTACTGATTGTGGCTCGTGGTGAATTGGTGATTGCTGCCACTCTATTGCATGTGTTCTAATATAGAGTTTTTTATTTATGCGTTAATTCACATTTTCTTGCCGCAAATGGATTGAAAATTTATCTGGGTGCGTTGACTCACCAATATAAGATTCTATGCTGTGTACTCGGGTTGAGCTGTTAGCTTGACGAAGATGTTGACATTTCAAGTAATTTCTATTCAGGTTGAAATAAAGAAGGCTGAACCAAAGAAACATGGAGGTGATCACAGTAGTAATGCGAGATCTAGTCACACAAGTGGTGGTTACCGTAGTTCTTACCGTAGTGGTGGAGCTGCTGCTGGTGGTGGTAATAGCGGCGGTGGTGGTGGCAGTGCTAGTGGCTATGGCTATGGTGGTGCCCATCGATCTGCTGCTGCTGGAAGTTACTACGATAGCACAGGATATGGTTATGGTAGAGGAGGCTATGGCGCTGCCTATGGAGGCAATGCTGGATTTGGGTCTGGCTATGGTGGTGGGTATGGTGGCTCTATGTACGGAGGTGCTTATGGTGCATACGGAGCATATGGTGCCGGTGCCTATGGCGGTGGTGCTTATGGTGGTGGTGCCTATGGTGGTGGTGCATATGGAGGTGGTGCTTACGGCGGTGGTGGTGCCCCAGGTGGCTATGGTGCTGCAGGTGGGTATGGTAGTTATGGGGGAGCAGGGGGTGCTGCTGGTGGCGGGAGTGCAGGTGGTCGTGGTTCTAGCAGGTACCATCCGTATGGGAAATAAGTGCAACTCACCCAAGTTATTTCTAGGATGCAATAAGCGGGTGCGTCATCATCAGATCTCCTAGAAGTTCGGCATTCATCTTGGTCACCTTGATCGGAGGCATCAGAACATTTTTGGTTTTGCTCAATTAAGTCGTAACCAGGGACAAGTGTAATCTTTGTTGCTGAGCCTGCCCATAGTCCGGTGTAGAAGCTACACATTTAAGCTGTGTTGTATTCTTTAGTTTCTATACGCAGACCGTTAGAAAACCCTTGAACAAGCCTTTCGTGGTAGTAACAGTATTGGTGTGGTAGAACTATATTTGTGCTGTAAGAGATTGTCTACACATTAAGCTGTTGCCAGTTTGAGCTTATATGTAGGGGTAACTTTGAACGATTTGGTTTTATGCTTCCAGTTGATTGTTATCCCCTAGTCGTATTACATGGTAGGTTATGTATAGTCATTTGTTAATGCTCATGGTGCTCGAAATTGTTTTGGAAGATGAGTGTAAAAGAACGTGCTGAAACGTCTTTTTATGGCACTAAAATTTTCTTTTACTGATCTTTGCAAATTCGAACACCTTTGGCTGTCTTCAGTAGCTGAATAGTCGTTTTCAGGCGGTCTGGAAATTGCTGATTCCATGCTGATGGCCAGCCGTCAGCCCATTGTGAACCTTCCAATCCAACATAAACGGCGTCGCTGTTGCCGGAGGGATGCTTCACCAAGCACACATGCGATAGCGTCTAAACTTAACTCAAACTAGTTCTAACCCTAACCCTAGCCGCACCATCTCCTTATATGAGGGGGTGGTGGCCGGCTAGCTCTTGTGGGCCTCTCTAACTTGGTTCGGACAGGCCCAAACCAAAATTGACTTAACTTATTAAAATCTCTAATTGGCCCACATATGACCATAGACATAAAATAAAATAAGTAAGATAACTAGCTAGGTGGAGTCCTGAAATTGGGCTTCACCTCGGCCTTCATGCCCGTATCATCCCGCGCGGGACGAGTAGGAGAACCGGGAGCTGGCGGGTGCCATCGCCGCTAGGGACGAGGCGGTGGCGGAGGCAACTAGGGACAGGGCCCGCTTCCATGCCCAGGTGGCGGGGTTGCAGGCGGCGGCCCAGGCGAACGAGGCGTAGGCGGAGGCCAACTCTATGGCTAGGAGAGTCCTATGGGACTCCTCCCTGGCCGAGGCCCTCGAACGCCGCATGCGGCAGGACGAGATGTCCGATCGTCGCCGTGCGCGGCGCGCGGAGTGCTTGAAGAGCTCCGTTTCGACGACGGCGCTGGCCCCTCCGGCGGCCAGTAGTAGGCCGCGCGACTGCAATTAACCTAGGCCGTGGTAGGCCACGCGACAGCGAGTAGGTACGGTCGTTGTAGTTTTAGGTTAACTCGACTAACCATCTCTGTTAAGATGGTCCTTTTGGCCAATCAATAGTAATGAAGAAATATTTTGCCTACATAGTCACTTGGCCCGGATGCAACGAACGCGGACACTTTCCGCGATCGCGCAGCGTCCGCGGAGACGCAAACCTGGCGCATATTTGGGCCAGGTTTGCGTCGCCGCGGACGGCTCGGTCACTATGCGTCGCCCCGCTGGAGATGGTACCAGACGCATTCTTCGGCCTGGCGGCAACCGTTTGCGTCGGGCATCTTCAATGCTACGACCCAAACGGACGCGCTGGGCCGTCAGTTTTGGGCCGTTTGGGTGGCCACGCGGACATGCGGACGGAGCCCTGCGTCCGCGTGGCCGTTTGGATCGCGCGCTGCGTCCAACGCGGCCAGATTTGGGTAGGGTCCATAGAAGTTGCTATTTGCCTCTAAATTCACTATAAAAGCATAAAAAATCATATAAAAAAAAAATAAGTTTAAATGCTCAAGATTTATTACATTTATTGTCCATGTATTCAATGATAAAGTATTATTGAAAAAATGTAAAATGATACAAATGCCCTAGACATTGTTTTCTTTGGGATTTCCTTCATTGTTGTTTGCAGCATTGTTGCCAACATGCGCCAACATGTGCTCGACCAAATCAGCCTGGAGCTGGTTGTGTACAGCTAGATCCTGAATTTCGTGGTGCACATGGAGGATATCCTAGAATGATGCCGGACCACCTTGAGGAGTGACCAACTCTCCCTGGCCATCACACTCATTATCAAAGAGTGAATCATCCCGCTCTACCTCAACAATCATGTTATGCATGATTACACAAACGGTCATCACCTCCCACAGAGTTTGCACACTCCAGGCTCTAGCGGGATGTCTGACGATAGCCCAACGAGCTTGGAGGATGCCAAACGCCCGCTCGACATCTTTTTGGGCTGCCTCTTGCTCTTTGGCAAACCTTGCCTCTTGCTCTGAGTTGGGATGCTGATTGTCTTCACGAGTGTAGCCCAAGGTGGATACCCCTTGTTGTAGTGGTGGCCATTGATCTCAAAATCCACATCAGGGGACTGACCGTACGCACGCCTATGAAACACCGGAGAGCGCTGCAGCACATTGATGTCATTGTGCGAGCCAGCCATTCCGAAGAATGAGTGCCAATCCATGTGTCATGTGAAGCAACAGCTTTAAGAATCATGCACCCCTCGAATGGCTGTACCTCCTGCCAACTAAAGGGCAGTTCTTCCACCCAGTGCATGCAGTCTATTCTGCCAAGCATCCCAGGAAACCCCTGGAAGCGTTGATTGACAACAGACGAGCCGTGTCCTCTGCATTAGGTTGCCGGAGGTATTGTTCTCTGAACACCCTGATCACTGTTCTGCAGAACGTGTACATCGCTTCCAAGCAGGTCGACCCGCTCATGCGCGTGTACTCATCTACAAAATCACCGGCAACACTATATGTGAGCATCCTAATCGATGCCGTGCATTTCTGGTACGAAGAGAGGCCTACCTTGCCAATTGCATCCACTTTGGCGCAGAAGTAGTTGTCGTAGACCTTGACACCATCCATTATCCGGGTGAACAACGGTCTGGACATCCGAAAACGACTGCGAAACATGGTCGGCGTGAACAATGCCTTGCGGTAGAAGTAGTCATTGAAGAGCTGGCCGTGGCCGCGTTCTCTTTTGCGGTCCAAGGGGGCCCCGCGCCCCGACAAGGACCCCCGGTACACGGGGATCTGCGAGATATTGTGCTCATGGATGATCAGCGTAGCCTCCGCGAGAAAGTCCCGGCTGACTTGCAGCCTGGAAACACGGTGCACGAGAGCTCACCTCTAGCGGCAACGGCGAAGCTGCTGACGGCGGGAGGTCTCGCAACGGCGAGTGGACAACAACGTTAGTGACGGCGTCCTCTGACTCTGCTACAAGGCCGCAAAAGCAGCGCGGGGCCACGTCCTATGTTTCCGCACCGCTTGCCGGCGTCTCGACGACGGTGGCCGGCGTCGACAGCGCTCCCAAATCGCTGGTTCTTGGGTGGCGGCGGAGCGGTGAGAGATGTGTGCGAGGAGGCTGTATTTTGGGAGGCAGACATACGGGCCAGGGGAGGACAAGGGGAGAACATGAGCAGCCAGGGATAGGAGTCCGTGGCGACGCAAACGCGGCCCAGATTTAGGCTGGCTTTGGGTCATCCCGGACGCCGCGGCCATCAGTTTTAAGGATGAGTCCGCGTGTTGGGCCGGATTTTTGTCGGGTTCGCCGTCGCGGGCGCGGGATGGGTCGACACGTTGGAGTCTTGGAGATGCCCTCCGCCGGCACCCATACGGTCAAGCACCGGACGCGGTCAACCTCCAGCGCAACGACCGTTTTCAGTCCGGTGCCTGTCTGCACTCTGCCGTCGTCTCACTAGTCCACTACCGCCGGCGAGACGCCGATTCATCGCCCATCCTCAATCTAAACCCCAAAACTAATAATTCTGCCTGACTTCCTCAACATCTCGTCCCGATCGCCGCCGTGCGCCGCCGCCCTATGCCTGAAGGAGGTACGTCGGAGCTCTGCTACCTCCTTCCTCCCCGGCATTTGACGACGAAAGTGTTGGCGTTTCTTACCAAAACTGGATCACAAGCCTCCAGTTCAAACGCAATAAATACTCCCGATCCATCCATTCGCCCCCCCTTCTCCCCTGCCCAGCCGCCGCCCCGCCCCGACCATGTCCTCAAAACCCTAACTCGCCCCGAACCGTGCCACCCGCCGCCGCCCCCTGGTGCTGCGCCGACGTTCGTCTCCCGAAGCGGCGGAGGCACAGGAAAACCCGTTTAGGTCAGGACTCACCGGCCGGCACGCTGTGCTCCCAAACTACTGCTAATATCAGTTCATTGTCCATTTCGTTTTCTTTTTGCGCAATCTCCATAGCGCACCAGCGAGCCCAGCTCTTCTTGTAGAGAAGGGCAATCTTCACCTGTACTTTAATACACAATGATTGGCTTGGTTTATGGGGTCCCTTAGTCTGTCTGATGATGATGGCCACCTGTGGTTTACTTTATTTGGGAGGAGTGGAGGCTGGGGCCTGATGGTGTGGTTTTATGGACCATCACCATCTGATGCCAACTTGATCTTCTGGCCCTTGGATCGGATGGCGTAGATTAATCCGACTGAACAGTTGGTCACACGTGGCGGCGTCTCCGCCACGGCAAGCGATTGACCTTCCTTTTTGTTATTTATGATGTTTTATTTGGTTAGATCTTGTATTTCTATTGTTGGGTATGTCTTTACTGTTTTGTTTAATGTTGTCAAGTGCTGTTTTATGGTTTTCCAGGTATCTTAACGGCGTGATGAAACTTTTCTAGTATGTTATGAGTCTGTGACATGCTATGGTTTCTACTATTGAATTTACAGTGAGCTTGCTACACAATGAGTGTGTGGCTTAGGGGGATCATTAGTGGGTCTGATGATGGCCACCTGTAGTTTATTTTATTTGGAGGAGTTGAGTTGGGGCCTGATGCTGATGGTGTGGTTCTAGGGATCAGCACCATCACATGGCAACTTGGTCTTCTGGCCATTAGAATTGGACGGCGTGGATTAACCCGAGTGAACAGTCAATCCACACGTGGCAGGCTGGCGGCGGTCTCCGCACCGCATGTGGTCTGACCTTTTTTTTTACTTATAAGGTTCTATTCAGGTTGTGTATCACCAGAATTTTGTATTTAGATTGTTTGGCATGTCTTTACTGTTTTATTTAATGCTGTTAAGTGATGTTTATCTTCTTTTGGGCGCTGAAAGTATCTTCATGGTATGATGGATGTTCTTCTAGGTGTTATTGAGTGCGTAATGCTATGGTTTCTATTATTGAGTTTGTCCGTGAGCTTTTGTACAAGAATTTAGTACAAAATTTGGGTGTCCTTCAATGCTTCCACGCTATCATAGTACTACCTGTGCAGCTGTGCCACTCTGGTCCACTTTTTAATTATTGCGAGAGAATAGAATGCGACTATAAATTGTTTCCCAGATATTACACAGTGAGATAAGTAGGTGGACATATACTGCTTCCAAGTGCATGGTACTGTTTATGTTGATTTCTTCTGTAAATCTTTTGGATACCAAAAATGACCAATTGTTCCCTATATGAGGCAAAAGAAGAATTTTATACAGTAAACAAAAAATTAAGGGGTGTAATTGGACCCTTGTCACACCCGGGGACTCAACCTGGATGCGCAGCTTGTGCTCTCTACCCCCACCAGTGCGACCACCGCGGGATACTTAAATATATTTAATTTTATAACAAAAACACTAGTTTTGAGACACTTGTTTGGTACTTGGGTTCTATGTTATAGTGGCGGTGTGGTAATATCACTTGCCTGCAAACCCATATTGTGATGTAAATGAGACCTCTCCAGTGATTTTTCACGAGGATAGCACCCCGCTAAGTTGGAAAGCTTCACCTATGATTCGAACCCGGGTGGGCGAGTTCACCACCGCGAGCCCTAGCCATGAAGCCAGCACTTGGTTCTCTCAATACTCTCATATTATATAGATATAGTCGATATGTCCATAAAAGCTTTCTTTTATTTTAACTAGAAAATAACCTTTTTTGTGTGCTCTTATTTAATTTCTTCAAAAGGATCTGATCCTGATTTCTCTTTTTCTTTTCTTGGGATACGCTCCTGCATAGGTTGATATAAACAACAAGAGGGCATCACATTGTACCAGAAAGTGCCGAAGAAGTTGCAGCACAAGCAATGGGATGTTATGGTCAAAAATATAAGGCTGCTTCGGAGCAAGAACAAACTATGGTGTCCGGTAAGAAGTGCTTTGCCTGTAAAGAGACATCACACACTTTGGATCAATGCAGGATAAAAGACAAACTGGTTTCTGTGGCCCCGTTATTTGGGCATTCGACAATGTTTCCTTTCTACATGATTCAACCTTCAGATGAAGTTGTTGAGAACGAGAAATTCTACCATCACTCCCTGCTGATCACATCCAATACCAGTAACTTGAACCCGACAAGAGTGAAAACTGAACTGAACAAGTTTTGGAAACTGACTGGTGACTGGGAGATAAGGAGAGAGGGTACAAAGAACTTTACAGCATCCTTCAACTCAGAGGATGACCTAATAAGCTGTTTAAAGCCTCCCAATGTAGAAACATTTCTGGATGATAAAGAGGTGAAATTCACAGTAGCAAGGTGGGATGAATGTGCTGGGGAAAAGTTTGACTTGATTCGAGAGTGGGTTTTGGTCTATGGGGTCCCAGGTACATACAGAAACTGGAAGGAGCTATATCAAGTTGCATCTGCAGTTGGAGTGTTGCTTGAGGTAGATGAGGAAAGTTTGGGAAGTGGAGATAAGGAGCCTATTAGGTTGAGGATAGCATTAGGAAGTATGGTTGGTGCTCCGTTCTCGTACCCCTTTGTGTTTGGATGGTCTTCTATACTAGTCAAGTTCATGATCGAAGACAAAGCAGAAAGGATGGAAGGGCAAAGGAAAGAATTAGAAGAACAGAGTGGTGTTATCATGATGGAATATGAAAACATAAGCGAACACGGTATCGAGGTGCCTCAAAAAACACTGAGTAAAGAAATGAATTCAGAGAGCACTGGGGTAACTTTGGCATACAATTATTCAATGGATATTAAAGGTTGCTCAGATGAAGAACAGAAAGAAGAACTGAAGACCACAGAAGCAGCTGCATTGCTGGAAGTGGCAAAGTTCATTGCAGAGTTAAGATCTGATGGAGCGATCAAAGAAAACAACGCGAGTGCTATGGCAGCCACCACAACAAACTTGAAGAAAGCAGCAGAAGGGGGGCGATCCACTTCTGAAAGTTCAACAAGAGGTGATCAGATGTTGGGTTTGGAAGGTTGTTCAGACAACGAACATAGAGAGGAACTGAAGACCTGGAAAACAGCTACATTGCTGGAAGTACCGAAGTTCACTGAAGAGTTCAGAACTGATGGAAAGAACAAAGAAAACAATGCAAGTGCTATAACAGGAAAGAACAAAGAAAACAATGCAAGTGCTATAACAGGCACCAGAATGGACTCTGAGAAAACTACGGAATACATTTCTGAAGCTGAAGGTGGGCAGTCCATTAGTGGAAGTTCAAAAAGCTTGATTGAAGGATCCTACAGAGGTGAGTGAAAAATCCATATTTGTGAACTTTGTTGCAATATATTTATCAGTTATGCTACTCTATGAGAAATTCCTTACCAAATCAAATTAAAAGGAAATTACTTGTAAGCGCATGGGATAAAATTATTTTCATATAGAAAATGAATGAATTCTCATTTCTTCAAAAATGTAATTAATTATCATGTGAGTTGTGAATTTGCTGGGCACATTAACAATTGGTTCACACTTTATTTTCTGACATCATTTCTGATCTGCCCATGAAGGTATACAGAGGCCACCTATAAAAAATGTATACACAAGAAGAAGAGATCGGAAGCAAAAAGGATCAACTGAAGCATCCACTTTGTTTGCGGATACCAGTTCTGACAGTGCCCATGAAAGTATACAGAAGCCACCTATAAAAATTGTGTACGAGAGAAAAAGATATCCCAAGGAAAAAGGATCCACAGAGCAGCAAGCTGCTTCAGAGGAAGCGAATAATGGAATAAACCCAGGGAGCAGCAGTAACACCACAAGGGTTGTAACCTCAACATGCAATGTGTTGGATTCAAAAAGTTCGTTAGAAAAGGAACATGAGAAAGAAATGAAAATGACAGAAACAGGTCTACTGGGGAAAGGGCTAAAGTCAACTGAAGAATCCAGAGATGGAGAGAAAAAACACAGCAAAGTAAGGACCAGTACAACCTACTATACGAGAAAAAAAACAGCAGCAGAGACTCTGAGAGCTGAAGGAGGACAACCTATCAGCGGAAGTTCAGAGTGCATGATTAGAATATCAGAGACAGAAGGTGATACAGAATTCTATGTGCATAAAATTGTTATAATTGTACATATACCTTCAAACCTGTTGTCTGTCACAATTTAGAAGGAAAATGCCTAAATAGCATTAGATTACCAGTCTCCGTAGAAAATGAAAAACAAAGTGATTTTCAAGTACAACTGTACAAGTGACACATTTGGGAATATAGAAATAGGCAACAGGTGGACTATAGAGTGTAGTGCAAGATGACAGCCTTACTAATTGTGGCGGGTTGTGTTTACATGAACATTAGACAAATATCTTACATTATTGCTTTACAAAAAATGCTAACTAGGGAGGAAAGAAGTTTTAAACGCAACTAGGGAGATGTCCATGTGTTTCTGTGTGTATGGAAATATTAGTTCTGCTCATAAAAGTACTGCTATTGTTTTTCTAAATGGCAAGTGAAAAAACGGCAGTTTAAATTAGTACTGGAGTTATTTGGAGAACCATAACTGCTTTACTAATTTGTGGAAGGAACATACCCTGATGGATAAAGTACACATTTAGAAATTATAGGAGTTTTGATTATTAACTGATTTGTATTCCTCAAGTGCTTCCAGCAAGCTGTACTTTGGTGTACCATAAAAAGATCATTTTATATATTTGATTAATCGGTTTCAAATCGACTGCAGCGATGCCTTTTGCTAACATTGATTTTGACGTGGTTGCTGACAAGTCAAATAGGGGTTTAGTTCCAATCCTTTTACTGTTAAACTTTGACAATGTTTCTGAGGGAACAGGGTAACCGCCCTGCTTTATCAAAGTTTTTGGTTAGAAAATATTCTGCTAGTATGTGATTTTGTTTTCATCGTCTTTGAAGGTGTTGCCGTGCCTGGAACGGCGCCAGAAGGAGCCCAGTTTGATGGAAAACAACATGTTTCTAAGATGACCACACGGTATGTGATCGATATTTTGCTTCTGTCCATTTGTTTCTCTTCCTGTCTATGTCAGGGTTATGGACCTTATGGTCTACTTATCGTTATATCTATGGATATTTGATTACTTCCAACATGGCATGATATAGGCCAACTGAAATTTGTGAGGAATTCAACACATACAATGAGATCTACGACAGTTTCACTAAAATGGGTCTTCGAGAAAATCTGCTGAAGGGAATATATGCATATGGTAATTCCTAATTTATCTGTTACCATGTTGAGATGCCACGTAACACTTATTGCTTGATTCAACATGTATTATGGTGAAGTCATCATGCATTTTTTTTGAAGGTCTGGAGAAGCCTTCTGCCGTGCATCGACGAGGAATTGTCCCGTTGTGTAAGGGTCTGGATGTTATTCAGCAGTCGTTGTATGGAACAACTGTGACACTTGCCTGTGGAGTTCTGCAGCGACTCGATTATGGATCTGCAGAATGCCAAGCGTTGGTCCTTGTACCAACACGTGACTTAGCACAGGAGACTGAGAAAGTTATTGGAGCACTTGGTCAGTGGCTAGATGTCAAAGCTCATGCTTGTTTTGGAGGAACTAGCGTTCGTGGGGACAATCATTTTTTGTCGAGCAGCGTTCAAGTCATCGTCGCTACGCCTGGTCGTGTTCTTGACATGCTGAGAAGGCGAGCACTCTGTCCAGATAACATTAGAATGTTTGTCTTGGATGAAGCAGATGAAATACTCACAGGAGGTTTGAAGGACCAGGTTAGTTTTGCATCCTCCTACCAGCTCAGCTGTATAGTAATCACAACGGATGAGCATTGCCAAACATGACATGCCCTAATCATCCTTGTTCTATTTAATTCGAAACTCTAAATATATATCTTGTTAAGCCCATGTTCTATTTTTGTTAACATATGGCCATCCATCTTTCTTGCAGATCTATGATATTATCCAGCTCCTCCCAAGCAAAATCCAGTTTGGAGTATTCTGTACCACCATGTCCCATGAAGCTCTCGAGCTTTGCCGGAAGTGCATGTATGAGCCTATGAAGGTCATTGTGCCGAAAGATGAAGAACTTGAGAGTATTAGCATTAGGCAGTTCTATATTAAAGTTGAGAAGGAAGAATTGAAGTTTGATGAATTGTGTGACCTTTTTCGCACCATGGCGGTCACACAATGCATCATCTTTGTCAACGCACGTCGGAAGGTCAAGTCACTGGCCGAGAAGATGAGAGGCATGGATTACACTGTCTCAACAAGCCACGGTGGTATGGACCAGCAGGCAAGAGAAGTTGCCATCCAGGATCTCAGTTCTGGATCCTCTCGTGTCCTCGTTACCACTGACCTTCGTGGCGCTGACGGATTGGAGGTCCCTGTGGTCATCAACTACGACCTGCCGACACAACCGGTGCAATACCTTCGTCATGTGCGACGAAGCGGACCGCCCAGAGGGAAGGGTGTCGCCATCAGCTTTGTTACTCGCGCTGATGACCGTGTTCTGTCTGACATCCAAAGGTTCTGCAACGCTCCGATAGCGGAGCTACCATCAAACACCGCAGGCCTCCAGTGAGCAATACCCTAGTTGGTTATTGTGTGGAGATGGGTGCGGCTAGATTTTTGCTCGCTTTTTCGCACATCATCTGCATCTTGTTGAATCTGGGAAGCTGTTGTGTTGTGCGGATGGGTAGCTAGACTGCTGCATTTTGTCTTATGGGATTATAACTTGTCGTTCAGTTATGTTACTGTCGTTGCGGTTTGATACTTGAATGTGGTGTGGTGCATATCAGTTGCTTGAAATGTTTTGTTTGCTCGTCGGTTGTTTATTGTTGCCAAACTGTGGATTTCTAGAGCACAAATGCTGCTAGTGAGCAGCATATAATACAAACAGGTTACGGAATCTTTCAAGCCAGATGAAATAATTCAGGCCAGGCTTTGGATTGGACTTGGAACCAGGCTGCGAAGCAAGTTGCTTTTGGATGTGAATGCATAGGTCACTTGTAAGATCAAAGAATGTTTTTATGCTGAAATGGATGTGTTGGGAGCTCTCGGTTATTTGTTTTTGTTAACTATAAACTCGTGAGAAGTCAGCAGATTAATTAAGAGAAATATATGATTAAGGTGACCATGGTCCATATGGCAAAGGCCGATAGTAGTAACGAGCTGGAAGCACAGCACGGCTCCCACACTTGCTCCAATCTTGTTCCTCCAAGGTCTCTTGCCATCTCCATGGCCGCTCCTTCATGATCGTGGCTGCCTCAGCTTCATCATAGTCAAAGGGGTCCAAAGAGTTCAAAGCTAACTGCTTCATCGTCTCCATGACCATGATATGGAGGTCAAGCCCCACAGTGCGTAGATGGGAGTTGAAATCTAGATGGGAGTTGAAATCACTGGAGACGAGGTCCACATTGTGGCTTCCAACAAAACAGTCCGCGAGGCTGGATGCCTGGACGGTCTGAGCCCGCCAGTCGACGGCCAGCACGTAGCGTTGTCTGATGAATGTTCTTCCCATGGGCTTCTCGCGGTACTCGCCAAGCGCGAAGTAAACGATGTGCGAATGCTCTGCGCAGTGGAGGGGGTACATGGGGGTCATGTCCCTTGGCAGGTCGCCGAACCCCTTGAAACCCCACAGGTGCTCGAGCCGGATCTTGCAGTCCAGTTCCCAGCCTTTTTGACCCAGCGTCCAGATGCTGATGCTGCGGTCCTTGGGTTCAACGTGCTCCTCGAGGAAGCCATTGATGGAGACGAACCTGAGGAGGCTCTTCTGGGTAACGCCAATGGTGCGGAAGGCTTTCGGCTCCGACGACACACCGCTGCTCCCACGGTGGTGATCCGTGGGCTTGACAGGGAGATGGATGAAGCCAAACGCCACCACGAGGTCGTCGTCATCGTTGTAGTTGTCAAGAAGGGCATCCAAGTCACAGTAGCTGATGCCTCGCAGGAGGTCCACCCAGAGCCCGCGGGCGCGGTATGAGAACACCATGTCGGCCTGGTACACGTCCCAGCAGGACGCCTCGGCCGGGAAACATGCTTTCTTGATCTTGGACCATGGCGGCGAGGACGAGGATGTGGGACGCCACAGTAAGAGAGCATCCTGGAGTCGCCCGCTGCCAGGGAAGTCCTCCAGCTTCCCCGCTAGGACCAGGGCATAGTCGTCGTCGTCACCGCCATGGCGTGATGGGCGCCCGAGGAGGATGTGGATGGTGAGGCCGGTGAATACCCAGGAGGGGCTTTCCGGCGCCGGGATCATGTGGACCGACCCTTTCACGGAGTCGTAGATGAGGTAGACGATCCGGCCGAGATCATGGAGGAGTGTGGTCGTCAAGACGATGATGTTCCCGTCGACGGCTTCGATGTTGGTCACCGGGCTGACGCCTCGGAGGCCAAGGCAGGAGATACCTGGCGGCGCGTCGGCGAGGTGCACCCCGACCTGCATTCTCTGAACCATGCTGTCGGCCTCGTCCTGGTGGTAGTAACAGAATCCGGACGCCTTCTTCTCGACTGATCTGAGTATTGTGAACGGCTGCAGGGCGACAAGGTCTTCCTCATCGTAGTCATCGAAGTCGGTGCGCACCCGGCGGTCCAGCAAACAGCCCGACGGCAAGCTGGCGCCACCAGACATTGCTGACGGTCTCATTAGGTGTGCAGGTCGCTAGATTTGGTTTCTGGAGAGGGGCGATGCCGGAGAGATGGCACGCCCAACAGGGAGATTTATAGTTAGGGGTACAGCGCAATTCCAATCCGACTCCCACACGAACTGTGTTGGTTTTCGCGCCAGGATCAGATACACGACACTGGTAAATTTATTAGGCTGGCCATAGTTGTAATTCAGTAACTAACGGTGCCTCGATCTATCTGTTCTGTAATACTGTCATGTAACATGTGAAAATAAGATTAGCTGGTATATAAACTTCTAAACAGAAGACAACGCTTAAACACATAATTTGAATCCTCGATGCCCCTTCCATGGAGAAAATCTCGCACATCCATGTAGGTATAGGCTATAGTCACTCGTCAGACATAAACACCACTTGCGAGGAGAACGAAGAGAGATCCAAAACCCTGTGAAGCAAGCAAATTCCGTTAATATATCAACCAGCTCTGGTTCCACGTTTGGAGTTTTGGAGTGACGAAACAATCGGTGTTTCAGTAGGCTCACCAGAAAAACAGAAGCCACAGCTGCGGTGGTGATCTCCTTGGCCAAGCTTCGGCTGCGCGTCGATGAGGTCGCTTCATAACTGGTATAGAAAACGATCAGAGAAGCAAGAAAATGGTGAGTCAAACAGTCTTTTATGTTTTATCAGCAGACTCATCTACAATCTACGCATAATTGCAGATATATATATGTAACTCAACATGAACATGGACAAAAGCTGCTTCACCTCATAACAAAAGAATTGCAAACCTATACACAGTAACACACTCACAATTTGGGTGGAAAACATGAGTAAACATATTGTTGAAGAGTCGATTGAGAAGAAAACATGCAAACTTATGGGCGGTAACACTCTCTCAAAGTGCAAACATGAGTAAACAGTAAATTGAGTGGAAAACATGCAAACCTATACACGGTAACACACTGACAAATTGCAAACTAACTAGCACACATATTCCCTCAGATTCAATCGCAAACTGTCCCAATTCCTTTGAATAACTTGAAAGGCAATCTGTACCCTTCGACAGGAGCCATTCGTTTCACCGACAAGGGCATACCAAGCAACAGTAAATTGATGCAATTGCACTGAACATTACCTGAGCAACTTATACAGGGCAGTATCATGTATAGTTATTATGCTCCTAGTACCCTATGTTTTCTACCTATGCACTTCAGTTTGGGTACAAACCCAATCCAGATCCAGATTACTGCAGCCCAAGATCTATAAACGGTTCTACTTGCAGATCGAAGACTTGAGTCACTGCTTTTTTTTTTTTTTTGAGATAGAGTCACTGCTAATCCACATCGAAGTACCCAAATCAAGCGCGAGTGCAGAGGAGAGGTAGGAGGAAAGGAGCCGCAGGGGCTGGTTGGCTATACGTACATGAAAAAGGAGGCGGTGAGCATGAGGCCGACGGCGACCGTGAGGACGGCCAGCGCTGGGTACCAGGCCACCGGCACCGGGCTCGAGACCGCCGCCTGCATCGTGTCCACGGCAGAGTCGAGTCAGAGCACAGACAGAAAGCAAAACCCTAGAGGAGATTCGGGGATGGCAATCTCACCATTCCGGATCTGAACTCCGAACCTCCTGCTCTCCTCTCCTCGCGCTGTGTCGCTTCTGCAAGACCGCGGGCTGATAGAGAGGAGAAAGAAGAAGCTTCAGTGGTTGGGCTGGGGGTCCAACTGGACTTCAGAACTGATATCTTTCGTTCTAGCCCAGCGGGACTCAGGTAGAAGTTAATAAATTTTGACTAAATCTATAACCGTTCCAAACGTAAAAATTTAGTCAAAATTGAACATCTTTAAAATTCAACCTATATTTAGAAAAATAGAAACATTTAAGGTACCAGTAAAGAGCAATAGATATACACCATAATACATATATTTTTAGAGTATTTATTATAATACCGTAAATATTGGTATTTTCTTCCATATATTTAACCAAATATGTAAGATTTGACTTTTATCTAAATTTATAAGTCTTATTGATTGGAACAAAGTGTCTATAATTTATTTTAGTACGAAAAGCGTGTCCTTCTCCTGAAGTGGTGTTTTGGAACATGGGTGCATATGCTCCCTATATTTTGAAATGCATCTTACATACATTTTAAAATTTTAAAAAAATTGAAACTAAAAGTTCACACGTACATCCTCACGTGCTACGTGCTCACAAAGTCGTTTCATAAAAAATTAACTTATTATGTGACATGTGTAAAAAAGACAAAATTGAGTGCTAAAAATAATGCTTTTCACAAGATAAACTTTCTCTTTTTTTATATAGACCACACAAAATATTGGTTTTTCGTGAAACTTGACGAACCCACGTATATTATGGAGATGCACATGTAGAATTTTTTGTCCAAATTTTTTAACATTTCAAAATATGATTTTTTGGTAGAGGGAGCATACGCTCCCGAGAGCCGAATTGAATTTCCGGTCCTTCTCCCCATCTATATCTCTTATAAAGCAAAACTCCACTAGAGGGTTATTTAAGTTGTCTATCTTAACATGCAATCTATCCACATCATCTATTTTATTAGCCATACAATTGTCCATGTCATTCCCACTAACATTCAGTAAGACTCTACATGCAAGCCACATCATCTATTTTTAAGCCATCTAATTATTCACATCATCAACTTTTAGCCGCCAACTACATAATCATTTCAAGTGAAGTTTTTTTAAGTTAGCCTCTTGACTATTTACACCAATTGAATCATGCATGTTCCTTCAAATAACATCCTATTCCAATCAACTTATATCTTTTTGTTTTTTTACAAAATAGAGTTATCGGAGAAATTCCCGCTTCAACACGCGGGGTATCTTCTAGTTTCCACAAATAAGGCGTCTCCTTTTTGGTTTTTTCTTTGATCAATAATTACTCTAAGTATATAAATATTGTTGGTATAAAATTAACATCATTAGAGAATCTCCACGGGCGAGCCCCATAGCGACCTCAATAGCGTTCTGAGGGTCCGACGACTTTTTTGGGCCACACCGGTGCTCTCAATAATGTGCCGGCACCGTTCACAGCCCAATACAATCGCTGGCAAACCCGTGCCGGCCTCTTCGCGCGGGGCGCCGAACGGGAAAATGTGACGCCTCGTATGCTCTGGGGCAGGTTGCCGTTAATGAAGCCACCGGTTCTCCATGCACAGATGCCCTCGTAAATGCAACGCCTCGGATGCTCTGCGACGAGTCACCATCGCCTATTTAGTGCGCCCTCTTCGCTCACCTCCGCCACACTAGCCTCTCCACCACCCGCCGCCCTCCTCGCACCTCCGCCGAACTCGCCTATCCACAATAATGCCGCGTCGGATGGCGACCACGTACTCGATGTTGGTCCATAACGGCCGCACGCCACAAACAGCACCGCAACCATCACCGCAGCCAGAGCCTGCGGCCCCGCCGCAGCCTGACGGCGAGTTTGACCCACTAGACTTCAACTCCGACGACTCCCCGTTCGACGAGTGGAACGAGGCGTTCGAAGCAGACGCAGATGCGAAAGGCGGCGGAAGAGTTGGCGCAGTGGGGCGAGGAGCAGCCGTTCCACGGTGACCCGGAGTGGGCGACGATATTAGCCTCCTTCAACGCGCATCGTTTCCGAATACTGAAGGAGGAAGAACTGAAGTATATCAACGACACTGATGACCCACAAGTATAGGGGATCGCAACAGTCTTCGAGGGAAGTATTACCCAATTTATTGATTCGACACAAGGGGAGACAAAGAATACTTGTAAGCCTTAACAGCGGAGTTGTCAATTCAGTGCACCTGAACAGACTTGCTCGCAAGAGTTTATCAGTAGTAACAGTTCTATGGTAGTGGAAATAGCGGAATAACAGCAGCAGTGAAATAAAGACAGCAGTAGTGATTATGGTAAACAGCAGGATTAAAATACGTAGGCACAGGGACGGATTTAACGGGCGTTGCATGGATGAGAGAAACTCATGTAACAATCAAAGCATGGGCATTTGCAGATAATAATAAAACGGTATCCAAGTACTAATCAATCAATAGGCATGTGTTCCATATATAGTCGTACGTGCTCGCAATGAGAAACTTGCACAACATCTTCTGTCCTACCAGCCGGTGGCAGCCGGCCTCTAGGGAAACTACTGGATATTAAGGTACTCCTTTTAATAGAGTACCGGAGCAAAGCATTAACACTCCGTGAACACATGTGATCCTCACATCACTACCATCCCTCCGGTTGTCCCGATTTGTCACTTCGGGGCCATTGGTTCCGGACAGCGACGTGTGTATACAACTTGGGTAAGATCAATAAACAATGAATATCTTCATGAAACAATAACATGTTCAGATCTGAGATCATGGCACTCGGGCCCTAGTGACAAGCATTAAGCATAACAAGTTGCAACAATATCATAAAAGTGACATCTACGGATACTAGGCACTATGCCCTAACATTCTTATGACTATTACATGACCAATCTCATCCAATCCCTACCATCCCCTTCAGCCTACAGCGGGGGAATTACTCACACATGGATGGGGAAACATTGCTGGTTGATGGAGAGGCGTTGGCGGTGATGGCGGTGAAGATCTCCTCCACCCCTCCCGGCGGAGTGCCGAACGAGACTTCGGCTCCCGCGACGGAGTTTCGCGATGTGGCGGCTCTCTGGAGGGTTCCTGGCGATGTCGACTTCTCCCGTGCGTTTTTAGGTCGAGGCGAATAAGTAGTCCGAAGGGGGCGTCGGAGGCCGGCCAGGGGCCACACCACATGGCCGCGCGGGCCCCCGGGGCCGCCGCCATGTGGTGTGGGGCCCCGGGCCTCCACCTCCTTCGCCCTTCTGGCTCCGTCGTATTTTGGTAAAATAGGGCCATCTGAAGAAATTCGAGGATTTTCCGAAAGTTGGATTTCTGCACAAAAACGAGACACCGAGCAATTCTGCTGAAAACAGCGTTAGTCCGTGTTAGTTGTATCCAAAATACACAAATTAGAGGCAAAACAATAGCAAAAGTGTTCGGGAAAGTAGATACGTTTGGACGTATCAACTCCCCAAGCTTAGCTTATTGCTTGTCCTCAAGCAATTCAGTTAACAACTGAGCGATAAAAGAACTTTCACGAACACATTTGCTCATATGATGTATATATTCTCATGCTATGGCTAATACTTAAGCAGTTCATAATGGGATACATGCAAATAAGATCATCCAACAGCTATGTCAATCATGGAGAAGTACCAACAATTAATAATAAGCATCATGAATCATGTATGTAAGCAAGATTGCAATGTTCATAAGAGAATATGATAAAGTGGTATCTCGCTTGCCTGTATTTGATCGGCAAAACATAAATGCCGAGGCACCTCTTGAGTTCATAGAAAGACTAGAAGTAGTGATTGTCAAAGATAAAAGCATCAAAGTTATACCACAATCAATCATATTTTGAGACAAGCATATTATACTAAGAATGACAGTTGTGCTCTCAAAATAGTGCTCGAAGAAAGAATGGAGACACAACATAAAAGTAAAAGATTGACCCTTCGCAGAGGGAAGCAGGGATTAACATGCGCTAGAGCTTTTTATTTGTAAAACAGGAGTAAAATTATTTTGAGAGGTGTTTGTTGTTGTCAACGAATAGTAATGGGTACACTAACTCCCTCATCAACCGGACTCACAAGAGCGGCTCCCATTTATTTATTTTTGGTTGGCACTCCTTCCAACCTTTCTTTCACAAACCATGGCTAACCGAATCCTCGGGTGCCTGCCAACAATCTCATACCATGAAGGAGTGCCTTTTTATTTAAGTTTTATTATGATGATGACACTCCCCCAACCTTTGCTTACACAAGCCATGGCTAACCGAATCCTTCGGGTGCCGTCCAACAATCACAAACCATGGAGGAGTGTCTATTTAAGTTAATTAATTCGGGACTGGGAATCCCATTGCCAGCTCTTTTTGCAAAATTATTGGATAAGCGGATGTGCCACTAGTCCATATGAGAGTCCGTCAAAAGTAAATGACAAGGTTGAAAGCTAAACACCACATACTTCCTCATGAGCTATGAAACATTAACACAAATTGAGAAGCATTTTGAAGGTTTTAAAGGTAGCGCATGAGAATTTACTTGAATGGTTTGAAATGCCATGCATAGGTATTTATGGTGGACACTTATGGAACAACTTGGTTTTCAGGTGTTTGGAAGCAGCGGTACCGCTCAGTACAAGTGAAGGCTAGCAAAAGACTAGGGAGCGACAAATCAAGAGAGCAGTAACTGTCATAATCATGCTTGCGGCAAAATAAATTAACGGAGGCATAAAAGTGATACAATAACTCTGAAACAATATAAATCATCGAGGCTTAATTGACTTTTTGTTCAGTCATATGCATGCGTGAGCATGTGCCAAGTCGATATAAATGAATCTTCTCTTTCTTAATAGATGGCCCCATTTTCCTGGTCTCACATTGAGCCACGTCACCCTCATTGTTTTCAGGCCCTAGGCCACAGTTTTCTGCCGAGACACTATGTTCCATGATGCCTGGATGGTTTGTTCTGTCCCTCTTGCATTCCCTTCACTTGGGCTGGACTAGAGGCCCTACATGGGCTGGACGAGTAGGAATTTTCCCCTTCAGTCGTTCGCCTTCCCTTCCATAAAAAAAGTAAGGTGATACCATCGATGCTTGACGTTTCCTCTCCGGCATTGATCCCGCCACGACGCATCCTCTTCCCCTCCCCACGACCGCCGCCAGAAGAGGAACCGTAGAAGAAATTGATGGAGGGACACGAGGAATACGGGCAGATCTGTCCCTATAAATTCCAAGGGTCCGAGCTCGAGTGTAGGCGAGCGCCTACGACGCCGCTGGTGACTGGCTGCCACATCGCTGATATTGGCGTCGCCGCTGGTGACTGGTCAGCCACTCCCTCCCGTCTTCTTCATAGTCCCTACTATTTCTCCTCCCCTACTAATTCTGCTATGTATTCTAGATTTCCAGTGTAATCTTCCCCCCTTCCATCACGAGATCACATGTTCTTTATTATGCGTCTGTTTAAGACGACCAGAGCACTTGGAAAAATGATCTGGAACATGGCTCGTGACCTGCTGACTGCCTGCCCGTTTTGGACGATGCAGCATGCAGGTCATCCTCAATTCCCCATCCGCGTGCATCTGGTCCTAACAGGTACTGCCATCCTACTTTGAACTGATTCCTCCGATTTTCCTTTCTTTTTTCCTATGTGAAATATTAAGGAGAGAGATGCAAAGCTCTTTGGAAAGAGCAGCTGCTTGGCCTCGCTTCAGTTTGCAGTGAAGCTAGCTTTAGCACGGGGTTTTCATATGATGTTGTAGAACTCTAGATGGCACTGAAGGGAAGACGGCAACCCGGACAATCATTGGCTTGACCACTTTGCCTACTGTTTGTGGTCTTTTCTGGTATCTACTGTGTGCATCCGGAGTGCTTGATTAAATGCAAATGAGGCCATTGGGTTAATACTACTTTTCTGGTATCTATTGTGAGCAGCTGAAGTGCTTGATTAATGCAGATTGGTCTGTGGGTTGTGACAATTGGTCAATTTGAGTATGTAAGTACTATTGTATTTCCAATCGTTGGTACTGAATTCCAGTGGTAGTGGTTCTTCTCCTTATTTGTCAATGGCAGAAGATTGTTTTCTTTTAGATTTAGGGAAGTTTGTTTTCAATTACCAGTCATGGGTATTTGACAGACGCATTGAAATATGTAGTACCGAAGCAATTTATATACAAATGATACATTATTCTCTGATTTAGATAACAAATGTTTACTGCATATTTTATCCTTGAATGATTTTCTAATCAATCTGTGGAATTGTTCTAGCAGTTGTCAATATCAAAGAACAATTAGTCTAACAAGCGAGATCTTACTGCAAATATAATCAGTGGGTTCACCCCTATTATGTTCAGTACAATCATAGTCATTAGCATAAATACACAACTTTAGAGATGTTCAAGCGAAAATACTTGAAGATCATGAAATCCTTATTTCAAGATCGTGAGGGCAGTTGGCGGCGTTTAAGGCAACAGTGAAGTAGAGCAGTCTGCACGATGATGTTTCTTCTTTTGGGGGAATGTTATAAATCTAGGATAATAATCCTTTTTTCTATTAAATAAATCATTGGTTCTAATACTTTGTGTAGTCTGTCAACATCTAAAAAATATTTTTATTATCTCTTCTTATAATCATCCAGATGGTGGTTGTGTCTATTAAATCATGTGTTCTATTTCAGGTACCAGGCACTGACCGAGTTGGTGTATGCCAGGCTATTCTGACAAACTTTGCTCCACTCATGGATCATTTTCATTGATACGTATTTTGCTTCCAGTAAAGACAACTCACAGATGTTTCTGCTCCCCATGGTTGCATTTGAAGATAAATGGTTACATTTGGAATACATGTTCCCGGTGCTTGGCAATTTCTCTTGGTTGTTTCATTAGATTTTATGACACATTGGCTTTGTTTCTTTACTTATTTTGTGTACTGTAACACATTTTTACCCAGCTTAAAGTACATATGTGTGACTGCCATTTGTTATACAGACATGTACAACCTTTTACATAGCAACTTTCGGATAATAGCAATATGTTAGTACCTTTAAAACCACATCCCATAATGTATGGTTTTGCTTATATGCATTTACAAAATTACCGCAGCAACGCGCGGGGTATCATCTAGTTATTCAGAGGAGGATACCACAATGCCATACTTACTTATGAATAAAACAATGCAAGCAAACATCCACGACATGCTACTCATATTAATAAATTGGAACTAAACATGAGAGATCATGAGCTACTAGACTTTCTCAAATAACATATACCTCACATGAACCAACTAAGCATGCTCATATGGATGAGTATATGTACAAAAATGAAAGCAAATAGAGTTCATACCAGCCTCTCACCACAATCAGATTGTCGTAGATCGTCATTATTGCCTTTTCACTTGTGTAGCTTGGATAATATGAAACGAAAACCACGCTCCAGCCACCGAAGATCATTGAACTCATGATGAACTTTACAAACCAAAGAAGAACAGCAAATATTTTTGGTGTTTTCGAATTAGAAACGAGAACGAAAGAAAACAAGCAAACAAAGCAAAATCTTTATGGGTTTTCTTATAGCAAACTAATGATAGCAAATAAAGTAAACTAAGAGCAAGGAACCAAATAAACAAATGGTGCAGAGAAACTACAGAAATATTTTTGGTCTTTTTGTGTTTTAGAAAGCGAAAACTAAAGAATGCAAACTAACAGAAACACAGAAAAGCAGGATGACAGAAATCTGCCAAATCCTGACAGCAGTACAGAAATCGAATTTAACAAAAATCTTCCATTGCTCAGACCAAAAAGTGTTCAACTAATGAAAGTTAGATAACAACCTGGGGCACATGCTCAAAAATTGGCAACTCAAAATAACGTTCTGGCTGTGCGTACGAATTTTTTTGGTAACAGCACAGAATCTGTTTTTGGACAGCACTTCCCCAAATATCATCTCCCTCTCATTAGAAAACCACTCTAGAGACTAAACAAGTATGTACAAGTATCCAGCAACCATAATATGCAAAGAATGAGTGATGCCGGTATACCTCAAGCTTAGGCTTTTGGCCTAAGTGGAGTTCATTCCCACGGTCCCCATGAAGTGGTGTCTTCGTAATATGACGAAGAACGACCCGGTTCCATGTATGTGCTGGAGGAAACGTCGGGGTACGTGACGGTGTAGTCGTAGGAGGGCTCGGCGTTCTCGGAGTCATGTTGCTGGTGGAATTCTTGTATCTTCATATGCTCTTCCACCACCTCCTTTGTTAGCGACCATGATTGCTGTCAATATTAAACAAACCCTGCTGGGGAAGAGGGATTTCTTTCTCGTTCGTCACAAACAACATTTTATAGACAATATTATCTATGGTGGAGTTAGTAGTAACAAAATGATGGCTCTTCATAGCAGCAATATCTAGCTTCCTAGGGGTTAATGGTACATCATTAGAATCAAGAGGAATATCTAGATGTGTTAGAATGCGTGATGCAATAGTTCCTCCAAAAATAGGCCCCCTGCTAGACAGGCGGCGAGCAATAAGAGAACCAAGATGATAAGGTGTCTCTCCAGTAAGTGCAACATTCAAGAAAGCAAGATGGTAGCTAGAAATGTTACTAGTATTTTCTCTACCCAAAATGCTAGTACCAATGTAATATGCGAAATACTTAATAGCGGGAGTTGAATGTTTCTTATCTTCCCTCGCTGGATGGTGCGGCAATCATCCCCGGTGATCCCTCGGTATAGCTCCAACAAGTCCCGGGGGTTGTCATCAATCCTTCTTGCTGTACCTACAGGGGCAATACCCAATGCAACACAAAATTCCTCCAATTTCATGGTAACAGGAATATCATAAATCTTGAATGCGATCGGCTCATATTCCGTGTTGTGGAACTTGAAGCTCTCAACGAAAATCTTGGTGAGCTGTAATATTGTCCCCTCTCGTCTCCCACGTAGGTGGCTAGGCCTGCCCTGTTGACGAGGGTGAAGAAGTCATCCAATAACCCTGCATTGGTTAGAAACTCATAACAAGGGAAGGATGAAGCATTAGGGCCCCTTGGTCCTCCTCGGGCGCGAAGCTAGGCGCGATGACATCCTCATTATAGGATCGCCTAATTTGAGTGGACGCCCTTGAGGGCCTACCGGTGCTGGTTGTTGCTTTCTTGAACAACTCTCCAAACTTGAATTTCTTCATCTTCCCCTTCTGAAATTTTCAACAATCATTATAAAATTTGATTTCAAGGTGTGTAATTGAAGGGAACCACTATAGGAACTTGCTAGAGTGCTAAACATGCATCAAAACTAATTTCTACCACTTAGAACAAGCATGCAAGCTCACTAAACATGTTACATACAGCAGCAAAATATTCAAGATATACTCAACCAAATGAAATTCTAATTGGACAATCAAAGGAGTCACATACCAAGGAGTAAATGTGCCAAATTTCAGAGAAATCTGGGCTGAGCAAGGAGATCGAAAAATCGCGAGTTCTTGCAGAAACACGAGTGAGAGAAACTTGGTATGAGTTTTTTCGGAGAGAGAAGGTGCTGGGAGGAAGAGATGGTGTAGTGGGGCAAGGGTGGCCCACCACATGCGCGGCCCCTTGTGGCGCGTATGGTGTGGCACCCCCGGTGCCCACAGGTCATCCTCTGGTGCTCCAGTGCCTCGTCGAAAAATAGGACCAACGGTATAATTTTTGTAATTTTTAGAGAACTTAAAAATGCACATTTCGGGTATTAAATTAATGATTACTGCAGGAAAATGATTTCTAAAATCTTAAATGACCTAAGCATATTGCAAAACAAAAGTGCTACAGCAAATAAAATAAGGGGAGAAAGAAAGAAAGAAGTGTTGTTTAGCTCTCCTATGCAATAAAATATACTTGTTAACAAGGTTGATCAAGTCTTGCTACCAAATAAATTTTATATGACATAAGAAGAAATAAACCTCAAATCAATCATGTTACCTTATATTGAATTGATATGGATCCAATCACAAGAGTTTGATATTCTTCTTTAGGCTCATATATAGGACAATCAATGGATCCCACTTTGATAGTTTTCACATTAAAAATTGTATTGACTCCACATACTTTATCAATCCTCTTGGGAAAATAGACAGTGTGTTCCTTATCATCAACATTGAAAGTAACCATGCCTTTATTGCAATCAATAACAGCCCCAGTATTAAGAAAGGGTCTTCCAAGAATAATGGACATATTATCATCTTCGGGCATTTCCAACACAACGAAATCAGTTAATATCAAGCAATGCTGAGTAACTTGAACAGGAACATTTTCACATAAACCAACAGGAATAGCAGTAGATTTATCAGCCATTTGCAAAGATATATCGTAGGTATCAATTTATCTAAATCAAGTCTCTTATAAAGAGAAAAAGGCATCACACTCACACCGCTCCCAAATCACATAGAGCAGTTCTAACATAATTATTCTTGATGGAACAAGGAATAGTCGGTATACTGGATCTCCAAGCTTCTTTGGAATCTTACCATTGAAGGAGTAATTAGCAAGCATAGTGGAAATTTCCTCATTGGGGACTTTCCTTTTGTTAGTAACAATATCTTTCATATACTTTGAATAAGGAGGCAATTTAATAGCATCAGTCAAAGGGATTTGCAGAAATAAAGGTTTCATCCAATCACAAAATTTATTATAGTGTTCCTCCTCCTTTGATTTTAGTTTCTTAGCAGGAAAAGGCATTTGCTTTTGAACCCAAGGTTCTCTTTCATTACCATGTTTCTTTGTAATAAAATCTTCTTTAGTATACTTTTTATTTTTAGCATGCTTTTCAGGTTCTTTTTCAATTTCTTCTTTATCAGGAGTATCATTCTTATCATTATCTTCCTCATGTTCATTACCACTTTCAGTTTCAGCATCAGAAATAGAAATACTATTAGGATCATTAACAGGTTCAGAGGATTCTACAACATTCTTATGTTTCTTTTTCTTTTTCTTAGATGGAGCACTAGTTTTAATTAGTTGAGAATCTTGTTCAATTCTTTTGGGATGCCCTTCAGGATATAGAGGATCCTGGGTAGAAGCACCACCTCTAGTTGTTACTTCATAAGCATGTTTTTCTTTAGAATTATTTCCTAACAAGTCATTTTGCACTTTAGTAAGTTGATCAATTTGAGTTTGAACCATTTGAAAATGTTTAACAAGTATCTTAACATCATTGGAGGTTCTCTCCACAATACCATGCAATTCACTAATAGATCGGGAATTTTCCATTAAATGATTCTCTACTCTCATATTAAAATTTTCTTGCTTAACAATATAATTATCAAATTCATCTAAGCATTGAGCAGGAGATTTTGAATACGGAATATCTTCCCTAGTAAAGTGTTGAAGCGAGTGTACCTCAATCATAGATGAAGGGGGAATTGTCTCACATATATCTTCTATAGGAGGTAAATTCTTCACATCTTCAGGTTTAATACCCTTCTCCTTAAGAGACTTCTTGGCTTCCCTCATATCTTCATCATTCAATTTAATCATACCCCTCTTCTTCACTATCGGTGTCGGGGTTGGTTCAGGTGTAGACCAATCATCATGATTCCGGCCTATTTTAGCCAATAATTCTTCAGCGTCGTCTGGAGTTCTTTTCCTGAAAACACAACCAGCACAACTATCCAGGTATGCCCTAGACTCAATGGTTAGTCCACTATAAAATATATCAAGTAAATCATTCTTTTCCAAATCATGGTCAGGCTGAGCTCTAATAAGAGAACAAAATCTAGCCCAAGCCTCGGCAATTTCTCTCCATCTTCCTGGTCAAAATTATAAATTCTCTGCAAAGCAGCATGTTGAGCACTAGCAGGAAAGTATTTTCGAAAGAAAACATCACGCAAGTCAATTGGACTTTTAATAGAACCAGGAGGCAAATTATTATACCAAGTTTTAGCATCATCCTTTAATGAGAACGGAAAAATTTTAGCGACAAAATAAGTACGCATCTTGACATCATCAGAAAATACGCCACTAAGAGTAGATAACTCAGTCAGGTGTTCAACAGCACTTTCTTTTTCAGTACCACAAAAGGGTGTTTTCTCAACAATAGCTATATGAGATAGATCAAGAGAAAAATCATAATCTTTATCCCTAATGTTTATAGGAGATGTGGCAAATTTAGGATCAGGAGATGGTTTATATCTAACAGCATGTTCTGCAAGCAACTTTTTAATTTTTCTTGCATCAGTAGTAGCATTGCATTTTTCAATAAAATCATCATTAAGCTCCACATAATCTTCATCAAGATCATCACTAGAATATTCAACGGACTCAGGTGAATTAACGGTGTAGCAGCATTTTCATTAGGAGTTTCAGTATTTTCAATTTGTCTAGACTTAGCAATTGTAGCATCTAGAAAAGATCCCAATGAACCACTATCATCAAGCACAGCAGAAACATTATCAATATTATGAGAATTTTCAGATTCAGCAGAAGTACCAGCACGCGAAGCATGTGGCGGTGAAACAAGTTTATCAATAACAGATGGTGAATCAAGAGCAGCAGAGGTACTCAGAGTTGTACCTTTTCTTGTAGTGGATGGTAATATGGCGATCTTAGTATCGCGAGGTTTACCCATAATGGAGAATTTGCAGCGAACAATATCAATCCAAGTGAACTTCCAAATAAAGCTATGCTGCAACGGCGCCAGAAAATAGTCTTGATGACCCACAAGTAGGGGATCGCAACAGTCTTCGAGGGAAGTATTACCCAATTTATTGATTCGACACAAGGGGAGACAAAGAATACTTGTAAGCCTTAACAATGAGTTGTCAATTCAGCTGCACCTGGAAACAGACTTGCTGCAAGAGTTTATCAGGAGTTCTATGGTAGTGGAAATAGCGGAATAACAGAAGAGAAATAAAGACAGCAGAGTGATTATGGTAAACAGCAGGATTAAAATACTGTAGGCACAGGACGGATTTAACGCGTTGCATGGATGAGAGAAACTCATGTAACAATCAAAGCATGGGCATTTGCAATAATAAAACGGTATCCAAGTACTAATCAATCAATAGGCATGTGTTCCATATATAGTCGTACGTGCTCGCAATGAGAAACTTGCACAACATCTTCTGTCCTACCAGCCGGTGGCAGCCGGCCTCTAGGGAAACTACTGGATATTAAGGTACTCCTTTTAATAGAGTACCGGAGCAAAGCATTAACACTCCGTGAACACATGTGATCCTCACATCACTACCATCCTCCGGTTGTCCCGATTTCTGTCACTTCGGGGCCATTGGTTCCGGACAGCGACGTGTGTATACAACTTGGTAAGATCAATAAACAATGAATATCTTCATGAAACAATAACATGTTCAGATCTGAGATCATGGCACTCGGGCCCTAGTGACAAGCATTAAGCATAACAAGTTGCAACAATATCATAAAAGTGACATCTACGGATACTAGGCACTATGCCCTAACATTCTTATGACTATTACATGACCAATCTCATCCAATCCCTACCATCCCCTTCAGCCTACAGCGGGGGAATTACTCACACATGGATGGGGGAAACATTGCTGGTTGATGGAGAGGCGTTGGCGGTGATGGCGGTGAAGATCCTCCACCCCGTCCGCGGAGTGCCGAACGGAGACTGCTCCCGCGACGGAGCGCGATGTGGCGGCTCTCTGGAGGGTTCCTGGCGATGTCGACTTCTCCCGTGCGTTTTTAGGTCGAGGCGAATAAGTAGTCCGAAGGGGGCGTCGGAGGCCGGCGAGGGGCCACACCACATGGCCGCGGGCCCCCGGCCGCGCCGCCATGTGGTGTGGGGCCCTCGGGCCTCCACCTCCTTCGCCCTTCTGCTCCGTCCGTATTTTGGTAAAATAGGGCCATCTGAAGAAATTCCGAGGATTTTCCCGAAAGTTGGATTTCTGCACAAAAACGAGACACCAGAGCAATTCTGCTGAAACAGCGTTAGTCCGTGTTAGTTGTATCCAAAATACACAAATTAGAGGCAAAACAATAGCAAAAGTGTTCGGGAAAGTAGATACGTTTTGGACGTATCAGACACCCACTTTGAGCATGCCGTCGAGATGTCGTGCCAGCGAGCGGCCACGGAGGAGGTGGGTCGCCTGCTCATGGCGTCCAATCGGCAGAGGCTAGTTGAGATGAACGCTCGGCGCCAGGCCGATGCGGCCGCCTGCAAGAAAGCGAGGCTCACCCAGAATGAAGAGTCTTGTTAGACGATGTTGAGGGGAAGCGCCGTCGGCAAGCTTCGGCATCGTCGACGGCCATGCTCCACCGCCAGATGCGTGAAGCTTGGGCGGAGAGGCGGGCACGGGTGCACACGGCAACAAAGGGGAAGAACAACAACGAGGTAGGTTTGTCACGCGTCCCAACCGACGACAAGTAGATTAGGGTTTAATTCAATCTATATTAAAATTCAAGTTTCATTCAATTTTATGTAAATTAGGGTTTAATTCCATAGTTTAATTATGTTTGCTTGTTCAAATTTATTTTTAGGGATTTTTAGTGGGGTGGTTGGTGTGTGCAAGCTCTCCCCAATACGAATCCGATAATACTAATTGCGTATAATATAATCAAAATTTTCTTGCTTGATTTTTTGGTCAAAGTTCATCTTAAAATACAAATGCATCTTATTACCGGGACGGATGTAGTATTGTAAAGAAATTCATATATATGTTAAAATAGATGTTCATACATATGTGAATAAATGTTCATACTATCTATTTCTATATAAATGTCCGCGTGTATCTGTACAAGTGTGCATGAGCTAGAAACATACACAAAATGTTAGTAGTTTATAAAACTGTAAGAAATGTACTATTTGATATCTAAAATTGCATATATTCATAATAAGAAAAAAAAAGAAAGGGGGAAATAAATTGTGCAAAACAAAAGAAATTGAAAACAAAGGAGGTTTTTTTTTAGAATTCCACCCCTTTATTCATTAGCTTATAATGTTTACAGACACACCCTCGATCATGTGGATTCAAAAACCAAACATGACCCTTGAAACTTAGAAAAATCGAACTTCTAGCTAGGTTATGAGCATCTGTATTCGAGCGGCGACCCTCATGAACAATCTCGAGCCCTTGAAATGGCTCCATACCAGCTCTTATTTCTCCTACTAACTGACCATAGGAGCCTAAGGCTGCTCCTTCCGTAATCGTGCGTACCACATTAGCACAATCACGGATGCGCTGCAGGTTAAGGTCAGATGCTAGTGCTAGACCTTCTCTGCAAGCCACTGCCTCCATAGTCTCCGGATCGCTAATCCCTTTGCAGGTCAGTACCGATGCTCCTAGAAAATGTCCATCGACATCCCGAGCCACTGCGGCAACAGCCGCTAACCTCTCATCCTTAGAGATCGCTGCATCGACATTCACCTTGGCTACACCCGGTGGCGGTGGAATCAACCGCGGCGCCGCGCATGCATTCCCCCTCCTCTGCTGCACCGACCCCTTAATCAGTTCCAAATCCGCGATAAACCTTTCGATGAAACTGACGGTCGCAAAAGGACTTTGAAAGATTCCTTCATGCAATGCCTTTCTCCTAGCATGCCATATAGCCCAGAGAGAAACCAGAACCTTCGTAGCTTCTGCCTGCGGCATCGCATCTATCACCGCCACCAGCCATCCTTTGGCATTTGGTTCTTGTATATTAATTATCAGCTCCACCATCTCTTTAGGTAAAAATGCCCAAACACTCCTCGCCATGTTGCATTCTATAAGGGAATGCCTCCATGAGTCTTGCGCGCCACACAACGCACACATACACTTAGGAGCCATATTCCGATGGTGAAGGACGTCGGCGGTCGGAAGAGAGTGCCTAGCCAGTCTCCAAAGAAAAACTCTTAGCTTAGATGGCACATTCACCCTCCACAACTTTGTCCAGTCCGCACCTTCACCCCTCGTATTTGATCTGCCCGCCGTGCTCTCTAGCCACGCCGTTCTTCTCTCTCTCTCGTATGTACTAACATAGGATATGCTGATCTGACAGAGAACAAGCCCTTTTTATAATAGTGCCACGCCCAAAAGTCCTGCTGTCTCCTCATCGGCAACGAAATGTTGCGTATTATATCCACATCCATTGGTGTCATCAACTGCTCAATTTTCTCTATGTTCCAAGATCTGGTTTGCACATCTATCAGCTCCGCCACCTTGACAGGTAGATCACCCTGCCCATCGACTTGTATGCACGCAGCAGGCCTGAGTAAACCGTCTCTAGGAAGCCAGTTTGACGACCAAATATACCAGTCGTCTCACCATCTCCAATTCTTCGAATGAGTCCCTGTTTCAGCACCTCTTTCCCTTCCACATTCGCACGCCACACCCTAGAAGGCGAGCTACCCAATTCTGCCTCCAGAAATTCGTCATTTGGAAAGTAAACAGATGCTAGAATCCTAGCACTTAAAGAATTCGGCTCTTGCACCAAACGCCAAGCTTGCCTCGCCAACAGAGCTAAATTGAATAGCTCAATGTCCCTGAATCCGAGACCTCCCAAATGCTTTGGCTTTGTCATATCCTCCCAAGAAACCCAACAGGTCTTCCTTTTCCCCTCTTTGCTACCCCACCAAAAGTTCCACAGCAACCCATTGATGTGTTGACACAGACCTCTTGGTAATTTAAAACAAGACATGGAGTAAGTGGGTATCACCTGCGCTACTGACTTGATCAACACCTCCTTACCACCGAAGGAGAGAAGCATTTCCAACCAGCCCTGAACTTTCCTCCATACCCTGTCCTTTAGATAATTGAAATCACCATTTACAGAGATTCCAACATCTGATGGCATCCCCAAATACTTCTCACTAAGGGCTTCATTATGCACCTCCAACAATCCATAATCTAAGTTTTAACACTCAGGCTGCATCCTTTGCAAAGTGTATGGATGATTTATCCATATTAACCTGCTGTCCCGAAGCACGGCAGTAAAGTCTTAGCACTTCTTTGATATCCTCCGCACTCTCCCTATTTGCCCTAAAAAACAGCAGGCTGTCATCTGCAAAGAGAAGGTGACTAATCGTCGGGGCAGACGATGCCACTTTGATTCCACTTAGGATTGATGACTCACTTCTTGATTTTATCAGGCACGAAAGGCCCTCTGCTGCTAACAGGAAAAAATAGGGGGAGATAGGATCTCCATAGCGAATGCCTCTCTATGGTGTAAAGTTGTCGAGACACTCTCCATTAAATAAGACCGAGAAGGAAACCGAAGTAACCAGTCTCATAATCATCTCCACCCATAATCGGTGGAAGCCTAGCCGTAGCATGATCGCCTTCAGATAGCTCCACTCCACCCGATCATAGGCCTTATTCATGTCCAACTTCAGAGCACAGCACCGCAGGTTTTTTGCTTTCTTCTTCTTCATAAAATGCAAACATTCATAGGCTGTGATGATATTGTCGGTAATCAATCTACCCGGAACAAAAGCAGACCGCTCCTCAGCAATAATCTCTGGCAAAACTACCTTGAGCCTATTCGCTGCCACCTTGGAGGCAACTTTGTAAATCACATTACATAGGCTAATGGGGCGAAATTGTCCCAATTCCTCCGGGCTAGACACCTTCGGAATAAGAACCAGGAAGGTATTATTTATGGCCGCCGGATCATCCTCTCCTCTCAACACATGGAGAACCACCTCTGTCACCTCTGCACCACACAACTTCCAGTGTCTCTGAAAAAAATGGGCTGGTAATCCATCCAGGCCTGGGGCTTTTGTAGGGAACATCTGAAATAGTGCATCCTTTACCTCACTCTCCTTAAAAGGGGCGAGTAAGTTGTTGTTCATAGCCGTTGTCACCTTGACCGGCACTGTATCAAGAACATCCGCCATATTATCCGTGCCTTCCGAAGTGTACAAATTCTTATAGAAGGCCGTGGTCATATTCCGCATCTCCATATCATCCTTAGTAATCTGCCCACATGGCTTCTTGAGCTGTGAAATTCTATTCTTATTCCTCCTTTGGCTTGCTCGCAGATGGAAAAATTTCGTAGGGAACAAAGGAGGTATTTTTTTTGAGACAAGGGAACAAAGGAGGTACCGGAAGGAAAAAGGAGTCAACGGAAAAAGCCCAAAGAAACCATGAAAAACCCACCAAACTACGACCCAAATTCGGATTCCAAAACTCGTTTTGGCTCCGTTCGTTCCCCTTTTCCCTTTTCCTCCTAGCTCCATCGAAAACCTAGGAGGGTAGTAATCTCGCCATGGATGCCATCACAGCGATAGAAGAACTTTACCCGAAGCCGGAAAGCTCCGACGCCCTCGTTGTGCTTGGTTCATCTGAAGATTCCACCCCTGCCCCGGCGGCCGCCGTCTCCCCTGCCTGGGTTCCACCTCCGATGCCAGCTCAGCCTCCCTGGTAAGAAGAATCCTTTGTCGTATAATTACTCATCCCGATGTCACTGTTAGGTCATCTGATGCACGCCTAGCTAGTAATATACTGAATAGACTAAAGACACGCCAGATTCTATTGAATGGGTGCTTGTCTAACATAAAATATAGACACGCCATATTCTTCAGTTTCATCCTAAGAGTGTTAAGTAATATTAGTAAGTTGCATAGAACACCAGACAATATATAGTACTAGTAGCAAGCGCCACCTTACACTGGCATCTATCATGGACTTTGATTGTTGTTGACTTGTTGTTGCTCTGTGCATCATCTGATCTTAGAGAAATAGTGATGTGTGCAGTGAATTAATCGTAGTACTTAATTCTATAAAACTGTATCTTTCAGTCTCATGATGCCGTTGCAGTTATAAGATTGATCATACCCCTCTTTTGCTGCATGTTGTATAATTATGCTGAAAAAAAGGTTCTATATTCGCCACCACAACGTTCATAGTTATTTCTTGCCTCATCTTAAATTCCTTTTAAAATTGCAATTGAAATTCTTTCCACATTGCAAACACCCTAGCTCCCAACCCATAGCCAACATTTATTTGACATCGTTCTGTTTTATCTGTTCGTTGCAGGGCCAATGATCCTAGGTACATGAAAATGCATGGTGGTCCTGCGCTTGGGCCTAATCCAAAAGTTCACCGTCAGCAGTCCATGAGAATCGCGAAGATAGCCTTGGATTACTACAGCAAAAGGAAGAAGGTAAGTTCCATAATTATTCACTTGTTGTGGCCACACTATCAATACTGGGATGGTAAGTCTAATTGCCATGACCTGTATTCATTTCTTATGAGCAGTTCAAGTTTGAGCTCCTGGAGGTCGGTCCTGTCGTTTCCGTGGCTTCTTCATTTTATCCTTACAAGCACATGAACTTCAGTGCAAGATCTAGCAAGGAGGGCTCGGGGGAACATCTATTCTTCGCTGAGCTGCAGCTGTGTTCCAGAAGGAAGAATCCAATTGGTTTCAGTATCATCTGTTGTGAGCCATTGGGTTCTTACTCTATTGGTAAATTTTATCGCTTAAAACATTGTCGAAGATCAATCATTTATTCCATGGAAGAATGTCTCCTCTGAACCGCCTTAAAACTTGAAAGCAGTTACTTAATTAGTATAAAATGAACATAGATGCAATCTAAACAACACGGATTTACTAGGATACAAGTTGTAATATATGGTGCAGTCTAAAAATGATTAATGCAGACTTCATCGTGCGAAATATTAACCAGTTATGCTATTTTACACACTATCGGAACGTTTTTTTTATTTCTTATGTACTCTAAGAAATTATGATATGTGCGCCTTTAGGTGTTAGTCGATGGTACCATATTTTGTAGGTTGGCTGGTTTCTGATTTGCTCCTCCGTCATGTTAGCGAAGCATGATTTCATTATTACTTTTTAATAAATACACTATCCTCTGAGAAATTGGAAGTCTCAGCCATGAACTGGCACAGTACTTGTGTAGTAGGCAGAACTTTCATGTCATTACAATATGGCAAGTACTGGATTCCTTGACATTTTGTGTAGTTAGCCCTGTTTGGTGCGAGGAACAGGTTGATCACGACCAACTAGTCTCTTGTTTTGTTTAGCTGGCTGCTTCCTGCTTGAGAAATGGACTGTATTTGTCCCTCTAACCAAAAAATGAGGAAGGAGATCATCTCACCAAAACCATGTAAAGATCTTGCGAGGATGGGTAGTTTTTCTTGACCAAAAACAAATCTTTAATATGTGTGCTTTATGTCACGCTCAATTCCAGAGTATAGCCACAGTTCACATTTCACAAGCTTATGTGCTTCTTCCTATGTGATACTATCTGGCCCCATTATTAGTATCTTCACCAGCGCCTTGTTACAATTTAGCTTGCATTTGTCACTCACATGGCCGCGTAATACTTGCATGCATGGATACAATATAACACCTATTGGCGTTTTCACTACAACAGAAACTTCGTACATATGTTCCATATGATTGTGACTATATAGCACATATAGTGAGAATGATCATCACTATATATTCACCGGGGTTTTTTCCAGTTAGTTCCATATAATCTGCTCTCAAGGTTAAATTACCCGCGGTATCTCTATCTCATGGGATAGACCTGTCCATTTGGTTGCACATGGTATCAATGTATGTTTTATCCATTTGGTTATTTTCTGAATTAGTCTTTGTTGCTTGTGTTGCAGCTGGACGTTCGGCAAGCTGGGGTATGGACAACCCTCAAGGAACCTTGTCGCGAAGGAAGAATGTTGACTTCACTTACTGCTTTGGATGTGGTCCGAATATATTGCATCCCGAAGGTACAAAATATGTTGGGGGGCATTGTAACGTTCCACACATTTACAACAATACAATGATATAGACAAAGCTGTCTCCTTCGGACTGCGGACGAATAGCGCCCGGGCTTGGGTGGTCCGGTTATCGCAATACGCAGCGTGCGGTGCGGAAGCCACCAATGGTCATTAAATGATGTATGCCATTGACGGGTTGGACAGCGTGGTACATGTATTATACATAGACGGTGGCGAACCGATAGCTCGTACGCATTAAATTCGAGGAACCGCTAGGGTACCGTTACTGGTGTCGCAGTCCAGGTCCGGGAGCGCGTGCCTAGAACAGGAACAGGATCACGCGCGGGTCCATCATGTTCCCGCGGAGAGGGGATCGATCCCGTTGGCAAGACGCGGGGGCCTCGTCGAGACATTCTTCCGTTCCTACCCCAGGTTAGCAGCCGAACAAAAACCTAGCTTCGCTCCTCTCCTGCCGCCGCTGACCGCCCCTCGCGCCACCACACGGGAATAAGTTTGATGGCCTGGTGATACTGCATGTGGCGGCGCTCCATCACCGCGGTCAAGCGAGGGGAGCGGGTACCCGGCAGGATTATGTGCTGTTTGCGGCTTGTGTTCACGGGATGGCCGCCGAGTTCTTCGGAGATGTGGAGCCGAGGTACACCTTTCCCCCCACCCCCACTCCTTCTGTTAGATCCGCCCACTTTGCGAGAGACCGTTTTCTCTAAATTGTGTCTGAACAAACGTTTTGTTTCCCTTAGCGCAAGTGGGTGGCAGCTTAGCGCTGGTGAAGTGGAGGCCGTCGTTGGATGCTCTTCGCAACCAAGTTGTGTTGCGGCCGCGGCCACGACGGTGGCCCTGGACGGCAGCAGCAGCAATGGCTCCGGGAATTCAGTGGTGGGAGCCAACTGCGTTGCAGGCGATGGAGCGGATCTGCCAGCTTATGCGTCAGTTGCGGAAGCCGGCGAGGTTAGCGGGTGCGCCGTCGTTTCAGGGTGGAAGAGGAAGTACTTGTACTTCCAGAGCGTTCAGTTTCTTCCCCTTATTTTCCCCTTGATCTCCACGCTAAGAGCATCTCCAGCCGTTTGAGTCCCTCGGACGAAACTCCGGACATAACAAACGCCGGATTGGATGTAAAAAAGACGTGGGGCAACATTTTTCTAGTCGCACCCCGGCATTCGTCCATCAGCGGCGATAGTTTCAAAAAATTGTCTTCCTGCTACACAAAAGCATCGCCAAAGTTCGGTGATCGGATCAACCACATTCCGTCGAAACAGAAACTAGAGGATAACAGGCTCATCGGCGGTCCCTTTCTGAGCCTCGTCTGGCGCGGCTTCGGCCGGCGAAGCATCGGCGGTCACCGGTGTCGCAGCGGCGGGAGTAGACGTCGAAGGGGAGGACGAACCAGCCGACGGGGGCCGGAGGATGTCTTAGCGATGGGCGTCGTACCAAGCCCTCGTCTCCTCGTCCATCTTGCCATCGTTGTCGTCGATCAGGAACGCCATGTCGGTGTTCCTCTTCTTCTCCGCGGAGGTTTCCTTCAGCAAGGCTATCCGGACGCCGTGGTTGGCGAGTATCTCCTTCCACCGCACGTCGTGCTTGTCGTCCCTCCCGGCCGCGTGCGGCCTCGCGTCGGCCCAGCACTTGTCGAAAGACGCCTGCAACCTTTCGGCTGGATGGCTTGCCTTTTTCAGCTCTTTCAGCTTCTTCTGGCCGAGCTCGGGGCGGCCCGCGGACGCGGCAGGGGCTGGATCATCGGGGTTGTACTGCTCGCCCTTGTTATTCGCGAGATTCTTGCGCACCTCTTTCCACTTCTCGCACTTCTCGATGCGGGCGAAGACGTTGAGGTACTTGAACGTCTGGCCGTCGTTGTCGTCCGCGTACATGTCGAACGCCCGACGCATCTGCAAGTACATGCCGGCGAATCAGGATTAAACTTCGGCGATCCAGGGTCGACGGAGAATCCACGGCGAGTGAGCATACCTTGGCTTCAAAGTCGGCGTCGCTCACCGGGTGTTCATCGATCTCCTCCTGTATGCCGTGCCACTTGCTGCACGTCGCCTGTATGATCCCCCAATGGGTGCCCATTGCCTTGTCGCCGCGTATCATCACCGTCTTGTTGAAGTATGGATCGACGACTTTGCGCTCGTCGAAAGCCAACTTGACCCGCTGTCAATACATCTCGTAGTTTTGATTGACGCCGGTGATGCCGTTCATGGGAACGGTCTTCCAAGTTTCGGCGAGGCACTCCTCTTATTTGCCCGTCTATTTGATCCGCGGCTCGGCCGGCGGCGAGTTCTTCCTTTTCTTCCCCCCCTTTGACGCCGGTGCTGTGGGTTTAGGCGCGTCCTCTTCGTCGACGTCCTGGTCGAGGTCGGCCTGCTCATCTTCTTCGTCGACGTCTTGGGTACCGTTGTTCTGATCATCGACGGCAACCCGCGATGCGACGGCTTCCGTCGCCCTTGCCTCCTCTTGCCTGCTCATCTTCTTCTTGGCCCACCAAGAAGAAGCGGGCGGATGGGGCTGCCAATATTTTGGCGATGGATTTCTGCGCCCTCAGCGCGCCCTCGTGCGGGCGGAAATCACACGGGCAGCCTGGGGCGAACTTTGGCGACCCAATTTGTGGGCTTCACTCCAAACAAGTACCAAATGTTGTGGGCCTGCCAATTTTCTGGTGTGGCAGGTGTTGGCTGTAAACCAAACATACCCTAAGAACCATCATATAAAATGTTTTCAAGCTTAATGCGTGGTAGAGCTGAATTTTTGTTGTTGGTCGATGCCATGCTAGCAGGCACCGTGTGGGGAAGGCGCCTCTGGATCGAGAGGGCACTCAACTCTGCCCGCGTCAGGGCATCTCCAAGGGGGCGATGCATTTTTATATCCGTTTTCATCGGCACGGACACAAAAAGTGATCACATGTCTGCATGCCTGTGTCCCTTCTCCAGTGGCAGAAACATATTTTTTGACCACAAGGGCCTGCCATGTAGTACTGATTAGGGAGGAGAAAGAGAGAAAGATTTCATTTGTGTGGTGTGGAGTGGCCAGCACATGGGCCTACCCTACATTAAAGGAGCCGTGCGGACGCCTCCGCCCAACCGCATATTTAGTCCATGTTTGTGTTAGGACGGACGCTGCGGACATTTTACGTCTAGCCGCTGGAACGCGTTTTTTGTTCACGCAGATGCAAACGAACGAAAACGCGCGTTTGCGTCGCCCCGCTGGAGATGCCCTCACTCGTTGGAGAGGACCCTTCGCGAGTTCCCAGCCAGGCCGAACGGCGAGGTAATTGTGTCATTCCTGTACTTCCCAGTACACCCATGGCGAAGAACAGCCCAGCCCCGAGCGGCTTCGAACAGGAACCGCGTTCGGCTGCTCACTTTCTGTTTGGCATCGGCACGTTGCTTACGGTGAAAGTGGTTGGCACCCCTCCAGCGTGTACTTGACGTACGCAGTGCTGCATCGTATAAAAGGACATGCCTGTGACGTCAGTTATAAAAGCCAACGGCCAGATGCAATGTGGATATGTGGATCACTCAAGCTCGGGCTCACTTACGAGTTTTCGGTCTCCTTCGCTATATCCATGTTTTTCTCATTCTAATTTTGCCGAACTATGTCTACGTAATGTCTAGGCCCGACCATAACTCCAGCTGGGCCAGAAACAGCCCAACGGCTGTAAAGGCATGCCCAAGCTTAGCCCGGTTATTACCTCATTCTTTAGGCCCGATCCTGGCTCAAGGCAAAGCCTGGAAGCCTAAGGCTCCGATTGCCCAAACAGTAGCAACAACTGACTTTTGAGACCAAAACTCCAGTATATTATCAGTATAACAGTGCTATATTAACAGGAAAACAACAGTATTTTAAAAGCATAACAATACGATTTTAACAGCAGCATAACAGTGCTATTTGGACAGCATAACAATTGCATTTTGACAGCAAATCAACAACATTAGAACAGTATTTAACAGTCGCATAACAGCTGACTTTTGGCAACAACAACATAGTACTTTGACAGCAAAACAACAGCATCGCAGCAGCAAAACTACAGCTGAACGTCACACAATTTCGACAAATGCAAGTGCACAAGTAGACTAATTCTATTTAGAACCGAAGAAGTACTAGACTACTAGTTGCTATGGCATGCCATCTCCACATCTCTTATTCTCTCATCTCTTTGCTCCAGAGGAAATTTCTTCAAAATACAATGAACAAAGGATTGCCAATTAGTATGTACACCAAGTTGACAGGTAGCCATTTAGAGAATATAGATGTTACATTCATCATCTGAAGAAATTAGGTGCACCTGAAAACCCAGCCTCTGTCCTCTTAATTATCTGTAAACAGAAAAGGCACATAATCAAAAGGGCAAGTAAAACTTAGAAACTGGAAAGTAAAACAAACAAGGTTGAAGCAGGTACCTTCTATTTTCTGCATTTTGCAACGATACTAGTCTCTTTTTTCTTTGAAGGGGATGAACCCAGTCTTACAAACACATTAAGGCTTCAACTGTCTTCGGTACTACTACGTGTGAAATATGCGTGTCAACACATTAAGGCTTTTCAATAACCTTCTTACTCAAGCTGAAAGCATATTTTGAAGCAACACTTGACACTGGAAGTACAAGGATATCACGTGCCATTCTTACTAGTTCTGGATACCCAGCAACAGATTTGCTCCAGAAATCCAAGATGTTCTCATTCAACCTTTTCACTGGTTCAGCCAATCACAAATCCAACTCGGATTTTTGTTTCTATGAGCTGCTACTTTGCACGAACTGATCATAGTCAGAAAACGCACAAGCGCACTAGTGCTTGAGGAACCAACAGCGACTAAGTTTTCATTGACATATACACCACCCGGGCATCATCTGCGTCAATGTCAGATCCTGGATGGACAAACTCTGGCAAGAAGGTAGTGCACATCAATGGACAGGAGGTGGACGACATTGGCAGAGTGTCGGCAGGTGGGCAAGGGTAGATGGCCCTAGATCGTCTTCATGTTTTTATTTCTCTGCTGTTAATTAGTTGGTGATAGCATTTAATCAATAAATGGTCGCCAACACCGAGTTTGAGAAAATAATTTAGTATGTTCTTGATGCTTCATATTTTTACCAGGCATATTGCAATTAAGAAATGTTTTACTGTGTGGATCGGTTCTAGACTTCGAGTTGATGCTTAATGCATCTCTATGTTTTTTACTGTGTTGGAAGGGCGCCTAGTTGATATGGCATGCCATCTCCACAACTCTTATTCGCTCATCACTTAGCCCAGTGGCAATTTCTTCAAAATATAATGATTTTTTTCTTACTCAAGCTGAAAGCATATTCTGAAGCAACACTTGACACTGGAAGTACAAGGATATTTCGTGCCATTCTTACTAGTTCTGGATACCCAGCAACAGATTTGCTCCAGAAATCCAAGATATCGATGTTCTCGTTCAACGTTTTCACTGGTTCAGGCAAGTATAAATCCAACTCGGTTTTTTGTTTCTATGAGTTGCTACGTTGCGCGAACTAATCATAGTCAGAAAACGCGCACTAGTGCTTGAGGAATCAACAGTTGCTAAGTTTTCATTGACATATACACCACCCAGGCATCATCTGCGTCAATGTCAGATCCTGGATGGACAAACTCTCCGGCAAGAAGGTAGTGCATATCAATGGACAGGAGGTGGAGGACGTCGCCAGAGTGCCAGCAGGTGGGCAAGGGTAGATGGCCCTAGATGGCCTTAATGTTTTTATCTCTGCTGTTAATTAGTTGGTGATAACATTTAATCAATAAATGGTCACCAACACCGAGTTTGAGTATTTTTACCAGGCATATTGCAATTAAGAAATCTTTTACTGTCTGTGGATCAGTTCCAGACTTCGAGTTGATGCTTAATGCATCTCCATGTTTTTTACTCTGTTGGAAGGGCGCCTATTTGATATGGCATGCCATCTCCACAAATCTTATTCGCTCATCACTTAGCCCGATGGCAATTTCTTCAAAATATAATGATTTTTTCTGACAATTAGTAAGGTCACCCAGTTGACAAGTAGCCCTACTGTTTTTATTTCCCAATGCTGGTAGTGTTGATGATACATTTAATCAAGTAATTTAGTACTGGCAGTGGATGGGTTCCAGTCGATGCTTACTGCTTCGCTTACTCTGTTGGAAGGGCGCCTACTTCCTTGGCCTTCTCTTTGACGAGCTCCCACGCATCCTGGACGTGCCGCATCTGCGTCATGGCGCCGCCCACAGCCATACGGACAACAAACTTGTTATCCACCACAAAGTGCGTCATGAAGACCCGCCCGCTCGCGTTGATCGCCACGAGGAGCTTGCGGTTCATGGCGTCCACCGCGTGGTGGTCACCCTCGTGCCGTGGGCGGAGGCGGAAGGCCACGAGGGAGAATCTCCTCGGCGTCACCACCTCGAACCGCTCGTCGGCACTCACCGTCCGCTCGAACCACTTGGCCATCTCGACGTGCCTCCGTATGTACGCCCGCATGCCCGCCGCGCCGTAGCGGCGCAATACCACCCACAGCTTCATGGCACGGAAAGGCCGCGACAGTGCGATCTGCCAGTCCTTGTAGTCGATCACCTGATCTGCGCCACCCTCGCTGACATTGTTGAGGTACTCCGGGTTGCTGGAGAGTGCCGAGGTGAGGAGGGCTGGGCTGGCCACCCACAGGCAGCAGCAGTCCATGTTGGTGAGGAACCATTTGTGTGGGTTCATGCTCACCGAGTCCGCGAGCTCGGCGCCGTCGATGCAGTCCTGGAACTCGGGGCAGATCAACGCGCTACCGGCGTACGCGGCGTCGACGTGCAGCCACATGCCGTGCCGTCGCGTCACCTCCCCGAGCTGGCGCACCGGATCGACGGCGCCTACCCCGGTAGTGCCAATGGTGGCGCACAGGTACAGTGGCACGAGCCCACTGGCCACGTCGGCCTCCACCACGCCTTGGACACTGTCCGCAGTGAGGCCGTAGCCCGAAGCCGCTGATGTGGGGATGACGCGGAAGTTGGACGGCGGAATGCCGATGATCCTCGCGCCCTTCTGGAATGTGGAGTGGCTCTGATCCGAGGCGTAGACGACCAGCCTCAGGATGGCTTCATGGCCGAGCCTGCTCAGCGCGCGATCGCGCGCGGCGGCAAGCGTGCAGACCACGGCCTCGCAGGTGCTCCCGTGCAGCACGCCACCGCCGCCGCCGGAGAAGAGGAAGCGGTCCGGGAGGCCAACCAGCTTGCACATCCAGTCCACCACGACGCCCTCGAGCTCGGTTGCGGCCGGCGATGCGGCCCACGCGAACGGCACGACGTTGAGACCGGTGGAGAGCATCTCGCCCGCGAACCCGGCCGTGCTCGCGTTCATCGGGAAGTAGGCGAAGAAGTTGGGGCTCTGCCAGTGTGTCAGTTCGGGGACGATGTGTCGCCGCACGTCCTCCAGAATGACGTCCACCGGATCACCGTGCTCGGGCGGCGTGTCTGGCAGAAGCGTGCGGATGCGACCTGGCTCGGCGGCGGCGGACCGGACAGCGTATTTGTCGACGTCGCGGTAGTAGCCACTTAGGAAGTCGATCACCGGGCGCGACTCCGCGGCGAATGTCTTGGGGTCAAGTGGCAATAGCGCGTCATGAGGTGGTGCGCTCCCCATGGCGAAGGAAGTTCACAACACCAGAGTATCTCCTACTTTGCCACTTTGGACAGCACACAGGTGTAGTCTTGGAGGCTTTGCGCGCAATGAAACATTGTGCGCCTCCTGTGTGCATATATAGCCGCAATCTAAGCACAGATATTTATCTACAAGCCCAAACCCAAACTCAAAGTCTGGTGTATTGTCTCCCATACACGAGGCGATTAGGTCTCTTGGGCTCAGACTATATACGGGGTATCCCACTAACGTGTGAAACAAAATTCTAAAAGTAGTTAACAATGTAGTGTGAAATCTCAATTCTAAATATTTTGTACTCTACATTTTTTCTAGAGACTTGAAATCACTATACACAGATTCACACTTTTGTTATTTCTGTGTATCCTAAATTAAACACATTATTTCCAGTTCAAAGTTTACATGTTTGTGGGATATATTACTGGCTACATCATGATTTTTCAGCATTTTTTGAAACTTAGAAATGTGATTTTAAATTTTGAAGAAAAACTAGGACCACGTGTGCCTATGTCCAGCAAATCTCTACTTGACAATGTTCTTCTTTTTTTACGTTTTTTTCTTTGATAAAATATATTTAATATGTAAAATTTGCCCATGTAAAATTAGCATTATTAGGAAATGTTCTCGATACGAATCCGATGATAGCAATTATGTACAACATAACAATATTTTGTTGGTCTCTTTTTCGGTTAAAATTTATTTAAAATACGCTCGGGCGAGATTTATTCAAGGAATCGAAAAGGACACAGTAATCCGGTACGATGTATAAGATTTGGGCCGCGCTAAGCGTCGGTCGCCTGATTTTAGAGCAAAAATCGGTCGTGTCGGAACCATTGGATCGGAACGTCGCTTTCACCTCCTGAAAAGGTGACTTCCCACGTCGCTGTGCCGCTCTGGTGGCCTGACTGAACGTTAGAGAATCTCGTTTTTACAGCGATGGTATGCATATCTGAGCACCTGCGTGAAGCAGCCTAGCTAGGTCGCTGGTAGCTGATGCATGCATGTCTGAGCACATAGTGCTAGCTAGTGCTAGCTACTGCTAGGCGCTAGCTAGGTGACTCCACTAGAAAATTTATTGCTAAAATCAACCACCGCACTATTTAAACAATATGAAAATTGCAAAAACTTCTTGCAGCCTTTTCAAAAGTAATCATACATATACTACAGCTTAAACAATATTTTTTTTGCAGATTCGTTTGCAATAAAAATCACCAACGATTTTTACAATAATCATAAACGATTACAATAAAAATATACATGTGTTTTACATCAATGAAAAGATTCCTAAGCAACAATAGTTTGCCACAGATCCATTAGCACCAAAAAATCACCATCTACTTTTACAATAATCACAAACGATTACAACAAAAAATAACCATGTGTTTTACATCAATGAAAATGTGGTTAAGCAGCAATATTTTTGCCGTGGATTCATTTGCAACAAAAATTACCGACTATTTTTTACAATAATCATAAACGATTACAACAAAAAATAATTATGTGTTTTACGTCAATGAAAGGTAGTTAAGCACCAATATTTTTGCCGTGGATGCATTCACTACAAAAATCATCAACTATTTTTTACAATAATCACAAACGATTACAACAAAAAAATCATGTGTTTTACATCAATGAAAAGTTGGTTAAGCAACAATATTTTGCCGCAGTTTCATTCTTAACAAAAATCACCAATTATATTTACAATAATCACAAACAATTACAACAAAAAAATGAGTGCAGACTTTGGCACTTTGCTACACATATAAAAGATATATACAATGTATGAAAAAGTTCACGAAATTTAAACTTGTGTTGGAGCTCTAAAATAATTGTCTAAATCTAGCTATGCATGTTCAATAAAAAAGTAGCTGCGCACATGGGTCGTTGCCTCTAGTGATCCAAGCTTAAAATGTCGTGCTAGTTAAGCGTTCAATGCAGGCCACCTACAAGCATCAACGTCGTAGGGTCCACTGTATAAAAACGTACAGGCGGAAAACTAGCTCACGTGGTAGGATCCACCACAGCGCGCGCTCCGCTCGACGGCCGATCTTTGCTGGTTCGTCGGTCGATGGATCGGAAGCATTTTCCATAAGATTTCTCACAGTAATCCTTGTGTCCACGTGCAGCCAGTTGGCGGCAGATATTTGATGTGACACACTAACTGTGAATCAGATATTTGTTGATGCTGCTCAGACACGCGACCACTCTCCTAGCACCATCAATGGTTGGGTCCTAAAACTTAATAGCAATAACATGCAGCGATTAATTAATAAAAAATCTAGTTTTCATGGGGATGGAGAGCAACCGCACATGGGCAATTTAAGGCGTGTTTGGTAGACTAGGCTGGATTCCTGCACCGCTGACGCAGTGAGACGGATACCTCTGGCTCATCGGTCCGAACATAAGTGCAGGTTATTTGGATGTCTGAATACAACGTTCCATCTCTGTGCAGCCACATCACATGTGTTTGCTTGCTATTTTGGGCACCCAGACAAAGCTTCTCAAACACGATCATAATCACAACACACAGTTAACGAACAGAACATAGTACTTAGTACCTAATCTAGCGTCAAAGCGGTAAGACACCTACCTAAACCTGGGGCAGACTACCCAGGTACAAAAGCAATATTCAACAGCCTCTACATGCCAACATTACAGTCACATACGGACAAAAGCAAGTGTTTAACTGCCTCCTAGAGGCCAGCACAACTACGGACGGCGACACTTGATGACGCGTGAATCACACGTCCGTTGGGAACCCCAAGAGGAAGGTGTGATGCGTACGACAGCAAGTTTTCCCTCAGTAAGAAATCAAGGTTATCGAACCAGTAGGAGATGAAGGCCACGTGAAGGTTGTTGGTGAAGGAGTGTAGTGCGGCGCAACACCAGGGATTCCGACGCCAACGTGGAACCTGCACAACACAATCAAGATACTTTGCCCCAACTTAACAGTGAGGTTGTTGATGACCCAAAAGTATAGGGGATCGCAGTAGTCTTCGAGGGAAGTAAAACCCAATTTATTGATTCGACACAAGGTGAGCCAAATAATATTTGTAAGCCTTAACAGAGGAGTTGTCAATTCAGCTGCACCTGGAAACAGACTTGCTCGCAAGAGTTTATCGAGTAACAGTTTTATAGCGATAGTAGTGAAATATAATCAAGTGTAATAAAGACAACAGTAGTGATTATAGTAAACGCAGGATTAAAATACTGTGGGCATAGGGATGGATGAACAGGGCTGCATGGATAAGATAACTCATGTAATAATCAAGACTAGGCATTTGCAGATAATAATAAAACAGTATCCAAGTACTAAATAACCATAGGCATGTGTTCTGTATATAGTCGTACGTGCTCGCAATGAGAAAATTGCACAACATCTTTTGTCCTACCAGCCGGTGGCAGCCGGGCCTCTAGGGAAACTACTGGTAATTAAGGTACTCCTTTTAATAGAGTACCGGAGCAAACCATTAACACTCCGTGAACACATGTGATCCTCATATCACAGCCTTCCCCTCCGGTTGTCCCAATTTCTGTCACTTTGGGGCCTCGGGTTCCGGACAGCAATATGTGTATACAAGTTGCAGGTAAGATCATAAAACAATGAATATCATCATGAATCAATAACATGTTCAGATCTGAAATCATGGCACTCGGGCCCTAGTGACAAGCATTAAGCATAACAAGTTGAAACAATATCACAAAAGTACCAACAACGGATACTAGGCACCATGCCCTAACAATCTTATGGCTATTACATGAACAATCTCATCCAATCCCTACCATCCCCTTCAGCCTACAGCGGGAGAATTACTCACACATGGATGGGGGAAGCATGGATGGTTGATGGAGAGGCGTCGGTGGGGATGATGGCGATGATCTCCTCCAATTCCCCGTCCGTGGTGCGGAACGGAGTTTCGATCCCGAGATTGGGTTCGCGACGGCGGCGGAGTTCTGGATGTCTTCTGGAAAATTGGTCGAACGCCCTCGCGTTTTTAGGTCAAGGGCTTTAAGTAGTCCAGAGGGGAACGTCACCATAGGGCGGCGTGGCCCAGGGGCCCACCGCACCGCCATGTGGTGTGCCTCCCCTCGTGGCCCCCTCCATCTCGTCTTCTGGCTCCGTAAGTCTTCTGTGAAAATAGGCCCATTGCAATTATTTCGGGGATTTTCCTGAAAGTTGATTTTCGCACAAAAATAAGACACCAGGGCAATTCTGAAAACAGCGTTAGTCCGTGTTAGTTGTATCCAAAATACAAAAAATAGAGGCAAAACAATAATAAAAGTGTTCGGGAAAGTAGATACGTTTTGGACGTATCAACTCCCCCAAGCTTAGCTTATTGCTTGTCCTCAAGCAATTCAGTTAACAACTGAGTGCGATAAAAGAACTTTCACGAACACATTTGCTCATATGATGTAAATATTCTCATTATATGGACGAGTACTTAGGCAATTCATAATAAGATAAATGCAAATAAATTCATCTAATAGTTATGTCAATCATGAAAAAGATACCAACAAACTAATAATAAGCATCATGAAACATATCTATCAGCAGGATTGCAATGCTCATAAAAAGATATGATAAAGTGGTATCTTGCTTGCCCGTATTTGTACAACAAAACATAAATGCTCAGGCACCTCTGAATTTCATGAAAAGACTAGAAGTAAAGATTATCAAAGATAAAAGCATCAAAGTTATACCACAGTTAACCATATTCTGGGACAAACATATTACACTAAGAATGACAATTATGCTCTCAAGCAGGTGCTCAAAGAAAGGATGATGACTCAACATAAAAGTAAAAGATTGGCCCTTCGCAGAGGGAAGCAGGGATTAACATGCGCAAGAGCTTTTTATTTTTAAAACAGGAGTAAAATTATTTTGAGAGGTGTTTGTTGTTGTCAACGAATGGTAGTGGGCACTCTAACTACCTTGTCAACCAGACTTTCAAGAGCGGCTCCCATGAAGGACATTATCTCTACCAGCAAGGTAGATCATCCCTCTTCTCTTTTGTTTACACATGTATTTTAGTTTCATTATGGATGACACTCCCCCCAACCTTTGCTTTCACAAGCCATGGCTAACCGAATCCTCGGGTGCCTTCCAACATTCACATGCCATGGAGGAGTGTCTATTTGAAAATTAAGTTGCTTACTGATAAATCAGGGCAAAACATGTGAAGAGAATTATTAATGAAAGTTAATTAATTGGGGCTGGGCACCCCGTTGCCAGCTCTTTTTGCAAAATTATTGGATAAACGGATGTGCCACTAGTCCATTGGTGAAAGTCAAGTAAATGAAAAGGTTGAAAGATGAAACACCACATACTTCCTCATGAGCTATAAAACATTGACACAAATTGAGAAGTACTTTGAAGGTTTTAAAGGTAACACATGAAAATTTACTTGGAATGGTTTGAAATGCCATGCATAGGTATTTATGGTGGACACTTTGGAATAACTTGGTTTTCAGGGATTTGGAAGCACGAGCAGCATTCCCGCTCAGTACAAGTGAAGGCTAGCAATAGACTGGGAAGCGACAATCAAGAGAGCAATAACTGTCATAATCATGCTTGCGACAAAATAAAATTAACGGAGGCATAAAAGTGATACGAGAACTCTGAAGCAAAGTAAATCATCGAGGCTTAATTGACTTTTGTTTTTCAGTCATATGCATGCGTGAGCATGTGCCAAGTCAATTCAATATGAATTATTCAGAGGAGGATACCACAATGTCATACCTATCTATGAACAAAACAATGCAAGCAAATATTTATGACATGCTACTCATTATTAATAAATAGGAGCTAAACATGAGAGATCATGAACTACAAGACTTTCATTAAATGACATATACCTCACAGGAACCAACTAAGCATACTCACATGAATGAGTATATGTACAAAAATGAAAACAAATAGAGTTCATACCAGCCTCTCACCACAGTCGAATTGTCGTAGATCGTCATTATTGCCTTTCACTTGTGTGGCTTGAATAGTATGAAATGAAAACCAAGCTCCAACCACCGGAGACCTCTGAACTCCGTAATAAACTTTACAAAACCGAAGAAGAACAACAAATATTTTTGGTGTTTTCGAATTGGAAACAAGAACGAAAGTAAAATCTTTTTGGATTTTCTTATAGCAAACCAACAATAGTAAATAAATTAAAATAGGAACAAGAAACCAAATAAACAAATGATAAAGAGAAACAACATAAATATTTTTGGTCTTTTTGTGTTTTAGAAAAGAAACAAAGCAAAAACAAGAGAATGAAAACTAAAAGAGTCACACAAAAGCAAAGTGGCAGAAATCTGCCAAAACTTGACAGCAGTACAGTAATCATTTTTTTTCGAAAATCTTCTGATGTTCAAATCGAAAAGTGCTCAACTAATGAAAGTTAGATGATAACCTGGGCAACATGCACAAAAATTGGCTGCTCAAAATAACGTCCTGGCTATTTTTAGGAATGTTTTTAGTATCAGTCCAGAATCTGTTTTTTAGACAACACTTCCCCAAATATCATCTTCCTCATATTAGAGGCAACCATCGGCACACAAATGAAATAAAAAGGTAAAAGTAAAGGTTACTACAGTAGTAACAACCTTCAAAAACTAAATTAAGAGCCTACTGAAATAAAAATCACTGAAAGAGAAACAATCAAAAGAGGCGAAACAAGTATATACAAATGATCGGCAATTGTAATATGCAATGAATGAGTGATGCCGGCATACCTCCCCCCAAGCTTAGGATTTTGGCCTAAGTGGAGATCAATCCCACGGTGCCCATGAGGTGGCACCTCCGTAGTATGATGAAGAAAGAGCCTGTCCTTGGTACATGCTAGAGGACTCACCGGGATATGTGACAGTGTACCCGTCGGAGGGCTCGACGTCCTCAGAGTCGTGCTACTGGTGAAAGCCAAGTATCCTCAGCTGCTCATCCACCTCCTCCTTGGAACGCGACCACGGCTTCCTGCGAACACTGAACAAATCGGCCTGCGGCAAAGGGATTTCCCTCTCATCCCCGTCAATAAACAACATTCTATAGACAATATTTTCTAAATTAGAGTCAGTTGTGACAAATTGGTGACACTTCATAGCAGCAATATCAAGCTTAATAGGAGTTAATTTCTCATCACTAGGATCAACAGGAAGACCTAGATATGCAACAATACGTGAGGCAACAATTCCTCCATAAATAGGTCCCTTACTAGCTAAGCGACGAGCAATGAGAGCACCAAGATGATAAGGTGTACTTCCAGTAAGTGCAGCAACCAGAAAAGCAAGATGATAACTAGAAATGTTGCTAGTGTTCTCCCTACCAAGAATGCTAGTAGCAAGATAGTAAGTGAAATATCTAATGGCAGGGAGCTGAATGTTCCTTATCTTGCCGCGCTGAATGGTACGGTCATCATCGTTGGTAACTTCTCGATAGAGTTCCGTCAAAGCTTTGGGGCGGTTCTTGATACGTCCCCGACGTATCCATAATTTCTGTCGTTCCATGCTTGTTTTATGACAATACTTACATGTTTTGCTTGCACTTTATGATGATTTCATGCGTTTTCCGGAACTAACCTATTAACGAGATGCCACGTGCCAGTTCCTGTTTCTGCTTTTGGTTCCAGAAAGGCTGTTCGGGCAATATTCTCGGAATTGGACGAAATCAACGCCAAACCTCCTATTTTTCCCGGAAGGCTCCAGAACACCGAAGAAGAGTCGGAGGAGGGCCGGGGGCCACCACACCACATGGCGGCGCGGGCCAGACCCGGACGCGCCGGCCTAGGGTGTGGCGCCCCCAGGCACCCCCTGCGCCGCCTCTTCGCCTATATAACCCCTTTCGACCTAAAAACACAGTACCAATTGACGAAACTCAGAAAGACTCCAGGGGCACCGCCACCATCGCGAAACTCCAATTCGGGGACAGAACTCTGTCCGGCACCTGCCGGGACGGGGAAGTGCCCCGGAAGCCATCTCCATCAACGCCACCGCCTCCGCCATGCTCCGTGAGTAGTTCCCCCATGGACTACGGGTTCTAGCTGTAGCTATGTCGGTATTCTCTCCTCCATGTACTTCAATACAATGGTCTCATGAGCTGCCTTACATGATTGAGATTCATCTGATGTAATCGGTGTTGTGTTTGTTGGGATCCGATGGATGATACATTATGATTAGTCTATCTATAAAGTTTGTGAAGTTATTGTTGCTGCAATCTTGTTATTCTTAATGCTTGTCACTAGGGCCCGAGTGGCATGATCTTAGATTTGAGCTCTATACTTATTGCTTAGATTGTATCTACAAGTTGTATGCACATGTCACTGTCCGGAACCAATGGCCCCGAAGTGACAGAAATCGGGACAACCGGAGGGGATGGTAGTGATGTGAGGATCACATGTTTTCACGGTGTGTTAATGCTTTGCTCCGGTACTCTATTAAAAGGAGTACCTTAATATCCAGTAGTTTCCCTTGAGGCCCGGCTGCCACCGGCTGGTAGGACAAAAGATGTTGTGCAAGTTTCTCATTGCGAGCACGTACGACTATATACGGAAAACATGCCTACATAATTAATAAGCCTGATGTTCTATCTTAATGCTTTGATTCCTATCAATTGCCCAACTGTAATTTGTTCACCCAACACTTGTTATTGGAGAGTTACCACTAGTGTAGATCGCTGGGAACCCCGGTCCATCTTTCATCATCATATACTCGTTCTACATGTCATTGGAAGTAGTATCAACTATTTTCTGGTGCCATTGCTCTCATATTGCTATTACTGCTACTGTGTTACTGTTACTACTGCTCTCATACTACTGCTACTTTCACATCACCCCTGTTGCTAGTGCTTTTCCAGGTGCAGCTGAATTGACAACTTAGTTGTTAAGGCTTATAAGTATTCTTTACCTCCCCTTGTGTCGAATCAATAAATTTGGGTTATACTACCCTCGAAGACTATCGCGATCCCCTATACTTGTGGGTCATCAAGACTGTTTTCTGGGCCGTTGCCGGAGGCATACTCTCATAAGGTACCTCTACTCTCTCTCTCTCTGTTTTATTTTATTTTGCTTTGCTTAGTTTACTTTTGCCTAGTTTATTTGTGCTTAGTTTATTTTTGTCTAGTATTATTTCGCGTAGTTTACTTTTGCTTAGTTTATTTTTGTCTTGTTTTATTTGTCTCATATACCCAAAAATCCATAAAAATTTGAAAAACCAAAAAATTAAAAACTGCTATTATGGGAGAACCTACAACCTACTTGGAGCTTATAGAATGTTATAATAATTATAGAGAATCAAGAACTGGTAAAATAATGAGTGCTATGATAGAGAAATTAAATACAATTGCTAGAATCTTGCTTAGACGCCATGATATAAACTGTTGCTCTCAACAGGATACTAAACATCTTAAATTTCAATGTGGCTTTAGTGAGGAATTTTTTATTAAGAACTATAACCGGAATTGCTATATTCATTATGGGTTCGAAGAGGTAGAACAATTTGTCTTATTTATGGGAGCCTCCGAGATAGAATCCTTCATGGTTGAGAATTATGAAACTTGTGCTATTTGTAAGGACCTTAAAGATTATGTCTCTATTATCCTTAATTCTTGCATAGAATGCTACAGTAGGAATCCTTATATCCTTGATTATAAAGAGAGACACATTAATGCACAAGAATGCACTCACAATTTGCAGGAATCGGTGGAAGAAGAAATTGATGAACCTGAAAGCTCATTGGATGAAAAAGAGGAGGAAATTGATGAACCTGAAAGCTCATTGGATGAAAAAGAAGAGGAGAGCGACGAACAAAAGGGGGAAGAATGGATTAGCTACCCATGCCAACCTTCTAATGAGAGTAACTCTTTATCTCTTACACTATTTGATTGTCCTCCATGCTTACCGAAAGAGGTTGAATGTTATGTTCCTGTGGATTCTCTTGAAATAGTACCTATGAGTAATTATGCTACTGTTATTTATGATAATCCATGCTACTTTGATAAATCTTATGATAATGCTTTGTTTGTGCCTGATGTCGAAATGCATGGTACTAAAGAATTTTGCTTAGCAAATGTTTATGATAAAGCTCTAGATGATGGTCCTATGTTACTTTATACTATTAATTGTACTACTAATGAAAATGGGATTGGAGAGTTCTTGACTTATTCTATGAGTCCCATATCTATTGAGATTGATCAACTACCTTGTTATATTATTAATAAAAGTAAGTTTGAAAGTTTTAATTCCACTATTCTTGAACTTGATAAAAATTATGTGTTTGGAAATCATGAAAAGTATGCTGCATGTGATAGCTATATTGTTGAGTTTATTCATGAAGCTACTGAAAATTATTATGAGAGAGGAAAATATGGTTGTAGAAATTTTCATGGTACTAATACACCTCTCTATATGCTGAAATTGTTGAAGTTACACTTGTTCTATCTTCTTATACTTGTCACTTTGTTCTTCATGAATTTATTTGTGTACAAGATTCCTTTGCATAGGAAACATGTTAGACTTAAATGTGTTTTGAATTTGCCTCTTGATGCTCTCTTTTGCTTCAAATACTATTTCTTGCGAGTGCATCATTAAAACTGCTGAGCCCATCTTAATGGCTATAAAGAAAGCAACTTCTTGGGAGATAACCCATGTGTTATTTTGCTACAGTACTTTGTTTTATATTTGTGTCTTGGAAGTTGTTTACTACTGTAGCAACCTCTCCTTATCTTAGTTTTGTGTTTTGTTGTGCCAAGTGAAGCCTCTAATCGAAGGTTGATACTAGATTTGGATTTCTGCGCAGAAACAGATTTCTATCTGTCACGAATCTGGGCTGTTTTCTCTGTAGGAAAATCAGAAAAATATGCCAATTTACGTGCGTGTTCCTCAGATATGTACGCAACTTTCATTAGTTTTGAGTTTTCTGATTTGAGCAACGGAAGTATTTATTTAAAATTCGTCTTTACTGGCTGTTCTGTTTTGGCAGATTCTGTCTCTATTTTTTGCATTGTCTCTTGTGGACTTTAAGCGAGCTTTTCTAGACATAGAGAGCTGTAGCTAATGTTTTATTGAGTTCTTGCAATGTGCCACTACAGGACCAAGGTGGATTCAAATTTTTTGAGTACTAACCCCTCTAATGAAGTTTATGAGAAGTTTGTTGTGAAGGAAGTTTTCAAGGGTCAAGAGAGGAGGATGATATATGATCAAGAAGAGTGAAAAGTCTAAGCTTGGGGATGCCCCGTGGTTCATCCCTGCATATTTCAAGAAGACTCAAGCATCTAAGCTTGGGGATGCCCAAGGCATCCCCTTCTTCATCAACTTATCAGGTTCCTCCCTTGAAACTATATTTTTATTCAGTCACATCATATGTGCTTTACTTGGAGCGTCTGTGTGCTTTTTTGTTTTTGTTTGAATAAATTCGGATCCTAGCAATCCTTGTTTGGGAGAGAGACACGCTCCGCTTTTTCATATGAACACATGTGTTCTTCGTTTTACTTTTAATGTTCAATGATAAAAGTTGGAAGCTACAATACTTATGGTTATTTGGTTGGAAAAAGAAAATGCCTCATATGTCTTGGATAATTTGACACTTGGCAATTTTTTTGAGCTCTCAAGTAGATCATGATTAAGTTTTTTCATGTAGTTTAAACCTATTAGTGGAGAACTACTGTAAAGCTTGTTAAAATTGGTTTGCATGATTGATCTCTCTTAAGGTCTAGATTTTTTCTGGTAAAAGTGTTTGAGCAACAAGGAAGACGGTGTAGAGTATTATTGTGCTTGCAATATGTTCTTATGTGAGTTTTGCTGTACCGGTTTATACTTGTGTTTGCTTCACACAACCTTGCTAGCCTAAGCCTTGTATCGAGAGGGAATACTTCTCATGCATCCAAAATCCTTGAGCCAACCACTATGCCAATTGTGTCCACCATACCTACCCACTATGTGGTATTTCCTGCCATTCCAAAGTAAATTGCTTGAGTGCTACCTTTAAACAATTCAAAATGCTTCTCAATTTGTGTTAATGTTTTATAGCTCATGAGGAAGTATGTGGTGTTTAGCTTTCAACCTTGTCATTTACTTTTGACGGACTCTCATATGGACTAGTGGCACATCCGCTTATCCAATAATTTTGCAAAAAGAGCTGGCAATGGGATTCCCAGTCCCAAATTAATTAACTTAAATAGACACTCCTCCATGGTATGTGATTGTTGGATGGCACCCGAAGGATTCGGTTAGCCATGGCTTGTGTAAGCAAAGGGGGGAGTGTCATCATCATAATAAAACTAAAATAAAAAGGCACTCCTTCATGGTATGAGATTGTTGGCAGGCACCCGAGGATTCGGTTAGCCATGGTTTGTGAAAGAAAGGTTGGAAGGAGTGCCACCCAAAAATAAAAATTCATGGGAGCCGCTCTTGAAAGTCCGGTTGGCGAGGTAGTTAGTGTACCCATTACCATTCGTTGACAACAACAAACACCTCTCAAAATTTTACTTTTTATGCTCTCTTTATGTTTTCAAAACCAAAGCTCTAGCACAAATATAGCAGTCGATGCTTTCCTCTTTGAAGGGCCATTCTTTTACTTTTATGTTGAGTCAGTTTACCTACTTCCTTCCATCTTAGAAGCAAACACTTGTGTTAACTGTGCATTGATTCTTACATACTTGCATATTTGCATTCATCATATTACTTTGTGTTGACAATTATCCATGAGATATGCATGTTGAAAGTTGAAAGCAACCGCTGAAACTTATATCTTCCTTTGTGTTGCTTCGATGCCTTTACTTTGAATCTATTGCTTTATGAGTTAACTCTTGTGCAATCTTTTGATGGTTGTCTTGAAAGTACTCTCCATGAAAAGTTTTGCTATATGTTATCAACTTGTTAGCAACTATAGATCATTGCCTTGAGTCACTTCATTCATTTCATATGCTTTGTAATAGTATGATCAAGGTTATGTAAGTAGCATGTCACTACAGAAATTATTCTTTTTATCGTTTACCTGACGACAGGAACTAAGCTTGGGGATGCTGATACGTCCCCGACGTATCCATAATTTCTGTCGTTCCATGCTTGTTTTATGACAATACTTACATGTTTTGCTTGCACTTTATGATGATTTCATGCGTTTTCCGGAACTAACCTATTAACGAGATGCCACAGTGCCAGTTCCGTTTTCTGCTGTTTTTGGTTCCAGAAAGGCTGTTCGGGCAATATTCTCGGAATTGGACGAAATCAACGCCAAACCTCCTATTTTTCCGGAAGGCTCCGAACACCGAAGAAGAGTCGGAGAGGGGCCAGGGGGCCACCACACCACATGGCGGCGCGGGCCGGACCTGGACGCGCCGGCCTAGGGTGTGGCGCCCCCGAGCACCCCTGCGCCGCCTCTTCGCCTATAACCCCTTTCGACCTAAAAACACGGTACCAATTGACGAAACTCGAGAAAGACTCCAGGGGCACCGCCACCATCGCGAAACTCCAATTCGGGGGACAGAACTCTATCCGGCACCTGCCGGGACGGAAAGTGCCCCGGAAGCCATCTCCATCAACGCCGCCTCCGCCATGCTCCGTGAGTAGTTCCCCCATGGACTACGGGTTCTAGCTGTAGCTATGTCGGTATTCTCTCCTCCATGTACTTCAATACAATGGTCTCATGAGCTGCCTTACATGATTGAGATTCATCTGATGTAATCGGTGTTGTGTTTGTTGGGATCCGATGGATGATACATTATGATTAGTCTATCTATAAAGTTTGTGAAGTTATTGTTGCTGCAATCTTGTTATTCTTAATGCTTGTCACTAGGGCCCAAGTGGCATGATCTTAGATTTGAGCTCTATACTTATTGCTTAGATTGTATCTACAAGTTGTATGCACATGTCACTGTCCGGAACCAATGGCCCCGAAGTGACAGAAATCGGGACAACCGGAGGGGATGGTAGTGATGTGAGGATCACATGTTTTCACGGTGTGTTAATGCTTTGCTCCGGTACTCTATTAAAAGGAGTACCTTAATATCCAGTAGTTTCCCTTGAGGCCCGGCTGCCACCGGCTGGTAGGACAAAAGATGTTGTGCATGTTTCTCATTGCGAGCACGTACAACTATATACGGAAAACATGCCTACATAATTAATAAGCCTGATGTTCTATCTTAATGCTTTGATTCCTATCAATTGCCCAACTGTAATTTGTTCACCCAACACTTGTTATTGGAGAGTTACCACTAGTGTAGATCGCTGGGAACCCCGGTCCATCTTTCATCATCATATACTCGTTCTACATGTCATTGGAAGTAGTATCAACTATTTTCTGGTGCCATTGCTCTCATATTGCTATTACTGCTGTGTTACTGTTACTACTGCTCTCATACTACTACTTCACATCACCCCTGTTGCTAGTGCTTTTCCAGGTGCACTGAATTGACAACTCAGTTGTTAAGGCTTATAAGTATTCTTTACCTCCCCTTGTGTCGAATCAATAAATTTGGGTTATACTACCCTCGAAGACTATCGCGATCCCCTATACTTGTGGGTCATCAGTTCTCGATCTTCTTTGCTGTACCTATAGGAGTAATATCCAATGCAACACAAATATCCTTCAACTTCATAGTAATAGGCATGTCATAAATCTTAAATTTAACCGATGGTGTGAAGGATGAGTTGCTGAATTTAAAGCTTTCAACAAAGATTTTAGTTAGCCTGTAAAATTGATCACTCTCATCTTCCATATAGGTAGATAAGCCCACACTATTAATGAGAAACAAGAAGTCATCAAGTAGCCCTGCATTACGCAAAAAGTCAATGCATGGAAAGGATGAAGCATTAGGAATCCCGTTGTCCTCATCATCTTCAAAGCTAGGTGCAATGACATCCTCATCATAGGATCGCCTAACTCGAGTGGCTGCCCTTGAAGGCCTTGCCGCTCTTGTCGTATCCCTCTCGAACACTTCTCCAAAGGTGTGGTTATGCATTTTCCTTTTCTGAAATTTTTCAACAATCATTATAAAAGTTGATTTTGAGACATATAAATGAGGGAAACTACTATAGGAACTTGATAGAGTACTAAACATGCATCAAAACTAATTTTTACAACTTAGAACAAGCATGCAAACTCACTTAACATGTCACCTACAGCAGCAAAATACTCAAGATATACTCAACCAAACAAAATTCTATTTGGATAATCGGAGGAGTCACATACCGGAGAACAAATGTGCCAAATTTCAGACGGAAATCTGGGCTGAGCAAGGAGATCGAGAAATCCTGAGCTCTCGGACGAAAATGTGAGTGAGAACAAACTGGTACGAGTTTTTTCGGGACAGAGAGTGGAATGAGTGGAAGGGATGACTGAGTGGGGCCAGGAGGGGCTCTCCCCACAGGGTGGCGCGCCCCCTATGGTGGCCGCGCCGGCACATGGGGTGCAGCCCTGGGGTGCCCCACTGGTCAGCCCCAGGCACTCCCAGGTTACATTTTGAAAAATAGGACCAGTGGTATAATTTTTGTAAATTTTTGAAAACTTCAAAAAATGCACATTTCTGGGTGTTAAAATAACTATTACAGGGCAGAAAAAGATTTTCAAACTTCTAAACAACTAAAGAATCTTGCAAAACAAGTAGTACTACAGAAAGTAAACAAGTGTGGAGAAAGAAAGAAATGTTGTTTAGCTCTTCTATGCATATAAAATGTACTTGTTAACAAGGTTGATCAAGTCTTGCCACCAAATAAATTTTACATGACATAAGAAGAAATAAACCTCAAATCAATCATGTTACCTTATATTGTATTGATATGGATCCAATCATAATATTTTGATATCCTTGTTTAGGCTCATATATAGGACAATCAATAATTCCCACTTTGATAGTTCTCAAATTAGAAATTGTATTAACTCCATATACTTTATCAATCCTCTTGGGAAAATAAACAGTATGCTCCTTGTCATCAACATTGAAAGTAACTTTTCCTTTATTGCAATCAATAACAGCCCCTGCAGTGTTAAGAAAAGGTCTTCCAAGAATAATAGACATATTATCATCTTCATGCATTTCCAACACAACAAAATCAGTTAATATTAAGCAATTATTAGCAACTTGAACAGGAACATCCTCACATATACCAACAGGAACAGCAGTAGATTTATCAGCCATTTGCAAAGATATATCGGTTGGTATCAACTTATCTAAATAAAGTCTCTTGTAAAGAGAAAAAGGCATAACACTAACTCATGCTCCAAAATCACATAGAGCAGTTCTAACATAATTATTCTTGATGGAACAAGGGATAGTCGGTATACCTGGGTCTCCCAGCTTCTTTGGAACCTTGCCATTAAAAGAGTAATTAGCAAGCATAGTGGAAATCTCCTCATTAGGAATTTTCCTTTTGTTAGAGACAATATCTTTCATATACTTTGAATAAGGAGGCAATTTAATAGCATCAGTCAAAGGGATTTGCAGGAACAAAGGTTTCATCCAATCACAAAATTTATTATAGTGTTCCTCCTCCTTTGATTTTAGTTTCTTAACAGGAAAAGGCATTTGCTTTTGAACCCAAGGTTCTCTTTCGTTACCATGTTTCTTAGCAATAAAATCTTCTTTAGTGTACTTTTTATTTTTAGCATGCTTTTCAGGTTCATCTTCAACTTCTTCTTTATCAGAAACATCATTCTTATCATTATCTTTATCATGTTCATTACCACTTTCAGTTTCAGCATCAGAAATAGAAATACTATTAGGATCATTAACAGGCTCAGAGGATTCTACAACAATTTTATGTTTCTTCTTCTTTTTCTTAGAAGGAGCGCTAGTTTCTTTAGTTCGTTGAGAATCTTGTTCAACTCTTTTGGGATGCCCCTCAGGATATAGAGGATCCTGAGTAGAAACACCGCCTCTAGTTGTTACTTCATAAGCATGTTTTTCTTTAGAAGTATTTCTTAACAAGTCATTTTGCACTTTAGTGAGTTGATCAATTTGAGTTTGAACCATATGAAAATGTTTAACAAGCATCTTAACATCATTGGAGGTTCTCTCCACAATATCATGCAATTTACTAATAGCTTGAGAATTTTCCATTAAATGATTCTCTACTCTCATATTAAAGTTATCTTGCTTAACAACATAATTATCAAATTCATCTAAACATTGATCAGGAGGTTTTGAGTAAGGAATGTCTTCTTTATCAAAGCGTTGAAGAGAATGTACCTCAATCGTGGATGAAGGGGGAGTTATCTTACATAAATCTTCTATGGGGGGTAAATTCTTCACATCTTCATATTTAATACCTTTCTCTTTAAGATATTTCTTGGCTTCCCTCATATCTTCATCATTTAATTCAATCATACCCCTCTTCTTCAATATTGTTGTTGGGGTTGGTTCAGGTGTAGTCCAATCATCATGATTTTGGCTTATTTTTAGCCATTAATTTTTCAGCTTCGTCTGGAGTTCTTTTCCTGAAAACACAACCAGCACAACTATCCAGGTATGCCCTAGACTCAATGGTTAGTCCACTATAAAATATATCAAGTAAGTCATGCTTTTCCAAATCATGTCCAGGCCGAGCTCTAAGAAGAGAGCAAAACCTTGCCCAAGCTTCAGGCAATTTCTCTCCATCTTCCTGGTCAAAACTATAAATTTTCTGCAAAGCAATATGTTGAGCACTAGCAGGAAAATACTTCCGAAAGAAAACATCAAGCAAACCATTTGGACTATCAATAGAATCAGGAGGCAAACTATTATACCAAGTTTTAGCATCATCCTTTAATGAGAAAGGAAAAATTTTAGCAACAAAATAAGTACGCTTCTTGGTATCATCAGAAAACAAGCTACTCAAAGTAGAAAGCTCAATCATGTGCTCTCAACAATAAATATATGAGATAAATCAAGAGAAAAATCATAATCCTTATCCTTAATGTTTATAGGAGATGTGGCAAATTTAGGATCAGGAGACAGTTTATATCTAACAGCACGTTGTGCAAGAAGCTTTTTAATATTACTTGCACCAGTAGTAGCATTACATTTATCAATAAAATCATCATCAAGTTCCACATAATATTCATCAAGATCATCACTAGAGTGTTCAACAGACTCAGGTGAATTAACAGGTGTAACAGTATTTTCATTAGGAATTTCAGTATTTTCAATTTGTCTAGACCTAGGAATTGTAGCATCTAGAAAAGGACCTAATGAACCATTATCATCAAGCACAGTAGAAGCATCATTAAAATTATAAGAGGAATTTTCAGATTCAGCAGAAGTACCAGCATGTGAAGCTTGTGGTGGTGAAACAAGTTGACTTATCACAGATGGTGAATCAAGAGCAGCAGAGGTACTCAGAGTTGTACATTTTCTTGTAGTGGATGGTAATATGGCGACTTTAGCATCGCGAGGTTTACCCATGATGGAGGATTTGCAGCGAACAATATCAATTCAGGTGAACTTGCAAATAAAGCTATGCTCCCCGGCAACGGCGCCAGAAAATAGTCTTGATGACCCACAAGTATAGGGGATCGCAATAGTCTTCGAGGGAAGTAAAACCCAATTTATTGATTCGACACAAGGGGAGCTAAAGAATATTTGTAAGCCTTAACAGCGGAGTTGTCAATTCAGCTGCACCTGGAAACAGACTTGCTCGCAAGAGTAGCAATAGTTTTATAGCAGTAGCAGTAGTGAAATATAAGCAGCAGTGTAATAAAGACAGCAGTAGTGATTATAGTAAATAGCAGGATTAAAATACTGTAGGCATAGGGATGGATGAACGGGCGCTGCATGGATAAGATAACTCATGTAATAATCAAGACTAGGCATTTGCAGATAATAATAAAATAGTATCCAAGTACTAAATAACCATAGGCATGTGTTTCGTATATAGTCGTACGTGCTCGCAATGAGAAACTTGCACAACATCTTTTGTCCTACCAGCCGGTGGCAGCCGGGCCTCTAGGGAAACTACTGGTAATTAAGGTACTCCTTTTAATAGAGTACCGGAGCAAAGCATTAACACTCCGTGAACACATGTGATCCTCATATCACAGCCTTCCCCTCCGGTTGTCCCAATTTATGTCACTTTGGGGCCTCGGGTTCCGGACAGCAATATGTGTATACAACTTGCAGGTAAGATCATAAAACAATGAATATCATCATGAATCAATAACATGTTCAGATTTGAAATCATGGCACTCGGGCCCTAGTGACAAGCATTAAGCATAACAAGTTGCAACAATATCATAAAAGTACCAACAACGGATACTAGGCACCATGCCCTAACAATCTTATGGCTATTACATGAACAATCTCATCCAATCCCTACCATCCCCTTCAGCCTACAATGGGGGAATTACTCACACATGGATGGGGGAAGCATGGATGGTTGATGGAGAGGCGTCGGTGGTGATGATGGCAATGATCTCCTCCAATTCCCGTCCGCAGGTGCCGGAACGGAGTTTCTGATCCCGAGATTGGGTTCTGCGACGGCGGCGGAGTTCTGGATGTCTTCTGGAAAATTGGTCGAACCCCCTCGCATTTTTAGGTCAAGGGCTTTAAGTAGTCCAGAGGGGAGCGTCGGATGCTGGCCGAGGAGGCGTCACCATAGGGCGGCGCGGCCCAGGGGCCCACCGCGCCGCCATGTGGTGTGCGCCCCTCGTGGCCCCCCTCCATCTCGTCTTCTGGCTCCGTAAGTCTTCTGTGAAAATAGGCCCATTGCAATTATTTCCGGGGATTTTCCTGAAAGTTGATTTTCTGCACAAAAATAAGACACCAGGGCAATTCTGCTGAAAACAACGTTAGTCCGTCTTAGTTGTATCCAAAATACACAAATTAGAGGCAAAACAATAGTAAAAGTGTTCGGGAAAGTAGATACGTTTTGGACGTATCAGTTGTCGATCTCACCGGCTTGCTGTAAACAAAGGATTAAACGTATGGTGTGGAGAATGATGTTTGCTTGCAAAGAACAACAGAGAACAATGATTGCAGTAGGTTGTATTTCAGATGTAAAAGAATGGACCGGGGTCCACAGTTCACTAGTGGTGTCTCTCCAATAAGATAAATAACATGTTGGGTGAACAAATTACAGTTGGGCAATTGACAAATAGAGAGGGCATAACAATGCACATACATATCATGATGACTACTATGAGATTTACTTAGGGCATTACGACAAAGAACATAGACCGCTATCCAACATGCATCTATGCCTAAAAATCCACCTTCGGGTTAGCATCCGCACCCCTTCTAGTATTAAGTTGCAAACAACAGACAATTGCATTAAGTACTGTGCGTAATGTAAACAATACAAATATCCTTAGACAAAGCATTGATGTTTTATCCCTAGTGGCAACAGCACATCCACAACCTTAGAACTTTCTGTCACTGTCCCAGATTCAATAGAGGCATGAACCCACTATCTAGCATAAATACCTCCTCTTGGAGTTACAAGTATCAACTTGGCCAGAGCCTCTACTAGTAGCGGAGAGCATGCAAGATCATAAACAACACATATATGATAGATCGATAATCAACTTGACATAGTATTCCATATTCATCGGATCCCAACAAACACAACATGTAGCATTACAAATAGATGATCTTGATCATGATAGGCAGCTCACAAGATCTAAACATGATAGCACAATAGGAGAAGACAACCATCTAGCTACTGCTATGGACCCATAGTCCAAGGATGAACTACTCACGCATCAGTCCGGAGGCGGGCATGGTGATGTAGAGCCCTCCGGTGATGATTCCCCTCTCGGCAGGATACCGGAGGAGATCTTGAACCCCGAGATGGGGTTGACGGTGGCGGCGTCTCGTAACTTTTCTCGTATCGTGGCTCTCGGTACTAGGGTTTCGCGACAGAAGGATTATATAGGCGAAGGGGCAGAGTCGGGGGATGCCCGAGGGGCCCACCCCATATGGCGGCGCGGCCAGGGGTGGGGCCGCCTCATGGCCCCTCTTCGTCTCCTCTTCGGTGTTCTGGAAGACTCCGTGGGCTTTTGTTTCGTCCAATTCCGAGAATATTTCCTGTGTAGGATTTCTGAAACCAAAAACAGCAAAAAACAGGAACTGGCGCTTCAGCATCTTGTTAATAGGTTAGTGCCGAAAAATGCATAAAAATGATATAAAGTGTATATAAAACATGTGAGTATTGTCATAAAACTAGCATGGAACATAAGAAATTATAGATACGTTTGAGATGTATCAAGCATCCCCAAGCTTAGTTCCTACTCGCCCTCGAGTAGGTAAACGATAAAAAGGATAATTTCTGAAGTGACATGCTACCATCATAATCTTGATCAATACTATTGTAAAGCATATGAGATGAATGAAGTGATTCAAAGCAATGGTCTATAGTTTGTTAACAAATAGATAATGACTAAACAACTGAATCATATAGCAAAGATTTTTCATGAATAGTACTTTCAAGACGAGCATCAACAAGTCTTGCATAAGAGTTAACTCATAAAGCAATAGATTCTTAATAGAAGGTTTTGAAGCAACACAAAGGAAGATTTAAGTTTCAGCAGTTGCTTTCAACTTCCAACATGTATATCTCATGGATAATTGTCAACACAAAGTAATATGATGAGTGCAAATAAGCAAGTATGTAAGAATCAATGCACACAGTTGACACAAGTGTTTGCTTCTAAGATAGAAAGAAGTAGGTAAACTGACTCAACATAAAGTAAAAGAAAGGCCCTTCACAAAGGGAAGCAGGGATTACTCATGTGCTAGAGCTTTTTATTTTGAAAACATGGAAACAATTTTTTCAACGGTTGTAATAATTCATATGTGTTATGCATAAAACCTCCTATAAGTTGCAAGCCTCATGCATCGAATACTAATAGTGCCCGCTCCTTGTCCTAATTAGCTCGGATTTCCATGGATTATCATTGCATTACATATGTTTCAACCAAGTGTCACAAAGGGGTACCTCTATGCCACCTGTACAAAGGTCCAAGGAGATAGATCGCATTTGATCTCTCAATTTTGATAGATCTCAACTTGAGGACATCCATACCGGGACAACATAGAAAAAAGATAATGGACTCCTCTTTTATGCTTTAAGCATTCAACAGCAGATAATATTCTCATAAGAGATTTGAGGATTAATGTCTGATACGTCTCCAACGTATCTATAATTTCTGATGTTCCATGCTTGTTTTATGACAATACCTACATGTTTTATACACACTTTATGTCATTTTTATGCATTTTCCGGAACTAACCTATTGACGAGATGCCGAAGTGCCAGTTCATGTTTTCTGCTGTTTTTGGTTTCAGAAATCCTAGTAAGGAAATATTCTCGGAATTGGACGAAATCAATGCCCAGTATCTTATATTTCAAGGAAGCTTCCAGAGCACCGAAGAGGGGCCAGAGAAGAGGCCCAGGGCCACCACACGGGGTGGCGGCGCGGCCAAGGGGCGCCCCCTGTTGTGTGGCGCCCCCGTGGCCCTTCCGACTCCGACTCTTCGCCTATAAAAGCCTCCCTGACCTAAATCTTCGATACGAATAAGCCACGGTACGAGAAACCTTCCAGAGCCGCCGCCATCGCGAAGCCAAGATCTGGGGGACGGGGAATTGCCCCCGGAAGGCATCTCCACCGCCATCTCCACCGCCATCTTCACCGCCATCGCTGTCTCCATGATGAGGAGGGAGTAATTCTCCCCCGAGGGAGGGCTCTACCGTAGCTATGTGGTTCATCTCTCTCTTTGTGATCTAGTTGAATATCATCTATGTGCTACTCTAGTGATGTTATTAAAGTAGTCTATTCCTCCTCCATGATGTAATGTTGACAGTGTGTGCATCATGTAGTACTTGGTATAAGCTATGATTGTGATCTCTTGTAGATTATGAAGTTAACTATTACTATGATAGTATTGATGTGATCTATTCCCCCTTTCATAGCTGTTGGTGACGGTGTGCATGCTATGTTAGTACTCGGTATAATTGCGTTGGTCTATCATGCACTCTAAGGTTACTTAAATATGAACATCGAATGTTGTGGAGCTTGTTAACTCCGGCATTGAGGTGCTCTTGTAGCCCTACACAATTAATGGTGTTTGTCATCCAACAAGAGAGTGTAGAGTGTTTTTATTATGTGATTAATGTTGAGAGTGTCCACTAGTGAAAGTATGATCCCTAGGCCTTGTTTCCAAACATCGAATCTCCGTTTATTTACTGTTCTACTGCATGTTTACTCGCTGCCATATTTATTTCAGATTGTTATTACCCCTCATATACATTCATATTACTTGTATTTCACTATCTCTTCGCCGAACTAGTGCACCTATACATCTGACAAGTGTATTGGGTGTGTTGGGGACACAAGAGACTTCTTGTATCGTGATTGCAGGGTTGCTTGAGAGGGATATCTTTGACCTCTTCCTCCCTGAGTTTGATAAACCTTGGGTAATTCACTTAAGGGAAACTTGCTGCTGTTCTACAAACCTCTGCTCTTGGAGGCCCAACACTGTCTACAGGAAAAGAAGTGTGAGTAGACATCAAGCTATTTTCTGGCGCCGTTGTCGGGGAGGAAAGGTAAAAGGCACTCACACTCCGGTCCCATGTAACTAAGTTATTTTCTGGCACCGTTGTAAGTGCTCGAAGCTATTTCCTTTAGATCCTGCAATTGCATCTTTTTGTTTCTTGTTTTTATTTTTCACTAGTTGGGCATAATGGAAAGCAACTATGAGCTTTTTAATCTATTTCCTGAGTTAAGACATGGATTGTTTGATGCGAAAATTAAAAAACCTATGGAACCTTATTTGCATGCTAGTAGCAATAATATTAGTATGAATGCTTTGAACACCATTGTTGCTAATGATATGGAAAATTCTAAGCTTGGGGAAGCTGGTTTTGATGAGCATGATATTTTTAGTCCCCCAAGCATTGAGGAGAAAATTTTCTTTGATGATACTTTGCCTCCTATTTATGATGATTATAATGATAGTGGTCTTTTGGTGCCACCTACTATGGAGGATAAATTTTATTATGATTATACTATGCCTCCTACACTTGATGAGAATAATAATGATAGCTACTTCGTTGAATTTGCTCCAACTACAATTAATAAGAATGACTATGCTTATGTTGGGAGTAGTAATAATTTTATGCATGTAGCTCATGATAAGAATGTTTCATTTGATAGTTATATTGTTGAGTTTGTTCATGATGCTACTGAAAATCTTTATGAGAGAGGAAAATATGGTTGTAGAAGTTTTCATGTTACTAAAACACCTCTCTTTTTGCTGAAAATCTTGAAGTTGCGCTTGTCTAGTCTTTCTATGCTTGTTGCATTATGCTTCATGAATTTGTTTATTTACAAGATTTCTTTTCATAGGAAGTGGGTTAGGCTTAAATTTGTTTCATATTTGCTTTTTGATGCTCTCTTTTGCTTCAACTCTTATTTCTTGCGAGTGCATCATTAAATTTACTGAGCCCATCTTAATGGCTATAAAGAAAGCACTTCTTGGGAGATAACCCATGTTTTATTTTGCTACTGTTTTGTTGAGTCTTGGAAGTTGTTACTACTGTAGCAACCTCTCCTTATCTTTATTTTATTGCATTGTTGTGCCAAGTGAAGTCTCTAATAGAAGGTTGATACTAGATTTGGATTTCTGCGCAGAAACAGATTTCTTCTGTCACGAATTTGGGCAGGGTTCTCTGTAGGTAACTCAGAAAAATCTGCCAGTTTACGTGCGTGATCCTCAGATATGTACGCAACTTTCATTAGTTTGGAGTTCTCTCTGAAGGAGATATGCCCAAGAGGCAATAATAAAAGTGGTTATTATATATCTTTATGTTTATGATAAATGTTTATATACCATGCTATAATTGTATTAACCGAAACATTGATACATGTGTGATATGTAAACAACAAAGAGTCCCTAGTATGCCTCTTAAATAGCTTGTTGATTAATGGATGATTAGTTTCATAATCATGAACATTGGATGTTATTAATAACAAGGTTATATCATTGTATGAATGATGTAATGGACACACCCAATTAAGCGTAGCATAAGATCATGTCATTAAGTTATTTGCTATAAGCTTTCGATACATAGTTACCTAGTCCTTATGACCATGAGATCATGTAAATCACTTATACCGGAAAGGTACTTTGATTACATCAAACGCCACTGCGTAAATGGGTGGTTATAAAGGTGGGATTAAGTATCCGGAAAGTATGAGTTGAGGCATATGGATCAACAGTGGGATTTGTCCATCCCGATGACGGATAGATATACTCTGGGCCCTCTCGGTGGAATGTCATTGATGGCGTGTAACTCACACGTTCGTTGGGAACCCCAAGAGGAAGGTATGATGCGCACAGCAGCAAGTTTTCCCTCAGAAAGAAACCAAGGTTTATCGAACCAGGAGGAGCCAAGAAGCACGTTGAAGGTTGATGGCGGCGGGATGTAGTGCGGCGCAACACCAGGGATTCCGGCAACGTGGAACCTGCACAACACAACCAAACTACTTTGCCCCAACGAAACAGTGAGGTTGTCAATCTCACCGGCTTGCTGTAACAAAGGATTAACCGTATTGTGTGGAAGATGATTGTTTGCAGAAAACAGTAGAACAAGTATTGCAGTAGATTGTATTTCGTAAAGAGAATTGGACCGGGGTCCACAGTTCACTAGAGGTGTCTCTCCCATAAGATAAACAGCATGTTGGGTGAACAAATTACAGTTGGGCAATTGACAAATAAAGAGAGCATGACCATGCACATACATATCATGATGAGTATAGTGAGATTTAATTGGGCATTACGACAAAGTACATAGACCGCCATCCAACTGCATCTATGCCTAAAAAGTCCACCTTCAGGTTATCATCCGAACCCCCTCCAGTATTAAGTTGCAAAGCAACAGACAATTGCATTAAGTATGGTGCGTAATGTAATCAACAACTACATCCTTAGACATAGCATCAATGTTTTATCCCTAGTGGCAACAGCACAACACAACCTTAGAACTTTCTGTCACTGTCCCAGGTCAATGCAGGCATGAACCCACTATCGAGCATAAATACTCCCTCTTGGAGTTACAAGCATCTACTTGGCCAGAGCATCTACTAGTAACGGAAAGCATACAAGATCATAAACAACACATAGATATAACTTTGATAATCAACATAACAAGTACTCTCTATTCATCGGATCCCAACAAACGCAACATATAGAATTACAGATAGATGATCTTGATCATGTTAGGTAGCTCACAAGATCCGACAATGATAGCACAATGGGGAGAAGACAACCATCTAGCTACTGCTATGGACCCATAGTCCAGGGGTAGACTACTCACACATCACACCGGAGGCGACCATGGCGGCGTAGAGTCCTCCGGGAGATGATTCCCCTCTCCGGCGGTGCCGAGGCGATCTCTGGATCCCCGAGATGGGATCGGCGTTGGCGGCGTCTCTGGAAGGTTTTCCGTATCGTGGCTCTCGGTACTGGGGGTTTCGTCACGGAGGCTTTAAGTAGGCGGAAGGGCAAGTCGGGAGGGTGCACAGGGGCCCGGATGACGGGCGGCGCGGCCAAGGGGGGGCGCGCCCTAGGGTTTGGGCCCTGTGCCCCACTTCGTTCGTCTTCGGACTTCCGGAAGCTTCGTGGAAAAATAGGCCCCTGGGCATTGATTTCGTCCAATTCCGAGAATATTTCCTTACTAGGATTTCTGAAACCAAAAATAGCAGAAAACAGGAACTGGCACTTCGGCATCTTGTTAATAGGTTAGTTCCCGAAAATGCACGAATATGACATAAAGTGTGCATAAAACATGTAGATAACATCAATAATGTGGCATGGAACATAAGAAATTATCGATACGTCGGAGGCGTATCAGCATCCCCAAGCTTAGTTCTGCTCGTCCCGAGCAGGTAAAACGATAACACAGATAATTTCTGGAGTGACATGCCATCATAATCTTGATCATACTATTTGTAAAGCATATGTAGTGAATGCAGCGATCAAAACAATGTATATGACATGAGTAAACAAGTGAATCATAAAGCAAAGACTTTTCATGAATAGCACTTCAAGACAAGCATCAATAAGTCTTGCATAAGAGTTAACTCATAAAGCAATAATTCAAAGTAAAGGTATTGAAGCAACACAAAAGAAGATTAAGTTTCAGCGGTTGCTTTCAACTTGTAACATGTATATCTCATGGATATTGTCAACATAGAGTAATATAACAAGTGCAATATGCAAGTATGTAGGAATCAATGCACAGTTCACACAAGTGTTTGCTTCTTGAGGTGGAGAGAAATAGGTGAACTGACTCAACATTGAAAGTAAAAGAATGGTCCTCCATAGAGGAAAAGCATCGATTGCTATATTTGTGCTAGAGCTTTGATTTTGAAAACATGAAACAATTTTGTCAACGGTAGTAATAAAGCATATGCATCATGTAAATTATATCTTATAAGTTGCAAGCCTCATGCATAGTGTACTAATAGTGCCCGCACCTTGTCCTAATTAGCTTGGACTACCGGATCATCACAATGCACATGTTTTTACCAAGTGTCACAAAGGGGTACCTCTATGCCGCCTGTACAAAGGTCTAAGGAGAAAGCTCGCATTGGATTTCTCGCTATTGATTATTCTTCAACTTAGACATCCATACCGGGACAACATAGACAACAGATAATGGACTCCTCTTTTATGCATAAGCATGTAACAACAATTAATAATTTTCTCATTTGAGATTGAGGATATATGTCCAAAACTGAAACTTCCACCATGGATCATGGCTTTAGTTAGCGGCCCAATGTTCTTCTCTAACAATATGCATGCTTAACCATAAGGTGGTAGATCTCTCTTACTTCAGACAAGACGGACATGCATAGCAACTCACATGAAATTCAACAATGAATAGTTGATGGCGTCCCCAGTGAACATGGTTATCGCACAACAAGCAACTTAATAAGAGATAAAGTGCATAATTACATATTCAATACCACAATAGTTTTTAAGCTATTTGTCCCATGAGCTATATATTGCAAAGGTGAATGATGGAATTTTAAAGGTAGCACTCAAGCAATTTACTTTGGAATGGCGGAAAATACCATGTAGTAGGTAGGTATGGTGGACACAAATGGCATAGTGGTTGGCTCAAGTATTTTGGATGCATGAGAAGTATTCCCTCTCGATACAAGGTTTAGGCTAGCAAGGCTTATTTGAAACAAACACAAGGATGAACCGGTGCAGCAAAACTCACATAAAAGACATATTGAAAACATTATAAGACTCTACACCGTCTTCCTTGTTGTTCAAACTCAATACTAGAAATTATCTAGACCTTAGAGAAACCAAATATGCAAACCAAATTTTAGCATGCTCTATGTATTTCTTCATTAATGGGTGCAAAGCATATGATGCAAGAGCTTAATCATGAGCACAACAATTGCCAAGTATCACATTACCCAAGACATTTATAGCAATTACTACATGTATCATTTTCCAATTCCAACCATATAACAATTTAACGAAGAAGAAACTTCGCCATGAATACTATGAGTAGAAACTAAGGACATACTTGTCCATATGCTACAGCGGAGCGTGTCTCTCTCCCATAAAGTGAATGCTAGGATCCATTTTATTCAAACAAAACAAAAACAAAAACAAACCGACGCTCCAAGAAAAAGCACATAAGATGTGATGGAATAAAAATATAGTTTCAGGGGAGAAACCTGATAATGTTGTCGATGAAGAAGGGGATGCCTTGGGCATCCCCAAGCTTAGACGCTTGAGTCTTCTTGATATATGCAGGGGTGAACCACCGGGGCATCCCCAAGCTTAGAGCTTTCACTCTCCTTGATCATGTTGCATCATACTCCTCTCTTGATCCTTGAAAACTTCCTCCACACCAAACTCGAAACAACTCATTAGAGGGTTAGTGCACAATATAAATTAACATATTCAGAGGTGACACAATCATTCTTAACACTTCTGGACATTGCATAATGCTACTGGACATTAGTGGATCAAAGAAATTCATCCAACATAGCAAAAGAGGCAATGCGAAATAAAAGGCAGAATCTGTCAAAACAGAACAGTTCGTATTGAAGAATTTTAAAATGGCACCAGACTTGCTCAAATGAAAATGCTCAAATTGAATGAAAGTTGCGTACATATCTGAGGATCATGCACGTAAATTGGCTTAATTTTCTGAGCTACCTACAGGGAGGTGGACCCAGATTCGTGACAGCAAAGAAATCTGGAACTGCGCAGTAATCCAAATCTAGTACTTACTTTTCTATCAACGGCTTAACTTGGCACAACAAAACACAAAACTAAGATAAGGAGAGGTTGCTACAGTAGTAAAAAACTTCCAAGACACAAAATAAAAACAAAGTACTGTAGGTAAAAACATGGGTTGTCTCCCATAAGCGCTTTTCTTTAACGCCTTTCAGCTAGGCGCAGAAAGTGTGTATCAAGTATTATCAAGAGATGAAGTGTCAACATCATAATTTGTTCTCATAATAGAATCAAAAGGTACCTTCATTCTCTTTCTAGGGAAGTGTTCCATACCTTTCTTGAGAGGAAATTGATATTTTATATTACCTTCCTTCATATCAATGGTAGCACCAACAGTTCGAAGAAAAGGTCTTCCCAATATAATGGGACAAGATGCATTGCATTCAATATCCAAGACAACAAAATCAACGAGGACAAGGTTATTGTTAACGGTAATGCGAATATTATCAACTTTCCCCAAAGGTTTCTTTGTAGAATGATCAGCAAGATTAACATCCAAATAACAATTTTTCAGCGGTGGCAAGTCAAGCATATTATAAATTTTCTTAGGCATAACAGAAATACTTGCACCAAGATCACATAAAGCATTACAATCAAAATCTTTAATCTTCATCTTAATGATGGGCTCCCAACCATCCTCTAGCTTTTTAGGAATAGAGGCTTCACGCTCTAGTTTCTCTTCTCTAGCTTTAATGAGAGCATTTGTAATATGATGTGTGAAAGCCAAATTTATAGCACTAGCATTAGGACTTTTAGCAAGTTTTTGCAAGAACTTTATAACTTCAGAGATGTGGCAATCATCAAAATTCAAACCATTATAATCTAAAGCAATGGGATCATCATCCCCAATGTTGGAAAAAATTTCAGCAGCTTTATCACAGGCAGTTTCAGCAGTTTTAGCAGTTTCAGGCAGTTTTCGCGCTTTGCATTAGAAGTGGAAACATTGCTAACACCAATTCTTTTATTAGTATTAGTAGGAGGTGCAGCAACATGTGTAGCATTAGCATTACTAGTGGTGGTAATAGTCCAAACTTTAGCTATATTCTTCTCTTTAGCTAGTTTTTTATTTTCTTCTCTATCCCACCTAGCACGCAGTTCAGCCATTAATCTTATATTCTCATTAATTCTAACTTGGATGGCATTTGCTGTAGTAATAATTTTATTATGATGATTCTCATTAGGCATAACTTTTGATTTCAAAAGATCAACATCAGCAGCAAGACTATCGACTTTAGAAGCAAGTATATCAATTTTCCCAAGCTTTTCTTCAACAGATTTGTTAAAAGCAGTTTGTGTACTAATAAATTCCTTAAGCATGGCTTCAAGTCTAGGGGGTGAACTCCTATTATTGTTGTAAGAATTCCCATAAGAATTACCATAGCCGTTGCCATTATTGTAAGGATATGGCCTATAGTTGTTACTAGAATTGTTCCGGTAAGCATTGTTGTTGAAATTATTATTTTTAATGAAGTTCACATCAACATGTTCTTCTTGTGCAACCAATGAAGCTAATGGAACATTATTAGGATCAATATTAGTCCTATCATTCACAAGCATAGACATAATAGCATCAATCTTATCACTCAAGGAAGAGGTTTCTTCGACAGAATTTACCTTCTTACCTTGTGGAGCTCTTTCCGTGTGCCATTCAGAGTAGTTGATCATCATATTATCTGTCAACACCCGGATTTTTAAGTCCGAATGCCTATTATGTCTTACATCGCAATCCCAGGAATATTGTTGTTGCGAGGCATAATAGTTAAGTATCACAGTCATCATTCATTACAAACCATAAGTCTTACAAATTTGGAATCACATGATCCATATTACACGAATAGTTGATCTATCGATCAACGAACAAACACAAGTTCATAGTTCAACATAGCGGAAGCGTAAGATACAAGGACTCTCTAGTCCACAGGCCAACGCTTGACGTCGGAAGGCGCTTAGTTGTCGTAGGCGTCCTGCTGGTCATCTCCTTGGTCATCTTCATACTCTGGCCATTTGAATAGCCAGGGACAAAGCCGTGAGTACGTTGAGTACTCGCAAACTAATACTAATGTAAGTACTAGACATTCTAGTATGGTTTGCTAAGCTCTAGTTTATTTGCATAAAGCCAGTTTTAGTTCACAAAGTTTTGAGAAAAGCTTACTCAAGTGCTAACTAACTCAAGTGGGAACATTAGTGTCATTCCCACCATTCAAGTGGTGATTTCAATTCAATCCACCACAAGTCATTTCACCATCATCCTTTTCAACATCATTTTCAAAGATATGACATCGGAAACTGTATGGCCTTTCCAACCGTCCGTAACCGTGGACGCGGCTATTCGAATAGGTTTACACTCTGCAGAGGTTGCACACTTGTGCCACAACATTTGATTTCATCCGTCGGGATTTCCCCGAATCATCGTAACACAGTACGCGGATCATCAACCATAACCTTTCACTTACGAATCCTAGTATGAGCACCTCTCCCCATGAGCTTGGCCTCCCAGTGAAGACAGACAGTCAACCTGGGAACTGCACAGGGCTTGGGCCGGACATTCACCTCATTTCGCATCATATCGTATCGTTTCTTTTGTGGTAGAGGCAGCTTTCGGCATAACCCCGATGACGCTTGTTTAGAGGGAACCCATACTAAGACGCATAAACTTCCAGTTAAGCCCTACCCATAATCAGGTATTGTGGGGGTACTTAATAATTGGAAAGGTATCGCATTCAAACCAACATCATGTTTTATCAAAAATCACTATCTTCTCTTGGTCATATTCACCTTCAAAAATCATTCAATGGAATGCATCTTCATTCCAAGGTTTCAAAATCCTTTCAAATTCACATAGTTCCCATCTAGAGTAGTCAAGTTTTAATTCATTAGCACTAGCTCTAATTCATGAGGGGTGCTAACTTGCTTTGCTTGGAAAAGACTAACTCACTACTCTAGTACTCAACTTGTACTTTGACCAAAGTTAACTATAAAAGTAACTCATTTAGAAAACAAGTAAAAACTTGTAAAGTAAAAACTTGGGATGGGTTCATATAAGAAAAGATGAGAAACATGGTGCCTTGCCCCACGGGGCTTTGCACTTTGCAAGAATATTAGCTTGCCTTGGTAGTTCTCAAACTGTTCCTCCTCTTCCTCCTGGTAGCAACCTTCTTCTTCGGCGTACTCTCCGGTGCTACCGTCTAAATTTGAATACGAGTATAATTACTCACTAATTCAATGGCTATTCCACACATCACAAATAAACACACAAACTACTCTATGCACACAAAATAAATAAACTAGGGTGCATGGGTTGTGGGATTTAACTAGAACTTGTATTCCATATGTAAATGATAGTTTCCATAGGGTTCTTGAGAAATAATTTCCTCTCATTGAAATCTTCTTAAGATTTAATTTCTCCAACAATCATGGATGAACTCATATTGACCTAAGTCAAATGTTCATCATCATCATTTGGGAAAATGATTTAAATGAGGTGGATCACCTCATACCATTTAAATAACACTACCTTTGATTTAAATCTCAAGTAATTCATATAAGAGAGTTTGGAACCAGGGGTCCAAACATCCCATGAATCCATGTGAGACAAGTTTAAATGAAGTGTAAGACTTCACACAATTTAACTTTAATAGTTTTGGATAATATCAACTAGTTAAACTAGCCATAATATCCATTCATTAAACCATGGCATGATCATACAAAGTGACCACACCATTTTATTGCATAAACAATTAGTGTAAGTCAAATGTGAGCTATTAGAGTTGGAATTAACTTAATATCTATTTTGGTTGATTTTTAAGAATTATTTGAATAGGGAAAAGTCCCTGTCTTGTTATTTTTGTCACATTAATTCTACAAAGAATTTGACCATGAGGCCAGTGGCATGTTGTAGAGAATTTCAGTGGCTTTCTAACAATATAAAATTCACTAATTTTGGTTTAGCCAATTTGGAACTATTTAATTTCAAAGTTTGGGCAGTATTGAAATTTATTTGAAATAATTAAACTGGTTTTGAATTAAAAGGGCCGGCGGGAAAAGCTATTGGGCCAATTCATTTAAACAGGCCCGCGGCCAGCCCACCACGCGTCTGTGCCCGCGTGGGCTGCCTGACAGGGTGGGGTCCGCCTGTCAGCGGGCGTTTAAACCCGAAACGGTAAGTTTCAACGTGGGTCGTTGGATTAGAATTGGATCGAACGGCACAGGGCCATCGTCATCTCCGGCGAGATGCAGGGAGGTTGGCGGCGAGGGCAGGGGGTCGGAGAGCTTACGGCGGCTCCAGCTAGGGTTGGCAGTGTGCGCGGGGAAGGTGTAGACGACGGCGAAGCTCCAGGTACTGGCGGCGTCTCCTGGATCGGCTTCAATCGACGGCGAGCTTCCGCGGCGTCCGGCGGCAGTGAGGTGGCGATTGGGTGGCTACGGCGGTGAATGTCGATGGTGAAGTGGCTCAGGCGGTCGAGTGAGAAGAGGGGAGTGTGCTGGTGTGCTCAATTCGACGAACGGAGCTCTCCTTTTATAGGCGAGCGAGTGACCGTGAGGGCTGCGGCGAGGTCGACATGCTCGCGGCGATTCCGGCGAGCGGTTGGGCTAGGCGAGGGTGCTGTCGGGTTCTCCTCGTCCAGGCGAAGCTAGAGGTGGTGCTGGCTTGGTCGGGGAGCTTCTGGTTTGGTCGCATTGCTTCCGGGCATGTCGCGGCAGTGGCGGGATCTTCTTCCCCGTCCACGGCGGCGGCGGTCCAGGGTCTGGTCTGGCGCGTGTCTGGCGGCGTCGTGGTGGCGCGGCGATGCTCAACGGTGAAGAAGCGGGGTCCAGGCGAGGCACAGGGTGGCGAGGCGGCGCGTGTCCGTGGCGCGCGCGTCGGCCGACAAGCACGGCATGGCCATGCCGCTCCTGTCGCACGTGGGCGTCGCGGGCGCGTTCTGGCCAGGGCGTGTGGTCCACCTCTCGACGATCGGCGATCACCGGCGTGCTCAGGGGACCAAGGGGAGCATAGTGGGCATGGTGGTCGAGGCCACGGTGGAGAGAAGAGAGGGGAGGGTGAGGCTCATGGCCATGGCCGGCATGGTGGTGGCTTGCATTCATGGCCCTCCTCTAGGCTTGCTATTGGGTGTGCTAGAGGTAGAAGGGATCAGGGGACAAGGTGGAGTAGGTTGGGGCAGTAGGGTTAGGCCAAAACTATTGACACTAGTGTTTTTGATTTGTTCCATATTTGCACAAATGCAAAATTGTCCAAATTTGAAATAATTCAAAAGGTGAAAGTTTTTGAAATGTGAGTGTTGATATTAGTTGTAAATGACCAGAGGTGATTGGAGGTGGTGGTGGAAAAATTTGAATTCAAAGATTGGCCAAAATGGCTAAGTGGAGATTGTTGAACATGTTAAAATGTTGCAACTTTGGATGAGCATAGCTAATGATCAAAGATGAATTTGGCAGGGTGATCTTCATCAAAGTTGTTCACCTTGATGTTGACTTTGAAATGGTGCAAGGAGTTAGCAAGAATTGGTTTGGGAAAATTGAATTGCAGGGGCTCAAAGTGGTGATCAGACTATAATTGTCAAAATTGACCATTATCACATGTGAGTGGTTTTTGTGTTTGAAATTCATTTGAATTGTGAATCTTTGATTCCAAAAGTTGTAATAAGTGTTTAATAACATTATTCAACTAATGGTGAAGACCAAATAGGTCTAGGGTCAAAATTTATAAAAATGCCATAGAGCATATGTGAGGGTTTTTAGGGTTTTTCAATTATTGGAATTTCTTCCTCTTTGATTTATTTGGTTGGTGATCTTCATATGATCACTCTAGGGTTTTAGAGCATATCAAATACAAGTAATAACAATCATCATGGCATATCACTCAAATGCACAAGTCCTATGCATGGTACTATATGCAAAAAGAAAAGTTTTTGTTGGTTTGAAATTTTGCTTTCTGGAATTCTCTAACTTTCTTTTTATTGAAATTTGGGGTGTTACAAACCCTTCCCCCTTACAAAAGATCTCGTCCCGAGATCGAAAAGAAAGTTAGGTACTAAAGAGATCTGGGTATTCCTTCTTCATGAAGTCTTCGCGTTCCCATGTGGCTTCATCCTCGGTATGATTGCTCCATTGGATCTTCAGAAACTTGATGCTTCGGGTGCGGGTGGTTCGGTAAGCTTCTTCTAGGATGCGAATCGGCACTTCGCGGTAAGTCAGATCCTTGTTGATATCCACCGATCGGTGATCGATGTTCTTGAACACTTCGGTCTTCTCAGGGACTTCAAGGCATTTCCGGAGAAGTGAGATGTGAAAAACGTCGTGCACAGCCGACATTTCTTCAGGCAACTCCAGTTGATAAGATACTTCACCTCGGCGGCTGAGGACTTGGAAAGGTCCCACATAGCGAGGTGCAAGCTTTCCTTTCAGCTGAAACCTTTGCATCCCTTTCAAGGGGGATACTTTGAGATAGACGAAATCTCCGATCTCAAAGGTCATCTCCCGACGTCTCTTGTCGGCGTAGCTCTTCTGTCTGGATTGCGCAGTCTTGAGGTACTCGCGGATCTTGTGAACCTTCTCTTCGGCTTCACGAAGAACGTCTGGGCCGAAAACTTGACTCTCTCCGACTTGACCAGTTCAGGGGGGTACGGCACTTCCTTCCGTACAAGGCTTCAAAGGGGGCCATCTGTAGGCTGGCTTGGTAACTATTGTTGTAGGAGAATTCTGCGTAAGGTAGGCAGTCTTCCCACTTGGATCCGTATTCCAGTACGCATGCTCTAAGCATGTCTTCCAGTATCTGGTTTACTCTCTCAGTCTGTCCGTCGGTCTGAGGGTGATAGGCGGTGCTGAAATTTAGGCGAGTGCCTAGTCCTTCATGCACTTTCTGCCAGAACCTTGAGGTGAACTGTGATCCTCTATCTGACACTATCGATTTGGGGGTTCCGTGCAAAGCGACTATTCTGGAGATGTAGAGTTCAGCTAACTTGGGGCCTTGATAGGTGGTTTTGACGGCGATGAAATGGGCGACTTTGGTCAATCTATCGACCACTACCCATATGGAATCATTGCCTTTGCTGGATTTGGGCAGTCCGGTGATAAAGTCCATTCCTACGGAGTCCCATTTCCATTCTGGAATCTGAAGGGGTTGTAACAGTCCGGCGGGTCGTTGGTGTTCTGCCTTGACTCTCTGACAGATGTCACACTTAGCGATATAGCTACCGATCTCTCTCTTCATTCCGTGCCACCAAAATTGTTCTTTCAGGTCTTGGTACATCTTGGTACCTCCGGGGTGGATTGAATAAAGGGTGTCATGGGCTTCTTGCAGAATGACTTGTTTCAAGTCAGAGTCCGATGGTACGCAGAGACGTTCTTTGTACCAAAGCACTCCGGCTTCGTCTACGGTGAATCCGGGGGCTTTTCCTGCGGCTATCTGTTTCTTGATTCCGTCAATGCTAGCGTTGTCTTTCTGGGCTTCCTTGATCTGACCAACCAAGGTGGGTTGCAGTTCTATGCTGGCTAGGAATCCTTCACTAACAAGTTCAAGTCTGAACTGTTCAAACTCTTGGTGCAAGCTGGGCTGTTCGGTTGCGAGCATGGAGTTCAACTGGCACGGCAGTCGACTCAAAGCATCCGCTACCACATTGGCCTTGCCGGGGTGGTAGTGAATCTCCATGTCGTAATCCTTGATCAATTCGATCCATCGGCGTTGTCTCATGTTCAACTCCTTCTGGGTGAATATGTATTTGAGGCTTTTGTGGTCGGAGTAGATCTCGCATCGATTACCCATGAGGTAATGACGCCAAACTTTCAAGGCTAAGACCACGGCTGCAAGCTCGAGGTCATGGGTTGGGTAGTTCTGTTCATGTTGCTTGAGTTGTCTAGAAAGGTAGGATACAACCTTGCCTTCTTGCATAAGCACGCATCCAAGTCCAGTCTTGGAGGCGTCGCAATATACGTCAAAGGGCTTTGCGATATCTGGCATGATCAGGATTGGGGCTGTTGTCAGTCTACTCTTGAGCTGTTGAAAACTCTCTTCGCACTTGTCGGTCCACTCAAACTTTCTGTCCTTTTTCAGCAGTTGGGTCATTGGTCGAGCGATGCTCGAAAAACCTTCTACAAATCTGCGGTAGTATCCGGCTAATCCAAGAAAAGCGCGGACCTCGGTTTGTGTGGTTGGGGCTTTCCATTCCATAACAGTTTTGATTTTGGCGGGATCTACGGCAATTCCTCCTGCAGACAAGATATGTCCCAGGAATCCAACTTCTTCCAGCCAAAACTCACACTTGCTAAACTTGGCATACAACTTGTGCTGTCTAAGGGTTTCTAGGACAATCTCCAAATGCTGTTCATGTTCCTCTTCGGACTTGGAGTAGACCAGAATGTCGTCGATGAAAACAACGACAAATTTGTCCAAGAAGTTCATGAAGATCTTATTCATGAGATTCATGAAATAAGCGGGGGCATTGGTCAATCCAAACGACATGACGTTGTACTCATACAACCCATATCTGGTGGTAAAGGCAGTTTTTGGAATGTCGGTGGCTCGGATCTTCAGTTGGTGGTATCCAGTTCTAAGATCAATCTTGGAGAAAACTCGGGATCCGGTGAGTTGGTCAAACAAATCTTCTATCTTGGGTAGGGGGTATTTGTTTTTGATGGTGACATCGTTAAGCTTACGATAGTCCGTGCATAAACGATTTGCACCATCCTTCTTGTCGACAAACAAGACGGGGGATCTCCAGGGGGATGCACTTGGTCTAATCAAACCTTTGGCTAACATGTCATCTATTTGCTTCTTCAGCTCCACAAGTTCGGCTGCGTTCATGCTGTAGGCTCTCTGGGCTATGGGTCCAGTTCCGGGAATTAACTCGATGATAAACTCGATATCCCTATCCGGGGGCATACCGGGTAGATCATCCGGAAACACATCAGGGTAGCGACAAACGACCCTGATTTGATCCAGAGTTGGCTTGGATACACTTTGGTTGCAGGTAAATTTTCTGGGTAGTTTTTCAGAGACGTGCTCAACTACGATACCGGTGCTGCTAGTCATGGTTATGGCTTTCTTGGCGCAGTCTATCAATCCATTGTGCTTGGACATCCAGTCCATTCCTAGGACAACTTCCAAACCTTTGGTTCCAAGTATGATTAGATTTGCAAAGAAATCTACATCATGGATTTTGATAGGCACATTTTTGCAAAATTTTCTGGCTTTGGTGGTTGATCCGGGGATTTGAACTATCATAACATGCTTCAAACTGAGGGGTTGAATTTTACTTGTTGATGCAAAATCTTCGGTGACAAAGGAATGCGATGCTCCGGAATCAAACAACACTCTAGCAGGGGTGTGGTTGACAGAAAACATACCCAGCACAACATCTGGTGCTTCCTGGGCTTCTTCGGCGTTCATGTGGTAGAGGCGGCCGTTGCGGTTGTTGGGGTTGTTGGGGGCGAACTTCTTGCCGGTGGAGACACGGCGTTGCTGCTGAGCAGGGGCAGCGGTGTTGCCGGCGAGCTTGGCAAGACGCTTGGGACACTCGTTGGAGTAGTGCCCCACTACACCACACTCATAACAAGTGATAGTGCTCTTGTCCTGCTTGTTCGCAACGGGAATGGCATTGCTTCCGGTTCTGGGGGTGGTGTTGGTGTTGTTGTTGTTAGGGGCTCGGGGTGGAGCGCGGTTGTAGTTGTTGTTGTTGTTGTTGTAGTTGTTGTTGTAGCCTCCTGGCTTGGAGTTTCCTCCACTCCGGTTCTGATAACCGGGGCGAGAGTTCTGCATCGGGGGTTTGTTGTGTCTCGGAGTGAATCCTCCGCTTGAGCTAGGGCGAAACTTTTGGGGGTGGCTTGATCCACTCTGATTTGCCATGCGGCGCTTGCGGTTCTCATTGGCTTGGTTTAACTTGCCCTCCATCTGGATGGCGGAGTCAACAAGGGCTTCGAGGTCGGCGAAGGGGATGTTGACGAGGACAGTCTGCATCTCATCATGCAGTCCGTTCAGGAATCTCTCCTTCCTCTTCTCAACGGTGTCGGTCTCATCAGGGGCATACCTTGACAAGGTGAGAAACTTGTCGCGGTATTCAACCACCGTCATGCGACCTTGTTTCAGCTCACGGAATTCATCCCTCATCTTCTTGATAAGACCCGGGGGTACATGGTACTTGCTGAACTTGAGTTTGAAATCCTCCCAAGTCATGAATTGACCTCCGTTCATGGCACGGGTACTTGTCCACCAAGCGCGAGCTGGTCCAGCGAGATAGTGAGTGGCGAACAACACCTTCTCGTTGGCTTCCACTCCAGCTACCTCCAGATTGTTCTCCATAGTCTGGAGCCAATCGTCGGCGTCGAGGGGCTCCTCGGTCTTGCTAAACACCGGAGGGTTGGTGTTTTGGAAGTTCTTGAGCTTGGATCCGGGGTGGTCATGATTTCCATGGCCTTGGTTGGCGATGTTCTGCAAGGCGATGAGGTTGGCTTGGCGTTCGGCTCTTTCGGTTTCCCGGTCTGCAAGCAGGGTTTGCAGAAGTTGCATCATCGCGTCGTTGGTGCGATTCGGAGGGGCCATCTGAAGATATAGAAGATCATGAGATAAGAGGGAACATTCTATGGTTCATTTTGGTTAAGTTTGAAAAACATTTGAAAACTTGTAATCTTTTCATGACAAACATAACATTCATTCATTCATGCAACACATAGTACAAACTACACACATACTCCAATGGTTTTAAGAACCATTCTCATGCTACGATACAAAGGACGGGATACAACTCACACCTACTATAAGTGAACTAGTGCAACTACTCCTCATCATCGATATCGATCGGGACGTAGTCATCGGGTCCTGCCTCCAGGAACTCGTAGTCCTCCTCCTCGGTGTTCTCGTCCTCCTCAAAGTCATCGTCATCGCTCAGAAAGGCGTCTCCTCCCTGAATATCGATGCCTCCATCGTCATCCTCCAGCTGACGAATCTGATCCTCCTGGGCCTTGACAGTGGCCTCAAGTGACGCGATCCGGGCGCGAAGGCGGCGAATCGTAGCGTCCTTCTTGGCACGCTGCTGGCGAAGGCTTCTGCGGTCGTTGTTGAGTAGCTTGATCGCCTCACCCTGCTCGGTGATGTGAGCATGGGTCTGGTTCGCGTAAGCGCGAGAGGCGTCGAGGTCCCTCTGAGTCTGGTAGAGCATGAAGTCCAAGTGATCCACATGGTGCCTCAACTGGGGGTGCAGTGGCACATCCATGGGTCTTCCGTCAGAGTTACGCCTCGCGAGATGCGCAAAGCGTTCCTCACGAAGTGCTTCCGCATTCTGTCCGCACAGACGAGCAAGTGCTTCCTGAAGAGCACGTGCAAGCCCGTCGAGCCAGTTGCTTTCCCTGAAAGAGAAAAGGATCCTCTCCGAGGTGGGAGGCTCCAGCTTGCCCCTCAAGTCGGCAGTGATAATCCACTGCAGTTCCCCTCCCGGCTGGTCGTCCACCTGAATCCCGTGAAACTCGGGGTGTGGGCGGCCAAGGTGATCCGACAGGGAGTCGAGGTCATGCTCGAAGATCAAGCTTCCTCCGTTTCCAAGCTGGTAAAACTTGGTGTTGATGGGTTCATTCGGCTCCATCTGAAAGAGAATTGGATGAGTAAGTTAGAGAGTGCAAAGTGTGGCAAAGTTTTAAGTTGATTCAAATAAGATAGAACATGATTCATCAAATTTTGGCAAAGTCTCAAAGACAAGAGTGTAGTAAATTTTCACAAATAATTTCTTTCATTTGATTTCAAAGTTAAATTTTTCAGAACGCCCATTCTAACTAAGGTCTTCTAAGGTCAAACAATGGCTCTGATACCAACTTGTCAACACCCGGATTTTTAAGTCCGAATGCCTATTATGTCATACATCGCAATCCCAGGAATATTGTTGTTGCGAGGCATAATAGTTAAGTATCACAGTCATCATTCATTACAAACCATAAGTCTTACAAATTTGGAATCACATGATCCATATTACATGAATAGTTGATCTATCGATCAACGAACAAACACAAGTTCATAGTTCAACATAGCGGAAGCGTAAGATACAAGGACTCTCTAGTCCACAGGCCAACGCTTGACGTCGGAAGGCGCTTAGTTGTCGTAGGCGTCCTGCTGGTCATCTCCTTGGTCATCTTCATACTCTGGCCATTTGAATAGCCAGGGACAAAGCCGTGAGTACGTTGAGTACTCGCAAACTAATACTAATGTAAGTACTAGACATTCTAGTATGGTTTGCTAAGCTCTAGTTTATTTGCATAAAGCCAGTTTTAGTTCACAAAGTTTTGAGAAAAGCTTACTCAAGTGCTAACTAACTCAAGTGGGAACATTAGTGTCATTCCCACCATTCAAGTGGTGATTTCAATTCAATCCACCACAAGTCATTTCACCATCATCCTTTTCAACATCATTTTCAAAGATATGACATCGGAAACTGTATGGCCTTTCCAACCGTCCGTAACCGTGGACGCGGCTATTCGAATAGGTTTACACTCTGCAGAGGTTGCACACTTGTGCCACAACATTTGATTTCATCCGTCGGGATTTCCCCGAATCATCGTAACACAGTACGCGGATCATCAACCATAACCTTTCACTTACGAATCCTAGTATGAGCACCTCTCCCCATGAGCTTGGCCTCCCAGTGAAGAACAGTCAGCCTGGGAACTGCACAGGGCTTGGGCCGGACATTCACCTCATTTCGCATCATATCGTATCGTTTCTTTTGTGGTAGAGGCAGCTTTCGGCATAACCCCGATGACGCTTGTTTAGAGGGAACCCATACTAAGACGCATAAACTTCCAGTTAAGCCCTACCCATAATCAGGTATTGTGGGGGTACTTAATAATTGGAAAGGTATCGCATTCAAACCAACATCATGTTTTATCAAAAATCACTATCTTCTCTTGGTCATATTCACCTTCAAAAATCATTCAATGGAATGCATCTTCATTCCAAGGTTTCAAAATCCTTTCAAATTCACATAGTTCCCATCTAGAGTAGTCAAGTTTTAATTCATTAGCACTAGCTCTAATTCATGAGGGGTGCTAACTTGCTTTGCTTGGAAAGACTAACTCACTACTCTAGTACTCAACTTGTACTTTGACCAAAGTTAACTATAAAAGTAACTCATTTAGAAAACAAGTAAAAACTTGTAAAGTAAAAACTTGGGATGGGTTCATATAAGAAAAGATAAGAAACATGGTGCCTTGCCCCAAGGGGCTTTGCACTTTGCAAGAATATTAGCTTGCCTTGGTAGTTCTCAAACTGTTCCTCCTCTTCCTCCTGGTAGCAACCTTCTTCTTCGGCGTACTCTCCGGTGCTACCGTCTAAATTTGAATACGAGTATAATTACTCACTAATTCAATGGCTATTCCACACATCACAAATAAACACACAAACTACTCTATGCACACAAAATAAATAAACTAGGGTGCATGGGTTGTGGGATTTAACTAGAACTTGTATTCCATATGTAAATGATAGTTTCCATAGGGTTCTTGAGAAATAATTTCCTCTCATTGAAATCTTCTTAAGATTTAATTTCTCCAACAATCATGGATGAACTCATATTGACCTAAGTCAAATGTTCATCATCATCATTTGGGAAAATGATTTAAATGAGGTGGATCACCTCATACCATTTAAATAACACTACCTTTGATTTAAATCTCAAGTAATTCATATAAGAGAGTTTGGAACCAGGGGTCCAAACATCCCATGAATCCATGTGAGACAAGTTTAAATGAAGTGTAAGACTTCACACAATTTAACTTTAATAGTTTTGGATAATATCAACTAGTTAAACTAGCCATAATATCCATTCATTAAACCATGGCATGATCATACAAAGTGACCACACCATTTTATTGCATAAACAATTAGTGTAAGTCAAATGTGAGCTATTAGAGTTGGAATTAACTTAATATCTATTTTGGTTGATTTTTAAGAATTATTTGAATAGGGAAAAGTCCCTGTCTTGTTATTTTTGTCACATTAATTCTACAAAGAATTTGACCATGAGGCCAGTGGCATGTTGTAGAGAATTTCAGTGGCTTTCTAACAATATAAAATTCACTAATTTTGGTTTAGCCAATTTGGAACTATTTAATTTCAAAGTTTGGGCAGTATTGAAATGGATTTGTAATAATTAAACTGGATTTGAAATTAACGGGCCGGCGGGAAAAGCTATTGGGCCAATTCATTTAAACAGGCCCACGGCCAGCCCACCACGCGTCTGTGCCCGCGTGGGCTGCCTGACAGGGTCCGCCTGTCAGCGGCGTTTAAACCCGAAACGGTAAGTTTCAACGTGGGTCGTTGGATTAGAATTGGATCGAACGGCACAGGGCCATCGTCATCTCCGGCGAGATGCAGGGAGGTTGGCGGCGAGGGCAGGGGGTCGGAGAGCTTACGGCGGCTCCAGCTAGGGTTGGCAGTGTGCGCGGGGAAGGTGTAGACGACGGCGAAGCTCCAGGTACTGGCGGCGTCTCCTGGATCGGCTTCAATCGACGGCGAGCTTCCGCGGCGTCCGGCGGCAGTGAGGTGGCGATTGGGTGGCTACGGCGGTGAATGTCGATGGTGGAGTGGCTCAGGCGGTCGAGTGAGAAGAGGGGAGTGTGCTGGTGTGCTCAATTCGACGAACGGAGCTCTCCTTTTATAGGCGAGCGAGTGACCGTGAGGGCTGCGGCGAGGTCGACATGCTCGCGGCGATTCCGGCGAGCGGTTGGGCTAGGCGAGGGTGCTGTCGGGTTCTCCTCGTCCAGGCGAAGCTAGGGGTGGTGCTGGCTTGGTCGGGGGACGTCTGGTTGGGTCGCATTTCTTCCGGGCATGTCGCGGCAGTGGCGGGATCTTCTTCCCCGTCTACGGCGGCGGCGGTCCAGGGTCTGGTCGTGGCCATGTCTGGCGGCGTCGTGGTGGCGCGGCGAGACGAACGGTGAAGGAAAGGGGTCCAGGCGAGGCACAGGGTGGCGAGGCGGCGCGTGTCCGCGGTGCGCGCGTCGGCCGACAAGCACGGCATGGCCATGCCGCTCCTGTCGCACGTGGGCGTCGCGGGCGCGTTCTGGCCAGGGCGATGTGGTCCACCTCTCGACGATCGGCGATCACCGGCGTGTTCAGGGGACCAAGGGGAGCATAGTGGGCATGGTGGTCGAGGCCACGGTGGAGAGAAGAGAGGGGAGGGTGAGGCTCATGGCCATGGCCGGCATGGTGGTGGCTTGAGCATTCATGGCCCTCCTCTAGGCTTGCTATTGGGTGTGCTAGAGGTAGAAGGGATCAGGGGACAAGGTGGAGTAGGTTGGGGCAGTAGGGTTAGGCCAAAACTATTGACACTAGTGTTTTTGATTTGTTCCATATTTGCACAAATGCAATTTTGTCCAAATTTGAAATAATTCAAAAGGTGAAAGTTTTTGAAATGTGAGTGTTGATATTAGTTGTAAATGACCAGAGGTGATTGGAGGTGGTGGTGGAAAAATTTGAATTCAAAGATTGGCCAAAATGGCTAAGTGGAGATTGTTGAACATGTTAAAATGTTGCAACTTTGGATGAGCATAGCTAATGATCAAAGATGAATTTGGCAGGGTGATCTTCATCAAAGTTGTTCACCTTGATGTTGACTTTGAAATGGTGCAAGGAGTTAGCAAGAATTGGTTTGGGAAAATTGAATTGCAGGGGCTCAAAGTGGTGATCAGACTATAATTGTCAAAATTGACCATTATCACATGTGAGGGTTTTGTGTTTGAGATTCATTTGAATTGTGAATCTTTGATTCCAAAAGTTGTAATAAGTGTTTAATTACATTATTCAACTAGTGGTGAAGACCAAATAGGTCTAGGGTCAAAATTTATAAAAATGCCATAGAGCATATGTGAGGGTTTTTAGGGTTTTTCAATTATTGGAATTTCTTCCTCTTTGATTTATTTGGTTGGTGATCTTCATATGATCACTCTAGGGTTTTAGAGCATATCAAATACAAGTAATAACAATCATCATGGCATATCACTCAAATGCACAAGTCCTATGCATGGTACTATATGCAAAAAGAAAAGTTTTTGTTGGTTTGAAATTTTGCTTTCTGGAATCCTCTGACTTTCTTTTTATTGAAATTTGGGGTGTTACATTATCAAGAAGCTTTGTTGCTTCACCAAGAGTGATGGACATAAAGGTACCTCCAGTAGCTGAATCCAATAAATTCCGCGAAGAAAAATTTAGTCCTGCATAGAAGGTTTGGATGATCATCCAAGTAGTCAGTCCATGGGTTGGGCAATTTTTAACCAGAGATTTCATTCTTTCCCAAGCTTGAGCAATATGTTCAGTATCTAATTGTTTAAAATTCATTATGCTACTCCTCAAAGATATAATTTTAGCAGGGGGATAATATCTACCAATAAAAGCATCCTTGCATTTAGTCCATGAATCAATACTATTCTTAGGCAGAGATAGCAACCAATCTTTAGCTCTTCCTCTTAATGAGAAAGGGAACAATTTTAGTTTAATAATATCACCATCTACATCTTTATACTTTTGCATTTCACATAATTCAACAAAATTATTAAGATGGGCAGCAGCATCATCAGAACTAACACCAGAAAATTGCTCTCGCATAACAAGATTCAGTAAAGCAGGTTTAATTTCAAAGAATTCTGCTGTAGTAGCAGGTGGAGCAATAGGTGTGCATAAGAAATCATTATTATTTGTAGTTGTGAAGTCACACAACTTAGTATTTTCAGCGTTGGCCATTTTAGCAACAGTAAATAAAGCAAACTAGATAAAGTAAATGCAAGTAAACTAATTTTTTTGTGTTTTTGATATAGCAAACAAGATAGCAAATAAAGTAAAACTAGCAACTAATTTTTTTGTATTTTGATTTAGTGCAGCAAACAAAGTAGTAAATAAAACTAAGCAAGACAAAAACAAAGTAAAGAGATTGAGAAGTGGAGACTCCCCTTGCAGCGTGTCTTGATCTCCCCGGCAACGGCGCCAGAAAATATGCTTGATGGCGTGTAACTCACACGTTCGTTGGGAACCCCAAGAGGAAGGTATGATGCGCACAGCAGCAAGTTTTCCCTCAGAAAGAAACCAAGGTTTATCGAACCAGGAGGAGCCAAGAAGCACGTTGAAGGTTGATGGCGGCGGGATGTAGTGCGGCGCAACACCAGGGATTCCGGCGCCAACGTGGAACCTGCACAACACAACCAAACTACTTTGCCCCAACGAAACAGTGAGGTTGTCAATCTCACCGGCTTGCTGTAACAAAGGATTAACCGTATTGTGTGGAAGATGATTGTTTGCAGAAAACAGTAGAACAAGTATTGCAGTAGATTGTATTTCAGTAAAGAGAATTGGACCGGGGTCCACAGTTCACTAGAGGTGTCTCTCCCATAAGATAAACAGCATGTTGGGTGAACAAATTACAGTTGGGCAATTGACAAATAAAGAGAGCATGACCATGCACATACATATCATGATGAGTATAGTGAGATTTAATTGGGCATTACGACAAAGTACATAGACCGCCATCCAACTGCATCTATGCCTAAAAAGTCCACCTTCAGGTTATCATCCGAACCCCCTCCAGTATTAAGTTGCAAAGCAACAGACAATTGCATTAAGTATGGTGCGTAATGTAATCAACAACTACATCCTTAGACATAGCATCAATGTTTTATCCCTAGTGGCAACAGCACAACACAACCTTAGAACTTTCTATCACTGTCCCAGGTGTCAATGCAGGCATGAACCCACTATCGAGCATAAATACTCCCTCTTGGAGTTACAAGCATCTACTTGGCCAGAGCATCTACTAGTAACGGAAAGCATGCAAGATCATAAACAACACATAGATATAACTTTGATAATCAACATAACAAGTATTCTCTATTCATCGGATCCCAACAAACGCAACATATAGAATTACAGATAGATGATCTTGATCATGTTAGGCAGCTCACAAGATCCGACAATGATAGCACAATGGGGAGAAGACAACCATCTAGCTACGCTATGGACCCATAGTCCAGGGGTAGACTACTCACACATCACACCGGAGGTGACCATGGCGGCGTAGAGTCCTCGGAGATGATTCCCCTCTCCGGCAGGGTGCCGGATCCTGGATCCCCCGAGATGGGATCGGCGTTGGCGGCGTCTCTGGAAGGTTTTCCGTATCGTGGCTCTCGACGGGGTTTCATCATGGAGGCTTTAAGTGGGCGGAAGGGCAAGTCGGGGAGGGTGCACGGGGCCCCAGATGACAGCGGCGCGGCCAAAGCGCCGCCCAGGGTTTGGGCACTGTGGCCCCACTTCGTTTCGTCTTCGGACTTCGGAAGCTTCGTGGAAAAATAGGCCCCTGGGCGTTGATTTCGTCCAATTCCGAGAATATTTCCTTACTAGGATTTCTGAAACCAAAAACAGCAGAAAACAGCAACTGGCACTTCGGCATCTTGTTAATAGGTTAGTTCCAGAAAATGCACGAATATGACATAAAGTGTGCATAAAACATGTAGATAACATCAATAATGTGGCATGGAACATAAGAAATTATCGATACGTCGGAGCCGTATCAGTCATCTAATGTCTTGCAAGCATATGAATGAGTTCATAAGAGACCACATACCACGGTACGAGTAAAGAGTACTTGTCAGGAGACGAGGTTGAACAAGGTATAGAGTGATACCGATGATCAAACCTCGGACAAGTAAAATATCGCGTGACAAAGGGAATTGGTATCGTATGTGAATGGTTCATTCGATCACTAAAGTCATCGTTGAATATGTGGGATCCATTATGGATCTCCAGATCCCGCTATTGGTTATTGGTCGGAGAGAGTACTCAACCATGTCCGCATAGTTCGCGAACCGTAGGGTGACACACTTAAGGTTTGATGTTGAAATGGTAGAACTTGAATATGGAATGGAGTTCGAATATTTGTTCGGAGTCCCGGATGAGATCCCGGACATCACGAGGAGTTCCGGAATGGTCCGGAGAATAAGATTCATATATAGGAAGTCATTTTATAAGATTTAAAATGATCCGGAAGGTTCTACGGAAGGTTCTAGAAGGTTCTAGAAAAGTCCGGAAGAAACCACTTTGGAAGGCGGAGTCCCAAAGGGACTCCACCACCATGGCCGGCCAACCCTAAGGGGGAGGAGTCCCAAGTGGACTCCCCTAAGGGGGCCGGCCACCCCCTCCCAAGGAAGGGTGGGAATCCCACCTCTAGTGGGAGTCCTAGCTTGGGTAGGTTTCATGTGATATGGAAGGTTTTGGTTTGGGGTCTTATTCGAAGACTTGTAGACCAACTCTTGGGTGTTCCACCTATATAATGAGGGCCAAGGGGAGGGGGCCGGCCACCCCAACACCACAAGGTGGCCGCACCACCTAGATGGCCGGCGCCCCCTCTCCCCAAACCCTAGCCGCCCCACTCCTCCTTCTTCCCCGCACGCTTAGCGAAGCTCCGCCGGGATTCTCCACCACCACCGACACCACGCCGTCGTGCTGTCGGATTCAAGAGGAGCTACTACTTCCGCTGCCCGCTGGAACGGGGAGGTGGACGTCGTCTTCATCAACAACCGAACGTGTGACCGAGTACGGAGGTGCTGCCCGTTCGTGGCGCCATGATCAAGATCTTCTACGCGCTTTTGCAAGCGGCAAGTGAACGTCTACCGCAGCAACAAGAGCCTCATCTTGTAGGCTTTGGAATCTCTTCAAGGGTGAGACTCGATAATCCCCTCGTTGCTACCGTCTTCTAGATTGCATCTTGGCTTGGATTGCGTGTTCGCGGTAGGAAATTTTTTGTTTTCTATGCAACGAATCACTACAGTGGTATCAGAGCCGTGTCTATGCATAGATGGTTGCACGAGTAGAACACAATGGTTTTGTGGGCGTTGATGCTCTTGTTATCTTTAGTTTGAGTACTTTGCATCTTTGTGGCATAGTGGGATGAAGCGGCTCGGACTAACTTTACATGACCGCGTTCATGAGACTTGTTCCTCGTTCGACATGCAACTTGTATTGCATAAGAGGCTTTGCGGGTGTCTGTCTCTCCTACTATAGTGAAGATTCAATTTACTCTTCTATTGACAACATTAGTATCAACGTTGTGGTTCATGTTCGTAGGTAGATTAGATCTCTCTCGAAAACCCTAAACCACGTAAAATATGCAAACCAAATTAGAGACGTCTAACTTGTTTTTGCAGGGTTTGGTGATGTGATATGGCCATAATGTGATGATGAATATGTATGAGATGATCATTATTGTATTGTGGCAACCGGCAGGAGCCTTATGGTTGTCTTTAAATTTCATGTTGAGTAGTATTTCAAAGTAGTTGTAATAGTTGCTACATGGAGGACAATCATGAAGACGGCGCCATTGACCTTGACGCTACGCCGACGATGATGGAGATCATGCCCGAAGATGATGGAGATCATGTCCGTGCTTTGGAGATGAAGATCAAAGGCGCAAAGACAAAAGGGCCATATCATATCACATATGAACTGCATGTGATGTTAATCCTTTTATGCATCTTATTTTGCTTAGATCGCGACGGTAGCATTATAAGATGATCCCTCACTAAAATCTCAAGATAATAAAGTGTTCATCCTTAGTAGCACCGTTGCCAAGACTTGTCGTTTCGAAGCATCTCGTGATGATCGGGTGTGATAGAATCAACAAGTGCATACAACGGGTGCAAGACAGTTTTGCACATGCGGATACTAAGGTGGCCTTGACGAGCCTAGCATGTACAGACATGGTCTCGGAACACGTGATACCGAAAGGTAGAGCATGAATCATATGGTTGATATGATGAACACTTTGAGTGTTCGCCATTGAAATTACACCTTGTCTCGTGATGATCGGACTTAGGTGTGGTGGATTTGGTTCGTGTGATCACTAAGACAATGCGAGGGATATTGTTTTGAGTGGGAGTTCACCTAGATTTTTAATTATGTTGAATTAAAATTTGAACTCAATTTGTCATAAACTTAGTCTAAACTTTTGCAAATATATGTTGTAGAGATGGCGTCCCCAATCAATTTTAACCAGTTCCTAGAGAAAGAAAAGCTTAAGAGCAACGGTAGCAACTTCACCGACTGGTTCCGTCATGTGAGGATCTTCCTCTCTGGCGGAAATCTGCAATTTGTGCTTGATGCACCGCTAGGTGACCCTCCTGCAGAAACTGAAACCGATGAAGTAAAGAATGTTTACGCGACTCGGAAAACTCGGTACTCTCAAGTTCAGTGTGCCCTCCTGTGCAGTCTGGAAGCCGATCTTCAAAAACGTTTTGAGCACCACGATCCTCATGAGTTGGTCAATGAGCTGAAAGCTATATTTGAGACTCATGCGGCCGTGGAATGCTATGAAGCATCGAAACACTTCTTCAGCTGCATGATGGAAGAAGGCAGCTCCGTTAGTGAGCACATGCTCGCCATGACCGGGCATGCGAAGAAACTCAGTGACTTGGGAATAGTGATTCCTAATAGACTGGGGATTAATCGTGTCCTTCAATCACTGCCACCAAGTTACAAGAACTTTGTGATGAACTACAATATGCAGAACATGAACAAGGAGTTACCTGAACTCTTTGGCATGCTAAAAGCTGCTGAGATTGAGATCAAGAAAGAGCACCAAGTGTTGATGGTCAACAAGACCACCAGTTTCAAGAAACAGGGCAAGTCTAAGGGAAAATTCAAGAAGGGTGGCAAGAAAGCTGCCACGCCTCCTATGAAACCTAAGAACGGCCCTAAGCCTGATGCTGAGTGCTATTACTGCAAGGAGAAGGGACACTGGAAGCGTAATTGCTCCAAGTATCTGGCTGATCTGAAGAGCGGCCTTGTCAAGAAAAAGAAAGAAGGTATATCTGATATACATGTTATAGATGTTTATCTCACTGGTTCTCGTTCTAGTACCTGGGTATTTGATACTGGTTCGGTTGCTCATATTTGTAACTCGAAACAGGAACTAAAGAATAAACGAAGACTACTGAAAGATGAAGTGACGATGCGCGTTGGAAACGGATCCAAAGTCGATGTGATCGCTGTCGGCACACTTCCTCTACATCTACCTTCGGGATTAGTTTTAAGCCTAAATAATTGTTATTTTGTACCCGCGTTGAGCATGAACATTATATCTGGATCTTGTTTAATGCAAGACGGTTATTCATTCAAGTCTGAGAATAATGGTTGTTCTATTTTTATGAATAATATCTTTTATGGTCGAGCACCTGAAAAGAATGGCTTATTTCTGTTAGATCTCGATAGTAGTGATACGCATATACATAACATTGATGCTAAGCGAATTAAATTGAATGATAATTCTACTTATATGTGGCACTGTCGTCTTGGTCATATTGGAGTGAAACGCATGAAGAAACTCCATACTGATGGATTACTTGAATCACTTGACTTTGAGTCACTTGATAGATGCGAAGCATGTCTAATGGGAAAAATGACTAAGACTCCATTTTCTGGTATGATGGAGCGAGCTACTGACTTATTGGAAATCATACATACCGATGTGTGCGGACCAATGAGCGTAGCATCGCGCGGTGGTTATCGTTATGTTCTAACCTTCACAGATGATCTGAGTAGATATGGGTATATCTATTTCATGAAACATAAATCCGAAACTTTCGAGAAGTTTAAGGAATTCCAAAGTGAAGTAGAAAATCAACGTAACAAGAAGATTAAATTTCTACGATCTGATCGTGGAGGTGAATATCTGAGTTATGAGTTTGGCATGCATTTAAAGAAATGCGGAATACTTTCACAATTGACACCGCCGGGAACACCACAACGAAACGGTGTGTCCGAACGTCGTAATCGAACTCTCTTAGATATGGTTCGTTCTATGATGTCTCTTACTGATTTGCGTTATCATTTTGGAGTTATGCATTAGAGACAGCCGCATTCACTTTAAATAGAGCACCATCAAAATCCGTAGAAACGACACCGTATGAATTATGGTTTAATAAGAAACCTAAGCTGTCGTTCCTTAAAGTTTGGGGTTGCGAAGCCTATGTAAAGAAGTTACAACCGGACAAGCTAGAACCCAAAGCGGAGAAATGCGTCTTCATAGGATACCCTAAGGAAACTATAGGGTACACTTTCTATCACAAATCCGAAGGCAAAATCTTTGTTGCCAAGAACGGAACCTTTCTTGAGAAAGAATTTCTCACTAAAGAAGTGACTGGAAGAAAAGTAGAACTCGATGAGATTGATGAATCTATACTCGTTGATCAGAGTAGCGCAGTACCGGAAGTTGTACCTGTACCGCCTACACCGGCAACAGAGGAAGCTAATGATAATGATCATGAAACTTCGAACGAGGAAACTACTGAACCTCGCAGATCGACAAGGGAACGTGCCACTCCTGATTGGTATGATCCTTGTCTAAATGTCATGATTGTGGACAACAATGATGAGGACCCTGCGACGTATGAAGAAGCGATGATGAGCCCAGATTCCAACAAATGGCAAGAAGCCATGAAATCCGAAATGGGATCCATGTATGATAACAAAGTATGGACTTTGGTAGACTTACCTGATAGCCGCAAGGCTGTCGAGAATAAATGGATCTTCAAGAGAAAAACAGATGCTGATGGTAATATTACTGTCTATAAAGCTCGACTTGTCGCAAAGGGTTTCCGACAAATTCAAGGAGTTGACTACGATGAGACTTTCTCACCTGTAGCGAAGCTAAAATCTGTGAGGATTTTGTTAGCAATAGCTGCATTTTTCGATTATGAGATTTGGCAGATGGATGTCAAAACGGCGTTCCTTAATGGAGACATTGAGGAAGAGTTGTATATGGTACAACCCAAAGGTTTTGTCGATCCTAAAAATGCTGACAAAGTATGCAAACTTCAGCGTTCAATCTATGGACTGAAGCAAGCATCAAGAAGTTGGAACCGACGCTTTGATAAGGTGATCAAAGACTTCGGGTTTATACAGTGTCATGGAGAGGCCTGTATTTACAAGAAAGTGAGTGGGAGCTCTGTAGCATTCCTGATATTATATGTAGATGACATATTATTGATTGGGAATGATATAGAACTATTAAGCAGTGTAAAAGGTTATTTGAATAATAGTTTTTCAATGAAAGACCTTGGTGAAGCATCGTATATATTAGGCATCAAGATTTATAGAGATAGATCAAGACGCCTAATAGGGCTATCACAGAGTACATACCTGGACAAGATTCTAAAGAAGTTTAGAATGGACGAAAGTAAGAAAGGTTTCTTACCTATGTTACCAGGCAAGGTCTTGAGTAAGACTCAAGGACCGGCTACGGCAGAAGAAAGAGAAAGGATGAGTAATATCCCCTATGCCTCGGCAGTAGGATCTATCATGTATGCCATGCTATGTACTAGACCGGATATAGCACATGCTGTTAGTTTGACTAGCAGATATCAAAGTGATCCAGGAATGGAACACTGGACAGCGGTCAAGAATATCCTGAAGTACTTGAAAAGAACTAAGGATATGTTTCTTTGTTATGGAGGTGACCAAGAGCTCGTTGTAAGCGGTTACACCGATGCAAGTTGGAACACTGATCCTGATGACTCTAAGTCACAGTCTGGGTATGTGTTTATATTGAATGGTGCTGCAGTAAGATGGGCAAGCTCGAAGCAGTGCATGGTGGTGAAGTCTTCAATAGAATCAGAGTACATAGCGGCTTCAGAGGCTTCATCAGAAGCGGTATGGATGAAGAGGTTCATTGTAGAGCTCGGTGTGGTTCCTAGTGCATTGGACCCACTAGTCATATATTGTGACAACATGGGTGCCATCGCCAATGCACAAGAACCAAGGTCACACAAGAGGCTGAAGCATATCAAGCTGCGTTACCACTCGATTCACGAGTACATCGAAGATGGAGAAGTAAATATTTGCAAAGTACACACTGATCTGAATGTAGCAGATCCGTTGACTAAAGCTCTCCCTAGGGCAAAGCATGACCAACACCAGAATGCCATGGGTGTTAGGTATATTACAATGTAATCTAGATTATTGACTCTAGTGCAAGTGGGAGACTGAAGGAGATATGCCCAAGAGGCAATAATAAAAGTGGTTATTATATATCTTTATGTTTATGATAAATGTTTATATACCATGATATAATTGTATTAACCGAAACATTGATACATGTGTGATATGTAAACAACAAAGAGTCCCTAGTATGCCTCTTAACTAGCTTGTTGATTAATGGATGATTAGTTTCATAATCATGAACATTGGATGTTATTAATAACAAGGTTATATCATTGTATGAATGATGTAATGGACACACCCAATTAAGCGTAGCATAAGATCACGTCATTAAGTTATTTGCTATAAGCTTTCGATACATAGTTACCTAGTCCTTATGACCATGAGATCATGTAAATCACTTATACCGGAAAGGTACTTTGATTACATCAAACGCCACTACGTAAATGGGTGGTTATAAAGGTGGGATTAAGTATCCGGAAAGTATGAGTTGAGGCATATGGATCAACAGTGGGATTTGTCCATCCCGATGACGGATAGATATACTCTGGGCCCTCTCGGTGGAATGTCGTCTAATGTCTTGCAAGCATATGAATGAGTTCATAAGAGACCACATACCACGATACGAGTAAAGAGTACTTGTCAGGAGACGAGGTTGAACAAGGTATAGAGTGATACCGATGATCAAACCTCGGACAAGTAAAATATCGCGTGACAAAGGGAATTGGTATCGTATGTGAATGGTTCATTCGATCACTAAAGTCATCGTTGAATATGTGGGAGCCATTATGGATCTCCAGATCCCGCTATTGGTTATTGGTCGGAGAGAGTACTCAACCATGTCCGCATAGTTCGCGAACCGTAGGGTGACACACTTAAGGTTTGATGTTGAAATGGTAGAACATGAATATGGAATGGAGTTCGAATATTTGTTCGGAGTCCGGATGAGATCCCGGACATCACGAGGAGTTTCGGAATGGTCCGGAGAATAAGATTCATATATAGGAAGTCATTTTATAAGATTTAAAATGATCCGGAAGGTTCTACGGAAGGTTCTAGAAGGTTCTAGAAAAGTCCGGAAGAAACCACTTTGGAAGGCGGAGTCCCAAAGGGACTCCACCACCATGGCCGGCCAACCCTAAGGGGGAGGAGTCCCAAGTGGACTCCCCTAAGGGGGCCGGCCACCCCCTCCCAAGGAAGGGTGGGAATCCCACCTCTAGTGGGAGTCCTAGCTTGGGTAGGTTTCATGTCATATGGAAGGTTTTGGTTTGGGGTCTTATTCGAAGACTTGTAGACCAACTCTTGGGTGTTCCACCTATATAATGAGGGCCAAGGGGAGGGGGCCGGCCACCCCAACACCACAAGGTGGCCGCACCACCTAGATGGCCGGCGCCCCCTCTCCCCAAACCCTAGCCGCCCCACTACTCCTTCTTCCCCGCACGCTTAGCGAAGCTCTGATACATCTCCGACGTATCGATAATTTCTTATGTTCCATGCCACATTATTGATAATAACTACATGTTTTATATACATTTTATGTCATATTTATGCGTTTTCCGGAACTAACCTATTGACGAGATGCCGAAAGGCCAGTTGCTGTTTTCTGCTGTTTTTGGTTTCAGAAATCCTAGTAAGGAAATATTTTCAGAATCGACGAAATCAACGCCAAAGATCTTAGAATCCCGGAAGCATCCGAACACCGAGAGTCGCCGGGGGGCCACGGCCGGACCATAGGCCGGCGCGGCCTAGGGGTGGCCCGTGCCCCCCTATGGTGTCGTCGCCTCGTTGACCTTCTGACGCTGCCTCTTCGCCTATTTAAGCCCCTCGACCTAAAACCTCGAGACGGAAAAGCCACGGTACGAGAAACCATCCAGAGCCGCCGCCATCGCGAAGCCAAGATCTGGGGGACAGGAGTCTGTTCGGCACGCCGCCGGACGGGGAAGTGCCCCGGAAGGCTCCTCCATCGACACCACCGCCATCTCCATCAACGCTTGTCTCCCATGAGGAGGGAAGTTCTCCATCGAGGCTCGGGGCTGTACGGTAGCTATGTGGTTCATCTCTCTCCTATGTACTTCAATACAATAATCTCATGAGCTGCCTTACATGATTGAGATTCATATGATGATGCTTGTAATCTAGATGTCATTATGCTAGTCAAGTGAATTTTACTTATGTGATCTCCGGAGACTCCTTGTCCCACGTGTGTAAAGGTGACAGTGTGTGCACCGTGTGGGTCTCTTAGGCTATATTTCACAGAATACTTATTCACTGTTATGAATGGCATAGTGAAGTGCTTATTTATATCTCTTTATGATTGCAATGTGTTTTGTATCACAATTTATCTATGTGCTACTCTAGTGATGTTATTAAAGTAGTTTTATTCCTCCTGCACGGTGTAATGGTGACAGTGTGTGCATCGTGTTAGTACTTGGCGTAGGCTATGATTGTGATCTCTTGTAGATTATGAAGTTAACTATTGCTATGATAGTATTGATGTGATCTATGCCTCCTTTCGTAGCGTGAAGGTGACAGTGTGCATGCTACGTTAGTACTTGGTTTAGTTGTGTTGATCTGTCGTGCACTCTAAGGTTATTTAAATATGAACATTGAATATTGTGGAGCTTGTTAACTCCGGCATTGAGGGTTCGTGTAATCCTACACAGTTAGTGGTGTTCATCATCCAACAAGAGGGTGTAGAGTATGCATTTATCTATTCTGTTATGTGATCAAAGTTGAGAGTGTCCACTAGTGAAAGTCTAATCCCTAGGCCTTGTTCCTAAATACTGCTATCGCTGCTTGTTACTGTTTTACTGCGTTACTACTGCTGCATTACTACCGCTTGTTTACTGTCCTGGGCAAAGCACTTTTCTGGTGCCGTTGCTACTACTTATTTATACCACCTGTATTTCACTATCTCTTCGCTGAACTAGTGCACCTATTAGGTGTGTTGGGGACACAAGAGACTTCTTGCTTTGTGGTTGCAGGGTTGCATGAGAGGGATATCTTTGACCTCTTCCTCCCTGAGATCGATAAACCTTGGGTGATCCACTTAAGGGAAAACTTGCTGCTGTTCTACAAACCTCTGCTCTTGGAGGCCCAACACTGTCTACAGGAAAAGGAGGGGGCGTAGACATCAAGCTATTTTCTGGCGCCGTTGCCGGGGAGGAAAGGTAAAAGGCACTCATACTTCGGTTCCAGGTAGTACTTTCTGGCGCCATTGTGTTTGTGCTCGAAGCTATTTCCTTTAGATCCTGCAATTGCATCTTTTTGTTTCTTGTTTACACTAGTTAGGCATAATGGAAAACAACAAAAATATGAGAGATCTTTATGAACTTTATCTTGAATTAGGACATGATGTGTTTGAAGAGAGAATTAAAAAACCCATGGAACTTTATATGCATGCTAATGGGAATGTTGTTAATATGAATGCTTTGAACACTATTGTTGCTAATGCTATGGAAAATTCTAAGCTTGGGGAAGCTGGCTTTGATGAGCATGATCTTTTTAGTCCCCCGGGCATGGAGGAGAAAATTTACTTTGATGATACTTTACCTCCTATTTATGATGATTATAATGATAGTAGTCTTTTGTTACCACCTGTTATGGAGGATAAATTTGAATATGATTACAATATGCCTCCTATATTTGATGATGAGAATAATAGTGATAGCTACTTTGTTGAATTTGCTCCCACTACAACTAATAAAATTGATTATGCTTATGTGGAGAGTAATAATTTTATGCATGAGACTCATGATAAGAATGCTTTATGTGATAGTTATATTGTTGAGTTTGCTCATGATGCTACTGAAAGTTATTATGAGAGAGGAAAATATGGTTGTAGAAATTTTTATGTTACTAAAATGCCTCTCTATGTGCTGAAATTTTTGAAGTTGCACTTATTTTATCTTCCTATGCTTGTTACTTTGCTCTTCATGAACTTGTTTATTTACAAGATTCCTTTTAATAGGAAACATGTTAGGCTTAAATTTGTTTTGAATTTGCCTCTTGATGCTCTCTTTTGCTTCAACTACTATTTCTTGCGAGTGCATCATTAAAACTGCTGAGCCCATCTTAATGGCTATAAAGAAAGAACTTCTTGGGAGATAACCCATGTGTTATTTTGCTACAGTACTTTGTTTTATATTTGTGTCTTGGAAGTTGTTTACTACTGTAGCAACCTCTCCTTATCTTAGTTTTGTGTTTCGTTGTGCCAAGTAAAGTCGTTGATAGTAAGGTTCATACTAGATTTGGATTACTGCGCAGAAACAGATTTCTTTGCTGTCACGAATCTGGGAAAAATTCTCTGTAGGTAACTTAGAAAATTATGCCAATTTACGTGAGTGATCCTCAGATATGTACGCAACTTTCATTCAATTTGAGCATTTTCATTTGAGCAAGTCTGGTACCTCAATAAAATTCGTCAACACAAACTGTTCTGTTTTGACAGATTCTGCCTTTTATTTCGCATTGCCTGTTTTGTTATGTTCGATGGATATTTCGATTCCATTGACTTTCAGTAGCTTTGTGCAATGTCCAGAAGTGTTAAAAATGATTATGTCACCTCTGAACATGAATATTTTGATTGTGCACTAACTCTCTAATGAGTTGTTCTAAGTTTGGTGCGGAGGAAGTTTTCAAGGATCAAGAGAGGGAGATGATACAACATGATCAAGGAGAGTGAAAGCTCTAAGCTTGGGGATGCCCGGTGGTTCACCCCTGCATATATCAAGAAGACTCAAGCGTCTAAGCTTGGGGATGCCTAAGGCATCCCCTTCTTCATCGACAAATTATCAGGTTCCTTCTCTTGAAACTATATTTTTATTCGGTCACATCTTATGTACTTTACTTGGAGCGTCCGTGTGTTTTTGTTTTTGCTTTTGTTTGAATAAATGTTTGTGTGGGAGAGAGACACGCTCTGCTGGTTCGTATGAACACATGTGTTCTTAGCTTTTAATGTTCATGGCGAAGGTTGAATCTGCTTCGTTAATTGTTATATGGTTGGAATTGGAAAATGATACATGTAGTAATTGCTATAATGTCTTGGATAATGTGATACTTGGAAATTGTTGTGCTCATGTTTAAGCTCTTGCATCATATACTTTGCACCTATTAATGAAGAAATACATAGAGCTTGCTAAAATTTGGTTTGCATAATTGGTCTCTCTAAGGTCTAGATAATTTCTAGTAAAGAGTTTGAACAACAAGGAAGACGGTGTAGAGTCTTATAATGTTTTCAATATGTCTTTTATGTGAGTTTTGCTGCACCGGTTCATCCTTGTGTTTGTTTCAAATAGCCTTGCTAGCCTAAACCTTGTATCGAGAGGGAATACTTCTCATGCATCCAAAATCCTTGAGCCAACCACCATGCCATTTGTGTCCACCATACCTACCTACTACATGGTATTTCTCCGCCATTCCAAAGTAAATTGCTTGAGTGCTACCTTTAAAAAATTCAAAATTTATTACCTCTGATTTGTGTCAATGTTTTATAGCTCATGAGGAAGTATGTTGTGTTTATCTTTCAATCTTGTTGGGCAACTTTCACCAATGGACTAGTGGCTTCATCCGCTTATCCAATAATTTTGCAAAAAGAGCTGGCAATGGGATTCCCAATCCCAAATTAATCAAACTAAATAGACACTCCTCCATGGTATGTGATTGTTGGACGGCACCCGAAGGATTCGGTTAGCCATGGCTTGAGAAAGCAAAGGTGGGGAGGAGTGTCATCATAATAAAACTAAAATAAAAAGGCACTCCTTCATGGTATGAGATTGTTGGCGGGCACCCGAGGATTCGGTTAGCCATGGTTTGTGAAAGAAAGGTTGGAAGGAGTGCCACCCAAAAATAAAAATAATTCATGGGAGCCGCTCTTTGAAGGTTTGTCTGGCAAGGGGGTTAGAGTGCCCATTACCATTCGTTGACAACAACATACACCTCTCAAAACTTTATGCTCTCTATATGTTTTCAAAACCAAAGCTCTAGCACAAATATAGCAATCGATGCTTTCCTCTTTGAAGGGCCATTCTTTTACTTTTATTGTTGAGTCAGTTCACCTATTTCTCTCCATCTTAAGAAGCAAACACTTGTGTGAACTGTGCATTGATTCCTACATACTTGCATATTGCATTTGTTATATTACTCTATGTTGACAATATCCATGGGATATACATGTTATAAGTTGAAAGCAACCGCTGAAACTTCATCTTCCTTTGTGTTGCTTCAATACCTTTACTTTGAATTATTGCTTTATGAGTTAACTCTTATGCAAGACTTATTGATGCTTGTCTTGAAAGTACTATTCATGAAAAGTCTTTGCTATATGATTCACTTGTTTACTCATGTCATATACATTGTTTTGATCACTGCATTCACTACACATGCTTACAAATAGTATGATCAAGGTTATGATGGCATGTCACTCCAGAAATTATCTTTGTTTATCGTTTACCTGCTCGGGACGAGCAGGAACTAAGCTTGGGGATGCTGATAAGTCTCCGACGTATCGATAATTTCTTATGTTCCATGCCACATTATTGATAATAACTACATGTTTTATATACATTTTATGTCATATTTATGCGTTTTCCGGAACTAACCTATTGACGAGATGCCGAAAGGCCGTTCGTTTCTGCTGTTTTTGGTTTCAGAAATCCTAGTAAGGAAATTTTTCGGAATCGGACGAAATCAACGCCAAAGATCTTAGAATCCCCGGAAGCATCCAACAGAGAGTCGCCGGAGGGGGGCCACGGGCCCCTGCATAGGCCGGTGCGGCCTAGGGGTGGCCCGCGCCCCCCTATGGTGTCGTCGCCTCGTTGACCTTCTGACGCCGCCTCTTCGCCTATTTAAGCCCCCTCGACCTAAAACCTCGAGACGGAAAAGCCACGGTACGAGAAACCATCCAGAGCCGCCGCCATCGCGAAGCCAAGATCTGGGGGACAGGAGTCTCTATTCCGGCACGCCGCCGGGACGGGGAAGTGCCCCGAAAGGCTCCTCCATCGACACCACCGCCATCTCCATCAACGCTGCTGTCTCCCATGAGGAGGGAGTAGTTCTCCATCGAGGCTCGGGGCTGTACCGGTAGCTATGTGGTTCATCTCTCTCCTATGTACTTCAATACAATAATCTCATGAGCTGCCTTACATGATTGAGATTCATATGATGATGCTTGTAATCTAGATGTCATTATGCTAGTCAAGTGAATTTTACTTATGTGATCTCCGGAGACTCCTTGTCCCACGTGTGTAAAGGTGACAGTGTGTGCACCGTGTGGGTCTCTTAGGCTATATTTCACAGAATACTTATTCACTGTTATGAATGGCATAGTGAAGTGCTTATTTATATCTCTTTATGATTGCAATGTGTTTTGTATCACAATTTATCTATGTGCTACTCTAGTGATGTTATTAAAGTAGTTTTATTCCTCCTGCACGGTGTAATGGTGACAGTGTGTGCATCCGTGTTAGTACTTGGCGTAGGCTATGATTGTGATCTCTTGTAGATTATGAAGTTAACTATTGCTATGATAGTATTGATGTGATCTATGCCTCCTTTCGTAGTGTGAAGGTGATAGTGTGCATGCTACGTTAGTACTTGGTTTAGTTGTGTTGATCTGTCGTGCACTCTAAGGTTATTTAAATATGAACATTGAATATTGTGGAGCTTGTTAACTCCGGCATTGAGGGTTCGTACACGTTAGTGGTGTTCATCATCCAACAAGAGGGTGTAGAGTATGCATTTATCTATTCTGTTATGTGATCAAAGTTGAGAGTGTCCACTAGTGAAAGTCTAATCCCTAGGCCTTGTTCCTAAATACGCTATCGCCTTGTTTCTTGTTTCTTTGCGTTACTCTGCTGCGTTACTCTTGTTTCTTGTCTGGACAAAGCACTTTTAGTGCCGTTGCTACTACTTATTTATACCACCTGTACTATCTCTTCGCCGAACTAGTGCACCTATTAGGTGTGTTGGGGACACAAGAGACTTCTTGCTTTGTGGTTGCGGGGTTGCATGAGAGGGATATCTTTGACCTCTTCCTCCCTGAGATCGATAAACCTTGGGTGATCCACTTAAGGGAAAACTTGCTGCTGTTCTACAAACCTCTGCTCTTGGAGGCCCAACACTGTCTACAGGAAAAGGAGGGGGGCGTAGACATCAAGCTCCGCCGGGATTCTCCACCACCACCGACACCACGCCGTCATGCTGTCGGATTCAAGAGGAGCTACTACTTCCGCTGCCCGCTGGAACGGGGAGGTGGACGTCGTCTTCATCAACAACCGAACGTGTGACCGAGTACGGAGGTGCTGCCCGTTCGTGGCGCCGTGATCAAGATCTTCTACGCGCTTTTGCAAGCGGCAAGTGAACGTCTACCGCAGCAACAAGAGCCTCATCTTGTAGGCTTTGGAATCTCTTCAAGGGTGAGACTCGATAATCCCCTCGTTGCTACCGTCTTCTAGATTGCATCTTGGCTTGGATTGCGTGTTCGCGGTAGGAAATTTTTTGTTTTCTATGAAACGAATCACTACATTCTCATATGAGCAAGTTTAGTGCCCCAGAAAAATTCGTCTTTACGGACTGTTCTGTTTTCACAGATTCTGCCTTTTATTTCGCATTGCTGTTTTGCTATGTTTGATGGATTTCTTTGTTCCATTAACTTTCAGTAGCTTTGTGCAATGTCCAGAAGTGTTAAGAATGATTGTGTCACCTCTGAACATGTGAATTTTTGATTATGCACTAACCCTCTAATGAGTTTGTTTTGAGTTTGGTGTGGAGGAAGTTTTCAAGGGTCAAGAGAGGAGGATGATATATGATTAAGAAGAGTGAAAAGTCTAAGCTTGGGGATGCCCCCGTGGTTCATCCCTGCATATTTTAAGAAGACTCAAGCGTCTAAGCTTGGGGATGCCCAAGGCATCCCCTTCTTCATCAACAATTTATCAGGTTTCTTCTATTGAAACTATATTTTTATTCCGTCACATCTTATGTACTTTACTTTGAGCGTCTGTGTGCTTTTATTTTCGTTTTTGTTATTTTCATTCTCTGAATAAATGCTTGTGTGGGAGAGAGACACGCCGCTGGTTCATATGAACACATGTGTTCTTAGCTTTTAATGTTCATGGTGAAGGTTGAAACTGCTTCGTTCATTGTTATTATGTTGGTTCAGAAAATGCTACATGTGGTAGTGTATAATGAAACACTTGCATAATCTTGTAGATCATTGAGCTTTGATAACTTGATTCTTTGCAAACGTTTTGAGGTATTTAGATGGTAAGGCTTGTTGTTTAAATAAGTTAAAATCAGTAGTGGATTGTTGTCTTTAAGCTTGTGCCGTACTACAAACTCTATTTAAATAGTTGAAGGTGTAGTTGGACTTGATAGCTTTCCATGTCTGAGAGTTCATCGTAATAACTAAGTTGTGTTGAAGGTCGAGGGAGCTAGCGGGGTACTTGTGCCACCGTGAACGGCCCTCCTTGGAGTAAATTTTAATCATGCTCTTAATGTTGAACCTGCTAGATGTTTGCAATAAGCTTGTGAGTTCTTTTTGACTAATGTTAAGCTATGGTTTTTGGCACTTCCACCATCCAAATTTGCTAGCCTCTTCGGTACTGTGCATTGCCTTTTGCTCACATTGAGAATTGTGCATACTTCGCCGGTACATCCAAACCCGTGGGAGGACTTTCTCTTGTTCTCCTACACATAAGCCCATACATCTCCTCAAAACAGCCACCATACCTACCTACCACAGCATTTCCATAGCTGTTCCGAGATATATTGCCATGCAACTTCCATTTTACATTACATGACTTGTTGTCATTTATTATTTATATATTGCTTTGCATGATTCTATACAGCTGATGTGTGGTTTACCCATGTTACGCTAGATCATTGCACATCCTGCTACACTGGCAGAGGCATACAGTTTTATACATCATGTTTTATTCATTATGAGTTATTTGTACCAAAAAGTGTGTTGTCATATTAGGATGTTGCCCCTAAAAGTGAAAAGAGCCATGGAGGCCATCAAAAAGAGAAAAAGAAAAGAAAGAAAAAAATAGAAAAGAAAAAGAAAAAGAAAAAAAGAGAATAAAGAAAAAGGGGGCAGCATTACTATCTTTTATCCACACTTGTGCTCATGTTTTAGCACCTGCATTATTCATAGTCATCATTTGTGCTCATGTTTAGCACCTACACTCCATATGAGAGAGTTTTCATGTTTTACTAGTATAACTATGTGGGGAATTTACACTATAGAACTTGGGTTGTATATTCCAATGATGAGCCTCCTCAAAAGTGCTCTAGGTCTTCGTGAGCAACCAAGTTGGATGCACCCCCACTAGTTCCATTGGAGAGCTTTCATACACATATAGCTCTATGTGCATCCGTTGCATGGCAATCACTACTCCTTGCATAGCTTCGATCATAAGACTTCCTCTTGTCTAATGATCACTTATAGCTTTGTAAGACTTTCTTCCATTTGGCCTTCCAAACCCCCATTAACGTTCTTTATGCCATAACATCCTGGTGCCAATACCAAATGCTTGCGCTCACCGGTTGAGTAGACTTCGAAACAGTTGATTCATGACGTTCATGTTTATGTTTACTTGACTGAATCCTTCTTATGTTGTGAAAATTTACTTGATGCTTGGAATGAAGGATAGAACTTCTATGCTGGATACTTAACACATCTTTAATGAACTTTGTACGGTTTCATGTCTTTGAAGCAATAGTTCATGAAAACTTCTAGCTTGTTTAACTCTTGCATTATCATCTCTTATATCAATATAGACATTTGCTTTGAGTGATTTGATCTCAGTTCATATGCTTTACATCATTATTGGATCAAGATTATGTTGGTAGCATGTCACTTCAGAAATTATCTTTGTTATCGTTTACCTACTCGAGGACGAGTAGGAACTAAGCTTGGGGATGCTGATACGTCTCCAACCTATCTATAATTTCTGATGTTCCATGCTTGTTTTATGACAATTCCTACATGTTTTATGCACACTTTATGTCATTTTTATGCATTTTCCGGAACTAACCTATTGACGAGATGCCGAAGTGCCAGTTCCTGTTTTCTGCTGTTTTTGGTTTCAGAAATCCTAGTAAGGAAATATTCTCGAAATTGGATGAAATCAACGCCCAGTATCTTATATTTCAAGGAAGCTTCCAGAGCACCGAAGAGGGGCTAGAGAAGAGGCCCAGGGCCACCACACGGGGTGGCGGCGCGGCCAAGGGGGGGGGGGGGCGCCCCCTGTGTGGCGCCCCGTGGCCCTTCCGACTCCGATTCTTCGCCTATAAAGCCTCCCTGACCTAAATCTTCGATACGAATAAGCCACGGTACGAGAAACCTTCGAGCCGCCGCCATCGCGAAGCCAAGATCGGGGACGAAGTCTGTTCGCACGCCGCCGGGACGGGGAAGTGCCCCCGGAAGGCATCTCCACCGCCATCTCCACCGCCATCTTCACCGCCATCGCTGTCTCCATGATGAGGAGGGAGTAATTCTCCCCCGAGGCTGAGGGCTCTACCGTAGCTATGTGGTTCATCTCTCTCTTTGTGATCTAGTTGAATATCATCTATGTGCTACTCTAGTGATGTTATTAAAGTAGTCTATTCCGCCTCCATGATGTAATGTTGACAGTGTGTGCATCATGTAGTACTTGGTATAAGCTATGATTGTGATCTCTTGTAGATTATGAAGTTAACTATTACTATGATAGTATTGATGTGATCTATTCCCCCTTTCATAGCTGTCGGTGATGGTGTGCATGCTATGTTAGTACTCGGTATAATTGCGTTGGTCTATCATGCACTCTATGGTTACTTAAATATGAACATCGAATGTTGTGGAGCTTGTTAACTCCGGCATTGAGGTGCTCTTGTAGCCCTACACAATTAATGGTGTTTGTCATCCAACAAGAGAGTGTAGAGTGGTTTTATTATGTGATCCATGTTGAGAGTGTCCACTAGTGAAAGTATGATCCCTAGGCCTTGTTTCTAAACATCGAATCTCCATTTATTTACTGTTCTACTGCATGTTTACTCGCTGCCATATTTATTTCAGATTGTTATTACCGCTCATATACATCCATATTACTTGTATTTCACTATCTCTTCGCCGAACTAGTGCACCTATACATCTGACAAGTGTATTGGGTGTGTTGGGGACACAAGAGACTTCTTGTATCTTGATTGCAGGGTTGCTTGATGTGGTGACCCTGCATACCACTGCATGTTGTAGTATGCCAGTCGTTGATATAACATTCACGAAGTACCATTCCGCAAATATTACATCCCTCAGAGTAGTACAACAGAACATAGCAGGGTCCATAACTCATTCACTTATTATTACAACTATCATACACATGTCATCTTGGAGCTCCTCTTGGGTCCTAAGAGGAATACTCCTGGGTTCGAGGCGAACCCAACTTAGCTTACAATATAAGAGTCTCATTAAGTTAAACATTTATTTCCTCGAGCAGCTAAATACTAAGAGTTCGGGCTGCTCGGTTACTACTACTACTGGATATCTCTAGGCTTGATCTCCTCCGGAAGCCTCCCCGGATCCGTAGACGATGAGGTAGTCTACGCCTTCTATACCTCCAGAGAGGTCTGGTTCTTCATAGCCGATGATCTCGGCTCCTTCATTGTTGTCGTAGTCCTCCTCCAGACGATTCAGACAATCTAAGCAAGGGATTTAAGAGTGGGATGAGTACGAGCGTACTCAACAAGTTCATTATAGATAAGAGGTGTTTAATGCACTAGCTACAATATTAGACCAGAAAGTCTAATACCAATGCAGGTTTTGATAAACATTTCTTCAAGAGATTGCTTTTATTTTAAAGAGCTATGTCCGTCAGCCTTCACCGGTTTACTAGAACTTCATGGAGCTCCTTTCCGGCCGCGTTCGCAGTTCCATATCCCGGAACAGGGAGTGACAGGTCACAGTTCTTTACACTCTGCAGAGGGGTGTTGCTTTACCCATAAGAGATCTTAACCTTGGTGCCAACCGGGCAGCTTTCCCGTTCACACTTCCTTCGGTGTGAGGCCCGGTATAAGGTCATAGTCAATCATATTCCTCCGCTACCTTGCACACCCACCCTTTGTTGCAAACCCCGACCCTGGGTCCTCGCCGGTCCCATTATTCCCGTAATTTCAGGGTGGACCCCGACCATGATGACAGTCTGGGATTGAACCAAACTCCTTCGCCGGTAGCTGCAACCCATCATAGACCGCATTACCGTGGGGAATTAGAAGGGGATCCCCACCCACCAATTGTTCCGCAAGCAGCAACCGCTACGGTAAGCAACAGCTATACCGTGGGGAATTAGAAGGGGCTCCCCACCCACCAATTGCTCCGCAAGATACAACCGTCTACGGTAAGCGCATCCGTTGATGTACAAGAGGTGGAAATACGGTTGACTATTCCGTCCCACTCCGGATCTTATGGTTAACACGGGTATTACGGCACAAGAATCACTGGCGACATTTGTTGTTTAATCCTAGATGGATATAAACCCTTGCAATGGAACCTCCACCATATCAACACAATCCATGGTTCCATTGCCAACCACATAGTCATATTCATAGTTATGAAAATAGTGGTTTTGATTTTTTATGCAATAGTGATAACCATAGTATTTTGCAAGTAATTTGATAGAAATACTCAAATGACATGAGCAAGTGATGAACTTGCCTGAACACTGCAAAGTTTTGCAGTTGGATGGTGTGGACTGACCCTTGTCCTCTGGTTCTGAAAAATAGCATCATTGTCCGATAAGGGCAATGGTTAAAGAAGCAATTATGCATGCTTTCCATTTTTAGGGTTTGTTCCCCCCTTCCGATGTTTTATTATTTTATGTGAGAGGTTAATACTAAGAACAATTTAGGGATACTCTGTTTAGGGCAAAATACAACCTTGAAATGTTGTCAAGGTGTTTTTAGAGTCCAAATGAATTTATGGACTTATTTTCATTATTGAAAATAACATGTGTGATTTAAATGATTATTTAATTCATCAAATTTGAACTTATTCTTGTTTATCTCCAAAAATTCCATTTCATATTTTATTATGATAGAGAATTTTATTCTGAGTGGTTTACATATTTTTAATTATTTTTTTAGAGTTATTAATAATTTGTTATGTATTTTCAAAGTTTCTGCCTTATTTGGAATTTGTGAAATACCAAAAATGCCCCTGGGCCCACCTGTCAGGGTGGCCCAGCGGTTAACCCTAACCCGAGCCACACTTGGGCTCGGTCGGTCGCACCGACCCCTTCTCCTCCACTCGCTCACGAACCCTAGCCCTCGCCCACGCTCTCGCGACACCCGCGTCGCCGCCGTCTTCTCCGAATTGTTCCGGCCATCTCCGGCCGTCGCCGCCGGCGCGATATGGCGTCTGCCGCCGTTCAACGGCGCTTCAGTGCCGTGGCGATCTCGTCGCCGCCGCCTGCCGTGGCGCCCCCGTGCCTGTGGTGGTGCTGGTGCCGTGGCGCCGCCATGGCTTGGCCTGGCCTGGCGCTGCTGCGCCCTCGGCGTGTGCCGCCGTGGCCGCCATGGCCGTGCCCTGCGCTTCACTTCACCGGTGAGTATCCATCGCCTCCTACTCTCCCTGTCTGCTCTGCTCACTTCTCTCCTCATCCTCTTCGTCTTGCTCAGCCACTGGCCTGCATCTCCATGTTGAGATGCTTGCCGTGACTATGCGCTGTTGCTGTGCCTTGCTAGCCTGTTCATGTGCTACTGTGCTTGTGTTGCTATGCTACTGTGCTGCTGCTGTAAATCTGCTGGCCTGCTACTGCCATGGTTACTACTGTTGTGCTATCCTGCCATGCTATACATGATTCTGTGCAAGATTCCTAGGCTCTGTGCTTGCTTATGTTTGCAATTCTTGCTTAATTCTATCTCTGTGATCTTGTCCTTGATGCTATTACTGCTAGATCATCAAGTGTATTCAACTATTTGCCCTGGCTGTGATTACTGTGTATAATCCTTGCAAATTTGCAAGTGTCAGTGCCTCTGATATGCCTTTCTGTGTGCTCTAATTCATGGAGATGCTCCACTGAGCATAGCTGTGCCTGTACAGCCCTATCCCATGATGAACTGCTACTGGATACTTTGATATCTAGCTTATTTGATTATCTGTGATGTATTGGTTCATGTCCTGTGGCTGATCTTATTGTCTGGTTCATGTGTTGATGCTATGCTTGGCTGTGGTGACCTGTAGCAAGAGCAAGTGATGCTCTGATGATCAATTGATCATTACTTGCTTGTGAGCAAGTGTGTGCTTCTCTCTGTGATTCACTGGTGCTCAACCAGTGCTGTTTGTGCTTCATACAGGCTTGGCCTGGTGTGTACTGTTGTTGGCTTAAGCAACTGCTGTTGCTTGCAGTGATCCATTGGATCACTGCAAAGCCCTGGTGCTTTGATTTATTTGTTTAGTTCACTTATCTGTGTTGCCTGAATTTTACTGAAGTGGATAAGTGATGTGAGCTGCTTTGCAGTTGTGATCATCCAATTAAATGTGACAGGGCTAGATGGATGCCAACACTCAGTTGTGTACCCTAGCCCTCTACTGAATCCAAATGGATAATGATGTGTAGGTTCTTGTGCTGGCTGTGGGTTGAGGTAGCCCTGGCAGCACTGTGATGCTGTCAAGGGTAGCTCCCTTCTTCTGTGGCTTGCTCTAGTTGGTGATTGCTTGCTGGATTTGAACAACTGCTCACTGGCTTGATCCAATACTGGACTTCCAGTGGCTTTTGATGTTGAGAAAATATATAGACAAGGATTTGTCTATAGTCTGATGGCCTAGCTAGCTGTAGGTGCTTAGTGTGTGGGCTAGGCTAGCTATGAATTCATTCTGGCTGGATTCCTTTAGTTATGCATTGATTTGCATAACTGATGTTCCCATAGGATGATTACCTAATGGTCTTACCCATATTTGCTTGCACCAAATGGCTTTGTAGCCAGATGATGACACAAACAGGGTATTCTACCCTTCTGTGCTCCTGTGATGCATTGTATGCTTATTTATGAGCAAAACTTGGTTTTGCTCAGGTTGATTTGGTTTATACCTCACTCCAGCTCCTAGATTGTTTGTTGGTGTAGAGGATTTCTTCAGTGTTGAGCTTATGCTTGCCCTGCTCCTCCTTGCAAGCCTGTGGTGCTTGAGTTGATGTTGTGATGGTGTGAGCAGGTTGAACAGCAGTGCTGTTCTTCCTGTTCTTGAGTTCTTGGTTTCTGGTGGACTTACCCAGTGTAGCCTGTCGATGGATATGGCTTAGGGTTTACTGTGGAGGCTTTTATGTGGCCTTCTCCTTCCTCTCTGGTCGACAACAAGGCCTGCAGCTTGTGGTGACTCACTGGCCTGTGTGTGCTGTTGAGCATGCACACTGCCTGGTGAGCAGTTTGGCTGTGTGTGTGTACCAAGTGCTTGGTACCTGGCTTGGTACTTGACTGTGAGTAGATCAGCTCGGCAGAGCTGTGAGCATATCCTCTCTGTTGCCATTTTCTTTCTAACCTGCCAAGTGGCAATGCCACTTGGCATAATTGTTGCTTTGCTTTGTTGTGTGCAGGGAATCAAGATGATAATCAAGTGAAGATGAAGATCAACAGGCTCAAGCATCTTATGAAACTAGACTTGTAGTTTAGGATAGGTCATTGATTGTAATCTTCTTTTTCTTTTTCTATTTAAGCAATTCTTGTAATGTGTTGTATTATTCATTTATTTTCTTTATGAATATGGTAATGACAATGTAAATTGTGTGATGATCAATAAAGCTCAAGGTTTTCTCTAATGAGCTTTACTTTATTTTAATTGTTCATATTGTTTATTATTTATAATTTACTTAATGAATTTCCTCACAATTGAATTTATGAGATATTTATTTGATGTTTGAATTTGAAATTCAAATTCAACTTAGGTTTGAATTCAATCATGCAACTTAAGTTGTGATGCAAACTCTCCCCTCTCTTCTCAAAACCCTAGTTTAGTTAGATGAGAAACAAGTTTGTCGCACTCTCGAAACCCTAACCCTGTAAGGTGTCGAGAGAGAAACTTGTCCCCCTCCGATGCAGTTTTTGTTTAAAAGCGCGAAATTTCCCCAGAATTTACCATGTAATGCACATCCCTTTCTAAAATCTACCCCTCGATCGTCTCTAAACCTGGGACATTACAGCCTTTCCCCTTAAAGAAAACTTCGTCCCGAAGTTGTGGTTGTAATACCTGAAGAGTTCGGGGTATGTTTTCCTCAGGTCTTCCTCCTTTTCCCAGGTGGCTTCCCTCTCGGGGTGATGCTTCCATTGTATCTTGCAATACTTGATAGCTTTATTTCTGAGTTGTTTCCAGCTCTCCTCGAGAATCTTGGCTGGCTTCTCGATGTAAGTCAAGTCTGGTTGTAACTCGAGCTCTTCATGTGATACTGGTTCATCTGGGGTCTTTAAGCATTTCCTGAGTTGTGACACATGGAATACATTGTGAACTTGAGCTAGCCTTCCCGGTAGATCCAATTCAAAGGCTAAACCTCGGTTCTGACTCAGTATCTTGAAAGGTCCGATGTATCTAGGGCTCAACTTTCCTTTTACTCCAAATCTCTGAAGACCTTTCATCGGGCTTACTTTAAGATATACCATATCTCCAACTTGTGGCTCCCAAGTCCTTCTCTTTTGGTCTGCATAGCTCTTCTGTCGACTTTGGGCTATCTTCAGTCTATCTCTTATAATGTCAATGATGTGTTGTTTTTCCTTTACATAATCAGGATTGAACTCTTTGCTTGCTCCGGCTTCATACCAACATATCGGTGATCTACACTTTCTTCCATAGAGAGCTTCAAATGGTGCCATCTTGATACTACTTTGATAGCTATTATTGTATGAAAACTCTGCTAGTGGTAAGTGCTCCTCCCATGATCCTCCGAAGTCTAGGGCACAAGCCCTAAGCATATCCTCTAGGATCTGGTTGGTTCTCTCGGTTTGTCCACCTGTCTGGGGATGGTAAGCGGTACTATAGTCCAACTTGGATCCTAAAGCTTCGTGTAGTTGCTTCCAGAATGCTGATGTGAACACGGAACCTCGATCCGATACGATCTTCTTGGGCACTCCATGTTTACTCACGATCTCTTTGATGTAAAGATCGATGAGTTTCTCTCCTTTATCCTGCTGATTTACCGCTAAGAAGTGTGCACTTTTCGTCAACCGGTCCACGATTACCCATATCATGTCCTTCTTTTTATTAGTCATGGGTAGTCCGGTGATGAAATCCATCCCTATTTCCTCCCATTTCCACTCTGGAATAGGTAAAGGTTGTAACTTTCCTGCCGGACTCTGGTGTTCAGCCTTCACTCTCTGGCAGGTATGGCATTCCGCCACATATTGTGCTATCTCTCTCTTCATGTTATTCCACCAGAATAGTTCCTTTAGATCCATGTACATCTTTGTACTTCCCGGATGTATGGAATATGGTGTTTGATGGGCTTCCCGGAGTATTACTTCCTTAATTTCAGCAATATCCGGAACGCAAATTCTCTTCTGGAACCATAATGATCCAGATTCTCCTCGGTGAAATTCTGATGGTCTTCCCTCATCTATTCTTCTCATCTCCTCCACGATGAATGGATCGTCCAGCTGACCCATCATTATCTCATTCTTCAGGTTGACATTTAACTCATCGGCTACTTGCAACGCCGATAATCCTTCATGTGCTTCCTTCTCCCAAAGTTGTATTTGGGCTTGACTTATTTCCTTCCTCAACTCCGGTGATATCTCTTGTTCCACTCCGCCGGTACTCTTCCTGCTCAAGGCATCTGCTACAACATTGGCCTTCCCTGGAGTGTAATTGATTGTCAGATCATAATCCTTGATTAGCTCAAGCCATCTTTTCTGCCTCATGTTGAGTTCCTTCTGAGTGAAGAAATATTTGAGACTCTTGTGATCTGTATAGAGCTCACACTTGGCTCCATAGAGAAAATGTCTCCAAGTTTTGAGTGCAAATACAACTGCTGCTAGTTCCAAGTCATGTGTTGGATAATTCACTTCATGAGGTCTGAGTTGCCTTGATCCATAAGATATTACTTTCCGATCTTGCATGAGTACGCAACCCAATCCGTGCTTGGATGCGTCACAGTACACGGTGTAATCCTTGCCAACTTCCGGAACTGCTAACACCGGTGCCGTGGTGAGTTTCTCCTTCAGAGTTTGAAAACTCTTCTCACACTCCTCTGACCACACGAATGGTGTGTTCTTCCTTAACAGCTTGGTCATTGGTCCTGCTATCTTAGAGAATCCTTCAATGAATCTCCGATAATATCCTGCCATTCCTAGGAATCCTCGGATTTCCTTGACAGTCTTGGGTGCTTCCCATTCTAGAACTGCTGCTACCTTACTCGGGTTAACAGCTATTCCATCTTTACTAATAACATGACCAAGGAATTCCACTTGATCTAGCCAAAATTCACACTTGCTAAATTTGGCATAGAGTTGATGTTCCCTTAGTGTTTGCAACACTAACCTCAAATGTTCAGCATGTTCGGCCTTGTTCTTGGAATATATCAAGATATCATCGATGAATACGATGACAAACTTGTCTAGATATGGCATGAAGATCTTATTCATGAGATTCATGAATATTGTTGGGGCATTGGTTAATCCAAAAGGCACTACAAGGTATTCATGATGTCCATACCTTGAGACAAAGGCAGTTTTCGGAACGTCTTCCTTCTTGATCTTTATCTGGTGATAACCGGATCTTAGATCAATCTTGGAAAAGACTCCCGCGCCTCTAACTTGATCAAATAGATCTTGTATTCTTGGAAGTGGATACTTGTTCTTGATTGTGACGTTGTTCAGATTCCTGTAATCTCCGCACATCCTTCTTCCTCCATCCCTTTTATCCACGAAGATCACAGGTGATCCCCATGGTGAAACACTTTCTTGAATAAATCCTTTCTGTTCCAAGTCATCCAATTGCTCCTTGAGTTCTTTCAACTCCTTAGGCCCCATCTTATATGGTGCTTTAGCAATCGGAGCTGTTCCTGGAATTAGGTCGATAGTGAATTCTATCTCCCTATCTGGTGGCATACCAGGTAATTCCGCAGGAAATACATCCTGGAATTCATTTACTACAGGTATATCCTCTAATTTCACCTCCTTCATGCTGTTCAGCTGTAGCTCCACTTCAATCTGTGTATGTTTGTCGCCTTGGTAAATCATTCTACTTCCATCGGGGCTTTTCAAAGATACTGTCTTGTTCACACAGTCGATCAATGCTCCATTAGCTTCCAACCAGTTCATACCAAGAATGACATCAATGTCCTTCATCGGTAAAATGAACAGGTCCGCGTCAAACGCGCACTTATTGATCATGATGACTTGTTTTTGTTTGGTATGGGTTACTACTATCGTTCCCCCCGCAGAAAGTATGGTTATGGGTGTATCTAACTTAGTGCAACTAATCCCATGTTTGATGATGAATTGTTGAGAAATGAATGATGTAGTTGCACCAGTATCAAAAAGTACTTTGCCAGGATGAGTGAGTATCTGGAGCGTACCTATCACCGCCTGATCGGAGTTGACCACCTCCTCCAGACTGGTACAGTTCAGCTTGCCGAAGGGCTTCTTATTCTTCCAGTTCCCTCCGGTGTTTCCTCCTCGACTTCCTCCTCCTCCAGATTGACCTCCTCCAGTGTTTCTCTTGGGGCAGTCCTTCAGCATGTGCCCCTCCTGACGACACCCAAAGCATATTATCTTGGGTTTCCGGCAATCTTGTGAAAGATGCCCTCTAAACCCACAAATGCGGCAAACAATCTGGTTTGCGGCTTGGTTTCCTTGGTTCCTCCTATTATTGTTGTTGTTGTTGTTGTTGTTGTACCTTGGTTTGAAACTCAAGCCAGTATTAGGCTTGTTACTGACATATCTCTTAGGCTCAAACTTGGCCTTTTTCCTCTTCTCCTCCTGCAGTTGTTTGAAATCATCTTCCAGAGTGATGGCAGCATCCACCAACTCTTGAAACTCCGTTGCTCTCATCATACGGAGCTGTACCTTGAACTGGGGACTTAACCCCCTCAGAAACCTCTTCTTCTTCTTGTCCTCGGTGTTGACTTCTTCAACCGCATACCGGGACAGCTTTGAGAATTCCCTGACATAAGTCAGGATGGCCTTGTCCTTCTGCTCGAGACTTTCAAATTCTCGACGCTTCAGCTCCACAATACTTTCAGGGACATTGGATTCCCTGAACTTCCTCGTGAACTCCTCCCAGGTAAATACCTTTCCAGCCGGATAAACGGCTACGATATTGTCCCACCATGATGCGGCAGGTCCACACAGCAGATGGGTAGCATAACGGACCTTCTCTTGGTCGTTACATCCAACGGTATTGAGCTTTCGCTCAGTATCCATAAGCCAATCTTCCGCGTCCATTGGCTCGGGCGCGTATGCGAAAGATATAGGCTTGGTGTTTTGGAAGTCTGCTAAGGTGACTCCCGGATTCTCAGGTCTCTCCACCCTGTTCTGCTGCAGCAATTCTTGGAAGAATTTGTTCTGCTGCTCCAGTGTTACACGCTGTCTCTCCTCTACCAGCTGCATGTACTGGATGAAATTCTGCTGCGTCATGGGTGGTGGTGGTGGTGGAAACTGATCTGGCTGCCATAGGATGGCTTAGATTGGGGCCGAATGGACGCTAGAGGATTCGGGGGAGGGTTTGCGATTAGATGGGAAGAAATTCCGGATGCTTTCCTCAAGAACACGACCAGAGGCCGGTAGACAAGAAGAGAGACAAGAGGAAGAACTCTTTACTAGATCGCTAGCTTCATTGATCTCAACATGGTTACAAGTTCAATTGTCTCATTCCTTCTGTGGACACGCGCCTGTAAGAGGCAGTACCCCCTCTCCTTATATAGGGGAGAGGGTGGCTTACAGAACAAGAAACCCTAATGGCATCTTTGACTGGACAAACTACTTTACAAAGATACTTTAATCATAGATGACGCCGGGGTCCTCTTTAATCAGGGCTGCTGATGTCCTCCGGCTTCTTTTAGCGTCATCCCTCTCTTTGGCACCAGGGCTCTGATTAAAGCCGCTTTGCTTAGCTCATCCTTGTCTTCTTGCTCTGAAGAGAATCTTTGACCAGTCCTGCCGACAGGCCCTCCTTTCCGGTATCTTCTTTACCGGGTTCCGGCATACCCCTTGGGGATACCGGCTTGGCTTCACTTAGAACTCCTACCGGCTTCGGTAGAACATTTAACCGGTATCTCGATGGCTCAAACCATCCGGTTTGGCATGCCTTTGGCATACCGGGGGTTACCCCCAACATTAGTCCCCGAAGCTGGTATAGTCTGGAGGATTCTATCCTACAGACCATGCCAGGTTTTCATCTTTTCGGGATACCGGTTCAACCTCTCAGGCCTTGAGCTTGGTTCCGGCACCTTTACCCTTGTTCATTTTCCTCTCTTGCAAGGCACGTTCCGGCATCTCTTTTCTCCGGTATCATTTGCATTTATTCCTCCCTCGGCGAAGTCGAGAATATTTTGGGCCGCTGTCAGTGACATGCGCACTGTTAACTGTCGCGCCAGTGTCAGTTGTCATATCGCTTCGACTCCCGCGCGCCCATTAAATGCCCCACTGCGGATCCCACTAGCCGTTTTGGATCCGTGGGTGCCTCCGTGTGGCCTTCCCTTTTCTCGCGTGTATCTCCCCGCCACGTGGCAGCCCGTGGTGCGAACCGCCGCGGCCCGCGAGGCGAACCGCCGCGGCCCAGCGGTTTTCGGCCCACTTCCTCTCTCCTTTATAAGCACAACTGCCCCTTCTTCTTCCTCTTCTTCGCATTCCTCATCCTTCGCGCACAGTGCTCCTCGCCTCTGCGCTTCCGCCGCTCTCCGTCCGCCGTCGCTTGCTCAAGCTCCGGCGCCCGGCGAACTCACGCCCTGCTTCCGCCGGACCTCGCCGTGCGGGAATCTTCAGCAGCACCTTCACCGCGCCCGCTGCATTCTCGCCTCTTCGCGAGCTTCTCCGCCTCGCCGTCGACGGTGCTCGTTGGCGACCGCAGGTCCGCTCCACCACCGGCGAACACCTTCCTCAGCGACTGCGCCGCTCCAGGTTGGTACCAATTTTACTTTGCTTGCCATCTGCTTGCTTTTCAGATCTTGGGTCTACGGTGTTCTTATTTCCTCTTTTTCTTTGGTTTTCTTCTTACTCGTAGATCTTCACGCGGGGTTCAAGTGTGGGATTTCTGTTTTTTCGCCTACCCATCCAATGTCTGACGAGGAATCTTCCTCCGCATCTTCTTCTTCTTTTTCCGTTAAGCGCCGTAGACAATCTCCCGGCGAATCCACGGCTTCAGATCCGATGGACACCGATTCCGGCAACCAGCAGGAATCCGGTAGCCGCCAAGAGTCCGGTGGCCATCTAGAATCCGGTAGCTTTAGCCAAGCTTCCGGTAGCCAAGAAGCGAGTAGCTCTGGCCAAGCCTCTAGTAGCTCTAGCCAATCTTCCGGCGCAGAGCCTTCCCCAATCACTCGCGGAGCCTGGATGGGCTCCAATGTCACTGAGTTCGAGATCGACTGGTTATACCGGTCCCGAAGGATTCCGGAAGGAGTCACTTGCCGGATTCCTGGTGACGAAATCGAAACGGACCCCGAACCCGGTGAACATGTTGTTTTTCTTGCTCACTTTGAGCGTGGCTTCGGCCTTCCTGCCTCCCCTTTTTTCCAGGAGTTTTTAGATTTCTATAAACTCCAACCTCATCACCTTCCTGGCAACGCCATCTTCTACCTTTCTTGCTATGCCACCTTCATGGAGGCCTACATCGGCATTCGTCCCACTCGTGAGACGTTTGCTCGCTTCTTTTGTCTTCGGATTAACTCCGTCCAGGGCAAGGAAATCCCTAAGCCCAAGCCGCCCGTGGAGTGCGGATCTTGCATCGTTGGCTCCCGCCAAGGGAGCACTTTCCTTAAGTTTTCCGGCCTCGAGTCCTGCCGCGCCTGGCAAGGAACTTTCTTCTACGTGGAGAACAACGGCCGCGCCAATCTTATCGACCTTCCTCCATTCCAAGCGGGGCCTCCTAGCAGAGCCAATTGGAGCTACAACCCGAAGACGGATCATGCCGAAACCAACCGGGTGGTGCGCTTCTTGGCCTCTTTGAAGAAGGAGACCAACATCTGCTCGGATGATATCATCCGCACCTTTATTTCACGCCGGGTGCTTCCTCTGAAGCGCCGTGCGCATAGGATGAGCGAGATGTATGGCCCTGGCGATCCTACCAAGATCACAGGCCGTCCCCTTAGCAAGAAGGATGTTGTTCGCAAGGCTAAGCAGATTTGCCAAACTGCTATGCCATTTGACTGGGAATGGGGCCTCCTTCCCCTCAGCACTACTAACCCTCCGACCCAAGAAGTAAGAGATTACGCAATTGGGGTTGTTTTTGCCGGTAACTTTCTGCTCTTGTTAACCCTCTTTTTTCATGTTTCAGGCCAAGGACCGCTTCCCCCTCATCGAATCAGAGCGGAGAGGAACTTGCCGGAAGCGCGCTCTCGATTCCTTCGACCCAGATCCCTACATTTTTTGGAAGGATCTGAAGATGGGCAAGACCCCGGCTGCGCGCCTTGGCCGGGACCCGCCGGAGCCAACCGGGTCCTCCGATGACCTGACCACGCTTGAGGTATTTTCTTTTCCGGTTTCTTTTACTTTTCCACTATTGCTTTCCTGCGAATTGCTTCTTAGCCATATTCAATTCATAGATCCACGAGCGCGTGCCGCCCCTGCGCGCCGAGGCCGGCTCCGAGTTTGTGGACAAACTCATGGCCCAGGGCCAAAAGAACAAACAGCCGGCATCTAATGCCGGTTCCGGCCAGGCCCCTCCCTCTAAGCGCTTCCGGACCGAGCCCTTGGGGGAGAAGCAAGTGGGGGTGCGCCGCTACGGGCGCAAGGCGATGCCAACTGCTTCCGGGTAAGTTTTTCATTTTCTTGCTTGCCTCTTTTTGCCAAGTTCTTTTTCCGGTTGCTTTTTTCCAACCATCTTTCTTTCTTTTTCTCAGCCCTGCGCTCAAGCTTGGCCCAAGGCCATCGGGCTCTGAAGGTTCCGCAAGGACCTCAACCCCTCCTCCTCGCTCAAGCCCGGCACCATCTGGTGCCGGCAACACCTCCGCCTCCCTCTCGGGGGGCACCACAAATTCGGGGCGTGCGGCCCCTTCATCGTCAGATCACCGCACGGAGGAGGATCTTTCCTTTCTCCCAGAGAACCAAGACACCGCCGCAACATCGGCGCCGAAGAAGAAGCTGCCGGGCGGGCGGAGCCTCCGGCTCCTCCCGTCCTTGAAAAGACGACAACTTCCGCGCCGGAAGGCTCCAAATCGGGTGACGCGCCTAGCGCTCCCCCTTCTCCACGAACCATCCTCATGCCACCGCCAGACGCTCCTCGCGCCAAGCCCTCCAAGGCTGCTCCAAGCGCCGCCGCCCAAGACCTCCAGGCTGATCAAGGGGAAGGCGACGGCCTCCAGCGCCCCTTCCGGCGGCCAGCACCTGGTGCTGCACGTCGCCAAGGCCGCCAAGGATACCGCCACGAAGGCCACCGGCCTCCTTGGCCGTATTACTGAATTCCAGCGCCAAGGTCGGGACTGGGGCATCTTCTGCCCTACGCCCAAAAGTGGAACGCCGCGGACATGACTCCGGCGACCCGCGGCCTGGGCAAGGACCGGCACCTGACCCTGTTGGGGACCGGTCTTCCGAGGAGCACTTCATGCGGCTTCGCAGCGCCGTGAAGGAGCTCGACAGCGCGTGGTACGATTCCACGAACAACTTGATGGTACGTTCTACTAACTTTCTTCAATCTTTACCGGTTTCCTTGCTTCCGGATTTTTTCTTTAGTTTCATGCCGGTTTCTCTCTTGTCTATCTTCCCAGTCCCCGAGTTTTGAGGTGAGAGCGCAGCTTTTGGCGCAAAACTTTAACTTAAAAACTTAGCAAGGCACTGCCGAGTCCCGAGTTTCGGGTTAAGAACTCTGTTCTCAGTGCAAAACTTGATTTAAAAACGCGCGAAACCGGCACTGCCAGTCCCCGAGTTTCGGGTTAAGAACTTTGCTCTTAGCGCAAAACTTATCTTAGAAACGCGCAAAACCGGCCTGCCATCCCCGAGTTTCGGGTTGAGAACCTTGTTCTCGCGCAAAACTTAACTCATTTCTTTCTTGAACAGCTCACGGCTGACGCTCGGAAGGCCCTCTTTGAGGAGCTTCTATGGGACATCGGGAGCTCGCTGAGGCACACGATAAGTGCCAAGGTAAGTTTTTGTTCTACCGGCATCTTTCTTACCGGAAACCTTTTTCCCTTCTGACATTTATAATTTTTGCTTAACAGTGATCCCGGAAGCTTCCATCGATGCTCTCAAGGAGCAGCTCGCCGCCGCCCAACGTATGATCTTCTCCTTTCTCCTGTTAACTTGGTTTCCTTTTCATCTTTACTAGCACAATCTTGTTTACACCTTCTTTTCCGGGTTGCAGGGGAGAAGGACCAGCTCATCCCGCAGCATCAGGAGGAGCTGAGCGCCCACAAGACCAGCTACCAGGAGCTCAAGTCCCAGCTCATTCAGCTGGGGCTTGATCATGCCAAGGCCCTCAAAGCCATGAAGCTGATGCAGCGGCCAAGATGGACGAGGCTCTGGAGGACGCCAGCAACGCCACCATTGTGCGCGAGCTGAGCTGGAGGAGCTGGCCAAGGCCCGGAAGGGTGCTGAGGAGAAAGCCGCGCGGCTGGAGGAGGAGCACAAGGAATGCAACCAGTTGATCCTGCAAACTGACACACTTGCCTACCGTGAGTCCTTTTCCTTTACATACTTTGACTACTGCATACGAGCCTTTTTTCCTCCGACCCCTTTTTTCCTTCTTTCCTTCCGGTCTCTTTTTCTTCCGGATTCTTTTTCTTCCGGTCTCTTTTTCTTCCGGATTCTTTTCCTTAGCCTTTTCCTTCCTTCGCATAGGCCTCTTTCCGGACTCACAGAAGTACGCTGTCAAGAAGGTTGACGCGCGCCGCACCGCCCAAGGCCAAGCGAATCTTGCCGTGCCATGGACGCCCAATGACCATCTGGTCGCGCTTAACGCGCGGGTGTCTCACATGCGCGCCATAGATCGCAATCTATCGGACATTCCTGATGTAGCTACCCAGCTCTTCAGGACTCTATGGCCTGGCGAGGAGGTGCCGGATACCTTCTCCCTCATCAGCGATCGTCTCAAGGGCGCCGGCAGGAGGATCCGCGAGTGGCAGTGCTCTGCTGCCCGCGCTGGAGCGGACTCTGCCCTCCGCGTCGCTTGCTCCTGGTACCCGGAGCTCAACCTGGATGCCCTTACCGGAGTGCGCGAAGGCGCGGAAACCGATCTGGACCCGATTCTCACCGCCAAGCGGCAGGATCGTGCGTACCACATCGCGGAGTACGCCGAAATGCGCACCTTCATCCCTCCCCCTCCTGACGTCAAAGATTATCTTGATGAGGAGGAGGATGAAGCCGAGGAGGAGCCTCTGGATGATGCTGATGCTGGCGATGCTCCTCCGGAAGCCCCTGCTGCCTGATGATCCTCTATGAAATGTTTGCCTGTGATATGTTCATTTGTCCTGGTTGTCTCAAAACAATGCCCATTAAATTCTACCCCGGTATGCCGGGGTTTATGATGTAAGACTTTAAATTTGCCTGTGGTTGTGGCACAACAGTTTATGCCGGTACGTTATACCGGTAGCTAAGTATTTCTAAGTTTGCCTTAGCATATTTGCTTCTGGTTTTGCTTTTATCTTGCACCGCAAAGATTTCCCAATTGTTTCCGCATCCAATTTGATGCACACTTGGTTCTTTTGCCTTGGCTCTGCCTGCCTTCTCTGGGCGTTCTTTGGCGTATGAGCACAAGGTTCTTTCACCAAACAAGCATCTTCTTGAACTTAGAAATAACTTTGAAATTTTGCAAAAAACCGGTTTAACCGGGGTTAGTTAAATTTTCCGGATTGTTCTTTCCCTCTCTCCCTCTCGCAGTTCATGTGCTTATCCCTACCGGTTTATCTTGCTTGCCATGAAGCCGGGTTGCGGACAGCAGCAGAGTCGAAGACTCCGGTAGGATTTAGCACACTACTAAACCGAAAAGAAAAAACATTCAATAAGCAACCGGTAAACTGAAAAAATAAACAAGTTACATGCAACTTTATTGGGGTAGTCCCCGAGATTTATTCAAGGTTCCGACATCTTTTATTCATGGCATGTAAGGTACAAAAAAGGAATTTCTTACACCACAACTTCAAGAGTAGAAATGACGCAACAGAGCTACGTTCCATGGACGCTTGCTCTCCTCTCCGGACCTGTCCTTTCTTCCATTCCTGTGCATCGATCAAGTAATATGCATCATTGTGAAGCACCTTGCTTACAATGAAGGGACCTTCCCATGGTGGCAAAATCTTATGCCGGCCTTCAGTGCGCTGCACTAGGCGAAGCACAAGATCTCCTTCCCGGAAAACTCTCGGGTTAACCTTTCGGTTATGATAGCGTCTGAGGTTTTGCTGGTAAATGGCTGTTCTTGCCAAAGCCAGCTCTCTTGCTTCTTCTAGCAAGTCCACATCATTTTCTCTGGCCTCTTTGACCTCTTGCTCAGTATAGAGCTGTACTCTTGGTGAATCATGGATGATGTCGGTTGGTATGACCGCTTCTGCTCCATAAACCATGAAGAACGGAGTGTATCCGGTAGACCGGTTTGGAGTTGTTCTTATACTCCACAACACTGATGGTAGCTCATCAAGCCAACATCCCGGTGATTTTTCCACTGCATCAATGAGTCTAGGTTTGATACCGGAAAGTACCAAAGCATTCATTCTTTCCACTTGGCCATTGCCTTGTGGGTGTGCCACTGAGCACAAATCCAACCGGATGTTCTTGTCCTCACAAAACCTTTTGAACTCACCTTGAGCAAAGTTGGTTCCATTGTCAGTGATGATGCTGTGCGGGTATCCATACCGCAAAATGACATCTTTTAAGAACTTCACCGCTGTGTGCCCATCACATTTTGCGATAGGTTTCACTTCTAGCCACTTGGTGAATTTATCCACCATAACCAAGATGTGGGTCATGCTGCTTCTTGCAGTTTTGAATGGGCCAACCATGTCGAGGCACCAAACGGCGAACGGCCATGTTAATGGTATTGTTTTTAAACCGGACGCTGGGGTATGATTTTGCTTGGCGTACCTCTGGCACCCGTTGCATTTTCTCACTAAATCCTCAGCGTTTTCCAAAGCAGTGGGCCAATAAAACCCATGCCGGAATACTTTTGCTACCAGCGCCCTTGACGAAGCATGATGCCCACATTCTCCTTGGTGAATTTCCTCAAGCATTTCTTTCCCTTCTTCCGGTTCCACACATCTTTGAAGGATACCGGTAACGCTTCTCTTGTACACTTCACCATTGATGAACGTATATGCCTTGGACCTTCTTTGGATTCTCCTTGATTCATTTTCGTCAACCGGCAAGGTGCCGTTGACCAGGAATTCCTTAATAGGTTTAACCCATGACGGTGTCTCTCGAACCAGAAACACCGGTGCATCTATCTCCATGCTATCCACCAGCATCATTTCTTCCGGTATGGGTACAGCAGTCCCCGAGCTTACCGGAGCAGTCCCCGAGCTTGCCGGAGCAGTCCCCGAGTTCCCTTCATCGATATCCATGGGCACTACGTGTGATTCCGGTACAAAAATTGATTCCGATTCCGGGCTTGGTTTGATCGATGGTACTCTTAAGTGAGCCAAAGCTATTCCGGGAGGAATTTCTTGCCTAGATGAGCCCAGCTTGGACAAAGCATCCGCGGCTTCATTTTCTGCGCGCGGTACATGGTGAAATTCACACCCTTCGAAGAATCCGGCAATCTTTTGCACGTGAAACCGGTACGAGGCCATGTTGGCATCTTTCGCATCCCAATCCCCGGAACACTGCTGTACCACAAGATCTGAATCTCCATAGCAAATGATCCGGTGCACCGATTTCTTTTGCGACCTTAAGCCCATGGATCAAAGCTTCATATTCAGCGACATTATTTGATGCCCTGAAATGCACTTGCAAAACATACCGGAGGTGATCCCCTTTTGGCGAGGTAAGCACCACACCAGCACCTAAACCCTCTTTGAGCTTGGATCCATCAAAGTGCATTTTCCAGTACTCTATCCTCTGATCCGGCGGTTTGTATTGCATCTCCGCCCAATCAACGAGGAAATCAGCCAAAGCCTGTGATTTTATGGCATCTCTTCTTTCATATACCGGCACGTATGGTGATATCTGGATTGCCCATTTTGCAATCCGGCCGCTGGCGTCTTTGTTGCACATGATGTCGGAGATTGGTGCTTCACTCACCACCTTCATGGGGTGCTCCTCAAAGTAATGCTTGAGTTTTGTGGCGGCCATGTACACGCCATAAGTCATTTTTTGGAAGTGAGGGTAGTTTTGTTTTGAGAGGGAGAGCACCTCGCTCAGGTAGTATACCGGCCTCTGGACGGTTTTTCCTTCCTCTTCTCTTTCAACCACAACCACTACACTCACAACCCGGTTTGTTGCCGCTATGTATAATAGCATAGGTTCTCTTTCTAGAGGTGAAGCCAGTATGGGTGCTGTGGCTAGCATTGTTTTTAGTTCCTTAAACGCTGCGTCTGCCTGAGGGGTCCAGACGAACGTGTCAGATTTTTTCATCAGAGCATAGAAGAGCTTTTTCTCCCAACCTGCTTACAAACCGGCTTAGCGATGCCAAGCTTCCGGTAAACTTTTGCACATCTTTTAACTCTCGAGGGACAGTCATTCTTTCTATTGCCCGGATTTTTACCGGATTAACTTCTATGCCCCGGCTTGATACCAGGAAACCGAGCAGCTTGCCGGCGGGGACACCGAAAGTGCATTTTGCCGGATTAAGTTTCATCCGGAACCGTCTTAGGTTATCGAATGTTTGCCGGATGTCATCGATCAAGGTGTTCTTTACCTTAGTTTTTATCACAATGTCGTCTACATAGACTTGCACATTCTTTCGATTTGATCAAACAAGCATTTTTGCATACAGCGCTGGTACGTTGCACCGTTGCGCAAACCAAAAGGCATAGTAACATAGCAATAAGCCCCGTGGGGTAATGAACGCAGTTTTATTTGATCTTCCTTTTTCAAGGGAATCTGGTGGAAACCGGAATACGCATCCAGGAAGGACAACAACTCACACCCAGCTGTAAATCACTTGATCGATTCGTGGCAAAGGAAAAGGGTCTCTTGGGCAAGCCTTGTTTAGGTTGGTGTAGTCAATGCACATGCACCACACCTTCGGAGCTTTTGCCTCCAGGTTCTCATCTTTTTTCTTTTCAACCATTACCGGATTGGCCAGCCACTCTGTGTGCATGACCTCCACAATGAATCCGGCAACGAGCAGTTTTGTCACCTCTTCTCCTATGATTTTCCTTCTATCTTCAGCGAACCGGCGCATGGTTGCCGCACCGGCTTGGCATCTTTCCGGACGTTTAAAGAGTGCTCAGCCAGCTCCCTCGGAACACCCACCAAATCATCAGTTGACCAGGCGAAGATATTCCGATTCTCACGGAGGAAGACGAGCGCGCTTTCCTATGCTTGATCAAGTCCGGCACCGATGCGAACGGTGCGCTCTGGGTAAGCCGGATCCAGCACAATGTCCTTTGTTTCATTTGTTGGCTTGAATGCCGGTGAGCCCAAGTTTCCACTCATTGCCGCTAAGCTCAACTGTGAGGACTGAGCCAGCGCAACAGCTGTTTGCATCCTTTTCTTTTCCTCCGCGATCACCAGCGATTCCGCTAGGTTTGATCCGGCAGAGACGCTTTCAGTGAGACTTTATAGTTTCCCACCACAGTCAATGGTCCACGAGGTGCCGGCATCTTCATCTTGAGGTAAGCCGTATGAGTTGTGGCCATGAAGGCTGCTAATGCCGGTCTCCCCAGCAATGCATGGTATGGACTGTCTAGATCCACCACCTCAAACTCGACATTTTCAACCCGGCAATTGTCACGTCCTCCAAATGCTACGTCCACCCGAACTTTTCCTATCGGGGCGCAGGACAAGCCCGGAACGATTCCGTGGAACGTTGTGCGCGTTGGCTGAAGCATGTTTTCTGTTATGCCCAGTGTATGCATGGTATGCTTGTACATGATGTTTATGCTGCTGCCATTGTCTATCAGCACCTTGCTGAATTTTACTCGAGTTTGCGGCCCTTTCATGATTGGGTCCACAACAAGAGCATATCCACCCGGATTCGGCATGATTTTGGGGTGATCCTTAGATGACCAGGTAATTTCTTGATTGGACCACATCATATATTTGGGAACCGCCGGCATCACGGCGTTTACTTCCATGGAGCGGCGATGCATACTTTGCCTGTCTGTCGGCTCAGTGACAAAAACAACACAGCACAGATGCGGGTCTTCGTAAACATTCCGGCCTAAAGGTGCCGGTGGAGGTGGTTGGTTATCATTTTGCTCCACCCGGTTAACTTGCTGGTACTGCTGCCGGTTTGGCTGCACCATAAGGCGTTTGCCCCGGTAAGTGGCGGTGGTGGCGGTAGCTGTTGTTGCCGCGGCATGTCTTGTGGTGGTTGTGCATCTTTTACCGCTCCCTTTTGCATCAAGTACTTTGTCCAGGTACAATCCTTCGTCAGGTGGTTTGACGGGTGCCGGATTCGGTGTGTGCCACCGGCATGGTTGGTCCATGGCAGCTTCCATGGTGTATTTTGCGGGTTCTTGCCAGTTTCTTTTCTGGACCCATGGTTTCTTTTCCACCCATTGTTTCTTAGGACCACGGCCTGCGATCCGGTTCTTTGCCTCTGACTGCCGCTGGCCTCAGAGTTTTCTGTCTGCAGCTGCTTGCTGCGGACCGTACCTTCGATCGGAAAATCTTCTCTTCTTTTGTTATTCCGGTTATCCCGGTGTTGCTCTTGGCGCAGCTGTTCCGGCTCCAGTTGCACTGCCAATGTTGGTCTCCCACGCATCATCCGCCACACGTGTCATTCCCAAGCGTTGTCGGCATGTTCCGCTGACTTTTGCCACAACGGTGAACCTCTTCTGCACCCACTGCTAAACCAAGCAATGCCTTGTGCCTCGATTACTCCTTCAGAGTTCCTCCAGTGTTCCAGGCCAGATAATCCGGGTCTGTTCGCTTCTGTACGCACAGAGCAGTCGTTGGCCTGTTTGGCCTCCGATAGGTGCTGCTGAAATTGCTCACAAAGCTTCCTCAAAATCCAACCAGCCATTTATGCTTCCTGCCGGCAAGTTGTTTAGCCAGATTCTTGCCGGTCCAACCAAAACGATGGTATGATTCTCACGGCCCAACGCCGATTTCCTCCTCCTGCTACGGTTCCTCCACCGCCTGCGACGTATACCGCGGTCACATAATCCGCGAGCCAATCTTCCGGCTTCGTGGTGCCATCGTATGTTTTTGTGTCACGGGGCAACGTAAAGTTGCGAACTGGTGGTTTTTCTCTCATGATCCTTGGGCCAAAGCACTTTGGACCTGGAGGGCCTTCTTCCTCGATCATTTCCGACAAGTACACTCTATCCAAACGGTGCCTCGCATCCCGTTCCGGTAAGTATCTCTCTCCCAAGCGTTCTCCCAATGGGTTCCGGTATGCAGCCGGTCTTGCGGAATCAGCTTCATCATAACATTCCGGTACCGCGGCCCTTGCCTGCCGGTACCTCGGGGTCTATTTCCTCTCATCGTACGCTGCCCTTGCAGCTCGATAATTTTGCCCGGTCTCATATCTACCGGCATGATTGTTTCCGGCATAGCCTCTGGCGTAGCCTCGCTCTGCCCCTTGGCTTTTTCTACCGGCATCATTGCCCGGCTTGTTGCTTTCCGGCAAGAACCGGATCATACACAGTCATCTGCTACGCATTCACTTCCTTTTCTCTTCTTCTGTCCGGATGGGGGGACGACGCCTGCCCATGGGACTTGCTACCGGCATTCCTTGTTGAACGCGCGGATTTTGAGGCCTTGGCCTTGTTCAGCTTAGCCAGCTGCTCAGCGTTCTGCTGCTCAATAGTTTCTAGCAGTTCTCTAACACGCTCTTGCTGTTTTGCCAAAGCATCTCCGGAAAGCGACTCGCATAGCTCTACTGCAGCCTTAGCAGCTTTTATGGTTTTATCCGGGCTACTGTACTTAGGTTTTTCCACGATGCTAACAGATGCAGAGGTACTTTTGCCGGTAAGAATTTCTTTGCGCAAATCCTGATCTAGGTTGCGAGCTTTTAGCCGTTTTCCGGCATCCTAGCAGCATGCGCGCTAACAGAAGCAAAGCCATGGGCAGCGTTGTACTCACGTAGGGTTAGGTTCAGCTCGCGCTGCGCCCGGAGGATATCCTTGCCGCTCTCGAGCACCTTTTGGCGCTGCGCCTCCAGCTCCGCCTGAGCCGCTGCCGGATCGACGTTCTGCGCGATGGGGGTGGCGAGGACGTTCATCGCCGCTTGGAGCGGTGTTTCGGTGGCACGGATGATGCTCCGCTGCGCCTGCGTCGCGCTCCAGTGGCTTAGCCGCACGGGTCGAAACCGCGCGACCAGCACCTTCACCCACAGCCTCCTTTCCTGCACCAGCCACACCGGTCATCATTACCTCGCGCTGCAGCGGCCGACCAGCACAGTGCCATCTTGGCGGGTCCGGTGCCACCAGCACCGGCGAGAGGCGCTGGCACACAGGGACGGTGCCGAAATAGACATGGTGGCTACCGAACTCGATGACGCGGCCGTTCTTGGGGAAGACGCCGCCGTTGAAGCAGCCGCGTTGTCGTTGATGAAGTCCATGGCGTAGATGCGCTGCACGAGCGCGGACGTACGCCGCGACCTCGAGGATGCCCGCCCGAATGTGAACTCCTTCAAGCGCCACTTCTGCCCCACGGTGGGCGCCAACTGTCGTCGTGGTGAATAGACAGATGCCATAGGATGGCTTAGATTGGGGCCGAATGGACGCTAGAGGATTCGGGGGAGGGTTTGCGATTAGATGGGAAGAACTTCCGGATGCTTTCCTCAAGAACACGACCAAAGGCCGGTATACAAGAAGAGAGACAAGAGGAAGAACTCTTTACTAGATCGCTAGCTTCATTGATCTCAACATGGTTACAAGTTCAATTGTCTCATTCCTTCTGTGGACACGCGCCTGTAAGAGGCAGTACCCCCTCTCCTTATATAGGGGAGAGGGTGGCTTACAGAACAAGAAACCCTAATGGCATCTTTGACTGGACAAACTACTTTACAAAGATACTTTAATCATAGATGACGCCGGGGTCCTCTTTAATCAGGGCTGCTGATGTCCTCCGGCTTCTTTTAGCGTCATCCCTCTCTTTGGCACCAGGGCTCTGATTAAAGCCGCTTTGCTTAGCTCATCCTTGTCTTCTTGCTCGAAGAGAATCTTTGACCAGTCCTGCCGACAGGCCCTCCTTTCCGGTATCTTCTTTACCGGGTTTCGGCATACCCCCTTGGGGATACCGGCTTGGCTTCACTTAGCCTGAACTCCTACCAGGCTTCCGGTAGAACATTTAACCGGTATCTCGATGGCTCAAACCATCCGGTTTGGCATGCCTTTGGCATACCGGGGGTTATCCCCCCAACAGTGGTGGAAACTGATCTCTGGCTGCTCCCTCAGCCTCTTCCTTTTGTTTTGCTTCGCGCTCCATGCGTTGAGCTTCGGTCTCCTCTCCTAACGCTCCCGACATAACCCCCTAGTTCTGCAACACAAGATGATACTCATAATTACTCCATGCGCAAGTTTTCTGAGCTCAACTTTGTGCACAGAACTAGTCACGCAATGGAAATCAAGAAGCAAATCCAAATCATACAAAACATATACCATGTATAAACATACTTAAGTGGTCATATTACAATACTCAAGTCGATGTGAGTATGCAAACTCACTTATTAAAGTATAAGTACAAATTTATACAAATATTACATACTATAATACATGTGGTACTTGTGTATTATAGCCTCGCCTCCCTTGGTGGACTCTAGTCGATCTTCACTCCCGGTACATCCCAGGCTTCCATCCGGTCGAACGTGTCGTCCTCCTGATAGACCCTGGAACATAAGGTCTCCCCGTCGGCTGGTAATCCGAATCAGATGATGATCCTAGGGAGAAATCAGTGTTCACAAACTGATCGTTAAGTGCATCATAGTCCACCCATCGGGTGTACTCCCTGTAGCTCCGCCATATGTGTTACCAACACTCATACCCGACTCAACCTGTGTCGGATACCCTCCATCAACTCCTTCATTACTAGGATAACTCTGGTTCTGGGTTGTGGCGTCATCATTCATCTCCCCATCATAATACACAGAAGTACTATGAGTTCCAGTATCAGATCCCCAACGCCAACCCGTGGAATTTTCGATAGGAGTCTCGGAACGCTGATTGTTTCCGGATTCCTCTCCGCCCTCATATCCCCCATAGGAACTTCCCAGATAGTTCCCAGGTGTAACAGGTGTAGTTTCACGCTCAAGGTCAATACTAATGTAGTCACCAGCTGAGTAAACTGGTGTGTGCACCACATTCTCCATAGGTTCTTTCCCCCTAATCTCCTCCTTGGGTTCAGTAAACTCCTCTAGCATTGTATCAATCGCTCCCGTCAGATGACGGTTCAGCTGATATAACAATGACAGTAAGTTGCGCTGTTATCCATATACTTTGCGGCTTCTGCTGGTTTGCGTTTTGCATATCTGAAGTGGTTAAGCATAGGATCATCTTCCTCTCCCATATGAGGAATGTGTGTGAATTCGGAACCCATAAGCTCTTTCGTCTTATGCTCCCGAATATCGGTTATGGCTCTCATTATGGCTATATGGTAGGCTGTATTGATAGTCCTAGCCTCACCTGCTGGCATAACTACGCTCATTCCCAAGGATTCGGGAAGTCTTAGCCCTACCCTACACTTTGCCAATACTGGTCCATCATAGTACCAGTATTTCATCACTTGGATTTGGGGATCGCACCCAAATTCAAGTAACATGGCACGAAGAATGTCTGCAAGTCCTCCGTCATATTCACTCAGGTTTGACGGCTTCACTTTCACATTTCGTCCCGGGCGTGAACTTGCCATTGTTGGCTGTAGAAATAGAAAGAATATAAGATTAGTAATAATGCATCATAATAGAGATAATAAAGAATTATCGCACTAAAAGATATGATTGTTGTATTCTCAATTGAATATACACCATATTTTTAGAGAATTCTTTACTAGTCCTATTTGACTCCTAACGTTTGGTCCCATTTACTAGGTTCCAACCTAAGGTCAAAGCTTTTGCTCTGATACCAACTGTGGTGACCCTGCATACCACTGCATGTTGTAGTATGCCAGTCGTTGATATAACATTCACGAAGTACCATTCCGCAAATATTACATCCCTCAGAGTAGTACAACAGAACATAGCAGGGTCCATAACTCATTCACTTATTATTACAACTATCATACACATGTCATCTTGGAGCTCCTCTTGGGTCCTAAGAGGAATACTCCTGGGTTCGAGGCGAACCCAACTTAGCTTACAATATAAGAGTCTCATTAAGTTAAACATTTATTTCCTCGAGCAGCTAAATACTAAGAGTTCGGCTGCTCGGTTACTACTACTACTGGATATCTCTAGGCTTGATCTCCTCCGGAAGCCTCCCCGGATCCGTAGACGATGAGGTAGTCTACGCCTTCTATACCTCCAGAGAGGTCTGGTTCTTCATAGCCGATGATCTCGGCTCCTTCATTGTTGTCGTAGTCCTCCTCCAGACGATTCAGACAATCTAAGCAAGGGATTTAAGAGTGGGATGAGTACGAGCGTACTCAAAAAGTTCATTATAGATAAGAGGTGTTTAATGCACTAGCTACGATATTAGACCAGAAAGTCTAATACCAATGCAGGTTTTGATAAACATTTCTTCAAGAGATTGCTTTTATTTTAAAGAGCTATGTCCGTCAGCCTTCACCGGTTTACTAGAACTTCATGCAGCTCCTTTCCGGCGCGTTCGCAGTTCCATATCCGGAACAGGGAGTGGCAGTCACAGTTCTTTACACTCTGCAGAGGGGTGTTGCTTTACCCATAAGAGATCTTAACCTTGGTGCCAACCGGGCAGCTTTCCCGTTCACACTTCCTTCGGTGTGAGGCCCGGTATAAGGTCATAGTCAATCATATTCCTCCGCTACCTCGCACACCCACCCTTTGTTGCAAACCCCGACCCTGGGTCCTCGCCGGTCCCATTATTCCCGTAATTTCAGGGTGGACCCCGACCACGACGACAGTCTGGGATTGAACCAAACTCCTTCGCCGGTAGCTGCAACCCATCATAGACCACATTACCGTGGGGAATTAGAAGGGGATCCCCACCCACCAATTGTTCCGCAAGCAGCAACCGCTACGGTAAGCAACAACTATACCGTGGGGAATTAGAAGGGGCTCCCCACCCACCAATTGCTCCGCAAGATACAACCGTCTACGGTAAGCGCATCCGTTGATGTACAAGAGGTGGAAATACGGTTGACTATTCCGTCCCACTCCAGATCTTATGGTTAACACGGGTATTACGGCACAAGAATCACTGGCGACATTTGTTGTTTAATCCTAGATGGATATAAACCCTTGCAATGGAACCTCCACCATATCAACACAATCCATGGTTCCATTGCCAACCACATAGTCATATTCATAGTTATGAAAATAGTGGTTTTGATTTTTTATGCAATAGTGATAACCATAGTATTTTGCAAGTAATTTGATAGAAATACTCAAATGACATGAGCAAGTGATGAACTTGCTGAACACTGCAAAGTTTTGCAGTTGGATGGTGTGGACTGACCCTTGTCCTCTGGTTCTGAAAAATAGCATCATTGTCCGATAAGGGAAATGGTTAAAGAAGCAATTATGCATGCTTTCCATTTTTAGGGTTTGTTCCCCCCTTCCGATGTTTTATTATTTTATGTGAGAGGTTAGTACTAAGAACAATATTAGGGATACTCTGTTTAGGGCAAAATACAACCTTGAAATGTTGTCAAGGTGTTTTTAGAGTCCAAATGAATTTATGGACTTATTTTCATTATTGAAAATAACATGTGTGATTTAAATGATTATTTAATTCATCAAATTTGAACTTATTCTTGTTTATCTCCAAAAATTCCATTTCATATTTTATTATGATAGAGAATTTTATTCTGAGTGGTTTACATATTTTTAATTATTTTTTTAGAGTTATTAATAATTTGTTATGTATTTTCAAAGTTTCTGCCTTATTTGGAATTTGTGAAATACCAAAAATGCCTCTGGGCCCACCTGTCAGGGTGGCCCAGCGGTTAACCCTAACCCGAGCCACACTTGGGCTCGGTCGGTCGCACCGACCCCTTCTCCTCCACTCGCTCACGAACCCTAGCCCTCGCCCACGCTCTCGCGACACCCGCGTCGCCGCCGTCTTCTCCGAATTGTTCCGGCCATCTCCGGCCGTCGCCGCCGGCGAGATATGGCGCATCTGAACCGCCGTTCAACGGCGCTTCAGATCCACCGCGGCGATTTGTGAAGCGCCGCCTGCTCGTCTTGCCCCCCTTCGCTCTGGTCGCCTGGCGTGGAGTGCCGTGGCGATCTCGTCGCCACCGACGCTCCAGATGCCGTGGCGCCGCCGTGCCTGACCGTGGTGATGCTGGTGCCGTGGCGCCGCCATGGCTTGGCCTGGCCTGGCGCTGCTGCGCCCTCGGCGTGTGCCGCCATGGCCGCCATGGCCGTGCCCTGCGCTTCACTTCACCGGTGAGTATCCATCGCCTCCTACTCTCCCTGTCTGCTCTGCTCACTTCTCTCCTCATCCTCTTCGTCTTGCTCAGCCACTGGCCTGCATCTCCATGTTGAGATGCTTGCCGTGACTATGCGCTGTTGCTGTGCCTTGCTAGCCTGTTCATGTGCTACTTTGCTTGTGTTGCTATGCTACTGTGCTGCTGCTGTAAATCTGCTGGCCTGCTACTGCCATGGTTACTACTGTTGTGCTATCCTGCCATGCTATACATGATTCTGTGCAAGATTCCTAGGCTCTGTGCTTGCTTATGTTTGCAATTCTTGCTTAATTCTATCTCTGTGATCTTGTCCTTGATGCTATTACTGCTAGATCATCAAGTGTATTCAACTATTTGCCCTGGCTGTGATTACTGTGTATAATCCTTGCAAATTTGCAAGTGTCAGTGCCTCTGATATGCCTTTCTGTGTGCTCTAATTCATGGAGATGCTCCACTGAGCATAGCTGTGCCTGTACAGCCCTATCCCATGATGAACTGCTACTGGATACTTTGATATCTAGCTTATTTGATTATCTGTGATGTATTGGTTCATGTCCTGTGGCTGATCTTATTGTCTGGTTCATGTGTTGATGCTATGCTTGGCTGTGGTGACCTGTAGCAAGAGCAAGTGATGCTCTGATGATCAATTGATCATTACTTGCTTGTGAGCAAGTGTGTGCTTCTCTCTGTGATTCACTGGTGCTCAACCAGTGCTGTTTGTGCTTCATACAGGCTTGGCCTGGTGTGTACTGTTGTTGGCTTAAGCAACTGCTGTTGCTTGCAGTGATCCATTGGATCACTGCAAAGCCCTGGTGCTTTGATTTATTTGTTTTGTTCACTTATCTGTATTGCCTGAATTTTACTGAAGTGGATAAGTGATGTGAGCTGCTTTGCAGATGTGATCATCCAATTAAATGTGACAGGGCTAGATGGATGCCAACACTCAGTTGTGTACCCTAGCCCTCTACTGAATCCAAATGGATAATGATGTGTAGGTTCTTGTGCTGGCTGTGGGTTGAGGTAGCCCTGGCAGCACTGTGATGCTGTCAAGGGTAGCTCCCTTCTTCTGTGGCTTGCTCTAGTTGGTGATTGCTTGCTGGATTTGAACAACTGCTCACTGGCTTGATCCAATACTGGACTTCCAGTGGCTTTTGATGTTGAGAAAATATATAGACAAGGATTTGTCTATAGTCTGATGGCCTAGCTAGCTGTAGGTGCTGAGTGTGTGGGCTAGGCTAGTTATGAATTCATTCTTGGCTGGATTCCTTTAGTTATGCATTGATTTGCATAACTGATGTTCCCTTAGGATGATTATCTAATGGTCTTACCCATATTTTCTTGCACCAAATGGCTTTGTAGCCAGATGATGACACAAACAGGGTATTCTACCCTTCTGTGCTCCTGTGATGCATTGTATGCTTATTTATGAGCAAAACTTGGTTTTGCTCAGGTTGATTTGGTTTATACCTCACTCCAGCTCCTAGATTGTTTGTTGGTGTAGAGGATTTCTTCAGTGTTGAGCTTATGCTTGCCCTGCTCCTCCTTGCAAGCCTGTGGTGCTTGAGTTGATGTTGTGATGGTGTGAGCAGGTTGAACAGCAGTGCTGTTCTTCCTGTTCTTGAGTTCTTGGTTTCTGGTGGACTTACCCAGTGTAGCCTATCGATGGATATGGCTTAGGGTTTACTGTGGAGGCTTTTATGTGGCCTTCTCCTTCCTCTCTGGTCGACAACAAGGCCTGCAGCTTGTGGTGACTCACTGGCCTGTGTGTGCTGTTGAGCATGCACACTGCCTGGTGAGCAGTTTGGCTGTGTGTGTGTACCAAGTGCTTGGTACCTGGCTTGGTACTTGGCTGTGAGTAGATCAGCTCGGCAGAGCTGTGAGCATATCCTCTCTGTTGCCATTTTCTTTCTAACCTGCCAAGTGGCAATGCCACTTGGCATAATTGTTGCTTTGCTTTGTTGTGTGCAGGGAATCAAGATGATAATCAAGTGAAGATGAAGATCAACAGGCTCAAGCATCTTATGAAACTAGACTTGTAGTTTAGGATAGGTCATTGATTGTAATCTTCTTTTTCTTTTTCTATTTAAGCAATTCTTGTAATGTGTTGTATTATTCATTTATTTTCTTTATGAATATGGTAATGACAATGTAAATTGTGTGATGATCAATAAAGCTCAAGGTTTTCTCTAATGAGCTTTACTTTATTTTAATTGTTCATATTGTTTATTATTTATAATTTACTTAATGAATTTCCTCACAATTGAATTTATGAGATATTTATTTGATGTTTGAATTTGAAATTCAAATTCAACTTAGGTTTGAATTCAATCATGCAACTTAAGTTGTGATGCAAACTCTCCCCTCTCTTCTCAAAACCCTAGTTTAGTTAGATGAGAAACAAGTTTGTCGCACTCTCGAAACCCTAACCTGTAAGGTGTCGAGAGAGAAACTTGTCCCCCTCTGATGCAGTTTTTGTTTAAAAGCGCGAAATTTCCCCAGAATTTACCATGTAATGCACATCCCTTTCTAAAATCTACCCCTCGATCGTCTCTAAACCTGGGACATTACACTTGAGAGGGATATCTTTGACCTCTTCCTCCCCGAGTTCGATAAACCTTGGGTGATTCACTTAAGGGAAACTTGATGCTGTTCTACAAACCTCTGATCTTGGAGGCCCAACACTGTCTACAGGAAAAGAAGTGTGAGTAGACATCAATGTCCAAGCTCAAACTTTCACCATGATACATGGCTTTGGTTGGCGGCCCAAAGTTCTTCTCTAACAATATGCATACTCAAACCATTTAACTCATGGCAAATCTCCCTTACTTCAGACAAGACGAACATGCATAGCAACTCACATGATATTCAACAAAGGTGTGACAAGTTGATGGCGTCCCCAGAAACATGGTTACCGCTCAACAAGCAACTTATAAGAACTAAGATACATAAGCGACATATTCATTACTACAATAGTTTTTAGGCTACTTTCCCATGAGCTATGTATTGCAAGGACAAGGAATGAAATTTTTAAAGGTAGCACGCAAGAAATTTACTTTGGAATGGCAGAAAAATACCACATAGTAGGTAGTTATGGTGGACACAAATGGCATAGGTTTTGGCTCAAGGTTTTGGATGCACGAGAAGCATTCCCTCTCAGTACAAGGCTTTGGCTAGCAAGGTTGTTTGAAGCAAACACAAGTATGAACCGGTACAACAAAACTTACATAAGAACATATTGCAAGCATTATAAGACTCTACACTGTCTTCCTTGTTGCTCAAACACTTTTACAAGAAAATATCTAGACTTTAGAGAGACCAATCATGCAAACCAAATTTCAACAAGCTCTACGGTAGTTCTCCACTAATAGGTTTAAACCACATGATGCAAGAGCTTAAACATGATCTACTTGAGAGCTCAAAACAATTTCCAAGTGTCAAATTATTCAAGACAATATACCAATTACCACATGAAGCATTTTATGTTTCCAACCAAATAGCAATAAATGAAGCGGCTTTCAACTTTCGCCATGAACATTAAAAGTAAAACTAAGAACACCAGTGTTCAATATGAAAAAGCGGAGCGTGTCTCTATCCCACACAAGGAATGCTAGGATCCGAATTTATTCAAACACAAACAAAAATAAAAGCACACAAACGCTCCAAGTAAAGCACATAAGATGTGACAGAATAAAAATATAGTTTCACTAGAGGTAACCTGATAAGTGGTTGATGAAGAAGGGGATGCCTTGGGTATCCCCAAGCTTAGATGCTTGAGTCTTCTTGAAATATGCAGGGATGAACCACGGGGGCATCCCCAAGCTTAGACTTTTCATTCTTCTTGATCATATTATATCATCCTCCTCTCTTGATCCTTGAAAACTTCCTTCACACCAAACTCGAAACAATCTCATTAGAGGGTTGGTGTATAATAAAAAATTCACATGTTCAGCGAGGACACAATCATTCCCAACACTTCTGGACATTACCCAAGGCTACTGAAATTTAATGGAGCAAATAAATCCACTCAAACACAGTAAAGGAGGCAATGTGAAATAAAAGGCAGAATCTGTCAACACAGAACAGTCCGTAAAGACGAATTTTTTCGAGGCACTTAACATGCTCAGATGAAGAAGCTCAAATTGAATGAAAGTTGCGTACATATCTGAGGATTACTCATGAATGTTTACATAATTTTTAGATTCTCCTACAGAGAGAACAACTCAAATTCGTGACAGCTAAAAATCTATTTTTGCGCAGAAATCCAAATCTAGTATCAACTCTCTATGAAAGACTTTACTTGACACAATAATGCAATAAAGTAAAGATACAAAGGTATTGCTACAGTAGTAACAAGCACCTTGACTCAAATATAAAACAAAAATTGCAGAAAATAAAATAATGGGTTGTCTCCCATGAGCGCTTTTCTTTAACGCCTTTCAGCTAGGCGCAGAAAGTGTAAATCAAGTAACATCAAGAGAAGAAGCATCAACATCATAATTTGTTCTAATAATAGAATCAAAAGGAAACTTCATTCTCTTTCTAGGGAAGTGTTCCATACCTTTCTTAAGAGGGAATTGATATTTAATATTTCCTTCTTTCATATCAATAATAGCACCAAGTTCGAAGAAAGGGTCTTCCCAAAATAATAGGACAAGATGCATTGCATTCAATATCCAAAACAACAAAATCAACGGGGACAAGGTTATTGTTAACCGTAATGTGAACATTGTCAATCCTCCCCAAAGGTTTCTTTATAGAATTATCAGCAAGATTAACATCCAAATAACAATATTTCAAAGGTGGCATGTCAAGCATATCATAGAGTTTCTTAGGCATAACAGAAATACTTGCACCAAGATCACATAAAGCATTACAATCAAAATCATTGACCTTCATTTTAATGATGGGCTCCCAACCATCTTCTAACTTCCTAGGAATAGAAGCTTCAAGTTTTAATTCCTCTTCTCTAGCTTTAATGAGAGCATTTGTAATATGTTTTGTAAAGGCCAAGTTTATAGCACTAGCATTAGGACTTCTAGCATGTTTTTGCAAGAACTTAATAACTTCAGAGATATGACAATTATCAAAATCAAAACCATTATGATCTAAAGCAATGGGATCATTGTCCCCAATACTCTGAAAAATTTCAGCACTTTTATCACAAACAGTTTCAGCAGTTTCAGGCAATTTTGCATGCTTTGTATTAGGAGTAGAAACATTGCCAACACCAATTATTTTATCATTGATAGTAGGAGGTTTAGCAACATGTCAAGCATCAACATTACTAGTGGTAGTAATAGTCCAAACTTTAGCTACATTATTCTCTTTAGCAAGTTTTTCTTCTCTTTCCCACCTAGCATGCAATTCAGCCATCATTCTAATATTGTCATTAATTCGAACTTGGATAGTGTTTGATGTAGCAAATGACTTAATATCTTTAGTTTCATTAGGCATAACTTTCAGTTTTAAAAGATCAACATCAGCAGCAAGACTATCAACCTTAGAAGCAAGAGCATCAATTTTACCAAGCTTTTGCTCAACAGATTTGTTGAAAGCAGTTTGTGTACTAATAAATTCTTTAAGCATGACTTCAAGACCAGAGGGTACACTCCTACTATTGTTGTAAGAATTACCATAAGAATTACCATAACCATTACCATTATTAGAAGGGTATGGCCTATAGTTGTTGTTACCAAAATTATTCCTATAAGCATTGTTGTTGAAATTACTATTTTTAATGAAGTTCACATCAACATGCTCTTCTTGAGCAACCAATGAAGGAACATTATTAGTATCAGCATGAGATCTATCATTAACAAGCATAGACATAATAACATCAATCTTATCACTCCAGGAGGAGGTTTCTTCAACAGAATTTACCTTCTTACCTTGAGGAGTCCTTTCAGTGTGCCATTCAGAGTAGTTGATCATCATATCATCAAGAAGCTTTGTTGCAGCACCCAAAGTGACGGACATAAAAGTACCTCCAGTAGCTGAATCCAATAGGTTCCTCGAAGAAAATTTTAATCCTGCATAAAAGGTTTGGATGATCATCTAAGTAGTTAGTCCATGGGTAGGGCAATATTCTTTACCAAAGATTTCATTCTTTCCCATGCTTGGGAAACATGTTCATTATCCAATTGCTTAAAATTCATAATGCTACTTCTCAAAGATATAATTTTAGCAGGAGGATAATATCTTTCAATGAAAGCATCTTTACATTTAGTCCTTGAATCAATGCTATTCTTAGGCAAAGATAGCAACCAATCTTTAGCTCTTCCTCTTAAGGAGAAAGGAAACAATTTCAGTTTTATAATGTCCCCATCTACATCCTTATACTTTTACATTTCACAAAGTTCAACAAAATTATTAAGATGGGCAGCAACATCATCAGTATTAACACCAGAAAATTGCTCTCTCATAACAAGATTTAGTAAAGCAGGTTTAATTTCATAAAATTCTGCTGTAGCAGTGATACGTCTCCAACGTATCTATAATTTCTGATGTTCCATGCTTGTTTTATGACAATACCTACATGTTTTGCTCAAAATTTATAATGTTTTTATGCGTTTTCCGAAACTAACCTATTAACAAGATGCCGAAGTGCCAGTTCTGTTTTCTGCTGTTTTTGGTTAAAGGCTGTTCGGGCAATATTCTTGGAATTCGACAAACGAAGACCAAACATCATAATTCACCGAGACGGACCAGAACACCGAAGGGGAGACGGAGAGGAGGCCCGGGCCCCCACACCCAGGCCGCGGGCAGGGCCCACGGCGCCGGCCTACGGGGAGGGCGCCTGGTGCCCCTCTGCGCCGCCTCTTCGCCAATAAGACCCCTTTCGACCTAAAAACGCGAAACAAATTGACGAAACTCCAGAAAGACTCAGGCGCCGCCGCCATCGCGAAACTCCATTCGGGGGACAGAAATCTGTTCGGCACCTCCGGAGGGGAAGTCCCGGAAGCCATCTCCATCGACGCCACCGCCTCCATCATGCTCCGTGAGTAGTTCCCCCATGGACTACGGGTTCTAGCAGTAGCTAGTTGGTACTCTCTCTCCCATGTACTTCAATACAATGATCTCATGAGCTGCCTTACATGATTGAGATCCATCGATGTAATCGGTGTTGTGTTTGTTGGGATCCGATGGATGATACATTATGATTAGTCTATCTATAAAGTTTGTGAAGTTATTGTTGCTGCAATCTTGTTATGCTTAATGCTTGTCACTAGGGCCCGAGTGGCATGATCTTAGATTTGAGCTCTATAATTATTGCTTAGATTGTATCTACAAGTTGTTTGCACATATTCTTGTCCGGAACCCGAGGCCCCAAAGTGACAGAAATTGGGACAACCGGAGGGGAAGGCTGTGATATGAGGATCACATGTTTTCACCAAGTGTTAATGCTTTGCTCCGGTGCTCTATTAAAAGGAGTACCTTAATCAATGTTAAGGAAATCGGTAATCGTTAACTGCTCGGCCGGCTTGGGAGTAGAGGTTAATCGGAATTCGGACGATTAACTGATTTAATCGGTCGGCTATTAATCGGTGCAAACTACACAAATTAGCACTTAAAACAATTTATATAAGAAAAATAATAGTATATGAGCCTCTATATGTCTCTCCCTACTTCTCTAAAGCCTAAAATCCTAGAAAAACTTGTACGCTTCTCCTCCATGACCTAATATTTAAGGTCAGGAGCTTCTCCTCCATGACCTAATCTTTAAGGTCAGGAGCGAATCAGGATCCACTAGCCGAAGCCGCGTTCCTTCCTTCCACTTCTTCTCCTCTCACCTCTGAAGTTTATATTCTCCCACCACCTACCTAGGGTACGACCCCTCTTACACCTCAACCACCTAACCTATTGAAGGCATCCTCCAGTTCCTAGACGAGCTCCTCATGGTGATCGAGCTCCTGTATCTGAGGTCTGGGAAACTATGAGTAACTAGCTTGGGAGGGCAAGAAACTATTTGGCAACAGTGGAAATGAAGCTACTGGAGGCTGCAATCAAGCGGGAGCTTCGCAAAATCTACTAGGAGGGGTAGCGCCTGTATTAGCTACATGCATTGAAAATATTGTAATTTTTTGACCAAGTGTGGTAGTTAATCGGGAAAATACCTAGTAATCGGACTTTCGGACTGATTAATCGGGCTAAAGGATTAACACAAGAGATTAATTGTAATCGACACGGTCAAGCCCCTAGTAGCGATTAACCGGCCTAATAATCGTTGAATCGGCCTAGTTTTTGAACAGTGACCTTAATAGCCAGTAGATTCCCTTGAGGCCCGGCTGCCACCGGCTGGTAGGACAAAAGATGTTGTACAAGTTTCTCATTGCGAGCACGTATGACTATATATGGAAAACATGCCTACATGATTAATAATCTTGATGTTCTGTCTTAATGCTATTTCAATCCTATCAATTGCCCAACTGTAATTTGTTCACCCAACACTTGTCACTTGTTATTGGAGAGTTACCACTAGTGAAGATAGCTGGGAACCCGGTCCATCTCTCATCATCATATACTCATTCTATATGTCATTGGAAGTAGTATCAACTATTTTCTGGTGCCATCGCCTCTCGTATTGCTTGCTACTGCTGTTGTGTTACTATTACTATTGCTATCATATTACTGCTGCTTTCACATCACCCTGTTACTAGTGCTTTTCAGGTGCAGCTGAATTGACAACTCAGTTGTTAAGGCTTATAAGTATTCTTTACCTCCCCTTGTGTCGAATCAATAAATTTGGGTTTTACTTCCCTCGAAGACTGTTGCGATCCCCTATACTTGTGGGTTATCAAGACTATTTTCTGGCGTTGCCGGAGGCATAGCTCTACTATAAGTTCACCTGGGAGTACACTCTACCTCTCTATCTGTTTTATTTTATTTTGTTTTGCTTAGTTTACTTTTGTCTAGTTTATTTGTGCTTAGTTTATTTCTGTCTAGTATTATTTTTCTTAGTTTACTTTTGCTTAGTTTCTTTTTGTCTTGTTTTATCATATACCCAAAAATCCATAAAAAAATTGAAAAATCGAAAAATTAAAAACTGTTGTTATGGGAGAACCCACAACCTATTTGGAGCTTATAGAATTATATAATAACTATAGAGAATCAAGAGCGGGGAAAGTCATGAGTGCTGTGATAGAAAAATTGAATACAATTGCTAAAATCTTGCTTAAATGCCATGATATAAATTGTTGCTCTAAAGAGGATACTAAACATCTGAAATTTCAATGTGGCTTTAGTGAAGAAGTTTTAATTAAGAACTACAATTGGAATAACTATATTCATCTTGGGTTCGAAGAGGTAGAACAATTTGTCTTATTTATGGGAGCTTCTGAGATCGAATCCTTCATGGTTAAAAATTATGAAACTTGTGCTGTTTGTAAGGACCTTAAAGATTATGTCTCTTCTATCCTTAATTTTTGCATAGAAAGTTACAGTGATAATCCTTATATCATTGATTATATAGAGAGACTCATTAATGCACAAGAATGCACTCACAATTTGTAGGAACCTGTGGAAGAAGAAATTGATGAACCTCAAAGCTCATTGGATGAAAAAGAGGAGGAGAGTGATGAACAAAAGGAGGAAGAATGGATTAGCTACCCATGCCAACCTTCTAATGAGAGTAACTCTTTATCTCTACATTATTTGACTGTCCTCCATGCTTACCAAAGGAGGTTGAATGTTATGTTCCTGTGGATTCTCTTGAAATAGTACCTATGAGTAAAACTTGTGAGAATAATTATGCTATTGTTATCTATGATAATCCATGCTACTTTGATAAATCTTATGATAATGCTTTATTTGTGCCTGATGTCGAAATGCATGGTACAAAAGAGTTTTGCGTAGCAAATGTTTATGATAAATCTCTAGATGATGGTCCTATGTTACTTGATAATATTAATTGTACTACTAATGGAAATGGGATTGGAGAAATCTTGACTTTATCTAGGAGTCCCATATCTCTTGAGATTGATCAATCATCATGTTATATTATTGATAAAAGTAGGGTTGAAAGTTTTAATCCCACTATTTTTGAGCTTGATAAAAATTATGTGTTTATGAATCATGAAAAGTATGCTGCATGTGATAGTTATATTGTTGAGTTTATTCATGAAGCTACTGAAAATTATTATGAGAGAGGAAAATATGGTTGTAGAAATTTGCATGGTACTAAAACACAAATTTTTTGAAGTTACTCTTGTTTTATCTTCTTATGCTTGTCACTTTGTTCTTCATGAATTTATTTGTGTACAAGATTCCTATGCATAGGAAGTGGGTTAGACTTAAATGTGTTTTGAATTTGCTTTTTTATGCTCTCTTTTGCTTCAAATCTTATTTCTTGCGAGTGCATCATTAAAATTGCTGAGCCCATCTTAATGGCTATAAAGAAAGCACTTCTTGGGAGATAACCCATATTTTTATTTTGCTACTGTTTTGTTGTGTCTTGGAAGTTGTTACTACTGTAGTAACCTCTCCTTATCTTTATTTTATTGCAATGTTGTGCCAAGTGAAGTCTCTAATAGAAGGTTGATGCTAGATTTGGATTTCTGCGCAGAAACAGATTTCTATCTGTCACGAATTTGGGCAGAGTTCTCTGTAGGTAACTCATAAAAATCTGCCAGTTTACGTGCGTATTCCTCAGATATGTATGCAACTTTAATTAGTTTTGAGTTTTCTTATTTGAGCAAAGGAAGTACCTCTTAAAAATTCGTCTTCACTGGCTGTTCTATTTTGGCAGATTCTGTCTCTGTTTTTTGCATTGTCTCTTGTGGACTTTAAGCAAAGCTTTCTAGACGTGGAGAGCTGTAGCTAATGTTTTATTGAGTTCTTGCAATGTGTCACTACAGGACTAAAGTGGATTCAAGTTTTTTGAGTACTAACCCCTCTAATGAAGTTTATGAGAAGTTTGGTGTGAAGGAAGTTTTCAAGGGTCAAGAGAGGAGGATGATATATGATCAAGAAGAGTGAAAAGTCTAAGCTTGGGGATGCCCCGTGGTTCATCCCTGCATATTTCAAGAAGACTCAAGCGTCTAAGCTTGGGGATGCCCAAGGCATCCCCTTCTTCATCAACAATTTATCAGGTTTCTTCTATTGAAACTATATTTTTATTCGGTCACATCTTATATGCTTTACTTGGAGCATCTATGTGTTTATTTTTGTTTTGTTTATGTTTGAATAAATTTGGATCCTAGAAATCCTTGTGTGGGAGAGATACACGCTCCGCTTTTTCATATGAACACTTGTGTTCTTCGTTTTACTTTTAATGTTCAATGGTAAAAGTTGGAAGCTATTGCATTTATTGCTATTTGGTTGGAATATTTGAAAGTAGATCATGATTAAGTTCTTGCATCATGTAGTTTAAACCTATTAGTGGAGAACTACCGTAGAGCTTGTTGAAATTGGTTTGCATGATTGGTCTCTCTAAGGTCTAGATATTTTATGGTAAAAGTGTTTGAGCAACAAGGAAGACAGTGTAGAGTCTTATAATGCTTGCAATATGTTCTTATGTAAGTTTTGCTGTACCGGTTCATACTTGTGTTTGCTTCAAATAACCTTGCTAGCCTAAGCCTTGTATTGAGAGGGAATACTTCTCGTGCATCCAAAACCTTGAGCCAAAACCTATGCCATGAGTGTCCACCATACCTACCTACTATGTGGTATTTCCTGCCATTCCAAGTAAATACTTCATGTGCAACCTTTAAACAATTCAAAATTTATCATCTCTTATTTGTGTCAATGTTTTATAGCTCATGAGGAAGTATGTGGTGTTTTATCTTTCAATCTTGTTGGGCAGCTTTCACCAATGGACTAGTGGCTTCATCCGCTTATCTAATAATTTTGCAAAAAGAGCTGGCGGGGTTCCCAGCCCCAATTAATCACAAATAGACACCCCTCCATGGTATGTGAAATGTTGGAAGGCACCCGAGGATTCGGTTAGCCATGGCTTGAGAAAGCAAAGGTGGGGAGGAGTGTCATCTAAATAAAACTAAAATAAATAGACACTCCTTCATGGTATGTGATTGTTGGAAGGCACCCGAGGATTCGGTTAGCCATGGCTTGTGAAAGCAAAGGTTGGAAGGAGTGTCACCCAAAAATAAAAATAAACTACTTCATGGGAGCCGCTCTTCGAAAGTCTGTCTGGCAAGGGGGTTAGAGTGCCCACTACCATTCGTTGAGAACAACAAACACCTCTCAAAACTTTACTTTTATGCTCTCTATATGATTTCAAAACTTGAAAAGCTCTAGCACATGATTTAATCCCTGCTTCCCTCTGTGAAGGGTCTTTCTTCTACTTTATTTTGAGTCAGTTTACCTACTTCCTTCCATCTTAGAAGCAAACACTTGTGTTAACTGTACATTGATTCTTACATACTTGCTTATTTGCATTCATCATATTACTTTGTGTTGACAATTATCCATGAGATATGCATGTTGAAAGTTGAAAGCAACTGCTGAAACTTAAATCTTCCTTTGTGTTGCTTCAATGCCTTTACTTTGAACTTATTGCTTTATGAGTTAACTCTTATGCAAGACTTTTGATGCTTGTCTTGAAAGTACTATTCATGAAAAGTTTTGCTATATGTTATCTATTTGTTAGCAACTATAGATCATTTCCTTGAGTCACTTCATTCATCTCATATGCTTTACAATAGTATGATCAAGGTTATGTAAGTAGCATGTCACTACAGAAATTATTCTTTTTATCGTTTACCTACTCGAGGGCGAGTAGGAACTAAGCTTGGGGATGCTGATACGTCTCCAACGTATCTATAATTTCTGATGTTCCATGCTTGTTTTATGAAGATACCTACATGTTTTGCTCAAACTTTATAATGTTTTTATGCGTTTTCCGGAACTAACCTATTAACAAGATGCCGAAGTGTCGTTCTGTTTTGCTGTTTTTGGTTCCAGAAAGGCTGTTTGGGCAATATTCTCGGAATTCGGAAACGAAGACCAAACATCATAATTCACCGAGACGGACCAGAACACCGAAGGGGAGACGGAGAGGAGGCTCGGGGCCCCACACACCACGGGCCGCGCGGGCAGGCCTGGCGCCGGCCTATGGGGAGGGCGCCCTGGTGCCCTCTGCCGCGCCTCTTCGCCTATAAGATTTTCGACCTAAAAACGCGAAACAAATTGACGAAACTCCAGAAAGACTCCGGGCGCGCCGCCATCATGAAACTCCAATTCGGGGACAGAAGTCTCTTTTGGCACCTGCCGGACTGGAAGTGCCCCGGAAGCCATCTCCATCGACGCCACCGCCTCCATCATGCTCCGTGAGTAGTTCCCCCATGGACTACGGGTTCTAGCAGTAGCTAGTTGGTACTATCTCTCCCATGTACTTCAATACAGTAATCTCATGAGCTGCCTTACATGATTGAGATCCATCTGATGTAATCGGTGTTGTGTTTGTTGGGATCCGATGGATGATACATTATGATTAGTCTATCTATAAAGTTTGTGAAGTTATTGTTCCTGCAATCTTGTTATGCTTAATGCTTGTCACTAGGGCCCGAGTGGCATGATCTTAGATTTGAGCTCTATAATTAATGCTTAGATTGTATCTACAAGTTGTTTGCACATATTGCTGTCCGGAACCCGAGGCCCCAAAGTGACAGAAATTGGGACAACTAGGAGGAAGGCTGTGATATGAGGATCACATGTTTTCACCAAGTGTTAATGCTTTGCTCCGGTGCTCTATTAAAAGGAGTACCTTAATACCCTTGAGGCCCGGCTGCCACCGGCTGGTAGGACAAAAGATGTTGTACAAGTTTCTCATTGCGAGCACGTATGACTATATATGGAAAACATGCCTACATGATTAATAATCTTGATGTTCTGTCTTAATGCTATTTCAATCCTATCAATTTCCCAACTGTAATTTGTTCACCCAACACTTGTCACTTGTTATTGGAGAGTTACCACTAGTGAAGATAGCTGGGAACCCCGGTCCATCTCTCATCATCATATACTCGTTCTATATGTCATTGGAAGTAGTATCAACTATTTTCTGGTGCCATCGCCTCTGTGTTATTGCTACTGCTGCTGTGTTACTATTACTATTGCTCTCATATTACTGCTGCTTTCACATCACCCCTGTTACTAGTGCTTTTCCAGGTGCAGCTGAATTGACAACTCAATTGTTAAGGCTTATAAGTATTCTTTACCTCCCCTTGTGTCGAATCAATAAATTTGGGTTTTACTTCCCTCGAAGACTGTTGCGATCCCCTATACTTGTGGGTTATCAAGCAACAGGTGGAGCAATAGGTGTGCATATGAAATCATTATTATTGGTGCTAGTGAAGTCACACAACTTAGTGTTCTCAGGAGTATTCATTTTAACAATAATAAAAATAAGTAGAGAAAAACCGAATTAAATAAAGTAAAACAAGTAACTAATTTTTTGTGTTTTTGATATAAAGAAAGCAAACAAGACAGAAAATAAAATAAAGCAAGACAATAAACAAAGTAAATAGATTGGGTGTGAGAGACTCCCCTTGCAGCGTGTCTTGATCTCCCCGGCAACGGCGCCATAAAAATAGCTTGATGACGCGTAAAGCACACGTCCGTTGGGAACCCCAAGAGGAAGGTGTGATGCGTACAACAGCAAGTTTTCCCTCAGTAAGAAACCAAGGTTATCGAACCAGTAGGAGATGAAGGCCACGTGAAGGTTGTTGGTGAAGGAGTGTAGTGCGGCGCAACACCAGGGATTTCGGCGCCAACGTGGAACCTGCACAACACAATCAAGATACTTTGCCCCAACTTAACAGTGAGGTTGTCAATCTCACCGGCTTGCCGTAAACAAAGGATTAAACGTATTGTGTGGAGAATGATGTTTGCTTGCAAAGAACAACAGAGAACAATGATTGCAGTAGGTTGTATTTCAGATGTAAAAGAATGGACCGGGGTCCACAGTTCACTAGTGGTGTCTCTCCAATAAGATAAATAACATATTGGGTGAACAAATTACAGTTGGGCAGTTGACAAATAGAGAGGGCATAACAATGCACATACATATCATGATGACTACTATGAGATTTACTTAGGGCATTACGACAAAGAACATAGACTGCTATCCAGCATGCATCTATGCCTAAAAAGTCCACCTTCGGGTTAGCATCCGCACCCTTCCAGTATTAAGTTGCAAACAACAGACAATTGCATTAAGTACTGTGCGTAATGTAAACAATACAAATATCCTTAGACAAAGCATTGATGTTTTATCCCTAGTGGCAACAGCACATCCACAAATTTAGAACTTTCTGTCACTGTCCCAGATTCAATGGAGGCATGAACCCACTATCTAGCATAAATACCCCTCTTGGAGTTACAAGTATCAACTTGGCCAGAGCCTCTACTAGAAATGGAGAGCATGCAAGATCATAAACAACACATATATGATAGATCGATAATCAACTTGACATAGTATTCCATATTCATCGGATCCCAACAAACACAACATGTAGCATTACAAATAGATGATCTTGATCATGATAGGCAGCTCACAAGATCTAAACATGATAGCACAATAGGAAAAGACAACCATCTAGCTACGCTATGGACCCATAGTCCAAGGATGAACTACTCACGCAAGAGGCGGGCATGGTGATGTAGAGCCCTCCTGATGATTCCCCTCTCCGGCAGGGTGCCGAGGCGATCTTCAGAACCCCGAGATGGGGTTGATGGCGGCGGCGTCTCGGAACTTTTCTCGTATCGTGGCTCCCGGTACTAGGGTTTTCGCGACGGAAGGATTTATAGGCGAAGGGGCAGAGTCGGGGACGCCCGAGGGCCCACCCCATATGGCGGCGCGGCCAGGGGTGGGGCCGCGCCCCCTATGGTGTGGCCGCCTCGTGGCCCCTCTTCGTCTCCTCTTCGGTGTTCTGGAAGACTCCGTGGAAAATAAGACCGTGGGCTTTTGTTTCGTCCAATTCCGAGAATATTTCCTGTGTAGGATTTCTGAAACCAAAAACAGCAGAAAACAGGACTGGCGCTTCGGCATCTTGTTAATAGGTTAGTGCCGGAAAATGCATAAAAATGATATAGAGTGCATATAAAACATGTGAGTATTGTCATAAAACTAGCATGGAACATAAGAAATTATAGATACATTTGAGACGTATCAACGCTCAGACATAAGCAGAGACAAGGATCAAGCAGCAACACCTTAACAGCTAGGATCGCATAAGGGCCCTCGCGATGACTCTTGCTGCCGAAGATGCTAGGAAGTCTCCTTCCTGAAGACGTCGACCTTGAAACCGTCCACTGGAACTGCACCTTCCACTCGCACCGTTGGCCCGACGCGCTGGCCTGTCCACTGGAACTGCACCTTCCACTCGCACCGTTGGCCCATGTACAAGCACACCTTCACTGGTGGGCCATTGTTCTTCAGCTTGTACTTGGTGATTAGGAGCTGCTCCATGTAGGACAGCACGACGAGGGCAAGGAGGTTCGGGCTCTCCACCTGCACGAAGAACGCCGGAAATCACTGCCTAGGAGCGTGCCCCAGGTCAGCAGGATGGCCGGTGTGAACCCTTGGCGCGGTGATCTGCCGGTGGGTTTCCATGAACGCTTTATTGGGGTCACGAAGCTGCACCCGGACGGCCATGTCCTTGCGTCAAGTATGGGCCCTTCCGCGAACAATTCCAGGAAGGGCCAGTTCTGCAGATGCAATGACAATGCAAAGAGTTAGCGATACTTGGCATTGCTGAGGTCCAATGGCAATGACAAGATCAAATCCATGATGGCCATGACAATCATAACAAGATCTTAATGGACAATGGAAATGCCAAGCACAAGCACTATCATGGGCAATGGCAATGCCAAGCACAAGCATTGTTAAGTCCATCATGGTGCTTGAGCTTGACAATGCCAACTTCAAGCACTGTCATGGACAATGGCAATGCCAAGCTTAAGCACTGTCATGGACTTGACATTGTCAAGTCCATCATAGTGCTTGAGCTTGGCATGGACAACTTCAACCACTGTCATGAACAATGGACAATGCCAATGTCAACCACTCAAGCACATTGCCATGAATCCTATCACATCGATCGGAGCGGCCGGATAACTATGTGATCTACAATGTCATCTAATTGATCTAAACTAGCATCTATCAGATGATGGAGCGATTGAGAGTACTTACGATTGGGTGCAGCGAGAGCGGGAACCCGGCCGTGCTCGCGTTCATCGGGAAGTAGGCGAAGAAGTCGGGGCTCTGCCAGTGTGTCAGTTCGGGGACGATGTGTCGCCGCACGTCCTCCAGAATGACGTCCACCGGATCACCGTGCTCGGGCGGCGTGTCTGGCAGAAGCGTGCGGATGCAACATGGCTCGGCGGCGGACCGGACAGGGTATTTCTCGACGTCGCGGTAGTAGCCACTTAGGAAGTCGACCACCGGGCGCGACTCCGCGGCGAATGTCTCGGGGTCAAGTGGCAATAGCGCGTCATGAGGTGGTGCGCTCCCCATGGCGAAGGAAGTTCACAACACCAGAGTATCTCCTACTTTGCCACTTTGGACAGCACAAAGATGTAGTCTTGGAGGCTTTGCGCGCAATGAAACAGTGTGCGTCTCCTGTGTGCATATATAGCCGCAATCTAAGCACAAATATTAATCTACTAGATTTTAATGTGCGCCTTGGCGCACGATCCCGTGAGACTCATTGTAGGAGGAAAAATGATAATATGTTTTTTAGGTTTTACAAAATATAGCGAACCACACTAAATTATAAATAGAAAACCATTCATTTATATACCGCCAGTTGATTCTGCTAAGAGCAAACTAATGCTTGTTGATTCTGCCAAACTAATGGTTGTCGATTCTGCCAAGAGAAACATAAATAAGTGAACACCAAAATCATCATCTACATGTCCTGCATGGTATTTAAGACTCGTGGCACAAAGGACATTGAAAAATAAGCCGATTACATATTATCTGACAGCACACCAACTCAATAAGAGGATCTACAGAGCTAACAGCAGCAACACGAGACACGGTCATCCGAACTAAGAACCCGCAAGAACAACATCATACCGCACAATGTTCCTATAGGCATGCATTCCCTAGTAGTTTTAGTCACGAACCACGAACCCATACAAACCCTGCAATAGGCGCACAACTTGCATGGTTGATTCCTCGTACGGAGATCGTGAACCAAACGACACAGTTGACCATAAAAGAACCGGATGGGTGGCGCGATCCCGTGGGATTTCAACCAATCTACGACATGTATAATAGCAGTGAAAATTATCTTAGGTAATGGGGATGCATTTTACATGATTTAGAAAACAAAGACATCAAGATGAAATTATAACTGAACACATGAAATCAAAACGGAGCAGCATACACTTACATACAATGAGGGATATACATAATAACTATTAAGCAAGAGTAGATTGGTAGAAAAGAGAAGACAATTAGTAAAGTGTAGCATGTACACCGAGAATGTATTAAACATTTAAACGCAATTACTTAAACCAGCAAGAAATCGACAAAGATAATAGTAAGTATATACACATGGTTTTGAGATAACAGTAGGTATATACACACAAGGTAGTACTCAGGTTCACAACAGAGGTGTTCATCACTTCCTGCATAGTCTACTATGGAACTACGAACATAAACGACACGATGAGCACTAAGTTCTCTACCTACAACAGAATACAGAAGGTAGCAATCTCAATCTAGGTAACGATGATCACACCTCATAATCTATGTCGAAGTCGAAGACGTGGATCTCACTTTGATATTGGTTGGCCTAAAAGTCAAGGAGGATGGAATTATGCTTGCCAAGCTATCTTCGTGCTCATAGATAGGGTGTGACAGCGGAAGAGACGTCATCCCTTGTAGCCATGATGACCAGTTGTTGCGTAACTGCCATCATTATTCATCTGTCAAGAAATAGGATCACTTTGAAACTGGCAATTCTTCAACAATCTAGATTAATTATATAATCTACCCTAAGGATAAGTTTGGTAGCAAACTAACAACAATTGCATGTCGCCTCTCGACTGACTATGCTTGGATATTTAAACTTCTGAAGCAAAATTTAGTAATAATAGTAGCAGAATAGTGGTAGAAAAAGTCTCAAACATAAGAAAATGTTGAACAACAAATAACACAATAAGAGACCCTCTTTCATGAATATCAAGAGAGCAACTATTTAGCCAAAAGTAATCAAGTGTAGACACCGAGTAAGCTCACAATATACTTCCATGAGCCGAAAAATCGAGTCGAGAAGGAAAAATTAAGCACGGGTGTGTAAATAGAGTGATTGTGAAGCAATAGTTATGGTGTAAAAGGGAACATTGATATATTCAGCTCTATGTTATCAGACTAAAGATATCCATAGGTAGATCGAGAAAAGGAGATAGCCGTTTCCAGTCTAGTAATCATACGATCTGATTTGCTGAGAAGGAAATGTCATCTTTCTTATTTATCTAGAAAGTCATACAATATAAACAATATCTGAGTTTTGAATGGCTTTAACTCCAAGGCAATTAATGAACTATTCTTTGTTTTGTATGGCTTTAACTCCTACGCGATTCATGAAATAATCACCCATACTTAATCCATAAGACCAAAAATGAATACAAACGGGTACTTCTCTTAATTAAAGCCAACGATACATTTCCTATATCATGTCATGAGTAAATAAATAAATAAATACATCAAGTAAAAAACTAAATATTATTTCACTATGCACCTATAAAGTTGAATACCTTTCATAATATCATCAACCTCATTCCATATTGCAGCTTGTAATTTTCACCCTTGATTCCTGAATCACTTAACACTATATCTGAAATAAAAATATAACTTTCTAGTGACAAAACCAGCAGAAATACAGTGGCATATTCAATCTGAAGCAGACGGTAGCCCAAATTCTCTTACAAATGTGTACAACACCAACAACAACAACAAAGAAATACAATAGCATATTTTTGAAGGGAACGCAGCATAGATTTAGTTCCTATGTCTACTTAGGAATGAAAAGCTTTGTAAAAAGCAGAATACTGGGTCATGATGCATGTATTGTAGTCACTTTGCTAAATTATAAAGCACATTAAAAATGGGGGCCTAAGCAGAAACCCCCACTTCATATGGTTGATAGATACATTAAAAATTAAAAAATATCTTGCAATCACAATATAAAAGATGCGTATACATAGACGCTCAGCAGTTATAAATCTAGAGTCACCATTCCTATAAAAAACCTAAGAAGAATTGGCCAATAAGCAGGAAAAATATTGGCTGATCAACCATACCAATATGTCCCCATAAGCAAGGAGCATCCTGCTTATGGGTTGACAGGCACATTAGAAAATATAAAGTATCTTGCTATCACAATATAAAAGATGCATATACATAGATGCTCATCAGTTATAAATCCAAAGTCATTATTCCTATAAAAAAAACCTGAGAAGAATTGGCCATTAATCAGGAAAAATATTGGAGTATTGGTTTAAGAACATATTGGATACCGCCAAGTTATCCATAAGAGGCAAAATTTCTATGCGCACCAGCAAGCCAAAAATACATTTTGTGCGATAGGAGAAAGAACTCTTAAATTTCCATCTGAAACAACTATTATCTAAGAAAATGGAACAACACAATAATTTTACTTAAGAAAATTAGAACTTGAGGCTCATCTCTGATTTGATGGCAATTGATGGCAATTTCTTTTCTCATCAAAATAAAAATACAGAAGAAATTGAGAGGATCAATATGACACCAACCATTCAGTAGCTAGCACTTTCCAATAAAAGTATGATAGATAATATATTATACTATTCCAGTATTGAACTAACTAGAGTTGCCAGTACTATGCAGCAATGGATTCGCTATTTTTTTTGATGCAAAAGAAGCCATATTTTGGGAGTGGCTTGCTGCGCCAGCCCCGCACATCATAAATGATAAACAGTCAGCAAGTAAGTAGACACGGAGATTGTATGAAAATATATTACACCTAGCAGTAGCTTTGTAAGAAACGTGTCTTGCAGATAGACACTACTCAGACAGATGGTCTACACAATCTCACCTCGATAAAAGCTCCCAATGGTTCAATGGATGCGGTATGATGAGTAATGCATACCCTGGCTCTCAATTAGCACCTGATACAAAAAAGGCATGCAATTAAAAACAATGTCAGTTAAGGGGTATGAACTGTCTTTCAAATCTCCATAAAAAATCCAAGTAACACCATCTACTGTTTTCTGTTCAGATAAACCGCGAGCCTTCACATGTAATAAAACAAAGCCTTGAACCCAGCATAGAAACCTCATAGGCGATAGAGACGTTGGATACTCACTTGCAGCTGATCTGTGGCACTGAACTTACGGACCATTAAACATTAAATTTTGGGCTGAAACTGCATGACAACCTTTCAGGCAAAATATCTCAGGCCCGACGACAAAACAAGTTACATACTTACAACCTATCTATTAACCCAAACATTCAGCTGTTATTTCACCCTTCACAAATACAAACCTTTCAAATATAATTAACTACTAATTACATACTTATGGACTACTCACTTTTTGGGCTTCTTCAGCTTACTAATACTATCAGCGCACAGAGCTTTCATGCCAGTAAAACTTCAAAATGACTATGATATTATAGAGATAAACATTTTTAATAGTTTAAAAATAATGCACACCAGAGTAAATAACCTTGCTTTACAGCCCATTTTCCATTTTCCTGATACAAGATATATGTCATTTAGTATTAGACATATAAGTTACTAAAAAAAAGATACATCACCGGGCACATTTATAGAACAGTGACATACCATGCTAACATCAGAATTCGGGCCTCGGTATGGGGAAATTCAAGATGAGAGGAAATAATTTTGATGCCTTCTGGGCTGTTCCAGTAAGTTAGAAAACAACTCATCTATTATATATTAAAAGTACATTACGGGCTAACCAGAAAAAGATAAATCCGCTAGAAATTACCACAATAATCAGAAACATCTGACCATTTATTTGATAGGCTAGAAATCTATAACCATTGGATTAAAGTTAAGTAAAAAAATTACCCAGCATTGCCATTACAATTGAAATACTGTATCAGATATCCATCACCGTTTTCTTTTGGTTCCCTTTTCCTACGTCTCAAACCCTAGAACATATTGCCAAAAGAAAGGAAGAATCTCCCAATCCTACGATTTGCTGGGTGCAACGATCCATGCGATGGTGCAAACCATGAAAGCATGCATCCATTGGCAATTATATATTAAAAGTACATTACGGGCTAATTACGGGCTAACCAGAAAAAGATAAATCCGCTAGAAATTACCACAATAATCAGAAACATCTGACCATTTATTTGATAGGCTAGAAATCTATAACCATTGGATTAAAGTTAAGTAAAAAAATTACCCACCATTACCATTACAATTGCAATACTGTATCAGATATCCATCACCGTTTTCTTTTGGTTCCCTTTTCCTTCGTCTCAAACCCTAGAACATATTGCCAAAAGAAAGGAAGAATCTCCCAATCCTACGATTTGCTGGGTGCAACGATCCATGCGATGGTGCAAACCATGAAAGCATGCATCCATTGGCAAGAAACAAGAATACATGGCGCGTGCGGCCGTGCATATGCTTAGGCAAGAAAACAGAATCAATGTCCGTTGCATCGCCGTTGGCCGGCCGGCCGGATGCCACACCCGGACCAGATCGCCGGTAAACCAGATCAAATTGCTCTACATGGCGCAGCACCGGCGGCCGAGCGTATGTCATACGTGAAGCAGCTCAAACCAATCTCTATGGCAGCGACGAAGGTCATGAACGTATTGCTTCGGCGCCCTCCGCCAGTCGACTGGGTCTCCACCACGTGCATGCACATCATCGGCATCAGTGTCCCTGCTAGGCTGGTCGATTGGCCCTCCACGTTATTGCATATCAATGGTGTGAGATTTCAATACTGCCTTATGCAAGGCAGTCCTACAGATCGATCTACAACTGATACAGACACATCAAATAGATAGGTGCAGGCATGCATGTAAGAAGTATCTTTGTTTGCTGCTCCGTCTAGATCGCTTTACATGGCGCTTCTAATCTGAAAGCCTGAGAGCATGTCTAACAGGCCCCTTATAACCCGCCCACCCCGTAAAATTCCGGCGAGATACGGGGCAGGCGCGGTTTGGGCCGTCTAGCCCCGTATTCGGGCCGCCCGTTTCGGCGGAATACGAGGCCCAGGAAATCGGCCCCTCCGCCCCCTACCGGGCGCGGTGCGAGTGAGGGTTAACCCCTCACTGCAACCCTAGCTCCGCCGTGCGCCGCCGCCTCCTCCTCCTGCTCCGGCGAGCAATTAGTCGCTCCCCGCGCCGCATTCCACCCGCCGCCACCTGCATGGACTCCCGCCGCCGTAGTAGCGCCTCGCCGGCGAGCGGATCGAAGCGATCCCGCTCGCCGGACACCATGGAGGAAGCCTGGCGGCTCAAGTGCAAGCGCTCCACCGCGGGGAGCCGCCGTGCGGCGTGCCGGTACGCTGGCGCGCTGTACGTGCCGGATCCGCTCGAGAGTACGCCGCGGGTGGGCGGTGGTACCGGCAAGATCCGCCGCTCAAGCCGATGAGCGGCGAAGCCTTCGAGAAGTGGCTCGCCGAGTGGCAGCGCGACCGCGCGGCGAAGGCGGCATGGAGGGCGACCATCGGCAGCACCAGCGGCGGAGGAAGCGGAGGCGGCGAGGAGGAAGAGGACGCGGCGGAGGAGGACGCGGCCATCCGGCGTGCGGTGGCCGAATCCGAGGCGGATGCCGCCGAGAAAGCGAGCGGAGAGGAGGAGGGCGGCCATCGCCGCCGTGGCGGCAGGCGAAGGAGGCTGCCGCCAGGAAGGAGGAGGAGGCTGCCGCCAGGAGGAGGAGGCTGCCGCCAGGGGGCCTTTCGTGCCATTCATCATCCTCGAGTAGCTAGGATCGCAGTAGATCGCTATGTATATGTATGATCCAGTGTATGATCAATGAAGATGAACTATGGTTTAATTTTCCCGGGGTTTTAATTTTTAAAAATACAGGGCGAAATACGGGGTCTGCTAGACGAAATGGTTCAGCAAGACGCACTTTTGGGATACGGGGCGAAACTCGCGTTATACGGGGCAGAGAAATAAGGGGCCTGTTAGACCTGCTCTGACAATCACTTCCACAAGTACATGCCTAAGGAAACAAAGTGTAGACATCAAAGAACGGTCTCAGTTCAGGCAGTGCCACTGGCGGCCATGACGCCAACAGATCCTCGGTTTCCTAGCATCTAAGGAATCGGAAAGGCTGTCCATCTCTTCCACATGTACCTTTCTAAGGAAACAATGGCCAATGGGTAGGCATCAAAGAACATGATCAGATCAGGCGGCGGCAGGTGCGGCCATGACGCCAAAACTATCCTGGGCGCAATACTATGTTTTGGGCATGACAATCCTTTTCGTACTCGACCACCAAGATCAGGTATCGAAAGAAGGTGGCGATTGCTGATGTGTACCTTCAGTAAGAGCAGCATGACTTCACAGGGAGGAGCCCACTCTGATGTGGGTAGATTTCCTGCCTCAATCCTTCTTCATAGTTACACGTAGATGTAACATGTGCCTCAATGCATACTGGATCTAGCCAAACCCTACAAGTTTATGCTATCTTTGTTCAAACTTTTTTGGTATCAGCTTTCTACTTCTCAGTGGTGTTGCCGCTTCCTACATGGTGACAAGCAGCCCTGTCGTTTCTTCTACATACGGACATGTCTGTGTCCATCGTCGAGCTTTGCATGCCGAACACAATGAAGTTTCATCATGAAGTGGAGAAACATCCTGATTTACATTAATATTAGTTCTGCAGGTAACAAATGATAGTTTTGCTTCAGGATCGTAAAGATTTCTACTGATCTTTTCTTTTCTACAAGCACATCAAGTCAACTTGGTTTTCTCTCCCTCGGTGTATATCTATTTGAATGCATCCACTTAGTTCTTGATATGTTTGCTTCTGATATGGTCTACCAGATCAGAAATAGCAATGATTGTGATGCAGTTGTTCTTTGAAGTGTTTAAATCGTTTTATTGTGCCAAATTATGCTTACCTAACATGGTCTGAACTTTTATTTTTCTGGACTTGCCATCAGTAGAGATTTTCTTATGTCATTTTGCTAGGATAGTAACATGTCCTTTGCAGACATATCAAGTACTAACAAGTGTTTTCTGTCAAAACAGGCACTAGCAAATTATTCTTGGTTGGTATGAGATCAGGGGCTTCTTGAGCGAGACTAAAGACCTCAACCATACTAAGGCAAGTAGATATCTAAACATGGACCGTAAGCATCCATGTCTCCTTTCGCCTCTAGATATGCTAAATTATTGCTGGCTACTATACTAACAAAAAGAAAATATTGTTATCCTTATTTTAACTGCATAATTATATTTTCTGAAGTTCCGTATCAATTTCAATACTCCATGGATTTTATTTATAGGTTTTTTTTCAAAGTTATACTAAATAACTGACACATATTATGGATCTAAAGGAGTATTACAAATTAACCATGTCATGGTTGATACGAAATCCACGGTGTCATGAGCAAGGATAAATAATAGTGTAAAGTATCAACGCATTGGCCTAAACTGGATCTATTTTATTTGGGTGTTCCCTGAATAGTTCCCAACCACTAAATTCAGCACGGATTAAGTATTGTTAAAATGGTAGCATTGAAAAAAGTACTGCAGCTGTAGATCATACTTGATTGATGTATATAATATAGGAAATCAGGGGCCTCTCTAGCGAGGATAGATTTCGACATCAGCCCACATGTCCTGAATCGTAATTGGAGGGGTTAGGCTGGTAGATACAAGGTTATCTCGACACAATACCTTTCGTAGACAAAGATCTAAATATGGATTGTTATATAGCGTCCTTGCTTTCTCTCTCCAATATATTTTCTAAGAGGTGAACTATTGCTGGCTACTATACTGACTATAAGTATAACTTATGATGGCCCTTATTTTAGCTGAATATGTATTTTCATATTTCTTATTTTGGGAAGGTTCAACATCAATGAAAATTGTAAGTAAATATTTAGAATAACTTCCTTTATGTGTTCTGAGATACTACTCAGACCACTGATCAGATTTGCGTCAACTCTAATCATCCGGATTAATTTAACCATTACACACTATTTGTATCACGGTTTATATGAAATTAAAAGCTTCATGAGCGAGGATAAATTGTTGTACCAAGTATCAATACATATAGCCTCAATAGTGCTCGCGGCGCCACGTTCGTCAAGAAGAACTTATACTGTACATAAATTATAAATAGTAATTGTTCTATAATGATGGGTTCAACATGATGTAAAAAAATGAAAATGGGAATAATTGTATACTTTGTCGATCCTATTGTTGCACTTATATATAAGAACATTTATATGCCTTCCCATAAACGTGAGAACTGGTACACAAGTTATTGAGTATTAGAAATCATATAACTAATATTTTTCAGTCGTTGTTAGTAGGTATGAGCAATGTTAATTATCTTTGGGTTAAATATGGTATCACCTTTTTCCGAGTTCCTACACCACAAAAATGTCAAGTAAAAATATTTGTAAAAATTTACGTCAAAGCTTGATTTCCTGAATAAACTTGTAAACGTCTAGCATGTTGTTCAATAAAAAAACTGCATGTGTATGAATTATTAGAATTATGAGATTTTAATAATGATTCAGATAATTAGTATCTAAAAAAATTACTCTTATCAAGTGTGCAGATTTGGATAATGAGTAAATGACAATGCTTGCTGGCGCCCTATATACATAATATTTAAAATTTATTTATTATTAAATTAAGCATATATGGACATAAATTTCAAACTTTCATCTATAGAAATATATTTATATATAAAACTATGTGTATTTTGCAAAGAACAAGGTAATTGGGGCAAATCTTATTTGCATAAGTAAAAAACTAAAGTCACTCATATTAAAGATGATGCCCTCGCATTTGCGAGGGCCACTTGGCTAGTTCATATGTAATAGCACCTCACAAAAAATAACATATAACTGCATCAAAATTGTACGTGACTAATGAATGAGCTTACATAAGAATTGACAATGACTACTTATGTTCACTAATACTTCGTGTATAAGAAAACTTACCTTTCCAAAACATCTTATATTAGTGAACAGATGGAGTGCTACATTATTATTTATAGTGATTCACATAAAACAGTCTTGTTCTAATATGGATGTTAATCCACTATTTAAAGTTATATCTACAACTTCCAAATGAAAGGAGGACTACTATGAGAGCAAAAATAACGGCAGACACATGTTTGAAAAATTGTGAAAGAACTTACCCAATCATGCCAGATGAGCTATCGACATAAGTATAGAAAAGTTAGTCAATCCATTCTACTTCCTTGGAAACAACTTTAATGGAACTTGGAAATATATGAAAATGTTACTGCAAATAGACCTAAGTAATATGCGGTCTGGAAGGAGCAAAAAGAAGGACAAGGTCGATTAACTAAATAACACTACAATGACAAACAAGGTCTTATCAACTGATTAGACCCTACAAAATAAAAAAAGGTGCAGAATGTTGTCACATGCTGACCTGTACATATATGGGATCACCTAGAGTTCCAAACACATTATGGAACAGATTCTAAAATAATTTGAACCCCGAAAATGAACTTGTGCAGCGTGGGAGAAAAATGAGAATGAAACAGAGATTAATACTGAAGCTTACCATTTAGCCAATTTAGTTGCAGAAGGAACAAATGCTCCGGTGCTCTATTAAAAGGAGTACCTTAATAGCCAGTAGATTCCCTTGAGGCCCGGCTGCCACCGGCTGGTAGGACAAAAGATGTTGTACAAGTTTCTCATTGCGAGCACGTATGACTATATATGGAAAACATGCCTACATGATTAATAATCTTGATGTTCTGTCTTAATGCTATTTCAATCCTATCAATTTCCCAACTGTAATTTGTTCACCCAACACTTGTCACTTGTTATTGGAGAGTTACCACTAGTGAAGATAGCTGGGAACCCCGGTCCATCTCTCATCATCATATACTCGTTCTATATGTCATTGGAAGTAGTATCAACTATTTTCTGGTGCCATCGCTCTGTGTTATTTCTACGCTGCGTGTTACTATTACTATTGCTCTCATATTACTGCTTTCACATCACCCCTGTTACTAGTGCTTTTCAGGTGCAGCTGAATTGACAACTCAATTGTTAAGGCTTATAAGTATTCTTTACTCCCCTTGTGTCGAATCAATAAATTTGGGTTTTTACTTCCCTCGAAGACTGTTGCGATCCCCTATACTTGTGGGTTATCAAGCAACAGGTGGAGCAATAGGTGTGCATATGAAATCATTATTATTGGTGCTAGTGAAGTCACACAACTTAGTGTTCTCAGGAGTATTCATTTTAACAATAATAAAAATAAGTAAAGCAAACCGAATTAAATAAAGTAAAACAAGTAACTAATTTTTTGTGTTTTTGATATAAAGAAAGCAAACAAGACAGAAAATAAAATAAAGCAAGACAATAAACAAAGTAAATAGATTGGGTGTGAGAGACTCCCTTGCAGCGTGTCTTGATCTCCCCAGCGGCGCCATAAAAATAGCTTGATGACGCGTAAAGCACACGTCCGTTGGGAACCCCAAGAGGAAGGTGTGATGCGTACAACAGCAAGTTTTCCTCGTAAGAAACCAAGGTTATCGAACCAGTAGGAGATGAAGGCCACGTGAAGGTTGTTGGTGAAGGAGTGCGCGCAACAGGATTCCGGCGCCAACGTGGAACCTGCACAACACAATCAAGATACTTTGCCCCAACTTAACAGTGAGGTTGTCAATCTCACCGGCTTGCCGTAAACAAAGGATTAAACGTATTGTGTGGAGAATGATGTTTGATTGCAAAGAACAACAGAGAACAATGATTGCAGTAGGTTGTATTTCAGATGTAAAAGAATGGACCGGGGTCCACAGTTCACTAGTGGTGTCTCTCCAATAAGATAAATAACATATTGGGTGAATAAATTACAGTTGGGCAGTTGACAAATAGAGAGGGCATAACAATGCACATACATATCATGATGACTACTATGAGATTTACTTAGGGCATTACGACAAAGAACATAGACTGCTATCCAGCATGCATCTATGCCTAAAAGTCCACATTCGGGTTATCCGCACCCCTTCCAGTATTAAGTTGCAAACAACAGACAATTACATTAAGTGTGCGTAATGTAAACAATACAAATAACCTTAGACAAAGCATTGATGTTTTATCCCTAGTGGCAACGCACATCCACAACCTTAGAACTTTCTGTCACTGTCCCAGATTCAATGGAGGCATGAACCCACTATCTAGCATAAATACCCCTCTTGGAGTTACAAGTATCAACTTGGCCAGAGCCTCTACTAGAAATGGAGAGCATGCAAGATCATAAACAACACATATATGATAGATCGATAATCAACTTGACATAGTATTCCATATTCATCGGATCCCAACAAACACAACATGTAGCATTACAAATAGATGATCTTGATCATGATAGGCAGCTCACAAGATCTAAACATGATAGCACAATAGGAAAAGACAACCATCTAGCTACTGCTATGGACCCATAGTCCAAGGATGAACTACTCACGCATCAGTCCGGAGGCGGGCATGGTGATGTAGAGCCCTCCGGTGATGATTCCCCTCTCCGGTGCCGGAGGCGATCTTCAGAACCCCCCGAGATGGGGTTGATGGCGGCGGCGTCTCAGTAACTTTTCTCGTATCGTGGCTCCCGGTACTAGGGTTTTCGTGACGGAAGAATTATATAGGCGAAGGGGCAGAGTCGGGACGCCCGAGGGGCCCACCCCATATGGCGGCGCGGGGGTGGGGCCGTGGCCGCCTCGTGGCCCCTCTTCGTCTCCTCTTCGGTGTTCTGGAAGACTCCGTGGAAAATAAGACCGTGGGCTTTAGTTTCGTCCAATTCCGAGAATATTTCCTGTGTAGGATTTCTGAAACCAAAAACAGCAGAAAACAGGAACTGGCGCTTCGGCATCTTGTTAATAGGTTAGTGCCGGAAAATGCATAAAAATGATATAGAGTGTATATAAAACATGTGAGTATTGTCATAAAACTAGCATGGAACATAAGAAATTATAGATACATTTGAGACGTATCAACGCTCAGACATAAGCAGAGACAAGGATCAAGCAGCAACACCTTAACAGCTAGGATCATCATAAGGGCCCTCGCGATGACTCTTGCTGCCGAAGATGCTAGGAAGTCTCCTTCCTGAAGACGTCGACCTTGAAACCGTCGTCCTCAGGGGTGAATACGACCGTGTCTTCGACGCGGAGTAAAAGCCTGGCGGTGAACTCACTCCAGGACTTGATGAAGCCGACGCGCTGGCCCGTCCACTGGAACTGCACCTTCCACTCGCACCGTTGGCCCATGTACAAGCACACCTTCACTGGTGGGCCATTGTTCTTCAGCTTGTACTTGGTGATCAGGAGCTGCTCCATGTAGGACAGCACGACGAGGGCAAGGAGGTTCGGGCTCTCCACCTGCACGAAGAACGCCGGAAATCACTGCCTAGGAGCGTGCCCCAGGTCAGCAGGATGGCCGGTGTGAACCCTTGGCGCGGTGATCTGCCGGTGGGTTTCCATGAACGCTTTATTGGGGTCACGAAGCTGCACCCGGACGGCCATGTCCTTGCGTCAAGTATGGGCCCTTCCGCGAACAATTCCAGGAAGGGCCAGTTCTGCAGATGCAATGACAATGCAAAGAGTTAGCGATACTTGGCATTGCTGAGGTCCAATGGCAATGACAAGATCAAATCCATGATGGCCATGACAATCATAACAAGATCTTAATGGACAATGGAAATGCCAAGCACAAGCACTGTCATGGGCAATGGCAATGCCAAGCACAAGCATTGTTAAGTCCATCATGGTGCTTGAGCTTGACAATGCCAACTTCAAGCACTGTCATGGACAATGGCAATGCCAAGCTTAAGCACTGTCATGGACTTGACATTGTCAAGTCCATCATAGTGCTTGAGCTTGGCATGGACAACTTCAACCACTGTTATGAACAATGGACAATGCCAATGTCAACCACTCAAGCACATTGCCATGAATCCTATCACATCGATCGGAGCGGCCGGATAACTATGTGATCTACAATGTCATCTAATTGATCTAAACTAGCATCTATCAGATGATGGAGCGATTGAGAGTACTTACGATTGGGTGCAGCGAGAGCGGGAACCCGGCCGTGCTCGCGTTCATCGGGAAGTAGGCGAAGAAGTCGGGGCTCTGCCAGTGTGTCAGTTCGGGGACGATGTGTCGCCGCACGTCCTCCAGAATGACGTCCACCGGATCACCGTGCTCGGGCGGCGTGTCTGGCAGAAGCGTGCGGATGCAACATGGCTCGGCGGCGGACCGGACAGGGTATTTCTCGACGTCGCGGTAGTAGCCACTTAGGAAGTCGACCACCGGGCGCGACGACGCGGCGAATGTCTCGGGGTCAAGTGGCAATAGCGCGTCATGAGGTGGTGAGCTCCCCATGGCGAAGGAAGTTCACAACACCAGAGTATCTCCTACTTTGCCACTTTGGACAGCACAAAGATGTAGTCTTGGAGGCTTTGCGCGCAATGAAACAGTGTGCGTCTCCTGTGTGCATATATAGCCGCAATCTAAGCACAAATATTAATCTACTAGATTTTAATGTGCGCCTTGGCGCACGATCCCGTGAGACTCATTGTAGGAGGAAAAATGATAATATGTTTTTTAGGTTTTACAAAATATAGCGAACCACACTAAATTATAAATAGAAAACCATTCATTTATATACCGCCAGTTGATTCTGCTAAGAGCAAACTAATGCTTGTTGATTCTGCCAAACTAATGGTTGTCGATTCTGCCAAGAGAAACATAAATAAGTGAACACCAAAATCATCATCTACATGTCCTGCATGGTATTTAAGACTCATGGCACAAAGGACATTGAAAAATAAGCCGATTACATATTATCTGACAGCACACCAACTCAATAAGAGGATCTACAGAGCTAACAGCAGCAACACGAGACACGGTCATCCGAACTAAGAACCCGCAAGAACAACATCATACCGCACAATGTTCCTATAGGCATGCATTCCCTAGTAGTTTTAGTCACGAACCACGAACCCATACAAACCCTGCAATAGGCGCACAACTTGCATGGTTGATTCCTCGTACGGAGATCGTGAACCAAACGACACAGTTGACCATAAAAGAACCGGATGGGTGGCGCGATCCCGTGGGATTTCAACCAATCTACGACATGTATAATAGCAGTGAAAATTATCTTAGGTAATGGGGATGCATTTTACATGATTTAGAAAACAAAGACATCAAGATGAAATTATAACTGAACACATGAAATCAAAACGGAGCAGCATACACTTACATACAATGAGGGATATACATAATAACTATTAAGCAAGAGTAGATTGGTAGAAAAGAGAAGACAATTAGTAAAGTGTAGCATGTACACCGAGAATGTATTAAACATTTAAACGCAATTACTTAAACCAGCAAGAAATCGACAAAGATAATAGTAAGCATATACACATGGTTTTGAGATAACAGTAGGTATATACACACAAGGTAGTACTCAGGTTCACAACAGAGGTGTTCATCACTTCCTGCATAGTCTACTATGGAACTACGAACATAAACGACACGATGAGCACTAAGTTCTCTACCTACAACATAATACAGAAGGTAGCAATCTCAATCTAGGTAACGATGATCACACCTCATAATCTATGTCGAAGTCGAAGACGTGGATCTCACTTTGATATTGGTTGGCCTAAAAGTCAAGGAGGATGGAATTATGCTTGCCAAGCTATCTTCGTGCTCATAGATAGGGTGTGACAGCGGAAGAGACGTCATCCCTTGTAGCCATGATGACCAGTTGTTGCGTAACTGCCATCATTATTCATCTGTCAAGAAATAGGATCACTTTGAAACCGGCAATTCTTCAACAATCTAGATTAATTATATAATCTACCCTAAGGATAAGTTTGGTAGCAAACTAACAACAATTGCATGTCGCCTCTCGACTGACTATGCTTGGATATTTAAACTTCTGAAGCAAAATTTAGTAATAATAGTAGCAGAATAGTGGTAGAAAAAGTCTCAAACATAAGAAAATGTTGAACAACAAATAACACAATAAGAGACCCTCTTTCATGAATATCAAGAGAGCAACTATTTAGCCAAAAGTAATCAAGTGTAGACACCGAGTAAGCTCACAATATACTTCCATGAGCCGAAAAATCGAGTCGAGAAGGAAAAATTAAGCACGGGTGTGTAAATAGAGTGATTGTGAAGCAATAGTTATGGTGTAAAAGGGAACATTGATATATTCAGCTCTATGTTATCAGACTAAAGATATCCATAGGTAGATCGAGAAAAGGAGATAGCCGTTTCCAGTCTAGTAATCATACGATCTGATTTGCTGAGAAGGAAATGTCATCTTTCTTATTTATCTAGAAAGTCATACAATATAAACAATATCTGAGTTTTGAATGGCTTTAACTCCAAGGCAATTAATGAACTATTCTTTGTTTTGTATGGCTTTAACTCCTACGCGATTCATGAAATAATCACCCATACTTAATCCATAAGACCAAAAATGAATACAAACGGGTACTTCTCTTAATTAAAGCCAACGATACATTTCCTATATCATGTCATGAGTAAATAAATAAATAAATACATCAAGTAAAAAACTAAATATTATTTCACTATGCACCTATAAAGTTGAATACCTTTCATAATATCATCAACCTCATTCCATATTGCAGCTTGTAATTTTCACCCTTGATTCCTGAATCACTTAACACTATATCTGAAATAAAAATATAACTTTCTAGTGACAAAACCAGCAGAAATACAGTGGCATATTCAATCTGAAGCAGACGGTAGCCCAAATTCTCTTACAAATGTGTACAACACCAACAACAACAACAAAAAAATACAATAGCATATTTTTGAAGGGAACGCAGCATAGATTTAGTTCCTATGTCTACTTAGGAATGAAAAGCGTTGTAAAAAGCAGAATACTGGGTCATGATGCATGTATTGTAGTCACTTTGCTAAATTATAAAGCACATTAAAAATGGGGGCCTAAGCAAAAACCCCCACTTCATATGGTTGATAGATACATTAAAAAATAAAAAATATCTTGCAATCACAATATAAAAGATGCGTATACGTAGACGCTCAGCAGTTATAAATCTAGAGTCACCATTCCTATAAAAAACCTAAGAAGAATTGGCCAATAAGCAGGAAAAATATTGGCTGATCAACCATACCAATATGTCCCCATAAGCAAGGAGCATCCTGCTTATGGGTTGACAGGCACATTAGAAAATATAAAGTATCTTGCTATCACAATATAAAAGATGCATATACATAGATGCTCATCAGTTATAAATCCAAAGTCATTATTCCTATAAAAAAAACCTGAGAAGAATTGGCCAATAATCAGGAAAAATATTGGAGTATTGGTTTAAGAACATATTGGATACCGCCAAGTTATCCATAAGAGGCAAAATTTCTATGCGCACCAGCAAGCCAAAAATACATTTTGTGCGATAGGAGAAAGAACTCTTAAATTTCCATCTGAAACAACTATTATCTAAGAAAATGGAACAACACAATAATTTTACTTAAGAAAATTAGAACTTGAGGCTCATCTCTGATTTGATGGCAATTGATGGCAATTTCTTTTCTCATCAAAATAAAAATACAGAAGAAATTGAGAGGATCAATATGACACCAACCATTCAGTAGCTAGCACTTTCCAATAAAAGTATGATAGATAATATATTATACTATTCCAGTATTGAACTAACTAGAGTTGCCAGTACTATGCAGCAATGGATTCGCTATTTTTTTTGATGCAAAAGAAGCCATATTTTGGGAGTGGCTTGCTGCGCCAGCCCCGCACATCATAAATGATAAACAGTCAGCAAGTAAGTAGACACGGAGATTGTATGAAAATATATTACACCTAGCAGTAGCTTTGTAAGAAACGTGTCTTGCAGATAGACACTACTCAGACAGATGGTCTACACAATCTCACCTCGATAAAAGCTCCCAATGGTTCAATGGATGCGGCATGATGAGTAATGCATACCCTGGCTCTCAATTAGCACCTGATACAAAAAAGGCATGCAATTAAAAACAATGTCAGTTAAGGGGTATGAACTGTCTTTCAAATCTCCATAAAAAATCCAAGTAACACCATCTACTGTTTTCTGTTCAGATAAACCGCGAGCCTTCACATGTAATAAAACAAAGCCTTGAACCCAGCATAGAAACCTCATAGGCGATAGAGACGTTGGATACTCACTTGCAGCTGATCTGTGGCACTGAACTTGGATAGAAACATCTGACCATTTATTTGATAGGCTAGAAATCTATAACCATTGGATTAAAGTTAAGTAAAAAAATTACCCACCATTACCATTACAATTGCAATACTGTATCAGATATCCATCACCGTTTTCTTTTGGTTCCCTTTTCCTTCGTCTCAAACCCTAGAACATATTGCCAAAAGAAAGGAAGAATCTCCCAATCCTACGATTTGCTGGGTGCAACGATCCATGCGATGGTGCAAACCATGAAAGCATGCATCCATTGGCAAGAAACAAGAATACATGGCGCGTGCGGCCGTGCATATGCTTAGGCAAGAAAACAGAATCAATGTCCGTTGCATCGCCGTTGGCCGGCCGGCCGGATGCCACACCCGGACCAGATCGCCGGTAAACCAGATCAAATTGCTCTACATGGCGCAGCACCGGCAGCCGAGCGTATGTCATACGTGAAGCAGCTCAAACCAATCTCTGTGGCAGCGACGAAGGTCATGAACGTATTGCTTCGGCGCCCTCCGCCAGTCGACTGGGTCTCCACCACGTGCATGCACATCATCGGCATCAGTGTCCCTGCTAGGCTGGTCGATTGGCCCTCCACGTTATTGCATATCAATGGTGTGAGATTTCAATACTGCCTTATGCAAGGCAGTCCTACAGATCGATCTACAACTGATACAGACACATCAAATAGATAGGTGCAGGCATGCATGTAAGAAGTATCTTTGTTTGCTGCTCCGTCTAGATCGCTTTACATGGCGCTTCTAATCTGAAAGCCTGAGAGCATGTCTAACAGGCCCCTTATAACCCGCCCACCCCGTAAAATTCCGGCGAGATACGGGGCAGGCGCGGTTTGGGCCGTCTAGCAGGCCCCGTATTCGGGCCGCCCCGTTTCGGCGGAATACGGGGCCCAGGAAATCGGCCCCTCCGCCCCTACTTATACCGGCGCAGGTGCGAGTGAGGGGTTAACCCCTCACTCGCAACCCTAGCTCCGCCGCGCCGCCTCCTCTCTGTTCCGGCGAGCAATTAGTCGCTCCCCGCGCCGCATTCCACCCGCCGCCACCGCATGGACTCCGCCGCCGTAGTAGCGCCTCGCCGGCGAGCGGATCGAAGCGATCCCGCTCGCCGGACACCATGGAGGAAGCCTGGCGGCTCAAGTGCAAGCGCTCCACCGCAGGGCCGCGTGCGGCGTGCCGGTGCGGCGCGCTGTACGTGCCGGATCCGCTCCGGGAGTACGCCGCGGGTGGGCGGTGGTACCGGCAAGATCCGCCGCTCAAGCCGATGAGCGGCGAAGCCTTCGAGAAGTGGCTCGCCGAGTGGCAGCGCGACCGCGGCGAAGGCGGCATGGGGGCGACCATCGGCAGCACGCGGCGGAGGAAGCGGAGGCGGCGAGGAGGAAGAGGACGCGGCGGAGGAGGGCCATCCGGCGTGCGGTGGCCGAATCCGAGGCGGATGCCGAGAAAGCTCGGGCGGAGGCAGAGGAGGCGGCGGCCATCGCCGCCGTGGCGGAATTCCAGGCGAAGGAGGCTGCCGCCAGGGAGGAGGAGGAGGCTGCCGCCAGGTCAGAGGAGGAGGCTGCCGCCAGGGGGCCTTTCGTGCCATTCATCATCCTCGAGTAGCTAGGATCGCAGTAGATCGCTATGTATATGTATGATCCAGTGTATGATCAATGAAGATGAACTATGGTTTAATTTTCCCGGGGTTTTAATTTTTAAAAATACAGGGCGAAATACGGGGTCTGCTAGACGAAATGGTTCAGCAAGACGCACTTTTGGGATACGGGGCGAGAAACTCGCGTTATACGGGGCAGAGAAATAAGGGGCCTGTTAGACCTGCTCTGACAATCACTTCCACAAGTACATGCCTAAGGAAACAAAGTGTAGACATCAAAGAACGGTCTCAGTTCAGGCAGTGCCACTGGCGGCCATGACGCCAACAGATCCTCGGTTTCCTAGCATCTAAGGAATCGGAAAGGCTGTCCATCTCTTCCACATGTACCTTTCTAAGGAAACAATGGCCAATGGGTAGGCATCAAAGAACATGATCAGATCAGGCGGCGGCAGGTGCGGCCATGACGCCAAAACTATCCTGGGCGCAATACTATGTTTTGGGCATGACAATCCTTTTCGTACTCGACCACCAAGATCAGGTATCGAAAGAAGGTGGCGATTGCTGATGTGTACCTTCAGTAAGAGCAGCATGACTTCACAGGGAGGAGCCCACTCTGATGTGGGTAGATTTCCTGCCTCAATCCTTCTTCATAGTTACACGTAGATGTAACATGTGCCTCAATGCATACTGGATCTAGCCAAACCCTACAAGTTTATGCTATCTTTGTTCAAACTTTTTTGGTATCAGCTTTCTACTTCTCAGTGGTGTTGCCGCTTCCTACATGGTGACAAGCAGCCCTGTCGTTTCTTCTACATACGGACATGTCTGTGTCCATCGTCGAGCTTTGCATGCCGAACACAATGAAGTTTCATCATGAAGTGGAGAAACATCCTGATTTACATTAATATTAGTTCTGCAGGTAACAAATGATAGTTTTGCTTCAGGATCGTAAAGATTTCTACTGATCTTTTATTTTCTACAAGCACATCAAGTCAACTTGGTTTTCTCTCCCTCGGTGTATATCTATTTGAATGCATCCACTTAGTTCTTGATATGTTTGCTTCTGATATGGTCTACCAGATCAGAAATAGCAATGATTGTGATGCAGTTGTTCTTTGAAGTGTTTAAATCGTTTTATTGTGCCAAATTATGCTTACCTAACATGGTCTGAACTTTTATTTTTCTGGACTTGCCATCAGTAGAGATTTTCTTATGTCATTTTGCTAGGATAGTAACATGTCCTTTGCAGACATATCAAGTACTAACAAGTGTTTTCTGTCAAAACAGGCACTAGCAAATTATTCTTGGTTGGTATGAGATCAGGGGCTTCTTGAGCGAGACTAAAGACCTCAACCATACTAAGGCAAGTAGATATCTAAACATGGACCGTAAGCATCCATGTCTCCTTTCGCCTCTAGATATGCTAAATTATTGCTGGCTACTATACTAACAAAAAGAAAATATTGTTATCCTTATTTTAACTGCATAATTATATTTTCTGAAGTTCCGTATCAATTTCAATACTCCATGGATTTTATTTATAGGTTTTTTTTCAAAGTTATACTAAATAACTGACACATATTATGGATCTAAAGGAGTATTACAAATTAACCATGTCATGGTTGATACGAAATCCACGGTGTCATGAGCAAGGATAAATAATAGTGTAAAGTATCAACGCATTGGCCTAAACTGGATCTATTTTATTTGGGTGTTCCCTGAATAGTTCCCAACCACTAAATTCAGCACGGATTAAGTATTGTTAAAATGGTAGCATTGAAAAAAGTACTGCAGCTGTAGATCATACTTGATTGATGTATATAATATAGGAAATCAGGGGCCTCTCTAGCGAGGATAGATTTCGACATCAGCCCACATGTCCTGAATCGTAATTGGAGGGGTTAGGCTGGTAGATACAAGGTTATCTCGACACAATACCTTTCGTAGACAAAGATCTAAATATGGATTGTTATATAGCGTCCTTGCTTTCTCTCTCCAATATATTTTCTAAGAGGTGAACTATTGCTGGCTACTATACTGACTATAAGTATAACTTATGCCCTTATGATGGCCCTTATTTTAGCTGAATATGTATTTTCATATTTCTTATTTTGGGAAGGTTCAACATCAATGAAAATTGTAAGTAAATATTTAGAATAACTTCCTTTATGTGTTCTGAGATACTACTCAGACCACTGATCAGATTTGCGTCAACTCTAATCATCCGGATTAATTTAACCATTACACACTATTTGTATCACGGTTTATATGAAATTAAAAGCTTCATGAGCGAGGATAAATTGTTGTACCAAGTATCAATACATATAGCCTCAATAGTGCTCGCGGCGCCACGTTCATCAAGAAGAACTTATACTGTACATAAATTATAAATAGTAATTGTTCTATAATGATGGGTTCAACATGATGTAAAAAAATGAAAATGGGAATAATTGTATACTTTGTCGATCCTATTGTTGCACTTATATATAAGAACATTTATATGCCTTCCCATAAACGTGAGAACTGGTACACAAGTTATTGAGTATTAGAAATCATATAACTAATATTTTTCAGTCGTTGTTAGTAGGTATGAGCAATGTTAATTATCTTTGGGTTAAATATGGTATCACCTTTTTCCAAGTTCCTACACCACAAAAATGTCAAGTAAAAATATTTGTAAAAATTTACGTCAAAGCTTGATTTCCTGAATAAACTTGTAAACGTCTAGCATGTTGTTCAATAAAAAAACTGCATGTGTATGAATTATTAGAATTATGAGATTTTAATAATGATTCAGATAATTAGTATCTAAAAAAATTACTCTTATCAAGTGTGCAGATTTGGATAATGAGTAAATGACAATGCTTGCTGGCGCCCTATATACATAATATTTAAAATTTATTTATTATTAAATTAAGCATATATGGACATAAATTTCAAACTTTCATCTATAGAAATATATTTATATATAAAACTATGTGTATTTTGCAAAGAACAAGGTAATTGGGGCAAATCTTATTTGCATAAGTAAAAAACTAAAGTCACTCATATTAAAGATGATGCCCTCGCATTTGCGAGGGCCACTTGGCTAGTTCATATGTAATAGCACCTCACAAAAAATAACATATAACTGCATCAAAATTGTACGTGACTAATGAATGAGCTTACATAAGAATTGACAATGACTACTTATGTTCACTAATACTTCGTGTATAAGAAAACTTACCTTTCCAAAACATCTTATATTAGTGAACAGATGGAGTGCTACATTATTATTTATAGTGATTCGCATAAAACAGTCTTGTTCTAATATGGATGTTAATCCACTATTTAAAGTTATATCTACAACTTCCAAATGAAAGGAGGACTACTATGAGAGCAAAAATAACGGCAGACACATGTTTGAAAAATTGTGAAAGAACTTACCCAATCATGCCAGATGAGCTATCGACATAAGTATAGAAAAGCTAGTCAATCCATTCTACTTCCTTGGAAACAACTTTAATGGAACTTGGAAATATATGAAAATGTTACTGCAAATAGACCTAAGTAATATGCGGTCTGGAAGGAGCAAAAAGAAGGACAAGGTCGATTAACTAAATAACACTACAATGACAAACAAGGTCTTATCAACTGATTAGACCCTACAAAATAAAAAAAGGTGCAGAATGTTGTCACATGCTGACCTGTACATATATGGGATCACCTAGAGTTCCAAACACATTATGGAACAGATTCTAAAATAATTTGAACCCCGAAAATGAACTTGTGCAGCGTGGGAGAAAAATGAGAATGAAACAGAGATTAATACTGAAGCTTACCATTTAGCCCATTTAGTTGCAGAAGGACCAAATGGCCAGATCACCCAAACCTGAACTGTACCATGAATCATGCAAACATTAAGTAAAACGTGAAATACAATTAAGTTTTCCAATCATATAAAAATCTATATAAGCCAATAAAATGATCCGAAGTTCACTAAAAAAGAGTACACGTTCGTAGAAAAAAAAAGGTGCAACAACATAAACTCGGCGGTTGTGCTAACGAAGATAACAACAGATGATTCTGCCATCCCATGGAACCTCAGTGTATTTACATTAAGTCGAAAAACGCTATCACCTTAAAGGGCAAATTAATTTTATGTCCACAGTGCATCACAAAAGGCAGTAGGCAAATCACCTTCGGTAATCAAATGCATCTACAAAGAAAGCATAGGATAGGAATCGGTAGTCCACCTTGTATCGAAAATAAGAACATCCCTCCTTGCTTCACGAATGGTCCTTCCTGGGAATGTTAACACAACATAAGAGACTGCAAAGATGCTGCCAGCTACATCTGTATATGAAAGAAAGGAACCAGTTGTCTTGGTGAGAGTAGAATGGTCTGCTCATGCACAAGCAAGGAAAGAAAAGGAAAGGTCCACAATTAGTGAGTAGTCCACCTTGTGTCGAAAAGGAGCACATCCCTCCTTGCTTCACCAATGGTGCTTCCGTGAGCACAACATCAGAGAACGCGGAGATGCTGCTAGCTACATCTGCAAATCAAGGAAACGAAGCCAGTGGTCTCGATGAGAGTAGAATAGTCTGCTCGTGCACAACCAAGCAAAGAAAAGGATCGGTTCATATTTAGTGAAATTTATATTCGAAGGGAAAGAGAACACAAAGTACTGCTAGACTTGAAGAACACATATGAAAGAGTTCTCTTCCGATTCACAATTAGTGAAATTTATATTAAAAATGTATTCATCATGTGGGGTCGAGGAAAGCTGGGAAGTGACAATAGACATGAAAATAAGGGGACAACATCTAGTATTTAAGAGGGAGGGACTCGGGCAATGTAATGGTATTTAAGTGCCCAGAAGCGTACTTAAGCTAACTATATCATAAATGAATATGAAAGGGAGAAAATAAAGCTTATAGCTCCTATATAGAGTATAAAACCGACCACAACGAAGCAATTTGGTCCCATTTGAACTATTGATAACATCTGCTCCAAGAATTAGATACTCAAATAGCACTATTAAAGACATTACAAAATAGAGTTTTTACGTCTGGAAAGAGGTACTGAAGCATACATCTCAATTTAAAATGTCAAGCACATAAGAATCTAAGAGTAAGATCTACATCAGCTTTTGCAGGCTGAAGTAAATAGAATAGCTAATATGCGTACAGCTAGAACATATGTAAAATAGTAGAAACCATTCCAAGTCCTCACAGTCAAAAGAACTGTGTGTAACTTAAGTTGAACCTTGGCATTCAATTTTAACCATAGATGATGAATTGTATCCATGGATAAAACACCAACCTTGTATATAAAAGATAATGGTCAAGATAAATAAGTTTACTGGTACCTAAGTACGCATGCTACTTCTGAAAATAGTTATTCGGTGTACGATTATTAGTGATCATGAAGTAATGGAATTCCTTTCATTTCTCCTCTTGACTTATTTATACAGGAATGCATGCAATGGAATTATAACAAAAGACAACACAGAAGCTTTATACAATTTTAGGACAGTGTGCACTGTTGTTAGTAAATTCAGGGATATGCATAGGTTACAGTCTGCTATAACAAAATATCCCGAACCTGATCATATGGCTCTGTTTTAGCTCTTGCCTACATTCCTAGATTAGACAAGGAAGTGTGAATTCCCCACTTACTTGCCAAACAACACCACAACAGTTTTCAAGTTTCCGAATACGACACTGTATTTTTCAGAGATCTGCAGGTAAACTGCAACTACTCGCATGTACACCAGCGATCATATATATACTAACAAGAAGTGAATTTGGCGGAAGATACAAGACGGTTCTCATGTCGCAAAACACCAATACGTAATATACAATGAGATTTTTGCACATGGTACAATCAGCTTGGTTTAAAAGGAATGAATCTTAACTTGACTTATGGTACGCAGATTCTTATATGCTATGATCTAGAATGAACACATAAATGCTAACCAAATCGTTTCCTTCCTCACTTGACCAGTATTATCATCCAATTACTAAGCTCCTAACTTCCTTTCCATTTCTGATTAAACATTACATTAGTTTGATATGTGTCATGTTTGTGATGACACTGAAATCTGATGTCTATGTATCTGCACATGCATATTTATGTACATGGGATGCCACCTCTAAATCTGGCAACACAGAAGAACTTGGCGCATGCATATTTTATACACGGGATGCCTACTCTATGTAGCTGCACATGCATATTTTATATTCTCACTACCATGTATCAGATCAACATAGAAGAAATCCAAAAAACATATTATTGGCGCAAGTGCAAGGTTCTACCTAATTGGTTGAGGATTTGGACGCCTAAGCTCCGGATAATTTCTAATCGCCGGCGTCAGCTTGGATGATGGGTGCCGACAGGCTCAGCGTGCTCCACCGACAGGATGACGCTGCAACACAAGGCAACACGCCTCCTGATGCTCAAGACATCAGCCCTTGCGTTGTTTTTGTTGCCGCTTCCCGTGCCATGTCATGCCGCTGATGATATCCACTCTCAAAGGGATCAGTGGTTCCCTTCCAAGTAATCTCTCGGTTTTAGTCTGCGGTTATGGCAGTGTCTAAGACATTGATGACCTGACTCCCCTATAGCTTCAACCTGTCAATTGGAGAGCAAACAGAGCTAGAATTCAAATACCTACAACCAGGGAGAATATCTGAAATTATAAATTATGCAAGTATATAGCCAAAGAGGAGACGAATCATACAAATTGTGAACTTCTTTGATGAGAGAATACAAAATAAAGTATTCAACATAATCTACCCGACCAATGTCAGGTTAAATCCAAGCTTGCCATTATATAAGAAATCTGCAGATGTTTCCAGATCTGTACCTCACGCTAAGTTTCAATAGAAAACCACCGCCGGAATTGGTTCTTCTATTTATTTTATTCATCTTAGCAACGAAAGATAGAAAGAAGAAATAAATATAGACATGTGCTTCTTCCACGCTAAAATCTGCACAAACAGAAACATCAAGATCTGGGGAATCAATATGGCAAATTACAGCGTACCAATATGTTATGCCAGAGAGCGAGTTGCCAAACAAATCAAAAGAATGAAGTGAACGTCAAGTACATCATTTTAAGATATCTGCATGAGATGCATTGGCTCACGTTCACGCCATATATGGAAGCGGAAGATAGGAAAAACAAAGAAAAAAGAGGGGTACTTGTGAATGACTTGCACACTCTGACATCCAACTCTGGAGGCAATCTCAAAGGCAGCACTACATTTCCTGCAATATCAAGTGAAACAATATTAATCTCTTGTTGGTTCATGTAGTATGCAATTTGTTCTAAAACTGCAGACACAATAACATTGCGCCAGCAATAATTTGGTCTCAAGTGCTGCAATAACAAAATCCTGCAAACAAACCAAAAGAAGAAAAACTGAATCACCATTGTGTGGATGTTCAGAAGCCTTTTTCTGGCTGGTCAAGTTCATTCTCTTCTTTTTCCTTCCTAACTTTGAGATGGGATTTTCTCTTTTGATAAATTTGTTTGCTCCTCATCTAAAGATACATCCAGACCCAGAACAAAATAAAATTGGAAGTTCATCTAAGTGTGATTAGAACTCAAAATCTGGAGAAAATGGTGCCTAAAAATTATCAATTTGGGAAGGAAAAACTCACATCGGCACCCTCTCTCAGGTTGTTCGGAGTTCAGCCCATCTCGTTTCGACATTACTGTCCGTCTCTGTGTCTACAGCTAAGCATCTCCCTCTGGTGCTGCTTGGCGGCGACCAGCGGTCCACTGAGCTGGAGACTACAAGGACGCACGAGGCGGAGGCAGCGCTCCTCCTGGTGAGGACGGCGACGCAAGGTAGAGGTGGAGCTCTAGCAAGGAGGTGGTAGGTCGAGGTGGAGCTCGGGGCGCGAGGCAGTAGATCGGGTGGAGCTCGAGGCGCTGCCGGCATGCCCCACCATCTTCGTCTAGGGCGAAGCTCGAGCAGCCCCTCCTGCTTGCGCCGTCGATGCGCTGCTTCTGTTGGCCGGCGGTCGTCTAAGGAGACGGAGTGGCGCGGTCGCGGGGAGGCTAGGGGTTGAAGACAGAGAAAGGGAGAAGGAGAAGGGCGGGTGGCCAGGGAGGCGGAGCGGCACCAGAACAGCGCAGAGGACCAGCCGGAGCTGGGAGGTGGTGGTTGGATGGCGATGTGGGGGAAGAGGAGGAGGCAGACAGAGGCGGCGACTGCAAGCGAATGACTAGGGTATGTCTCGGGAGGCTCTGATTTTGTCTCACCTGATGGAGAAGACGACCCTAGCCCTCTATCTACCCAGGCGTCTTAGATATTTTCGGCCAGCGTCGCGAGGAGATACTAACCAGCTGCCGAGCCGTAGCGGCTGACGCGCTGACCCAGCTGCCCGTGGGGCCTAGACGCACCCAGAGGTGGGTAGGAAATGGCCGTTCCATCTCTTTTTTCTATCGTGAGGGACATATGGTAATTAGAGCGTGGAGGCTCTCAACCAACCAGAATGGACACGTGTGGAACAAAGGAACGGCCAAGATGAACGCACTGTAAAGATCCAACGGCCACGAGGCGCAAATCGTTGTGAGGCCCCCTATGGGAGGCATCAATTATACCTTGTATATAAAAGATAATGGTCAAGATAAATAAGTTTAGTGGTACCTAAGTACGCATGCTACTTCTGAAAATAGTTATTCGGTGTACGATTATTAGTGATCATGAAGTAATGGAATTCCTTTCATTTCTCCTCTTGACTTATTTATACAGGAATGCATGCAATGGAATTATAACAAAAGACAACACAGAAGCTTTATCCAATTTTAGGACAATGTGCACTGTTGTTAGTAAATTCAGGGATATGCATAGGTTACAGTCTGCTATAACAAAATATCCCGAACCTGATCATATGGCTCTGTTTTAGCTCTTGCCTACATTCCTAGATTAGACAAGGAAGTGTGAATTCCCCACTTACTTGCCAAACAACACCACAACAGTTTTCAAGTTTCTGAATACGACACTGTATTTTTCAGAGATCTGCAGGTAAACTGCAACTACTCGCATGTACACCAGCGATCATATATATACTAACAAGAAGTGAATTTGGCGGAAGATACAAGACGGTTCTCATGTCGCAAAACACCAATACGTAATATACAATGAGATTTTTGCACATGGTACTATCAGCTTGGTTTTTTTTTTGAGAAACACAGTACAACGCTCACATACACGCGCATACACTCACCCCTATGAACGCACACACGCACACCCTACCCCTATGAGCATCTCCGGAAGACTGAGCTGGCGGATTAGATCTTGAAATTGATGAAGTCACCACAGGCGCCTCGCTGTCGACGGGAACGTCGCCTCCCACTGAATGAATATTCCGCCTTTATGGTACAATCAGCTTAGTTGAAAAGGAATGAATCTTAACTTGACTTATGGTATGCAGATTCTTATATGCTATGATCTAGAATGAACACATAAATGCTAACCAAATCGTTTCCTTCCTCACTTGACCAGTATTATCATCCAATTATTAAGCTCTTAACTTCCTTTCCATTTCTGATTAAACATTACATTAGTTTGATATGTGTCATGTTTGTGATGACACTGAAATCTGATGTCTATGTATCTGCACATGCATATTTATGTACATGGGATGCCACCTCTAAATCTGGCAACACAGAAGAACTTGGCGCATGCATATTTTATACACGGGATGCCAACTCTATGTAGCTGCACATGCATATTTTATATTCTCACTACCATGTATCAGATCAACATAGAAGAAATCCAAAAAACATATTATTGGCGCAAGTGCAAGGTTCTACCTGATTGGTTGAGTATTTGGACGCCTAAGCTCCGGATAATTTCTAATCACCAGCATCAGCTTGGATGATGGGTGCCGACAGGCTTAGCGTGCTCCACCGACAGGATGACGCTGCAACACAAGGCAACACGCCTCCTGATGCTCAAGACATCAGCCCTTGCCTTGTTTTTGTTGCCGCTTTCCCGTGCCATGTCATGCCGCTGATGATATCCACTCTCAAAGGGATCAGTGGTTCCCTTCCAAGTAATCTCTCGGTTTTAGTCTGCGGTTATGGCAGTGGCTAAGACATTGATGATCTGACTCCCCTATAGCTTCAACCTGTCAATTGGAGAGCAAACAGAGCTAGAATTCAAATACCTACAACCAGGGAGAATATCTGAAATTATAAATTATGCAAGTATATAGCCAAAGAGGAGACGCATCATACAAATTGTGAACTTCTTTGATGAGAGAATACCAAATAAAGTATTCAACATAATCTACCCGACCAATGTCAGGTTAAATCCAAGCTTGCCATTATATAAGAAATCTGCTGATGTTTCCAGATCTGTACCTCACGCTAAGTTTCAATAGAAAACCACCGCCGGAATTGGTTCTTCTATTTATTTTATTCATCTTAACAACGAAAGATAGAAAGAAGAAATAAATATAGACATGTGCTTCTTTCACGCTAAAATCTGCACAAACAGAAACATCAAGATCTGGGGAATCAATATGGCAAATTACAGCGTACCAATATGTTATGCCAGAGAGCGAGTTGCCAAACAAATCAAAAGAATGAAGTGAACGCCAAGTACATCATTTTAAGATATCTGCATGAGATGCATTGGCTCACGTTCACGCCATATATGGAAGCGGAAGAGAGGAAAAACAAAGAAAAAAGAGGGGTACTTGTGAATGACTTGCACACTCTGACATGCAACTCTGGAGGCAATCTCAAAGGCAGCACTACATTTCCTGCAATATCAAGTGAAACAATATTAATCTTTTGTTGGTTCATGTAGTATGCAATTTGGTCTAAAACTGCAGACACAATAACATTGCGCCAGCAATAATTTGGTCTCAAGTGCTGCAATAACAAAATCCTGCAAACAAACCAAAAGAAGAAAAACTGAATCACCATTGTGTGAATGTTCAGAAGCCTTTTTCTGGCTGGTCAAGTTCATTCTCTTCTTTTTCCTTCCTAACTTTGAGATGGGAGTTTCTCTTTTGATAAATTTGTTTGCTCCTCATCTAAAGCTACATCCAGACCCAGAACAAAATAAAATTGGAAGTTCATCTAAGTGTGATTAGAACTCAAAATCTGGAGAAAATGGTGCCTAAAAATTATCAATTTGGGAAGGAAAAACTCACATCAGCACCCTCTCTCAGGTTGTTCGGAGTTCAGCCCATCTCGTTTCGACATTACTGTCCGTCTCTGTGTCTACAGCTAAGCATCTCCCTCTGGTGCTGCTTGGCGGCGACCAGCGGTCCACTGAGCTGGAGACTACAAGGACGCACGAGGCGGAGGCAGTGCTCCTCCTGGTGAGGACGGCGGCGCAAGGTAGAGGTGGAGCTCTAGCAAGGAGGTGGTAGGTCGAGGTGGAGCTCGGGGCGCGAGGTAGTAGATCGGGTGGAGCTCGAGGCGCTGCCGGCACGCCCCGCCATCTCCGTCTAGGGCGAAGCTCGAGCAAGCCCTCCTGCTTGCGCCGTCGATGCGCTGCTTCTGTTGGCCGGCGGTCGTCCAAGGAGACGGAGTGGCGCGGTCGCGGGGAGGCTAGGGGTTGAAGACAGAGAAAGGGAGAAGGAGAAGGGCGGGTGGCCAGGGAGGCGGAGCGGCACCGGAACAGCGCAGAGGACCAGCCGGAGCAGGGAGGTGGTGGCTGGGATGGCGATGCGGGGGAAGAGGAGGAGGCAGATAGAGGCGGCGGCTGCAAGCGAATGGCTAGGGTATGTCTCGGGAGGCTCTGATTTTTTCTCACCTGATAGAGAAGACGACCCTACCCCTTTATCTACCCAGGCGTCTTAGATATTTTCGGCCAGCGTCGCGAGGAGATACTAACCAGCTGCCGAGCCGTAGCGGCAGACGCGCAGACCCAGCTGCCCGTGGGGCCTAGACGCACCCAGAGGTGGGTAGGAAATGGCTGTTGCATCTCTTTTTTCTACCATGAGGGACATATGGTAATTAGAGCGTGGAGGCTCTCAACCAACCAGAATGGACGCGTGTGGGACAAAGGAACTGCCAAGATGAACGCACTGTAAAGATCCAACGGCCACGAGGCGCAAACCGTTGTGAGGCCCCCTATGGGGGGCATCAATTATACCTTTACATTATTACAAGACCAAACCCAAACCCAAAGTCTGGTGAGTCGCAAAAAAAAAACCCGAAGTCTGGTGTATCCCATACACGAGGCGATTAGGTATCTTGGGCTCATACACTATATACGGGGTATCCCACTACCGTGTGAAACAAAATTCTAAAAGTAGTTAACGATGTAGAGAATGGATTTTGTACACCCAAGTATGAGTACATGAGTTATACGGGGTATCCCACTAACGACTTGTGAAATCTCAATTCTAAATATTTTGTACTCTACATTTTTTTCTTAGAGACTAGCAAAAGTATCCGTGTGTTACACCAGGTAGAAACTAATACTCCTTGATGCGTGTATGCGGGAAGGTTAAAATAGTGTGCCTACAAAAAGGTAAATGAATCCCCTGTAAAGCCATGCATCACACATGCTAATAAATATAAATTTTAAGCACATGAATATGTGTGATTTTTTAATGCATATAAATATAATCTAAGTTCCCCGTGGTTTATACTTGTTTCTTCAGTTGGAAACCCTAAGCTAAAAAGTATTAAGAATGGTTTATCTAGTAAAAAATATGTCAAATTTGTCTTTTTTTATTTTTGAATAATATATCAAATCTAATCTAACAAAAAGCTAGAAATTCAATCAGTTTCATACTCTCTCATATCTAAGTAGAAAAATAAATACACTGAGCACAATAAATGAATAATTGAGGTCTGGCCCTATCTCCTAATTAACTTATCATAACGTACCTGATTAGTCAATGCACTCACTATGAAGCATCTTGGTGCTGAGCCTTCAATTGAACACGGTAGAATATAGCGCAAGCAGAAGAAAAATAAATCATCCATGTATGACATTGTGTTCGTCCTAGATCGCGAGGCCAAAGCTCGCCACGTGCACTACGCAGCGACCATCGACGCCCACCGCTTTGAGACATGCCAGGCATCTGCACCGGCGAACAACATCGTCACTATTTCCTATGGCTTTGTTTGGCAGCGGCAACAAGCGCCGGCGAGGGGACGACACATGCTGCTTCGATAAGGCTTCTCATCAGGTATGATAGGCGGCGCCTCTTTAAAATCGACATCAATGGGCGGAAGACAAATTGGTGGGATTTGTATTTCTATTTTATTTATTAAATTTTGCGTTGCTCAATTTATTTCAATTATGGTCAGCTTCAACTCAATTTAGGAACACTAACTGCACAATTTTACTTGCATTGTATTTTTGGTTACAGATTGATTTTTTATTATATAGTTATCACGGTATAGAGATTTTCACTAATGAAAATCAGTATTTTCTTGAAGGAACGAAGAACTCCAAGAATTAGGGCTGCTTTCTTGTCGGGTGGTGTTACAAGTTTTTTTGATTTTTTTCTGCATTGTAATGCATGTCAAATCTTATTTTTGAAAGGTGCCAATGATGATAATGTAACACATCGTGTTGAGAATTAATGCAATGATGAATAAATCATGACAATCTACAAAAGCAAAGGAATTTTCGAGTTTGTCACTGTCCAACGTTTGCGACATCGCCCAACCACAGTTGGCCGCTACCTTGGAACTATCGGAGGTGGGGCAGTGCACGTGCAACGAGCAGAGTGATCTTGCCATGGCGCTGCCTCCAATTATGGCAAATTGGCAATGAATCGCCTATCAGATGCTCCCGACGGCAGCATTCGGCGATTACGTCCCTTGTGGTGTTCCTCTCATATCTGGGAAGGGGGCGGCATCGACGTCGGCGAGAGGTTTTCCAGTTACGGCCGACAATAACAGCTACAGCCGACACTAACGGAGACGGTGGCTTGAGGGGTGGGGAAGGAGAGCTGTTTCGGAAGTGATGCCACGGTGGTCGGCGTTTGGTAGATAGGCAGCTGCCGATGTGATCGGAGCAAGCTGGGGCAGCTCCGGTAAAAAAAAAGACAATGAATTCACAGCTCAAGTGTAGAAATCAGGAAACTTGAAAAACTGAAGCTGACATCCATTGATTGGCCAGAGCTGCTGATGGGGGATGAGTGTATGTGCTGCTTCTATTTCAACCAAATCATGGATATGCCATACATTACCAATCAACTTGCATCATCAGGAAGATATGCACAACTTTTTGGCGTGAGCTGATATAATTCTCATGATTGTCCATAGAACTAATTGATATGATAAGCCCTGGATGAAAGCAGCTGGAGATTCAGTCCAAGAATTCAAATCTGCAGGAGATCCACTCATCGAATTATAATCTGCAGCAGGCAACCTTGCCGGAGTAGTGACAGAGATCTCTGAAAGTCCATCGCGTGCAGTACAGGCGCCGAGGGGATAAGTTGCAAAGCGACAGTGCAGTGCAGAGACTTTTATCCACGACAGGGACGCGGGAGAGAAGCCAGGTTACGATCGATTGAGCATCCCGAGATCGCGGCCGTCCGGGTCATTGCGCTGGTGCCAATTTGTATCGAGAGATCATGGCCGATCAACTTGGTCCGTGTACACCGTGAACCCTGAATCGAGTTGGAAACGTGAACCTTCTTTTTTTGTGCACGACAGGGAGCGCAAGGAGGAAGAGGAGGTGTGAGAGAATTTGTTTACGCCACGCCGCGATTTCTCGTGTGCATACCTGATTGTGGCCCACTTCGATTCCAAGTAAAAAACGCCCATGTGGGACGATCAATCGGCGAACCAAAAAAGCCAACGGTTTTGATCTATACCTGATTGTGGTATAGATTTTAATTTACGAGTGGCAGTGGTGGATAATTTGTACCAACTTTTAGGGAAGTTTTAAATTGGACGAACATACTAAGGGAGAAACCATTTTACTTTTATTATTAGGTATAGATTTGAAATCACTATACACAGATCCACACTTTTGTTATTTTTTAGTGTGGATCTGTGTATCCTAAATTAAACACATTATTTCCAGTTGAAAGATTACATGTTTGTGGGATATATTACTGGCTACATCATGATTTTCTCAGCATTTTTTGAAACTTAGAAATGCGATTTTCAATTTTAAAGAAAAACTAGGACCACTTGTGCCTATGTGCAACAAATCTCTACTTGCCAATGTTCTTCTTTTTTTTTAATTTTTTTCTTTGATAAAATATATTTAATATATAAAATTTGCCCGTGTAAAATTAGCATTATTAGGAAATGTAATCTATACGAATCCGATGATAGCAATTATGTACAACATAACAAAATTTTGTTGGTCCATTTTTTCGTTTAAAATTTATTTAAAATACGCGTGAGCGAGCTTTATTCAAGGAATCGAAAGGGATATAGTAATCTGGTACGGTGTATAAGATTTCTCACAATCAAATCGTGGCTGTCCTTGTGTCCACGTGCAGCTGGCGGCAGATATTTGATGTGACACACTAACTGCGAATCAGGTACAAATTTGATCCGGATGATGCTGCTCAGACATGCGACCACTCTCCTAGCACCCAATCAATGGTTAGGTCCTAGAACTTATAGGAATAACATGCAGCGATTAATTAATAAAAAAATCTGGATTTCATGGGGGATGGGGAGCAAACGCACATGGGCAACTTATTTTCCAGTCAACCGAGATAGAGTAAAATTTCAGTTTAGACGCCTCACCTGTTTTCAGCCTTATGCATTGCCCATCGAGATAGAGTAAGGGCCTGTTTGGTTGTCAATAATGGGTTTTCTTGCATGCGTGGAGACGAAAAATGGCATTGGAATTCTCACTGGAGAAAAATTCTCTGCATCGCACGAGCTTTAAAGCACCCGAAAAAGCTGTATGAGGGGGAACACTCGATTCTGTTTCTGGCTATGCAGCCTCGTCTCGCACTCGCTAGAGCCAAAATGCGCCGCTCTGATGTAAGGAAGGGATGGCGGTAGCCCGCGTGCTCCGGGAAAAATACGACGGGAGAAATTCGGTCACCTCCCTCCGATACTCCCCCCTATTTACACTTCCCCGCCTCACCGCCCAAAGCCGCGACATCATTTTCCCCCTTTTGAGCTCTCCGTCTGACAAAGGGTTAACCTTATCAATGCCTATGACGATGGAATTGGATTTCTAGGAAGGAGGACACTGGCGAATCAATAAACCGGTCATCCAAACAAGGCAGCCGACGAAAAGTATGATCAAGCTATTTCACTGAGATTGTATTATATGAATCTAGCGCGACAGGATGTTGCGTCTGGTTGAATCTGTCCCTCCTTGATGGCTCCTCGTGGCCCCTATATAGCGAGTTAGGTCTCAAAGTTCACCTCGAGGTCGAGTTACATCATAAGTCGGTTCACCCGATATGGGCCTAGCTTTCCTAATTTACATACCGTAAGAACTTCGCCTTTGTCTGGATTTCTTCATGGGATTTCCCCTATTCCTTCATGGGCTTTGTACCAGGGATGCCGATGTTGAGGACCAGATATGGCATACCCATGTCGGTATCCCGCGAGACCCAACTCGAGTCGTAGACTCGGGACAAGTCTCAACACTTTGACTTCTTTTTTCTTTGAACATGAAAAGGCAGTACTTCATTATTTTTTTTGTAGACGAATATTTTGGTCGTAGGACTATTTGGGAACAAGCCTGATGCATCCGAAAGATCGGGAATCAGTTGATTGCTTGAGCACATAAAACTAAACCTTACTTCAAACTCGAGTACCCGGACACGAATCTGGAAATCTGGTGTAATTCCGCTCGAGCCACGGAGGACTTATCGAGTTCTGAATTCCAGCAAATGAGAGTTAAAGGTACCTAACGTGTCCGTCGGGATTTTTCATTACATCGACGATGATGCAGATATTTCTGGCAGAGCGCAGTCTGTGGTGGTGCTAGGCCTCACAGGACGAATCCTGGTGGTCTCACCTTCATGCTCTAGCATGGCATCTTGATGCTCACAATGACGCGGCCCGGGATTTTATTTATTTATCAAATGCTGTGTTTGGATGTTGGATTGCCCAAAGTTATCCGGTTGAAATTATATTGAATGCATACACTCCCTATGGGAGAAAAGGACGAAGTAATGTTCGTTAAGTGTTTACCACTTGAATATGCATTCAAAGCTTTTGGCCATCTCCTGCTTGATTCTTGTACTTGTCACTTCCTCATTTTCTATCGGGTGCGTGTTCAGCGCTCCCGATAGGAGTAGCCCCCGAGGCTATGCTCGAGTGCTTGTCGAGTATAGGCTCGAAGTATGTCTGTTCACTTGATGCAAAATTGCAATTTTCTGATCGGGTGCGCGTTCAACGCTCCCGATGGGAGTAGGCCCCGAGGCTATACTCGAGTACTTGTACTAGAGGATAGGCTCAAAAATCGTGCATGCAAAAACAATTTAAATATATATGAAAAACTTACTTGTGCTCGTTGACGCTGTTAATTCTATCGGGTGCGTGGTCAGCGCCCCCCGATGGGAGTAGTCCTCGAGGCTATACTCAGTATGCATACTCGAGCATAGGCTCAAAGATGCCTCTTCGAAAAAATTATTTCCGCCAAATACTCGTTCAGCGTGGCAATGGGAGTTATCTAATAGGATGTTCACCCGATGATTTTCCTTGCTTCCATTGAATTTTGATCAGACAATGACGTCATTGCTGAAGAAGATGGCATGCTCCACTGCGTCCTGGCAAGATGCTTGATATGACTAGTCTTTTCGTGAGCCCACCTCATGATGACGAACGGTGGCGTGTGCCACGTCGCTTGATTTGACGCCCACGATCGCGCGAGAAACGAAACTACCGGCACGTGGCGCAGTATCTTCCTCGTTTCCCGCGGCGCATGGAGTTAATGCGACAACTTCCGCTATTTGATGGACACGTGGTGTCCTAGATCTACTCCATGCAAACCATTGCCTGAGATCGAACGGTGCTCGCTTTGCGTTCTTTAACATATAAATGGGAGTTGCGCCCCGCATAGGGCCATTCCCCCTACATTGCAAGTCCCTTTGCATATTTCTTCTCATCGCGTCGTCGCTCTTGCTTCCTCTGCGCAGTTCCTCGTTGCTACTCTTTTCTTTGCACCGCCGCCGCCATGGGCAAACCAAAGGGAAAGCCCGCGGCTAGCAGCGGTGATGTTGCAATGAAGAAGGAGAAGGCCACCAGATGGGTGGCTTCAACCTTCTCCAAGGCCGATCTGAACAAGCTTCGCTCCGGCGGACGCCTCGCCGCTGCCACAGAGGTGATGATGCCCGGCAAGGAGATCGTACCCTGCCCTCAACAGGGTTTCTGGGTAATGTTTACTGAATTTCTCTTCGGCGGTCTTTGATACGTGCATTTTACATCATCATTATGGGTATATATATGTTCAATTTACATTGATATATGTCATCATACACCATTATTTATTCATTTTTAGTTAATTTCCAAGACTTTCCTACAAAATCCCCTTCATTGGTATTTAATTCCTGGGAGGCAGCAAAACCTCCTTTTTCATTTTTTATTGTTGCAAGGGCTTTCTAGAAACATAAAAATCGAGGCAAAAATACCTGATCAGCTTTTCACTTGGAGAAGGACCGTGAGCGAAAAAAGCACGCAAGGGAGGCCACGAGGGCCAAACAACACCAGGCGGCGTGCCCTACATGTCTGGGCACGCCACCCAGGTCCGTTTGCGCCTCAGGCATTGTCTCGGGCCCCATTTTATACTAGAGCCCCCGTTTCGCATAAAAACCTGAACCATAATTTACCGAGATTTATTGAGGCGGCGGCGGAGGCGTAGGTCCTCTCCTACTCCGGGAGAGGGCAGATCCTGCCGCACCGGTGCCTCCAGTGAAGGGGAAATCAACGCCATCGACATCACCACTCCTCCTTGGCTTGGGGGATGCATATCCATCAACATCTCCATCAGCACTATCAACACCACCATCTCCATCTACGAGATCGACTTCATCCCCCTCATAGTTTGTGTTGAATTGAGCCCCGAATATCATTTTGATGCTAGTTGCATGTTCATCATTGGTACTTTATTTTTATTTGGTGGACATATTATATATTCAGATTGTGTTGTAATCATTATGTGTCTGGTCCATATCATGTTTGACACTTGTGAGTAGTTCCCCACGTTCTTGAGGGCATATAATGATCTGGCTATGATTCTATATGATGTGCAATGAGTATTTGGTCAAGTTTTCTATCTTTTATGTTGTTGTATGATGGTTTTATGCGAACGTCAACTGCATATTACTTCACCTATATGGGCTCATAGGGATGCACTGTAATGTAATGAATGTGTGTTGGAAGGGACATACTGACAAAAACTGTTTTCCAATACTATGAGTTGCATTAGAGGGTTTTATGGGGACCAATGATCTTATTGCTACGGTGGGACATCTATGTCTTATTGATTCCTATACTTTGTCATGAAAATGGCGCTAGGACCCATCATAAGGTGTGCACTTGCTCATATTAATGGCTACACTTGAGCTTGTCCTCTTGCTGCATAGAGGATAGGGCTTTCTCTCATTGAGAGCATTTACATACTGCAATTTACTTTCAGCATTTTTACTTTATTGCAAACAATACACACAAAACACCAAAACTACTACTTTATTATTATTGTTTACTTGTCAAATATACTAACCAATACATTCAGCTCCTCGTGGGTTCGACAAGCATAGCGCTATTGGTAAGAAAACGTTTACTGTTTTTGCTATTTACTTTTTGTCTCATCATGGGTATGTCTAGCCGTGAAGAGATTGGTTTGATTCTATATGAATATGCTCGATCTGGTAAATAGAATGAAGATAAACCACCTAATCCTAAGGTAGTGATTCAAATTCCTATTGCTATTGCCAAGAAAGCTATAAAACTAACCTTCACATGGGATAAAAGTCAAACTGCTATGAGACAGTTACATGCCATTGAAGATCTATGATCTCTATTTAAAGTGGCTGGTGTTCCTCATGATTATGTGAAGATAAAATTATTATATCTATCTATTCCTGGTAATGCTCGCACGTGGTTTAGATCTTTGAAAGTTAATTGTCGTCTTGACTGGGAATTACTTAGGAAAGCCTTCTATACAAAATTCTATACTCCTAAAGAACCTTATGATGATCGCTATCATATTTATAATTTTTGGCCTCATGTTGGAGAAAGTATTGCTCAAGCTTGGAGGAGGATTAATGATCTCATTCGTAAGAATCCTTGTCATGGTATTCCTGGTAGTCTTATATTGATAAACTTCTATGTGAGGTTGCCCTAGCACCATAGGGATTTTCTGGATAGTTCATCTGAAGGGAGTTTTTATTAATAGAACTCAACAAGAAGCAAAGAATTTATTGGATGCTATTGCTAATAATACTGTTGCATGGGATCTTTATAAAGGTAACCATCCTCGTTTTTAATATGAATATGCATGTGTAGAGAATTTCTCTACTACTATCTATTGTTTGAAGAATAGGTTTCGTCTTGATCCTCATATATTAGTAGAAGTTTCTAAATCCTTTGCTAACCATTTGAATGTTCATAATAAGGGATTCAAATTTTATACTGAGCCTCTTAAGCATTCTCCATATATTGCTAAATTGAGAAACATGTTTAGCAAACATCCTATGTTATCATAGAAGAGTATGTGGAATCTCCTCCATATCCAAATAGGGTGAAGAAAAATTTACTCACCACTGTTGCAGACAAGAGTGCTAGAACATGTCATGAACCATATGAACAAATAGACATGAAGCATCAAATTTCAGCCATAAAGGAATTAAATGAAGAAAGTCGTTGTGATGTTTATTTATGTCAAGATTCCACTAAGGTAATTCAAGGTAATACTACTAAAGTTGGTAAACCTATTATATGTTGTGCTATTGGAACTTCATGCTATCATGGTCTATGTGATATTACAGAAAGTATAAGTGTCATACCACATTCTCTATATCTTGAAATTAAGCCTGACATTGATCCCATACATTTGGAAGAAACATGTATAACTATTCAAATTGCTAATAAAGAGTATATTTGTCCTCTTGGTATGGTTAAAGATGTTGAAGTATTAGTAGGTAAAATTAAGTATCCCATTGATTTTTATGTACTTGCTTGCTACCAAGATGCATTTTTTCCTATTATATTTGGTAGACCTTTATTACATATTGTTGGTGCTGAAATTAATTTGCCAAAAGAGAGAGTGTTTAATAAATGTGCTGGAGAAAGGTTAGATTTAAATTTTTCAAAGTTTACTGATAAGCATTTAAAAAACTAAAAATTTCAAAAAGATATAGTGGAAACTCTTGCTTCTGTGGCAGTTGCTTCATCGGACGCGGTGGAACGATATGTACTTAATCAAGAGGAGCCATTTAATATTGAAGAAATAGAGCCACTAGAACAAATGTTATCTCAACAACCACCACAATTGCAACTTCATATTCCACCAGATAATCTAGGAGTTTTTCCACCACCTAAAGAGGATCATAGATTTGAATTAAAACATTTGCCTGAAGATATGAAATATGCATTCCTTGATGAGAAAAATATATATCCTGTTATTATTAGTACTAATCTTTCAGGAGATGAAGAAACAAAATTACTCGAAGTATTGCATGCTCATAGGTCGGCCATTGGTTACTCTCATGATGATCTTAAAGGTATAAGTCCCGCTTTATGCATGCATAAGATTAATTTGGAAGAAGATGCAAAGCCCATTGTTGATTACCAACGCCGTCTTCATCCAAAAATGAAAGAAGTGGTAAGAAAATAGGTAATTGAACTTATTGAAGCCGGTATTATTTATCTTATACCTGATAGTAAATAGGTTAGTCATGTTCACTGTGTGCCTAAGAAAGGTTTTTTTTAGGGTAAAACAGTGGGGTTATCCCACTGCAATTTTTATTAATAATATAAATAGAGTACAAATATAAAGATTACAAAGAGAGTGAGAAACTCTCAGGAAACAAGAAAATAAAATCTAGTCTATACAATGGTTTGAAGACATTCTTTAAAAGAGTTTGTATGCTTTTTCTTCATTCTATGCTTTAACATTCTTAATTCTTGGAAATAAATTGCTTTCCAGGATCTGAAAGTGGCGTTTTGATTCTCAAAGAGCTTATTGTTCCTTACTATCCATATTCCCAGGCAGCCAGAATTCAAATATCCATTGCAAAAGGTAGTTTTAGTAATGTCCTCATTTCCTCAAAGGCTTCCATAATTGATAATCTTCTGTCTCTCTGGGGACATATAAAATTCCAACACTGCTCTGCCAAAGGACATCTCCAGAATAAATGAACAAGTGTCTCTTCAACATAACACTCCATTGCAACACATTGATAGTTTTGAAGCTGAATTTTTTTCCTTCTTAGTAAGTTCCTTGTATTTAGTCTATCATGTAGGAGTAGCCAGAAGAAGCATTTATGTTTTGCTTGACATGAAGTTTTCCAAATCCTGGTGAAGATTTTGGGGGTGGGAGTATGTCCAATCATAGCTCTGTATGCTCTTTGTGATGAGAATTCACTATTTCCCCAAATATAAGTCCACTTATCACTATTACCTTCTTGTATCCTTATGAGAGTACTTTGGCACATCATTTCAAGATTCTGAAATTCTTCATAAGCCTGCTGTGAGAGTGGTAGATGAAACAGGTCCTCCAGAAATTCAGTATGTATTACCTTCTCCACATTCCAGTCTGTATGCTTAGCAAAGGTAAATAGATGAGGAAATCTTTGATATAAACAATTTTGTTCCCATAAATCTGTCCAGAAGTTCACAGTCCTTCCATTGCCCACAATACATTTAGCCATTACCTTGTAAATATCAAGAAGTTTGAGGTGAGCTTTCCACCAAAAAGATCCTTCCAAAATATTCGTAGGTAAATCTCCATTATTGTAGTTTGTGTCTCTGATCAAATGCACCCAGGGTATGTCAAGATTATTGAAGAATTTGTGCAGGTTTTTTAGCATGAGTGCCTTATTCTGCACATCCAAGTTAAGAACTCCTAATCCTCCTTGCTCTTTAGGTTTGCAAATTTTTTTCCAGGCTACAAGAGCAGATCCTTTAGCTTGCACCTCTGCATGTTTTTTCCTCCATAAGCAATGTCTCATATATTTTACCACTTGTTCTTTTATTGAAATTGGAACATCAAAACAGCACATGAAGAAGATTGGCATGGATGACAGTACAGATTTAACAAGTTGGAGTTTTCCTCCATAATTAAGGAAGTCTGCAATCCCACCAAGTCTTGCTTGAGTTCTCTGTATAATTGGCATAAAATGTTCCATGCTAGGCTTAACAATGCACAGAGGGAGACCAAGGTAAGTAAAAGGAAGAGAACCTTTTTGCAATTAATGGTTGCAGCAAAATGATTGAGCCTTTCTTCACTTAAGTTGATAGGAATCATACTTGATTTGTTATAATTCACTCTCAGCCCAGTTGATTCAGCAAAAGTTTGAAGCAGAGCTTTTAAGCAGATTAAATTTCTTGCATCTGCTTTCATAATTACCAGAGTGTCATCAGCATACTGAATTATGGGAAAGTCTGGGCAGGCTCTGCAAGGAATTGGTCTTTCAATCAGATTTTGAGACATGGCCTTATTTAGTATGGATTGTAGAAGGTCAGCTGCTAACACAAACAGTAATGGTGAAAGAGGGTCCCCTTGTCTTACACCTCTTCTACAATAGAATTTTTTGCCAGGTGTGCCATTAAGAAGGATTGCTGATGTCCCAGAACTCAGAATCATGTTAATCCATTTTATCCATTTTTCTCCAAAACCCCTTGCTCTGAGAATTTCTAGAATTGTGTTATGCTCAATCTTGTCAAAAGCTTTTTCAAAGTCCAGCTTAAGAATAACAATTTCCTCTTTGGATTTATGACATTGAAACAGATATTCAAAAGCCCATCCCAAGTAGTCCTGTATTGATCTTTGTTTGAGAAAGCCATATTGATTCTTATGGACAAGTTGAAGAATAATTTTCTGCAATCTGTTGGCCAGCAGTTTGGTAATGACCTTGAGAACAGTATTTAGCAAGGAAATAGGTCTAAAGTCACTTGGATGTGAAGGATTATCTATCTTTGGGATGAGAGTAATAAAGGAGGAATTAAGACTTTCCAAGTTCAAGTTGCCATCATACAATTTCTTTATCAAGTCTCTGACATCATCTCCAATAATTTGCCAACAATTTTTGAAGAATTCATTGTTAAAACCATCAGGACCTGGAGACTTATCATTTGGCAGTTCTTTTATGACATCCTCAATTTCTTTATCAGAGAAAGGTTCCTCTAGCTGGGCACTAGTTGCAGAATCCATACCTTCTCCAAAAAAATCCTGCAGATTAAATTGCATGTTTGGTTTATCAGTTTGTCCCATTCTATCTTTAAAGGATTTCCACAAGATTTCAGCTTTTCCATCATGATCTGTCATTTCTGATAAGCTTTCATCCATCAGCATAGAAATGAAATTGTGTCTGTAATTGATTGTTGCTTTGTTGTGAAAGAATCTTGTATTTGCATCTCCAAGCTTCACCCATTTAATTTTACCTCTTTGTTTCCAGTAAGTTTTTTGGTTCTGAAGCAGAGTGATAACATGACTCTTGAGAATGTCTCTGAGATTCCATTCCTCAAGAGAAAGAGTTCTAAGTTCTTCAATAGTATCCAAGAAATCAATGACTGAATTCACTTTATCAATTAATTTTTTGAGACATGGCAGATTTTCGGCCCAGATCTTGATGCTTTTCCTTAGAATTTTCAGTTTGGCAGTAATTCTCTTAGCAGGATCAGTGTGACCAACTGGAATCTTCCAACTATTTTCCACAATTTGCTTAAAGTCACTATGCTGCAACCAGTAATTCTCAAATCTGAAAACTCTTGCTTTGGGGATGCTAGTTCCAATAGATATAACACAGGGAACATGGTCAGAAGTGGGCTTGACCAATGGGAAAACCAAGGTTGAAGGATAAGAACTAGTCCAGGAAGAAGAAGTAAAAAACCAGTCAAGCCTTTCAAGCAAGGGAGATTGTTGCATGTTGCTCCAAGTATATTTTCTGCCTTTCAGGGGTAATTCCACTAGCCCCAGATTACTGATTGCCTCATTAAAGAGAAGCATTCGATTAATATCTCCACCTGGTTTATTTCTGTCTGATGGTTGTCTGGTGAAATTAAAGTCTCCCAAGATTAGCCAATCCATATCTTCATGCATGTCAATGTTGGTAAACCACTCAATAAAATCAGCTTTCCTATCTGCCTGACTGGGCCCATAAACATTTGTTAAAATCCATGAATTCCTTGATAGATTGCAGGTGAAAGACACTGAGATGGAGAAATCATTTTGGAAGGCAAGGGCACCAGTGAAAAGAGAGCCATTCCAAATGATAATTATGCCACCTGAAGCACCCACTGAAGGCAAGAATTCAAATTTGTTGAATTTTTTTGGGCAGAACTTTTTAATGTATTCCATGTCAAATGATTCTCTTTTTGTCTCCTGTAAGCAGATGATATCACAATTTGATTCATCAATTTTGCTAGCTAGAGCAAGCCATTTCTTTTCAGAATTAATGCCTCTGAGATTCCAATTCAATATTTTCCATAATCTTTTGTGATCCATAAGAAACTATAGGTGTTTTGATTTTCTCATAGAGACAGCAAGTGCTCCATTCAAATTTGAACTGAGAGCTGATAAAGAAACAGAGGCAAAACATGTGATAGCAGAACAATGACAAGCACAAGCCATTACTTATACAAGTCTGAATTACATGGTTCCATTGCAGCCATAAACCCCACAAAAGCAACTCAAGCAATTGGTTACTGAATTTCCAAACAGTACAACCAACTGAAGGAAAATTCCCCCTTCCCACAAAAGCTATTATTCTGACTAACATTATGAAACTCTATTTGGTTGGCCTTTTCTTGGCCTGTGGTGCCACTCCACCAGCAGCACTTGTTCCCTTGTCCTTGTTAACTCCATTTGCATTAGGCTGAGACTTTCCTTTTTTTGTCCTGTTTACTGCTACAGCAGTGTCAGCAGCTGCCCCAGGAGCTTTCTTGTTTGCTTCCAACTTATTTTTCTTCAGCAACCTTTTCTCCAGCCCTTCTTCCTCCACCTTACAGAAAGATGCAGCCAAAAAATTTACAACTTTATTATGAATCAAAGGAGGAGCAGCATTGCAAACTAGACAATTTTTATCAACACAATTGTCATGATTTTTGTATCCATCATTCAGAAGAGTCAATCTAGGACTTCTTCTTACCTCTGATTCCACCAGTGGAACTTTTCCATCTCTTCTCTTTCTTTTAGGGGAGAGAATGACCTGTGCATCTTCCTCAACATTACTTTGAGACTCACCAATTAGCTTGCAAACAGGAGTCTGGTTCACACAGCACTTATCAGGAATAACAAAGGAAATAGTCTGCTCATCTCCAATAGGCTCCTTGATAATATCCCATAATTGAGAAGACAAAAAATCTCTAGCCCAATCAAATTTCTCAGGTGTCATAAGCATGAGGGTGACAAAGTTGAACCAACTTACAGGAATTTTACAAGTAGAAGAGCCTCCTGATGAATTATGCTAGTGAGGAGCAAAGAATTTTTCCCAAATTTGCATCCCTTGTTTGGAGAATCTCCTAGTCAGATCATGCTCTTCAGGTATAGCAAAGAAATGTGTTTCCACTTTTCCTATGATAAGGTGAGCCTCCTGAGGGGGAACCATATTCACATCTTCCAGTAGCTGAAATCCATTGATGTTGTTGTGTTCCACTTGCTCCTCCCATTGAAACTGCTGGACATTATTGTCCAGAACATCATTGTCAACCAGCTCATCCTCTTCCTCATCAAGATAAGCTTGTGCAATATTCAGAAGTCCTTCTCCAATCTGATGCACAGGCAGCATATTGATTGCAAGACCCTCATGCACCACTAACTGAAGATTTGCAGCAAAATCTGAAGAATTAGAGCTTGAGCTACCAGAGGAGTATGTGATCTCACTGGTTGAATCAGCAGGAGGTGGGTTATCCAGTTGCATCTCTTCAGCTTGAATTGCATCAAGCAGTCCTTGAAAAGCAGCATTGGGGGCTAGGTCCATTTCCATTTCATTATTGTCATGTTGTTGCAAATCTCCACCCATAGCCCAGTGTCCCCAACCATCAAGCTCCTCATCTTCTTCTTCAATAGTTGGTAGCACAGGTGGAAAAGGAACAACAGGTGGAGCCTCATCATTGGGTAAAGGGTGTGGGTCCACACCATCAGCTGGAAGAGGGTCCTCATCAGGTGGGCCCCCTCCAAGCAAGTTCTGTTGGAGAATTTCAACTGAAAAAGTCCAAGACTCTGCATCTGGCCTGCTGCCTTCAGTAAATATAATGCTTTTTGGAATCTCCTCCAAATCAGTGACTCTAACCTTGGCCACCACCCTGCCCTTTTTATTTGGATCTCTTTCCCAAAGAAGTAAGGTTCCAATGTCATGAAAGCAAGCATTAAGATCTTCTGTGTTCATATGATCCAGAGGTGGACCAACCATCAGAACCCAAGCATTCCTATTAAAATTAGTGGCCCACCAGTTGGAACCTTCATCATGCTTATAGAAAGATATGTTGACATCTCCAAAAGCATTAGGACTAGAGTGGATTAACCGTTCTCTATCACTGACATTAGTAAACTGAACATATGCAGCACCAAATGGACACTCTTGGATGCTTTGGAATCCTACTTCAGCAACTTCATTCAAATATTCTTCTAGCACCTCTCGGATATTACCAAAGTGTACCTGACCTTTGGGGAAGGGAGCAATGGTGGCGATGGCGTACTGTTCATGGAGTCGCGGCTTGCGAGCGACGACAACGCGCTTGACACCAACCCTGCCAGCAATGTGCTGAATCTCGAAACCATGTGGCACAAATGGACGAGGATCTATGGGTATGTTTGCAATTGCCTCCGACGAGGTCGCCGGCGACCCTGGAGCAGAGCTTGGCAGGGGGTTTTTACTGAGGAGAGAGAGAGACAGCGAAGCCGAGGAGGCGAGGAGTGAGGGGTTCTCTGCCACCTGTGACTGGAAAAATGAGAACTCACCAAAAGAGGAAACCCGCTGAATTTGGGGCGCCGGCCCGTGGGCCTTGAACCAAGTAAGGAAACTCGTGTCGGGCCAGTCCAAAGAAGGGAAATTTGGAAATTTAAATGAGGAAAGGAAGCCCGGCAAATTGGCGCCCAAATGCAGCTCTGTCAGTTGATTAAAAGACCAGTGATTATGCCTTTGACCACCTGATGAATACTCATTAATCAGGGCATTAAAACCACCCTTAATTGCGCCCTATTGCTGTCGAGGTAAGGAGACTGTAACATCCCTAGTTTTCAAAATACAAAAACCTGCATGCATTCATGGCATCTTTGCATTTGTTCATTTACACATAAAATGATAAGCACAAATATGACACAACCATAGTTACATACCCTAAATGCAAAGGTCTTAATTTTCCTACCATGCTCCTTGAAACAAAACAAAGTTCATTGAAGTCTAAAATAAAGCCCCCTGTTTTACAAATTTTTAGAAACTGGTTTGACCCTATTTGGTTTCCTAAAACAAAAGTTATAAAGAAAACAGTAAAAAGAAAAAGGAAAAACGAAAAGAATAAAAAAAAGAGAAAAACGGATCGGACCGGCCAAGATGGGCCAGCCCGACCGCACCGGCCCACTTCGGCGGGAGAAACGGCCCGCTGCGCGCCGAACCGCCTCTGCCCCCTTTTCTCTCACTGACCGGTGGGACCCACGCGTCAGCGGGGCCCACACGTCAGCGTCGTCTTCGACCTCGTGACCGACCCGGACTCCACCTCTGTGCCGCCGAAACCCTAACCGCGTCGGCCCCACCTCGGCGTCCGTGCCGTGGAGAACATGCGCGGCCGCTCATAAATAGAGGCCGAGGCCCCCGCCGCCTTTTCCCCCCAGATCGCGCCACCGATTTCTCGCCGGATAGCCGCCCATCGCCGCCGCCCTAGCCCCTCAACGCGCGCACCGCCACCACCAAAGCCCCTGCCGCGCCGAGCCGCACCCCATAGCCGCCTCCGCCGCCATCAGATCTCGCCGAAACGCCGCCACCGTCGCCTACTGCCGCCCCGCCACCCCGTCGCCGCCGGCCAGGTGAGCTCTCCCCTCCTCTTTTTTTTTTCTAGCGCCGTTAGATCTAGATCCCATGGCCCAGATTAGATCCAGTACCGAACTGGTACGGACCAATCGCGTCGCGCCGCGTGGCGTCCCAGTGAGCGCGCCAGTCAAACCTGGTCAAATAGCTTTTAAACTCGAATTTGAATCTCAGATTTGCGGTAGGACTTGTAAATTCGATATAAAATCATTCACCGGGCCAAATTTTACAAACTTTATAGTTTTGGAAAGCTTACACTATGTACTACACGTTTATGTGATAATATGACATAGGTACTGTGATAGATCTCGTGTTAACATTCAAATAGAGAAATTGACTATTTTACACTATAAAAATTGTATAAAATAATCTACTGGTCCAAATTTTATGATTTTGTACTTTCTGGAATCCTCAGAATATGTACTACAACATGGAATAAAAATTGTACAACTTTGATACATGCACAAACTTTCTTTGATAAAATCTATTCAAATCAATAATTCGAGGATAATTCAAATTCTATAAATCGTTTTCGAATAATTCCAATTGCCCTATTCTGGTGTTACTGTAGCCTATCCAGGGAGGTCAAATTCATATTTTTACAACACATAGTGCTTGCAGTAGCTAATTAATAAGGTTGTATATGTCAAGTAGATACTCGATAAATGGTTTTTCTAAATCAAATTAAATGTCCAGAATACTCTATTAGCATTGCACATATCAGAGAACACATAATGCAACACTTACATACTACCTCTCTTGTGAAGTTAAATTGTTGCATAGCATGCATGCATACATGTCTATGATTGTACATATCGAATGTTTGTTTATTTTTGTTGTGCTTGTTTGAATAGATTGTGGAGGAGATCAAGGTGGTGCTTGTGATTGCTGTGATTGTGCGGGTTGCTTTGATCAAGGCAAGTGACACTCAATTACCTACCTATTTTGTTATGCATTAGTGTTTTATAAACTAGTATGCATGGTAGGATTTTGTTTTCGAAAATTATGCTATGCTTATCAGTCCTAGTAGTGTGTAGTCACCCTGAACCCTTGCTAGGATTCTTAGTGTGCCTAGCAATAACAAAGTGCCACTGCTGGTTTTCGAATCTATTTGGATTGTGAGTATTGAGAATTAAAATTAACAACTTTAATGAAACACCTGGGTGGATTGGTTGTGTGGTGGGCGGCTGCTCAGGGCTCCGACCCTGGGTAACCAGTGGCAGGTGGGTACCTGAGAGTGCGATTGAATAGTGGTTGCCCTTTGCCTCTGGTTTTCACCAGGGGATCGTGCGGGGGTTTATTATCTTTAATGGTTTTAAGCCTGCCGGTTTCACTTGTGGATAGCCACCCAGGAATACAGAGATTAATATGTCGTCCATGTTTTAGTTAGCTTCCAGTGCAGCCTTATGGTATTATGGGCTCTGCCGGGATTAAGTAAGTTGTGAGGTCAAACTTGTTGCTAGACATGATGATGTGGCTTGCAACCAAACGGGAACGGGTCTAGCTGGTTATGGTTGAAGCCTCCTTCTGAAAGATCTTGTCTCATTTCTTCTCTTGGGAGGGGTGGGTCGTAAGATGAAAGTGCACAACCTCTCGAGAGTAAAACCTAAGATCTTAGCCGTGTCCCCGGTTACGGACAATTTGAGCTTTCTAGGCAGGGAATGTACGGAAGAATCTCATCACCTTTTCTGAATAAGTTAAAATTTGAGTAGCAACTGTCGGATAGTACATGGGAGATGTAACCATGATACTGTCTATGACATCATTATGAGTTTGTAAAATGTTTTGTTTTGAAATAAATGTAGGATAAAATTTGGCTTTATGCAAATCTGCCTAAACTCCACTTGCCAAATATCATGTAGATAGTCATGCCCAAAACTGCCACCATATAAGTGTCATTTGCCAGTACATCATTGTACTGACCAACATTCGTGGGGCTGCATATTCAAACGTGCAGGTTCGTCTGAAGAGGAATACTAGGTAGGATCTCGAGTCTACATTCCAACATGTCTGCTTGTGGCGCATGAAGATGATGGAGGCTCATTGAAGTTTTTTCCATTGTGTTTGCTTTGAACATTTATTTTTGAGCTAGTCTATTTGACTATGCAATTTGTAAGACATTATTTTATCTCCTGAGGATCTACGTTGTAGTAACTTTGATACTATTGCTATGATTATTACATTTGAAATGTGTGTGCTATCAGTGATCCCAGGAATAGCACTATACACAGGTATCTTACCTTTGTTTAAAAGGTAGGGTGCTACAGAGACCGTTGAAGCAGCCTGAGCATACTTTAATCTTTCAAAGACCGAAACCCTAGGATTAAAATCTGCCACCATTTGAGAATAGGAAATTCTTGAGAAGATAGAATTGTCTTTTGAAGCCTTAAACTTCACTTCAGTCCATTCATCTTTTTGCTCTTTTTAAATTTCTTTTCTTCAGCAATCCAATTAGGCCCACCTTGGCCCCAAAGATGAAAGAAGACCTTGAAAGAAGACTGTGATCGTGTACCCAAGTTGTAAATTTGAAAACCAATTGAACTTGATGAAACAGAAAATCTGAAACTTCTGTCTCTGAGGAACTTGACATTGTACAGAGCAGCATTGCCACCAAAACAAGCTTGTAATGCAAGGGCCACTGTATGAACATCCAATCTGAAGCATGCACGACCAAAAGAGCAAACCAGAAAGAATGGTTTCCTAGCAGAAAATTTGTTCAAATTCACACTATGACCAAATTTAGCACGACATTCCAAAGCAAAATCCAGACCTTGCTTGAAATTTAAACCTTCAAAGACTTCACCTTGCAGAACAGAAGCATCGATATTCTTTGGAGTAGAATGATTCACCACTTCCACAAAGGATCTAGCAGCAGAAGAACTTTTATCCATTTGTAGGGCTTGAACAATGGAATCAGAGACAACACGATCCCCTACTAGAGCAGTGAACACAGTAAGATCTATGAGCTGTCCAGGTTGGATTTTCTCATCAAGAAGCAAGAACCTGGCATCCAACACTTGCTCTTTTGAATCCAAAAGGACAATCCTCTTAGCATGAGGCTTGAGAATGAGGAAAGCAGATCTGTTGAGAGCTGGTTTAGAATCCTTATTATTAGAAGAAGTAACAAGATCAACATACGTAACTCTCCATCTAACAGGTGGTGCTTCAGGAAAAGAGGAAAAGCCAGGTGGTGAAAGCAAACAGGCTTCAACAAAGACAACATGAGACTAAAATCTAACCGTGGAGCCAGAGTAAAACACCTCTCCATCTTCAAGATGTTTACCAACCAAAGGAGCATCTTTGTGATTAACCAAGGCCAACCAATTCTTCGGCCAAAGAAGCAAAAAACCAGGGGAGGACTTGCTCTTACCAGAGTCTAGCAGAGATTCAAAAGAAACCTTCCAACGGCCGAGAGGAGGAGGGGCCATTGGGTAGCACCTTGAAGGGGAGAAGACGCCGGAGATGATAATCGGATCAGAAAGGGAAGATCACCAGAGATCAAGAAGATCGCCGGCGAGGGAGCTGTCTAGGGCTCGAGGGAGGTGGGTTGCCTAACAAAGGTGGAATCATTGTGGTTCCAAATGAAGAAAATGAACTTGTTGCTCAACGTATTGTTACTGGTTATAGAATGTGCATTGATTTAAGAAAATTAAATACAGCTACTCGTAAAGATTATTATCATTTTCCATTTATTGATCAAATGTTAGAAAGATTATCTAAGAATTCACATTTTTGCTATCTTGATGGGTTTTCCGGTTTTTTCTCAAATTCCTGTGCACAAAGATGATCAATAAAATACTACTTTTACTTGTCCCTTTGGTGCTTATAGAAGAATGTCATTTGATTTATGCAATGCTCCTGATACTTTTCAAAGATGCACGAATGCTATATTTGCTGATTATATTGAAAAGATTATGGAAGGATATGGATGGTTTCTCTGTGTATGGTACCTCTTACGATAATTGCCTATCCTCCAGACACAACCAGTTAAGGTTGGACCTTGCGTTTTCAGCATGAAAGGTAAGACTATGAACTTCTCATATGTAGTCACCCCCACTTGTATGCTGCTGCTTCAAGTCACGAATCACCGATCCAACTCCACATCACTACCAAGAGTCGAACCACCATTGATAATCCATAGATCTTGGCTTTCAGGATATTCTCCACCAACACCATTAAACAAGAACGTGCTCCATGATTTCCATGAAGAAATTATATCCCCCCGCATGTGATGTCCCATGCATGGGAAAATCGCGCACTGTGTTTGAGATTTGGTTAAGCATTCTCTCTAAAATTGTGTCCCACTAACATATTCTTATTTTATGTTCCATTGTCTAACTCATGTAAGAACACACACCTAGCACTCTCTCACACTCATTAGAACACCGATTTATTTTTCAATTTTATATTAGAAAGGACCATATATGTTTAAATAACTATTACATCCATTCCAAAATATAAGACGTTATGTATGCTATTTTACGCCATGAAAATATTTATATTTAGGAATGGAGGATGTGTCAGATTATCAATCCATTTGAAAATGTGTATTTATTTCGATGATATATTTTAAATATGTCCAAAAAATATTTTGTTTTGACAAAATTCAAAATCTAAAATTCTAAACACAATGAAACAGAATGGAGAAATGAAGCATATGAGAGCGCTAGGCTATTCAAAGAAAAAATTAAAATTTGGCATGAAAAAAGATAAAGAGGAAGAAATTCAAAGTAGAAGACCAAGTATTATTGTTCAACTCTCGTTTCAAGTTCTCTGCAGGTAAACTAGCATCGAGATGGCAGGGTCCATTAGTTGTGCAGGAGGTGTATCGCTCTGGAGCCATTCAATCTTCACGGGGACTAGAAAGGTAAACCTCATGTTGTTAATGGATACTGTCTTAATAATTATATTGCATGTGAAAAGTTCATAGCAAAGGTGGAGTTAAATATCCAGAGTCCGGAAGCCATAATTATCAAGAATTTTCCTCTGCCAGATACCGGAAACCAATAAAAGTAGAGATCGGGTAGGTAGCTATCTTGGAATCCATGTCAGCGTAATGGGACCCGGGGTCCACACGATTACGCTGCAGCGCGCAGATCCTGCCCATGGCGTCCTAGATGCGGTCTCAATGAGCAAGTCACGTATGTACCACGAAGAACACAGTGTAACTACCCTAAGTTTTACCCTTTGACGTAGGCACCCTAGTGGAAGACAAGTACTCCAAGACAAAGGCAAGTCTGGACGAACAGACAAGTCAAGAAGAACATGACAAATTGGGAGAGGAGCTGCCCACGGCCTCCTCCCAACAACGTCCCGTGGAGAAAGGCTGAGGATAAGGAAGCGGGACGACTAGGCCAAGGCGTGGCCCAGATCGCCCCAGGAAGGGCTCAGGAGCCTCCTCTCCTTGGCCATGAGAGGTCAGGGAGCGGGGAACAACTAGGCTTGATTGGACAAGTCAAGACTTCCATGGGGAACAGGCGAGGCGCCTGCACCCCTGCACGCCATCATGGCGCGGACCGACAGAGGCCTGCGCCACGGACAGGAGTGACAACTCGCTGCTCGAGCTGTCACGCCATCATCACGGATGTCAGCGCACCGCCCGTGGCCATCCGTTGGCCACTCGCACCACCCACCTGCCCATCGCTCGCGTGGCTCTATCCGATTGTGCCCGGGAACGCTCTTGGGAGGTGCTTAGGCCAGCCGATGTGATCATCTTAGGAAGTATATATGCCCGTACTCAACAAGGAAATAGGAGAGAGGAAAGATATAAGAGAAAGGAAGGACACAGAAAAAATAAGAAAAGGAGAGATACAAGAAGAGAAGAGAAGAGAAGAGTGTGAGCTTTCCTCTTGACAACGTCAGGGCAAAGATACAGGACAAGAGGAAGAGAGTCCGATTCGGACTAGCTCGATCTAGAGAGATAGGAAGAGTGAAAGAGATAGAGAGGAAAAGAAAGAGGAAGTCTGCGAGGTGTAGGAGCTAACCCAAAGTGTCCTACCGACATCAGAGAGTACATCATCTTGTACTCTGCGCATCCAAGATAATACACCAAAGTAGTACATGTGTGCTTTGTGTGTGCTTTTCCTATGCCCCGGAATGACCCTGAGGCGGCATTGAGGCCGAAACGCCTCTGTGCCCACTAACCAAAAAAATGGGGGTGTGTTCATTCCCGATGTCCGCGTAGGTGAGACGTGACATCTGACGCACCAGGTAGGGGGAGCTCATGTTTCGGCATCAACAACCTTTGCCGTCGACAAAAAAGTTCGTGAGCATCATCGACTTCGCCACCGTGGTCCTCCTTGGCCGCGTCATCATCAGCCATGTAGCCAAGGAGGAACACTGTGGCAGGAGCAGACACTATTGCGGTGGACACGCCCGTTGCTGGAACCCGCTCTCATGGGCTTCCAGCGGCAGAAGGCCTGGGAGTTGGACCCAGCGCGGCGCGCTAACACCGTGGGAGGTGCGCTCCACCTCCCACCCAAGCGTTGAGGATCCACCTCCACCCCAGCCGCATCCCGCCGCTGAGGTGGGCTCCCAGGCCGATGGATATGATGCGAAACATGAGATCCCTCCGCCCGCCGATGCTGGAGGCGTCGTCATCAATGACCAGATTTCCGGTGGCACAGGAGGCACCGTCGGCACTGACATCCCGTCCAGTGGAACAGGTGGTGCCGCCGGCAGAGGCATCTCCTCTGGAGGAGTTGTACCCCCTGGGGAAGCGGGTGCCGATCCCCTGCTGGGGCCCCGGGCGCGCCCTCACCCATCGGCTGCCCCGGGTCCCACCGGGGGCCGTCAGGCCACACCGAATGTCGGCTATTCGTCCTAGCCTCACCGTTCAGGAAACCGTACCCTGGCGGAAGCCTTGGTCGCTACTCGTGCTCTGGTACGGTACCCGCAGCCGGCTGGGACACCAGAATGCGAGGCTTGGAGGGAAGGCCTCCAAGCTCACTTGGAGTTCGCCAGACTTCACTTGGAATCGGTCCATGCCCGCTCTCAGTCCCATCAGGGACCCAGTCGCGGGGCCGAATGCACTCCAACCATTGCTTCTGGGCGTGTGCCAGACACCACCCCTCAGCCTCACCCCCGGGGCATGGCCGAGGAGCTGGGGGCTGCTGAACGTAGAAGGGAAGGATGGGTTGAGCGCCAAGCCGCGGGATTCTTGGGGCTAGAACCCCAAGACCTGCGGATCTAGACCGCGCCTCGGTTGGATCATCCGCTGACCCCTTGCGTCGGCACACCGAAGACCGTCGCGGCGCCTCCGCCGCAGCGCCTCCGTCGTGGCCAATGAAGCACTTGTTGGAGATTGCCTGCAGCAGCTGCACCCGCAAGCCGCGGGAGCGGCCGGGCCGAACCTGGAAGGGGAAACTGAGGCAGGAGCTACTGCTCTGGAGTATGGGGCGGCTTCCTTGCCTACACTCATGCCCTCCGGCAGGTGGCGTGGTCGTCCAAGTTATGACCAATCATCCCCGTCAAGTTTGAAGGCAACACCAACCGCAAGGAGTTCCTGGCCCTTTACACCACCGCAATGGTTGGAGCCGAGGCTAACGAGAAGATCATGGCTAATTGGTTCCCCATGGCTCTGAAGGACACGACCATGTCTTGGCCGAAGGAATCGATCGGTTCTTGGGACAAGCTGTGCGTCTGCTTTGTCAGCTCGTTCCAAGGGCCGGGGTTTCAAGCGCCCTGGGACGCTCATCCAACTCCACTCCGTCGTCCAGAAGGAAGGCAAGAGATTGCGCGACTTTATGTTGCATTTCTCGCAGATCGCCCACACCATTCCGGAAGCGGAGGATGCCACTATCATTGGCATGTTCATGATGAACGTGCGCGACAAGAAGATGAGGGAAGAACTCAACATGTGTCCTGTAAAAAACACCCACGAGCTTTGGGACATGGTGTCAACACCCGGATTTTTAAGTCCAGATGCCTATTATGTCATTCATCGCAATCCCAGGATAATGTTGTTGCGAGGCATAATAGTCGAATATCACAGTCATTATTTATTACAAGCCATAATGTCTTACAATCTTGAATCACATGATTCATCTTACATAAATAGTTGATCTTTCAATCAACATACATACACAAGTTCATACATAGCGGAAGCGTAACTATAGATGGACTCTCTAGTCCACAGGCCAACATTTGACGTCGAAACCCCTAGTTTGTGGCGTCCTGCTGGTCATCCTCGTGATAGTTCTGTTCGTCATCGTATTCTGGCCATTTGAATAGCCAGGGACAAAGCCGTAAGTACTTTAAGTACTTGCAAACTAATACTAGTGTAAAATGCCAACTAAAGGTATTTAAGCTCTAGTTTAACTTGCATAAGCCAAATTTTAGTTCACAAGCTTGGATCATGTACTAACTAATTCAAGTGGGAACATTAGGGTCATTCCCACAACATTGGTATAATTCCAACAAGTCACCAATTCACCATTCACAATCACTAAGGTTTTCAAAAATCTGACACCGGAAACTGTATGGCCCTTCCAACCGTCCGTAACCGTGGACACGGCTATTGAATAGATTTACACTCTGCAGAGGTTGCACACTTGTGCCACAACATTTGATTTCATCCGTCGGAATAACTCCGAGTCACCGTAACACATCGCGGATCATCAACCATAACCTTTCACTTACACATCCTAGTATGAGCACCTCTCCCCATGAGCTTGGCCTCCCGGTGAAAACCGCTGTTAACCTGGGAACTGCACAGGGCTTGGCCGTACAATTTCACCTCAATTCACATCATATCCCAACAACGGAGGCAGCCTCGGCATAACCCCTATGATGTGTGTTTAGAGGGAACTCATACTAAAATCTATAAACTTCCAGTTAAGCCCTACCCATAATCAGGTATTGTGGGGGTACTCAAAAATTGGAAAGGTATCGCATTCAAACCAATATCAGTGTTTTATCAAAAATCACTATCTTCTCTTGTTCACATTCAACTTCAAATCATTCAAGTTCAACATTCACATGTTCCCATCTAAAGTAGTCAAGTTTTAGTATTTTAGCACTAGCACTAACCATGAGGGGTGCTACATTGCTTTGCTATCTATAAGACTAACTTTACTACTCTAGTAGTTTGATTCACCTATACCATTTGAAATCCATCTTTGAGAACACAACAAGTAAGACTTGTATGGTATACATGTAGGATAGGATTATATGAAGAAAGATAAGAATCATGGTGCCTTGCCCAAGGAGGGCTTTGCACTTTGCAAGAGTATTAGCTTGCCTTGGTAGTTCTCTAGGTTTTCTTCTTCCTCTTCTGGGTAGAATTCTCCTTCCTCTTGATAATCTCCGGTGCTAGCGTCTAAATTTGAATACGAGGTATAATCACTAAACAAGCTCAAGGACTATGCTAAGCACATCATTATCTCACACAATCTAGGCTAAGCACACACATAAAGTAATTTAGGTGCATTGGTTTTCTTTATTAAAGAAGAGTGATTTTCTCTCATAGCATATGTAGTTAATAAATTTCCATTTAGTTCTTGAGGAAACTAATTTCCTCTCATTGAAATCTTCTTAAGATTTAACTTCTCAAATAACCATACTTAAATTCATATTGACCAAAGTCAACATTCATTATTAGTATTTGAGAAAATGACTTAAATGAGGTATGTCACCTCATACCATTTGATAATTCTATAAATGATTTAAATCTCCAAATATTCATATAGGAGTGGTTTGAACCAAGGGTACAAACATCACATGAGTTCATTTGGGACAAGATTTAAATGAAGTAAAATACTTCAGATGCTTTACATAATAGTTTTGGACAATATCACTTAGCTAAACTAGCCATATAGTCCACCATTAATCTAGGGCATGATCATGCAAAGTGACCACACCATTTTCTTGCAGAAACAATTAGTGTAAGTCAAATGTGAGCTATAGGAGTTGGAATTAATTCAATATCTATTTTGGTTGATTTTTAATAATTATTTGAATATGAAAAAGTCCCTGCCTTCTTCTTTTTATCATTTTATTTCTGCAACAAATCTCGAGGTGAGACTAGTGGCATATTGTAGATCTTTTTGCTAGCTTTCCAAATATATAAAGTTTGTTAAATTTGGCCAAGCCAAACAGATTCTATGAATTTTCAAAGTTGGGTTCTGTATTGAATTTAAACTCAATTTATTAAACGAATTTTGAATTAAACGGGCTGGCGGGAAAACTACTGGGCTCAAATGTTTAAAAATGGCCCAAGGCCAGCCCACCACGCATCTGTGCACGCGCGGGCCACCTGACAGTGGGCTCCACCCATCAGCGACGTTTAACGCCGAAACGGTATGAATCAACAGGGGGCGTTGGATTAGAACGCGATCTAACGGCTCATGCGTGTCATCGTCGACGGCGAGAGAGAAGCTCGCCGGCGGCGCAGGTAGGGGGTCGGAGGGCTTACGGTGGCTCTAGCTAGGGTTGGCAGTATGCTCGACGAGGTTGAAACGGCGAGGCTCCGGTAGCAGTGGCGTCGCTTGGGGAGGCTGGATCGACGGCGATTGCTGCAGATCTTCCGCGGCAGTGAGGCGTCGATTGGCCTTGCTCCGGCGATGATTGAGGTGGCTACTGGTGCTGGGCGAGGCGGTGGTGAGTGGTGATCATGGTGGTGTGCTTGGATTGTCGAGGGGAGGCCTCTATTTGTAGTCGCGCGTGGGTGCTGAGGTGCTGCGGCAATGGCGACAAGGGCGCGGCGTTTCTGGTGGGCTAGCGAGCTAGGCGTTGGCGCCGTGGTGTTCACGACGTCACCGCGGTCCTTGGAGCGTCAACGGCGCGGTCAATGGTGGCGTACGGTGGTCGGGCGGGCGCGTGTACTGTCGCGGCCGTGGCGCGTTCGTCCTCTCCGGCGGCCGTGGTTGCCAAGGCATGACGTCGGCGTGTCCGGCGAGCTCCGCGTGGCGAGGTAAGTGCCGTGACGCGCGGATATGGTCGGGTACGGCGAGATTTGGCGGGCGCCGCGTGGCGGGTCGCGCGCGTCCGTGCGCCGTGCTCGCCCATGCCGCTCGCGGCTGGCGTACGGGCGCGCGTTGTCGGGGCTTGTCGGCGTCCTTGCGATCGACGGCGTACGGCGATCTCAGCAGGTCGTGGGCTACGCGTTGGACATGGTGGCCGTGGCGATGGTGGAGAGAAAAGGGGGAGGCGTGTCAGGGGCGACGTGGCCGGCATGGCCATGGCTGGCCATGATCTGGTCGTGTCCATGGCGTGCTCTTGCATGGGCTAGGCAGAGTGATGTCCAGGGGACTTGGTTTAGCCAAGAAATGGTTAAGGGACAGCAAGGTTTGATCAAAATTTGAAAATAGAGATTGTTGAATCTGTTTCAATGTCTCATCTTTGCTTGCTCATAACTTGTGATCAAAAGTGAATTTGGTATCATGATCTTTACAAAAGTTGTTCACCTTGTTGTGTACTTGGATGACATGCAAAGAGTTGGATTTGTTTAGTTTAGAAATTTTGAAATAGAGAGGCTCAAAGTGGTGACCAGACTATAAAAGTCAGAAATGACCATTATCATATGTGATCATATTTTCAAATTTGAATTTGGTTTAAATGGTATATCTTTGATTCTCAAAGTTGTAATTACTCTTTAATATCATATTACAACTATTGGTGAAGATCAAATGGGTCTAAGGTCAAATTTACAAAAATGACATAGACCATATGTTAGGGTTTTTAGGGTTTTAATAATGGGATTTCTATTTTCGTGCCCTCGGGTCCTTAGTTGTACTCAGTTTTCCCCAGCCCCTTAGTTTTTCCTCAGTTTTACCCTAGCCTTTGTCTGAAGACCCGCAGAAGGAGCTCAGACGGAAGGAATCCGTTTATTTGGACGTTCTGTGCTGACGTGTTGCGCCGCGTCGTGTGGGCCACGTCGTGTGGGGCTGGTAGAAAGGGACCGTGGGACAGGACGAGAAGCGTTTGGTTGCATGTGAGCAGGAGCTGGGTTTTGTCTCTCTCGGCCCAAATTGGCATTTTTAAGAGCACCTTCTTTTTCTCTCTCTGTCTTTTTCACCAAATTAGTATCAAATCTAGAGAAGCTTCTATTTGTCTTTCTTCAATATGGCAGCAAATCTAGTAGCAAATCTAGTAGCAAATCTCTGGGGTTATTTATGCCTTTTGGCCCTCGTTTTTTGCCCAATATGGCAGCAAATCTAGAAGCTAGTATATGATAAATTCACAACAGCATAATCAGAAAACTAAGTATAATACATAAAGCGCATACAGCAGCCAAAAGCAGCCAATAACGTTGTTAATGTTCACGACAAACTAAGCTGAAAAATATACAAGACGCATGCAATGTATGGACAACAAGAAGATTATGATACCCCGGGATGAATGAATTTGTTCTTCATTCCTCCTCATATATTTCTCCGTCGCTCCAGCCGTGCATTACCCCAAGGAAATATTCATTGAACTCCTTCCATCTGCAGTGTGAGGCCAATACATCCTCCAAACGGTATGGCTTGTGTTCATTTCTCATACCGTAGTTTCCTATTCTATCCACACGTGTGGCCACTCATCCTAGGCCTTTGTATCATGAGAGTACTCTCTGATATAACCCAAATCCGTGTAGTAGATGCAGCCAGGTCGAAGTGTCGGGTACACTCTGGTGTCGACGGAGATACACCGGGTATAATTCACGAAGAAGGCATTACTACCAATGTTACTGACCGGATGGAGAGAGCGGCTCTGAGTGTCCACACGGTACACCAATGGTTTGCCCGCCAATGCCAGGCTGACCAACAACACAAGCAGATCACCATCCGACTTCACAAGGTAGAACTTCGATGTCCAAGTTCGGAAATGAAATTAGTGTCTCCATCTTGACAGTGCTCGCTGCTGCAAATGTACATTGGTGCACACTATTCTTCCGGACTCAAAATTGTCCGCAGCTACTGCATACAGTTCACCATTGAATGGGGTAATACAACGCAGACAATGGTTCTTGATCAAAAATCTTCCTTCTCCCCAATCTTCATATATATCCTTAGTTGGAGTGCTCTCATCGACCCAACCAATTTCTGGCGGGTAATGTGCGGCAACGAAGATCATAGTCGGGGATTTGATTACATCGACTGAATTCAGAAAAACAGATGGCATCTGCGCCTCAAACATAGTGTTCGATTTCTTTGTGAGTGGGTTCAGAAGCCGTATTTTGTGCGGCGGGTTCTTCTGGGCAAGCACGATGACGCCACGGCACGAAGTAGTATCTAAAATATATTGATAAAGATAACATTCAGCACTAAGATGTTTAAGATTGAAAATAAAAAGGTAGATATGGAGGAATTTGAACCTTGTATGAACTTCCGATAGATCTATGGTGACGTAGCGTGATGTGCCGAGTTGGAGGAAGGTGAACTCAGCGACGCGTGGAAGGGCGTGGTCTAGCATGATCCATTCGTCCAGATGCACGTCGGGCTCAGGCAAACCTGAGCGCCAATTTCTACAGACTTGCCTCATAGCAGAGTAGGGTGGCGTACTCCTCGTTCGCCGGCATTCGCCGATCTTGTGAAGTGGTCCATCAGCCGAGAGAGAGGCCCAGTTCACGCGCCGCGCTGGATGCGCCGCCCGGCGGCAGCGGCGGCGGCCGGCGGCGGGCTCGGCGGCGGGCTCGGCGGCGCGCGGAGGCGACGGGCGCGGAGGCGACGGGCTCGGGGCGACGGCCGCCGGCGCATTCTTCTTCTCCATCGCCGGCGGGTAGCGTGCGTACGGCGGTTGGGGTTTCGATTTGGAGAAGTTGATGGGACGTGAGAGGGTGGTTTCGTGCATGGCGAGAATGAGACGCGTGTGCGGAGGGAGGGAGGGGCTTACGCGTCCTAAATGCGACCGGCGTCCTACGCGTCCACTATTTGCACGTGCACCGCGACACGCGTCAACAAAGGCACGTCTACCACTTCGCACCGCAACACGCGTCCTCGGGTCTAACCCTGGAAATTTAGATATACTCAGGTATACCCCGAGTCATATACTAGCATTTTTCGTGTGCTCAGTTTTCGCCTTGAGTGCTAATACTGGCTAGTGTAATATACTCAGTTTACCCTCAAGTGGCTGGTCAGCAGAGAGTCAACAAATGGGATTAACTAGTTAAATGAGTTATTTAATGTGCAAAAATTCCGAAAAAGAGTGGCACTTACTCATGGAGTCTTTACCACAAATTGCCACTTCTCAAATCATAGATAAATCCTAGATAAATCAAGTTTCACCACAAATTGCCACTTCTCAAATCACCTAGTAGCTATGAAGGTGCATGGTTTTCCATAATAAGCCCTACCCAAAACAGCTTTCCCCAAAACATACTTTGTCTGAATGAGGCCATAATTTTCACACTCATGTAGATTTGTATTGCAAATAGTTTAGGCCAAGATGGGTTTTATTGTACAAAACACACATTTTTCATTTTTTAAATCTCATATTTGAATCCCTTAGTCTGTTTACTACTCACTTGCCCTTGGTTTCTTGATACTACTCAGTTTTGCCCTCTCCCTTCACAAACTCTTACAGACGCCCAACATTGCCCGCCGACCGTTGATCGTATGATCTGATCTGCAGGATAACTATCTCTCTCTGGTAGGGCCACCACCCTCTCTCTCTCTCTGTCGTCGGTTAGCTTCACGCAAAGTTTGGTTTTCTGCATTATTTTCCACGAGCTAAATTATAAACTCTTTTTAGGCATTACTTTTCACGCAAAAAATGATAAACCATCACCGATTTGTTGTAGCCATTACTTTTCACGCAAAAATGATACACCATCACCCATTTCGTGTACCCATTACTTTTCACGCAAAAAACGATAAACCATCACCGATTTTGTTGTAGCCATTACTTTTCACGCAAAAAATGATACACCATCACCCATTTCTTGTAGCCATTACTTTTCACGCAAAAAACGATAAACCATCACCGATTTTGTTGTAGCCATTACTTTTCACGCAAAAAATGATACACCATCACCCATTTCTTGTAGCCATTACTTTTCTCGCAAAAAACGATAAACCATCACCGATTTTGTTGTAGCCATTACTTTTCACGCAAAAAATGATACACCATCACCCATTTCGTGTACCCATTACTTTTCACGCAAAAACGATAAACCATCACCGATTTTGTTGTAGCCATTACTTTTCAAAAAATGATACACCATCACCCATTTCTTGTAGCCATTACTTTTCACGCAAAAAACGATAAACCATCACCGATTTTGTTGTAGCCATTACTTTTCACGCAAAAAATGATACACCATCACCCATTTCTTGTAGCCATTACTTTTCACGCAAAAAATGATAAACCATCAACGATTTGTTGTAGCCATTACGGTAAATGATAAACTATCACGAATTACCATTTCTTTTAGGCATTACTTTTCACGGTAAAATGATAAACTATATCACGAAGTTCCATTTCCGTCAAGATAGTCGCATTACTTTTTTGTTGAGATATATACCCCCACAACGGTCGTCTCCTCCTTGTGTAAACCCCCACAACGGTCACCTCCTCCTTAATTTATTGTGTAAACCCCTACAACGGTCATCTCTCCCTTATAAACACCCACAACGGCCATCCCTTGTGTCAATAGGTTCTGCCTCTCTCTTCTTCGTTCACATACACTTGATCATCCATTGCCATGGCTTCCACGTCTCGGACGCGGAACGGAAGGGGAAGGGAAGGGAAGGGGGGGGAAGGGGGAAGGGAAGGGGCGGCCGGGGTGGTGGATCATCATCATTGCCACCACCACCGTCGTCACTGCCATTGATCATAGAGGAGTTCTTCATCGTCATCTATGAAGACCTTTGGTCAAGAAGGTACGTATGCGTTCCCACATATATGATGCATGTGATTAATTATGGGCATGTTCTAAAAAACCTTTAATTTCAAACGATCGGCGCTCTCTTTGCAGGCACTCCCAAAAAAGTTTGCGGACTATCTTGACGGCCAGGAGCAGCTAAGGTGTATCTGCGACAGTGACTGCGGTCCTCGTCTCGGACCGTGGAGGTCCTATTTGACGGACAAGGCCGGATGTATCTCGACAAGGCTGGGAGAATTTCGCCATCGCGCACGGTGTGGATTTCGGCTGCTACGTACACTTCAAATATGAAGGCGATGATGTGCTCACAGTGAAGGTGTTCGACGGAACAATGTGTAAGTACTACTACTCACGACGAAGATACGACGATGAAAGTGGCGACGACGTGAAGCCATGCATCCATCCCCTTTAGAGATCTAGCTATTTTCTATATATTTAGAGATCTAGCTATTTTCTATATATTATGCACAATGTTTAGCATAAGAGTCACTTTAAATTAAGCTACGAAAATAGTCACCTGCCATGGGCTGAGGCGGCCATGAGCGGCTCTATATTATATTTTCTAAATAAATAGACAACCCAACGGTCATTGGCTGCGGAGGCCCCACAGAGCGGCAATATATGATTTTCTATAAATAAATAGATGACCCACTGGTCATTGGCTGCGCAGCCCCACAGAGCGGCAAATATATGTCTTTTCCTGAAAAATAGACGACCCCACTGGTCATTGCTGCGGCAGCTCCTCGGAGCGGCAATATATGACTTTCTGAAAAATAGATGACCCCATGGTCATTGGCTGCGGCAACCAGGCGGCCCCATTTGTCGCACGAGACGGAGAGGAACGCCCTCTGTGCAGCCCCACCCCGTGATTAACGGTAACGGTGGGCCTCGACCTGACGGCAACCCTCCCGTCCGAGCGTCTGCGAGGGGTTTCAAACTAGAGGGAGGGGAAAACTGAGGAAAAACTAACGAGCTGGGGAAAACTGAGCACAACTAAGGACCTGAGGGCACGAAAATAGAAATCCCTTTAATAATATCTCTTTTTGATTTCTTTGGTTGGGGATCATCACTTGATCATTCTAGGGTTTTGGAATTCATCACATACACAAGATATCAATCATCATGGCATATCACTTAAAATGCACAAGTCCTATGCAGGGTACTATATGCAAAATAAAAGTTTTTGTTGGTTCTAAATTTTGGATACTTGAAATTGTTCTTCTTCCCTTTATTTGAAATTTGGGATGTTACAAACCCTTCCCCCTTACAAAAGATCTCGTCCCGAGATCTGAAAATTTAGGTACTAAAGAGATCTGGGTATTCCTTCTTCATATCTTCCTCTCGCTCCAAGTGGCTTCATCTTCGGTATGATTGCTCCACTGTATCTTCAGGAACTTGATGCTTCTGGTGCGGGTGGTTCTGTATGCTTCTTCCAAGATGCGAATCGGCACTTCGCGGTAGGTCAGATCTTGGTTGATATCCACCGAACGGTGATTGATGTTCTTGAACACTTTGGTCTTCTCAGGAACTTCAAGGCACTTCCTAAGGAGTGAGATGTGAAACACGTCGTGCACAGCCGACATTTCTGCAGGCAACTCCAGTTGATAGGATACTTCTCGGTGACTCGAGAACTTTGAAGGGTCCGACATATCGGGTGCGAGCTTTCCTTTCAGCTGAAATCTCTGCATTCCTTTCGGGGGGATACTTTGAGATAGACAAAATCTCCGATCTCGAAGGTCATCTCCCGGCGTCTCTTGTCGGCGTAACTCTTCTGCCTGGATTGCGCCGTTTGAGGTATTCACGAATCTTGTGCACCTTCTCTTCAGCTTCCCGAAGAACATCAGGTCCAAAGACTTGACTTTCTCCAACTTCCGACCAATTCGAGTGCGGCACTTCCTTCCGTACGAGCTTCAAAGGGGCCATCTGTAGACTAGCTTAGTTGTTGTTGTACGAGAACTCAGCATCGGCAAGCAGTCTTCCACTTAGATCCATATTCCAGTACACATGCTCAGCATGTCTTCCAATATCTGGTTGACTCTCTCGGTCTGTCCATCAGTCTGCGGGTGATAGGCGGTGCTGAAATTCAGGCGGGTTCCTAGTCCTTCATGCACCTTCTGCCAAAATCTCGAGGTAAATTGTGATCCTCTATCTGACACTATTGACTTCGGGGTTCCGTGCAAGGCGACTATTCTAGAGATGTACAGCTCAGCTAACTTTGGGCCTTGGTAGGTGGTCTTGACAGCGATGAAATGGGCTACCTTGGTCAATCTATCAACAACTACCCATATGGAATCATTTCCTTTGCTGGATTTGGGCAAACCTGTGATAAAGTCCATTCGAAGAGTCCCACTTCCATTCGGAATGTAGTGGTTGCAGCAGTGCGGTCGCTGATGTTCTGCCTTGACTCGCTGACAGATATCACACTTGGCGATGGAGCTTCCGATCTCCCTCTTCATACCATGCCACCAAAATTGTTCCTTTAAGTCCTGATACATCTTGGTACCTCCGGGGTGAATAGAGTATAAGGTATCATGGGCTTCTTTCAGAATAACTTCAACTAAGTCATGGTACACACAGTGTCCGTTGTACCAAAGAACTCCTTCTTCATCTACGGTGAATCCCGGTGCTTTCCGCGACTATCTGGGTTTTGATTCCATCAATGCTGGCATTTTCTTCTGAGCTTCCTTGATTTGACCAATCAAGGTGGGTTGTAACTCCATCTTTGCGAGGAATCCTTCACTGACTAACTCCATTCTAAACTGCTCAAACTCTGGTATAGGCTGGGTTGTTCTTCGGCTATCATTGAGTTTAGCGACACGTCTCTCATGCATCCGCTACCACATTGGCCTTGCCAGGGTGGTAGTGGATTTCCATATCATAATCTTTGATTAATTCTAACCATCTTCTTTGCCTCATGTTCGGTTCCTTTGGGTGAAGATATACTTCGACTCTTGTGATCCGAAAGATCTCGCAGCGATTACCCATGAGGTAATGACGCCACACCTTCAGTGCTAAAACTACGGTTGCGAGTTCGAGGTCATGGGTGGGGTAATTCTGCTCATGCTGCTTCAGTTGCCGAGACAGATAAGATATCACTTTTCCTTCTTGCATAAGCACACATCCGAGACCAATCTTGGATGCATCGCGATAAACGTCAAAGGGTTTGGTGATGTCCGCATGATCAGAATTTGGGCTGAGGTCAGTCTAAGCTTGAGTTGTTGGAAACTCTCCTCACATTTGTCAGTCCATTTGAACTTCTTGTCCTTCTTCAGCAGTTGGGTCATTGGTCGAGCGATGCTCGAAAAGCCTTCTACAAATCTGCGGTAATATCCGGCTAATCCAAGAAAAGCGCGGACCTCGGTCTGGGTGGTTGGGGCATTCTGCAACAGTCTTGATCTTGGCGGGATCTCGGCAATTCCTCCTGCAGACAAGATATGTCCCAGGAATCCTACTTCCTTCAGCCAAAACTCACATTTGCTGAACTTAGCATACAACTTATGCTCTCTAAGGGTCTCCAGGACAGCTTCTAGGTGTTGTTCATGTTCTTCCTCAGACTTGGAGTAGATTAGCATGTCATCGATGAAAACGACAACAAACTTATCCAGAAAGTTCATGAATATCTTATTCATGAGATTCATGAAATAAGCGGGGGCATTGGTTAATCCAAATGACATGACATTGTACTCGTACAATCCATATCTGGTGGTAAAGGCAGTTTGGGAATGTCCGATGCACGAATCTTCAGCTGGTGGTATCCAGTCCTGAGATCAATCTTTGAGAAAACTACGGCACCGGTCAGCTGATCAAACAGGTCTTCTATCTTTGGCAAGGGGGTATTTGTTCTTGATGGTGACATCGTTAAGCTTACGATAGTCCGTACATAAACGCGGCACCATCCTTCTTATCCACAAACAAAACTGGGATCTCCAAGGCGACGCACTTGGTCGAATCAGACCTTTGGCTAACAGTTCATCCAGTTGCTTCTTCATCTCCACTAGCTCTGCTGGGTTCATGCTATAGGCTCTCTGAGCGATAGGTCCGGTTCCGGGGATTAACTCAATGATAAACTCGATATCCCGATCTGGGAGCATACCAGGTAAACCATCAGGAAACACATCAGGATATCGACAAACGACCCTGATTTGATCCAAGGTTGGCTTGGCTACACTTTGGTTGCAGGTAAATTTTCTGGGTAGCATTAGAGACATGTTCTACTATGATACCGGTGCTGGTCATGGTGATGGCTTTCTTGGCACAGTCAATCATTCCATGGTGTTTGGCCATCCAATCCATTCCCAGCACTATTTCCAAACCTTTGGTTCCAAGAATTATTAGATTGGCATAGAAATCTACTTCATGTATTCGATGGGTACATTTTTACAAAATTTTCTGGCTTTAGTGGTGGTCCGGGGATTTGAACTATCATGACATGTTGCAAGCTGAGAGGTTGAATTTTACTTGTGGATGCAAAGTCTTCGGTGACAAAAGAATGAGATGCTCCGGAATCAAACAACACTACGGCAACTGAGTTGACAGGAAACATACCCGGTACAACATCTGGTGCTTCCAGGCTTCTTCGGCATTCATGTGGAAGAGACGGCCATTGCGGTTATTGGGGTTGTTGGGGGCGAACTTCTTTTCGGAGACGCGGCGTTGCTGAACGAGCAGGTGCAGCGGTGTTCGGCGAGCTTGGCGAGTCTCTTGGGGCACTCGTTGGAGTAGTGTCCCACTACACACACATAGCAGGTGATGGTGGACTTGTCCTTGGTTGCGACAGGAATGGCGTTACTCCCAGTCCTTGGAGCGGTGTTGGTGTTGTTGTTGTTGGGGTTGGGGGCTCTCATTGGGGCGCGGTTGAAGTTGTTGGTGTTGTTCTGGTAGTTGTGGCTGTGGTTGGGATGGCCTCCTGGCCTGGGGTTTCCTCCACTCCGGTTCTGAAAACCGGGGCGTGAAGTCTGCATCAGGGTTTGTTGTTTCTGGGGGCGAAACCTCCGCTTGAGGGGCGATATTTGGGAGTATTGCTGGGCCCACTGTGCATCATGCGGCTGCTTTCTCGTTGGCTTGGTTCAACTTGCCCTCCATCTGGATGGCGGAGTCAACAAGGGCTTCAAGGTCGGCAAAGGGGATGTTGACTAGGTGAGCGAAACGGCCATGGGTACTCCTGCGGCATCACGCTTCACTAGGTGAGCGAAACGGGACGCAAGCAGGCACACCGCGTTCTGTCCGCAGAGGCGTGCCAGTGCCTCCTGCAGGCCGCGTGCAAGGCCATCGAGCCAGTTGCTCTCACGGAAAGAGAACAGGATTCTCTCCGCGGTAGGAGACTCCATGTCCCCCTCAGATCTGCAGTAATGATCCATTGCATCTCGCCGCCAGGCTGATCGTTCACTTGGATCCCATGGAACTCGGGCTGGAGGCGCCCAGAAAGTTCGAGACCGGTGAGATCATGCTCGAAAATCAAGCTGCCTCCGTTACCAAGTTGGTAAAACTTGGTGTTGACGGGTGCGTTGGGCTCCATCTGAAAGTGAATTGGGAGAATAAGTTAGAGATTTGAACAAGTGTGGCAAAATTTTAAGTAGACATCATAAGAAAGAGCATGTTTTATGTAACATCCCAAATTTCAAATAAAGGAAGAAGAACAAATCCAAGTATCCAAAATTCAGAACCAACAAAAACTTTTACTTTGCATATAGTACCCTGCATAGGACTTGTGCATTTTGAGTGATATGCCATGATGATTGTTACTTTGTGTATGTAATGAACTCCAAAACCCTAGAGTGATCAAGTGATGATCATAAACCAAATCAATCAAAAAGAGAAAGAAATCAAATAATATTAAAACCCTAAAAACCCTAACATATGGTCTATGTCATTTTTGTAAATTTGACCTTAGACCCATTTGATCTTCACCAATAATTGTAATATGATATTAAAGAGTCATCACAACTTTGAGAATCAAAGATATGCCATTTAAACCAAATTCAAATTTGAAAATATGATCACATATGATAATGGTCATTTCTGACTTTTATAATCTGGTCACCACTTTGAGCCTCTCCATTTCAAAATTTCTAAACCAAACAAATTCAACTCTTTGCATGTCATCCAAGTACACAACAAGGTGAACAACTTTTGTAAAGAACATGATACCAAATTCATTTTTGATCACAAGTTATGAGCAAGCAAATATGAGACATTGAAACAGATTCAACAATCTCTATTTTCAAATTTTGATCAAACCTTGCTGCCTCTTGACCATTTCTTGGCTAAACCAAGTCCCCTGGACATCACCCTACCTAGCCCATGCCAGAGCACACCATGGATACGACCAGATCATGCCCAGCCATGGCCATGCCGGCCACGTCGCCCCTCGACACGCCTCCCCCTTTTTCTCTCCACCATCGCCACGGCCACCATGTCCCGCGTAGTCCACGCCCCTGAGATCGCCGTACTCGCCATCGATCGCGAGGCGCCGACAAGCACCGGACGACGCGCGCCAGTACGCCAGTGCGCCGCGAGCGGCATGGGCGTGTCCGGCGCACGGACGCGCGCGACCCGCCACGCGGCGCCGCCGTCTCGCCCGACCATATCCGCGCGCCGTGGTACCCTTCTCGCCACGCGGAGCTCGCCGGACACGCCAACGTCATGCCTTGGCGACCACGGCGCCGGAGAGGACGAAGCGCGCCGCCACGGCCGCGACAGTGCGCGCCCGACCACCGTACGCCACCATTATCCACGCCGTTGACGCTCCGAGGACCGCGGTGACATCGTGAACACGACCGCGTCGCGCCTAGCTCCCTAGACCCCCGGGCAGCGCCCTTGTCGACCTCGCCGCCGCACCACAGCCACCATCGCGCCTATAAAGGAGGCTCTCGCCTCGACCATCTCTTCACGCACCACCCTCCCCTCTCCTTCCTCGACCGCTCCACCTCACCATGCTCGATTAGCCACCGAAGCTCCCAATTGCAAGATCGTCGCCCACGATGGCCAGACGATCACCGGAGAAGACGCCGCCCACAGCTGCCGCCGTGCCGGAGCGTCGCCGTCGTCCACAACTTCACCGGCACATTGCCTAACCCTAGCTGGAGCCACGGTGAGCCTCCGACCCCCTACGAGCCGCCGGCGAGCCTCTCTCGCCGTCGACGACGATGCACCACGCCGTTAGATCGCGTTCTAATCCAACGCCCCATGATAGTCCATACCGCTTCGGCTATTATGAGTCGCTGACGGGTGGAGCCCACTGTCAGGTGGCCCGCGCGTGCCCAGATGCGTGGTGGGCTGGCCTTGGGCCGTTTTTAAACAATTGAGCCCAGTAGTTTTCCCGCCGGCCTATTTAATTCAAATTTCGTTTAATCAATTTAGTTTGAATTCAATACCCCAACTTTGAAAATTCATAGAATCTGTTTGGCTTGGCCAAATTTAACAAACTTTATATATTTGGAAAGCTAGGAGATCTACACTATGCAACTGGTCTTACCTCGAGATTTATTGTAGAAATAAAATGATAAAAAGAAGAAGGCAGGGACTTTTTCATATCAAATAATTATTAAAAATCAATCAAAATAGATATTTAATTAACTCCAATAGCCACAATTGACTTACACTAATTGTTTCTGCAAGAAAATGGTGTGGTCACTTTGCATGATCATACCCTAGATTAAATAATGGACTATATGGCTAGTTTAGCTAAGTGATATTGTCCAAAACTATTATGTAAAGCATATGAGGTATTTTACTTCATTTAAATTTTGTCCCAAATGAATTCATGAGATGTTTGCACCCCTGGTCCAAACACTCCTATATGAATATTTGGAGATTTAAATCATTTGGGAATTATAAAATAGTATGAGGTGATCTACCTCACTTAAATCATTTTCTCAAATAATGATAATGAATGTTTGACTTAGGTCAATATGAATTCATGTATGATTATTTGAGAAGTTAAATCTTAAGAGGATTTCAATAAGAGGAAATTATTTCTCTCAAGAACTAAATGGAAATCTATTAACTACATATGCCATGAAAGGAAATCACTTTTCTTTAATAAAGAAAACCAATGCACCTAATTATTTTATGTGAGTGCTTAGCATAGTTTGTGTGAAGTAATGATATACTTAGCATAGCCTTTGAGCTTGTTTAGTGATTATACCTCGTATTCAAATTTAGACGCTAGCACCGGAGATTACCAAGAGGAAGGAGAATTCTACCCAGAAGAGGAAGAAGAAAACCTAGAGAACTACCAAGGCAAGATAATACTCTTGCAAAGTGCAAAGCTCTCCTTGAGCAAGGCACCATGATTCTTACCTTTCTTCATCCAAGCCTATCTTATACTTACACTATACAAGTTTTGCTGGTTGTGTTTTTCAAAGGATGAATTAAAATTGGTCTAGAGAACAAGATTACTAGAGTAGCAAAGTTAGTCTTATATATAGCAAAGCAATGTAGCACCCCTCATGATTAGTGCTAGTGCTAAAATACTAAAACTTGACTACTCTAGATGGGAACATGTGAACGATTGAATTTGAAACCTGGAATGATGAAGCATTCCATTGAATGATTTGCAGTTGATGGTGACAAGAGAAGATAGTGATTTTTGATAAAACCGATATTGGTTTGAATGCGATACCTTTCCAATTTTGAGTACCCCCACAATACCTGATTATGGGTAGGGCTTAACTGGAAGTTTATAGATTTTAGTATGAGTTCCCTCCGAACACACATCATAGGGGTTATGCCGAGGCTGCCTCGTTGTTGAGAAATGATGTGAATTAAGGTGAAATTGTACGGCCAAGCCTGTGCGTTCCAGGTTAATAGTTGGTTTTCACTTGGGAGGCCAAGCTCATGGGGAGAGGTGCTCATACTAGGATGTGTAAGTGAAAGGTTATGGTTGATGATCCGCGTACTGTGTTACGGTGACTCGGAGTTATTCCGACGGATGAAATCAAATGTTGTGGCACAAGTGTGCAACCTCTGCAGAGTGTAAATCTATTCGAATAGCCGTGTCCACGGTTACGGACGGTTGGAAGGGCCATACAGTTTCCGGTGTCAGATTTTTGGAAAACCTTAGTGAATGTGACTGGTGACTTGGGTGACTTGTTGGAATGATACCAATGTGGTGGGAATGACACTAATGTTCCCATGTGAGTTAGTTAGCACATGATCCAAGCTTGTGAACTAAAATTTGGCTTATGCAAGTTAAACTAGAGCTTTAATACCTTTAGTGAGCATTTTACACTAGTATTAGTTTGCAAGTACTTAAAGTACTTACGGCTTTGTCTGGCTATTCAAATGGCCAGAGTACGATGATGAACAGAATTATCATGAGGATGACCAGCGGGACGCCTACGACAACTAGGGGTTTCTGACGTCAAATGTTGGCTGTGGACTAGAGAGTCCATCTATAGTTACGCTTCCGCTATGTATGAACTTGTGTATGTATGTTGATTGAAAGATCAACTATTTATGTAAGATGAATCATGTGATTCAAGATTGTAAGACATTATGGCTTGTAATAAATAATGACTGTGATATTTGACTATTATGCCTCGCAACAACATTATCCTGGGATTGCGATGAATGACATAATAGGCATCTGGACCTAAAAATCCGGATGTTGACAAGTTGGTATCAGAGCCATTATTTGACCTTAGAAAACCTTAGTTAGAATGGGCGTTCATAAAAAACTTAACTTTGAAATCAAAATGAAGAAAGTATTTATGAAAAATTATTCATACTCTTGTCTTGGAGGCTTTTACGAAATTTGATAAAACATGCTCTTTTCTTATGATGTCTACTTAAAAGTTTGCCACACTTGTTCAAATCTCTAACTTATTCTCCCAATTCACTTTCAGATGGAGCCCAACGCACCCGTCAACACCAAGTTTTACCAACTTGGTAATGGAGGCAGCTTGATTTTCGAGCATGATCTCACTGCGGTCTCGAACTTTCTGGGGCGCCTCCAGCTCGAGTTCCATGGGATCCAAGTAAACGATCAGCCTGGCGGCGAGATGCAATGGATCATTACTGCAGATCTGAGGGGGAACATGGAGTCCCCTACCGCGGAGAGAATCCTGTTCTCTTTCCGTGAGAGCAAGCTGGCTCGATGGCCTTGCACGTCTGCAGGAGGCACTGGCACGCCTCTGCGGGACGAACGCGGTGCGCCCTGCTGCGTCCCGTTTCGCTCACCTAGTGAAGCGTGATGCCGCAGGAGTACCCATGGCTCTGCAGTCTCACCCTGAGCTGAGGCATCACGCCGAGCATCTAGACTTCATGCTGTACCATACTCAGTAGGATCTGGATAACGCCCAGGATGTACGAACCAGACTCACCTCGCCTTGCCACCCATGGCGACGCTATCAAGATGCTGTCTCGGGACCGCAACAAGCTTCGCTGCGGTGTGCGAAGAAGGATGTCACTATCACGCGCCTTCGCGCTCAGATAGCGTCACTTGAGACCACGGTGAAGGCCCAGGAGGAGCAGCTGCAGGAGATGGAGGAAGACGAAGCCGGTATCGATATTCAGGGAGGAGGTGCCTTCTGAGTGACGATGATGACTTCGAGGATGACGAGTTCAGAGAGGAGGAGGATTGGAGCCAGGCCCTGATGATGTTGTTCCTATCGACATTGAGGATGAAGGCAGCCACACCTGAGCACTGATGTAGGCATGAGTTGTATCCCGTCGGTTGTATCGTAGCATGTGAAATGGTTCTTAAAACCATTGGAGTGTTGAACTACTAGTTTGTAATATGTGATGTGGAATGAATGAATGAATGTTTGTGTGTGTCATCCAAAGCATTCAAGTTTTTACAAGTTTTTGAACTCAATTCAAAATAAACCATAGAATTTCCCTCTTATCTTATAACATCCTGTATATTCAGATGGCCCCTCCCAATCGCAACAACAACGATGCCATGATGCAACTGCTGCAAACCCTGCTTCAAGACAGGGAGACTGAAAGGGCTGAACGTCAGGCCAACATCGCAGCCCTGCAAAACCTTGCTAACCAAGGCCATGGGAATCATGATCATCCGGATCCAAACTCAAGAACTTCCGAATACCAACCCTCCTGTGTTCACAAAGTGAAGAACCCCTCGACGCGACGGCGGCTCCAGTTGTGAGAACAACTTGGAGGTCGCCGGAGTGGAAGCCAATGAGAAGGTCTGTTTGCAACCCACTACCTTGCCGGACCAGCCCGAGCCTGGTGGACAAGCACCGTGCCATGAACGGAGGTCAAGTCATGACTTGGGCAGATTTCAAGCTCAAGTTCGGCAAGTACCATGTGCCCGGGTCTCATCAAGAAGATGCGGGATGAATTCAGAGCTGAAGCAAGGACGGATGACGGTGGTAGAATACGCGACGGGTTCCTGCTTGTCAGGTACGCCCCGTGGGACGACACCAGAGAAGAGGCGGGAGAGATTCTGAACGGACTGCATGATGAGATGCAGACTGTCCTAGTCAACATCCCCTTTGCCGACCTTGAAGCCCTAGTTGACTCCGCCATCCAGATGGAGGGCAAATTGAACCAAGCCAATGAGAACCGCAAACGCCGCATGATGCACCAGAGTGGGCCCAGCAATACTCCCAAGTATCACCCCAGCTCAAGCGGAGGTTTGCCCCGAAACAACAAACCCCAGATGTAGACTTCACGCCCGGTTCGAGAACCGGAGTGGAGGAAAGACGGGAGGCCATCCCAACCACAACCACAACTACCAGAACCACACCAACAACTTCAACCGTGCCCCAATGAGAGCCCCCAACGCCAACAACAACAACACCAACACCGCTCCAAGGACTGGGAGTAACGCCATTCCTGGCGCTACCAAGGACAAGTCCACCATCACCTGCTATGAGTGCGGTGTAGTGGGACACTACTCCAACGAGTGCCCCAAGAGACTCACCAAGCTCGCCGGCAACACCGTTGCACCTGTTCAACAGCAGCGCGTCTCCACCGAAAAAGTTCGCCCCAACAATCCCAATAACATAACGGCCGTCTCTTCCACATGAATGCCGAAGAAGCCAGGAAGCACCAGATGTTGTACTGGGTATGTTTCTGTCAACTCAATACCTGCCAGAGTTGTTGATTCCGGAGCATCTCATTCTTTTGTCACGAAGACTTTGCATCAACAAGTAAAATTCAACCTCAGTTTGAAACATGTCATGATAGTTCAAATTCCCGGATCAACCACTAAAGCCAGAAAATTTTGTAAAAATGTACCCCAGAATACATGAAGTAGATTTCTATGCCAATCTGATTCTGGGAACCAAAGGTTTGGAAATAGTGCTGGGTATGGATTGGATGGCCAAGCATCATGGAAAGATTGACTGTGCCAAGAAAGCCATCACCATGACCAGTAGCACCGGTATCATAGTAGAACACATCTCTGAACTGCTACCCAGAAAATTTACCCAAAGTGTAGCCAAACCAACCTTGGATCAAATCGGGGTCGTTTGTGATATCCGATGTTTCTGATGGTTTACCCGGTATGCCCCCAGATCGGGATATCGAGTTTATCATCGAGTTAATCCCGGAACCGGACCTATCGCTCGAGAGCCTATAGCATGAACAGCAGCTAGTAGAGTAGAAGAAACATTGGATGAGCTGTTAGCCAAAGGTCGATTCGACCAAGTGCGTCACCTTGGAGATCCAGTTTTATTCGTGGATAAGAAGGATGGTGCCGTCGTTTATGTACGGACTATCGTAAACTCAACGATGTCACCATCAAAAACAAATATCCCTTGCCAAAGATAGAAGACCTGTTTGATCAGTGATGCCGTAGTTTTCTCAAAGATTGATCTCAGGACGGATACCACCAGCTGAAGATTCGGGCATCGGACATTCCCAAAACTGCCTTTACCACCAGATATGGATTGTATGAGTACAATGTCATGTCATTTGGATTGACTAATGCCCCCGCTTATTTCATGAATCTCATGAATAAGATCTTCATGAACTTTCGGATAAGTTTGTTGTCGTTTTCATCGATGACATCCTAATCTACTCCAAGTCTGAGGAATAACATGAACAACACCTAGAAGCCGTCTTGGAGACCCTTAGAGAGCATAAGCTGTATGCTAAGTTCAGCAAATGTGAGTTTTGGCTGAAGGAAGTAGGATTCCTTGGACATATTTTGTCTGCAGGAGGAATTGCCGTAGACCCCGCCAAGATCAAGACTGTTGCAGAATGGAAAGCCCCAACCACCAGACCGAGGTCCGCGCTTTTCTTGGACTAGCGGATATTACCATGATTTGTAGAAGGCTTTCGAGTATCGCTCGAGAATGAATTGAAGAAGGATAAGAAATTCGAAATGGACGACAAATGTGAGGAGAGTTTCCAACAACTCAAGCTTTGACTGACCTCAGCCCCAATTCTGATCATGGCGGACATCACCAAACCCTTTGACTACTGCGATGCATCCAAGATTGGTCTTGGATGTGTGCTTATGCAAGAAGGAAAAGTGATATCTTATCTGTCTCGGCAGCTGAAGCAGCATGAGCAGAACTACCCAACCCATGACCTCGAGCTCGCAGCCGTAGTTTTAGCACTGAAGGTGTGGCGTCATTACCTCATGGGTAATCGTTGCGAGATCTATTCGGATCACAAGAGCCTGAAGTATATCTTTACCCAGAAGGAGCTGAACATGAGACAAAGAAGATGGTTAGAATTAATCAAAGATTATGATATGGAGATCCACTACCACCCCGGCAAGGCTAATGTGGTAGCGGATGCGTTGAGTAGACTACCGTGTCAGTTAAACTCAATGATAGCCGAAGAACAACCTAGCCTATACCAGGAGTTTGAGCAGTTTAGAATGGAGTTAGTCAGTGAAGGATTCCTAGCCAGCATAGAGCTGCAACCCACCTTGATTGGTCAAATCAAGGAAGCTCAAAAGGGAAATGCCAGCATTGATGGAATCAAGACCCAGATAGCCGCAGGAAAAGCAAGGATTCACCGTAGATGAAGAAGGAGTCCTTTGGTACAACGGACGCCTGTGCGTCTCGGACTGAGAGTTGAAGCAAGTTATTCTGAAGGAAGCCCATGACACCCTATATTCTATTCACCCAGGAGGTACCAAGATGTATCGGGACTTGAAGGAACAGTTCTGGTGGCATGGAATGAAGAGGGAGATCGGAAGCTACATCGCCAAGTGTGATATCGTCGGCGAGTCAGGCAGAACATCGACCCACGGGACTGCAACCACTACAGATTCCAGAATGGAAGTGGGACTGTAGGAATGGACTTTATCACCGGTTTGCCCAAATCCAGCAAAGGAAATGACTCCATATGGGTAGTTGTCGATAGATTGACCAAGGTAGCCCATTTCATCGTGTCAAGACCACCTACCGGGCCCAAAGTTAGCTGAGTTGTACATCTCTAGAATAATCGCTGCACGGAACCCCTAAGTCAATAGTGTCAGATAGAGGTTCACAATTCACCTCAAGATTATGGGAGAAGGTGCATGAAGGACTAGGAACCCGCCTGAATTTCAGCACAGCATCACAAAGCGATGGACAGACCGAGAGAGTCAACCAGATATTGGAAGACATCGAGAGAATGTGTATTGGAATATGGATCTAAGTGGAGAGACTGTTTCGTACGCAGTTCTCATACAACAACGTTACCAAGCCGCTTACAGATGGCCCCTTTGAAGCTCTATACGGAAGAAAGTGCCGTACCCCTTGAACTGGTCGGAAGTCGGAGAAAGTCAAGTTTTTGGACCTGATGTACTTCGTGAAGCCGAAGAGAAGGTGCACAAGATTCGGGAGTACCTCAAGACGGCGCAATCCAGGCAGAAGAGTTACACCGACAAGAGACACCGAGAGATGACCTTTGAAATCGGAGATTTCGTCTATCTTAAAGTATCCCCCCTGAAAGGAATGCAGAGATTTCAGCTGAAAGGCTCGCACCCCGATATGTCGGACCCTTCAAAGTTAAGTCGCCAAGGAGAAGTATCCTATCAGCTGGAGTTACCTGAAGAAATGTCGGCTGTACACAACGTGTTTCACATCTCACTCCTTAGGAAGCTTGAAGTTCCTGAGAAGACGGAAGTGTTCAAGAACATCGATCACCGTTCGGTGGATATCAACCAAGATCTGACATACCGCGAAGTGCCGATTCGCATCTTGGAAGAGGCATACAGAACCACTCGCACCCGAAGCATCAAGTTCCTGAAGATACAGTGGAGTAACCATACCGAAGAGGAAGCCACTTGGGGCGAGAGGAAGATATGAAGAAGGAATACCCAGATCTCTTTAGCACCTAATTTTCTTTAAGATCTCGGGACGAGATCTTTTGTAAGGGGGAAGGGTTTGTAACATCCCAAATTTCAAATAAAGTAAGAAGAACAAATCCAAGTATCCAAAATTCAGAACCAACAAAAACTTTTACTTTGCATATAGCACCCTGCATAGGACTTGTGCATTTTGAGTGATATGCCATGATGATTATTACTTTGTGTATGTAATGAACTCCAAAACCCTAGAGTGATCAAGTGATGATCATAAACCAAATCAATCAAAAAGAGAAAGAAATCAAATAATATTAAAACCCTAAAAACCCTAACATATGGTCTATGTCATTTTTATAAATTTGACCCTAGACCCATTTGATCTTCACCAATAATTGTAATATGATATTAAAGAGTCATCACAACTTTGAGAATCAAAGATATGCCATTTAAACCAAATTCAAATTTGAAAATATGATCACATATGATAATGGTCATTTCTGACTTTTATAGTCTGGTCACCACTTTGAGCCTCTCCATTTCAAAATTTCTAAACCAAACAAATTCAACTCTTTGCATGTCATCCAAGTACACAACAAGGTGAACAACTTTTGTAAAGAACATGATACCAAATTCATTTTTGATCACAAGTTATGAGCAAGCAAAGATGAGACATTGAAACAGATTCAACAATCTCTATTTTCAAATTTTGATCAAACCTTGCTGCCCCTTGACCATTTCTTGGCTAAACCAAGTCCCCTGGACATCACCCTACCTAGCCCATGCCAGAGCACGCCATGGATACGACCAGATCATGGCCAGCCATGGCCATGCCGGCCACGTCGCCCCTCGACACGCCTCCCCCTTTTTCTCTCCACCATCGCCACGGCCACCATGTCCAACGCGTAGCCCACGCCCTGCTGAGATCGCCCGTACTCGCCATCGATCGCGAGGACGCCGACAAGCCCCGGACGACGCGCGCCCAGGTACGCCACGAGCGGCATGGGCGACGTCACTGGCGCACGGACGCGCGCGACCCGCCCACGCGGCGCCCGCCAAATCTCGCCGTACCCCGACCATATCCGCGAGCCGTGGTACCCTTCTCGCCACGCGGAGCTCGCCGGACACGCCAACGTCATGCCTTGGCGACCACGGCCGCCGGAGAGGACGAGCAGCGCCCGCCGGCCGCGATAGTACACGCGCCGCCCGGACCGTACGCCACCATTAACCACGCCGTTGACGCTCCGAGGACCGCGGTGACATCGTGAACACGACCGCGTCGCCGCCTAGCTCCCTAGACCCCCGGAGAAGCCGCGCCCTTGTCGACCTCGCCGCCGCACCACAGCCACCATCGCGCCTATAAAAGGAGGCCTCGCCTCGACCATCTCTTCACAGCACCACCCTCCCCTCTCCTTCCTCGACCGCCTCAGCACCTCACCATGCTCGATTAGCCACCAGAAGCTCCCAATTGCAAGATCGCTGCCGCCCACAGTAGCCAACGATCACCGGAGAAGGACGCCGCCCCTGGAGCTGCCGCCGGTACCAGGAGCGTCGCCATCGTCCACAACTTCACCGCGCACATTGCCTGACCCTAGCTGGAGCCACGGTGAGCCTCCGACCCCCTACCTGAGCGCCGGCGAGCCCCTCTCTCGCCGTCGCAGACGATGCCTGTACGCCGTTAGATCGCGTTCTAATCCAACGCCCCATGATAGTCCATACCGCTTCGGCTATTATGAGTCGCTGACGGGTGGAGCCCACTGTCAGGCGGCCCGCACGTGCCCAGATGCGTGGTGGGCTGGCCTTGAGCCGTTTTAAACAATTGAGCCCAGTAGTTTTCCCGCCGGCCTATTTAATTCAAATTTCGTTTAATCAATTTAGTTTGAATTCAATACTGAACCCAACTTTGAAAATTCATAGAATCTGTTTGGCTTGGCCAAATTTAACAAACTTTATATATTTGGAAAGCTAGTAAAAAGATCTACAATATGCCACTGGTCTCATCTCGAGATTTATTGTAGAAATAAAATGCTAAAAAGAAGAAGGCAGGGACTTTTTCATATTCAAATAATTATTAAAAATCAATCAAAATAGATATTTAATTAATTCCAACTCCAATAGCCCACAATTGACTTACACTAATTGTTTCTGCAAGAAAATGGTGTGGTCACTTTGCATGATCATACCCTAGATTAAATAATGGACTATATGGCTAGTTTAGCTAAGTGATATTGTCCAAAACTATTATGTAAAGCATATGAGGTATTTTACTTCATTTAAATTTTGTCCCAAATGAATTCATGAGATGTTTGCACCCCTGGTCCAAACACTCCTATATGAATATTTGGAGATTTAAATCATTTGGGAATTATAAAATAGTATGAGGTGATCTACCTCACTTAAATCATTTTCTCAAATAATGATAATGAATGTTTGACTTAGGTCAATATGAATTCATGTATGATTATTTGAGAAGTTAAATCTTAAGAGGATTTCAATAAGAGGAAATTATTTCTCTCAAGAACTAAATGGAAATCTATTAACTACATATGCCATGAAAGGAAATCACTTTTCTTTAATAAAGAAAACCAATGCACCTAATTATTTTATGTGAGTGCTTAGCATAGTTTGTGTGAAGTAATGATATACTTAGCATAGCCTTTGAGCTTGTTTAGTGATTATACCTCGTATTCAAATTTAGACGCTAGCACCGGAGATTACCAAGAGGAAGGAGAATTCTACCCAGAAGAGGAAGAAGAAAACCTAGAGAACTACCAAGGCAAGATAATACTCTTGCAAAGTGCAAAGCTCTCCTTGAGCAAGGCACCATGATTCTTACCTTTCTTCATCCAAGCCTATCTTATACTTACACTATACAAGTTTTGCTGGTTGTGTTTTTCAAAGGATGAATTAAAATTGGTCTAGAGAACAAGATTACTAGAGTAGCAAAGTTAGTCTTATATATAGCAAAGCAATGTAGCACCCCTCATGATTAGTGCTAGTGCTAAAATACTAAAACTTGACTACTCTAGATGGGAACATGTGAACGATTGAATTTGAAATGATGATGAAGCATTCCATTGAATGATTTGTTGATGGTGAACAAGAAGATAGTGATTTTTGATAAAACCTGATATTGGTTTGAATGCGATACCTTTCCAATTTTGAGTACCCCCACAATACCTGATTATGGGTAGGGCTTAAGCGGAAGTTTATAGATTTTAGTATGAGTTCCCTGAACACACATCATAGGGGTTATGCCGAGGCTGCCTCCGTTGTTGAGAAATGATGTGAATTAAGGTGAGTGTACGGCCAAGCCCAGTTCCCGAGTTAACGGTTGGTTTTCAGGAGGCCAAGCTCATGGGAGAGGTGCTCATACTAGGGTGTGTAAGTGAAAGGTTATGGTTGATGATCCGCGTACTGTGTTACGGTGACTCGGAGTTATTCCGACGGATGAAATCAAATGTTGTGGCACAAGTGTGCAACCTCTGCAGAGTGTAAATCTATTCGAATAGCCGTGTCCACGGTTACGGACGGTTGGAAGGGCCATACAGTTTCCAGGTGTCAGATTTTTGGAAAACCTTAGTGAATGTGACTGGTGACTTGGGTGACTTGTTGGAATGATACCAATGTGGTGGGAATGACACTAATGTTCCCATGTGAGTTAGTTAGCACATGATCCAAGCTTGTGAACTAAAATTTGGCTTATGCAAGTTAAACTAGAGCTTTAATACCTTTAGTGAGCATTTTACACTAGTATTAGTTTACAAGTACTTAAAGTACTTACGAACACCAGCTATTCAAATGGTGAGTACGATGATGAACAGAATTATCACGAGGATGACCAGCAGGACGCCTACGACAACTAGGGGTTTCTGACGTCAAATGTTGGCTGTGGACTAGAGAGTCCATCTATAGTTACGCTTCCGCTATGTATGAACTTGTGTATGTATGTTGATTGAAAGATCAACTATTTATGTAAGATGAATCATGTGATTCAAGATTGTAAGACATTATGGCTTGTAATAAATAATGACTGTGATATTTGACTATTATGCCTCGCAACAACATTATCCTGGGATTGCGATGAATGACATAATAGGCATCTGGACCTAAAAATCCGGATGTTGACATTTTATCAAATTTCGTAAAAGCCTCCAAGACAAGAGTATGAATAATTTTTCATAAATACTTTCTTCATTTTGATTTCAAAGTTAAGTTTTTATGAACGCCCATTCTAACTAAGGTTTTCTAAGGTCAAATAATGGCTCTGATACCAACTTGTCAACACCGGATTTTAAGTCCGGATGCCTATTATGTCATTCATCGCAATCCCAGGATATGTTGTTGCGAGGCATATAGTCGAATATCATAGTCATTATTTATTACAAGCCATAATGTCTTACAATCTTGAATCACATGATTCATCTTACATAAATAGTTGATCTTTCAATCACCATACATACACAAGTTCATACATAGCGAAGTAGCCTAGATGGACTCTCGTCCACATGCCAACATTTGTCAGAGCCCTAGTTGTTAGGCGTCCTGCTGGTCATCCACCGTGATAGTTCTGTTTCATCGTATTGCGCCATTTGAATAGCCGAGGGACAAAACGTAAGTAAAGTACTGCAAACTATACTAGTGTAAAATGCCAACTAAAGGTGTTTAAGCTCTAGTTTAACTTGCATAAAGCCAAATTTTAGTTCACAAGCTTTGGATCATGTACTAACTAATTCAAGTGGGAACATTAGGGTCATTCCACAACATTGGTATAATTCCAACAAGTCACCAATTCACCATTCACAATCACTAAGGTTTTCAAAATCGACCCGGAAGCTATATGGCCTTCCAACCGTCGTAACGTGGCGACTATTCGAATAGTACTTTCAGAGGTTATACTTGTGCCACAACATTTGATTCATCGTCAGGCTCGAGTCACCGTAACACGTGCTGGATCATCAACCATAACCTTCCTTACACATCTAGTATGAGCACCTCTCCCCATGAGCTTAACTCCAGGCCTAAGCTAACTGGGAGCTGGGCTTGGCGTACAATTTCACCTCAATTCACATCATATCAACTATGGAGGCAGCGCATAACCCCTATGATGTGTTTAGAGAACTCATACTAAAATCTATAAACTCGGTTAAGCCCTACCTCAGGTATTGTGGGGGTACTCAAAAATTGGAAGATATCGCATTCAAACCAATATCGTGTTTTATCAAAAATCACTATCTCTCTGCACATTCAACTTCAAATCATTCAAGTTCAACATTCACATGTTCCATCTAAAGTAGTCAAGTTTTAGTATTTTAGCACTAGCACTAACCATGAGGTGCTACATTCTTTGCTATTAACTACTCTAGTAGTTTGATTCACCTATACCATTTGAAATCCATCTTTGAGAACACAACAAGTAAGACTTGTATGGTATACATGTAGGATAGGATTATATGAAGAAGATAAGAATCATGGTGCCTTGCCCAAGGAGGGCTTTGCACTTTGCAAGAATTAGCTTGCCTTGGTGTTCTCTAGGTTTTCTTCTTCCTCTTGTAGGTTCTCCTTCCTGCTGATGTCTCGGTGCTAGCGTCTAAAGGTATAATCACTAAAAAGCTCAAGGACTATGCTAAGCACATCATTATCTCACACAATCTAGGCTAAGCACACACATAAAGTAATTTAGGTGCATTGGTTTTCTTTATTAAAGAAGAGTGATTTTCTCTCATAGCATATGTAGTTAATAAATTTCCATTTAGTTCTTGAGGAAACTAATTTCCTCTCATTGAAATCTTCTTAAGATTTAACTTCTCAAATAACCATACTTAAATTCATATTGACCAAAGTCAACATTCATTATTAGTATTTGAGAAAATGACTTAAATGAGGTATGTCACCTCATACCATTTGATAATTCTATAAATGATTTAAATCTCCAAATATTCATATAGGAGTGGTTTGAACCAGGGTACAAACATCACATGAATTCATTTGGGACAAGATTTAAATGAAGTAAAATACTTCAGATGCTTTACATAATAGTTTTGGACAATATCACTTAGCTAAACTAGCCATATAGTCCACCATTAATCTAGGGCATGATCATGCAAAATGACCACACCATTTTCTTGCAGAAACAATTAGTGTAAGTCAAATGTGAGCTATAGGAGTTGGAATTAATTCTATATTTTGGTTGATTTTAATAATTATTTGAATATGAAAAAGTCCCTGCCTTCTTCTTTTATCATTTTATTTCTGCAACAAATCTCGAGGTGAGACCAGTGGAATATTAGATCTTTTGCTAGCTTTCAAATATATAAAGTTTGTTAAATTTGGCCAAGCCAAACAGATTCTATGAATTTTCAAAGTTGGGTTCTGTATTGAATTTAAACTCAATTTATTAAACGAATTTTGAATTAAAGCGGGCTGGCGGGAAATCTCAGGCTCAAATGTTTAAGCGGCCCAAAACCAGCCCACCACGCATCTGTGCCGCCCGCCTGATAGTGGGCTCCACCCGTCAGCGACGTTGCGCGAAACGGTGAATCAACGGGCGTTGGATTAGAAACGCGATCTGACTCATGCGTGTCGTCGTCGACGCGAAGAGAAGCTTGGCCGCGGCCCCGCGGGGGTCGGAGGGCTCGGTGGCTCCGGCTAGGTTGGCGTATGCTCGACGAGGTTGTAGACGACGGCGAGGCTCTGTGCGATGGCGTCGCTTAGAGGCTGGATCGCTGGCGATTGCCGCAGAAGCCCGCGGCGGTGAGGCGTCGATTGGCCTTTCCGGCGACGATTGAGGTGGCTACTGGTGCTGGGCGAGGCGGTGGTGAGTGGTGATCATGGTGGTGTGCTTGGATTGTCGAGGGGAGGCCTCTATTTATAGTCGCGCGTGGGTGCTGAGGTGCTGCGGCAATGGCGACAAGGGCGCGGCGTTTCTGGTGGGCTAGCGAGCTAGGCGTTGGCGCCGTGGTGTTCACGACGTCACCGTGGTCCTTGGAGCATCAACGGCGCGGTCAATGGTGGCGTACGGTGGTCGGGCGGGCGCGTGTACTGTCGCGGCCGTGGCGGGCGCGTTCGTCCTCTCCGGCGGCCGTGGTCGCCAAGGCATGACGTCAGCGTGTCCGGCGAGCTCCGCGTGGCGAGGTAAGTACCGTGGCGCGCGGATATGGTCGGGGTACGGCGAGATTTGGCGGGCGCCGCGTGGCCGGGTCGCGCGCGTCCGTGCGCCAGTGACGTCGCCCATGCCGCTCGCAGCGTACCTGGGCGCGCGTCGTCCGGGGCTTGTCGGCGTCCTTGCGATCAACGGCGAGTACGGGCGATCTCAGCAGGTCGTGGGCTACGCATTGGACATGGTGGCCGTGGCGATGGTGGAGAGAAAAGGGGGGAGGCGTGTCAAGGGGCGACTTGGCCGGCATGGCCATGGCTGGCCATGATCTGGTCGTGTCCATGGTGTGCTCTTGCATGGGCTAGGCAGAGTGATGTCCAGGGGACTTGGTTTAGCCAAGAAATGGTTAAGGGACAGCAAGGTTTGATCAAAATTTGAAAATAGAGATTGTTGAATCTGTTTCAATGTCTCATCTTTGCTTGCTCATAACTTGTGATCAAAAGTGAATTTGGTATCATGATCTTTACAAAAGTTGTTCACCTGTTGTGTACTTGGATGACATGCAAAGAGTTGGATTTGTTTAGTTTAGAAATTTTGAAATAGAGAGGCTCAAAGTGGTGACCAGACTATAAAAGTCAGAAATGACCATTATCATATGTGATCATATTTTCAAATTTGAATTTGGTTTAAATGGTATATCTTTGATTCTCAAAGTTGTAATTACTCTTTAATATCATATTACAACTATTGGTGAAGATCAAATGGGTCTAAGGTCAAATTTACAAAAATGACATAGACCATATGTTAGGGTTTTTAGGGTTTTAATAATATTTGATTTCTTTCTCTTTTTGATTTCTTTGGTTGGGGATCATCACTTGATCATTCTAGGGTTTTGGAATTCATCACATACACAAGATATCAATCATCATGGCAATCATCATGCAAAGTCCTATGCAGGGTACTATATGCAAAATAAAAGTTTTTGTTGGTTCTGAATTTTGGATACTTGAAATTGTTCTTCTTCCCTTTATTTGAAATTTGGGATGTTACAAACCCTTCCCCCTTACAAAAGATCTCGTCCGAGATCTGAAAGAAAATTTAGGTACTAAAGAGATCTGGGTATTCCTTCTTCATGTCTTCCTCTCGCTCCCAGTCTTCATTATGATTGCTCCACTCTTAGAACTGATGCTTCTGTGTGGTGGTTCTGTATGCTTCTTCCAAGATACGAATCGGCACTTCGCGTAGGTCGATCTTGGTTGATATCCACCGAACGGTGATCGATGTTCTTGAACACTTCGGTCTTGTCGGAACTTCAGGGCACTTCCTAAGGAGTGAGATGTGAAACACGTCGTGCACAGCCGACATTTCTGCGAGCAACTCCAGTTGATAGGATACTTCCTCGGCGACTCGGAACTTTGAAGGGTCCGACATATCGGGGTGCGAGCTTTCCTTTCAGCTGAAATCTCTGCATTCCTTTCGGATACTTTGAGATAGACAAAATCTCCGATCTCGTCATCTCCCGGCGTCTCTTGTCGGCGTAACACTTCTGCTGGATTGCGCCGTTTTGAGGTATTCGCGAATCTTGTGTGCACCTCTCTCGGCTTCCCGAAGAACATCAGGTCCAAAGACTTGACTTTCTCCAACTTCCGACCAATTCAGGGTACGGCACTTCCTTCCGTACGAGCTTCAAAGGGGCCATCACAGAGACTAGCTTGGTTGTTGTTGTCGAGAACTCAGCATACGGCAAACAGTCTTCCCACTTAGATCCATATTCCAGTACACATGCTCTCAGCATGTCTTCCAATATCTCTGACTCTCTCTGTCCATCGTCCCACGGGTGATAGGCGGTGCTGAAATTCAGGCGGGTTCCTAGTCCTTCATGCACCTTCTGCCAAAATCTCGAGGTAAATTGTGATCCTCTATACACATTGACTTCGGGGTTCCGTGCAAGGCGACTATTCTAGAGTACAAGCTAACTTTGGGCCTTGGTAGGTGGTCTTGACAGCGATGAAATGGGCTACCTTGGTCAATCTATCAACAACTACCCATGTGGAATCATTTCCTTTCTGGATTTGGGCAAACCTGTGATAAAGTCCATTCCGACGAGTCCCACTTCCATTCCGGAATCTGTAGTGGTTGCACGATCCTGCGGGTATTGTTCTGCCTTGACTCGTTGGATATCACACTTGGCGATGTAGCGATCTCCTCTTCATACCATGCCACCAAAATTGTTCCTTTAAGTCTGATACATCTCGGTACCTCCGGGGTGAATAGAGTATAAGGTGTCATGGGCTTCTTCAGAATAACTTGCTTCAACTCGAGTCTGGCACAAGCGTCCGTTGTACAAAGAACTCCTTCTTCATCTACGGTGAATCCGGTGCTTTTCCGGCGGCTATCTGGGTTTTGATTCCATCAATGCTGGCATTTCCTGAGCTTCTTGATTTGACCAATCAAGGTGGGTTGTAGCTCCATGCTGGCTAGGAATCCTTCACTGACTAACTCCATTCTAAAACGCTCAAACTCCTGGTATAGGCTGGGTTGTTCTTCGGCTATCATTGAGTTTAACTGACACGGCAGTCTACTCAACGCATCCGCTACCACATTGGCCTTGCCAGGGTGGTAGTGGATTTCCATATCATAATCTTTGATTAATTCTAACCATCTTCTTTGCCTCATGTTCCTTCGGGTAAAGATATACTGCTCTTGTGATCCGAAAAGATCTCGCGCGATTACCCATGAGGTAATGACGCCACCCTGCTAAAACTACGGCTGCGAGTTCGAGGTCATGGGTGGGGTAGTTCTGCTCATGCTGCTTCAGTTGCCGAGACATAAGATATCACTTTTCCTTCTTGCATAAGCACACATCCGAGACCCCTCCACCGAACGATCGCCGCCCTCATGCGAACTAGGACGGAGATGATGGTGAGCGCGGGGCTTACCCGCAGGTCAATGACTGTGCCTGCGCACATGGATTAGCTTACGCCATAACTTCTCACGGGGAGTTTAAGCGTTTCTCCCGTGATCTGTGCGCTGTGCAGCCCAGTCTAGAGGAGCTGTGACCGTTTCGATGGACGCATGCACCTATCACCTTTGATGTGAGGGACCATCCGGAATGCATCACTAGTGTCAGCACGCTGCCCTTGGTGGTTTCTCCCATCATCAAGAACTTCAGGGTCTCCAAGATGCTGGTGGATGGAGGGGCTAGCCTCAAGATCCTCTGAGCCAAGTTGGTGGACAAGCTGCAGATTACGATTACGGAGGATCAATTGGCCCCTACCAAGTCCTTCCTGGGTGTGAATTTGGGAGCGACTCATCCATGGGGTAAGATTGAGCTTCCAATGAATTTTTGTTCGAAAGATAACTACCGCACTGAAAACATCATCTTTTATGTTGCGGACATTGCCCTGCCATACAACGGCATCATAGGGCGGCCTGCCTTGGAAAAATTCATGGTGGTTACCCACCACGCTTATCATGCGCTCAAGCTTCCATCCCCGTGGGGGACCTTGACCGTAAAATCTGATACCAGATATGTCATGCTCTATGATGAATAGATGTTGAAAGCAGCTACCACCGCCTCTCCCTCCCACTTATCTGATTTGGACCACTCTCGCGCCCCGATTCCCAGCTTGTCCAGGAAAAGGCTGCGCCCTTTTCCGAAACTTAGTTCCAATGACCCGTGACATACCTGGATGAGGTGATGTTCCGAGCAGACTGATGTTCCTTCGGAATAAGCCCTGCCACCCTCAAAGCCCGGGAGCGAGTTGTGACTCCCGGCACCCTCAAAGCCCGGGAGCGAGTTGTGACTCCTGGTATCCTAGCTCAAAGCCCGAGAGAGAGTTGTGACTCCCATCAAACCCAACAAAAATATGCCCGGGAGCATATGGTGCTCGCGGCAAATGCAATGTAAACAAACATATTTGGCCTATACGGCCTATGAGTAAAACACCTGTATCTGGGTGTCGCCCCTGTCTTGGAATGGGAGTCCCGCTACTCATTCTTCTTCTGCCTATTTTATTTGCCGAGAATTTTCGGGATTTTGCGTTCCTTTGGATATTTCTCGGGTCAGGACGTGAGTGCAAGTGTCTGTCACAGCCGGAAATGTCCTTCTCTCATGATTTGCTCTGAGGTATGATCGTTGTGTGACCAGCGCAGCCGGAAGCACTAAATCACACCGACTCGTCTCACACGTCCGGCCTGACGTGGGTAAAGAATTCTCAAGGGCAGGAAATGCCGTACTCTCATAATCCGCTCTGAGGTATGAGCGTTGTGTGACCTGTATGGCCAGGGACACTAAATCGCGAAGACTTACTTCTCACGCTAGGCCTACGAGCCAGGCTTAACTGTGTGCCCCTATCAAGCACACAACACCTTTATTTCTAGACCCAAGACATGGGTAAGATGCCGTAACGTTTTGCTCTTTGCGTTTCAGAAACAGAATGAGGCAAAAGCTGATGACAAAGGGAAAAGGACTTGAGCATGAACTACATGTCAAGTTTTGGCGTCAACATAGCTTAACCTAGTCAGAGCAAGGATGCAGAGTCAGAGAATGAACGACGCCCTGACAGGCCGAGTAACCAAGGTGGAGATGAGCAAACCAGACGATGAGCAAGGGGATAATGCAACAAAGGTAACTCTAATATTATATGGCTAGTGGTCATTACAATGTTTCATCAAGTTATCATCACGTAGTGGTAGTATTTTTGTATTTCCCCGCGTCAACGCGCCCTTTTATGCTTGTCTACACAGCATCCTAAAATTATAAGTCACTCATGAAATATCAATAAGAACTATCATTTTCTAGCATTTTGACGTGATAGAAATTATTTTTGCACTTAATAACGCGCCTGGGAGAAAGGACAATTCAAGGACAACTTCCAAGGAGTTTAACGGGCATCGGTACGGGCAGAGCCCGCCCGTACCACCCTCCAGGAGCAGCGCCTCATCAAATACGTTCACCTCCTGCAGACGGATCAGAGATCAGAGACACATAGCTCCGCAAAACCGAGAAACACCGCCCCAGATCAAATCTCAAGAAGGAACTTTGGAGAAGACAAGATCCGGGCTGCCACGCTGATCATCGTAGGAAAAGGCATCATCCCCCTCATCATCATCAACCGCTGCACCTTCATCACCATCATTTTCCAACCATAGTTGTAATCTTGATTGCTATTGTGGATTTGTATTCGAATTCGTTCCATTCCTTTAACTCATTCCACAAGATTAGGATGATGTTCATGATTGTCTCCATGTGTAAGTAGTATTATTAGTTCTTGGGGAGATGGAGAAACCCTAGCATGAATATGAGATGAATCTAAGATGATTTATAGTTTCAAGTATTAATGCGTGTTAGTTCTCTCTCTTGTAATTACATGTTGTGCACCATGTAATATTGCCTATTGGTCTTGAGAAGGAACTACTCTTTGAAGTGTGGTAAAGCGAACGCAAGAAGTGACATTACCGTATCGATGGTTTGACACATGAATAAGGGGATAAGAGGGATTCATAAAGCTCATATCGATGACCATGGAGTTTACCCCTTAATAGCACTAGTCCATATGTGGTCGCAAAAGGCTGGATGTTGTTGTTATTTAGAGATGCGATGACCGATGGCTTTCTGGACGCATCTTATTATGGAGCTCTCCCACACACAACATGCTTGAAAGCATATTTCATCTTGATTAACATGAGTTCTAGTGCTAGAGGTGGATCCAATAATCCCTGAGAACACTCTGTCTTATAAAGTTCCAACCTTTGTATATAACGTTTTTACTGCTTTATTTACTTTTCCTGCAAATGTTTACAACACCCTCTTTTATTATTTTGAGATTAGAAAACAACTATTAAGTAATCTTTAGTATAAAGTAGCAAGGGATATCAAGATCATTACTAGTAGCTCCTCGTGGTTCGATTCTCTTATTTCAAAACTAGCTACAACTGATCTGTGTACTTGCAGGCATCAAGCTATTTTCTGGCGTCGTTGTCGGAGAGCTCAACGCTTATGGTATTTATTCTTAGTTGCTTATCTATTATTGTTTTTACTAAAGGTGTTTGATAGTTTCAGATAGCACCATGGCTGCTCTTGGGCTTATGAATAAGATTGACGCAGCTCAATATCTTGGAAGATTCAACCGAGGGTTCGTTAAGGAATTCCCGAATGGGAATGATATTGAATATTCTATTCATCCACGCTTTATTTGCTATTTTGAAGGAGAATAGTTTTGCAGGAGATGATTCCGATGAGAATCCTTATACTCATTTGCATTCTTTTACTAAGTTGTGTTGGACAATCAAATTGAGAAACTATATTGATGATGAACTTAAGCTTAAATTGTTTAGTCAATCTCTAACCAACACTGCATTATCTTGGTATAGAACTTGCCCTGCATAAAAGATCGATACTTGGGAGAATCTTAAGAAGGAATTTATATTTCGGTTCTATCCCAAAGTCAAGTCCACGGAAGAAAGAAGAGATATAAAAAATTTCAAGAATCACAGCGGTGAAAGCTTAATGAGAGCCTATCTCAGGTTCAAAGGTATTGTTCAAAAATGTCTCCATCATGATTTACCACCTTGGTATGTTTTACATGTATTTTATGGAGGACTAGGACAATATAATAAAAGAGAGTTAGATTTGTTATCCGGTGGATCTTTCATGGAACTCACGGCCGAGCAAGCTTGGATACGTCTATATAAAATTCATAGAAATAGAGTATCATGGGGCTTTGATCTTAGAAGTGAGGGAGAACGAACATGAATGTCTAAATTATTATAAAAACACCAGTAAACTAAAAGAAACGGCTAATGAACTTAATCTTGATGATGTTATGGCATTGGATGATCTTCAAGCTTTTGCAGAATTCATTGAAGTACCAAATAAAGAATGGCTCCATTATATTCCGCCACCTCAAGTTGTTGAAGTAACACAAGTTGAAGCTGAAGTGCCAAAAGTGGTACCCATTGAAATGCCATCTTACAATGATCCACTAACGTACCCAATGGCAGCAGCAAGGCATATCCGAGCTCGACTTCTTGCTGAACAAAAGGAAGAGGAGGAAAGAAAGGTAAAATCACAAGAGTTGAAAGTTAGTAATGAGGAACTTACTCATGAAGATATAAATGAAGAAAGTGAGGTAACAAAGGAAGGTATCTTAGCTATGTTTTCACACTGCAACGTAGTTGAGCTTGATTATGAAGCTTCACAGTTTGTAGAAGGTATGGTCAAAGCCACATGTGCGGGTAAACCTGTTTTACCTTGTACTTTTGGTGGATCCACTTATTATGGACTTTGTGATATTGGTACAGCCATCAATGTTATTCCCCTTAGATTTTATTATGGTATTCAAGATGAACTTGAGCATTCACAATTAGAAGACACATATATGACAATAATGTTAGCTGATAAGACTCTGAGAGTTCCTATGTGAGTAATAAAAGATGTGCCTATTACAATAGGACCCTAAACATATACCATTGATCATGTTGTTATTGACATGCCAATTGATTCTCAGTGTCCAATCATTTTTGGAAGAACTTTCTTAAACACTGCAGGACCTAATATTGATTGTAGGAAGAAAACTATCTCGCATAAGTTTGGGGAGGAAGTGACGAGTTTCCATTTCTCGAAGTTCGCTCATAAACTAATTGTTGAAGAAGAAGACTTCGAGGAGGAAGTTGATCTTGCTACTCTTTCAACGATACTTTATAATACTCCTGAAGATGAATTAGAGGTAAGTTTACTTGAAATGACGATAATATTATAGGATCAAGTCAAAATGATATCGAGGAATATTTGGAATCTCTTCCTATGACTAATGGTTCAACTAAAGAAAAGTATGAAATACCTAAAATAAAGGGTTATGAAGATTTACCACCTCCAGAACTGAAATATCTTCCTCCGGACTTAAAATATAAGTTTTTAGATGATACAAACAGATGTCTAGTTATTGTAAGTACTAACCTTTCATAAAAGGAGGAAGAACAGTTAATGATGGTACTCAAAATGCATCGCAAGGCCTTTGGGTATTCTTTGGATGACTTGAAAGGGATTAGTCCCTCAATAGCCACTCATCGAATATTCATGGAGGATGGAGCCCAACCAGTTGCGGATTTTTCAGACGAAACTCAAGCCTGAAATGAAGGAAGTGGTAAGAAAGGAAATCATCCGCCTTCTCAATGTAGGTATCATCTATCATGTCAAAGAGAGTGACTGGGTGACCCCCGTTCATTGTGTTCCTAAGAAAGGAAGATTTATTGCCGTACCCAATAAACATAATGAAATGGTCCGAACCAGAACTGTAGTATGACATAGGATGTGCATTGATTTTATAAATTGAATAAGGAAACTAGAAAAGATCATTACTCATTGCCTTTTATAGATCAAACTCTGGAAAGACTTGCTAAGCATTCAAATTTTTGTTATCTTGACGGATATTCTGGGTTCTTCCAAATAGTTGTTCATCCGGAAGATCAACTAAAAACAACTTTTACTTATTCTTTTGGATTATATGCTTATCGAAGAATGCCTTTAGGATTATGTAATGCTCCTGCTACTTTTCAAACATGCATGACAACTATATTTGTCAATTATATTGAGAATATAATGGAAGTGTTCATGGACAACCTCTCCGTCTATGGAACTTCATTTAACGTTTGCTTGTGTAATTTGCATAAAGTGTTGCAGAGATGCAAAGATACTAGTCTAGTCTTGAACTGGGAGAAGTGTCATTTTATGGTTCAAGAAGGGATAGTACTTGGGCACAAGATCTCATGAAGGGGAATAGAGGTTGATAAGTCGAAGGTGGAAGCTATAGAGAAAATACCACCTCCACGAGACATCAAAGGTATAAGAAGTTTCCTTGGTCATGTTGTGTTTTACAGAAGATTCATTAGAAATTTTTCTAAGTTAGCAAGACCCCTAACTAACCTTTTACAGAAGGATGTTCGGTTTTATTTTGATGAAAAATTATCTTACTGCTTTCAACATTCTTAAGCAAACTCTACTTAAGGCTCCTATAATACAACCGCCTAACTAGAAGGAACCTTTTGATTTACTTTGTGAAGTAAGCCATGAATCAGTTGGAGCCATTTTGTGCCAATAAGATGGTGATGAAGTTAATATCATCCATCATGCTAGCCAGACTTTAAATGATGCACAAATAAATTATCCCTCGGTAGAGAAAGAATTCTTTGCAGTTGTCTTTGCCTACGAAAAGTTTAGATCATAGATCACTGACTCAAAAGTTAGAGTCTACACTAATCGTATGGGTTTGAAAGAAATTATTGAAAGAATTGATGTCAAGCACAGGATGATCCGGTGGATTTTGCTTTTGCAAGAATTTGATTTGCAGATTATACAGAGAAGTGAAACACAGCTCGAAGAACGAGGATCCATTGGGAAAAAAGTATTGCCATGTGGCATGTCTACAGTCTTTGTTCCTACAGGTACACTTCGTTATTGTGAAGAATAAGTTTCCCCTATTCTTTGTGATGGTGCAAGCAAGCATTTGATACCCACCATCTACGAAAGAAGGAGAGGAACAATAATATGTCCAAGAGATTCGGTACCCTTTACTCCTAACTACTTTAAGAGAGTTTTTATTTGATTTTATAGGTTCGAAGTTTCGAGACTTTTGGTTTTTCTTTTGCGTTTTCGAGGTCTTTACAGTTTTCTGAGTTGATTGGAGTTTTCGCGAAACCCACTGGAAACCCCCGACGAATTTTTTTCCAACCTTGTCCGCTGTACGGGCAGCCGGTACGGTCATATGTAACCATACGGACGGTCGTTAAAGTTACAGTAGGTATTTTCTTTCGTTTTGTCGTTTGATCGCAAGTTTTTTTTAAAAAATATATACATATTTCTGTTTTTCTTATGTCTGTAACTCGGTACGGGCGGACGGTACGGTCCGCGCCCGTACCACGAACCGCTGTGCTGCCCGGAATTTCCTTTTTTAAGTTTATCTCTTTCCAATTTGTTGGGATTCTCTTTCCGAGCTACCATAACCATAATTAGATGAGATTTTCCTCTTCATAACCCCACATAACTTCTGGACAAGTCTTTTCTCATATTCTAATAGATCTCATACAAATTCATCACGGTCACCACAGCCATCGTCATGTCTCATCCTTGGAGCATTGCATCACCGGTCTATGGCAAGCAAGGCACCCATGATGCCTCGAAGAAGGATGTCACAAGGGAGGAAGAGGCGGAACGATGGAGAAACGAAAGTGATCCAGAAGAAGGTTTCAAGCTTAGAGAGAAGATCATTGGAGGTCGAAGAACTTTCGGCTTGGCTGTAGGCAGGGATGATGACTATGATGAAATCGATATGAGCTTTGAGGAAGACGAAGGACTTTGCCTCATCACACTATAAGAAAAGTTCTCATCCTCAACGTCAAATTTTCGTCAGGTATGACCCCCTTTTCGTCGCCTATGGGCCTAACCCGACGATATGGGTTATGTGGTCCATACTGCGTCATGTAAAGGCCTACCACAGATTTTTCTATGCGCCGCATTTGGGCGCCCTTTGGCCACGAAAAATTGGACCATTGCAGAAGAGTTTTCGGGAGGCCGTTGGCTGCTGACGTCATGCAAACTGACATGTGGCAGATGCCGTTAACTGTCAGTTAACACCGTTAACCAGCTAAAACCCCGTGGTAGATGGTAGGCCCACACAAGGTCAGCCCCGCCTTAAGCAGGCCAGCCCATTTAGTTTGCGGGACGGGCCAGCTAACTTAGTTTGACCGGTCAACTATGTAACTGGGCTAGTCTATTAGGTACGTGTGCCGGGCCTAACCTCTAAGGTTGACTGGTCAAAACTTAAATGGGCCGGCCTACTAAGCACGTGTGACAGGCCGAATGCCTTCGTTTGACCGGTCAAAGGATAGCTGGGCGGGCCCACTGAAAAGGTGGGCCAGGCCGAATATCTCCGTTTGACCGGTCAACACGATAAATGGGAATCTTTGTTTGACCGGTCAACAGGCAAACCGAGCCGGCCCAATAAGCATGTGGGTCGGGCCAAATGTTTTTGTTTGACCGGTCAACAGACAAACGGGTCGGCCCAATAAGCATGTGGGGCCCACTTTCCTGTTATCTGGCCGGCCCAGCTAGTACGTGGGGCCCACCTTAAAGCAAGTGGGCTGGCCCAATAAGCACGTGGGGCCCACTTTCCTATTATCGGGCCGATCTAGTTAGTAAGTGGGGTCCACCTTAAAGCAAGTGGGATGGCCCAATAAGTCAGTGAACCGACCCAAAATAAAAGTAGGACCCACACTACAGTAAGTGGGCCGGCCCAGTAAGTAAGTGGTAGGGCCCTAGTCGTTTGACTAGTCAATTTGCATTCTGGGACGGCCCAGTTAGGCTTATGAGAAGGCCCCTTAAATTTCATGGGCCTACTAAACTTATTACGAAAGCCAATTACACTTAAAAGCTGATATCAATGATATACCCAATTACATACACAAATAAAATAATTAGAAAAATTACAAGGCAATTAATGTGCCCAAATAAAAAAATTACATATAATCATGGAGGGCTTCTATTAGCATCATCAATAACACGATGATATTTGACAATCGCCTTGATTGAATCTTGTGTACTCTTTTTCAACATATCAACTACAGATCTTAGAGCAGCAACACCATGTCTTTCATACAGTACAGCCTTGAGATATTTACTATTTGATAAAAGGAATGGTCTAAGTTGACGGCTATGGAAGGATGCATCGCAAGAAAGGTCAGAACTTTTTGTGGGCCTCTCTTCTCTTCTGATGAGGATTGCTTCATTACAACTGCATTCTGATAATATTGCAAAAAGAGTTAAACGATGAACTATGCAAACATGTATTAAACATTGTCGATATGAGATAGTCACAAGTACTAAGCACAGACTTACATTATATTGTTGCACAGGCTGACTACGGAACCTTTTTTGCCCTCTATCTTCTAAATATTTAAGCGTAGAAGCGACGTAGATGTTGGGCCTTCCACGGATTCGGCTCCATCTGATCCGTCTTCTTGTCCTTGATCTTGTAGGTCCCTCCAGGGATGACTTCTGTGATGATTTCGGTGCTTTTCTTGCTTCGATCGAAGGACTAAGTCACCGACCTCAAAATCGAGGTCGTAGTCGACGACTATGGTAATTTTGCAGGTTCTATTGATACGCCGTTTCCCAGGTGAGTTCCACGTCGCGGGATTTGTCCAGTACGTCCATATCATCTTTGAGCGGCTTGGTCGATGCAACCTCTTCGTACTCCGTAACTCGCGGGGCATCGTGGGTTACTTCGACTGGAAGCACGACTTCAGCGCCATGGACCAGGAGGAAAGGAGTTTCCTTCGTAGTCGTATTTGGAGTTGTTCGTAAGCTCCACACGACAGAGGGGAGTTCGTCAACCTAAGCGCCATTGGCCCTTTTTAACGGTGTTAGCAGCCTTTTTTGATTCCACTGCGAATGAGCCCGTTAGATTTTTCAACTTGTCCGTTCATTTGCAGGTGCGTCACCGAGGCGAACTTCAGTTGGATGCCAAGCTTACCATAGTATTTCTTGAATTCTCCTGAGGTGAAGTTAGAGCTATTGTCTGTGATGATACTATGAGGCATACCAAAGCGGAAAACGATCAACTCCACAAAGTTCACCGCAGCCGTCGGCTCTGGTGTTGTAACTAGCTTTGCTTCAATCCACCTGATGAACTTATCTACTGCGACTAGCTGAACTTTTGGGGCAAAGAATTTAGAATTTCTCGCAACTTCCAGTTTTTATTCCAATTGATCATGCAATATCGCCTAAAGGTCAATCTTGCGTGCCCATGGCACCTCACCAGTGATTGCTAGAACCTTTTCAAAACACACTACATCAAGACAGGGAGCGAAGAAGAGTCAAGACTTGCAGTGTCAGCGCGTGAGAGCGCGGCACAGTTACTGTTTCTCTTCTGCTGGTAGCTTCAGCAGCTTGGCCGACGACGGCGACGAGAAGCTGCATGTACGTCTGGTTGCCAAGAGTGGGAGACGCGAATAACCTGAGTTGAAATTGATCTGCGACACTGGCGAGAACATCATCGCGACCGACGGTGTGTCTCGACGACGACGTAATCATGCTGGAAGTCTCGGTTGCTAGCTAGTAGCTCCAGAGTGCGACATCAGCTCCGGCTCCCGCCCCGCCGTCGCCGAAGTCTCCGTTGTCCTGGGCCCAGCTGTATGCCCCGGTGGCCGGCGGCGGCGGGGGCTCCATGAGAAGCCCCTGCGCAAGGCTCGCGTAGTAATACGCGTCCAAGTCCGTTTCCCCAAACAGGCAGTCGAGATCGAACACGTCGCTGTCCAGTGCGGCACTTGGCGCCTCAAAAGCAGCATCAGCGAAATTCCTCGCCATTTCCGACGAGCGGGCACGGGCACTGCATGCCGCTGAAGGCGGCGCGGACACGCTTGAGATGACTTCCTGGACCGCAGCGGCGGCAGAAGCGCTAGCGGCGTCCCGGCGGCGCAGGAAGTCCGCAACGGCCTTGACGGCCGCTCGCCTGATGTCGGCGAGGTCGGCGAACGAGGGCGGCACATCGAGCAGCCACATGGAAGGGATTATGTGGTAGAGCTTAACATGAGAGCTTGCTCTTGCAGAAGATGGCAACTTACAGGTATCCCATGTAGCCATGCAATAGCTTGCATGAGGCATGATAGAATAAAGCCTGAAAGCATGGTTTCAAGCTGCTACACTCTGCCAACATACATGCTAGCATATGGTGGTCAAATCTTTCCTCTTAGAGATAAGGATGAGTGGGCACCCGTAGATGCAACTCCTATCTTGCCTCCTCTTTATGAAAAAAGTGTTGGAAGGAGAAAGAAAAATAGAAGGAAGCAACCAGAAGAGAGTGAAGATGGCACTAGACTAAGCAAGCATGGTGTTACAATGCACTGCGGATATTGCAAAGTAGCAGGCCATAACAGAGGCAGTTGCGGTGAGCTAAAATCTGCAATAATAAGGGAAAATGATGTTGCTCTTGGCAATAATAAGGAGGAGGAGCTGCAACAAGAAGAACATGCACAAGATGAGCAATCAGTGCAACAAGAAGAGCAAGCTGCAACACATATAGAACCACAGAGTAGCAAAATAAAAGGAAAAGCTCCACCCGGTCAAGCTCATGAGAAAGGAAAAAATACAAGCTCAAGAGGAAGGAAAAGAACACAAAGTAGCAAGATGAAGGAGCATGTTGAGCATCTTTTGCAGATAGCTAAGAGGAAAAAATCAAAACAGATTCTAGATGAAAATGGTGATATTGACTTCCCTGTGATTAGAACTGTGAGTATTCTTCATGTTTTGCCATATTTTTTTATTTATATTTTCCTCAAAGCAATACTTGACATATTTCTTATTAAAATGAATAGCACATTCATAAACAAGAAAGGGCAGATCTACATCTGAAAGATTCCATGGTTGACATTCTGTCACGTGAGGTACATTTCACTATCCAAATTCTTTCACATGTGTTAAATAAATATTGATGACATTATATGTGTGTCTAAATAGGGGCCTGCACAAGCAATGCCTGTAATTGTAGAGGAAATGCCAGAAGAAAGTTACTTTGTTGCAGAACATAGAGCCAATATACCTTCAAGAAGAGGTCCACTTGTGAACACATCTGGGAGAGCACTAGGATCAAGAGGAACTAGAGGGGCAAGAGGAGCAAGAGGAGCAAGAGGAGCAAAAGCAGTTTAAGTTATCTATATATGGCAGTTTAATTGTGATGCCAATGTCTTAATACTGCTCACTTTTGATGTTATAATAGACCATGAATACAATTATATTATGTATACTGGCTGTGACTAGTATTGATGCCATTTTGCTGTAAAATATGATGTTGATTTTCTTTTAGGGAAAACATGATGTTGAATTTGTGTCAATAGATGCTGTGAAAAATCTGGACGGAAATGCTGTAAAAAATCTGGCCGGAAATGCTGTCAAAAACATGTTATTTTGCTGTCAAAACTAAATATGCTGGATATTCCAGTCCTAAAATAACTGCAGCAGGGGGTGAAGTGCAATAAAACAGCCCCTCTCCATCTCACGTGCAACACACGTGTCTGGTTTTTGGCATGAACCGGGCAGCAGACCGTTTTGTGACCTCGCTTGCACACGAGAGTAAAGTTATGTGACTGGTTTGCTCGTTTCGCAACTTCCGTGACTTATCTGCACATGCGGGACAAGTTGTGTGACCTCCAGTGCCATTAACTCCGCCGAGTCCGTGAAGTTTAGGCACGCGGCGGAACGGCCGCGGAGCATGAGCATGGCGGCGTCGTGCGCGCGCGCGGCCGCGTCGGCGGCGACGTAGGTGCCAAGCCAGAGGCGTGTGCCGCGCTGCCCAGGGACGCGCACCTCGCAGACCCACCGCCCGGCGCTGCCGCGGCGGCGCAATCCGCGGAACACCGGGTGACGCGTCTCCCGGAATTTGGTGCGCCCCGCGGGGCGTTTCGGCGGCCAAGGCCACTGCGCCGCCGCGCCGACGTGCTCGGCCGTGGAGGAGGAGGAGGGAGAGCTCGAGTGCTCAAGACTCATGTCCATGGCTACTAGCTGCCGATTGATAGCTCAGTGGTGGAGGACTGGTTGCTAGCTTGAGGCTTGAGCTCGACTGAGGGAGTGAGAGTGGTAGCTAGTGTCGAGCTCGTTCGTGTGCGCATTTATAGGTTTGCGTTGTACTTAACGCGGGAGGTTGTCGGCGGTGCAGTCCGTAAGCAAAGCAGGCGAGGGAACAGCTGGAATCGAATGTTCTTTTCCGAGCGACGTGTCACGCTGTGGGGGGCTTTGCCGTGTGAAGCAAAACTGCCAAGCGAGGAAACAGTTGACAGTAACGGTTGGGTCCAACCGTTTCTTTCTTTGTGTTCTTTTCTTTTCTTTAATCTTTCTGCAAACCTGGCTGAAAGCAAGCCGTATCATTTGATAATACATTTCTGAACTCAGTTTGTATATCAGGTAAGAGCACGAGAAGTTCTTCTGCCACCTTAGTTTCGGTGATCTCTCTATATTAAAAATTTCAAAATAAAAAAATTGAAAACAATTCTGGATTTGTCAATGATATATCCTATAAGCATGTAAAATTGAAATGCGTTATTACTATTATTATGGGCTATATATAAAGACAGAATCCATTATCTTTTGGAGATTTAAAAATGTGATACCTAGATCCACACTTTGGTCTTTTATGTAGCTTAAAATACACATTACTCTTTCGGTTCTAAAATAGTCTCCATTCAAGCCCAAAATTTATTGTGATAGAATCTACATTCTAGCTTTTAGTTAACAACAACGCTGAAAACGAGATGGTTTTGATCTCTTTAATGGACCTTGTTAATTTCAATGTAGGTTGGATTGATTGTTTACATATCTCAGTAGTAGTACTAACAAATGCAACATTAGTTTGTCTCATTTTTTCTAGAATGTAGGCTAAATCAAAACGGAGGGAGTATTTATAATCAATAGTTTACACATTTGTGGCATACATCAGTGGCTACATCCCATTCTTTTCATAATTTTTTAACTCAAAAATACTGATCATTGGAATATTTAAATAAAAGGGATCACTAGTGTCCATATGGACCAACTCTCCACTCGATAAAGGTAGTACTGCTATCTTACACCGAGTTTTTTTTTTAGGTTTTATCGGTGGATAAGATATGATATTACTAATATATAATGGAATAAATAAATCCATTATATGGCTAGATTAGTATGCCGTTCCTGAAGTGTATTTAGTTAATTTACTTACTTCTTTTTGGCATAAGTGCATTTCTCAGTGTATGCGCTTACCATGTGCGTATATACATTGGTAGCGGCGTCCATGACGTTTTTGTAAGGAGAAAATATTTTCCATTTCATTAATTATGCCAGCGAAGTGTTGCTTACATGCATTGGTCTGTCTACATCCGGAGCATTTTCACGCTGCCTTCAAAACTAACATATGAAATTTATAATGAATGTCTCCCCTGTTCCAAATTCTAAGATTTTTTAATAGGTTAAAAAATAGTCTACCAAAATATCTATAATTTGGAAAGGAGGTACTAGGATATTGAGCATGATTCGACACACTTCATTTCGCTACTAGGCATGGCAAAATAACTACACCAGTGATTCAACACACTTCATTGCTAGAGTTGTGGAGACAATTAGGGCGTGTTCGGGAGTTCTCCAGCTCCCAGCTTCCCAGAAATCCGGTGTGGAGCAGTGCCGAACACCTAAATTCCATAGAGCTAGATTCGCGAAGCTGAGGTAAAACTGTGTACAAAATAGGGAGCACCTGTTTGGCAAATCCACGAAGCTGTAAAACGCGGAGCAGCTCAATTTACGCTGAAAATGCCACCGCCAAGTGAACTGGATACAGTTTCGTTATGTTTCTAGTAGGCACACACAGGTCAGGTGAGAGAGAGGTGATGCGATCCCCATCTCGCCGCTACGCAGCGCCCCCGCCGTTCTCCTCCTCCTTGTGCCGCCCCATTAGCACTCGAGCTTGGCCAGATCGAGGCGCAGCCCTAGTAGATCGTGGGTATTCTCTATCCCCATCCAGCACCAGCAGCCGCCGCCCCCGTAAGCACTCGAGCTCGGCCGAATTGAGGCTCGATCCCATGAGCTCGTTGACCTTCTCTGCCCCCATCATCTCGAACTACCGATCCAGGAGCAGCAAGCTAAAACCAAGCACTCGATGGTGGGCTCCCAGGCTAGATCCCTCCCTCTCAGTAGGCTGGCCTATCGAACATGGGCTTTCAGCCCAACCAAGAGGAGGAGTTGTGCCGAACGTTTTCTGCTCCTCAGAAGAAGTTGGCGTTGGTCTGAGAAGCAGGATCTGTGGAGTTTTGGGAAGCCAGGCTATTGCCGAACACGCCCTTAATACAGGTTCAATGGTAGAGTCCAAGGCTACATAATATAATTTGCAAGCCTAAACAATGAAGTTCTCCATGTTTGCATTTATACATGTGAAGATGTTTGAGCACCTGAATAAAAACGTGCGTGCGAGCAGTAGGGAAGCTCTAAAAACTACACACCATAATTTTTAAATAAACACAATTCGATTCTCATTTCTCTTAATTTCTATTTAAAAAAGTTAGCAAAAATAAAAACAATACATCAGATGTATATCAATACTAGCCGCGCAAACTGTGAGTCAGCCGGCTAGTATTAGTGATTACGTCTGTGATGTTTTCCGCGATATAGGTGCTTATATGCCTAACTTTATCTGCATCTGGGGCATGTTCACTCTATCTTCAAAACTGACATAGGAAATTTATGATAGTAGGATATTTTGGTCTATCAAACATCTTATAATTTGGAACTAGGATATGAGCATGATTTAATTAAGCACTTGCCCGCACAGTTTCCTTGCAAGCTAGGCCGACCAAGATCAAAGTAACTGGATAAAGGCACATATACACACATGACACACGTGCTAGCTAGAATCGGATGCTGCTAGCTCCGGCAACATAAGATCGATCACCGCAGGTGACAGCCGTTTCCTTAGCCGCGTTCTACACTACAACCCGGCGCTTTCCTATGTAGCGTCTACTCGCCAAATAGGATAGACGCGGTTTGAATGCGCGTCTTACGCGCCTCCGGTGGAGAAGACGCCGTCTGGTACCGCATTCTTGCCTCAAGCCGCCAGCTGCGTTGACGCGTGAACAAGACGCGGTTTGGAAGCGCGTCTTACGTCGCCTCCGGCCGACAAGACGCTTCGCTGGAACAGCATTCTTGCCTCGAGGCGCCAGCTGAGTTGACGCGTGATCGAGCCGCCAGCTGAGATGACGCAACGCCGCATTGTGGCGCTTTCCTGCCTCCCGTGAGCTTGCTTGATGAGTGACAATAGCAAGTGTCACCCCTGACGGTAGCGGCAACTGCCAGTAAGTGGCTAAGGGCTTTGAAGAACAGCTTGATGTTTCAGCGGCCTTGGGTCCTACTGGATCTTAAGGTAGAAAGGGAATGCAATATCCATGTAGTATTATTTTCACTAGGTAAAGTCGTCTTTTCATGTGTTGCTATAATAACTTGCAAGAAATATATTAGACTGCAAGGCGCCACGGAAAATTTCACTCTTGCCTAATCAAGACGAAATGCAGATACAACAAAAATTTCTGAGGTAGCCATCGTTCAAAAAAATTGGTCAATTCGCCAAAATCTATCATACTTTCGTATTCTTATATTCTCACATATAGACACATTTGGTTGCCCGCAAAACATCCACGTAGAGCCTAGCAGGCCAATTGGTTCATGTGCGGACTGTAGGGCATACATAGCATGGATATTATAGCAAATGAAAATTTGGCTCTGGAGGAACGACCAAATTGGCCGTTTTCACCAGAATAGGCCCAGACGAGCGTACAGAAAACATGCAACTGCACGAGTGTGGAATAGCAGGAGACTACGCAATGTTTTGGGAATGCACATCACAAATCTTATCACCGGTCACTCTTCCCTCTCGATCTCCCCCTTCACAGCCGCCCTCTCCTCTATCTCCTCTCACTGTTGGCGGTTCCACTACAACCGGCACATCGAAGAACACCTTTGCAACCAGTGACGGTGGAAGAGGAAGTCAGCTACCGGCGCAACCTCTGCCGGCAAACCCTTCGTCTACATTGATGACGTGCTTTGTCCACACCACAAGCTCCACTCCCAACCTCTGTCAATGGAGATAAGCCCTCAACCCACTCGAAGACAGTATACGGTCATACATATGTATGTAGGAGTTCAATATCTAGCTTACTTGAAAGATCGGGATATGACTACTAGAGGTGGTGAATAGAAGTTTAACCAAAATACTACAGATTTGAAAATAATTATAATGCGGAAGCGCTAGAGTAATTGTAGCATGTGACAAGATGAGCAAAACAACGGCGTAATTAAGATGAAGCAAGTCACACAGATAAGATGGAGCAAGAAAGAGTTGGTGACTTCTTTGGAGAGACGCATGTCAACAAGTACAGAAGAATACAAAAAAATTATGATGGAGTGATTAAGGTCAAGTACAACCATATTTTCTCGTTGGAGTTTGGCGTTGTCTACACTACCCCTTTGTCTTTGGTTAGAGAGGCAGTGCACTCATTCACTAGAGTCCAATCGACCTCACTCATCATCAATATGTACTATACTAAAGCTCAACCTCTTCGATTTTTTCCATATTTTTAGAATTTTTTTGGATTAATGTGGTTGGTGACACATCTGCACTTTGGATGTTTGGAATGCCTCTAGGTATTCTTTGTATTCTTTGTGTGCAGTTTTGGTGCCCTTTGTGAATTTTGGGAGGCTCAAAGTTTACATGTTTCCGACATGTGGGCGTTCGTTTTGGTGGGCTTCTTGGATAACTTGGTCGTGTGTCGGTGGCGGTGGTGTGGCTTAGGTTATTATGCCAGTCAAATCGATGTTGTCCCTTGTCACCTCTCTTCGTGAACCATTCCATGATTTTTCTCTGCCCTTTTTTCTCCCCAATTCCTATCGGCATGGTCCCTCCCCTTACCAGAGCTTCTTCTTGAAATTACTCTTGCCACGAACTTCTCAATCCCTGGAGTATCCTGCTTCCAAGGTCAATGTTGCTCTGTAGCGCTGCCATGGCGCCCTGTTCTTCCCGTCAACTGTTGGCACCCCTACGAAGAGCTCGTCGGCCAGGTCCGAGGCGAGAGCACGATATGGAGGCGGTGAATATCGAGGTCCTTGGGGCTGGCTAGCGAGCGACTTCGTTACCGAACTTGGTGATCTGCCATTACCGCGGCCGCCATCTCCACAACGACGATGACATCAGGGAAAAGTGGATATTCCGATAACTTCGGCATTTTCTCTAAGCTCGAACGACTACTATGCAAAGAAGTGACTCAGTAAACTTTGTTTTGTAGATGGTGAGGTTCATCTCCATCTTGATTACGTGGTAGACCATTGTTGGTAATTATAAGTTCGAGTTTATGTTTGTTTTCATATTTCTTTTTACATACGATGTTCGTTGAGTTTTCAATTGTTGCCGGCTGCCCAATTGAGTGATTGGTGAAACATAAGATTCTCCGAATGAGTCATTCCCACGTATATTAATTATGTCTTGTTCTCACAATATTTTATGTTCAACTTACAAAATATTATTGAGCACTAATTTTAACAATTCTAATGGTTGAAGGCTGCTCATGAATGGGAAATGTTCAGACTAACAATTGTGAAATTCCATTATAAGTTTATCAAAGAAAAAATATATATATATTAATCATAAGATATACTTTTAATCCAGGAGTATGAAGAGTATTTATACAATGTGATATATCTTACCCATTTGTTCGCAATTTTGTTCAAAATAAATATTAACAAATCAAAGTTGTTTTTCTCGGTGGTGTTGTAGTATGAACTAACAATATAGTAGTTTTTGGGACCTAGTTTCAAGATTTGTTTAGTGAATTACTTGCTAAGTAATTTCACTTTAAGCATGATCTTCCCAAATGTTCATAATTATTCTCGACCTTCTTTCTCTATTCAGGCATCATTTTTGCACAATTCACAGTTTTTTTGAGGGATCACACTTCAAAGCTCAGTGTGCGTTGATGCAAATGAATCGGACGAAGTAAAATTATATAAGGTTCCACGGAGTCCATTGAGGAAGAAAGGTTTGTGCAACATCCAGGAGTACTACATGCCATCCATTATGATGAGAGAAACCAAAAAGGAAACAATACATGAGAAGTAACAACATGAGAAATGGCCAGGCAAAGAGACCAGGTAACTACCAGAATCCTAACGAGGCTCGAAGATAGCTTTAGAAGCTCAACTTATCAATCTAAATTGCAGCCAAAATAAAATGACCTCCGCTGACTATAGTCCAATGTCTTGCATCGGATTTGATCTGTTCAATTATTTGTTGGATTGGCCTGTAGTTGTTTTCGAAGAGTCTTATGTTTCTTTCACACCAGATTCTCCATGTGACTAGCATCACAAGTGTATTGAGCCTCTTCTTTTCTGATCCCTGAAGCACTGAGCTAGCTTGCAGCCACCAGTTACGCAGGTTTAGGGGTGGGTATGGGGTGGGTATGGGGTGGGTGTTTCTCCTCTTCTCTTTATTCAGTGTGTTGACCATTTTGTGTGCCCTATTCAGGGTGGGTTCCTTCTTTTTTTATCCAGCAAAATTATCATGATCTATGCTTTTAAGGATTACATTTTAGGCTTTCATTACAATACCTCTTTTTTATCAGTCAATTATGTTTCCTTTATCTTGAATGCCTTAAGAGGATCTTTTGATGTGTGCAAATGTACTTGCCTACAATGACACACTAGCCATATATTCAAAGTTCTAAGAATGTTATGTCAGAGAGTGTATTCTAATTTTTAAACACTATATGTTTACTGGCCATTTGTTCTTTATTGCCTTGAGAGAGGGCATTGATTATCACTAAATAAATATTTGTAGAAATGTTTCTTGTTTCTATGATTAGTGAAAATATGCATTCTGTTTGGATAGATTTGGTCCGAATACATTACTAAAACAACTATATAGTGTCGATAGTTTGGATAGTTCATTCTTTCTGATTTTGGTTCTAGGTTCAACCACTTACAGCATGTGCTCCCAAACTAGAAAGACGAAGTGGGGCGACAAGGCGCCGCCACGCCAGGGCCGCGCGGCCAAGGGTGGGGCCGCACCGCCCTGTTGTGTGGGGCCCTCGTGTCGCCCCTAAACCTACCCTTCCGCCTACTTAAAGCCTTCATCGCGAAACCCCCAGTACCGAGAGCCACGATACGGAAAACCTTCCAGAGACGCAGCCGCCGCCAATCCCATCTCGGGGGATTCAGGAGATCGCCTCCGGCACCCTGCCGGAGAGGGGAATCATCTCCCGAGGGCTCTTCATCGCCATGATCTCCGGATCGATGTGTGAGTAGTACACCCCTGGACTATGGGTCCATAGCAGTAGCTAGATGGTTGCCTTCTCCTCATTGTGCTATCATGTTAGATCTTGTGAGCTGCCTATCATGATCAAGATCATCTATTTGTAATGCTACATGTTGTGTTTGTTGGGATCCGATGAATATTGAATACTATGTCAAGTTGATTATCAATCTATCATATGTGTTGTTTATGTTCTTGCATGCTCTCCGTTGCTAGTAGAGGCTCGGCCAAGTTGATACTTGTAACTCCAAGAGGGAGTATTTATGCTCGATAGTGGGTTCATACCTCCATTGAATCTGGACAGTGAGAAAGTTCTAAGGTTGTGGATGTGCTGTTGCCACTAGGGATAAAACATCCATGCTTTGTCTAAGGATATTTGTGTTGATTACATTACGAACCATACTTAATGCAATTGTCTGTTGTTTGCAACTTAATACTGGAAGGGGTTCGGATGATAACTGAAAGTGGACTTTTTAGGCATAGATGCATGTTGGATAGCGGTCTATGTACTTTGTCGTAATGCCCTGATTAAATCTCATAGTACTCATCATGATATATGTATGTGCATTGTTATGCCTACTTTATTTGTCAATTGCCCAACTGTAATTTGTTCACCGAACATGCTATTTATCTTATGGGAGAGACACCACTAGTGAACTGTGGACCCCGGTCCATTCCTTACATCTGAAATACAATCTACTGCAATTGTTCTTTACTGTTCTTCGCAAACAAACATCATCATCCACACTATACATCTAATCCTTTGTTTTTACAGCAAGCCGGTGAGATTGACAACCTCACTGTTACGATGGGGCAAAGTACTTTGATTGTGTTGTGCGGGTTCCACGTTGGCGCCGGAATCCCTGGTGTTGCGCCGCACTACACTCCGTCACCAACAACCTTCACGTGTTCCTTGACTCCTACTGGTTCGATAACCTTGGTTTCTTACTGAGGGAAACTTGCCATCGTATGCATCACACCTTCCTCTTGGGGTTCCCAACGGACGTGTGTTAGCGCACGCGTCAAGATCTTTTTAGCGCGTTCTGGGAGATCAAGACACGGCAAGGAGTCTCCCATATCCAATCTCTTTACTTTGTTTTTGTCTTGCTTTACTTTACTTTATTTACTGCTTTGTTTGCTCTTATATCAAAAACACAAAAAATTAGTTGCTAGTTTTACTTTATTTACTGTCTTGATCTCCATATTAAAAACACAAAAAAATTAGTTACTTGCATTTACTTTATTTACCTTTTGTTTATTTCATCATGTTTCCTCCTAAGTACACTCTAAAAGACATACCGGTGGGACGAGGGTCTATCATTGGAAGAGATAATATAGAAGATTTTTTCACTCATGTTAGTACTGAAGATTTTGAAGATAGACACTTGGTAGAACTTGCTCCTACTTATGAAATTGCTGCCGCTTCTTTAGTACACATGTTGGAAGCTAGATTTGTCAATCTCAACCCCATAATACAACATATGTTTCTTACACTCTCTGATATGGAGGAAGGACAAAAGAAAGATTTTGTCTTGGAAACCCTTCTTAAAGAATTTGGTGATGTAGCAAGGGAAGCTAGAAAAGTCTTTATTAGATATAAGATGCTTGGCCTTTATACCAATTTTGCTAATACCCTTGAAAAAATGGAAAAAGATAGATTAAAGTACACTAATAAAGTTAATTGTGAAGGGGAGATTGAGACATCAATACCTTGCAAACTCTTAGGAATGTTCGAGGCACTAGAAAATAATTATGGTTGGATTGTTCATGAAAATTTGTTTGATGAGAATAGCAAGCCTAAGAGTAATGAAAAAGGAGCCTCTGAAACTTACATAGATAAGATACAATGCATAGTTGAGAAAACTCCAAACCCCTATGTTGATGCTTCATCTCTTGACAATACTTGATTCACACTTTCTAGCTGAAAGGCGTTAAAGAAAAGCGCTTGTGGGAGACAACCCATTTTTTACTACAGACTTTTGTTTTATATTTGAGTATTGGAAGTTGTTACTACTGTAGCAACCTCTCCTTATCTTTATTTTATTGCATTGTTGTGCCAAGTAAAGTCTTTGATAGTAAAGTCAATACTAGATTTGGATTACTGCGCAGAAACAGATTTCTTGCTGTCACGAATTTGAGTAGAATTCTCTGTAGGTAACTCAGAAAAATCTTCCAATTTACGTGCGTGATCCTCAGATATGTACGCAACTTTCATTCAATTTGAGATTTTTCATCTGAGCAAGTTAAGTGCCCCAGAAAAATTCGTCTTTACAGACTGTTATGTTTTGATAGATTCTGCCTTTTATTTCGCATTGCCTGTTTTGCTATGTTTGATGGATTTCTTTGTTCCATTGACTTTCAGTAGCTTTGTGCAATGTCCAGAAGTATTAAGAATGATTATGTCACCTCTGAATATATGAATTTTCAATTATGAACTAACCCTCTAATGAGTTTGTTTCGAGTTTGGTGTGGAGGAAGTTTTCAAGGGTCAAGAGAGGAGGATGATACAATATGATCAAGAAGAGTGAAAAGTCTAAGCTTGGGGATGCCCCGTGGTTCATCCCTGCATATTTTAAGAAGACTCAAGCATCTAAGCTTGGGGATGCCCAAGGCATCCCTTCTTCATCGACAACTTATCAGGTCACCTCTAGTGAAACTATATTTTTATTCATCACATCTTATGTGCTTTACATGGAGCGTGTTTGCTTTTATTTTTGTTTTTGTTTGAATAAAATCGGATCCTAGCATTCTTTGTTTGGGAGAGAGACACGCAGTATGAACACATATGTTCTTAGCTTTATTCTTAATGTTCATTGCGAAGGTTGAACTACTTCGTTCATTGATATATGGTTGGAAACGGAAAATGCTGCATGTGGTAATTGGTATAATGTCTTGAATAATTTGATACTTGGCAATTGTTGTGCTCATATAGATCATGTTTAAGCTCTTGCATCATGTACTTTGCACCTATTAATGAAGAACTACATAGAGCTTGTTAAAATTTGGTTTGCATGATTGGTCTCTAGAGTCTAGATATTTTCTGGTTAAGGTGTTTGAACAACAAGAAGACGATGTAAAGTCTTATAATGCTTACAATATGTTCATATGTGAGTCTTGATGCACCATTTTATACTTGAGTTTGCTTCAAACAACCTTGCTAGCCTAGCCTTGTATTGAGAGGGAATTCTTCTCGTGCACTGTGCCCAACTGTAATAGATGTATGGGAGAGCCTAGCCTTGTATTGAGAGGGAATTCTTCTCCTGCACTAGGCTAACAACCTTGCTAGCCTAGTGGACTTTTTAGGCATAGATGCATGCTGGATAGCGGTCTATGTACTTTGTCGTAATGCCCTGATTAAATCTCATAGTACTCATCATGATATATGTATGTGCATTGTTATGCCTTCTTTATTTGTCAATTGCCCAACTGTAATTTGTTCACCCAACATGCTATTTATCTTATGGGAGAGACACCACTAGTGAACTGTGGACCCCGATCCATTCTTTACATCTGAAATACAATCTACTGCAATTGTTCTTTACTGTTCTTCGCAAACAAACATCATCATCCACACTATACATCTAATCCTTTGTTTGCAGAAAGCCGGTGAGATTGACAACCTCACTGTTACGTGGGGGCAAAGTACTTTGATTGTATTGTGCAGGTTCCACGTTGGCGCTGGAATCCATGGTGTTGCGCCGCACTACACTCCATCACCAACAACCTTCACGTGTTCCTTGACTCCTACTGGTTCGATAAACTTGGTTTCTTACTGAGGGAAAACTTGCTACTGTATGCATCACACCTTCCTCTTGGGGTTCCCAACGGATGTGTGTTAACTGCACGCATCAGTATGGAGACGAAGTTTGTTCGGAGTCTCGGATGTGATCCAGGATGTCACGAGGAGGTCCGGAATAGTCCGGAGAATAAGATTCATATGGAATTTGATTTCTGGGTTTCGGAAAAGTTCGGGATTTTTCCGGTGGTTGACTGGAAGGTTCTAGAAGGTTCCGGAGGGTTCCACCATGGGGCCCACGACCTAGGAGGGCTAGCATGGGCCGAGGGGATGCTCCCTGGCCTAATGGGCCAGGGCACATGCCCCAAGGCCCAGGCCGGCCAAACCCCTAGGGTTTCCCTAGGGGATCAACTTGGGGGAGGGAAATCCCACTCCCTTTGGCCGCCGCCCCCACCCTAGATGGGATGGGGGCCACCCCACCGACCTGGCCTCCTATATAAAGAGGGGAGGGGGTGGCCGGCCACCCTACCCCTTGATTGCCCCCTCTTCTGGCCGCCTCTCCCTCCACCTACTGCTCCGGCTTAGGCGAAGCCCTGCAGTTTTCTTCCTCCACCTCCACCACCACGCCGTCGTGCTGCTGGAATTTGGAGGAGATCTACCACACCTCTGCTGCCCGCTGGAATGGGAGAGGAAGGAGCTTCATCGACACCGTACGCGCGACCGAGTACGGAAGTGCTGCCGGATTGCTGTACCGGAACGATCGTCTACACCAACAACGAGATTAATCTCGTAGGCTTTGGAATCTTCGAGGGTTAGTATCATCTCCATCTCGTTGCTTCGATCTTGTAGATTAGATCTTGGTTGTTCCATAGATTAGATCTATTGGTTTTATTCGTCTCGCGGTAGAATTTTTTTTGTTTTCTATGCAACGAACCCCATCAAGATGCACAACCTTCTGAAATAGAAGTGGGGTATCATTCACGAGGTACACAATGAAATCATGACCAAAGGACTTTGCAATACTCTGTCTCTTGCTCCTTTCGGGAGCTTCATTGATGTTCTCCATAGGATTATCATAGTGTTCTATTGCAATGGTAGGTTCAAGAATTGTAACTAACTCCTAACTTGATGAACTAGGCATCTCCTGATTTGATGAGCTAGGCATGTCTTTCATGGGAAAGATGTCCCCAAAGAAAGTCACATCATTCGACTCCATAATTGTACCAAAATGCATATCGGATATCTCAGATTTCACTATCAAAAATCTATAGCCAATGCTATGAAACGCATATCTCAGGAAAACACAATCCACAGTTTTTGGTCGAAGCTTGCGCTTTTTGGGTATTGACACATTCACTTTCGCCAAGCAACCCCAAGTACGTAAGTAGAAGAGTTTAAGCCTTTTCATTTCCCATTCCTCAAATGGAGTAATGGTTTTGTTCTTTGTGGGAACACAATTTAGGACATGACACCCGATCATTATCGTCTCCCACCATACCTTGGGTGGATCTGATGTGTCTAACATGGCGTTAACCAAATCAGTTAGAGTACGGTTCTTTCTTTCGGCCACCCCATTAGACTGAGGTGAGTAGGGAGGCGTCCTCTCATGGATAATACCATGCTCCGCACAAAAAGAATAAAATCATTGGAAAATACTCTCCACCACGATCAGACCTAAACCGTTTAATCTTTCAATCAAATTGGTTTCTGCTTCAGCTTTATAGATTTTGAAGTGATTAAAAGCTACATCTTTAGATTTCGGAAGGTACACATAACAATATCGAGTGGATTCATCAATTAACGTCATGAAGTATCTTTTTCCACCTTTTGTCAACTCGTCATTCGTGTCACAAAGATTTAAATGTATGAGTTCCAGTTGTGACAAATCTCTTACCTCAACAGTCTTGTGAGACTTGCGAGGTTGCTTAGCTTGCACACACACTTGATACTTGGAACTCTTGACAATAGTAAATTTTGGAATTAAATTCATATTGGCTAGCTGTGTCATGCACTCAAAATTAATATGACAAAGTCGTGAATGCCAAATATTGAACTCACTATCATTGCAAACATGATTAATAATTTGAGTATGATAAGGGGTTGCCCGATCTTCTCAGTAAGCACGGTGGTAGTGATGAACACACGATGAACACATCGGAGATAACATGATGAGGTGTAGATAACTTGTATGACGCCGACGAAGTCTCTCGATTGATTCATGTCGCCAATGCAACAACTCTCAACCCTAGAAGATATTCGCAACTCCAGGCACTTGCACACGTAGCCGCCGACCACAAAGCAGTAAATTGCAACCTTCTAATTCCCAATGGAACAACATATCACACAAAACTTTCGGTAGCAAAACACCAGATCGATGCGAATTGGTGTATAGATTCAATAGAGTTGCAAAGCAATCAACTATGAACTAGGGTTTATCTTAAACGTGGTCTAAAGCTATTATGGGAGCGTCCTGGGCACTTATATAGGGGTTAAGGACGACCAGAAGTCGAGAAAATACAATAATAACCGACCCAGATCGGGATCTAGTCGAGACTGACTCGAACACGACCGGCCAGGGGGCCGGTCGATCGGGCCAAGGACCGGCCAGTCCGATTTGGACCGGGCCAGGGACCGGGCTGTGACCGGGCCAAGGGCGGGGCTCTCAGTATACCCCCCCCCCCCGGATGGCACCAGTCCAGGAGCCGGTGGGCGCCGGGCTGATCCGGCGTAGGTGCCAGTTCGGCCGGGCGTGGGACCGGGCTGGTCGGCGTGGCGGCCGGTCGCGCCGGGCATAGTGCCGGCCTGGACTTTGTCTTCCTCCTTTGGACATGCCTCCCTCGCACGTCCATGAGGTGTCTTCATGTCCAGCTGTTCTCCTCCTCCTCGTGCGATGCCTCCTTTATCCTCGTACCTGATCATACACAAGTCAACGGATTTAGGTAGTATAAAATTCTCATCAATCAAAGTATCGTTTAAGAACAAGTTGACCTATTATTTTAGTAGCTTCGCACGAGCTCTTGTCATAGGTCCAATTCTGACTTCATTGGACTTGAGCTTGACAACAACATTTTCTTCATCTTGCAATGATGGAGGTAGTGGTTCGGTAGGGATGTCCTCATCAGAGTACATAAGTTTGATAAAGATAAGCGGGACAAGCCTCCGCACTCATAACCTTTTCCAACAAATTGCTCGTACTTAGAAATTACAACTTTATTGGACTCAAAAACAAACTTAAAACCATCTCGACATAAAAGCGATCCGCTGACGAGATTCTTCACATTCTTCACCTAGATGGTCTTCCCCGGAGTAAACTTCAAATTTATCGTACCAACACCATGAACAGAAGCAGGTGAGCCGTTTCTGTTGTGGGTATACTTCATGGGTGTACCATGGACAGTGCCTAGATCCGGCAAGCCCGGATGGCCCACAGACGGTGATGGTGGCGTCTGACCCATCAGGCGGCCCAGTTGCTGTAGATCAAGATGGATGAAGTCCAGCCCAGGAACAAGGAGCTGGATCCACCGACCAACTCTGGAAGTCCGATCTGGCCTGGCCCATCAAGGGTAGCCGGATCCGGTACGACTTATAAGGGAAGGCGGATCATTGACGTACACGGCAAGATAGCATACCGTAGTTAGGCAACTTGTATTCCGGCTAGGACTCTCCGTGTAACCCTAGATCCGGGCGCCTTTATAAGCCGAATCTCGGGAGCCCTAGAGGCACAACCACAACTCATTGTAACAACGCGAAAGCCCCCAGATAATTCCAGACAAGCAGCAGTAGGCCCTGTGATCGAGCAGGTGTTCCGAAGCTGGGTAAATCTCGTACCACCGTCCCGAGGACTCTCCGCCCAATGTCCCCTACTTCTTCTTCTGTGGTGACCCAGCGTACCACTGCATGGTGTAGTACACAAGTCGTTGACATAACACAAGTGAAACACCATTCCACTCATATTACATCCCTCAGAGTGGTACAACAGAAACATATGCGAGTCCAAGGTATGTCTATAGAAGGATACATAATCTGTTTACGGAAGATCAACACAGCCTCTTATTTTACAGTGAGGTAAAAACTTCAAATAAAGCTCCAGAAGAACGACTCGTAGTCTAACTTATTGCTAACTTAAACTTTAGAGCTACTAGGCTTGCTATAGAAATCTAGCTACTTAGGTGCTAGGATTAGGGAAAGGCCCCCTTCTATTACTAGTCTAAGTTTCCACTCTAGTTGCTGCAGCAGTTGATGTCATTGACTTCTTTGCTTGGATTCTTCATCTTGTTGCAGTTGACTCCTTTGTCTTCGAGTTCCATGGTAGTTTATCCTCCGGTGCCTCCATAGCTAAGCAGGGGATTTAAGAGTGGGATGAGTACGAGCGTACTCAGCAAGTTCATATTAGAAAATAGGTGTATCATGCACTAGCTACAGCCATAGACCAGAAAGTCATAGGCGAATGCAAGTTTTCATAAACATTTCTTCAAAAGGTTTATTTTATTCGAAAACTATGCCGTCGGTCTTCACAGGTTGAATAGAACTTCGTGGAGTTCCTTTCCTGCCGCGTTCGTAGTTCCCTTCCTGGAACAGGGAGTGACATCCACAATTTGGATACCCTCTGCAGAGGTGCGTTACTTTTCCCATAAGAGAACTTAACCTTGTTGCCAACCGAGTAGCTGGCTCGTCCACACTTCCTTGGTGTGAGGTCAGGTATAAGATCCAAGCCAATCACTGCCTTCTCCGCGACCTCGCAGACCCACCCTTTTGTAAGTCTGTCCTCCCTTTATCTATGGGTAGACCGACCCAGGCACTTGTTCTCCCCTATACCATTGAGGTAGACCGTTCCGAACAATTCATGTGCCCTGTCCTATACACCATAGATAGACCGATCCGGACAACCCTTACAATCCTTCATAGACCAATAATAAGTCTGCCCTCCCCTGTATCTAATGGTAGACCTTGACGGACCACATGTCCCCACCTTTACCAAAGATAGACCGATCCAGGCAACCCTTATCACTGTTCCGTTGGCATGCGAGAGGGAAAAGATACAGCTGACTTCCCCAGAGCCATTATAGATCTTATGGTTAACGCGATATGTACGGCGCTAGAATCACTAGATGGCATTGGTAATTAATCCTAGATGAATAGTACCCGTCCAATGGAACCTCCACCAATCAACACATACCATGGTTCTGTTGGAGATATGCCCAAGAGGCAATAATAAAATGGTTATTATAATATATCTTTGTGTTTATGATAATGTTTACATACCATGCTATAATTGTATTAACCGAAACATTGATACATGTGTGTTATGTGAACAATAAGGAGTCCCTAGTAAGCCTCTTGGATAACTAGCTTGTTGATTAATAGATGATCATAGTTTCATGATCATGAACATTGGATGTTATTAATAACAAGGTTATGTCATTATGTGAATGATGTAATGGACACATCCAATTAAGCGTAGCATAAGATCACGTCATTAAGTTATTTGGTATAAGCTTTCGATACATAGTTACCTAGTCCTTATGACCATGAGATCATGTAAATCACTTATGCTGGAAAGGTACTTTGATTACATCAAACGCCACCGCGTAAATGGGTGGTTATAAAGATGGGATTAAGTATCCGAAAGTATGAGTTGAGGCATATGGATCAACAGTGGGATTTGTCCATCCCGATGACGGATAGATATACCTGGGCCCTCTCGGTGGAATGTCGTCTAATGTCTTGCAAGCATATGAATAAGTTCATAAGAGACCACATACCACGGTACGAGTAAAGAGTACTTGTCAGAGACGAGGTTGAACAAGGTATAGAGTGATACCGATGATCAAACCTCGGACAAGTAAAATATCGCGTGACAAAGGGAATTTGTATCGTATGTGAATGGTTCATTCGATCACTAAGTCATCGTTGAATACGTGGGAGCCATTATGGATCTCCAGATCCCGCTATTGGTTATTGGTCGGAGAGAGATCTCAACCATGTCTACATAGTTCGCGAACCGTAGGGTGACACACTTAAGGTTTGATGATTGTAATAGTAGAACTTGAATATGGAATGGAGTTCGAAGTATTGTTCAAAGTCTCGGATGGGATCCCGGACATCACGAGGAGTTCCGGATGGTCCGGAGAATAAGATTCATATATAGGAAGTCATATTCCAAGTTTGGAAATGATCCGGTGTATTTATGGAAGGTTCTAGAAGGTTCTAGAAAAATCCGGAAGAAATCACTAAGGAAGGAGGAGTCCCGGAGGGACTCCACCTCCCCATGGCCGGCCAACCCTAGAGGGGGGATTCCAAGGTGGACTCACCAAGGGGCCGGCCACCCCTCATGGAAGGGTGGGAATCCCACTTGGGTGGGAGTCCCACCTTGGGTAGGTTTCCCTACTACATGGAAGGTTTTGGGTTCGGGTCTTATTCGAAGACTTGTAGTCCAACACTTGGGGTTCCACCTATATAATGAGGGGCATAGGGGAGGGGGCCGGCCACCACAAGCCAACAAGCTGGCCGCACCCCTTGGCCGGCCCCCTCTCCCCCAAACCCTAGCCGCCTCTCCTCCACCTCTCCCACGCACGAAGCTCCGCCGGAGTTCTTCGCCACCGCCACCACGCCGTCGTGCTGCCGGGTCAAGGAGGAGCTACTACTTCCGCTGCCCACTAGAACGGGGAGAAGGACGTCGTCTTCATCAACACCGAACGTGTGACCGAGTACGGAGGTGCTGCCCGATCGTGGCACCGTGATCAAGATCTTACGCGCTTTGCAAGCGGCATGTGATCGTCTACCGCAGCAACAAGAGCCTCATCTTGTAGGCTTTGGAAATCTTCAAGGGTGAGTCTCAATCATCTCCTCGTTGCTCCGTCTTCTAGATTGCATCTTGGCTTGGATTGCGTTCTCGCGGTAGGAAATTTTTGTTTTCTATGCAACGAATCCCTACGGTGGTATCAGCCGTGTCTATGCATAGATGGTTGCACGAGTAGAACACAATTGTTTTGTGGGCGTTGATGCTTATGTTGCCTTTAGTTTGAGTACTTTGCATCTTTGTGGCATAGTGGGATGAAGCGGCTCGGGCTAACTTTACATGACCGCGTTCATGAGATTTGCTCCACGCTCGACATGCAACTTGTATTGCATAAGTGGCTTTGCGGGTGTCTGTCTCTCCTACTATAGTGAAGATTCAATTTACTCTTCTATTGTCAACATTAGTATCACCGTTGTGGTTCATGTTCGTAGGTAGATTAGATCTTACTCGAAAACCCTAAACCACGTAAAATATGCAAACCAATTAGAGGTGTCTAACTTGTTTTTGCAGGTTTGGTGATGTGATATGGCCATGATGTGATGATGAATATGTATGAGATGATCATTATTGTATTGTGGCAACCGGCAGGAGCCTTATGGTTGTCTTTATATTTCATGTTGAGTATTATTTCAAAGTAGTTGTATGTTGCCTGCCAAAACCCACCGGCGGGCAGCGGCGAGCAACACAAAGTGCCGGGAGGCTGCCAAGACTGCTGGTGGGCCCTGGTCCCTCGACGTCGTCCCGCAATGCTCTGGCACACGTCGACAGTCGTGGCGTGCCACCTGACCTATACCTGGTTAGGGAGGTGTTGGATTGCTTCGATTAGCTTCCTGCATGGTAGACACGTAAACATTAAATACGAGTCCGATCGGCTCTCAGGTTGCCCGTGGATCGGCTCGAAGGCCGTGCCCCATGGTTCACGTTAGTTTTACGATGACATGGGATCCTGCTTGATCAAAACAAAGCTAAACCAATCTACGACAGTTTAGGGTTTTCACCGAGTAATGGAACATCCTACACGTAGTTGAGCCTAGCAAATACGAAAGATGATGGAAAACTACTCCTAAAAGAGGCCTAAAAACCAACGTTAAGTCAATTCCCGGAACATCCCTTCTAGGAACAGCAAACCAGACCTTACGCACTACCGGATCGTCCAACCCCAGCGTAAGGCCTAACCAAACGGATATCAAACTAATCCTTGAAGAACAAGGAGCAACTATAACAGATTGAATCTACTAAGTAAAGAATAAGCAAGGTGCTGCCCTTACACCTAAGATAGGTGTAAGGGCAGCTAGATATCGAGGGACGGCATAGCTAAGCAAATATGCATAAGAAAAGCATCTATGCAAGCCCCAAAACACCTATGATAAGGTATGTTGCTCGCCATCAACAAGGCTTCAGCACGAGCAACACAAGATAACGAATAAACCTATACTGCCTAGATCGCAAGATGCGATCTAGGCAGCATGATGCTTACCCGGAAGAAACCCTCAAGACAAGGGGTGGCGATGCGCCTAGATTGTGTTTGTTGTGAACGTGATTGTCCTCCTTTCTCAATAACCCTAGATACATATTTATAGTCACCTTAGACTTTCTATCTTTGGGAATACGCCTAACCATGTACGGGCTAAACTCTATCTTTTAATTCTAAACTACCATAATATACAGATACACGGGCAATTTAGCCCAAATTCTCGTACAAGGCCGCTTCAGATACGCTCCACGTGCATATCCTCCAAGCCCATCTCAATTACGGCCCATGTCTTGCTCTTGGCTAAATTCTGGTGATAACACATGCCCCCCTCGTTTTGGTAATGATAATTTCAAAACCACTCTGTTTTTTCTTCGTAGGGTCACGTCGTGGCAGAGCAGAACCGTCGCAGTATCCTTTCATCATGATGCCTTGCCTTCTCAACTTCCCTGCACAATTTGACAGTTTTGGCACCATGTTCCTCGGAAACTACCACAACATTAAATCTCCACTATCCCCTTTATTTAACCACATCGAGTAGTTCGCTTCTTCATCCCCCTGCTCCGTACTAGCCACCGGCAAAAAACCCCTCTCCGCAGCCATGTCTTCCTCTTCCTCCTCCTCTACCTCATCGGATCTTTCCTCTCTATCCTCTTCTTCTCGCGAGCCGACGCCAGAGTGGGGCTCGTTGGCGGCGCACGACATCCTCGCCCCAACGACGTGGGACAAGGAGGATCACGATTCCTCCGTCTGGTCCGAGGACGACAAGTCCTTGACCGGTGGAGAAGCCGACCTCCAATTCCTCGTCGATGGGGAAGAGGAGGCGGAGAGCGAGGACGACCGCTTCTCCTCGGACGACTTCACCTCCTCTGACGAGGAGGAGGAAGAAGATGAGGACACCTCCTTTCTCTCCCGACCAGCCGTGAAAGCGCTCGCGCCGGGTCGGACGGACGATGACGGCAAGCAACGACGAGGAGGAGGACGGGCCCCTGCCGAAGGCTACGGCGAAGCGATGAGGAGCTCGCCGGCAGCAGCGCCGACAGCGGCCACGACGGCAGCGACGAGGGCAGCAACGGCCCTTAGGCTAGGACTAGTAGCATAGGATAGCAATCGGCTCTTTTGTTCTTCCTCTTCTAAGCAATCGGCTCTTCTCTGTAAAAATCCTCTTTATTAATGAAGAAAATGCTTCTATGTCGATTTTGCCTTCATACCAATTTTGCCGATTGTCAAAGCAAGTCAACGCGCAAAGAGCCGATGGCAGTGCGTCGGCCTTCACCATAAAACGTGAGTGAGGCCAAATCAGTTGCCTATTTCAAACGGCAACCTGCAACCCCTGCCTGAAGAGTCTCAGATCCCCAAATTGCCGTCCGAACATATCCAATTTCCAGCCACGTAAATCTCAGATCTCAATCGCGCAGATTCAATTCCGCAGCGAACCCAATGGCGGAATCATCCAACGCCAACGCTACGGTTTCTGGCCTGAAGGTAATTCTCAACCGCTCCCCACTATCCGAGCATAGCGTTAGAATCAACAGCAAACACCTAAATTAATGTCTCATTCCGTCATTAATTTTTAGGTCTCAGACATTCTGCTGCCGCATCCTTCTCTTCCAAATTCTCTCTGCCTTGGCCCTCGTTCTAATGAAAGTCCGCCATTTGATTTCATGCGAGGCCAATAGAATTCCCTTCGTGAACCAGAATTTAGATCTAACTTCTTGGGCCGACTTACGAGCCTGGCCTAATCCTCCTGAGGATTGGGTTTCATGGTACAAGAGAGTATCCAAAAACCAAGCCACCTGGGAAACCACGGGAATAGCCGATGCTTTAGCTTTATCACTGTCTCCACTTGAGAAACATGAAAACCTCTGAAAACCATCGGCTACTTTTGGTCTGATGCTTTGAATTGCTTCATGTTTGGCCATGGCCCCATGACACCAACCCTACTAGACGTAGCCATGATCACTGGTCTAGACATTGCATCTCCAAGCCCCTCTGCTTTTATGCTGCCAAAGGTCCCTTTCACACTCTCTTCCAAAACAGAGTGCACAAACTGGGGTGCCTATCTTCGACGCCACATGAAAAGCAAAGGCCCTGTGACAGAGAAAGAACACACGGCCTTCCTGAATTTCTGGCTGGAGCACTTCATATTCTGTGGCCCTTCACTTGCTCCCACCAAGAATTACCTTTCCCTGGCCTATGAACTTGCCAAAGGCACACAACTGGGCATTGGCAAACTGTTCCTTGGAGAGGTCTATCGATACCTCCAACTAATGTCTGTCAAATTGTTTTCTCAAAAGACAGTCAAAATAGGAGGTCCCTGGTGGTTTATTCAGTTATGGGCTCAGTTATACTTCCAGAACCACTTCCCACACGCCACTCGCACCTTTCAGATGCCAATGGGAAGCAAATCCGATGCACTAGCTACGACCAAGCTACTACGTCTTCCAGGTAGTAAATTGACTCCCAAGGAAGCATCAAAATGGTTCAAATTTTCTTAGAGGCTGGATAATCCTCTCTTCTTTCCTTACACGAAATCGAGCACTTTGAGAATCCGGTCTCTTCAGGCTAGACAGCTTTGCCGATGACACCAGCCACCCGGCAATTGTATTCTACCATGATCCGTCTGCTTCCTTCCAGTGGGCATGAGCACCTCAAACAGGATCATCAAACCTGGTTATGAGTCTTATCAGCCGGTCGTAGCAGCCCGGCAGTTTGGTCTTGGGCAGGTGTCTCCTCATTTCTTCCTCCACCACTTAACAGAGAGCAGAGCTGATCTGCCCGATGTCCTCACGAGTCAGAGGGGTTACTCTTTCTTTGATGCTCTAGCCATCCCAATCCCTCACAACCTCTCTTTTACCTCATCAACCGAGGGTTTTGAGACCTGGTGGTCGACGTGGAAGACTCATGCCTTCAGGAGAGCTCTAGGACCACTGCTAAAACAACTTGATGCTGAATATGACGTCCCTGCAGAACAGGTACCACTACTCACGAATTATCTCGAAGTGTCTTGCACTGATTTCCTTCCTTTCATAATCCTGTTCTGACTTCCTGCAGCAACAAGACGGTCCAGAACCTGTCCATGATGACGGCTCCCCTTTCAAATTCCTCCCACCAGCTCCGGTGGTCCTCTTCTGCAAAAACTCACCACCCTTGAAAAAGGTCGTGATGCATAGCCAGCCGATTCCCACCAAATCGGCTTCAAAACAGAAGGATCATCTAGGCCGGTGCCCCCGAGCCTCAACTAAGGCGAGAACAGCGGTGAGGAAAGTAAGCCAGGAAGACCTTGAAGTGCCAAAACCCTACCCCAGCCCAAGAAAGTTTGCACGTAAGCTGATCCCTGCCTTGGTTGGCTCAATTTATCTCTCTATGCTTATGCATCACGCTTTGTATTTCTTTTGCAGACCTCTACTGAAGAACTCTCCAGCTAGGGGACACAGTCCAGTCAAGGGGACTCAAGCTCGGGCAACTCTGGGAAAACCACCACGCAGAGCCAGCCAGACTCGCCACCGTCGACTTCCAAGAAAAGGTCAGCTCCTGAACCTACCGCTTCCCCAGTTCCCATCAAAGCAGGACGGGGTGGCCTACGCACAAAGAGCCGATGCATCAAGAGAGCTCGCAAGGAACCGCAAACTTCTTCATCAAACCAGGAGATCTTGGATGTAATTACTCTCCATACTCTCCTCGGCTCATATTTCATGCTAACCTGTTGCTGTTCTTATCAGCTAACCTCTTCCTCTGCAGACTGATGACACCTCCAGTGGGGAAGTAGAGGAAGTATTGATGCCATCCGCCACCCTGGACCTAGCACCTCCTGATAGTGTGGCTGACAAGGCTGCCACCTTGGCCAAGCCCATAGCAGAAGCACAAGAGCCGATCACCTCTTCATCGGCCGTTCCTCTGGTCTTAGGAGAGGTACACTCCTTTTCCTTAGCTCTGCCTTTCTCTCTTCGCTGTGTACTGACGTTATTGTTGCTTGCCAGGGCTATGACCTTTCAAACCTGCTAACATTCGACCCTGAATCCATCGAGCCAGCTACGTCTAAAGCCAGTGCAGAATCAGGGCCCAGCGCTATACGTGATCAACTCCGGCATCTCAAAGCCCTGCTCTCCTCCCCGATTGAGACATTGGTTGAAGACCCCGGAGAAGTGAAGAGCATTCTTGAAGACATCCAGCCTCATCTCCCGGTGACGTTGCAGGAGAAACTCTGGCCGGTTGTGACTCTGTCTGCCTACAGGTCAAGGGTGAAATTGGCTCGTCAGAGAATCAGCCTACACCACTCCCAGCTTCCATTGAAAGCCGATATTGCAGACAAATGTCAGCGGCTTAATGAGAAAAGGCAGCTTTGGACGCAAAAACACCTCTGTCAGCACTGCTGAACTTGAGACCTTGCGAAAGGAGTTAGAGGACCTTGAAAAGAGGGTCCGGGCAACAAAACAGCTCATCCAAGATAAGGAAGCTCTTATTGCCCACTCCCACGAGGAAGCAGAGGGCCTCAAAGCCGAACTGAAGACTGATCTGGCTGAAATACGTGCCCTGAACCAACAACTGGTGGCAGGCCAAGACGAAGATGATGAGGCCAAAATCGCCGAGGTGGATCACGTTCATGCTAACGCCCTTCATGCCCTTGAGGCATACCTTCAGTAGAGCTTCTCCATGTAACCTGATAACTGCTCAATCGAGCTGCTTGTAACAGTTTGTTCCTCTTGAGTCGATGGCTGCGCATCGGCTGTACTTAAATATTTTATTATATTTTTTTTATTTTTACGGCCGATTGATTTACGCATTGGCCCCCATCTTTCAATGTCCATCATCCCACATACTTAAGCTGCTGGCCATTGACAGCCACCGGGCACACACTTTGTAGCCTCGTACTTTCTCCGTTTAAGTGCCCCCGAGCCGATTTTTTCAAGTAATTGAAGATATCGGCTTTTCAGTCATCCTACTATGACTACGCGACATGCTTGAAGTAAGCTTCCTTTTTTTATTTTTGGGGCCGATCGTGAGATCGACGCTGCCGTGCGTCTCATGACTTGGATCTTGCTACTACTGTCGGGCGGTGGATAAGACCAGCCTCACCCGTTTTTTTGAAGCTTCGATGCGCTCACGGCCGTCAAACTGATTCCGAGAGAGCGGCTCTTGGTCGTCGCATCCCAAATATTCATGCCATCTAGTGAGATCTCGATCGAGTCATCTGTGGGCGACCTCTACTTCATCTCCATCCATTGTATGATGCATTGGTGCATTGTGGATGGAATGCAACGGTTAGCAGTGAATCCAATCCCTTCCTAGCGGGACATCGTAAGTGCTCTTGTCATCGACGATGAAGAACGACGTAAGGATTGTTTTTCGGCCCATCTAAATCTACGTTCAGAACACCTTGTGCTTCTGACGCTTGGCCGTTGAAATCGCTTAATGTGACGTTGGTCTTGATCAGATCTTCGTTAGAGCGTCCCAAACGTCGCAGCATGTAGTATGGCATTATGTTGACTGCTGCTCTCGTGTCAACCAACATCTTGCTGACAGGCTGCCCATTGATGTAACCTTTCATGTATAGAGCTTTCAAATGCCTGTAGCTCCTCTCTCGTGGCTTCTCAAAGATGATCGGCCGTGGACCAATCAAAGCGTACTCGACACTTTCTCGTCCTTTGGAGCACAAAACTCGACGGGAGTATGAACACCATGTTTGTATCAGCCGATGCCTCGCATCGGCTTTGCTTGGGCGCCACACTTTCTTTGTAGGCGTCCGTCTTCAACGTTTGCTGAATTTTTGCGGTAGATCGGCGTTGCTTTTCTCCAATGTGCAGTCCGCGCCTCGGCTTCTTCCAAGTTTCGTAGCCGCTGCACCCTACGTTTCTGAGAATGGCTGAGTCCATCCGGGCACCACCTTGGCCGGTGGTATCTATCTTCTTCTTCATCTTCTGATTCCTCGAAATCTTCATCTCGAGATGACTCAGCTCGTCTGTTCTGAGGTGGGAGGAGCCCTAGACGCTTGAACACTGAAACTTCATTTGTTCCCTTCCTCTACTGTCTACATTCTGGGTAGTTGTTAATCGTAGGCAATCGGCTCATTCCTGAGTCCCAGCAGTGCTTAAAAAACGGACAATCCCAATGTCTGTCCACGTCTTCCTGCTCTCTTGACCTCCCCTTGGTGTGACGCTCATATCTTTTGTCGTCACTATCATATTGACGATACTTCTTTATGCATCGGGCCAACGATATCTCTCATCATCCATGTCATATCGCCGACGTCGGTCATACCGATGCTCATATTTGTTAAGGAGATGCGCGGAGAGTGGTCGTTGATACCGCACGCTTCTCACTTCTTCCTCGGTCAGGTACCGTCTGTCGTCATATTGGGGCCGGTCGCGTGGATCGGCCTCCATTTTATCTTTGCCACGGGAGTGACTGCTTTCTCCTTTATCTTTGCCATGGCGGTCTACAGCCTGCCATGTTGATATCGAACGAGAACCCGGTTGATGCTTCGTGGCATGGTTGAGTTCCACCGGGTTGACCCAGCGAGGGGAGCATTTGTGTCACTGATGTGACCGAAGATTAATCGGCCTTGTTCTATCGCCATTCGAATCTATCCACGCAATACTTTGCAGTTGTTGGTGGCGTGGGTGAACGTGTGATACCATTTGCAGTATGGTCTCCCGTTCAACTCTTGCGCCGTAGGGGTTTTATGGCCTTCGGGTAACTTCAGCTGTTTTTCCTTCAGCAGCAAATCAAAAATCTGCTTAGTTTTGCTTATATCAAAGTCAAACCCTTTTGCAGGCCCTGGTTGCTTCACCCATTTGCAGGACACGGGCACTGCCACCCGAGTCCATTCAGCTACGGTGACTTCCTGATCTTCTGCAGAGTCTTCAACTTCTTCTGCCTTGACCAGGCCTATCGGGCGCTTGAACTTGTCTTGGTACAATTCTGGATGGCGCTGCTCATACGATGTCATTTCCTGGACCACCATATGAATTGTACTCCACTTGGAAAGTCAGATCCTTGGTAGCTGGAGCCTGCCCTCAGCTCGTTTGCTTCTTTCTGGATAAACGAACCGAATAACATCGGTTCTTGAGCAGTCTGAAACGCTGAATGTATTCGGACACCATTTTCTCCCACCTTTCGCACCTTCGTCGGATCGGCAATGCCACCGGTAGCTTCCCGAGTGATATTGTATGTGAAACTGCTCTTCCAATTGCTTCCATGTCGAACTGAATACGTGGCAGCGAGGTGTACCACCCAAAGGCTGGACCGTGAGAGATTGCGCAAAGAACCTTACACGCAGCTGGTCGATCTTTGAAACCATGCCCAACTGTGCCAAATATCGGCTCACGTGCTCAATTGAGCTAGACCCTTGATCCACTGAATTTTGTGAAGTCGGGAGCCGATACTTGGGCGGCAGCGGGATCAGGTCATACTCGTTGGGATACGGCTTGGAATAGCCGATTGTTTTCTTCTTTGGCAGGATACCTAACTGGTCTCTCAAGATTGCACTGATCTGATCCACGGTATGAGCTGCAGGGGTTGAGCCTTCATGACTCGTTCCGGTGGCATATTTAGCTAGCCACGCCTGTTTCTCAGCATCTGCTCCGAACTCCTCCTGCTCCAGGAATCCCTCCTGCGTAATCTGGTTCGTGTGCGCCCGTTGTTGCGTGGCACGTATGTGCACACGTATCCATGTGGGATCTCCTTGGCGGCTCATACAGGAATTGGTAATCGCCAGGATCACCTCCAACCTTGTAGACAACGTATGCCGGTGAACCTTGTTGCTGTGGAGCTGCAAACGTGAATGGCAGTTGCGACTTGGTGTGGAGCGGTATTTCCCCCTGGTGAGTTCCCAGGGCAGGTCCTGACGGAGAATACTGATGCTTCATAATCTCCTGAACCACGCGAAGCGCAACACGCTCGAAGGCGTTCAATGACGATGTAGAGAATGAGCCACCATATAGTTAACTTCGCGCGGGCTCTGGTGCGTTCCTCCGAAGGGAGAGACAGATCTAGTCCCTCGAGCACGCCTTCGGGTGTGAATCCTTTGAACCTAATGCCATGTGAGCGGTTTTTCTCGAGCCGATGAGATCGGCTTCCAAGACGGCCTTGAGCTCATCATACTTCTTCTTGTGCTCTTCAGCAGATCTTCGTACTTGGCTGGTTTGTCCGACATCGCAGGTAGATGTTGGCGTGGTTGTTGAGTGTCCCACCGGGCGTGCGAGAAGTTGCTGCCAAAACCCACCCGGCGGGCAGGCGGCGAGCAACACGAAGAGCCGGGAGGCTGCCAAGGATTGTGGTGGGCCCTAGTCCCTCGACGTCGTCCCGTGCTCGCACACGTCCTGACGGTCGTAAGGGCTTGCCACCTGACCTATACCTGGTCAGGGAGGTGTTGGATTGCTTCGATTAGCTTTGCATGGTAGACACGTAAACATTAAATACGAGCCGATCGGCTCTCAGGTTGCCTTGTGGATCGCTCGAAGAGCCGATGCCCCATGGTTCACGTTGGATTTACGATGACATGGGGATCTGCTTGATCAAAACAAAGCTAAACCAATCTACGACAGTTTAGGGTTTTCACCGTGGCAGGAACATCCTACGCGTAGTTGAGCCTAGCAGATACGAAAGATGATGGAAAACTACTCCTAAAAGAGGCCTAAAAACCAACGTTAAGTCAATTCCCGAACATCCCTTCTGGAACAGCAAACCACACCTTACGCACTACCGGATCGTCCAACCCCAGCGTAAGGCCTAACCAAATGGATATCAAACTAATCCTTGAAGAACAAGGAGCAACTATAACAGATTGGATCTACTAAGTAAAGAATAAGCAAGGTGCTGCCCTTACACCTAAGATAGGTGTAAGGGCAGCTAGATATCGAGGGACGGCATAGCTAAGCAAATATGCATAAGAAAAGCATCTATGCAAGCCCCAAAACACCTACGATAGGTAGTGTTACTCGCCATCAACAGGCCGGCACGAGAGCAACACAAGATAACGAATAAACCTATTGCCTAGATCGCAAGATGCGATCTAGGCAACATGTTGCTTACCCGGAAGAAACCCTCGAAACAAGGGGTGGCGATGCGCCTAGATTGTGTTTGTTGTGAACGTGATTGTCCTCCTTTCTCAATAACCCTAGATACATATTTATAGTCTGTAGACTTTCTATCTTTGGGAATACGCCTAACCGTGTACGAGCTAAACTCTATCTTTTAATTCTAAACTACCATAATATACAGATACACGAGCAATTTAGCCCAAATTCTCGTACAAGGCCGCTTCAGATACGCTCCACGTGTATATCCTCCAAGCCCATCTCAGTTACGGCCCATGTCTTGCTCTTGGCTAAATTCTGGTGATAACATTGTAATAGTTGCTACATGCGGTGAACAACCATGAAGACGGCGCCATGGACCTTGACGCTACGCCGACGATGATGGAGATCATGCCCATTGATGATGGAGATCATGTCCGTGCTTTGGAGATGAAGATCAAAGGCGCAAAGACTAAAGGGCCATATCATATCACATATGAATTGCATGTGATGTTAATCCTTTATGCATCTTATTTTGCTTAGAAACGACGGTAGCATTATAAGATGATCCCTCACATTAATATCAAGATAATAAAGTGTTCTCCCTCGTATGCACCGTTGATATAGTTCGTCATTTCGAAGCATCTTGTGATGATCGAATGTGATAGACTCAACGTTCACATACAACGGGTGTAAGCCATGTTGCACACGGAATACTTGGGTTTGCTTGACGAGCCTAGCATGTACAACATGGCCTCGGGACAATGAAACCGAAAGGTTGAACACGAGTCATATGGATGATATGATCAACATGTTGATGTTCACCATTGAAGCTACATCTCTCGTGATGATCGGTTTTGGTGTAGTGGATGTGGATCGTGTACCACTTAACAACTATGAGGGATGTTGTATTAAGTGGGAGTTCATTAGTAATTAGATTAAAACATGAACTAATTATCATGAACATGAGTAGTATTTTGAATTAATTTTGTAGTATTGGCATCCGTTTTCTACCATGCGCTAGTCTTGTTATTGAGATAGAAATACTGTTAAAATCTGACAAGAAACTTTACGGACTGGTACCGTATTGTTAAAGAATCAAGAAATGATTAAGTCCTATTGCAAACTTTTAGTAAACCTCACATTGTTGATTCAAAGAGTTATGGTTTCAATTAGTACCTAAAGTTATCTTGTCTCCGTGAAACTTGAAGTTCAAATCTGTTTGAAAAATAAGGAGCTGAAAATTTAGTTTTCAGAAATAATCAAGGTATGAGATATATATGATATCTAAGACCTTATTGCAAGATGATAGAATATAATTTGGTGAGACTACATAAACTCATAAGTTTTATGGGAATGTACGAAGGTTGAAGACGCAAGGCGTCCCAATCCTCCAACTATTGGGGCACTAACGATATTCGCATATCCATGAAGTGATCGTCCTTAGTATGCCCGTTGCTAAGACTCGTCGTTTGAAGCATCACGTGATGATCGGGTGTGATAGATTCTACGTGTGCATACAACGGGTGCAAGCCAGATTTGCACATGCGAATACTGAGGTTAAATACGAGCCTAGCATGTACAGGACATGGTCTCGGAAAGTCATCATGAATTGATGGATAAAATTATGAGTGAAATTGTTCATCATATTACAAAGTTACTAATAGTGAAATCTGAAACACTTGTCATATGATGATCAACTTAAAAGAACCTCAAGGTTATTGGTATTTGGCCAACAAACCTAGAAGTTATTGAAGGTGAAGTGTTTTCTGAATAATGAGGAAAGCTAAAAGAGAAAATACAAAAGATATTTTGGCAGAAAGAAAAGAAAAGACTAGAAAGTCTAGCTCAGGTGTATATAAATGATATACATGTTATGGTTGTATTCCTAGTTTGGTCACACAATGAAATTCTTGGGTATTAGTACCATATTGGTTGGTATGAAGTGTCATACAAAACAACGCAATACAAGAATACAATGGCCTAAGTGATTGACAAGGAATATGATAGAAATGCACGTTTGGAACAAAAATAAAGTGTTATTATGTTCGTCATTGGCATTCTATCTAGCCCTTAGAATTTATAATAAAGAACTTAATAATTGTTATTTTGCTCTGGTCAAATAAAAACAATGAGTTGTTCAAATTATGACATTACTCCATGTACGATGGATAAGTTATTATAAATCTTAATGGTGAAACACACATACATAACTTGACGCTATAATGCCATAAACAAATGATTTGAATTCCACTTATTTGTGGAACCGCCATTTAAGGTCATGTTAGAAGGACGCATGAAGGAACTCCATGTAAATGGACTTTTGGAGTCATTTGATTTTGAATCATTTGGCGCTTGCAAATCTTTTCTAAAAGAGAATGACTGAAATACCATTCATAGGCCAAGAGTTGAATGGACAACTAACTTAGTGGAAACATATATGATGATGTATGTGGTTCACTAGGCATTGTTGTGTGTGGGAGATTCTTCTACTTCATGAAAACTTGCAACAATGAATTGAGTATATATATGAGGATATATTCGATAAGGAAGAAGTCTGAAACATTTGAATGGATTCAAATAAATTTCAGCATGAAGTGGAAATCATCGTAATAGAAACATCAAATATCTATGATTGGATCATGGTGGAAATATTTGAATTACGAGTTTTAGCGAACATCTAAGAGAGTTATGAAATTGTTCTACAACTCACGTTTCTTGGAGTATCATAGTGATGATGGAGCATCCGAGAGATGTATCCAAACCTTGTTGGATCAATGATGTGATAAAATATTGATGCCATTATATTTTTGTGGATTATGCTTTAGAGACTACCGCTTTTACACTGAATAGAGTATCATCATGATCCGTTTGAAATGACATCATACGAGTTATGGCATGGGTATGAACCCTAATAGTCTTTTCTTAAATTTTGGTATGCATAGCATAAGTAAATAAGTTTACAACCAAAATCGGATGAATGTCTTTGTTGGTTATCCCAAAGAATTAATTGGGAATTCTTTCCACTATGGAGACAAAGTCAAAAGTGTTTGTCAATGTTTTGTATTTCCGAGAAATTGTTTCTAGAAAAGTATTTGAGTGGGAGGAGAATAGAACTTGATAAGGTTTATGAAACCTGAGCATAATGATCAGAGTAGCACAGCATCGGAATTGGTTCCGGAAGCGGCCACGACGATCATGACTCTCATGACTACAAAGTGTTTTAGCCATGGAGATCGAAGTACACATTGAACCTTGTAGGTATGGTTTACTTTGTGATCAAATAAATGATTTGTGGACAAAGGATTGATTTTGAACAATGATAAACCAACTACAAACAAAGAAGTTATGATGGGCCCTGACTCCGTTAAAATGGCTATATGCCATGAAATCCAAGATAGATGAATAAGCTCGATTTGTCGAAAGATAGTTTACGACAAAGTTCAAAGAGTTGACTACGATAAGATTAGATCTTCCGTAGCAATGATTATAGTCTATGTGGATTATTCTAGTAATCGCTACATATTTCTTTTATGAGATATGCTAGTAGAATTGCAAAATACATTACTTAACAGAAGTGTGTATTAAAGGTGTATACAAGATACAACCAAGAGTTTTGCTAGTCCGTAGAATACTAAGATATACGAACTTCAATTGGGTGAAGTAAGTATCGCGGAGTTGGAATCTTCACCGGATGAAATGATCAAAGAGTTATGATTTCATCGAGAGGCGATGAAGAGGCTTGCATTTGCAAGAAATTAAGTGGGAGCTGCTGCGACATATTTGTAATACTTTATGTAGGTGACATATCGTTGATTATAAATAATGTAATTATATAATTGATTAACAAGGTTTCATTGAGAATTAAACTTCAATGAAAGGATATGAACTGAAACATATTTAGTGTCAAGATCTATGAAGATGGATTGAAACACATAAAAGTTTAAGTTAAAAAGTACATAGAATGAATATTGAAGTAGTTCAATATAAAGAAGGTGTTCTTTTCATGTGAAGGTCTTACAAGACTTGAGTGTATTTGACACTCAATGAGTAAAAACACATGAGTGATTTTTGATCACGAATAATATGTACAATATCAGATGTCCTATGCTCTAAATGGTTAGGAGCATATACCAGAATGCATGATTCATGTGATGATCATTGGATAAACAGTAAGAATATCCCTGAGTGCTTTAGAAGAACCAAGGATATATAGTTTTTGTATGAGTAATGACAAACAAATCGATGTAAGGTGTTGCACCGATATTAGTTTGGTCACATATAAAAATAAAATTTCAATCTCAAATTAGGCTAAGTGTTGTTTAAAAGGTAGCACAATGAGCTAGAATTTGTATATGCTGGATTTAGATGAGTTCTAAATGTTGTGACGGATTCTACAAACGAAGGCAGAATATGTCATTGTTTTGACAATGTCTGAGGATGTTAAGTCAAGAGGTTCTTTGAGAACTTGGTGTAGTTCTGATAGTGTCAGAACTTTGAAGCTATATTGCGTATGACAATATTAGTGACATATTTCAGACCGCGGAATTAAGGTTCCACCCGAAGACCAAACATATTTAATGCCGACTCATTTAGAAAATGAGTGATGCGTTGAGACGCAAATGAATTGCAAAATACATACGTTTCTGAGCATGTCAGATCCGTTGACTAAAACTTCTCCCGTGAGCAAAACATGATAAAGCACCGGAAGGCCAAGGTGTCATATCTTTACAAATGTAAACTAGATTATTGACTCTAGTGCAAGTGGGATACTGTTGGAGATATGCCCAAGAGGCAATAATAAAATGGTTATTATAATATATCTTTGTGTTTATGATAATGTTTACATACCATGCTATAATTGTATTAACCGAAACATTGATACATTTGTGTTATGTGAACAACAAGGAGTCCCTAGTAAGCCTCTTGGATAACTAGCTTGATTAATAGATGATCATAGTTTCATGATCATGAACATTGGATGTTATTAATAACAAGGTTATGTCATTATGTGAATGATGTAATGGACACACCCAATTAAGCGTAGCATAAGATCACGTCATTAAGTTATTTGCTATAAGCTTTCGATACATAGTTACCTAGTCCTTATGACCATGAGATCATGTAAATCACTTACCTGGAAAGGTACTTTGATTACATCAAACGCCCTGCGTAAATGGGTGGTTATAAAGGTGGGATTAAGTATCCGGAAAGTATGAGTTGAGGCATATGGATCAAGGTGGGATTTGTCCATCCCGATGACGGATAGATATACTCGGGCCCTCTCGGTGGAATGTCGTCTAATGTCTTGCAAGCATATGAATAAGTTCATAAGAGACCACATACCACGGTACGAGTAAAGAGTACTTGTCGGAGACGAGGTTGAACAAGGTATAGAGTGATACCGATGATCAAACCTCGGACAAGTAAAATATCGCGTGACAAAGGGAATTGGTATCGTATGTGAATGGTTCATTCGATCACTAAGTCATCGTTGAATATGTGGGAGCCATTATGGATCTCAAGATCCCGCTATTGGTTATTGGACGGAGAGAGATCTCAACCATGTCTACATAGTTCGAACCGTAGGGTGACACACTTAAGGTTTGATGATTGTAATAGTAGAACTTGAATATGGAATGGAGTTCGAAGTATTGTTCAAAGTCTCGGATGGGATCCCGGACATCACGAGGAGTTCGGAATGGTCAGGAGAATAAGATTCATATATAGGAAGTCATATTCCAAGTTTGGAAATGATCCGGTGTATTTATGGAAGGTTTTAGAAGGTTCTTGAAAAATCCGGAAGAAATCACTAAGGAAGGAGGAGTCCCGGAGGGACTCCACCTCCCATGGCCGGCCAACCCTGGGGGAGTCAGGTGGACTCCACCAGGGGGCCGGCCACCCCCTTCATGGAAGGTGGGAATCCCACTTGGTGGGAGTCCCACCTTGGGTAGGTTTCCCTACTACATAGAAGGTTTTGGGTTCGGGTCTTATTCGAAGGCTGGTAGTCCAACACTTGGGGTTCCACCTATATAATGAGGGGCATAGGGGAGGGGGCCACCACAAGCCACCAAGCTGGGCGCACCCCTTGAGGCCGGCCACCTCTCCCAAACCCTAGCCGCCCTCTCTCCTCCACCTCTCCCGCACGCTTAGCGAAGCTCCGCGGAGTTCTCCATCGCCACCACCACGCCGTCGTGCTGCCGGAGTCAAGGAGGAGCTACTACTTCGCTGCCCGCTGGGAAGGGGAGAAGGACGTCGTCTTCATCAACACCGAACGTGTGACCGAGTACGGAGGTGCTGCCCGAGTGGCACCGTGATCAAGATCTTCTACGCGCTTTTGCAAGCGACAAGTGATCGTCTACCGCAGCAACAAGAGCCTCATCTTGTAGGCTTTGGAAATCTCCAAGGGTGAGTCTCAATCATCTCCTCGTTGCTCCCGTCTTCTAGATTGCATGTTGGTTTGGATTGCGTTCTCGCGGTAGGAAATTTTTTGTTTTCTATGCAACGAATCCCTACAGGTTCCATTGCCCACCACATAGTCATATTCATAATTGTAAAATAATATTTTATTTCCAATGCAAGAGTGATAAGTATAGTACTTTGCATATAATTTGATAAAAATAATCAAATGACATGAGCAAGCGATGAACTTGCCTTTCTTGACTGCAAGATTATGCAGGCAAAAGCTTCGATACGTGAGAATTCCAAATTCTGAAATACCATCATTGTCCGGTACGGACAATGTTTAAAGAACTCGCAAAGATGCTATAATGCATAGTATGAGATGCAGTCGTCCCGTGCGTAACCTAACCTCGATGATTTAGGATGGATGAGTTGTAAAGATTTATTTGGGTGTGTTGCACTTTTAGGATGGTCCTCAAACAGGGTTCTTATTAGGATTTGGTTAAATTAGCATCATAAACAAGTGATATAAGACATCATAACAATTATACACATAAAGAATAGTGGTGGAACAATATATAAAGAACAGTTGTCAATTTTTAAGTTCTATGATGCATGGTTGAGGATTATATGAATTATACTTCAAAAGAATAACTTTTGAAGAACATGCTGATGAAGAAACAATAAGTATTTCAAATAAGAACTATGACTTCTATGGTTTGCTTGACATTTGTACTTCAAAAGAATAACTTTTGAAGAACAAGTTAGATAAGAACAATAAATACTATAAGTAGGAAATATGGGCTTCTAGGGTTTACTATGGCTTCACATTTTCTTCACTAAGTAATCACTATGGTTTCTAAGCTAAGTGGTTTATTACTTTCTAAGTAGGGTTTAGTGGGATAGGAGCATGTTATGTGCATTACTACACAAAATTGGTGTTAGGGTTCATCATCAGGATTCTACTAGGGTTTGATGGTTGAGGTTGGTCCTAATGTTTTGGTATATAGGAGTGGTGATCAAAGGTACTATTCCAATTAACAAGCTAGGGTTTGTTCCTAAGTGACACTAGGAAATCATATAAGTTTTAATTAAGAATATGGACATGAAATGATAATCTCATGTGACTTGGTTTTATGCCAGTGGATCATAAGCATGCATTCATTTGTTTCTTACTAGGGTTTTATAGGTATAGGTGAAGCTTATATGATCACATGGGCTAAACCCCAAGGGTTTTAGAATTGAAACAATCTATGATGAACACATAAAATAATGGGTTCAAGGTCTTACTTATATTAGAACTAGGGTTTCTAAATTATGGTACAACTCTTAAAATAATAATTGACAATATAGGTGTGGTTGCTAATTACTTTGAAACAAAATGAATAATGGTTTGCCTTTTATTTATTTTAAGTGATTTAATAATTAAGAGAAACACTACTTAGGGTTTAATCTAGAAATCAGGGTTTCCTAATTATTGTTAGGTTTTAAAATAATAACTTGGTAATTAAAAATGTTTGAGTTCACAATATTTAAGTTACCTAATTAATATTGGTTTTTTAATATTTTCTTGAGTTATTATTATTTAAGAAAATACAAAAATAGCCATTATCAAATTAGGGTTAATGAAAAGATGATTAAGAAAATTAATCTTAACATTTTATTTCTATATCTATACCTAATAATAAAAGAAAAAGGGTTTCTCCCTCGGTCGTTGTCCAACTTAAATATACCCCGAAAAGTGGAGGAAAATTACCCACCGTGCCACCCATAAGTAACAAACCAAACGTTTTTTATACCTATGTCGGTACAGGATTTAGACTGCCTTTCAAAACAAAACCGTGGGGTGGACCTAGACACATACTGCTACTCGGTTCGGTCCGTCACCTTGGTAAACAAAAGGTTTCCCAATCCAATTGGTACATGTGAACGTGCTCACCTGGGAGGGAAGTCCTAGAACAGGACGACTATGTTGCCAGCCTAGAACGTATGTATCAGGTCAAGAAAAAAAAAGTACACAACATATCAGATCTCCTGGAGTCGATCCAATGAAAAAAAGAGTCCAGGTTGGTGCACGGATTGGGACTGGATAGAGGCTCTTTCAGCACAATATTAGCCCGTCCACCGTGGCTCGCGGACTCCCACCTGTTCCGCCGCCTCCCCGCCCATCCGCTTGACGGGAGCCGGCATGCACGCCACAGCTCGCGGGCTCTCGCTTGTCTGCCGCCGCTCGCCCGTGCGCTGAATGGGAGCCGGCCTTTCCGCTGCCGCTCGATCATGCACTTGATGGGATCGGCCGCTGCATAGGGATTGGCTCCGTTTCTTGATCAAGTGCAGCTATGTGTCATATCTCTACTAATAGATTTGCAATGCGACCGTCCTCCCGAGGAGGGTGATCTGCGTGTGGAAGCCATGGTACTTGCAGACTGAGAGACAACTGAATCGACACGGACCTGCCGGAGTCCGGAGGTACTTCTACGGGGTGGACAACATGGTGACACTGCATGGCCGAGAACCCGATGTCCGTCACATATGCCAGCATCGCCGAGAGGTCTTCGGCAAAGGGCCTGGGCGATCAAGCTGCAGGTATTCTACAAATCCTGTACTAGGCTAGCTACACAAAAGCTGCGAAGTAATTAGGAATCCTAATCCTGTACTAGGCTACCTACACAAAAGCTGCTCTATATACATGTGAATACCCCTGTAAGAAACGCACGACTCGCGCGTGTGTGGCAATCAGATCGTGTCCTTCAGCTTTCGCGTGTGTGGGTTTGGGCGACAAGCAAGTCGCCAGAAGCAATTTCATCTCTATGTGAACAAAGCTAGCTAAGGAAAATATTTTTGCCAAGCTAGCCAATACATATGTGTCAAATCTCAAATGGATCAACCAGCATGCTAGCTTGCTTGTACAGTGCGTTTTGCCCCTACCTTACATACAAAGTACTTGATGTTAATTGAGTGAAAGTTAATTTTATATTAAACATTTTCTCTATAAAAGATATACTTCCTTTTTTAAGAAAACACCACAACCATGGTGTGAGGTTTGTGGGGGAAAGGAGTAGAAGAGCTGAGAATAAGGGGAGGAGAGCGAACCAATAGGTAGATTACAAGCAAAGCCTATAACAGTAGACTAAACAAAACATAATAATAATACTTTATTGAAAAAACATAATAATAATAAAGTATACTCCCTCTGTTCAACAAGTATAATATCACTATTTCATAGATCTCAAGAAAATGAACTCAACAAGTTTGTTGGATGGAAGAAGATAGAAAATATTTGGCAATTGGTAGTTCATTTGCCATGAGAGCATCCGCTGCTGGCAATGCAATCAAAGTCGAAGCTCTTGACACCTTCTTTCTTCATAATCATTACTGATAAGTCAAGAGGTTTGCGTTCATTTGTTCAGTTACTTTCATGTTTACTCTTTACTTCTCTTCTATCAGCTACGGACCTTCTAAAAGGAGAAGCAATAAATAAATAAAAATGCTAGGTTTGGATATGAGAAAGATCCCATCCAACAAAGAATGCCTCAATTTTGTTTAAATTAAATGTATCTATATACTAAATAATGTGTAGATACATCTAAATTTAGACAAAGGTGAAACACATTTTCTTGATAGAGGGAGTAGTAAATTAAACAATAATAATTAATAGTTAAGACAAAAGGTCAAAAATAATGTTACACGGGTCGATCAACTAGAAGTTTATTTTTACTCCCGTTGCAACGCACGGGCAAATTTACTAGTAGTTACTTAAATAGTTAAAATTTAATTTTGAAACTTATTTATTTATTGAATTCAATTTGTTTTTAAAAAAATTAGAAAGACATAATTAATAAAGATAAAAATAAGTGAATTTTTATTTTGACACACTTTTTTATTTTATATTTTATTTGAATAGAGTTTATTTTTGTGAGCATTTTGACATATTATTTATATTTTTCTGAGCTAAAATGAATTTTATCTATTTCTGCAAAGTTTCAGCTATTTACTGGTTTTTGAATTAAAACTAAAACTAAACATACCGGTTCGATTTCTACCCATATACGCAGACAAGTGGGGTCTAGCCAGGTCAGACGCCATGTTGGCGAAGACGGGTCAACAGCCACGCGCGGGACCTACTGGCCACGTCGGCCTCGCCGGTCAATGACCGCCGACGGTCAGCGCACGACGGCGCCGCCGTTTTATGGCCTCCCGGGACGCGCGACTATGGTTTTCCGACTCTCCTCGACATGCTGAGACTGTTGGTGGTGTTGGTTTCGCAAGGGGATCACCGGAGCTACGCCGACGACGAGCTCTGCGGCGGTGCTACCCGGCGAGAATCAAATCGGACGCTACATATGATGCTAGGAAGTGAAAGTAGGTTCTAAACACGCGTATGCTCACCCTGAAGCTCAAGGTGTGGTCAGTTCCGGTGATGGTCGACTGAGACGGCGAGGAATTCGCCATTCCCGGCGATCTGCTGCAGAAGGAAATGATGAAATTGAGCCGATTCCTAGCTCCCCTGGATGCGTGCTTGCGTCCAGATGCTCCTCTCGCTCCTCCTCGACCAAGCTACGAGCTTCGGGGTGGCTCCAGTTGACGGCTTCGTCTTCATCTCCGGCGACAGTGAGGGGATGGTGGCGAGAGATAGAGAGCGATTGAGAAGGATTGAAGTGGCGGAGGTGAACAAGGAGTGTACGGAGATGTCCTCCACCTATTTATAGGCCAAGGGAAGCCCTGTCGCCTCGACACGGCGACGGCCATGGTTGGAGAGGTGGCGGTCTCTGGAAGCTTTTGGCTGGCATGGATCTCTTCGGGTGTGGATAAGCTCGGACGCGAATCGAGTTGGGCGCGGTTCTAAGAGGTCTGGCGATGTCCGGGCAAGCTTATCGACGAGGAGGTCGTGGCCTACTGGCGTCGCAGCGCTGTCGTGCACGGAGACGACGACGATGACGTGTTTTATTCTCGCATGATTTTTAAAGCCGCCGAATCGGTATCTGGCTTGGGCTGGGCTGCTCCTGGTCCTTTTCTGGACCGGTTTGGTGGGCTGCACGGTCCAACAGGTAAGTTCCTCTCTCTCTTCTCTTTTCTATTTCTGTTTGATAATTCTGTTTTCTATTTTATTATTTGAATTCAATTTTGAATTATGTTTTGCTTTGTAAGTTCTAAAATATCTGAGTATCAAAATAATTTGGTAATATTGCTTACTACATAGTGTTGCTTTTTAAATAAATATTTAGTTCATGATTAGACTAATATGTTGTGAGGTTTAATGAAAATAGACATGGTGAATGTACTAGGACGTCGCCTAGAGGGGGGGGTGAATAGGCGGTGTATAAAAACTTCTACTTGAGAGCTAAACTAGGCGGAATAAAACTACACATGTGTTTACTAGTTTAGCTCAAGGCCTATCAACTAGGGGTTTGTCTAAGTGCTCCAACAACCTATGCTAGCATGATGAGCAACAAGGTGATAACAAGATAGGCATAGCATCAAGCATGATAGATATCACAATGTAAAGCGCATAGGTAAAGGAGCTCGGGTTGAGAAGTAACCGGTGCACGAGGAGACGACGATGTATCCCGAAGTTCACACCCAAGGGTGCTACGTCTCGTTGGAGCGGTGTGGAGGCACGAGGCACTCCAAGGAGCCACTAGGTCCACCGTATTCTCCTCGAGCCTTTCCACCAAAGGAAAGCCTCGATCCACTAAGTGACCCTTGAGGGTGGTCACCGAACCCGTACAAGCTTGGGCAAACTCCCAAGTATCAAGCTTGAGGCAACTCCACAAGAAGGAGGCTCTCAAGTAGGCCACAAGAGGCTATAGCATACCACCAAGTCACCAAGATGCTAATGTGCCACAAGAGGCTAACACACTCCACAAAGGCCACAGTGCCACAAAGAACACCACACCACTAAGACGATGGGATCACTAAGGCTACAAGGCCACCAAGGAGACACGGTGCCACAAGAGGCAAGATATCCACAAAAGGCAAGATGGCCAGTAAGGCACGAACACCACTAAGAACGAACACACACTCTACGAGATCGAAACCCCGGAGAGAACTCAAACCGATGCACCTAATGCAATGGCTAAGAACACCACTAAGATGCCCAAGTTCTTCTCTCCCAAATTCCAACAAAGCTACACAAGCTATTGGGGGAATAAGGGAGAACAAAGAGTGGAGAAACACCAAGAAACTCCAAGATCTAGATCTAGCAAAATCCCCTCACTTGGAGAGGGATTCAATTGGTGAAGCTCTAGATCTAGATCTCCTCTCTCCTTTCCCCAAAAATATGCAACAAATAGTGGGGGGATCAAGAGGAGGAAGCAAGAACCCAAGGTCAACAATGGAGGAGAGAGAATGGAGGGGAAGGGTTGTTTGGGCCGGAGGTGGAAGAGAAGTATAAATAGGGGCTCCAAAATATAGCTGTTGGGGGCTGGAAAAACGGTCAGATTCGCGCAAACCGGTACTACCGCTTGTCAAAGTGGTACTACCGCTTTTCCCCAAAAATCCAGATCTAGAAAACGGCCCAAAACCAGTAGTACCGCTCTGCGGAACGGTACTACCGCTTGTGCTAAAAGCAGTGCAAAAACTGAGAGAGAGAGGAGGAACTGCAGCGCAGCATGGCAGGGTGGGGCCGGACAGCGTCGCAGGTAGCGTGCGCAGCAGCGCTGTAGCGCAGCGCAGAGGTGGGGCCAAGCAGCAGCGCGGCCAGCGAGGCGCGTGAGCCTCTCCGCGCGGGAGAGCTCCTGCCGTACGGGCGAGCGAGCGGGAGCTGGGGCGTTGACCCCGCTCGGATCGAGCGAGGCAGCGACGCGAGCGGCGGCTGGCAGCGAGCGCGTGAGGCAGCGTCCCGCGCGCGGGGCGGCCCAGCGGACGCGGCCCAAGAGCGGGAGACGGAGGCGGCCTGGTTGCGGGCTGGAGTGGTGTTTGGAAAGGTGGAAAAAGAAAAACAGAGTTGGGCCGGTAGTACCGGCCCGGTACCGGTTAGGTACCGTAAACGGGTTACGGTACTACCGGCCCGATACCGGCCTGATACCGGTTGGTATCCAGTGGGCTCGGGAGGCTCGTGCGGTACTTAGGCCGGTACCGCACGCGGTACTACCGCCCGGCCCAATAAGGATTATTTTCGTTTTTCTTTTTCTTGCAACACGGAAAACGCAATATCTTGAGCTAGGAAGATCGGAATGACATGAAACCAGTTTTGTTGGAAAGAGGGCGACAAGAGCTACCTTCTCACAAGGTGAAATCATGCAAAAGAGTAGATGATGATTTTCTCATGGTCATGGAGGTGTAACCTCTCAATATGGTATATCGGGAAAATCATCACCCTTGCGTGTGCAACATGCGATGCAACCGAAATCCGTTCCATGCATAAGAACCAAGAACACGATGCAATGCATGCAAGGTTTAAGCTCTCTCAGATGATGCGACTCACTATCCTATCGAGCACAAACCTAGTCCTTGCGCGTTCTTCTCGAGTTGGCAAGCTCCGTCTTCATACTCTTCATGATTGTACATGCCACCGTCTTCCTTCAACATACACGCCACCGTCTCCTTCCATATTCAACGCCGTCTTCTCTCTTCATCTTCTACGCCGTCTTCTCTCTTCATCTTCAACACCGTCTTCGTCTCTCTTCGACACCGTCTTCGTCATTGTACTCCGTCTTCTCCATCTTACAACCTTGAGTCCGACATGGCTATGGACTTGACCTAAGATTGATTCTCAAAGCAACCGTTAGTCCATAGGGATTGTCATCAATTACCAAAACCACACATGGGCAATGGACATGTTCTTTCAATCTCCCCCATTTTGGTAATTGATGACAATCTCTTTGAGAGGGTTTAAATATGGAATTTAGCGAACAACCCAAGTTGAATATTTAGAACAAACTCCCCCATAATATATGCATGTGTGAATGAACTTGAATTTCATTACATATATCGGCAATTAAAGCCTAGCGGAGTATCCTCTAAATATTCAACCATGCAAAGCAACAAATGCTAGGCATGAAAGGCAAATGCTTAAGAACCAACAAAAGCAATTCCCTTAAACCCTCCAAACTTCTCCCCCATTGGCATCGATTGCCAAAATGGACGAAAGGTTTGGAAGGCCAATATAGTGAGCGTTCCTCCATAAGTTGTGCATTTCTCATAATTGTGAGTGAAATCAAATGCACATATCCAATGACGAATATCGGAGGAAATCAAACTATATTGAGGATCAAAGATTGCAAGAGGATGTGAAGGTGAGAAAGCTTCGACAAATGAAGCAAGCAATCAATGAACCAATAAGAAACACAAGCTTAATAAGAGGCAAGTCAAAACGAAGCTTGTGCCAAAATCAAGTATGAGTGCGTGTGACGTGGGCATAACCCTTCGGGTACTCGACATTGCCATACCCGGTGCAAACTATGAAGCTGGACCAGCACAAGGACTCGACAAGCTGGACCTGCACGCGCCTCAACTTGGACCACAAGGAAAGAAGACTCCAGTACGAATCCTACTATGACTCTTGTAAACCCTAGCTTGGCTGATATATAAAGCCAGGCAGGGGCACCCCTTGGACACACAATCAGAAACATAATTTTAGAGGCAACACGCCTAGACACCGCAACCCGCGGATTAGAACTAGACTAGATCCAACAACTCCGCCTATGGCGCCCCCCTGTATACATATATTCATATAGTGGATTGCTAGCAGGACGTAGCGACCCTCCACCGCGGGGCGTGAACCTGGGTACGTCGTGTACCGCCTCGCTCCCGGAACTTCCGTCGTCGCCTTTCTCTAAACCCAAGCCCCTCATGGTGGGCATTGCCGAGGAACCGCCTCGTCAATTGGCGCCGTCTGTGGGATATGCGGCGACTGGATTTTGTCATCTGGGCGGAATCCATCTACATCATCATGAAGCTCAACGACATCAGCGGCCAGATCGCATCCGATCTGCCAGGAAGAACATCGCTGCCAAATCTTGCGTAAGGAGCCGGATCGTTGTAACGAATCAGTTCGGACGTCGGCTAATCAAAAGGCAATACTACTACTTATTGATCAGACAAGAAAGGAAAGCACAACAAATCAGTCGAGAGTTGCTGGCTCCAGATCGTAATGGCCACGCCAAGTTCCGATGCAATGAAAAAGAAAAAAAGAGAAGAAAAAAAAAGGGGAAGGAAAAGAAAGGCATTGCCTGAACGCAGTCGACAACAAAGTTGAATCATCAGCTACCGTGTATTGAAGTAGCCCCAGAAGGAAAAGAAGGCATAGAGGAAAAGAAATCAGGAGAGACAGTTACGCACGTGGAGGTCTGAATGATGCTGCCCATGAAGTCTATCTCATTTAGGAAAACCACGTCGTTCAAGGAGTCCATCTACAAAACCGCATCTGGAAACTGTGCAACCTGGGCCGGCCACTGGACACCTCCATCTCAGGAAACCGACGGCATGTTTGCGCGTCAAGTTCATCAGCGATGAACATCCGACACAAAGAACAATCAGATTGAAACAAAGCTTCGACTACTCTGCCTGGTCGACTGTGCCCCGCCACTGCGCCAGCTGTTGTGCACTTGCCGCGCTCGGGGGCTCGCCTGTCATGGACCCGATATTACGGACTCAATATATTCGGATGCTCACCCGCTGCGGATCGGCCATATCAACCGCGTCCTCTTCATCGGCCACGTCAGCCAGGCGTCACGTGGCTACATCAACTATTTCGGATGCTCACCCGCCGCGGATCGGCCATGTCAACCGTGTCCTCTTCATCGGCCATGTCAACCGTGTCCTCTTCATCGGCCACGTCAGCTAGGCGCCGCGTGGCTACATCAACTACTTCGACTGCGCCCGCCGCTGGACTGTCTTGGGTGGCAGAATTACTTCGAGTGCGCCCGCCGGCATGGACTTTCTTTGATGGTGCAATTATTTCAAGTGCGTTCGACGCATGGACTATCCTTAGCAGCGCAACTATTTCGACTGCGCCTGAATGTTCCTCTTCCTTTCGCCACACCCGATGATTGGGGAGGCGCCATTACATCGTTACCTCCAGTACTCTCGATTACTCGGTGGATTTATTTTCCCCGAATCAGTGGATTTATTTTCTCCATCATCTATAATGGACTTAACTTCTTCGGCTCTGGATATATCTCCTCCCGATGCACTCTCGGGTTGGTGGATTCATCATCTGGAATATTCAATGGATATCATCTTATTTAATATTGACCCGATGCGATCCCATCGGGAGCGCTGGAATTACTCGGGGGCTCCTGGAATATCTTCGAGCTATTGCGGTTACTCCCATCGGGAGCGCCGGTGTGCTGGAATTATTACTCCCATCGGGAGCGCCGGTGTATTGGAATTCAAGAAGATATGAAGACTATTACTCCCATCGGGAGCGCCGGTGTGCTGGAATTATTACTCCCATCGGGAGCGCCGGTGTATTGGAATTCAAGAAGATATGAAGACTATTACTCCCATCGGGAGCGCCGGTGTGCTGGAATTATTACTCCCATCGGGAGCCCGGTGTACTGGAATTCAGAAGATATGAAGACTATTACTCCCATCGGGAGCGCCGGTGTGCTGGAATTATTACTCCCATCGGGAGCGCCGGTGTATTGGAATTCAAGAAGATATGAAGACTATTACTCCCATCGGGAGCGCCGGTGTGCTGGAATTATTACTCCCATCGGGAGCGCCGGTGTATTGGAATTCAAGAGGAAATGAAGACTTCTTATACCTGAAGTTATCAAAAAGCCTCTGAAAATACGAGTGCTCAAGGATCATGAAGCAACGAAGACCTTGCTCTTTTCCTTTGCTATAGATGCCTCAAAGAGTGCCGCAAATAGCAAGGATCATGAAGCAACGGGGACCTTGCTCTTTTCCTTTGCTATAGATGCCTCAAAGAGTGCCGCAGATAGCAAGGATCATGAAACACGTACAAAAACGACCCACGTTCGGTACTTTACTTATGGAAGTATCAAAGAGCAACGGAGTCATCGGCAGAGCTAGTGCTTCCGATACATTCGGGAGCTGCTGTCAGAACATACATCGGTTGAAAGCAAAGTTGCACATACAACGGGTTTAGCAAGACCTGCAACACGAGCTGATCACTCAAACAATTTGCTGACCAACGAATACACATACGCTTAAACGGGCAATTAAGATTTGCTCCTTCAAAATTTGCCAACGGCATTGACACGGTAAAAGTGCATATATATGTACCTACCGAAAAACTTACGAACAATGGCATCAACGATGCTCAAAGGTGCATTGAGGATTGCCCCTTGAAATATACAACAATGTGTCAACGGCACCTGAAGAAAACTATAAACATTGGGTTGCTCGACTTGAGTCTGCACACGGTTGCAAGCATCGGTGCCCAGACTCGGGGCTACTTCCATCGGGAGCGCTGGACGCGCACCGATAAAATCATCGGCTCCTGGGCCATCATCCAAATCATCGGCTCCTCTGGGCCATCATCCAAATCATCGGCTCCTCTAGGGCATCATCCAAACCATCGGTTCCTCTGGGCCATCATCCGAATCATCGGCTTCTCCTGGGTATCATCCGAATCATCGGCTCCTCTGGGCCATCATCTCAATCATCGGCTCCTCTGGGATATCATCTGAATCATCAACTCCTCTATCTATGGCATCATCGGAGTCATCGGCATCAAGTTCTCGGAACTTGAAAAAGTCTACGGTGTTTGATTTAGCATTTTTTACACCTCTATACATAACTATTTCATATTTATCTACAGGCTCGGGCGCTACTCCCATCTGGAGCGCTAGTCGCGCACCCGATAAAAAATATGGCAACCACGCCAACAAAGAAGAATAAAGTTGAAAACATCAGCATCAACAATCAAGATCTTCGAGTAGTACAACTTGAGTCTATGCGTGGCTTCAAGCACCCGCCCATAGACTGGGGCGCTTCGCGCACCCGACAGAAAGCAACTCGACTCTACATCAAGCACAAGATTCAACGGATGATCAAGACATTCGGCGAAGACAACTTTAGTCCCTGCCCGAAGCTTCATCGGCCGACACTCGGGGGCTACGACGTGGGCATAACTTCGGTGCTCGACATTGCCATACCCGGTGCAAACTATGAAGCTGGACCAGCACAAGGACTCGACAAGCTGGACCTGCACGCGCCTCAACTTGGACCACAAGGAAAGAAGACTCCAGTACGAATCCTACTAGGACTCTTGTAAACCCTAGCTTGGCTGATATATAAAGCCAGGCAGGGGCACCCTTGGACACACAATCAGAAACATAATTTTAGAGGCAACACGCCTAGACACGCAACCCGCGGATTAGAACTAGACTAGATCCAACAACTCCGCCTATGGTGGCCCCCTGTATACATATATTCATATAGTGGATCGCTAGCAGGACGTAGCGACCCTCCACCGCGGGCGTGAACCTGGGTACGTCGTGTACCGCCTCGCTCCCGGAACTTCTGCCGTCGCCTTTCTCTAAAACCCAAGCCCCTCATGGTGGGCATTGCCGAGGAACCGCCTCGTCAGCGTGAAGATGCAAATAGGATAAAACAAGCACTCATGACCAAGATCTTTGTGGAGTCATTAACAAGTCAAATAAGAATAAAGGAATGGACTCCATCAAAGAGGGATATCAAAAGATATGCACCATCTCTTATGTGTATAAGTTTCTCTAAGTGGACAACATCACGAAGACGTTTATCCACAAAGAAACATGCACACACAAGATAGGTACAAAAGAGATAGAGCAAGATATCCAAAACAAGCATGCTCAAGGACTTATCTCATTATAGGAAAGTAAAACCAAATATCAAGTAATGAGATAGCCAACTCCCAAAGAAAGCAAGGTTCTAAATAAACCAAACCCTCAACGCTTTTCATGATGGCACAAAATACCGAAAAGAAAAGGTTTGTCTTCCAAGTCAAATTCTTGAAACAAGAGAGTGTTCTAGCAAACATAGGAGAGCTCCCCCAAAATTAGTGCACTATTTAGAATTTTGCATTTGAATACAAGATGCACAAATGCGGGATTATTGCTCAACCATGTTTATCAAAACACTAACAAGGTTTAAGTGAAATAAGGAGATCCAAAAGAAGCAAGGAAGACATATGGGAGTCTAACCCACAAGGACAAATTCTTGGCAATAGACAAAGCAAATGAGCACATGAGCCAAGTGTGAGGATGATCCGGAACAATTCCACACAATTTATTACCCATTGTCCAAGGACAAGAGGTGTATAGGAAATACTTCCATATGGTACTTTGTGAGTATGTCCAAGATCATCTTCACAACTAAGAAAGCATAAGTGGGATTTGTTTGAGCACACATGTCACATAGGAACAAGATAATCTATAATATCAATTCTATGTGACACAACTTCAAATGTTCACATTTTCTAGGCTTGTAAGATGCACAAAGCATAATACTCCCCCATAATGTGATAAAGATATTTTTCATGCAAGAGGCAAATAAGAACCAAGTGAGATAATTAATGGACATTATAGAATTTTAGTTCCTCGTGTCGCACATTTTAGGATTGTGAAGTGCATAAAGCATGTCACTCCCCCAAAATGGGATAGTCCACTAATTTCTCACATGAGCCAACAACTAAGATATCAATAAGATGCAATTGGCTCAACGAAGGACAATTGTACATGATGTGCCACCCAACATATATAATCAAGCAAGCAAGATAAGAAAGTAGGAGGCACAACATACACAACCACATGCAAGGTACAAAACCAACACATGTGAAAGGGGAGCGAGTAACTTTCAATGTAAAGGAGTTGAGGACTCGTTACCGCAAGGAGGTGCATGGGTAAAGGATGAAGGGAAAACAACTTGACTTGAGGAAGTGAGAATGATGAAGATCCCCTAAGTCTTCATGAACTAGTGAAGCCTCCATGACCTCCACTAGTACCTATTGATCAAATTTTGGCTTGTTGGTCCCCAACCAAGTTGGGTCCTAAGAAGTTAGTCACAATAGGCTTGGCAACCCAAATGGTTCTTTTTGAGAAACCACATTGAGTGCCCATATATTTGGCAAACACATTTCCAACCTTATCCTTGCAAAGAGAATAAGCACCATCGATCAAGATAGGGTTGGATGAGTTACCACTAGTGCAAAAGGAGGAGATGTGGCCCTTCTCACGGCATATGTAGCATGTTCTTCTCTTCTCCTTCTTCTCACTTGATTTCTCCACAACGGGAGCCTTGGCTTGATCCTTCTTGGGTAGCGGCCTTTCTTCAAGTCGAGGAAGACCTTGAGCTTGGCCTTGAGGTAGACCATGAGCTCCATCTTGAGGCCGCTTCCCTTGTTTCTTCTCGCCATGTGGCTTCTTCTTCAAGGGGCACGATCTAACATGATGCCCTTCAATCTTGCACTTGAAGCACACAATCTTGGCGGGATCCTTCACATGCCCTTGGCCCTTCTTCCGCTTGTGCGTGGTGGACTTGTTCTTGTTGTTGGAGTTGAATCCAAGTCCACTCTTGTCATTGAGGGATTGCTTCCCTTCATGACCCTTTACCAAGTCCTTCTTCAAAGAAGTGACTCGGGCCTCGAGCTCTTCGATTTCCCCTACATGGTTAGTAACAACACAAGTACTAGAGGAAGTGGAAGCTTCATTGTTAGAGCAACAAGGCAAGATATGTAATTCACCACAAGATATAGCAATAGCATGGGTGGGTGAATTACTAGCACTAGCACATGGAATTGTAGAGCAACAAGGCATAGAAGGTAGTTCACCACAAGATAAATCAATAGCATGAGTGGGTGAACTAAAAGCACTAGCACATGTCAAAATAGCATTTTGAGAGGTAGTGCTAGTACTCACATGAGGCTCACAAGATTTTACCTTTGGCATGATAGCCTCATGAGCTAACTTTAGCAAATTATGAGAGACTAGAAGATCATCATGGGAGCTAGAGAGCTTTCCATGACTTTCTTCCAATTTCTCATAATTGCTTGTTAGCAAAGCAAGTTGAGCCCTTAGCTCAGCATTCTCCTTCAAGATGGAAGCTTCACAAGAGGTAGAGTTAGTAGCACAAGCATTATCAATTATAGCACAAGAAGAAGGCAACTTAGGAAGCTCTATTAGGTTGGGAGCCTTAAATTGCTCATGTGACTCGGTGAGTTTGATGAGCTCACTCTCAATAGCCCTAGAGCTACTTTTGAGAAGCTCAAAATCCTCAAGGAGTTTAGCATGAGCAATTACTAGCTCACCATTTTTAATTTGAAAATCATGTGCCACCTCTAAAGCTCTATCACGAGATTCCTTTACCATAAGTAGCTCTAGAGTAAAGGTCTCCTCAAGAGATTCATTGGTGGTTTGTTGTTCTTCAAGAGCTTCACTAAGAGTTGCAATCTCGTTTGCATCCTCGCGCTCATGCCCTTCCATTTTCTCAATAAGTTTTATGCTCTCAATGGCAAAAGTCAAGATTTTCACGAAGTTAGAGCAAGCAAATTTCTTCTTATGAAGAGCATGAAAAACCGACTCTCCCAACTTGTTTAAGGAAGCAACATTAAGTCCTTCCATATCATCATCCTCATCATCACTAGATAGATAGGGTTCCAAGGAAGGAGATACCTTAGAAGCCTTAGCCATAAGGCAAGTGTAAGAACCGTGAGATGAAGAGGATGAAGTAGTTGAAGCTCCATTCAAGATCTTGTCTTGGCCCATAGTATCTTCGGTTTTCTCTACATTGTTAGTCACACAAATACTAGAGGAAAACAAAGCATTCTTATCATGGCCACAAGACAAGGCAAGCATATCAACATGGGATGAAGATATGCAAGGACTATCAACACTAGCATGTAAAGCATTTATAGTGCTATAAGTGTTCAAGTCCAAAGATGAAACATTGCTATGGGATAGGGATGAAGAATCATCAAGAGAAGGCTCACCATCAACAATGCAATGTTCATCACCACTCACCATATCATTACCTTGTGTCTTACCACACATTGGTGAAGTGGAAGGAGTGCGATCATCCTCAATGGTCTTGGACCCACCATATGTATCTCGAAGCTTTGTCCAAAACTCATGAGCACTCCGGAAAGGCGCGATGGAGGAAATCACTACATGACTCACAACATAGCAAAGCACTTTAGTAGCTTGAGCATCTAGATAAGAGTTTTTCTTCTCCTCAAAGGTTGGATTTTGTGGATCCTTAGGAGGAGAAAAACCCATATCAAGAATTTGCTCCACATGTGGGTGCATGCCCCTAAAATAATCAAGCATGTAGGATTTCCAAGCATCATAATTAGTGCCATCAAATGTAAAGGTGGAAATGTGCACTAATCCTCTAGTCGACGTCATACTCTCTAGGCGGTGAAGCCCAACAAGATAAGAGAGCCCTAGCTCTGATACCAATTGAATGTACTAGGACGTCGCCTAGAGGGGGGGTGAATAGGCGGTGTATAAAAACTTCTACTTGAGAGCTAAACTAGGCGGAATAAAACTACACATGTGTTTACTAGTTTAGCTCAAGGCCTATCAACTAGGGGTTTGCCTAAGTGCTCCAACAACCTATGCTAGCATGATGAGCAACAAGGTGATAACAAGATAGGCATAGCATCAAGCATGATAGATATCACAATGTAAAGCGCATAGGTAAAGGAGCTCGGGTTGAAGTAACCGGTGCACGAGGAGATGATGATGTATCCCGAAGTTCACACCCAAGGGTGCTACGTCTCCGTTGGAGCGGTGTGGAGGCACGAGGCACTCCAAGAAGCCAACTAGGGCCACCGTATTCTCCTCAAGCCTTTCCACCAAAGGAAAGCTTCGATCCACTAAGGGACCCTTGAGGGTGGTCACCGAACCCGTACAAGCTTGGGCAAACTCCCAAGTATCAAGCTTGAGGCAACTCCACAATAAGGAGGCTCTCAAGTAGGCCACAAGAGGCTATAGCATACCACCGAGTCACCAAGATGCTAATGTGCCACAAGAGGCTAACACACTCCACAAAGGCCACAGTGCCACAAAGAACACCACACCACTAAGACGATGGGATCACTAAGGCTACAAGGCCACCAAGGAGACACGGTGCCACAAGAGGCAAGATAGCCACAAAAGGCAAGATGGCCACTAAGGGACGAACACCACTAAGAACGAACACACACTCTACGAGATCGAAACCCCGGAGAGAACTCAATCCGATGCACCTAATGCAATGGCTAAGAACACCACTAAGATGCCCAAGTTCTTCTCTCCCAAATTCCAACAAAGCTACACAAGCTATTGGGGGAATAAGGGAGGAAGAACAAAGAGTGGAGAAACACCAAGAAACTCCAAGATCTAGATCTAGCAAAATCCCCTCACTTGGAGAGGGATTCAATTGGTGAAGCTCTAGATATAGATCTCCTCTCTCCTTTCCCCCAAAAATATGCAACAAATAGTGGGGGGATCAAGAGGAGGAAGCAAGAACCCAAGGTCAACAATGGAGGAGAGAGAATGGAGGGGAAGGGTTATTTGTACCGGAGGTGGAAGAGAGGTATAAATAGGGGCTCCAAAATATAGCTGTTGGGGGCTGGAAAAACGGTCAGATTCGCGCAAACCGGTACTACCGCTTGTCAAAGCGGTACTACCGCTTTTCCCCAAAAATCCAGATCTGGAAAACGGCCCAAAACCGGTAGTACCGCTCTGCGGAGCGGTACTACCGCTTGTGCGAGCAAGCGAGAGAGAGAGAGAGAGGAGGAACTACAGCGCAGCATGGCAGGGTGGGGCCGGACAGCGTGGCAGGTAGCGTGCGCAGCAGCGCTGTAGCGCAGAGGTGGAGCCAAGCAGCAGCGCGGCCAGCGAGGCGCGTGAGCCTCTCCGCGCGGGAGAGCTCCTGCCGTACGGGCGAGCGAGCGGGAGCTGGGGCGTTGACCCCGCTCGGATCGAGCGAGGCAGCGACGGCGGGCGGCAGCGGCGCGTGAGGCAGCAGCCGCGCGGCGGCCCAGCGGACGCGGCCCAAGAGCGGGAGACGGAGGCGGCCTGGTTGCGGGCTGGAGTGGTGTTTGGAAAGGTGGAAAAAGAAAAACAGAGTTGGGCCGGTAGTACCGGCCCGGTGCGGTGGGTACCGTAAACGGGTACGGTACTACCGGCCCGATACTGGCCTGATGCGGTTGGTATCCGGTGGGCTCGGGTGGCTCGTGCGGTACTTAGGCCGGTACCGCACGCGGTACTACCTCCCGGCCCAATAAGGATTATTTTCGTTTTTCTTTTTCTTGCAACACGGAAAACGCAATATCTTGAGCTAGGAAGATCGGAATGACATGAAACCAGTTTTGTTGGAAAGAGGGCGAAAAGAGCTACGTTCTCACAAGGTGAAATCATGCAAAAGAGTAGATGATGATTTTCTCATGGTCATGAAGGTGTAACCTCTCAATATGGTATATCGGGAAAATCATCACCCTTGCGTGTGCAACATGCGATGCAACCGAAATCCGTTCCATGCATAAGAACCAAGAAGAACCAAGAACACGATGCAATGCATGCAAGGTTTGAGCTCTCTCCGATGATGCGACTCACTATCGTATCGAGCACAAACCTAGTCCTAGCGCGTTCTTCTCGAGTCGGTAAGCTCCGTCTTCATACTCTTCATGATTGTACATGCCACCGTCTTCCTTCAACATACACGCCACCGTCTTCTTCCATCTTCAATGCCGTCTTCTCTCTTCATCTTCTACGCCGTCTTCTCTCTTCATCTTCAACACTGTCTTTGTCTCTCTTCGACACCGTCTTCGTCATTGTACTCTGTCTTCTCCATCTTACAACCTTGAGTCCGACATGGCTATGGACTTGACCTAAGATTGATTCTCAAAGCAACCGTTAGTCCATAGGGATTGTCATCAATTACCAAAACCACACATGGGCAATGGACATGTTCTTTCACATGGAACTATGTTTTTATTTTAGTTCCCTTTTAATTTAGGAACTCAATGTATTCATGTGATTTGAATTTTATAATCAATGCATGATGAACACATTATATTTTGCTAGTGTTAAACAATATTGATTGTTCATCTTATTTTAATTATGGCTAGAGTTCAAAATAAATGGTAATAAGGATGGAATTGAATCATGATTTTATGTGGATATTTATTTCTAAGGTTTTAAGAAAATGGTTGGCTTCACTCTATGTTAAATAATCTTGCTTAGCAAACTACTAACTTGAATTATTTAAAATAGATCATATGCTCATCATGGTTAAATCACTTGATTAAATGGTGGTTCTACTTTATAAAATACTATTTCATTTGGTCTACTATACAAGGCATTTAGAAAGCAAAGTAGAATTGGATATTAGTTTCACTATACTCACCAAATGGCATTTAGTCTTTAGGTATATATGGCTTGGGTTATACTTGTGATCCATGATACACAAGTTAGGACATATCATTTTCTGTGGAGTGGATCCTATGTGAAAGGGTTTAGGGTTTTACATAAGCTTCACTAAAATGAAGTATATATAGGCATGAGGCATGGCAGATTTCTACTTATGATCCAACGGATACGTGGATTGAAATGCAAAGGTGGTCTTGGGTTTTAGTTGTGATCATCCAAAGGATACACAACCAAGATTTAGGGTATAAACATAAGCTAAGGATATGTTTAACTGGCTAGGGTTTTGCCTCCTTACTAGGTGAAAATTCATGCATCAAGGCAATGCTAGGTTTGTCCCTAGTATTTGGATAAGCAAGGTTTAAGTACAATAGCAACACTCCTCTACACAAGACATGAGGATTGGTCTGGGTTTAATTGTTATGATCTATCAATTTATGTGATGGATGATCTCTGATTATCTCACAAGTTCATCTTATCATCTAAATCTACAAAGCATGGTCATGCATTAGACATGATGAACATATTCCTCACTAATCTCTCTTCTCTATTACTTCTCTCATCACACTCACTTAGATTTCTTAGGGTTTATGATCATCACCCAATTTGTAATGATCAAAGTATTGGACTTATAATATTTCATTAGTGAATCATGGTTCTCTTCTCCAAGATCAATTATTGGTCCATATACTTGGGTATACACATGTAGCTTAAGCTCTTTGGATAGGTAGGGTTTTCTCTAGGGTTTATGATCATTACCCAAATTGTAATGATCACAACACTTGCCTCTCTTGAATCACTAGTGAAATAGATGCTCACTTACCACCAAAGGTTGACTAAGTCAATTAGGATTTAGTACTATACTTGTATTTATTATAACATTGGTTAGTATCAACAGTTACCTCACTTGGATAAGGTTTAAATATTAAGCTAGGTTCTATTCAATGGAGAATATAAGCATATGAATGGTGCTCTCCTTTCTTTAGGGTTTAATGGAGATGAGTTTGGAAACAAGGTTGGAATGGTCAAGGTTAATGAATAATAAATATGAATGTCCTTGGCATGGATTCAAGTCTTGTAGTTGAAAAGATATACCATGTGACTCATGGTAGGAATATTTAGTTAGGGAAAAACAAGGAAAAGATAAGTATAGAATGGTTTCTTAATTAATTGTGTTTTAGAATGGTAGTTGAATAATTATTCATGTGTTGTTGTAAGGAATGTCATGTTGAGATCCTTTATAAAATCTTGTATTTGATCTGGCCCATAGATCAAATCATCTCTACCCAAAACAGGGTTTTAGCAAAGATCACAGTGAAGTTTATAGCACTTGACTTGATGATCTACTTCAATTCCAGCAAGTGAAGTGAAACTTTAGTTTCTATGGTAAGTTTTATTTGAAAGCGCGAAAATTCCCCGGATTTTCTATGCATGAATGCAATGCACACTTTGGTGTTCTCTCATTTTATTGCCTCTAAACCTGGGATATTACATCTTCCCTCCATGAGGATCCCTCCTCTGGAGTACCATCGAATAGGCGACGATAGTTTCCCATCAGCACGGAGCAAATCCTTGCGACCTGATTAGAAGAAAACATGGAAACATCAGAGCATACATGTCTATTGGCTCCAGTATCAATCCACCAATTAGAAGAGTTACATACTGAAAGGACAGTAGGTAAAATACCGTAACCAGCGTCCTTCATCTCAGCATTGCCAGCAATAACAACATTAGCAGTCTTGCCTCCGTTCCCACGCTCATTATAGAGATTAGGGCAATTAGGAGCCCAATGGTCAAGCTCACCACAGACGTGGCAAGCCCCTTTGTTCTTATCAGTCTTCTACTTGAAGTTGGTTGAGTGTGAGGCCTTTATCTTGGCATCAAACTTTCCTTTGCCTTTAGATTTTTTCTTGTTCTTGAACTTGTGGGATTGCAAGTTTTTCTTCTACACCACATTGGCACTAGAACCGCCCTGAAATTCTCGAGCACGTGTGTCCTTTGCTCTCGCCTTTTGTTCCACATGAAGAGATCCAATGAGATCCGAGATGGAAAACTCTTGTCTCTTATGTTTCAAAGAAGTAGCAAAGTTCCTCCATGAAGGAGGAAGCTTGACAATAATGCCACCGGCCACAAACTTGTTTGGTAAGGTACACTTAAACTACTCAAGTTCTTTGGCAAGTGACTATATCTCATGAGCTTGCTCAACAACGGAGCGCTCACCAGTCAGCGTGTAGTCATAGTATTGCTCCATGACATACAACTCAGTGCCAGCATCCGAGACCCCAAATTTGGCCTCGAGTGCATCCCACGCATCCTTACCATAATCAAAATTCATGTACGGGTCAACAATGTTGTCCACAAGAATACTGAAGAGCAAATTTCTAGTAAGCTTCTTCCTGAGCAGGAGAAAGATCACCCTCAAGTTTGCCAAGAAGGGCGCTGTCGCAGTTCAGGTTTTGAAACCAGAGAACTGCCCTCGTGCGTCACCTAGTGCAAACCATCAAAGAGAGGCGGCCTAGTAGCAGCGACAATGCCACTTGAATTCAATTGCCTATAGTCAGGTTTTTCGATTGTTGAATATATAAGAAAATTATCATATGAATTAATTTGAACTAATACTTGACAAATCATGACTCCAGACACAACAGATGAGATAATTGTCAACACCCAGATTTTTAAGTCCAGATGCCTGTTATGCCATACATCGCAATCCCATGAATATTGTTGTTGCGAGACATAACAGTTGAATATCATAAGTCATCATTCATTACATATCATAGTCGTCTTACAAATAGATCACATGATCCAATATTACAATAATAGTTGAACTATTGTTTCAACACACATCACAAATACATAGCGGAAGCGTAAAGATAAGGGACTCTCTAGTCCACAGGCCAACGCTTGACGTCAGGAGTAGTCCTAGTTGTCGTAGACGTCCTGCTATCCATCATCTTCATACTGCTGCTCCTCTTCATAGTCTGGCCATTTGAATAGCCAGGGACACAGCCGTGAGTACTTTAAAGTACTCGCAAACTAATACTAGTGTAAGTACTATCAATTCTAGTAAAGGGGTACTAAGCTCTAGTTTCTTTTGCATAAAGCCAATTTTGGTTCACAAGTATTTGAAATAAAGACTCTTTATGTACTAAATAACTCAAGTGGGAACATTAGTGTCATTCCCACAACTCAAGTTGTGATTCAAAAAAAAGGTCACCATTCACCATTCATTTCATCAATATTTTCAAAGAATCTGACACCAGAAACTGTATGGCCTTTCCAACCGTCCGTAACCGTGGACACGGCTATTCGAATAGGTTTACACTCTGCAGAGGTTGCACACTTGTGCCACAACATTTGATTACATCCGTCGGGATAACCTGAATAATCGTAACACAGTACGCGGATCATCAACCATAACCTTTCACTTACATATCCTAGTATAGGCACCTCTCCCCATGAGCTTGACCTCCCAGTGAAGACCAAGCCAACCTGGGAACGCACAGGGCTTGGGCCGGACATTCACCTCGTTTCACACCATTTCTCATCATTTCTTTTGTTGTAGAGGCAGCTTTCGGCATAACCCCGATGATGCTTGTTTAGAGGGAACCCATACTAGGATACATAAACTTCCAGTTAAGCCCTACCCATAATCAAGTATTGTGGGGGTACTCAAAAATTGGAAAGGTATCGCATCCAAACCAATATCAGTTTTTAATCAAAAATCACTATCTTCTCTTGGTCATATTCACCTTCAAAATTCATTCAATGGAATGCATCATCATTCCAAAGTTTCAAATTCATTTCAAGTCACATGTTCCCATCTAGAGTAGTCAAGTTTTAATTTTAGCACTAGCAACTAGTCATGAGGGGTGCTAACTACTTGTAATGCTAGCTAGGCTAAGTTTGATACTCTTGTAGTATTCTATACTTAGACCAAAGTTAACTATAAAAGTAAACTTCAATATTCAAATTGGAAAACTTGAAAGAGAAAACTTGGGCTGGGTTCATGAAGCATAAGAAAAGATGAGTGTGCCTTGTTCTTGGTAGAACTTTGCACTTTGCAAGAATATTAGCTTGCAACATTATAACTTGCAATAGTCTAGCTTGCCTTGGTTGTTGATGTGGTCAAAGTTCTCTTCTTCTTCTAGGTAGAATCCTTCCTCTTCCTGGTATTCTCCGGTACTAGCGTCTATACACGAATACGAGGATACAATCACCAAACAAGTTCAAAAGCTATACTAAGCACACACATACATCACACACACTATTCTAGCATTATCACAGTGTCATCATGTGGGTTGATATGGTTTTATTCTTAAGAAAAATAATTTCCTCTCATTATATATGTAAATGATAGTTTCCTTTTAATTCTTGAGGAATAATTTCCTCTCATTGAATCTTCTTAAGATTTAATTTCTCAACCCATCCTACATGATATCATGTTGACCTAAGTCAATCATTCATCATTATCATTTGAGAAAAAGATTTAAATGAGGTAGAATACCTCATACCATTTAATAATGCCTGTTATGATTTAAAATCTCCAAGTATTTCATGTGAGAGTATTTGACCAGGGGTCAATACTTCATATGAAAGTATTTGGGACAAGATTTAAATGAAGTATAACACCTCATATAATTTGCATAATAGTTTTGGACATTATCAATTACATCAACTAGTCATAGTGTCCATTAATTTAACTAAGGCATGATCATGCAAAGTGACCACACCATTTTCTTGCATAAACAATTAGTGTAAGTCAAATGTGAGCTATTGGAGTTGGAATTAACTTAATATCTATTTTGGTTGATTTTTTATAATTATTTGAATAGGAAAAAGTCCCTGCCTTCTTATTTATGTCACATTAATTCTCCAAAAGATTTTGAGGTGGGACCAGTGGGGTTGGATAGATATTTTTACAAGCTTTCCAACAACATAAAATTCATCCAATTTGGTTGGGTAGATTTGAAACTATTTGAATTTTAGTACAGGACCAGTATTTGAATTCATACTAAAAGGGATTTACAGGATTTGAATTTTGGGCCTAGGCGGGAAAGTTGTTGGGCCGAAACACGGGGAAACGAACTGGGATGGCCCAGTAACGCGTCGATGCGCCACGGGCCAACTGACAGGGTGGGACCCAGTGGTCGGCGATGCAATCAACCCGAAGCGGTACCTTTCCCTGTGAGCCGTAGGATTAGATGGACGATCGACGGCCGTGCGTCGTCGTCGTCGTCGGGGAGAAAGGGTTGCTGCCGCAGCGGAGGTAGGGGGTCGGCGGTGAGCTGGAGCTCCGGCGAGGGTCAGCGACGGTGCAGGACGGCGTTGTCGACGATGAGGAGTGCGCTGGCACTGGTGGCGTCGCCGATGGTGCTCGGATTCGTCGGCGGCGATCTCAGCTCCGCCGCAGGCTCCGGCGAGCAATTGGGCGGCTCCGGTGAGCAATTGAGGGAGAGAGATGGTCGAGGGGGATCAGAAGAGAGAGGGAAGCGAGGTTGGTGTGAGGAGTTGGGTGCGGGAGGTCCTCCTTTTATAGGATGAAGGGTGGCCGTGGCGGAGCTGGCAGGTCGACAGCATAGCGGCTGCTCCGGCGAGGGAAGGGGGTTGGCGAGGCATGCGCGAGGTAGAGGGTGTCTAGGCGATGCTAGGAAGCTAGAGGGCGAGGTGGGGGACGGTCTGGCGAGCGAGCTCGACGGCGGTTTCTGGCGGCATGGGCGCGGGAAAACGGGGACCTGGTTGTAATGTCCGAGGTTTAGAGACGATCGATGGGTAGATTTTAGAAAGGGATGTGCATTGCATGGTAAATTCTGGGAAAATTTCGCGCTTTTAAACAAAAACTGCATCGAAGGGGGACAAGTTTCTCTCTCGCCACCTTACAGGGTTAGGGTTTCGAGAGTGCGACAAACTTGCATCTCACGTAACTAGTTTAGGGTTTGGAGAAGAGAGGGGAGAGTTTGCATGATTGAATTATTTATAAAGTGACATGGTTGAATTCAAACCAATGTTGAATTTGAATTTCAAATTCAAACATTAAATAATTACCCTAAATAATTCAATTGTGAGGAAATTCATTAAGTATATAATCAATAATAAACAATATGAACAATTACAATAAGACAAGCTCATTAGAGAAAACCTTGAGCTTTATTGATTAACACACAAGATACATTGTCTTTACAATATTCATAATGGAAATAAATGAATTTTACAACACATTACAAGAATTGGAGAAATTGAAAAATAAAAGAGAATAAAAAGAAAAGTACAAGTAATGATCCTAGTCTAAATACTACAAGATCATCTTCACTTGATCTTGGATTTGATGAACTCCATATCCATTTTGATCAATTGTTGATCCCTGCACAAAATCAAAACAAAAAGAAGTTATGCCAAGTGGCATAGCCACTTGGCAGGTTAGAAATCAAATGAAAATATGAAATAAGCAGATAGGACCAAAGTGGCCGAGCTGATCCATGCCACAGTCAAGTTCCAGGTCCAGGTGCACAGCACCTGTCTACACACACACACAGCCTGCTCACAGGGCTGTGTGCATGCAGCACACACACACAGTGAGTCACCCAAAGGGCAAGGTGGAGCTGTCGACCAGGGATGCAAAGGCTGGCCACATATAAGCTTTTTCCAGCCAAAACCCTAGTCATATGCTTCATCCATCGACAGGCAGCAGTGGTAAGCCACCAAGAACAGCAAGAATAGCTCAAGAACACCAAGAACAGATGAACAGCTAAAGCTGTTTCATCCACTCCACAATCACCAGAAATTAAACCAAGACCACAAGCTTGCCAGGAGGAGCAGGGCAAGCAAAAGATCATCACAGAAGCAAACCCTCTACACCAACAATATTTCTAGGAGCTGGAGTGAGGTATACAAATCATCATGAACAAACCAGATGGTTTTGTTCATAAATAAGCATATGCATCAATCACACACAAGCAAAAGGGTGTGAGAACTAGTTTGTATCATCATCTGGCTACTAAGCCTTTTGGTGCAAGCAAACTAGAGAACAGACAGTGGGAGATTTCCAAGGGGAACATTGGCATGTCAACAAGATGACATACCAGAGAAATCCAACCTGGATTAATCCCTAACTAGCCATTCAAAATCATCTAGCACCTAAAGCCAAGCAAGCCATCAGATATTAGACAGATCATGTCTATTTTTGTTGTCAACAGCAAAGATACTGGAAAACCAACATGGTTTCTTCCAGTGAGATATTCACCAAATCACAGCCAGCCAATAAAGGTGGGAGCTACCCTAACAGCAAAGCTTTGCTGTCAGGGCCACCTCAACCACTTCACCAAATCCCACAGAGAAGCCATGCACAAATATCATCACCCAGATGGGTTCAAAAAGGAGCTAGGGTTCCCAATAGATGTTGGCATCCCTCTAGCTCAATCTTATTAATATTAAGATGATCATTACTGATAAACAGCTCACATCATTTATCTATTTAGCCAAGCAAAGAATTACAGATAAATGAAACAGACCAGTAACCAAGCACCAACTCCTTGCCAGTGAACCAATGGCTCACTGCAAGCATCATATGATGCTTGAGCAAGCATTACCATTCACTAGCACAAGTGTATGCATCACACAGACACTAGGAGAGCACAAGCTTAACATAAGCATGAAACATCAGCCAGTCACCAAGCATCTGATGATTATAAGATCATCAGAGCTTGGCAGAGCATGCTAGAGCCAAGCCTAGCATCAACACATGCACCCTATAAATTAATTGGTCACAGAACAGGAATAATGGCCTAGCAGACAATCAAATACATGTTATATATATGTATACAGAAGCACATCATCAAGGGATGGTATTGTTTAGCCCACAGGCATGCTCAAGTGAGCAAGACTATGAATGATAGCACACTAAAGAGCACCCATGTGCACTGGTTCTTGCAAATTTGCAAGAAATTGCACAATATAATCAAGCCAGGGACAGGATTAAGCACACACAATATGTCCAAGTGACAGTAAAAATAATAGGAGCAAGCCAGTAGGCCATGAGCATCACTGGATGCTCATGAGCAATCACAGGAGGGCCACAGCCGGAGATCACCATGAACAGAAATAGCTAGGAAGCACAGAAGCATGGCAGTAACAGCACAGCAAGCAGCATACGCATAGCAATAGAGCAAGCACATTAGCTAGGAGCCATGGCGCATGTAGGCAGCAGCCGTGAGCACATCCACAGAGCAGCATAGGCACAAGGAACAGCAAGCAGTGGCCAGAGCTAGCTTAGAAGGAAAGGAAGAGAGGAAGAACAAGCAGTAGAGCAGTAGGGAGGCGGTGCGAGCTTACCAGTTAGACGGAGAAGGGCACGGCCATGGCGGCATGGCGGCACACGCCGGTCGAACGGCGGCGCCAGGCCATGGCCACGCCAAGCCAGCTCGTTGCCAGGCGCACGGGTCCCAGCAGCATCACGACGAGGCACACGGCCGCGCCAAGTCACCAGGAGCAACGGCGGCGACGAGGTCGCCGTGGATCAACCGACTAGGTCACAGAGGGGTTGGGGAAGAACAGCAGCGGCGAGGAAAAGCAGATCGATGCGGATCAATCGAAGCGCCGTCGAACGGCGGTTCGATTGATACCCATCTCACCGCCGGCGATGGCCGGAGTTGGCCGGAGAAAATCGGCGAAGGCGGCGGCGACGCGGGAGTCGCCAGAGCTCAGAGGGGTTAGGGTTAGCGCGTGCGCGAGAGGAAGGGGACGGGTGCGTCCGACCGAGCCGGACGAGCGGCTCGGGTTAGGGTTAACCCGCTGGGCCGCACTGACAGGTGGGAGGGGCAAATCAGTCATTTCATAATTCCAATAAATACAGAAACTTTGAAATTATATAAAAATGTTTAATTGCTCTAAAAAAATAATTAAAAATATGAAAATAGATCAGCACAAAATTCTCTATCTAAATAAAATATCAAAGAGAATTTTTGAAGACAATTAAGAATAAGCCTTAATTTGAGGATTTAAATAATGATTTAAATCACACATATTATTTTCAACAATAAAAAGTCCATTAATGCAATTGGACTTTAAAAACACCTTGACAATATTTCAAGGTTGTATTTTACTTTAAATCAAGTATCCCCAAATTATTCTTAGTATTAACCTCTTACATAAACTAATAACGACATCGGAAGGGGGGAACAAACCCTAAAATTGGAATCATGCATAACTGCTTCTTTAACCATTGCCCTTATCGAACAATGATGCTATTTTTCAGAACCAGAGGACAAGGGTCAGTCCACACCTTCCAACTGCAAAACTTTGCAGTGTTCAGGCAAGTTCATCACTTGCTCATGCCATTTGAGTATTTCTATCAAATTACTTGCAAAGTATTATGGTTATCACTATTGCATAAAAATCAAAACCACTACTTTCATAACTATGAATATGACTATGTGGTGGGCAATGGAACCATGGATTGTGTTGATATGGTGGAGGTTCCATTGCAAGGGTTTATATCCATCTAGGATTAAACAACAAATGTCGCCAGTGATTCTTGTGCCATAATACCCGTGTTAACCATAAGATCCGGAGTGGGACGGAGTAGTCAAAAGTGTTTCCACCTCTCGTTCATCAACGGATGCTCATTACCGGGTGCTCATGATCTTGCGAGACTTGATGCAGGGGTGGGAACCCGTAGAAGTCCCAACGGTAATGAGGTCTATGATGGGTTGCATCTGCCGGCGTAGGAATGTATGGTAGAGCCCTGCATTGACGTCGTGGTCGGAGTCCACCCTGAAATCTATGGGAATAATGGGGCCGGCGTGGACCCAGGGTCGGAGTATGCAACAAAGGGTGGGTGTTCGAGGTAGCGGAGGAACATGATTGGCTAGACCTTATACCGGGCCTCACACCTAAGGAAGTGTGGATGGGAAAGCTGCCCGGTTGGCACCAAGGTTAAGATCTCGTAAAGCAACACACCTCTGCAGAGTGTAAAGAACCGTGACTGTCACTCCCTGTTCCGGGATTGAGGAACTGCGAACGTCGGAAAGGAGCTCCATGAAGTTCTAGTAAACCGGTGAAGGCTGACGGACATAGCTCTTTGAAATAAAAGCAATCTCTTGAAGAAATGTTTATCAAAACTTGCATTGGTATTAGACTTTCTGGTCTAATATCATAGTTAGTGCATTAAACACCTCTTATCTATAATGAACTTGTTGAGTACGCTCGTACTCATACCACTCTTAAATCCCATGCTTAGATTGTCTGAATCGTCTGGAGGAGGACTACGACAACAATGAAGGAGCCGAGATCATCGGCTATGATGAACCTGACCTCTCAGGAGGAGTTGAAGGCGTAGACTATCTCATCGTCTACGGATCCGGGGAGGCTTCCGGAGGAGATCAAGCCTAGAGATATCCGATAGTAGTAGTAACCGAGCAGCCCGAACTCTTAGCATTTAGCTGCTCGAGGAAATAAATGTATCGCTTAATGAGACTCTTATATTGTAAACTAAGTTGGGTTCGCCTCGAACCCAGGAGTATCCCTCTTAGGACCCAAGAGGAGCTCCAAGACGACATGTGTATGTTAATTGTAATAATATGTGAATGAGTTATGGACCTGCTATGTTATGTTGTACTACTCTGAGGGATGTAACATTTGCAGAATGGTATTTCGTGAATGTTATATCAACGACTGGCATACTACAACATGCAGTGGTATGCAGGGTCACCACAGTTGGTATCAGAGCAAAAGCTTTGACCTTAGGTTGGAACCTAGTAAATGGGACCAAACGTTAGGAGTCAAATAGGACTAGTAAAGAATTCTCTAAAAATATGGTGTATATTCAATTGAGAATACAACAATCATATCTTTTAGTGCGATCATTCTTTATTATCTCTATTATGATACACTATTACTAATCTTATAATCTTTCTATTTCTACAGCCAACATGGCAAGTTCACGACCGGGAAGAAACGTGAAAGTTATGGATTCCACACTGAGCGAATACCAAGGAGGACTTGCAGACATCTTACGAGCCATGTTACTGGAATTTGGGTGCGATCCCCAGATTCCAGTAAAGAAATACATGTTCTATGATGGTCCGGTATTGGCCAAGTGCAGGGTAGGACTGCGACTTCCCGAATCTTTGGGAATGACCGTAGTCATGCCAGCAGGGGAAGCGAGGACAACCAACACAGCCTACCATATAGCTGTTATGAGAGCCATAACCGACATACGGGAACATAAGACGAAGGAGCTTATGGATTCCGAGTTCTCCCATATTCCTCATAATCAGGAGGGCAAAGATCCCGGCTCAGCCACATACGGGGTCCCTTCATCGTGAGCAAGGCAGTAGGCAATGATTCCTACTATCTCATAGATGCCCAAGAGGCTAGAGAAAACAAGCCGGACAAGGCTGACGAGGAGACTAAACGTCCCTGGAATGTCAACTTGCTCGCCCATTTTACACTTGAGATCGGAATGTATGTATCCCTTGTATCCCTTTTGTAAGCTATGAAAAGCATGCGCCAAGAGCGCCGTTTCCGACAAGTTTTTCGCGTACTCTACTTTGTTTCGCCAATTGGTTAAACCCTCTCTCGCCGGCTCGTAACGTGATCCGGTTTCCGACACGGCTTCCGATCCAGCTACGACCGTAACCCGGCTGTCCTGGCGGGAGTAAGGCCTAGGGAGCCGGCACGCGAAAGACGACTAAGGAAAGAGTAAAAGCGAGTTGACCTGCAACTTTTCATAAAAGTGCCGGATTGCCGAACTCGGCTCGTTCGACTGAAATACTGTCGGCCTCACCCAGCGGCCCGCTCTTGATCCGGCGACGGATCGCAAGTCGGACGTACGACCGGCAAGAGCACAGCCAAAGAGTGGGGCGGATGGGAAAAAGCGAACAAGTCGAAAGAAAGCAACTCGGCACACAAATGATTAACAAACACATTAAAGTGTGACATAATAAAAGGACGATAATATTCATACATATGCACCCGGCATCCCGGGGATTTAACAAATTGTCCTGGCAAAAGCAACAACAAAGACAGGTAAACTAAGCACTGGCTGGAGGAGCACCAGCCGGAGGAGCGTCAGCGGAGCCGGCTGCCGGGTCGTCTTCAGGCGCGTCTCCCGCCTCCTCATCTTCCATCTCGTACTCATCCTCAGACTGAGGGTTCGGGTCCGCGATGAAGAGGCCCTTGTCGACGAAGTCGGCGATGGCGCTGGCTCGGGCAAGCCGGGCGGTCTTGTGTTCGGCCGGGAGCTTGTCCTCCACGCCGGCTCGCCGGTACTCGAGCTGCCCCAGGTCCACCTCGTTGTACCAGGAGAGGACAAAGGACAGCGCCATGTCGGCACCAGCGCGCGTGGCAGACTCCTTCCAGTCGAGGAAGCGATCCGGCGCCCGCTCCATCAAGGAGGTGAGGTTGGAGATATCTTGCGGCACCGCCTCCGCGGGCCACAGCATCGGCACCAGCTCCTCAGCCGCCTTCCGGAGCTCCCAGCCAAGCTTGGTGATGGGCTCGACGCGGGCAGCCATGGACGCCATATAGTCCTCCATGGTGAAGTACTCCGAGCTGCCCTCGCCAGCCTCCTGGACTCGCGCGCAACGCCAACGGCTGCTAACGCCGCATCCTGCGTTTCCGGGAAGGCCGCTGCAAGAAGAAGCAAGTCAGAAATCATCGAAGCCGAAATAAGCTAAAAAATACAAATTTTAAGTCCTAAGACAAAGGAAAAGCCTGGCGGCAGCGACAAGAAACTGCCCCCAGCCCAAAGACGGAGACAGCGAAGAAATCGTTTGCACGCCGGCTGCCAACAAAAGTCGGCAGCCGACAGCCGAAAGCCGGCAAAGGGAAAGGAGCAAAGAAATGCACTCACCCGACAAGCCACGGTCAAGCGCGCCAATCTCATCCGTCCAGCGCTTGGCAGTGGCCGTCAGCTCCGTGGACTTGGTGGTGACCTCCTCCTGAAGCGCAAGCCGCTGCTTCTCCACCTCGGTCAGCCGCCGGCTCAGATCCTCCACCTTCTCCTTCTCCGCCGTCCTAAGGGAGGCGAGCTCAGTGAGATGGTTCTGCTCCAGCTTGCGCAGCCGCGTCAGCTCCCCATCAGCCACCTTGAGCTTGGCGGCTGCAGATCGGCCCGCCTCCTCGCTCTCGGCGCAGGCCGAGCAGCCCGGAGATCCGCCTCCAGCCGCGGGACCTTGGCGGCTTCAACTGCAAGGCAGCCGGAAAGAAACGTCAGCCAACCAAGACTAAAAAGAAAGAAGACATCGAGTCGGAAGAAGCAAGATCCTACCCTTGACGGCCTCCAGCTCGCGAGCCAAGTCGGCCCGGTCCAGCTTGGCCTTGTGGTAGTGGGTCACGGCGCGGTTGTACAGATTGGTGCGCCGATCCGCCACAGCCTAAGGAAAAAAGAAAATCAGTCAGCTAGGCGAAACCCGGACCGGCTCCAAGCAGTCGGCCCATGCCTCGGAGGGCTACCAGGATGATAACGAATCAAAAAACAGATGAAGCTTACCTTGCTGGCTTCCTCCACCTTGGCGACGTTGGCCGCGGCCTCGGCCCCTGGCCTTGAGATTGGCCTGCAGGCTGGAGAAGAACATCTCCACCGATGCTTGGCCGGGGTTCCCCTCCCGGCTGGTCACCTCGTAGGAGTCGGCGCGGAGCCACGCCTGCTCCATAGTGCCAGCCGAGCCAAGGCTGGAGTCGGAGGCGGACGGCACATGCGAAGAAGAGCGCCCTTGGCCACGTGCGGCCCTGCTGCGGCGCCGATGGGGCTCCCGTCCTCACCAGCGCGCGCGAGTCGGCGCCCCTCGTGCGCGCCGGCTCATTCCTTGCCGGCTCTGCCTGGCCGGCTCCTCCGTCGTCGGCTCCGGCGGTGGCGGCGCTCCGGGCGAAGCAGATGGCCCAGCCGGCGCAGCGTCTCCGGCGCTGAGGTGCCCCCTCAGGGCTCTCATCCCGCACCACCACGCTTGGCCTGGCTCCGGCTCCGGTCGCGGGCGGTGCAGCCTGCCGGCTCCGGCTCCGGTGAGCGCATGCGGCGGCCCCGCGGCTGGGTCCAGAAGACGGGTCCGGCGCGGGAACATGTCATCCGGCGTCGGCTGCCGCGTGCTCGGCCCGCGTGCCGTGATCAGGCGCGAGGCCAGCGGCACGGCGAAGGAAGGCGCCCCTGCGGGAGGCGGAGTACCCGCAGGCGGCGGCGGCGTAGGTGCGCGCGATGGAGGCTGCGGCGTCGGCTCCCTCCTTTGGCGCGGAGTCTGCCGGGAGCCGCCGCCCTGGGCAAACTTGATGGGGGCCCTAGCCGGACAAACAAAGAGAAGATAAGCATAAAGAGTAAGGAAAGAAAAGGAATCAAACAAGAGAGAAGAGAACTCACCCGGCCTGCTCCGGAACCTTCTTCGGCTGCTGCCGGTGGAGCTTCTTCGCCTTCGCCTCCAAGGCAGCAGTAGAGCGGGGCTCGCTGGCCCGCTTCTTCCCCTTAGGCGCTGAAGTCACCGTGGTGCTTGGCGGCCTCGCGCGCAGGCACGGCGGGGATTGGCCCCGTGGCGGACGTCGCCGGCTCCTCGTCCTCCTGCTGCTCCGGTGAAGGGGGCGGATTGCGCTGGCCGCCTAGGTCGGCGCTGCGGTCGTCGTCGCCAGCCTGGTCGCCGGCTTGGTCAGCCGGAGTGGCGTGATCCGGCGCCCACCTCCTCGTCGCCGGGTCGCCATCCTCGACGTTTTGGCGGTCAAAGAGCTAGAAAAAACAGAGAACATGAGCAAACAACAAGCCGGAAGTCGGCAGAAGAAAAAGGAAGTCGGCCTCGCAGCCGCAAGCCGGAAGCCGGCGAAAACACAAAGCTTACCAGCTCGGGTTGGTGGTCCCTGTCGTGGGGCGCCAGCCCGTAGTTCCACTCCTCCGGCATGTTCGCCTTGGTGATGTTGTTCACCCGGTGGGCCACCTGGGCCTTGGTGAGCAGCGCCTTGGACGTCCGGTTCGGGTCGAACCGGCCGGACATGTGCCCGATTTTGTGGGTGCGCATTTGGAGCGGCAGCACCCGGCGCTCGGCGATGGTGCAGAGGAGGTCTTCGGCGGTCAGCCCGTTCCCGACGGCTGCCCCCAGGAAGTCCCAGAGTTGATTCACCTCAGCGTCCGGATCCGTCGTGCGGGCGTTGTAGCTCCAGTTGATCCGGCCGACTGGAGGAGCCGGGTTGAACTCCGGAAGGTTGATCCGGTCGACGAGCTGGCCCTCGTTGCGCACGTAGAAGAACGACATCTGCCAGTTCTTCACCGAGTCAACGGTTGGAATCTTGGGGAAAGGCGTACCCGGCTGGGTGTAGATCGAGGCGGCGCCGCAGGCCCGCAGGCGGCCCTCGGTGGTTTGCGCCTTGAGGTAGAACAGCCGGCTCCAGAAGTCGATATCCGGCCACAAGCCGGCGTAGGCCTCCATGAAGGCCACGTAGCAGCTGAGGAGGATGCAGGCGTTGGCCGGCAGATGGTGCGGCTGCAGGCCAAAGTTGTCGAGGAACTGGCGGAAGAATGTGGAAGCCGGCAGGCCCAGCCCGCGATCGAGATGCGCGCCGAAGACGACGCGCTCGCCGGGCTGCGGCTCGGGCTCCGTCTCCTCGCCGGGCGCCCGCGTGACCACCGACGACGGGATCCGGCGGAGGCGCACCAGCCGCTCGATGTCGTCCTCCCGCATGTACGAGCCCCTCCACGATCCGCTGGCGGAGGCCATCGTCGAGGAAGAAGAAGAAGATGACCACGAAAGGCGGAAAGGCGAGGAAGAACCTTGCGATGGCGGCGGCGACGACGGCGGCGGAGGACGCTCCGTCGAAACGCGGGGCCCCGTGGCGCCGGCTCGTCGGAGCGGCGGCGGATCGGCGGAGATTCGCCTCGGGAGACGTTCGCCGGAGCAGCAACGGGCTCGAGCGCGAAGAAGAGAGCGAGAGGAGCAGGAGCGCGAGGAAGACGAAGTGAGGCAAGTGGCCGCCTCGGTACCCTCCCCCGCGGCATTTATAGCCAACCGCGGCGGACGGTTAGCCTCCAAGTGGCGATCGTGGCCACATCGCCCGGATCTTCTGCGCATTAACTCCTACTGGAAACCGCCACACCACGTCGCCCACGACCGCATCGAATCCGGAGGGGACATTGATGTGACCAGACGAACCGGCGGCAGAGCCCAGGCGTCAGACCGGTCAAGTCGGGTGCAGGACCCGAGGCGGCGGAGACTCCGGCGCGCCGCAAGCCGGAGCCGGACAATAAGTTCAACTCGGACCAAAAGTCATCCAGCAAGGCGGAGACACCACCAAAACTTGCGAGTAAGCAAAAGCTGCATAAGTGTAAATAGCGGCCGGCTAGACGGCAGGAACGAGCCGGTTGAGGGCGCAGCCGGCTGAACGGAAATTCTCAGTCGGCCCCTCAAGTGCCGTCAAGTAATTCGTGAAGCCGGAAAACCTGCCTAGGTCCTTCAACGCAGGACTTGCCAGCTCAGGGAGCTAATGTGGAAGACCCGGGTAGGGCAATGGACGCGGAGCAGCCGGCTGGCCAGCCGGCGGCTCGCGGCAAAGGCGAGTGAGAGAGCCGGCTGGCGCCGTGCCGGCTGGTCGAGCCGGCTGGCTCTAGGTCCTAGTCGGCAGCTACGGCCGCCAATGCGTAGCTGGGCCGGCTTCTACAAGCCATATCCGGCGGGGTTTGTACCTCGGACCGACTCGAGGCTGGCGAGTCTTGGAAGGAACCGGGTTGGTGATCCGGGTTCCCAAAGTCCACGCTGACTTCATCCTCCGTAAAGCGCGGAGCCTTTGTGGAGCAATAGTGCCACGCGGCGGACAAGCCATCATGGTCTACGACGATCCGTGCTGGCTACAGTGGCTGACGGCGACAGGGACACCTCCTCTCCATACCGCTGACCTTGGCAGCCGGATGGGACAGGCCATGAGGCCTCAACGGCTCCCGACGTCAGCCTCGGGAAGGAGCGGAGCCGGAGCCGCCAAGCCGACGAGCTATAGGGTCTTATATGTAAAGTGCCGGTGCCTATATGCCGCACTACCTCTCGTGCAGGGGATCGATCATTCTCATTTCATTCCACCCTTAGCGCTGCCCTGTGAGAGAGACCGTCGTCTCCCTTAGCCTCCCAGGAGCAGCCGGACACAGCTCTAGGAGCACCATTGTATTGTGTGATCATCATATACACTCATAGCAGGAGTAGAGGTGTTACCTCCATCGGAGGGCCTCGAACCTGGGTACGTCGCCGTGTCGCTCGTCCCCATACCCGCATCCGGATACCGCCGTGAGATCTCTCAGGAACCACCTTCGATTAGCCACCCTATGGCATATGCCGTGACGATACCACGACACCCATATTCCTCATAATCAGGAGGAAGAAGATCCCATGCTCAACCACTACAAATATGCCAAACGCAAACCTATAGCAGCGGCAAAATATATGGATAATAGCCGCAACTTCATATCATTACTCTTTCAGTTGAACCATCATCTGATAGGAGCAATTGATACGATGCTAGAGGAGTTTACTGAACCCAAGGAGGAGATTAGGGGAAAGAACCTATGGAGAATGTGGTGCACACACCAGTTTACTCAGCTGGTGACTACATCAGCATTGATCCACTTGAGCGTGAACCTACACCTGGGAACTATCTAGGTAGTTCCTATGGGGGATACGAGGGCGGAGAGGAATCCGGAAACAATCAGCGTTCCGAGACTCCTATCGAAAATTCCACGGGTTGGCGTTGGGGATCGGATACTGGAACTCATAGTACTTCTGTGTATTATGATGGGGAGATGAATGATGACGCAACAACCCAGAACCAGAGCTATCCTAGTAATGAAGGAGTTGATGGAGGGTATCCGACACAGGTTGAGTCGGGTATGAGTTTTGGTAATACCTATGGTGGAGCTACAGGGGAGTACACCCGATGGGTGGACTATGATGCACTCAACGATCAGTTTGTGAACACTGATTTCTCCTTAGGATCATCATCGGATTCGGATTACAAGCCAACGGGGAGACCTTATGTTCCAGGGTCTATCAGGAGGACGACACGTTCGACCGGATGGAAGCCTGGGATGTACCGGGAGTGAAGATCGACTAGAGTCCACCAAGGGAGGCGAGGCTATAATACACAAGTACCACGTGTATTATAGTATGTAATATTTGTATAAGTTTGTACATATACTTTAATAAGTGAGTTTGCATACTCACATCGACTTGAGTATTGTAATAAGACCACTTAAGTATGTATATACAGGGTATATGTTTAGTATGATTTGGATTTGCTTCTTGATTTCCATTGCGTGACTAGTTCTATGCACAAAGTTGAGCTCAGAAAACTTGCGCATGGAGTAATTATGAGTATCATCTTGTGTTGCAGAACTAGGGGGTTATGTCAGGAACGCTAGGAGACGAGACGAAGCACAGCGCATGGAGCGCGAAGCAAAACAAAAGGAAGAGGCTGAGGGTGCAGCCAGAGATCAGTTTCCACCACCACCACCACCCATGACGCAGCAAAATTTTATCCAGGTACATGCATTGGTAGAGGAGAGCAGAGAACACGAACAAATTCTTTCAAGACTTGCTGCAGCAGAACAGGGTGGAGAGACCTGAGAACCCGGGAGTCACATTAGCGGACTTCCAAAACACCAAGCCTATATCTTTCGCATACGCGCCCGAGCCAATGGACGCGGAAGATTGGCTTATGGATACTGAGCGAAAGCTCAATACCGTTGGATGTAACGACCAAGAGAAGGTTCGCTATGCTACCCATCTCTGTGTGGACCTGCCGCATCATGGTGGGACAATATTGTAGCCGTTTATCCGGCTGGAAAGGTATTTACCAGGAGGAATTCACGAGGAAGTTCGGGAATCAATGTCCCTGAAAGTATTGTGGAACGAAGCGTCGAGAATTTGAAAGTCTCGAGCAGAAGGACAAGGCAATGACTTATGTCAGGGAATTTTCTAAGTTGTCCCGGTACGCTGTTGAAGAAGTCAACACCGAGGACAAGAAGAAGAAAAGATTTCTGAGGGGTTAAGTCCCCAGTTCAAGGTCTGACTCCGTATGATGAGAGCGACGGAGTTTCAGAGTTGGTGGATGCAGCCATCACTCTGGAAGATGATTTCAAGCAATTGCAGGAGGAGAAGCGGAAAAAGGCCAAGTTTGAGCCTAAGAGGTTTGTTAGTAACAAGCCTAACACCAGCTTGAGTTTCAAGCCAGATACAACAACAACAACAGCAACTACTACGGTAGTAGGAAGAACCAAGCATTCCAAACTGCAAATCAAATAGTTTGCAGAAGCTGTGGAGGTACGGGGCATTTCTCCAAGGACTGTAAGAAACCCAGAATCATATGCTTCGGGTGCCGTGAGGAAGGACACATGCTTAGGGATTGCCCTAAGAATAGGAATAAAGGAGGACAGTCTGGAGGAGGTGGAGGTCGAGGAGGAAACACCGGAGGCAACTGGAAGAATAAGAAGCCCTTCGGCAAGCTGAACTGTACCAGTCTGGAGGAGGTGGTCAACTCCGACCAGGCGGTGATAGGTACGCTCCAGATACTCACTCATCCTGGCAAAGTACTTTTTGATACTGGTGCAACTACATCATTCATATCTCAACAATTCATCATCAAACATGGGATTAGTTGCACTAAGTTAGATACACCCATAACCATACTTTCTGCGGGGGGAACGATAGTAGTAACCCATGCCAAACAAAAACAAGTCATTATGATCAATAAGTGCGCGTTTGCGGACCTGTTCATTTTACCGATGAAGGACATTGATGTCATTCTTGGTATGAACTGGTTAGAAGCTAATGGAGCATTGATCGACTGTGTAAACAAGACGGTGTCTTTGAAAAGCCCCGATGGAAGTAGAATGATCTACCAAGGCGACAAACATACACAGATTGAAGTTGAGCTACAGTGAACAGCATGAAGGAGGTGAAGTTAGAAGATATACCTGTAGTAAATGAATTCCAGGATGTGTTTCCTGCAGAATTACCTGGTATGCCACCAGATAGGGAGATAGAATTCACTATCGACCTAATCCCAGGAACAGCTCCGATTGCTAAAACACCATATAAGATGGGGCCCAAGGAGTTGAAAGAACTTAAGGAGCAACTGGATGACTTGGAACAAAAGGGATTCATTCAGGAGAGTGTTTCACCATGGGGATCACCTGTGATCTTCGTGGATAAAAGAGATGGAGGAAGAAGGATGTGCGGAGACTACAGGAATCTGAACAACGTCACAATCAAGAACAAGTATCCACTTCCGAGAATACAAGATCTATTTGATCAAGTTAGAGGTGCGGGAGTCTTTTCCAAGATTGATCTAAGATCCGGTTATCACCAGATAAAGATCAAGAAGGAAGACGTTCCAAAAACTGCCTTTGTCTCAAGGTATGGACATCATGAATACCTTGTAGTACCTTTTGGATTGACCAATGCCCCAGCAATATTCATGAATCTCATGAATAAGATCTTCATGCCATATCTAGACAAGTTTGTCATCGTATTTATCGATGATATCTTGATATATTCCAAGAACAAGGCCGAACATGCCGAACATTTGAGGTTAGTGTTGCAAACACTAAGGGAACATCAACTCTATGCCAAACTTAGTAAGTGTGAATTTTGGCTAGATCAAGTGGAATTTCTTGGTCATGTTATTAGTAAAGATGGAATAGCTGTTAACCCGAGTAAGGTAGCAGCAGTTCTAGAATGGGAAGCACCCAAAACATCAAGGAAATCCGAGGATTCCTAGGAATGGCAGGATACTATCGGAGATTCATTGAAGGATTCTCTAAGATAGCAGGACCAATGACAAAGCTGTTAAGGAAGAACACACCATTCGTGTGGTCAGAGGAGTGTGAAAGAGTTTTCAAACTCTGAAGGAGAAACTCACCACGGCACCGGTGTTAGCGGTTCCGGAAGTTGGCAAGGATTACACCGTGTACTGTGACGCATCCAAACACGGATTGGGTTGCGTACTCATGCAAGATCGGAAAGTGATATCTTATGGATCGAGGCAACTCAGACCTCATGAAGTGAATTATCCAACACATGACTTGGAATTAGCAGCAGTCGTATTTGCACTCAAAACATGGAGACATTTTCTCTATGGAGCTAAGTGTGAACTCTATACAGACCATAAAAGCCTCAAATATTTCTTCACTCAGAAGGAACTCAACATGAGGCAGAAAAGATGGCTAGAATTGATCAAGGATTATGACTTGACAATCAATTACACACCAGGGAAGGCTAATGTTGTAGCAGACGCCCTGAGTAGGAAGAGCACCGGAGGAGTGGAACAAGAAATATCACCGGAGTTGAGAAGGAAATAAGTCAAGCCCAAATACAACTTTGGGAGAAGGAAGCTCATGAAGGACTATCAGCTTTACAAGTAGCCGATGAGCTGAATGTCAACCTGAAGAATGAGATAATGATGGGTCAGTTGGACGATCCATTCATCGTTGAGGAGATGAGAAGAATAGATGAAGGAAAACCATCAGAATTTCATCGCGGAGAATCTGGATCATTATGGTTCCAGAAGAGAATTTGCGTTCCGGATATTGCTGAAATTAAGGAAGTAATACTCCGGGAAGCTCATCAAACACCATATTCAATACATCCGGGAAGTACAAAGATGTACATGGACCTAAAGGAACTATTCTGGTGGAATAATATGAAGAGAGAGATAGCACAATATGTGGCGGAATGCCATACCTGCCAAAGAGTGAAGGCTGAACATCAGAGTCCGGCAGGGAAGTTACAACCTTTACCTATTCCAGAGTGGAAATGGGAGGAAATAGGGATGGATTTCATCACCGGACTACCCATGACTAATAAAAAGAAGGACATGATATGGGTAATCGTGGACCGGTTGACGAAAAGTGCACACTTTTTAGCGGTAAACCAGCAGGATAAAGGAGAGAAACTCATCGATCTTTACATAAAAGAGATCGTGAGTAAGCATGGAGTGCCTAAGAAGATCGTGTCGGATCGAGGATCCGTGTTCACATCAGCATTCTGGAAGCAACTTCACGAAGCTTTAGGATCCAAGTTGGACTATAGTACCGCTTATCATCCCCAGACAGGTGGACAAACGGAGAGAACCAATCAAATCCTAGAGGATATGCTTAGGGCTTGTGCCCTAGACTTCGGAGGATCATGGGAAGAGCACTTACCACTAGCAGAGTTTTCATATAACAATAGTTACCAAAGCAGCATCAAGATGGCACCATTTGAAGCTCTGTATGGAAGGAAGTGTAGATCACCGATATGTTGGTACGAAGCCGGAGCAAGCAAAGAGTTCAACCCTGATTATGTCAAGGAAAAACAACAAATCATTGACATTATCAGAGACAGGCTCAAGATAGCCCAAAGTCGGCAAAAGAGTTATGCCGATCAAAAGAGGAGAACATGGGAACCACGAGTTGGAGACATGGTTTATCTTAAGGTAAGCCCGATGAAAGGACTCCAGAGGTTTGGAGTAAAAGGAAAGCTCAGTCCTAGATATATAGGACCTTTCAAGATACTGAGTCAGAACCGAGGTTTAGCCTTTGAATTGGATCTACCGGGAAGGTTAGCTCAAGTTCACAATGTATTCCATGTGTCACAACTCCGAAAATGCTTAAAGACCCCAGATGAACCAATATCACATGATGAGCTCGAGTTACAACCAGACTTGACGTACATCGAGAAGCCAGCCAAGATTCTCGAGGAGAGCTAGAAACAACTCAGAAATAAAGCCATTAAGTATTGCAAAATACAATGGAAGCATCACCCCGAGAGGGAAGCCACCTGGGAAAAGAAGAAGACCTGAGGAAAACATACCCCGAACTGTTCAGGTATTACAACCACAACTTCGGGACGAAGTTTTCTTTAAGGGGGAAAGGCTGTAATGTCCCAGGTTTAGAGACGATCGAGGGGTAGATTTTAGAAAGGGATGTGCATTGCATGGTAAATTCTGGGAAAATTTCGCTTTTAAACAAAAACTGCATCGAAGGGGGACAAGTTTCTCTCTCGCCACCTTACAGGGTTTTCGAGAGTGCGACAAACTTGCATCTCACTTAACTAGTTTAGGGTTTGGAGAAGAGAGGGGAGAGTTTGCATGATTGAATTATTTATAAAGTGACATGGTTGAATTCAAACCAATGTTGAATTTGAATTTCAAATTCAAACATTAAATAATTACCCTAAATAATTCAATTGAGAGGAAATTCATTAAGTATATAATCAATAATAAACAATATGAACAATTACAATAAGACAAGCTCATTAGAGAAAACCTTGAGCTTTATTGATTAACACACAAGATACATTGTCTTTACAATATTCATAATGGAAATAAATGAATTTTACAACACATTACAAGAATTGGAGAAATTGAAAAATAAAAGAGAATAAAAAGAAAAGTACAAGTAATGATCCTAGTCTAAATACTACAAGATCATCTTCACTTGATCTTGGATTTGATGAACTCCATGTCCATTTTGATCAATTGTTGATCCCTGCACAAAACAATCAAAACAAAAAGTTATGCCAAGTGGCATAGCCACTTGGCAGGTTAGAAATCAAATGAAAATATGAAATAAGCAGATAGGACCAAAGTGGCCGAGCTGATCCATGCCACAGTCAAGTTCCAGGTCCAGGTGCACAGCACCTGTCTACACACACACACAGCCTGCTCACAGGGCTGTGTGCATGCAGCACACACACACACAGTGAGTCACCCAAAGGGCAAGGTGGAGCTGTCGACCAGGGATGCAAAGGCTGGCCACATATAAGCTTTTTCCAGCCAAAACCCTAGTCATATGCTTCATCCATCGACAGGCAGCAGTGGTAAGCCACCAAGAACAGCAAGAATAGCTCAAGAACACCAAGAACAGATGAACAGCTAAAGCTGTTTCATCCACTCCACAATCACCAGAAATTAAACCAAGACCACAAGCTTGCTAGGAGGAGCAGGGCAAGCAAAAGATCATCACAGAAGCAAACCCTCTACACCAACAATATTTCTAGGAGCTGGAGTGAGGTATACAAATCATCATGAACAAACCAGATGGTTTTGTTCATAAATAAGCATATGCATCAATCACACACAAGCAAAAGGGTGTGAGAACTAGTTTGTATCATCATCTGGCTACTAAGCCTTTTGGTGCAAGCAAACTAGAGAACAGACAGTGGGAGATTTCCAAGGGGAACATTGGCATGTCAACAAGATGACATACCAGAGAAATCCAACCTGGATTAATCCCTAACTAGCCATTCAAAATCATCTAGCACCTAAAGCCAAGCAAGCCATCAGATATTAGACAGATCATGTCTATTTTTGTTGTCAACAGCAAAGATACTGGAAAACCAACATGGTTTCTTCCAGTGAGATATTCACCAAATCACAGCCAGCCAACAAAGGTGGGAGCTACCCTAACAGCAAAGATTTGCTGTCAGGGCCACCTCAACCACTTCACCAAATCCCACAGAGAAGCCATGCACAAATATCATCACCCAGATGGGTTCAAAAAGGAGCTAGGGTTCCCAATAGATGTTGGCATCCCTCTAGCTCAATCTTATTAATATTAAGATGATCATTACTGATAAACAGCTCACATCATTTATCTACTTAGCCAAGCAAAGAATTACAGATAAATGAAACAGACCAGTAACCAAGCACCAACTCCTTGCCAGTGAACCAATGGCTCACTGCAAGCATCATATGATGCTTGAGCAAGCATTACCATTCATTAGCACAAGTGTATGCATCACACAGACACTAGGAGAGCACAAGCTTAACATAAGCATGAAACATCAGCCAGTCACCAAGCATCTGATGATTATAAGATCATCAGAGCTTGGCAGAGCATGCTAGAGCCAAGCCTAGCATCAACACATGCACCCTATAAATTAATTGGTCACAGAACAGGAATAATGGCCTAGCAGACAATCAAATACATGTTATATATATGTATACAAAAGCACATCATCAAGGGATGGTATTGTTTAGCCCACAGGCATGCTCAAGTGAGCAAGACTATGAATGATAGCACACTGAAGAGCACCCAAGTGCACTGGTTCTTGCAAATTTGCAAGAAATTGCACAATATAATCAAGCCAGGGACAGGATTAAGCACACACAATATGTCCAAGTGACAGTAAAAATAATAGGAGCAAGCCAGTAGGCCATGAGCATCACTGGATGCTCATGAGCAATCACAGGAGGGCCACAGCAGGAGATCACCATGAACAGAAATAGCTAGGAAGCACAGAAGCATGGCAGTAACAGCACAGCAAGCAGCATACGCATAGCAATAGAGCAAGCACATTAGCTAGGAGCCATGGCGCATGTAGGCAGCAGCCGTGAGCACATCCACAGAGCAGCATAGGCACAAGGAACAGCAAGCAGTGGCCAGAGCTAGCTTAGAAGGAAAGGAAGAGAGGAAGAACAAGCAGTAGAGCAGTAGGGAGGCGGTGCGAGCTTACCAGTTAGACGGAGAAGGGCACGGCCATGGCGGCATGGCGGCACACGCCGGTCGAACGGCGGCGCCAGGCCATGGCCACGCCAAGCCAGCTCGTTGCCAGGCGCATGGGTCCCAGCAGCATCACGACGAGGCACACGGCCGCGCCAAGTCACCAGGAGCAACGGCGGCGACGAGGTCGCCGTGGATCAACCGACTAGGTCACAGAGGGGTTGGGGAAGAACAGCAGCGGCGAGGAAAAGCAGATCAACGCGGATCAATCAAAGCGCCGTCGAACGGCGGTTCGATTGATACCCATCTCACCGCCGGCGATGGCCGGAGTTGGCCGGAGAAAATCGGCGAAGGCGGCGGCGACGCGGGAGTCGCAGAGCTCAGAGGGTTAGGGTTAGCGCGTGCGCGAGAGGAAGGGGACGGGTGCGTCCGACCGAGCCAGACGAGCGGCTCGGGTTAGGGTTAACCGCTGGGCCGCACTGACAGGTGGGCCCAGGGGCAAATCAGTCATTTCATAATTCCAATAAATACAGAAACTTTGAAATTATATAAGAAATGTTTAATAGCTCTAAAAAAATAATTAAAAATATGAAAATAGATCAGCACAAAATTCTCTATCTAAATAAAATATCAAAGAGAATTTTTGAAGGCAATTAAGAATAAGCCTTAATTTGAGGATTTAAATAATGATTTAAATCACACATATTATTTTCAACAATAAAAAGTCCATTAATGCAATTGGACTTTAAAAACACCTTGACAATATTTCAAGGTTGTATTTTACTTTAAATCAAGTATCCCCAAATTATTCTTAGTATTAACCTCTTACATAAACTAATAACGACATCGGAAGGGGGAACAAACCCTAAAATTGGAATCATGCATAATTGCTTCTTTAACCATTGCCCTTATCGAACAATGATGCTATTTTCAGAACCAGAGGACAAGGGTCATCCACACCTTCCAAGCAAAACTTTGAGTGTTCGGGCAAGTTCATCACTTGCTCATGCCATTTGAGTATTTCTATCAAATTACTTGCAAAGTATTATGGTTATCACTATTGCATAAAAATCAAAACCACTACTTTCATAACTATGAATATGACTATGTGGTGGGCAATGGAACCATGGATTGTGTTGATATGGTGGAGGTTCCATTGCAAGGGTTATATCCATCTAGGATTAAACAACAAATGTCGCAGTGATTCTTGTGCCGTAATACCCATGTTAACCATAAGATCCGGAGTGGGACGGAGTAGTCAAAAGTGTTTCCACCTCTCGTTCATCAACGGATGCTCATTACCGGGTGCTCATGATCTTGCGAGACTTGATGCAGGGGTGGGAACCCGTAGAAGTCCCAACGGTAATGAGGTCTATGATGGGTTGCAACTGCCGGCGTAGGAATGTATGGTAGAGCCCTGCATTGACGTCGTGGTCGGGGTCCACCCTGAAATCTATGGGAATAATGGGGCCGGCGTGGACCCAGGGTCGGAGTATGCAACAAAGGGTGGGTGTTCGAGGTAGCGGAGGAACATGATTGGCTAGACCTTATACCGGGCCTCACACCTAAGGAAGTGTGGACGGGAAAGCTGCCCCCGGTTGGCACCAAGGTTAAGATCTCTTATGGGTAAAGCAACACACCTCTGCAGAGTGTAAAGAAGCGTGACATGTCACTCCTGTTCCGGGATTGAGGAACTGCGAATGCGGCGGAAAGGAGCTCCATGAAGTTCTAGTAAACCGGTGGTGACGGACATAGCTCTTTGAAATAAAATCAATCTCTTGAAGAAATGTTTATCAAAACTTGCATTGGTATTAGACTTTATGGTCTAATATCATAGTTAGTGCATTAAACACCTCTTATCTATAATGAACTTGTTGAGTACGCTCGTACTCATACCACTCTTAAATCCCATGCTTAGATTTGAATCGTCTGGAGGAGGACTACGACAACAATGAAGGAGCCGAGATCATCGGCTATGATGAACCTGACCTCTCAGGAGGAGTTGAAGGCGTAGACTATCTCATCGTCTACGGATCCGGGGAGGCTTCCGGAGGAGATCAAGCCTAGGAATATCTTATAGTAGTAGTAACCGAGCAGCCCGAACTCTTAGCATTTAGCTGCTCGAGGAAATAAATGTATCGCTTAATGAGACTCTTATATTGTAAACTAAGTTGGGTTCGCCTCGAACCCAGGAGTATCCCTCTTAGGACCCAAGAGGAGCTCCAAGACGACATGTGTATGTTAATTGTAATAATATGTGAATGAGTTATGGACCTGCTATGTTGTTGTACTACTAAAGGGATGTAACATTTGCGAATGGTACTTCATGAATGTTATATCAACGACGGCATACTACAACATACGGTGGTATGCGAGGTCATCCCTGCAGTCAGCTCGACGACAGACGGCGCGAGGCACGAGCGCGTGTACGGCGGCTTCGTGGTCGCCGAGCGGTGCTCAACTTGCGGAGAGGGGGTCGGGGATGCGCGATTCGTCGAGCGCGCGTGGCCGTGTGCGCCATGGCGTGCACACGTGCGACGCGGCGGCATCGAGGTTTTGGGCGCGCGTTTCCGGCGAGTGTCACGCGTGTCCACGACGTGGCGGTGCTAGGCGTTGTAGAGGTGGTGAGGTGGTGCCGTGGACACCAGGGCCAGAGCTGGGGGTGAATGAGAGAAGAGGGAGAGGAACATGGCCGGCATGGGTTGGCATGGCCATGTCCATGGACTCCTTAGGGTTTCTCCTAGGGTTGCTGTGGTGGTGTGAGGCAGAGAGGGGACAGGGGAACCAAGTAGAGTAGTTAGGGGCAGTAGGGTTGGGGTAGAAACTATTCCAAATAGTGTCAAATAGTGCCATAATTATGAAATTGCAAATTTGTCCCAATTTAAAATGAGTTCAAATGGTTGACCAAATTGAAATGTGTTTGTTTAGTTAAGTTACAAATGACCAGAGAAGATGAGGTGTGGTGGTTGATACGTCTCCGACGTATCGATAATTTCTTATGTTCCATGCCACATTATTGATGTTATCTACATGTTTTATGCACACTTTATGTCATATTCGTGCATTTTCTGGAACTAACCTATTAACAAGATAGATGCCGATTCTTGTTTTCTGCTGTTTTTGGTTTCAGAAATCCTAGTAAGGAAATATTCTCGGAATTGGACGAAATCAAAGCCCAGGGGCCTATTTTTCCACGAAGCTTCCAGAAGTCCGAAGGAGAGACGAAGAGGGGCCACGGAGGGGCCACACCCTAGGGCGGCGCGGCCCCCCCCTTGGCCGCGCCGGCCTGTAGTGTGGGGCCCCCGTGCCGCCTCTTGACCTGCCCTTCCGCCTATAAAAAGTCTCCGTGACGAAACCCCCACGAGAACCACGATACGGAAAACCTTCCAGAGACGCCGCCGCGCCGATCCCATCTCGGGGATCCAGGAGATCGCCTCCGGCACCCTGCGGAGAGGGGAATCATCTCCGGAGGACTCTACGCCGCCATGGTCGCCTCCGGTGTGATGTGTGAGTAGTCTACACCTGGACTATGGGTCCATAGCGGTAGCTAGATGGTTGTCTTCTCCCCATTGTGCTATCATTGTCGGATCTTGTGAGCTGCCTAACATGATCAAGATCATCTATCGTAATTCTATATGTTGCATTTGTTGGGATCCGATGAATAGAGAATACTTGTTATGTTGATTATCAAAGTTATGCTTATGTGTTGTTTATGATCTTGCATGCTTTCCGTTACTAGATGCTCTGGCCAAGTAGATGCTTGTAACTCCAAGAGAGTACTTATGCTCGATAGTGGGTTCATGCCTGCATTGACACCTGGGACAGTGACAGAAAGTTCTAAGGTTGTGTTGTGCTGTTGCCACTAGGGATAAAACATTAGTGCTATGTTCAAGGATGTAGTCACTAGTTACATTAAGCACCATACTTAATGCAATTGTCTGTTGCTTTGCAACTTAATAATGGAGAGGGTTCGGATGATAACCTGAAGGTGGACTTTTTAGGCATAGATGCGAGTTGGATGGCGGTCTATGTACTTTGTCGTAATGCCCAATTAAATCTCACTATACTCATCATGATATGTATGTGCATGGTCATGCTCTCTTTATTTGTCAATTGCCCAACTGTAATTTGTTCACAAAACAATTTATCTTATGGGAGAGACACCTCTAGTGAACTGGACCCCGGTCCAATTCTCTTACTGAAATACAATCTCTGCAATACTTGTTCTCTTTGTTTTCTGCAAGCAATCATCTTCCACACAATACGGTTAACTCTTTGTTACAGCAAGCGGTGAGATTGACAACCTCACTGTTTCGTTGGGCAAAGTATCTTGGTTGTGTTGTGTGCGGGTTCCACGTTGGCGCGGAATCCCTGGTGTTGCGCACATATCCCACCCGCCATCAACCTTCAACGTGCTTCTTGGCTCCTCTGGTTCGATAAACCTTGGTTTCTTTCTGAGGGAAAACTGCTGTGCGCATCATACCTTCCTCTTGGGGTTCCCAACGAACGTGTGAAATACACGCCATCAAGCTCTTTTTTGGCGCCGTTGCCGGGGAGATCAAGACACGCTGCAAGGAGTCTCCACTTCTCAATCTCTTTACTTTGTTTTTGTCTTGCTTAGTTTTATTTACTACTTTGTTTGCTGCACTAAATCAAAATACAAAAAATTAGTTGCTAGTTTTACTTTACTTGTTATCTTGTTTGCTATATCAAAAACACAAAAAATTAGTTTACTTGCATTTACTTTATCTAGTTTGCTTTATTTACTGTTGCTAAAATGGCCAACGCTAAATACTAAGTTGTGTGACTTCACAACCACAAATAATAATAATTTCTTATGCACACCTATTGCTCCACTGCCTTGGCAGAATTCTTTGAAATTAAACCTGCTTTATTGAATCTTGTTATGCGAGAGCAATTTTCTGGTGTTAGTTTGATGATGCTGCTGCCCATCTTAATAATTTTGTTGAATTATGTGAAATGCAAAAATATAAAGATGTAGATGGTGATATTATTAAACTAAAATTGTTCCCTTTCTCATTAAGAGGAAGAGCTAAAGATTGGTTGCTATCTCTGCCTAAGAATAGTATTGATTCATGGACTAAATGCAAGGATGCTTTTATTGGTAGATATTATCCCCTGCTAAAATTATATCTTTGAGGAGTAGCATAATGAATTTTAAACAATTAGATACTGAACATGTTGCTCAAGCTTGGGAAAGAATGAAATCTCTGGTTAAAAAATTGCCCAACCCATGGACTGACTACTTGGATGATCATCCAAACCTTCTATGCAGGACTAAATTTTTCTTCGCGGAATTTATTGGATTCAACTGCTGGAGGTACCTTTATGTCCATCACTCTTGGTGAAGCAACAAGGCTTCTTGATAATATGATGATCAACTACTGAATGGCACACGGAAAGAGCTCCACAAGGTAGAAGGTAAATTCTGTGAAGAAACCTCTTCCTTGAGTGATAAGATTGATGCTATTATGTCTATGCTTGTGAATGATAGGACTAATATTGATCTAATAATGTTCCATTAGCTTCATTGGTTGCACAAGAAGAACATGTTGATGTAAACTTCATTAAAAATAATAATTTCAACAACAATGCTTAATAACAATTCTGGTAACAACTATAGGCCATATCCTTATAATAATAGCAATGCTATGGTAATTCTTATGGAATTCTTACAACAATAATAGAATTCACCCCCTGGACTTGAAAATGCTTAAAAATTTATTAGTACACAAATTGCTTTTAACAAATCTGTTGGAGAAAAGCTTGGGAAAATTGATATACTTGCTTCTAAAGTTGATAGTCTTGTTCTGATGTTGATCTTTTGAAATCAAAAGTTTTGCCTAATGAGAATCATCATAATAAAATTATTACTACAGCAAATGCCATTCAAGTTAGAATTAATGAGAATATAAGATTAATGGCTGAAGCGTGCTAGGTGGGATAGAGAAGAAAATGAAAAACTAGCTAAAGAGAAGAATATAGCTAAAGTTTGGACTATTACCACCACTTGTAATGCTAATGCTACACATGTTGCTGCACCTCCTACTCATACTAATAAAAGAATTGGTGTTAGCAATGTTTCCGCCAGATAAAGCGCGAAAAAGCGCACGAATGCTAAAGCTGCAGGCTGTGATAAGGCTATGAAATTTTTTCCAACATTGGGGATGATGATCCCATTGCTTTAGATTATAATGGTTTGAATTTTGATGATTGCCACATCTCTGAAGTTATAAAGTTCTTGCAAAAACTTGCTAAAAGTCCTAATGCTAGTGCTATAAATTTGGCTTTCACGCATCATATTACAAATGCTCTCATAAAAGCTAGAGAAGAGAAACTAGAGCGTGAAGCCTCTATTCCTAAAAAGTTAGAGGATGGTTGGGAGCCCATCATTAAGATGAAGGTTAAAGATTTTGATTGTAATGCTTTATGTGATCTTGGTGCAAGTATCTCCTTTTATGCCTAAGAAAATTTATAATATGCTTGATTTGCCACCTTTGAAAAATTGTTATTTGGATGTTAATCTTCTTGATCATTCTACAAAGAAACCTTTGGGTAAAGTTGATAATGTTCGCATTACCATTAACAATAACCTGGTTCCCGTTGATTTTGTTGTCTTGGATATTGAATGCAATGCATCTTGTCCCATTATATTGGGAAGACCTTTTCTTCGAACTGTTGGTGCTATCATTGATATGAAGGAAGGTAATATAAAATATCAATTTCCTCTCAAGAAAGGTATGGAACACTTCCCTAGAAAGAGAATGAAGGTACCTTTTGATTCTATTATGAGAACAAATTATGATGTTGACACTTCGTCTCTTGATAATACTTGATACACACTTTCTGCGCCTAGCTGAAAGGCGTTAAGCGCTTATGGGAGACAACCCATGTTTTTACCTACAGTACTTTGTTTTTATTTTGTGTCTTGGAAGTTGTTTACTACTGTAGCAACCTCTCCTTATCTTAGTTTTGTGTTTTGTTGTGCCAAAATTAAGCCGTTGATAGAAAAGTAAGTACTAGATTTGGATTACTGCACAGTTCCAGATTTCTTTGCTGTCACGAATCTGGGTCCACCTCCCTGTAGGTAACTCAGAAAATTATGCCAATTTACGTGCATGATCCTCAGATATGTACGCAACTTTCATTCAATTTGAGCATTTTCATTTGAGCAAGTCTGGTGCCATTTTAAAATTCGTCAATACGAACTGTTCTGTTTTGACAGATTCTGCCTTTTATTTCGCATTGCCTCTTTCGCTATGTTGGATGAATTTCTTTGATCCACTAATGTCCAGTAGCATTATGCAATGTCCAGAAGTGTTAAGAATGATTGTGTCACCTCTGAATATGTCAATTTATATTGTGCACTAACCCTCTAATGGGTTGTTTCGAGTTTGGTGTGGAGGAAGTTTTCAAGGATCAAGAGAGAGGAGTATGATGCAACATGATCAAGGAGAGTGAAAGCTCTAAGCTTGGGGATGCCCGGTGGTTCACCCCTGCATATATCAAGAAGACTCAGCGTCTAAGCTTGGGGATGCCCAAGGCATCCCCTTCTTCATCGACAACATTATCGGGTTCCTCCCCTGAAACTATATTTTCATTCCATCACATCTTATGTGCTTTTTCTTGGAGCATCGGTTTGTTTTTGTTTTTGTTTGTTTGAATAAAATGGATCCTAGCATTCACTTTATGAGAGACAACTCCGTGTAGCATATGGACAAGTATGTCCTTGTTTCTACTCATAGTATTCATGGCGAAGTTTCTTCTTCGTTAAATTGTTATATGGTTGGAATTGGAAAATGATACATGTAGTAATTGCTATAAATGTCTTGGGTAATGTGATACTTGGCAATTGTTGTGCTCATGATTAAGCTCTTGCATCATATGCTTTGCACCCATTAATGAAGAAATACATAGAGCATGCTAAAATTTGGTTTGCATATTTGGTTTCTCTAAGGTCTAGATAATTTCTAGTATTGAGTTTGAACAACAAGGAAGACGGTGTAGAGTCTTATAATGTTTTCAATATGTCTTTTATGTGAGTTTTGCTGCACGGTTCATCCTTGTGTTTGTTTCAAATAAGCCTTGCTAGCCTAAATCTTGTATCGAGAGGAATACTTCTCATGCATCCAAAATACTTGAGCCAACCACTATGCCATTTGTGTCCACCTACCTATACTACATGGTATTTTCCGCCATTCCAAAGTAAATTGCTTGAGTGCTACCTTTAAAATTCCATCATTCACCTATGCAATATATAGCTCATGGGACAAATAGCTTAAAAACTATTGTGGTATTGAATATGTCATTATGCACTTTATCTCTTATTAAGTTGCTTGTTGTGCGATAACCATGTTCACTGGGACGCCATCAACTATTCATTGTTGAATTTCATGTGAGTTGCTATGCATGTTCGTCTTATGCAAAAGGGCGATCTACATAGTTGAATGGTTTGAGCATGCATATGTGAGAGAAGAACATTGGGAGCTAACTAAAGCCATGATCCATGGTGGAAGTTCAGTTTTGGACAAACATCCTCAAATCTCTAATGAGAAAAGAATTAATTGTTGTTGAATGCTTAAAGCATTAAAAGAGGAGTCCATTATCTGTTGTCTATGTTGTCCCGGTATGGATGTCTAAGTTGAGAATAATCAAGCGAGAAATCCAAATGCGAGCTTTCTCCTTAGACCTTTGTACAGTACATAGAGGTACCCTTTGTGATACTTGGTTAAAGCATATGTATTGCGGTGATAATCCAGGTAGTCCAAGCTAATTAGGACAAGGTGTGGGCACTATTGGTACACTATGCATGAGGCTTGCAACTTATAAGATATAATTTACATGATGCATATGATTTATTACTACCGTTGACAAAATTGTTTCATGTTTTCAAAATCAAAGCTCTAGCACAAATATAGCAATCGATGCTTTCCTCTATGAGGACCATTCTTTTACTTTCAATGTTGAGTCAGTTCACCTATTTCTCTCCACCTCAAGAAGCAAACACTTGTGTGAACTGTGCATTGATTCCTACATACTTGCTTATTGCACTTATTATATTACTCTATGTTGACAATATCCATGAGATATACATGTTACAAGTTGAAAGCAACCGCTGAAACTTAATCTTCTTTTGTGTTGCTTCAATGCCTTTACTTTGAATTATTGCTTTATGAGTTAACTCTTATGCAAGACTTATTAATGCTTGTCTTGAAGTGCTATTCATGAAAAGTCTTTGCTTTATGATTCACTTGTTTACTCATGTCATATACATTGTTTTGATTGCATTCACTACATATGCTTTACAAATAGTATGATCAAGATTATGATGGCATGTCACTCCAGAAATTATCTGTGTTATCGTTTTACCTGCTCGGGACGAGCAGAACTAAGCTTGGGGATCTGATCGTCTCAGACGTATCGATAATTTCTTATGTTCCATGCCACATTATTGATGTTATCTACATGTTTTATGCACACTTTATGTCATATTCGTGCATTCTGGAACTAACCTATTAACAAGATGCCGATTCTTTTCTGCTGTTTTTGGTTTGAGAAATCCTAGTAAGGAAATATTCTCGAATTGGGAAATCAAAGCCCGGGGCCTATTTTTCTCACGAAGCTTCAGTCCGAAGGAGAGACGAAGAGGGGCCACGGAGGGGCCACACCTGGGCGGCGCGGCCCCCTTGGCCGCGCCGGCCCTGTGTGTGGGGCCCCGTGCCGCCCGCCTGCCCTTCCGCCTATAAAAAGTCTCCGTGACGAAAACCCCCGATGCGAGAACCACGATACGGAAAACCTTCCAGAGACGCCGCCGCCGCCGATCCCATCTCGGGGGATCCGGGAGATCGCCTCCGGCACCCTTCCGGAGGACTCTACGCCGCCATGGTCGCCTTCGGTGTGATGTGTGAGTAGTCTACCCCTGGACTATGGGTCCATAGCAGTAGCTAGATGGTTGTCTTCTCCCCATTGTGCTATCATTGTCGGATCTTGTGAGCTGCCTAACATGATCAAGATCATCTATCGTAATTCTATATGTTGCGTTTGTTGGGATCCGATGAATAGAGAATACTTGTTATGTTGATTATCAAAGTTATGCTTATGTGTTGTTTATGATCTTGCATGCTTTCCGTTACTAGTAGATGCTCTGGCCAAGAGCTTGTAACTCCAAGAGGGAGTACTTATGCTCGATAGTGGGTTCATGCTCATTGACACACAGGACGTGACAGAAAGTTCTAAGGTTGTGTTGTGCTGTTGCCACTAGGGATAAAACATTAGTGCTATGTTCAAGGATGTAGTCATCCCGCCGCCATCAACCTTCAACGTGCTTCTTGGCTCCTCCTGGTTCGATAAACCTTGGTTTCTTTCTGAGGGAAAACTTGCTGCTGTGCGCATCATACCTTCCTCTTGGGGTTGCCCAACGAACGTGTGAAATACACGCCATCAGTGGTGGAAATTCCGAATTCAAAGTATTGCAAAAATTGTTAAGTGTGAGATTGTTGAATATGATAAAATGTTCCAACTTTGGATGAGCATAGCATTTGATCTAAAAAGAATTTGGCATGGTGATCTTTACAAAAAGTGTTCACCTTGATGTTGTCTTGGATGAGGTGCAAAGAGTTGACAAAGTTTAGTTTGAAAATTTCGAAATGCAAGGGCTCAAAGTGGCGATCAGACTATAATTGGCAGATTTGACCAATATCATATGTGAGCCAAATTTGAAGTTGAAAACCATTTGATTTGTGTTTCTTTGATTCCAAAAGTTGTAATAAGTGTTTAGTAACAATGCTCAACTAATTGTGAAGACCAAAATGGTCTAGGGTCAAAATTTATAAAAATGGCATAGAGCCATATGTGAGGGTTTTGGGATTTTTTAGCTTTTATTCTTTTATTTTTCTTTGCTTCCTTGACAAGAGTGAGGTTTATTTGGTGTTCTATTGAGTTGGGTGAAAGGTTCACACCATTTTGAGGAAATGGAAGGGCCTAGGTCAAGATTTGATATTTTGGCTAAGTGCCACATATGCCTCTATGCATATGTTGGATTTCATTTTGTTTCTTACTTAAATTGATTGATAGGTGCTTGGTTGAGTGTGTTGAGGTATTTCAATTCATCTACTCAAGGTATACAAAGCAAAGCTCATCATTTTCAAAAAGTAACCATAGGCTTGCATATGCCTTTTTCTTAAATAGGAAACATACCCGTGCTTTGCTACGGGCTGATTTTTTTTACCTTAGCACTCTCGTGCAACATTTTCCAAGCAGGATATTCTCTAAAATTGAAGTCACGGAAGTTGCCCTTCTCCATTCTCTTCGTAAACATCGTATGATTCAGGTATTCATCGCCGGCTTGGACCAAAGGACAAACTTTTTAGTGAAGCTGTCTCGCGGCTAGCCGATGGAATGTGGAGGGGAGCGTGGCATGGTGAGGGAAGGTGACACATGCTAGGCGGAGACGTGAGACGAGGGGAGAAAGGAACAAACAGGGTGAGGATGCGATGGGGTCGTGCTCGTGCGGGTCGTGCTAGTGTGGCCATCACACGATAGAGAGTTCGGGTTGACAAACAAACGATCTTAAGGGTTTTCTCGCAAAATTGCCACCCAAACATTTTTTGGATCGGATGAAGTATCTAAAAAATCAATCTAATAATAATTTATTGTTCGATCTGGGACAACTTTTTCAACAATAATGCAACTAACATTATCTGCAAATCTCTACATCATTTACACAATGTAAGAAAACCGAAAAATATCAGTAACGGATTAGAAATTTGTCAACAATCTGAAACATCTTGCATATTGTTCTTTTGCCACTTTCACAAACCATTTTATAATCTAACAACTAATTGGAATGAATTCTTGCACCAAAGTGATTGAATAAATCAGGAAATATTTCTCCAGCAATACATGTCCATTTACAAATCTAGAAGCTGCTACGCATTGAGAGAGGGTCCAAGAAAAACAATCAAAGCAGTAGCGATAGCAAACTGCCAGATCTGGAAATTAATTAGCACAATCTAGCACTATCGATTAGCTTCTTTTTTGAGCGGAAACGACAGATTAGCTAATCCACCTTCTGAAGCAGCTCGCGGCCCAGGAAGAGGTCAGCCGGAGGTGCTGGCTGGAGGGTCATGGCGGAGCCTGGCCCCGGCGGCTGCCTCCCCAAGCTGCTACTGGAAAGCCACCCTACACCAGGCGGGGACAGCTCCAGCCAAGCTGTTGGGGCACGGCAGCTAGGCCGAGGCGACCTCCTGAGTAGCCGCCTAGCGGGCCGCTCTTACTTTCGACCCGAGCATGCAAGCTACGGGCGAGGATGGAAGCGGGGCACGTGGTCGCAGACTACCACTTTCCGTCGAGCTCTATGCAGGGTGTTGGAGGGGGATCCGGAGAGCTGTACGGCGAGCTCGATTGAAGAGATTGGAGGGCGGCGCCGACGGGCTCAAGGCAGAGGATTAGGGGCGGTGCAGGCGAGATTGAGTCAGGGTATGGATATGGAAGTGGACTGGATCGGTGGCGGCCAGAATTCATCGTTCGGGAAGGGGAAAAAGAATAAACGAAACGGTACGATGGCAATTCTGTGTATTATGCGATTTGGTGGGAGGGTAAAACGGTCCAAAAAAAGCGTTGACGAAACTTTTTGGCAGAAACCTTAGCTCCTTTATTATTAGGTATATAGATATAGACTAAGAAAATTGCCCGTGCGTTGCACCGGGAGAAAAAAATATATGTTAAAACGCGTGATGGTCGCCTACTGTGTGGACCTGATAGCATGTTTGTGCGTCACCACTATAACATCGAGCTTAGTTGACTCCATCTCATATTCGCATGCTAGTCAATGAAGTGGATCTAACGCTCACAGGATCGTGCAATATCTGCTCCGACCGGCCGACCTCCCCATGTACTTGTTGAACATAGTGTAGTTCTTAGTGGCCGCGTGTAGGATCTTAATTGAGACCCTCGCTGTAACAATTTGTAAGTGCTCCCTACAGTTTTTTTAATTGACTTGAATTTAATATAACTTTATATTAAATTTGAGTTCGAGGGACTAATTGTCGACAAACGATCGACAAAGATGCTAATGAAGTATGTGGAGTTCTTTTACAGGCCGCATGTATATATTAAAATTATAATATTATTACTTGTTATGGATTCTTTATTCTTTTTGCAACAAAAACCAAGCAGTTTTGCTAAAATTTGCACGTTACAAGTTGGCATAAGTTGAAAACTGAAAATTTAAAGCAAATTAAACATGAGCTAGATTTGCTAAGAAAACAATTTTGGAAACACACTAAGAACCTCATCTAGCTATCTTCGGTCAACTTATTTTTACCTAAACACATCTAGCAGCAATCAGCAAGCTTCAGTTGGCCCACGCCGGCCGCATCGCATGCCAGCTGCGTGCATGCAGTCCAGCAGTCCTGGCAAGGAGCCCCACACCGACCCAGGCAAGCAATGCACGGCCGACATATCTCCTATCTTATCCCTTCTCTCTATGGGTTACCTTCCCCAAAGAAAAAGATCCCCAATTACTGTCGCATTCAATCCTTCCATAGCGTCGCCTCCCCAACCTCAGGCGATGATCACCACCCTCAGTCTGGAACTGTAAGCTATCGAAGCCTTCGGATTCCGCTTCTCCGCGCTGTATGTCGCGGCGTCCTACGCGTTGGGCACGGCTGCCCCCGGCATCCATCGCCTCTGTTGCCAAGGACCCCAAGCGCTGTCGAGAAACCTTCTAGCTGTGACCAGCGCCTTCCTTTAGAAGCTTGAAGAGGGGCTGGTGTCCAGCAGGGCGTGGCTCCGCGCGTTGGTGCTGGGCATCAATCACGAGCTAATGTTCGTGGCTCTGCCTCGTCGCCGGCGCGTGCAACATGGCCTCGTCGCCGGTGCCCGTTCGGTTAGGCCGCTCCCCGTGTTATTTAATCTATCGATTTTGCGATTCAGCGAATATTGAGAAAGATAGCAGGGACGACTTTGACGCTGCTTGTTGGAGGGGAGACAGGGGAGGGCTCGTGGCCGGCGGTGGAAAACTCGTGGCGTGCGGCCGGGGGCTGGATGCGTTCCCCTGAGATGCTGCTGAATCACCTCTCCCGTACGACACGCGCGCCACGGCCAGGAGCGACGCACAGAGTGGCGGCCAGAGATGCTTTTGCGAGAGCGCTAATCTGGCCGCGCAGGGGGAGTTGGCGACGGGGGACGCGGAGAGGTCGAGGCGGCGGGAGCCCATGGTGTGGGAAGTTGGGGCTTAGTGTCGGTGTTGTACACGCGTGCCGGTAGCCACGCAGAAAACGAGTTGAAAGGTATCCGGCGGCATTGCTGTTGGTCGTCGGTGAAGAGAAGGAAGGGCCAACGCAAACACGAAGTGATAGAGCGATTTCCCAGCGAATCGTTTTCTAACTCGGCGGTGGCAATACCCGTAATTTGTATAGAATAATAGGGGCAATAAAAAACGGACCAACAAGAAGCCCTTTTGCTTTTATTATTAGGTATAGACTACGAAATTTGCCCGTGCGTTGCATCGGAAGAAAAAAATCTACATTTATATCTAGTTTCCTGCAGATGCAAAAAAAAGTACATTAGTAATTCTAACGAGTAAAAAAATGTCCATCGGCTAAACAAGCAGCAGTCTTAAGTTCAGAATTTTACGGATGTAGTGTGACATCACACACACAACCGTTTGATTATACAGAGAAAATGTGTTAGTTTCATCGCTCTTATTTATGTGCGTGAATCTAGAAGAGTTAAGACAATATCCAAATATAATCTGCACAATCTTAAAGAATAACGTCAGTTGCATCATCGCAATGTCGACTAAACTTTGATTCACCATTGAAGTGTTAATACCGGAAATATTCATCATCAAGCCTGAACTCTACTTACCGATAAAAGCCTGAATTAGAGACAGGCTTCTCTTCCTTTGAGGAGACATGGAGGAAAAACTTACGTATCTTTTATCATGGCGCCAAAATACTTACGTGAGCACACACTGGCGCCAAAATACAAAGCACGATCATCTTCTCTATATGCATGGAGGATCAATCTCAATCAGGCCAAAAACCCGTGTAGGGCAGTATCAATGTCGAGTACAATCGTACGCCTAGCCGACATGCATCTTGAGTATGTAGGGAAGCCTCACCGCCGGCAGAGACATGGCGTTCTTCCACCTCCAAGTGACATGCATCTGCACTCTTTCAGTACAACGCCAATTTGCAAGTCCGGCAACGAGCAGTACAGATGAAGTTCCGCGTCCAGGCTGCCAGGCCGGCCGACCGGCCGGAGACGTCGGCCTCATCACGGCTGCTGACGCCGGTGCCGGCATTGCAATTCCTGCAATCAGCAGCGATGTTTCGAGTACTGCCCCTGCAAGTCCCGCAATGAGCGGATACAAATTTGACGCTAAGTTTGCTTCTTATTCTGCAAGCCCTAGAGTCTATCTGCCGTGGGCGACGCTGTCAAAGCGAGGGATTGGACCTACCAGCAACGGTCGGGACCTGCTCTGGCCGGCGGCGTACGCGACCTGGTGGTGCTTAGGTCGCTCCTCCACTGGCTGCCGAGGCTCAGCCTGCCTAATTCCACATCGACGCCGTGGCAGGCAGGACGGCGCATGCTGCCACGGGCAGGCCAGCGAGGAGGATTGCTGTAGTGTTTCTTTAATTGGTTGTTCACTGTTCTTTATTTTATTGGATTGGCTCGCCGGCTGCTGCTACCCGGCGCCTTGCGTTCCGTGAGGAGCCGCAGATCAGTGTTTCTGAACGAAGATGAGGAGTATCGAGGTGTTGAGGCGGTGATCCCTCCGTATATATTCTTGGACTCCTTTAGTATTCGTTTGGCTGTCACTCGATCAGATCCAAACCACGCAGGAAAAGGTCGGATCAAATCGCGCAGGACAAGACCTGATCAAAATCGAGAAGAAGCAAGAAATCCATCGGATCGATATCGCGCAGGGCAAGTTCCCATCAATATCGAGAAGAAGCAGCAAATCGAACGAAGCTAGCCGGCTGTTGCTTTCTTGCACCTTGCGTCCCTTCAGGAGATGCAGATCCGTGAAGTTGATAGATTGGCGAGGTCAGGAGCGGGTGTTTAATTAAGTATCAGAGGTGGCGTGCCGCAAGGAAAGAGGAGATTGGGTTGGATTCGAAGACGGTCACGGGTTATGAAAGCTTCCGCACGATGAACTCGAAAGGCCGTATCAAACGGGGAATAAGGACGACGGAGGAAAAAATCAAAACGTTTTTTCACTTACGGGTGGCATTGGTGGTAATATGTAGTTAAGTGGGAGGGTAAATCAGTCCAAAAAATGTTGGACGAACAAGAAACCTTATTTTCTTTATTATTAGGTATAGATAAGATTTTTTCCTTTTATTTTGTTTTCCAAAGATTTATGACAAGAGGGATGAGGTTTAGGGTTTAGTAAGTTTGGCAATGGTTCACCACCATTTAGCAAAGTAAGAAAGGTAGAGTTCAAAATTTACACATTAGGGCTACATGCCCACATATGTCTTTTCTTTTATTTTGGGTTTCTCAAAATAGATCTACATGATTTTTGAGAAGGTTAGGGTTTAGAGTTTTTCTTATTTGATTTCTTCCTCTTTTATTTTATTTGGTTTGTGATATTCACTTGATCACTTTAAGGTTTTAGGGTTTATCACATAAGCATAATTACACTCATCATGGCAAAAACACAAGTAATAGGTATGAGCACTAAGCATAGCACTCTATTTAAGAAAAGTTTTTGTTGGTTCTCATTTTTGGAAAAAGGAAATTTATTTTCTCTTTGTTTTGAAATTTGAGGTGTTACAATAATCATGCATATCAACAGAGTAGATGAACAGATATCATCTAGATAAGATGAACCTATCGCATCTACTCCAAACAACACTACTAAAAACTCTAGCAAGATCTGAAATGAGGAGGACATAAACGCATATTGTCCAGCGTTGGCCGCAGCAGCAACATCGGCGATGTTGGTGGCAGCAGTAGGATCCTGGTTGTCGCCCATGTTGAGGTTCCCGAAGAGTTTGTCGATGTCCGGGGAGAAGTCGTCGTTCGGGAACTCGTCGTCGGACGACGTCGTGTTGCCATTGGTCGCGTGTAAGCGCTCCCCGAAAAATCTGATTGCCCCTCACCCGTACAGGTCTACGAGAGGCAGGGTTCCGGAGGCCTACTGTTCGGCTGCTCGGTGCACACCGAATGACGGGATGAAGAAGACGAAGGCGGCGGCGCAATGAACTTGAAAGAGGCGGTCGCATATGGTGTCTCTTACATGCTAGGGTTCGCGTCCGCGCTTATGTAGTGCGATTCAGGAAGGTAGTGGGGCGTAGCCCATGTCCGAGTCCATGATCCAGAAAAACTGGAACGAAACGGCTGCATTAACGCGTCCGTTAATGAATGTAATTGATCACACAATTAATTTCCTGAACATGAAAAAGATAAGCTCGGCTCGGCGAGATTCCCGCAACCCGTCGTGACGAGGCGAGGCGGGCGGCGGATGAGGAGGAGTGCGCGAGGGATGTCTCTCTTCTCACTCACTTATAAGGACTAGTAACAGCCCACCTTATATACCACTCCAACTCTCCATTAACTAGCAATGTGGGACTAAACTTTAATCTCACCCCTTACCATTTCGACATGGGCGAAGAGAATTTGAGAATTTATTTTGGGATACGGGCCAAGGCTCAAGGCCAAATTCCAGCATTACTACTGCAGCAGGGATCACGTGAGACGAATCTCTTCTCGCTTCTGAGCGGTCACTGTGAGTTCTGACTAGTCGTATTCAGATATTCTGTATGTCACGATGTTGGTGGCGATTTATGTAAAAATAATCTTTTTGGGTAAGAATTGCACGAAACGACTCTCCGATCAAACTATTTTACACTTCTTATCCTTTTGTGTGGGTATGTTGCCGTTCGCAAGAACGTCACACCCTTCTGTGTGGCTTCCTTCACAAGGACGTCACACATTATGTCATATGCGGCGGCTTGAGCCTACCAGCCGATAATGTACGCCGCTCGCACGGGCGCCACATAGACAGGTGTAAAGGCCACACAAAAAGGTTAGAGACGTGAAATAGTTTGACCGGAAGATTATTTTGTGTGTTTTTCAAATCGCCGATGTTGCTGCACTGCAATGGTATTTGTTTTCCCGTGAGAGCACGGTTACTTTTTTCTTGTACTGTTTACTGATTTTTTTTAGATAACAGGTAGAACTTTGCCCGACTTTAACTTAATAAGGTCATACGGTAGCCAGTTAGAATTACACACCGCTGGGCATTACAGCTTGGCCACATAGTCATCACATGGGGAGTTCCAACATAGCAAGAACACAAGGCAAGAAAAAGATAACACTAAGGCTTCACCACACGCCCAAGTCCCGCACAAGGAGGAGGCTACTTCTTCACGACGCTGGCGGCTTCAACTGCACGTACACATCACTTACCTCTTGTGCCATCCAGTTTAGCCCCTCCTTTTCTCTTGATTTAAACTTTAGGCTCCACAGTTGCAAAAGAATAATAATTTTGTAAATAATGTCAGCTGGGTTAGAGATAACTTTCTTTTCGATCGCAAGCTTATTGAGCGTATTCCAAAGGGCCCGGGATTGCGCCAGAAAGAGCACCCACAGCAGCCTCCTAGCATATCCCGAGAAACCAGAGAGGATGGCATGGAATTGGGCGAAATTGGCCGGGCACCAGTTGCACCCAAGCAGCTGGCGCGAAACACACCAAGCAAACTTTGCCAGAGAACATGCGAAGAAAATGTGGCTTGCATCCTCCGGGGCGCCACAAAGGGCACAGAGACCATTGGAAGGGCCGTGTCTAGTCAGGATCTGTTGCCCCGATGGCAACTTATCCAGCGCCAACTGCCAGGAGAAAATCTTGATTTTAAGCGGCACTTTGGATTTCCACATGTCTTTGTGATGGGCGACAGTCGTGCCCTGGGAGAGTTGAGCGTACATAGATTTGACCGAGTAGGAGCCATTCTGTTCCAGGTGCTAGGAGACCTTGTCACGGCCATTGTCGAGGAGCACCTGGTTCATCATGCCTTGCAGCTCACCCCAAAGCCGCAGGTTTTCCTGGTCAAGCGAACAACGGAAGCGAACTTGTAGGGAATTATGACGGAGAGCTTCTGCAACTGAGATGTCTTGGTTGTCACAGATGGCGAAGAGCAGGGGGAAGGACTCCATGATGGGACCCCTCCCAATCCACCAGTCCTTCCAGAAGCTGGTACGCCTACCGTTCCCCACCTCGTGTTTAGCTCCGACTTTGAAAAGATGCTTGATTTTATGAAAGATTTTCCAAAACGGAGAGCCTCCATGGCCCGACCAAGAGAAAAGGTCCGAGGCGTCTGAGTATTTGGCATGCATGATACGTGCCCAGATCGTGTCTTCTTCTTGATATAACCGCCAGATCCACATCAGGAGCAAGGCCAGATTAATTTTCTTTGTGTTCAGTAGTCCCAGGCCCCCAACTTCCTTAGGACGGGCAAATCGTTGGCCAATTCACTAGGTGGTATTTCCTCTTTGGACCCGCCCCTTCCCAGAAAAACTTGGAGCGGTGAGAGTCGAACCTCGCATGAATCCCGTCATGCAGGAGGAATAGACCCATCGCATAAATTGATAGATTGTCAAGGCAGGAGTTAGACAGAATGAGTCGTCCCCCAGAAGACATCAATTTTCCCACCCAAGGCTCTAAATTTCCAGCAAGCTTCCGAACCAGAAAGAGCCACTGCTCGAGCGATAACTTCCTGTCCGAAATAGGGAGGCCTAGATAGATAAAGGGGAAGCTCCCAAGTTTGCAGTTCAGCTTGTTGGCAATAGCAGTTCTCTCAATGCTTCGTTGACCCAGAACAAACACTTTGCTCTTGTGATAATTGATTTTGAGTCCCGACATGTCTTCGAAGCACATCAGGAGGAATTTCAGGTTCGCTATGTCCTCGTCCGACCCCTGGATGAGGATGAGCGTGTCGTCAGCGTACTGCAGGTGCGTGATGCCCCCTGGCAACATGTGAGGGACTAGCCCGTGAATGTGTCCGGCCGAGGCCGCGGCGTATAAGATACCAGAGAGAGCTTCTCCGATGAAATTGAAAAGCAAGGGTGAGAGGGGGTCTCCCTGGCGAACCCCTCTCTTATTCTGAAAGAACGGCCCCACCTCACCGTTGATGGATATAGCAGTTTGCCCCCGGAGACAAGCTGAAGAATTATGTGAATGTACCCTGCGTCAAAACCTTTACAGCGTAGGACTTCCCCCAGAAAGTCCCAATTCACCCGGTCGTAGGCCCTCTCGAAGTCAAGCTTGAGGAGCACCCCACTGTGCTTCCTCACCCGGATGTCGTGGATAATTTCCATGAGAGCAAGCGGACCATCCATGATATTTCTGCCCTTGATAAAAGTTGTTTGATTCGGGGATATAATCCTATGGGAAACCGGGTCGAGTTTAGAGGCATACGCTTTAGAGATGATTTTGAAGATTATGTTGATCAAGGCAATCGGCCTATACTGTGAGATATGATCTGCCCCAGGGACTTTCGGAATGAGAGAAAGGATTCCGAAATTGAGCCTCGCGATGTCGATGCGACCCAGCACGAAGTCATTGAGGATGTGCAGGATACCATGCTTGACCTGTGCCCATAAGCGCTTGAAGAAAGCCATAGGGAATCCGTCAGGTCCCGGGGCGGTGTCTGTCTTCATATCTTTTACAATGGCCGCTAGTTCCTCTTCAGAGAAGGTACACGCCAACCCAACGTTTTCCTCGTCTGAAACATGGGCCTCCTCACCCCAGGAGGAGGGCGCCAGCCCACATACCCTTGGGCCGAAGAACCAAGAAGGTTCCTATAGAACTCATAAATGTGTTGTTGAATCAGTTTTGGATCCGTGATTGTTCCATTGTCGGAGGTGACCTTAGCAATATTACATTTCCTTCTTCGACCATTGGCTACGGCATGGAAGTATGCCGTGTTCGCATCGCCTTGCAGAGCCCACCTGACTCTGCCACGCTGCTGCCAATGTTCCTCCTCCATGCGGTAAATATGAAGCAACTGCTCCTCGAGATGGTATCTAGAGGCCCAGGCATCCTCGTCAAAGCCGGAAGAGTCAGCCAGAACGTCCAAATGAGCGATCTGGCTCAGCAAAGCGGATTTTCCAGCCTTGGTATCCCTGCCAAGGTTCTTGTTCCAGCCCCGCAAGAATTGTCTAAGCCCAACAGACATGAAGTACCACCAGTCGATAATGTCGCGGCCACCCACCTTGGTCAGCAAATTCTCGCACTTTTGCTGAACCAACGGAACAAAGTCCTGGCACTCGAACCAGCTGGTCTCGAAGAAGAATCTTTTGGTGCGCAGAGGAAAGCCTTCACCAGTGTTGAAAACAAGCGGCGTATGATCAGATCCCAAACTGGTCTCAGCAGACAAAGAACAGAGCGGGAAAATGGCTTCGAAAGAGGCAGACACAAACACACGGTCCAGGGCTGAACGGACCGGGTTGAGCTGATGATTAGACCAAGTGAACCGTGCTCCCGTGCGCGGAATTTCCCACAGAGCCCAGGTGGCAATGCTGTTGTTGAAAAGATCGATCAGAGACCAGTTAAGGTTAGAGTTGTTCTTATCTTCAGCAGCCCTGATTAAGTTAAAATCTCCCCCCATGAGGATCGGAAGGGTACATGAAGTAATCTTATCCGTAATCTCGTCCAAGAACCCCCTGGAACGAGCATGATCCGCAGGGCCATAGATCCCAATAACTTCTAGTTTTCGGTTCGAGACTCGATGGAGAACAAAGAGACTAAGGAAGAATTGGCCCCTGTCCATTCTTCCCACCTCGAACAAGCTGTCCCTGACTCCCAGCAACATGCCACCCGATTGACCGTTAGCCGGTAGCCAAGACCAGAAGAACTTAGCGCCCACCTCCAGGCTTGCGAGCTCCATATCCATGAAATCCTGTTTGATGGTTTCTTGTAAGAGAACTAGGTCGATGCGGTGAAGTCTGAGGTACTCCTTCAACAAGGTTCGCCGCCCCCTGCGGCCGAACCCTCTAATGTTCCATTAAAGGGCTCTCATTGGGGCACCTTGCTCAAAGCTCGTGCTTGGCGGGTGACAGGGGGGAAGAGGGTTGGCCGACAAGGAGCAACTCGCCGGCTGGCCCGCGGCAAAGGCCGGCTGAGGAGCAGCCGGTGGAGCCGTGCCGGCTGCCTTGGGCCGGCTGGCTGAGTCTTAGTCGGCCTGGCTACGGCCGTCTGTGCTGTGGCTGGGCCGGCTTCTACAAGCCATATCCGACTGGGATTTTATACCCCTGACCGGCTCGAGGCTGGCGAGCCTTGCAGGAGAAGGAGCTGGGTAGGTGATCTGGGTTCAAAGGTCCACGCTGACCTGACCTTCCGTAAAGTAAGGGGCACTGTAGAGCAATAGTGCCCCTCGCTCGATAGGCCATCATGGCTTACGCCGATCCGTATGACTACAGGACATGATGGCGATAGAGACACTTCCTCTCCATACCGCTGACTCCGGCAGGCGGATGGGACAGGCCACTATGCCTCAACGGCTCCTGACGTCAATGCCTCGGGAAGGAGCGGAAGCCGGAGTCGGCCGAGCCGGCCACTAGGTTCTAGGGGCTTCTATGTAAAGTGCCAGCGCCTATATAAGCTGCACTACCCCCCTCGTGCGGGGGACGATCGATCATTCCACACTCACTCTAGTCTTAGCGCTGCCCTGTGAGAGAGACCATCGTCTTCCTTAGCCTCCCGGGAGCAGCCGGATACAGCTCTAGGAGCACCATTGTACTGTGATACATCTTACACACTCATAGTAGGAGTAGAGGTGTTACCTCCATCGGAGGGCCTCGAACCTGGGTACGTCGCCGTGTCGCTCGTGCCCATACCCGCATCCGGATACCACCGTAGACCCAGCAAGAACCACCTTCTTTAGCCATCCTATGGCATATGCCGTGACGATACAACGACATTTGGCGCCCACCGTGGGGCCTTCAGCGTCTGCGGCCGGTATCTTCATCCAGACGGGCCTCACCATCACCACCGGCGAGCGAGTCGCTTCAGACTTGGTCTGGAGATTCGGCTCCCTCGACTGCATCAGTGACAATGCTGGCTGCTTCGCCGACCGGCCCTTCCCAGCCGGCGGCATCCTCTCTTGGGCGGCTTCGACGTCCATCGTTGCACCGCCGCGCTACCGCAGCGGGTGCCCTGCAAGCCTCCTCCCGGAGCCGGCATCAGCAACACCACCGCCAGCCCCTGCATCATGCACGAGGCCATGGCAACCGGCAACGATGCCGGGGCCAAGTCCACGCACGTCCGCGGTCCGGACCTCGAGCGCCCCACCGCGGCCGGCGCGTCCGGCTCGGGCGCAAAGGCGCCACCACCACCATCCCGGCTGGAAGAAGTCGGCGTGAACTCCTGCTCACGACGGTGGGGACCCCACCACCATCGAGGCGGACTTGGAGGCGCACGCGGCTCTCCCGGGCAAACCGACGAACAGCCCTGCCAGCGCCGGTGGGAAATCACCAGCGCGAGTACAACCGCGCCCACGGCCTCACTCGGCGGTGACCCGAGCCGGCCAGATCGCCGCGGCCGCGACCTAGGCGCCGAGATCGACCGACGGCGCGGAAGCGCCGGCTCCATCAACGGGCTGCCTCTCTACAACACCCCCGACAAGAACACTCGCGGCCGAATCCGCGCGGAAGAGCTGCACCGCCTCGAAGGCGTAGAGTTACGCCGCCGGGCGAGCGGGTGACTGAGCTGCTGAAAGCTGCCAATCAGCAGTCGAAGGACCCCAGGTACGCCCACGCTCCCAGAGCTTCTCACGCTCGTGGTGCCGCAGGCAACGCCGGAGATGGCGCCAGGGACACGGACGAGTCCGCCTCCCAAGCACCATGCCGGCACCGTGACTCCCGGGCTACTCATGCAAGCTCAAGCCGGACAAGCCGCCAGCCAAGTGGCCCCAGCGGCCGCAGCAGGCCTCCACCAAGCCGGAACCAGGAGTACGACTCCGAACAGCCGGCGCAAAGGCGCCCGTACCAGCCGGCTCCAGAAGCAAGCGGTCCACGTCAGGCGGCGCACTCCCGGCTGGGCCCACGCGTCGAGCCGGTAGACGCCAGAGACCGCCCGGTTGGTTGAATCCCGCATCGCGAAGAAGAAGACCAGCCGGCCCAAAGTGCTTCGGCTGCGCATCCTCAACGAGCCCATGATCGACGGCTTCCGCTCCGCGTGACGGCACCGGCGGTGGTTGCTGGACTACTCCACCGCATTGGCATCGCCGGGGCAACAAGCGCCGGGCGGTATGCTACTCCCCACGATGCTGGTCGGCCCGCCGCACCGCTCAACAACCTCCCAGCCGGCAGCATCAACGGCTGGCCGGACTTTGAAGAAGCTTTCATTAGCAACTTCCACGGCACCGCCGGCCGGGTCGCCCTCAGCAGTTGGAGATGTGCAGCGGGGCCGGACGAGACGGATCGCGCGTACTCGACGGGTGCGAAATGCGCAACTCCGCGGTGTGCATGAGATCCAGCCATCAGCTTCTTCATGGGAGGATGTCGGCCCAACACCATGCTGTGGCACAAGCTACGCCGCAGCGACCCCAAGTCGATGGCCGCCTTGATGGCCATTGCCGACAAGTATGCGCTGGCTGAAGAAGCCGGCAAGGCTCCGGCTGAAATCTTGCCGGCCCCAGCCAGGCGGGACAACAACAAGCCGGCCGAGCACAAGCCGGCCGAAGGCGCCTCCCATGGCAGCCGGCGGGACAACTACCGCGGCAAGCGGCACAGCGACCAGCCGGACCGCCGGTGCGGTTCGCCATGTGGCAGCCGTGTCGGACCATCCGGCGGCTGGCGGCAGCCGGCGCGGGAAGCAGGACCGGCCCTGAAAGCGAAGTACACCTTTGAGCAAATGCTCGACTCGCCGTGCAAGTACCACAGCGGCAAGAACCCCTCCAACCACACCACCCGCGACTGCCACTTCATGAAGCGGCTGACAAGCGGTGAACCTCCGCCTCCACCCCCGCCTCCACCAGCCGGCGGGCCGGGTGGCCAAGCCGGCGCAGAGAACGCCAACCTCGAGCACCACGAGGCTAACCAGGTGCACCATGGCAGGTACCTGCCTGAGGATGCCACCTACATCATCTTCACGACCGAGCCCGAGGACAAAACGAGCCAGCAGCGTCGTTCCCTCGAAGTCAATGCGGTCATGCCGCCGGTCCCCCAGTACCTAAACTGGTCAGAGCAGGCCATCACCTTCGATCGCTGCGACACACCGGCTGTCCTACCGAAGCCGGGTAGCTACGCCATGGTCCTCGACCCCACCATTGGCACAAGCCGGCGCAGCGTGCGTTTCTTGCGTGTCCTCATCGACGGAGGCAGCAGCATCAACATCCTCTACCGCGACACTGCCCGCAAGCTGGGCATCCAGGAGGCTGAGCTGCGCCCCACCCCCACTGTCTTCTACGGCATCGTGCCAGGCCACTCGTGCCAGCCAATTGGCCGGATCACCCTGGAGGTCAGCAAGCCGGACCACTTCCGCACGGAGAACATCGAGTTCGAGGTTGGTGGACCTCGTCGTGAGTCCCTACCACGCGCTCCTGGGCCGGCCGGCCCCGACAAAGTTCATGGCGGTGCCCCATTATGGGTACCTAAGATGAAGCTGCCGGCCCCAAGGGGTCATCACCATAGCCGGCGACTATCGCTGCTCCTTGGGTGCGCAGAGCTCCAAGATGGCCCAAACGCTGGTCATAGGCTGTAGAAGCAGCTCATCCACGGCGTCGCCATGGTCAGGCCGCGCGATCGGACATGCCGGTTGTGGGCAAGCCGGCTGGGACGACTCACTTCCAGCTCGGCCAACGACACCAACAAGATCCTGCTCGGACCGGCGCAGGACAAGTTCGTCACCATTGGTGCCGGCTTGAGCAGCAAATAGGAAGGCGAGCTCACCAGCTTCCTTCGTGAGAATCGGGACATCTTCGCATGGTCTCCAAGGGACATGCCGGGTGTGCCGAGGGAGTTGGCTGAGCACCACCTCCACGCCAGGCGGAAGCCAAGCCCCCTTCGCCGCTTCGCCGAAGAAAGAAGGAAGGCCATCGGTGAAGAAATCGCCCGGCTCCTAGCAGCCGGCTTCATCATGGAAGTGCTGCACCCGAACTGGTTGGCGAACCCGGTCCTTGTTTTGAAGAGGAAAGGCTCCTGGCGCATGTGTATCGACTACACCAGCCTCAACAAGGCCATGCCCGAAGGACCCCTTCCCCTGCGCGCATAGATCAAGTCATAGACTCGTCTGCCGGCCTATGAACTGTTGTCTTTTTTAGACGCCTATTCAGGCTACAACCTTTGAAATCGGCTGATCAAATAAAGACACGTTCATTACCCCGGGGGCTTACTGCTACATGACTATGCCATTCGGCTTGAAAAATGCGGGCGCCACCTACCAAAGGTGCATGCAAGTGTTTGCAGGATCAAAACGGCAGAAATGTTCACGCATATATGTGGATGATGTCGTTGTGAAAACCAGAGATGCCTACCCTCCTTGATGACATGAGAGAAACCTTCGTAATCTGAAGATGGGATGAAACTCAACCCGGCCAAGTGCACGTTCGGCGTGAGGCCAACTCCTGGGCTACCTCGTCTCTCGGCGAGGAATCGAAGCCAACGAGAAGATCAGTGCCATAGAGAAGATGGAGCTGCCGTAGGCCTCAAGGACGTCCAGAAGTTCACGGATGCCTGGCCTCCTTGAGCCGCTTTGTCCCCTCTTTCCTCTTTCTTTTACACTTTTCTTTTCTCATGAGAATAAACTCTACTGGTGGACCGTGATGGTGGAAACCTTCTCCCCGCGACTTAAAGCGCATGCTCTCAACTGCGCCCGTCCTAGCATCAGCTTCAGTAGAGCCGATGCTCTTGTACATCGCAGCCACCAACCGAGTGGTTAGCGTCGTCCTGGTGGTGGAGCGCGCAAAGAGGCCGGCAAGGCGCAGCCGGTTCAGCGCTTGATCTACCTCGGTGAGTGCTTTCCCGATCGAGAAGCAAAAATTACCCCCACTACCAGAAGGTCACCTATGGCATGTACACGGCGGCCAAGAAGCTCAAGCACTACTTCCAAGGGCATCCAATCAAGGTGGTGGCCACGACGCCCTTGGTAGAAATCATTTGCAGCAAGGACACCAATGGCCGGGTTGCTAAGTGGGCCCTGGAGCTGGCGGCCCACTCCATCCGCTACGAGCCAAGAACAGCCATCAAGTCACAGATCCTAAGCAAGCTTCTTACCGTCGGCTGGGCCAGAGATACGATACTAGCCTTTGTCACCGAACTCCAGCAACTGAGCCCACTTCGGCAGCTCGAAGATGCGCCGGCTTGGGAGCCGGAGTCGTCATCACCTCTCTAAGGACGAGGGTGGACTATGTCCTGCAGATCCACTTCGCTGCATCCAACAATGTGGCGGAATGTGAAGCGCTCATCCATGGGCTCAAGGTGCCAAAGAAATTGGCGTTCGTTGCATCCTATGCTTCGGCGACTCCGACTTAGGTACAACAAGCATCTGGCGACCGGGACGCGAAGGATGCCAACATGGCATCATACCACTTCCACGTCCAGCAGCTAGCCGGCTTCTTCGAAGGTGCGAGTTCCACCATGTGCCACGGGCCAACAACGAGGCGGCGGACGCCTTGTCCAAGATAGGCTCACCCGGCAGGCAATTCCGCCGGGTGTGGCTCTACAACATAGCAGTCGCTCACACCGTCACCGGACTCGGATTCAATATTCGTGCCCCGGCTGACAGAGGCTTCTCAGTAGAACACAGAGCCCCGCAGTAAAGTCGGGGCTTCTCTGGCCAGAACCGCCAGCTCCACGGCGAACCGGGGCTTCTCGGCCTAAGTCGGGGCTTCTCAGCCAAACCACTTGGCTCCACAGCCGAACTCGGCGACCATGCAGTCGAACCCGGAAGCTCAGAAGATGGAGCGCCTTGATGGTTAGCGTGTTTGAAATAAAATACGTACCATCATGGGCACAGAATTCCTCTCCTACCTCGCCGACGGGTGTGCTGCCTAATGATAGGGTTCAAGCCGGGCCTGATTGAGAGAAGGGCCAAGGCCTACACCATCATCAACCACCAGAGTTGTACAAACGCAGCGTAAGTGGGGCGTTCCAGCGGAGGTAAGTATTTGAAGGTTGAACTCCCATCTTATCCATCAGGGAGAGTGCGGCTACCATGCCTCTCTAGAGCCATAGTGGGCAAAGCCAGCCACATTCCCTATTGTGCATTATGAGACGAAGAAGCGGGCGAAGAAGTGCAATGGCTGCCAACGCTTTGCCAAGCAAAGGCATACGCCGGCTTCCGCCTTGAAGACCATCCCCCTGGCCGTTTGCCGTATGGGGCTTGGATGTGGTGGGCCCATTCAAAACAGCCCGGGGCGGCAGACCCACCTCTTGGTGATGATCGACAAATTCACTAAGTGGATTGAAGCCAAACCAATCAAGCTGGACGGCTCCCCAGCCGTCACATTTCCTCAAGAAGAATATATGTAAGCATACGGGCTTCCGCCTGAAGCATCATCATACTGCGGAACTTCGCGCGAGGCATCTTCGACTCCGATTGAGGCCAACAAAATGGGGATCCGAATGAGACGGCTATCATCTGGCAACGGCGACAGCCGTGAAGGCATCTTCAAACGATCTTAGCAGAGGGGATCAGAATGGACCTAACGTGCAGGACCAAGCCAAGTGGAGAAGGCAAACGGCTTAATCTGCGTAGGCATCCGGCCCCGGTGGAGCCGCGAGCAGCCAGCTGCTTGGATAGAAGAGCTGCCCTCCGTACTCGGAGCTGCGAACCCGCCAAACCGCTACGTCGGCCTTCACGCCATTTTCCTCTATGCGGGCGGCCGTCCGATATCGAGCACGGCGCCAGGATCAAGCTATGCCTGAAGCCGAAGCTAAAGAGGCTCGTGATGGAGTCGACTTGGTCGAAGAAGGCCGGCTGTTGGCTCTGTCAGATCAGCCATATACAAGAAAGCCTCCGACGCTATCACAGTAGGAAGGTGCATCCCTTAGCATTCGAGAAGGAGACCTAGTGCTCCGGCTGATCCAACGGACAGCCGGACAACATAAACTAGCATCCCCATGGGAGGGTCCCTTCATCGTGAGCAAGTGATACGTCTCAAACGTATCCATAATTTCTTATGTTCCATGCTACTTTTATGATGATACTCACATATTTTATACACATTATATGTCATTATTATGCATTTTCCGGCACTAACCTATTGACGAGATGCCGAAGAGCCGTTGTTGTTTTGCTGTTTTTGGTTTCAGAAATCCTGCAGGAAATATTCTCGAATTGGACGAAATCAACGCCAGGGGTCTTATTTTTCCACGAAGCTTCGTAAGACCGAGGAGAACGAAGTGGGGCCACGGGCGCCGCCACACTAGGGCGGCACGGCCTAGGGGGCCCGCGCGGCCCTAGCGTGTGGGCCCCCGTGACTCCTCCGGCTCGCCCTTCCACCTACTTAAAGCCTTCGTCGCAAAACCCTCCGTACGAGAGCCACGATACGGAAAACCTTCCCGAGACATGCCGCCGCCAATCCCATCTCGGGATTCAGGAGATCGCCTCGGCACCACGACGAGAGGGGAATCATCTCTCGGAGGGCTCTTCATCGCCATGATCGCCTCCATATCGACGTGTGAGTAGTTCACCCCTGGACTATGGGTCCATAGCAGTAGCTAGATGGTTGTCTTCTCCTCATTGTGATATCATGTTAGATCTTGTGAGCTGCCTATCATGATCAAGATCATCTATTTGTAATGCTACATGTTGTGTTTGTTGGGATCCGATGAATATTGAATACTATGTCAAGTTGATTATCAATCTATCATATATGTTGTTTATGTTCTTGCATGCTCTCCATTGCTAGTAGAGGCTGGCCAAGTTGATACTTGTAACTCCAAGAGGAGTATTTATGCTCGATAGTGGGTTCATGCCTCCATTGAATCTAGGACAGTGACATAAAGTTCTAAGGTTGTGGATGTGCTGTTGCACTAGGGATAAAACATCGATGCTTTGTCTAAGGATATTTGTGTTGATTACATTACGCACCATACTTAATGCAATTGTCTGTTGTTTGCAACTTAATAGGAAGGGGTTCGGATGATAACCTGAAAGTGGACTTTTTAGGCATAGATGCATGCCGGATAGCGGTCTATGTACATTGTCGTAATGCCCTGATTAAATTTCATAGTACTCATCATGATATATGTATGTGCATTATTATGCCTTCTTTATTTGTCAATTGCCCAACTGTAATTTGTTCAGCCAACATGCTATTTATCTTATGGGAGAGACACCACTAGTGTGTGGACCCCGGTCCATTCTTTACATCTGAAATACAATCTACTGCAACTTGTTTTTTTACTGTTCTTTGCAAATAAACATCATCTTCCACACTATACGGTTAATCCTTTGTTACGACAAGCCGGTGAGATTGACAACCTCACCGTTACGTTGGGGCAAAGTACTTTGATTGTGTTGTGCAGGTTCCACGTTGGCGCCGGAATCCCGGTGTTGCGCCGCACTACACTCCGTCACCAACGACCTTCACGTGATCCTTGACTCCCTGGTTCGATAAACCTTGGTTTCTTACTGAGGGAAACTTGCTGCTACACGCATCATACCTTCCACTTGGGGTTCCCAACGAGCGTGTGCTTACGTATCAAGCTAAATTTACGGCGCCGTTGTTGGGAGATCAAGACACGCTGCAAGGGGAGTCTCTCACATCCAATCTCTTTACTTTGTTTTTGTCTTGCTTTACTTTACTTTGTTTACTGCTTTGTTTGCTCTTATATCAAAAATACAAAAACTTAGTTGCTAGTTTTACTTTATTTACTGTCTTGTTTGCGTTCTCTATATTAAAAACACAAAAAAAATTAGTTACTTGCATTTACTTTATTTAGTTTACTTTATTTACTATTGCTAAAATGGGTACTCCTGAAAATACTAAGTTGTGTGACTTCATTAGCACAAATAATAATGATTTCCTATGCACACCTATTGCTCCACCTGCTACTGCAGCAGAACTCTTTGAAATTAAACCTGCTTTACTAAATCTTGTTATGAGAGAGCAATTTTCCGGTGTTAGTTCTGATGATGCTGCTGCCATCTTAATAATTTTGTTGAACTTTGTGAAATGCAAAAGTATAAGGATGTAGATGGTGATATTATAAAATTGAAATTGTTTCCTTTCTCCTTAAGAGGAAGAGCTAAAGATTGGTTGCTATCTTTGCCTAAGAATAGTATTGATTCATGGACTAAATGTAAAGATGCTTTTATTGGTAGATATTATCCTCCTGCTAAAATTATTTCTTTGAGAAGTAGCATAATGAATTTTAAGCAATTGGATAATGAACATGTGGCTCAAGCATGGGAAAGAATGAAATCTTTGGTAAAGAATTGCCCAACCCATGGACTAACTACTTGGATGATCATCCAAACCTTCTATGCAGGATTGAATTTTTCTTCGCGGAACCTATTGGATTCAGATGCTGGAGGAACCTTTATGTCCATCACTTTGGGGGCGGCGACAAAGCTTCTTGATGATATGATGATAAATTACTCTGAATGGCACACTTAAAGGGCTCCACAAGGTAAGAAGGTAAATTCTGTTGAAGAAACCTCTTCCTTGAATGATAAGATTGATGCTATTATGTCTATGCTTGTGAATGGTAGATCTAATGTTGATCCTAATAATGTTCCTTTAGCTTCATTGGTTGCCCAAGAAGAACATGTTGATGTGAATTTCATTAAAAGTAATAATTTCAACAACAATGCTTATAGGAATAATTCTGGTAACACCTATAGGCCATATTCTTCTGCTAATAGTAATGGTTATGGTAATTCTTATGGGAATTCTTACAATAATAATAGGAATGTACCCTCTGATCTTGAAACCACTTCAAGAATTTATTAGTACACAAACTGCTTTTAACAAATTTGTTGAGGAAAAGCTTGATAAAATTGATATTCTTGCTTCTAAGGTTGATAGACTTGCCTCTGATGTTGTGTTATCACCAGAATTTAGCCAGAGCCGGAGATGGGCCGTGTTTGAGATGGGCTTGGAGGATGTGCGTATGAAGTGTCTCTGAATCGGCCTTGTACGAGAGTTTGGGCTAGGTTGCCCGTGTATCTGTACATTATGGTAGATTTCGTTAAGAGTTAGAGTTTAGCTCGTACACGGTTGGGTTTATTCCCGAATTAGAAAGTCCACGGACTATAAATATGTACCTAGGGTTATTGAGAAAGAAGGACGACCACGTTCACAACAAACACAATCCAGGCGCATCGCCACCCTTGTTTCGAGGGTTTCTTCCGGGTAAGCATCATGCTGCCTAGATCACATCTTGCGATCTAGGCAGTATCGGTTTATTCGTTATCTGGTGTTGCTCGTACTGAAGCCTTGTTGATGGCGAGTAACACCCTTATCGTAGATGTTTTGGGGCTTGCATTGATGCTTTTATGAATATGCTTGCTTAGTTATGCTGCCCCTCGATATCTAGCTGCCTTTACATCTATCTTAGGTGTAAGGGCAGCATCTTGCTTGTTCTTTATTTAGTAGATCCGATCTGTTATAGTTGTTCCTTGTTCTTCAAGGATTAGTTTGATATCCGCATGGTTAGGCCTTGCAAACGGTTGAACGATCCGGTAGTGCGTGAGACGTGGTTTGCTAGTTCTAGAAGGGATTGTTCCGGAATTGACTTCATGTTGGTTTTTAGGCCTCTTTTAGGACTAGCTTTCTATCATCTTTCGTATCTGCTAGGCTCAACTACGTGTAGGACGTTCCGGTTATGCGGTGAAAACCCTAAACTGTAGTAGATTGCTTTAACTTTGTTTTGATCAAGCAGGATCCCCATGTCATCGTAAATCCAACGTGAACCATGGGGCAATCAGCTCTTTGAGCCGATCCACAGGGCAACCTGAGAGCCGATCGGGCTCGTATTTAATGTTTACGTGTCTACCATGCGGAAGCTAATCGAAGCAATCCAACACCTTGACCAGGTATAGGTCGGGTGGCACGCCCTTGCAACCGCCGGACGTGTCGGAGCATTGCGGGCCGTTGCCCGAGGGACCAGGGCCCCCGCAGTCCTGGGAGCCTCCCGGCTCTCCGTGTTGCCGCCGCCCCTCGCCGGTGGGTTTGGCAGCATTCAGCACGCCCAGGACCCTCACCAACTACGTCAGCATCTGCAGCTACGATGTGGGGCGAATCAGTCAAGTATGAAGATCTGCCTGACGATCACAAGAAGAAATATGATGAGCTTAAAGCTCTCTTCGAAGCCGATCTCATCGGCTCTTTCGAAAAGACTCGTTCACATGGCATTAGGTTCAAAGGGTTCACACCCGAAGGCGTGCTCAATGGAGTAGATCTGTCTCTCCCTTCGGAGGAGCACACCAGAGCCCTGTGCCAAGAAGTTAATTACATGGTGGCTCATTCTCTACACCGCCATTCTGAGAGCCGGTGAACACTTTGGAGCGCATTGCGGTTCACGTGGTTGAAATCATGAAGCATCGGTACTCCCCGTCAGGGCCTACCCTAGAACTCATCAGGGAGAGGCGCCGTTCCACACCAGACCGCCACTGCCATTCACGCTTGCGGCTCTAGAGCTGTGGTTCATACATCGTCGTCTACAAGGTGGGAGGTGATCCCGGCGATTACCAATTCCTGTATGAGCCGCCTAAAGAGATCCCACATGGATACGTGTGCACATACGTGCCGGACTGCAATACTTGGGCGCGCACGAACCAGTTTACAGCAGGAGGGATTTCTGGAGCAGGAGGGATTGTTGGAGCAGGAGGGAGTTCGGGAGCGGACGCCGATAAACAGGCGTGGCTAGCTAAATATGCCACCGGAACGAGTCATGGAAGCTCAACTCCTGCAGCTCATACCATGGAACAAATCAGCACGATCTTGAGAGACCAGTTCGGTATCCTGCCAAAGAGGAGAACAATCGGCTATTCCAAGCCGTATCCCAACGAATATGACCTGATCCCGCTGCCGCCAAAGTATCGGCTCCCTGAATTCTCAAAATTTAGTGGATCAGAAGGGTCTAGCTCCATTGAGCATGTGAGCCGATATCTAGCACGTTGGGCATGATTTCAGCGTCGGACCAGCTACGTGTGAGGTTTTTCGCGCAATCTCTCACAGACAGCTTTGGGTGGTACACCTCGTTGCCACAGGATTCAGTCCGGACATGGAAGCAACTAGAAGAGCAGTTTCATGTGCAATATCACTCGAAGCTACGAAGGCGTATTGCCGTCAGCGCAGTGCGGCAGAAGGGAGAGACGGTGTCGATTACATTCAGCGTTTCAGACTGTCAGAACCGATGTTATTTGGTTCATTTAACCGAGAAGGAAACTCGATACGGCGTTGGTAGGCCTCGCCGCGCCGATCAAAGATCTCGCTTTCCAAGTGGAATACAATTCACTGCACACATGGTTCAAAAGTTAACATTATATGAACAACGCCATCCAGAATTGTACCAAGGCAAGTTCAAGCGCCCGATAGGCCCGGTCGAGGCAGATGGCGTTGAAGACTTTGGAAGATCGGAAGTCAGTGGCTGAATGGACTCGGGAGGGAGTCCCCGTGTCCTGCAAATGGGTGAAGCAACCAGGGCCTGCGAAAGGGTTCGACTTCGATATAAGCAAGACTGAGCAGATATTCGACTTATTGCTAAAATAAAAGCAGCTGAAGTTACCCGAAGGCCATAAATTCCCTACGGCGCAAGAGATGAATGGGAGACCGTACTGCAAGTGGCATCACTCGTTCACCCATGCCACCAATGAATGCAAAGAGTTGCGTCGGCAGATCCAAATGGCGATAGAACAGGCCGTCGATCCTCGGTCGTTTGCCATGAAAGTAGACACGCACCCCTTTCCTGGTGTTAACATGGTGGAACTCAATCACTCCACGGGGTGCGAGACAGGTTTCTCGTTCGAAGTTAACATGGCAGGGCCTGTACACCGCCATGGCAAGGATAAAGAAGACATCAGTCACTCCCGTGGCAAGGATAAGGAGGAGGCCGATCCACGCGACCGGCCCCGATATGATGATAAACGGTACCTCACCGAGGAACAAGTGAGAAATGTACGGTACCAACGTCCGCTCTCCGCGCATCTCCTGAATAAATATGAGCATCAGTACGACCGACGCTGGCGGTATGACATGGATGACGGAAGATATCGTCGGTCTGATGGTGACAGCAGAAAATATCGTCGGTATGATAGAAACGACGAAAGATATGAGCACTGCGCTAAGGAGAAGTCAAGAGAGCAGGAAGACATGGACAGACACTGTGATTGTCCTTTCTTCAAACACCTCGGGACTCGGGAATGAGCTGATTGCCTACAATCGATAACTGCCCAGAATGTAGACAGCAGAAGAAGGGCGCAAGTGAGGTTTCAGTGTTCAAGCGTCTAGGACCTCTCCCACCTCAGAACAGACGAGCTGAGTCATCTCGAGATGAAGACATCGAGGAGTCAGAAGATGAAGAAGAAGATAGATACCACCGGCCAAGGTGGTGCCCTGATGGACTCAGTCATTCCCAAAAGCGGAGGGTTCAGAGGCTACGTAACTTGGAGGAAGCCGAGGCGCAGTGCACTGCACACGTTGAGGAAGGCGCGACCCGATCTGGCCGTAAAAATTCAGCAAACGTTGGAAACGGAGACGCGTCCACATAAGAAAGAATGGCGTCCTAAGCAGACAAAAGCCGATGCAAAGACATCGGCTGATACAAACATGGTGTTCATACTCCCATCAGAGTTTTGTGCTCCAAGAACGAAGAAGTGCCGGTGGCACAGCTTTGACTGCGGTCCACGGCCGTTATATTTGAAAAGCCACGAGAGAGGAGCTACGTACACTTGAAGGCCACTGTACCTAAGAGGTTATATCAATGGGCAGCCTGTCAACAAGATGTTGGTTGACACGGGAGCGGCAGTCAATATAATGCCATACTCCATGCTACGGCGTTTGGGACGCTCTAACGAAGATCTGATCAAGACCAACGTCACACTAAGCGATTTAAACGGCCAAGCATCAGAAGCGCAAGGCGTTCTGAACGTTGATCTAACCATGGGTCGAAAAACTATCCCTACGTCGTTCTTCATTGTCGACAGCAAAAGCACCTACGCTGTCCTGCTAGGGAGGGATTGGATTCACGCCAAGCTGCATTCCATCCACGATGCACCAATGCCTGATACAGTGGGATGGGGATGAAGTAGAGGTCGTTCATGCAGATGACTCGATCGAGATCTCACTAGCTGGCATGAATATTTGGGATGCAGACGATCAAGAGCCGATCTCTGGAATCAGTTTGGATGGCTGTGTGCGCATCGAAGCTTTAAAAAATGGGGTGAGGCTGGTCTTATCCACCGGCCTGACACAGTAGCAAGACCAAAACCAAGGGACGTACGTGGCAAGGCCGATCCCTGTGATCGGCCCCAAAAATAAAAAGCAATGATCTCATCTCAAGCATGTCACGTAGTCGTCATAGAGCACCAACAAGTTGTAAACCCTCATTGAGTAATGCAATGAAAAAGGAGGCCGATTCCAGCAATCGGCCCAAAACATCCTCACCATATGTTTTGCCTGTGTTCAGCATTGATCTAGCAGGCGACGGAAAACTAGGATATGGGTTTACATTGGCTGATGAGCTAGAAAAGATTGACATTGGTCCTGGGGATAAGCCACGACCAACTTTTATCAGCAAGAAGTTAGATCTGTAGCTAAGGAGCCTGATGATAGCCTTGTTGAAAGAGTACCCAGACTGCTTCGCATGGGATTACACGAGATGCAGGTTAGACGAGCATCATTCAGCATCGGCTCCCTCAGAAAGGATTTCGGCCGTTCCGCAGCGCGAGCACGATGATGAAGGCCGAAATCTTAGAAGAAGTCAAGAAAGAGATCGAGAAAATGCTGAACGCCGGGTTCATCAGGCCATGCAGGTATGCTGAGTGGATTTCTAGTATCGTACCTGTAGAGAAAAAGGACGGCCGATGGCGCGTCGCCATAGATTTTCGAGATCTCAATAGAGCCACTCCAAAGGATGAGTACCCAATGCGGGTAGCAGAGACATTGATCAATGCAGCTGCTGGTCATAAGGTTTTGAGTTTCATGGATGGCAATGCCGGTTACAACCAGATTTTTATGGCTCCAGAAGATATACACAAGACTGCATTCAGAGTGCCAGGCTCGGTGGGCTTGTTTGAATATGTGGTCATGACATTTGGACTGAAGAATGCCGGTGCAACATATCAAAGAGCCATGAAATACATCTTTCATGATCTGATCGGCAAGTTGGTGGAGATTTACATCGATGATGTGGTAGTCAAGTCCGTTTCAGTGGAAGGACACTTGGAAGATTTGCGACACGTCCTGGACCGAACTAGAAAGTTCGGACTAAGAATGAATCCAAAGAAGTGTGCTTTTGGTGTAACGGCCGGTCATTTCTTGGGTTTCCTGGTACATGAACGCGGAATTGAGATCGGCCTGAAAAGCCAGGAGGCAGTGCGGACCATGAAGCCACCTACCACGAAGAAAGAACTCCAGTGTCTCATCGGCAAAATCAACTTCGTCAGAAGGTTCATCTCCAACTTGTCAGGACGGATCGAGCCGTTCATGGGGTTGGTAAAAATTAAAGCTGATGAGGAGTTTCGCTGGGGGTAGAGCAACGACGAGCATTTGACGAGATTAAGGAGTATCTAACGAAGCACTTGTTGGTTCCGTTACAGCAAGACAGGCCATTCTACATTTACCTGTCAGTATTGGCTTCCATCGCGTCGGTGGTGGTGCAAGTTTATGATGGCCTGAGAAAGTGGTTTTCTACCTCGGCAGAAGGATGTTGGATGCAGAAACGAGGTACCCCGAGATCGAGAAGTTGTGCCTCTGTTTATTTTACCCGCACCAAGCTTCATCACATCTTGTTGTCAGCGGAAATTTTCGTCATATGCAAATCAGATGTTATCAAACACATGCGTCGGCTCCTGTGTTGAAAGGCCGACTCGGTAAGTGGATGTTTGCATTATCGGAATTTGATATCCGGTATCGCCTGCGAAAGCATCAAGGGACAAAGCGTTCGATCTTATTGCTGAACGAATCAACACTGATATAGCAGCACTGTCCGTGCGTGCATGGGCCATGTTCTTCGATGGATCGGTTTGCGATGGTGGCTGCGGCATCGGCGTTCTACTCGTGTCACCCCGGGGGGCAACATATTCCTTCTCCATCGCTACCTACCCCTTGCACCAACAATGTCGCTGAATATGAAGCAATATGCAAGGGAATGGAGTTGCTATTGGAAGCCGGGGCAGCAGTGGAACTTTTTGGAGACTCCAAATTGGTGATTTCCCAACTCACGGAGGAATACAAATGTGAGAGCGAGTCACTCTTCCCATTATGGATGCAATGCCGTGAGCTGATGGCACAGTTCAGGTATATAAATTTTAATTGGATCCCAAGGTCGTAGAATACCGAGGCGAATGATCTCGCACAGATGGCATCAGGATACAAGGACGTAGCAGATGGAACTGATGTTCAGGTGCAATTCATGGAACCAGACGACTAGAGAGCCGATATTTTCAATTACTTGAAAGATTCGGCTCGGGGGGCACCTAAACGGATAAGATACAAGGCCATGAAGTACGTCCTGATTGGGGATGACATGTTTTACAGGACCTTAGAAGGGTTACTCCTCAAATGTTTGGGACCAGCCGAATCAAATCGGCTCTTACACGAGGTACACGAAGGCGCCTGTGGAACTCACCAATCGGCTCATAAGATGAAATGGCTGATCAGGCGATCGGGATTTTATTGGCCCACCATGCTTGAGGATTGTTTAAGTACTATAAAGGGTGTCAAGCATGTCAGAAGTTTGGGAGTATTCAGATGGTACCTGCATCAGCGATGAATCCCATCGTCAAGCCTTGGCCATTTCGAGGTTGGGGCATGGATATGATCGGCAAAATTCATCCTCCATCGAGCAAAGGCCATGAGTGGGTTCTGGCCATTACAGATTATTTTACTAAGTGGGTGGAGGCCATCCCTATGAAGTCAGTAGCATCGAAAGATGTCATCAGTTTCGTGAAGGAGCATGTCATTCATAGATTCGGGATTCCCAGACTATCACGACCGATGGAGGTTCGGTTTGTTTCTCGCGAGTTTAGAAAGTTCTGCGAGGACATGGGAATTAAGCTGATCCGATCGTCTCCATACTATGCTCAAGCGAATGGGCAGGCAGAACGTCCAACAAGAGCCTTATCAAGCCGATTAAGAGGAAAATCGACGAGCATCCTAGGCGTTGGCACGGAGGTATTGTCGGGGCTTTGTGGGCTTATCGCATGTCGTGTCATGGAGCAATAAAACCTCGCCATACCATCTGGTCTACGGACAAGAAGCTGTGTTGCCCTGGGAAATCATGGCTGGCTCGAGACGGATTGTGTTTCAGAATGACTTAACTACTGAAGAATAGGCAGCCCTGATGAGTGACAGCATTGAGGATGTAACGGAACTCAGACTATGGTCGCTTGAGAAAATTAAGGAGAACAAAGCCAAGGTAGCTCGCATATAATAAGAAGGTGAGACCGAAGGAGTTCCACGTTGGTGATCTGGTATGGGAAGGCTGTGTTGCCGTTGGGGACTAAGGATAAAGCGTATGGTAAATGGTCTCCAAATTGGCACGGGCCGTACAGAGTCGATCAAGTTTTGAAGGGCAATGCATACATGCTCGAGGAGCTGAGTGGCGTGAAGTTCCCAGTGGCTGTCAATGGCCAGCATCTCAAGAAGTATTTCCCAAGTATGTGGGATGATGGGCAGTAAAATATGGAGGGCCGATGCACGAAATCGGCCAGTAAAAAAAAACACAATTCTCTTCCCAAGTGTGGGGATGATGGACAGTGGAGTATGGGGGCCGATACATGAAATCGGCCGGAAATATGTGTGCAAAGCAACAGGATGCTAGGTACAGCCGATGCACAACCATCGACTTTAGATGTACAAAATATTACGAGGCGTTTGACTGTGAAAGACCGATGCTTTGCTATCGGTCCTTGGAGCGTTGACCTGTTTTGACAATCGGAAGAATTACTTTGACAATCGGAAGAATCGAATTGCACAATTGGAAAAGTACTCTTCATTGATCAAAAGAGGGATTTTACAAGAAAGAGCCGATTGCTCTCAAAAGGATGATCTACTGCCTAATGCACTACTACTAGCCCTGCTAATCCCTAATCTACGGGCCGTCGCTGCCCTCGTCGTCGCTGTCTGCGCCGCTGTCGGTGCTGCTGCCGGCGACATCCTCCTCGTCGCTGCTGAAGCCCGTGGCGGGAGCTTCGTCTTCATCTTCATCATCGTCGTCGTCGTCTTCCGACCCGGCGCGGAAGTGTTTCACCGGCGGGTACTCGTCGGAGGAGATGTCCTCCTCCGCTTCCTCGTCTTCCTCGTCGGAAGAGGAGAAGCCGTCCCAGGAGAAGAGGTCGTCGTCACTCTCCTCCTCCAACCCCCCATCCACAAGGAACTGGAGGTTGTCCTCCCCGTCGGTCAGGGAGGCGTCGTCCTCTGACCCGTCGGTGAAGATCCAATCCCTCTCGTCCCACCATTCTGGGGCGAGGGCCTCGTACGCTGTCATCAGGTCGAATTCCGGCTCCGGCTCGCTGGAGGAGGAGGATTGGAAGGATAGGCCCGAGGAGGCAGAGGAGGAGGAGGAATCCATGGTGGAAGAAGGGTTTCGAGTTCTACAGAAGAACAGAGGATGAGGAGGCGATGAGGAAGCAAACGGCTCAGAGGAGTTTAAATAAAGAGGATCTAGTGAAAGGCGATTCAATGTTGTGGCAGTTTCGAGGACATGGTGCCAAAACTGTCAAATCGTGCAGAGAAGTTGAGAAGGCAAGGCATCATGATGAAAGGATACTGTGACGGTTCTGCTCTGCCACGACGTGACCCTACGAAGAGAAAACAGAGTGGTTTTGAAATTATCATTATCAAAACCAGGGGGGCATGTGTTATCACCAGAATTTAGCCAAAGCCGGAGATGGGCCGTGATTGAGATGGGCTTGGAGGATGTGCGTATGAAGTGTCTCTGAATCGGCCTTGTACGAGAGTTTGGGCTAGGTTGCCCGTGTATCTGTACATTATGGTAGATTTCGTTAAGAGTTAGAGTTTAGCTCGTACACGTTGGGTTTATTCGAATTAGAAAGTCCACGGACTATAAATATGTACCTAGGGTTATTGAGAAAGAAGGACGACCACGTTCACAACAAACACAATCCAGGCGCATCGCCACCCTTGTTTCGAGGGTTTCTTCCAGGTAAGCATCATGCTGCCTAGATCGCATCTTGCGATCTAGGCAGTATCGGTTTATTCGTTATCTGGTGTTGCTCGTACTGAAGACTTGTTGATGGCGAGTAACACCCTTATCGTAGATGTTTTGGGGCTTGCATTGATGCTTTTATGAATATGCTTTCTTAGTTATGCCGCCCCTCGATATCTAGCTGCCTTTAAATCTATCTTAGGTGTAAGGGCAGCATCTTGCTTGTTCTTTATTTAGTAGATCCGATCTGTTATAGTTGTTCCTTGTTCTTCAAGGATTAGTTAGGCCTTCCAAACGGGTTGAACGACCCGCCGGATGCACCTCGGCTCCGCTCGCAGGGCTCGAGAAAGAGCGCGCGAAAGAGATCGTCAAGCGGCGAGCCGGCTCACCCTGAGCGCCGGAGCCGGGCGCCGTAGGAGAAGGTGCAGCTGAAGAAGACGCCCCCGCGGAAGGCGGCGTAACCACAGGCGGCACAGTGATGGGTGGCGTGCGCGCACGTGATGAGGGCTGCGGCGTTGACTCCCTCCTCTACCGCGAAACAGGCGGCACGACGCGGGGAGCCGGCCGAGAGCCGCCGCCCTAAGAGAATTTTATAGCAGCCCTAGTCGGCCAAACAAGAGAAGATAAGAAAAAAGAGAAGGAAAGAAAAGGAATCAAACAGTGAATAAGAGAAACTCACCCGGCCGCCTCCGGAACCTTTTTGGGTCCCATCCGGCGCTGCTTCTTGACCCTCGCCTCCAGCGCGGCCGTGGACCGCTCGCCGACCCGCTTCTTCCCCTAGGGCGCAGACGAGGAAGTCGCCGAGGTGGAAGGCGGCCTCACGGTCAGGGGCACCGCTCGAATCGGCGAGGCGGCGGACGATGCCGGCTCGCCCTCCTTCTGCTGCTCTGGAGAAGGCAGCGGGTTGTGCTCTCCTTGGCCGCCTTGGTTAGCCGCCTCCGGCAGGTCATCGCGTCGGCTTGGTCAGCCGGATCGATGTGGTCAGCCGTCTTCAAACCCCTGGCGGTCGAAGAGCTGCAGACAAATAAAAAAGAAAGATTGTAAGGAAAAAGCCGGCCACGCAGCCGCAAGCCGGAACTCGGCCAATACACAAAGACTTACCAACTCCGGCGGTTCCGCCCGGCTGTGGGGCTCCATCCCCCAGTCCCAGCTCCCGTCCTCAGGCATTTTCGCCGATGAGATGAAGTTCACCCGCCGAGCGACCTGAGCCTTGGTGATCTCCACCGTGGACGTCCGGGTCGGATCAAACCGGCGGACATGTGCCCGATCTTGTGGACGCGTGCCTGCAGAGGCAGCACCCAGCGGGCGGCGTAGGTGCAGAGGAGATCCTCGGCGCACAACCGGCCATCCGTGACACAACTTAGCAGGAAGTCCCAAAGGAGGTTTACCTCAGCATCCGGGTCCGCCGACTTGGCGTTGTGGCCCCAGTTGATCCGGCCGACTGGCGGCGCCGGGTTGTACTCCGGCAGGTTGAGCCGGTCGAACATCGGGTTCTCGTTCCGCACGTAGAAAAAGGACATCTGCCACTTCTTCACCGAGTCCACCGTCGGGATCTTGGGGAAGGGCGTGCCCGTGCGGGAGTAGATGGAGGCGGCGCCACAGGCCCGCTGCTGGCCGTCTATGGTCTGCGCCTTCAAGAAGAAGAGCCGACTCCAGAAGTCGACGTCCGGCCACAAGCCGGCGTAGCCATCCATGAAGGCCACGTAGCAGCTCAGCAAGACGCAGGCGTTGGCCGGAAGATGGTGCGGGTGCAAGCCGAAAAAGCTGAGGAAGCGGCAGAAGAAGGGTGAAGCCGGCAGGCCCAGCCCCCGGTCGAAGTGCGCACCGAAGACCACGTGCTCGCCGGGCTCGGAGGTCGGCTCCACCTCTTCACCAGGCACCCGCGTGATCACCCCCGGCGGGATCCAGCGAAGGCGCATGAGGCGCTGGATGTCGTCCTCCTTCATGTACGAGCCCTCCCAAGATCCGCTCGGAGGGGCCATTGTCGTAGACGAGGAAGAAGAAGAAGACCACGAGAGGGCGAACGGTGAGGAAGAACCGCGAGACGGCAGCGACGGCGGCGGTGGAGAGCGTACCGTCGATACGCTGGGACCCGTGGCGCTGGTCCGACGAATGGACGGCTGCGGGTCGGCGGAGGAGCGTGGCCGCGCTTGATCACCGAGGTTCGCCAGGAGGTCGCTGGAGAATCGCAGAGAAGCGAAGAGCTCGTCCGAGAGGGAGAGAGAAAGCCTGGGCGCGGGGGCGAAGTGGGCGAAGTAGCCGCTTCGGTTCCGCCCCAGGGCATTTATAGCCGCCTGACCGTGCACAAGGCTCGGCCACGTGGCGATCGTGGGCCACGATCGAGGATTAACTGCGCCTTAACTCTATCCCACGACCACGGCAGTTACCGAAAACGGCCACACCACGTCGCCCACGACCGCATGGGATCCAGAGGGGACATTGATGTGACCAGACGAAGCGGCAGCAGGAGCCAGCCGTCAGACCAGTCAAGTCGGGTGCAGAACCCGAGGCGGCGGAAACTCCGGCGCACCCAAGCCGGAGCCGGACGATTCCTCCAAACCGGCCCCCAGGCTCTCCCAACAAGGCGGAGATATCCTCAACACTTATAAAAAAATAAGATTGCAGAAGCAAAATAGCGTCCGGCTGACAGCCGGGAAACAAGCCGGATGAGGCGCAGCGGCCCCTGAAAATTCTCGATCGGCCCTCCAGGCGCCATTAGACAAATCTGAAGGCGATCTAAACAAGCCGGGGAAAACCGCCTAGGTCCTCTTAACGCGGGACCTTGCCGCTTCGGGGGCTAATGTCGTGGGGAAGACCCGGGTAGGGCAATAGACAAGGAGCAGAGGCTCCGAGGGCCGGCCCGGGCAAAGGCCCGGATGAGGAGCAGCGATGGAGCCGTGGCCGGCTGCCTTGGGAGCCGGGCTGCTCGAGTCTTAGTCGGCCTGGCTACGACCGTCTGTGTTGTGGCCGGGCCGGCTTCTACAAGCCATATACGATCGGGATCTTATACCCGACCGACTCGAGGTGGCGAGCCTTGCGGGAGAAGGAGGCTGGGTAGGTGATCCGGTTCAAAGGTCCACGCTAACCTCGGCTTAGTAAAGTAAGAGGCCTTTGTGAGCAATAGTGCCCCTCGCTCGACGAGCCATCATGGCTTACGCCGATCCGTGCGACTACAGGACATGATGGCGACGAGACACTTCCTCTCCATACCTGACTCTGGCAGCGGATGGGATAGGCCACTATGCCTCAACGGCTCCTGACGTCAACGCCTCGGGAAGGAGCGGAGCAGGAGCTGGCGAGCTGGCCCTAGGTTCTAGGGGCTTCTATGTAAAGTGCCGGCGCCATATAAGCTGCACTACCCCCTCGTGGGGACGATCGATCATTCCACACTCACTCTAGTCTTAGCGCTGCCCTGTGAGAGAGACCATCGTCTTCCTTAGCCTCCCCGGAGCAGCAGCCGGATACAGCTCTAGGAGCACCATTGTCTTGTGATACATCTTACACACTCATAGCAGTAGAGGTGTTACCTCCATTGGAGGGCCTCGAACCTGGGTACGTCGCCGTGTCGCTCGTGCCCATACCCGCATCCGGATACCACCGTAGACCCAGCAGGAACCACCTTCTTTAGCCATCCTATGGCATATGCCGTGACGATACAACGACAGGGTGACAGGTCGGTGACCAACCGGAGTTGGCCTACGGGCAACACGCCGCTTGGTGATAATAGCCTTCTTGATTTTGCCCGAGCCCGGGGAGGGTTCCCCCACGGAACCCCTCCGCACGGAGATGGCAGCGCCTGAGGGTGGCTCCCCCTTAGAGCTAACCTCTGGGCTACATCACTCATTCCCTTGAGTCGATGTAGCCCGAGCATCCTCCTCCTTTCCCTGTGCCGCATCTTCTTCAATCTTACGCCTTACAGCCAGCATCTCCGCTTGTGCACGTTCACGGGCTTGAAGAAGGGACACCGCTTGGGCAGACCCTTCTGTGGATTTGAACATGATACAACTATCCTTGGCAACCTTAAGCAGATGATCGATCGAGGAATCTTGAAACGCAAAAAACGAGAGGAGGGAGTGGCGTTACCTGGAGCAGGGGTTGAAGAGGACGGTGTAGCAGTGTCGTTGACGCTCTTGGCGAGATTGTTCTTGTCAGCAGCAGCACGCATGGCACGTTCCAGCACCTAACGATCACTGGCTCCCTTGGATCTCGCACTCTTGCGCTGAGCTTCTGCCGGAGAGGCTTTGGAGCGAGGGCCACAAGCCACCGGGGCTCCCAGCTCAGGGATAGGGGCATCCAAGAGGAGGCGTTGGTCCGCAACTGGGGCAGAGTCTTGTCTGATGGCAGGGGCCTGGTGAAGTCCGGGGACCGGGGGGGTGACAGGATTGGCAACAACAGCAGCCGCCTCAAGCATGAGCTTCCAGGATGGGCGGTCGTGGTTCCGTTTGCTTCACTGCTCACTGTTACGCAGGTACTCCTGGTCCGACGCGCCAGATGCGGGGCTGGACCATCCCACCTCTGCCTGTTCCGCAACAGAGAGGTTCATGGCTTTGCCCGGTGTTGGAGAGGTGTGCTCTGCCGAGGGAGAGTCTTCAGGTAGGTCTGCACACAGAGTGTCGTCGCTGATTGACGCTTCCGGGGAGAGTTGTCCTGATGCAGGCGTCGCAGAGACAGTGGACTGGATGATCTTGGCAACTAAAGGGAAGATATTGCCCGTGGGGGTCAGGTTGGTCCCGTATTGGCTGCGGGCGGAGTCGGGAATCTGGAGAGTCAGATCGTTCGGAGCAACTGGGCGGCAGGCCGACGGCGAGCTAGGTGAGGCTGCCAGGGGCACGGACTTGCGGGGGCCTCCCCCACCCGCACCAGGTGCCGAAGCCGTAGTACGTGAGGACTTTTGAGCATGGCGGCCCCTCCGCCCATCCCAACGATCGTCGTCCGTCTCATTGAGGTCATCTTCCTTATCTTCAGTGCCATCGGCCGGGGGAAACTTCGGTGGAGTTTGAGGCGGGGAGTTTTCAGCATTCTCAGCTTCTCTAACAACTTGGATACGATAACCTTGCATATTCACGAAGAGGGTGATGTAGTCTGGGAGCAGGTCTTCTTTCCGACAGCCAAAGGACATACGAACATGCACGTCCGGGTGAGCCAGCGAAGCCACGTCGACGCCAATGGGGTGCCCCACCTCACGGGTAGAGAGGAGAAGGCGATCCACATGGCGAAAGGGAGGAGGCACACCCAGGAGCTTGACCCATACTTCCTCAAGAGATTCGGCAGCGAGCGGGTCACCCACCGGAACCGTGACGATGGCCTTGAGCTTGGTGCAGGGCAAAGTTAGTCTGCCCCCACGAATGGCAATGCGGAGGCTCTCCTTGGACGGGTATACCACAGCGAAGTCAGTTGGACCCATCTGGCGCACCTGCCAGTTCCAGTTCCCATCCACCAAGTCTTTGAACTCGTCCTCCACCTGTTCAGCAGACAAGTGCCCCCCCTCCAGGATGACAGTGGCGGAGTTGGAGGCTGGCTTCTGGAGCTCTTCTTTAGGGACCTCAAGACAGCACAAGCCTTGACGACCGCTGCCAAAGCCTGCCCAGAAGGGAGCCAGAGCTTTGGAGACCGCCGCGCACATGGCAGAGAGGTGGCCCACCTTCTTGTAGTTGACACAGAAAGCTTCATCAACACAGGTAGCCTGCACATGCCCCTGCTTCCCGCAGTTGTAGCAGGTGATGTGGGCAGCGTCAAGGCTGGGCACCCCCGCCCCCCGAGCCGGAGCCTTGCCCAAGGTTTGGCGCCGACCCCTCCGCAGCTGTCCCCTGAGGCTGACGGAAAGACCTCCTGCTTGCATTCTTCCCAGAGTCCCGGCCACGAGGAGGAGGAGGAGGCGGTGGAGGCACACGAGAGTCCTGCCGTGAGCGTTCCCCCTCAGAACGCCAAGACGAGGAGCTCGCCCGCTCCGCATCGCGGTCCCGTTGGCGCTGCTGCCTGCGGTGCTCTTCTTGCTCGCGGTCCAACTTCTGGCGAAGATCTTTGTCACAGGAACTGGGGTATCCCCTGTTGAAAGCTTCAAATGGGTGCTTGCCATGGGAGTTCCTGTCCAGCTCCATGGGCACGAGGAGTGGAGCGCACGCACCGGAGACGGGATCGAGGTCGGAGGTCAGGAGCTTGGCGGCGGCGATGTTGCGGTGAACGTCAGAGGCAGTGGCTGGGAAACCTAATGCGCGATCTAGGGTTTGAGGAGGGAGCCAGAGCCACTTAAAAGGCGGTGGCTGAGGGGTAGAACCGTCACGAAGGGGAACCCTACCTTCTCCAGACCGGGCATCTCCCAGATTAGCGACGTGGCAAGCATCCAACGGACCCAACCCAGGGGCATCCACGGAACGGGGACCGACCGCACCTCGGGCCGGCCCAGCAACACCTAACGGGCCCTGGCTAGGGGGCAGCTGGGCCGTGCCGGCCCCCGCCACCCCATGGGCTGGCCCAACAGGCCCACAAACATTCAGCAGGAGCGGGGCCGCAGCAGGAGCAAACCCTAGGAGCTACGGCGCCCCTTGCGCCGTCGTCCTCCCCAGCTCCGGCGGAAGCGCCACCGTGAACGCGCCGATCTGTACCAACCTAGATCCAGAACGCGCAGGGGCAGAAGGAGAGGAGCAGCGCCGAGCTGCCTCCGAACCTGGCAGCGGTGGGAAGTGACTAGACTCAAGCGGCGGGGGCGGCGCCGGCGACGCGCTCCCCACCCGCGGGGAGCCGCCAGGGGGCCCTAGCAGCTGGCTCCCTCCCAGATCTGGGCAAAACCTCCCAAGGTTCGCCGGAGAAGGGGGCGGAGGCCGCACTGCATCTTCATCGGAACTCCAGATCTCCATGTCCGAGCTCTCGGCCTCGGCGACGGCGGTGGCGAGCGGCGAGAAGCGGTTGTCTTTACGGGGCGGGGTTGCGCGCAGCTCCCTGCGCCCCCCAGGGCGACGGGCAGCACCACGGCGGCGGCGCTCCGGGCGGGCGAGCTCCCAGTCTGCCGCCCGAGTCGCCAGAGCCAAAGCGCTTGGTTAGACACATGAGTTGTCTCCTTAGCATGATCACTGTTGACTTATTCTCATGATACATACACATGTGCAGGTCAATCCATGTTACCCTGGTACGTGACTAGACTCTGAAGGCCGTTGGTTTCAGTCTCGTTTCTTTTAGAGGTTTCAGACTCTCACGCTACAGAGGTTCTACAGTAAATTATTTCACAGCATTCCACACTTCCTGAATCCGTAAACACAAGAAAAAAAACTGAGAACACATCGCCATCAGTAAAGAGCAACGCTAAGCTCAAGTGTTAGTGTGGCTGTTCTTCATTTCATGGATCATCATGCATCTAGTACTTCCGTTGCTCGTCTACCTGCTTGGATTCAGACTCCGAGCAATCAACGTCGGCGCCGGGGGCATCAAACCTGCTGAAGACCCTGAAGGCGGAGACGAGGGAGAGCACGACGAAGCAGAGCAGCGCACCAGCCTGCAGCGCCACGGACACGGTGGCCCTGCCGCAGAAGCGGCCGAAGTAGGAGCACACCTCGCCCCACGACACCTCCCGGTCGCCCTCGCGCGCCAGGTACACCACCTCCGCCGCCGCGGAGCACGACGTAAGCAGCAGGTAAGCAGCCGCCTGCGCGCATTCAGCCAGGCCAAGCTTTCGTTAGCACTGTAGTTTCTAAGTACAGAGTGTAGATGAATCCAAAAGGGGAGAGACCGAGAGAGAAAAGATGATGATGATGATGGGTCGGACCTGATCCAGGACGAAAACAAGCCAGTCGTAGCGAGCGAGGGATTTGAAGGAAGACAGCAAGATGGAGACCACGGAGTAAGCAGCTGTAATGGCGTTGATGACAACCAAATATCTGAAACAAGAAAGAATGCTCTCTTTATGGTGCAGTAAACAGTGGGGTGCAGAGGAAACCGAGCGAAACTAACTCGCCAAACAGGATCTAACAGTAGAACAATTTTGGGTCATATCAGGGGAAATTGAAAGCAGTCAATCCAAACTCCAAAAACCTAACCAAATGGCGATAACTGATCATGGTGCTAGTTCACTTCACAAAGCATGTTCATATTACTGTATCAGAAGTAAATTAAACAAGAAAATTAACAGGACCAGGATCCCGAAACAAGGCAAGGTTATGCATGCTCACTTGAAGCCGGAGAGGTTGGAGAAGTGGATCTCGCCGTAGGCGTCATCGGCTTGCCTGTTGGTGGCCATCCGCCAGAGGGAGGCCACGGCGAGCGGGATCACGCACACCCTCAGCGCCATCTCAGGGACCTTGAAGGGCCTCCCCGTCGTCATCGTCGTCGTCTTCCTCGCCGCTGCCGGCCTCTGCAAACGCGTGTGCGGTGAACAGAGATGGTGGAGAGGACTGAGGAGCACTAGTGTCCAAAGCGCAGAGCACAGCGGCCAGTGCTATATATGGCCCGAGAGCTCATATGGCCCCCATGTATAGACAATTTGGAGTGCTGGAGCTGGCCTACGGAATGTCGCGTGGTGCCATGGATTTGCCGCTGGTGAACTGTGCAAATGCGTGGTCGTGTCGAGCCGTTGAGAGCGGTTGGTAGCCGTCCCTCGCTATAATTAGTGAGCGTGTAAGACTGCCCTTGTTTTCCGGTAGCCATGGTGCGACGCCGTAGCTGTCGTGGGGACGGATCGATCACGGGTGCCATTGTTGGTAGTAGTAGGTTGGTCTCCACTCTCCACTAGCAATTTTACGATTACGTGGCGCCGGGCACTGAGCAAAATCTTGCACGCCCGCGGCGTCGTGCGGCGAGGGAGCACCACCGCTGGCCTGAAAGGCCGCTCCCGATGTGTGAAACGGGGAACCGAAAGTTTGCTGGGAAACGCTGAAATCAGAGACCAAAATTATCTTGTTTGCTAAGATTGTGCGTAGCAGAATCATGTTTGGTTAACATGCAAACTGCGGAGGGATAAACCGTGGTCAACTGGTCATAAACTCGACGCCAGCAGCTAGTGAAAAACAGTAGCAAATGTGAGTGACGTAAAAGACCGCTCATAGTGACGTCATCCTCGGAAGGACTTCATATCATAGCTTAAATCGGTGACTTTAGTATTCGCTACAGGTTATTTCGCCCCAAACCGTCGCAAATTCGTGGACAGGCGAGAACACTATTTGTTTTGCTCGAGGCCATTTCCAGCAGGCCAACCTAAAACATACGTTGTACGTCACCTTTCAAAAAAAAAATATACGTTGTCGTATGCTTTCGTTTGCGTCAGGCCGTGGATGCGGAAAGGGCCGAGCGACCGTCTGCACCGAGAGGTATTTCAGCGGGCCAATGTATTTTATCCGTTCGGGCCATATTTATTTTTAATTCCCTAAAAAGCACAAACAAGCAAATTTCACCAAAATATGACTTCCAAACAACTGCTAGAGTGAATCAAAATAGGTCATAAATGAGTCCATCTGATATTGCACATGGGCATGATCAACAAATGTAGTCCAAAATGAGCTCAACATGGGCATGACAACAAATATAGTCCACAAGGAGGCTATGGTGCTAGAGATTGGCACGACCGATCAAGTGTCACCGCGTGCGGATTTTGGCGCGCTTTTTCAGGAACCAAGCCCTGGTGTCGTCCATGGTGGTCAAGTCAGCTAGCATGATCCTTGTGTCCTCTACCTGAATCTTGGCCTCGGCGTCCATCGTTTTGGCCTCGACGTTCTTCCTTTGAACCTCAATGATCTCTTCGGTGAGGTTGAGGTAAATGGCAGTAGCTACCTCTTTTTTCTAGACGCCACTCCTCGTCCCTTCTTGCCTGGGAGAATTGACAATCTTCCATGATCTTTTGCAAAGCATGGCTCAACGCAAGGGCTGATGTCTCCCATGTGCTGATGCACCGAGGATGAGGTGGAAGGGCATTTGGCTCGGGTGCTCCGTCTTTGCCGTCGACGACCACCGTGGTTGTGTCATTCTTGACTGCTTCCTTGCAGGTCTCATAGCCAACCCTCCACTTCATCGCATCATTCAGCTTCTCTCTACAATGGACCATGTAGAAGCCCTTCTTTGAACCTTTCCAAGGCCATGGGTACCTAAAAATGCTAAAAGTTAAGTTTACGGTAAGCTAATGCCAAGTACATAGATGAAATGACGATGCCCGTTTCTTACCAATGCCACAACGCCCGTGCCGCTCTCCGAGTGGGAAACAACATGGTCGACGGCGACGCAAAACTTGGAGGTCTCATGTTTGATGTAGCTCCATCTTTTCTAAATGGATTCTTCCGCGTGTGCCCTTTGCATCTCGTAGGGCTCGTGGAGCTTCCTCTCAACATACTCTTCGATGACCTTGTGCCAGTATACCTCGCCCTTTTGATGGGCACCGTTTTATGCAGTTATGGTTGATTGCGAGCCACGAGTCGCACAAACATTTGTCCTCTTTGTCGGTGAAGCCGCTAGTCTTGTGTCGCTCCCCTTCTTCTTGGCATCGCCAAGCACAGTTTGTTCAAGCCACAAGGTGTGATCGCATTCCCCAAGGCATCCTTATCGTCATCATCAGCGCAGACGCTCGTTGCCTGCTGCGTCTGCTGGTTAAAGAACAGCCGATCGCCATTGATATCTGCCACATCCTGTTGTGCCCATTGATCATGCGTCTCTGGAAGGGTACATCCCTATACCGACGCCGCCTTCGCTGACAAAGCTGCCGCCATAGATCATGGCCGGAATATCGCCCTCACTGCGTCCCGCCCAATAGGCCTACGAATCAACGGACGTTAGATGAATGAAACACTTGAGACCGGGAGATTGAGAGGGAACGTACCGCGTCGTTCATCGTCGGGGCGGATGGTGGCATTTTCTCATACAAGTTGTGGGGCACCGGCTTGTTCTCCTCCGGTAATGCTCACGTCTTGTATATCGGGGTTGGGTGCGACTCACTGCTTCTCAGCGTCCGGATTAGGTCGAGAACATGGCTCCTGTTGAACTGGATCGGCGCGGCGCCTGAGGCGAACATGGACGCCGTGTGGACTTGCGCACTGGGGTAAGGCGCTTAGGGTCGCATCTGGGAACTTATCGAGCTCACCGATGAGGTCAGGGGAGCAACACCGACGATCCTCTCTTGCTTTACGTAGAACACAGTCTCCGCGAGGCTAGGAGGCAGGCCTACCTAGGGGTGACTTTCACTTGCATCTCCTAGGACAATTGGGTGGCCACGTAGGATATGCCCATTAATAATATTGTTGCTCCAAATAATGAATTTGATGATAATGAGGAGTGTGTTTTATATATGCTATATGATAATGCTTTCGATGATGGTCATATGTTTCTCGATAATTGTCCATGTGAAAGAACATGTCCATTACCCCATGTGTGGTTTTGGTAATTGATGACAATCCCTATGGACTAACGGTTGCATTGAGAATCAATCTTAGGTCAAGTCCATAGCCATGTTGGACTCAAGGTTTCAAGATGGAGAAGATGGAGTACAATGACGAAGACGGTGTCGAAGAGAGACGAAGACCATGTTGAAGATGAAGATGGATGAAGACGGTGGCGTGCGTACAAGATCGAAGAAGACGGTGGCGTGTATGTTGAAGGAAGATGGTGGCATGTACAATCATGAAGAGTATGAAGACGGAGCTTGCCGACTCGAGAAGAACGCGCAAGGACAAGGTTTGTGCTCGATAGGATAGTGGGTCACATCATCGGAGAGAGCTCAAACCTTGCATGCATTGCATCGTGTTTCTTGGTTGTTCTTGGTTCTTATCCATGAGATGAGTTAGAGCTTGTGTTCATCTCCATGACAAGCTCTAGCTCATGATTTTCCCGATATACCATATTGAGAGGTTACACCTCTATGACCATGAGAAAATCATCACTCACTCTTTTTAGTGATAGCTCTTGTCGTCCTCTTTCTGGCAAAATTGGTTTCATGTCATTCCGAGTTTCCTAGCTCAAGTTATGGATTTTACATTGCACTGAAAAAGTCCCACAGAACAAGTTACGGTACCTTTGTGGTACCTTGAGCGGTAGTACCGCTTGTGAGCGGTAGTACCGCCTATGGTACCGCTTAAGTACCGTAACTAGTGTTACGGCGTCGTACCACTTGGGATCCAAGGTTTGGAGCCCATTGCGGTACCTCGAGCAGCCGCGGTAGTACCGCTTTGTGTCCACATGGACAAGTTCTGTGGGGATTTCGAATCCAGAGCGGTAGTACCGCTCGGGCGCGAATCTGACCGTTTTCTCAGCCCCAACAGCTATATTTTGGGCCCCCTATTTATACCTCTCTTCCACCTCCGACCCAACTACTTCTTCCCCTCTATTCTCTCTCCTCCATTGTTGACCTTGAAGTCCTTCTTCCTCCTCTTGATCCCCCCACTATTTCTTGCATATTTTGGGGGAAAGGATAGAGGAGATCTAGATCTAGAGCTTCACCAATTGAATCCCTCTCAAGTGAGGGGATCTTGCTAGATCTAGATCTTGGAGTTATTTGGTGTTTCTCCACATTTGTTCTTCCTCCCTATTCCCCCAATAGCTTTTGTAGCTTTGTTGGAATTTGGGAGAGAAGAACTTGGGCATCTTAGTGGTGTTCTTAGCCATTGCATTAGGTGCATCGGTTTGGGTTCTCTCCGTGATTTCGATCTCGTAGAGGGCATGTTGACCTTAGTGGTGTTGTTGCCTTAGTGGCCTTGTTGCCTTTGTGGTGTTCTAGCCTTTGTGGCCTTGTAGCCTTTTGTGGCTTTGTAGCCTTTGTGGCCTTGTCATCTTTGTGGCGTTGTTGCCTTTGTGGTGTGGTAGCCTTAGTGGCGTTGTTGCCTTTGTGGAGTGTGTTAGCCTTTGTGGTTTTGGAGCCGGTTGTGGCGCGTTGGTGTCTTGGTGGCCTTGTCGCCGGTGTGGCGTGTTGTAGCCTCTTGTGGCCTTGTACTTGAGAGCCTCCGTGTTGTGGAGTTGCCTCAAGCTTGATACTTGGGAGTTTGCCCAAGCTTGTACGGTTCGGTGACCACCCTCAAGGGTCCCTTAGTGGATCGAGGCGTTCCTCCTTGGAGGAAGGGCTCGAGGAGAATACGGTGGCCCTAGTGGCTTCTTGGAGTGCCTCGTGCCTCCACACCGCTCCAACGGAGACGTAGCACCCTTGGGTGTGAACTTCGGGATACATCGTCGTCTCCTCGTCGGTTACTTCTCAACCCGAGCTCCTTTACCTATGCGCTTTACATTGTGATATCTATCTTGCTTGATGTGCTATACCTAGCTTGTTATCACCTTGTTGCTCATCATGCTAGCATAGGTTGTTGGTGCACTTAGGCAAACCCCTAGTTGATAGGCTTTGAGCTAAACTAGTAAACACTTAGTTGTTTTATTCCGCTTAGTTTAGCTCTCAAGTAGAAGTTTTTATACACCGCCTATTCACCCCCCCCCCCTCTAGGCGACGTCCTTGTACATTCACCATGTACAAAAATTGTTACTAATATGTGTGAGGATAAAAATGATGTATTTGTTGTTCATGATAATACTCTTATTAGTAAGAGTCCTATATTATCTTTGAACTCTTCTATAGATTTACCATTGAAGAGAAATATGCACTTGCTAGGGACTATATATGCGTTTTGCATTTACCTTTCGTTCTAAATCATTATTGCAACTATGTAAGATTGAGAATAGTACTAGCAACTATTTTGAGATATGAAAGCATGTTAATGAAAGTCATGATAATTATAATGATCCTCTTTATAAACCAAACTTTGCAAAATTGCATTCCTAAAATAGTTACATAATTAAGTTTACTTCTAATGCTTGCAATTACTATAAAAGAGGAGGTAATAAATTTCCTCTTTATTTCCAAACAACTAAAAATTTGCAAGTACCTACTATTATTATGCATTGGTATATCTCTATTTTCTATGATTTAGTCATATATAAAATACTAATGCATAAGAAGAAAGTTAGAATTTGATATTGCTTCATATATGTTTCATGGCGTGTTCAATCTTGCTTTAAAGTTTTAAATATTTTGATTGGTTTGATCACACCATGGGATCCTGGTATTTTATCATCAAGTTTTCTTTCTATTACTGGGAAGGGGATAATCGTGTGTCTTTACTAAAAACAAGGTATGAAGCCTAACTATATGGCTATAAAGAAAGCGTTTTACGGGAGGCAACCCGGGTTATTTTTGTTTTTGGTTTTATTGTTGCACTCTTGGTGTTGCAAGAGAGTTTCCATTTAGTTTTCTCTCTGGAGTTTCTAATAAAGTTCCAAGTTTTACCCATTTGGATGTTTTAAAGTTGTCATACATTTTTTTTCAATAAAGGGAATATATTAATATCAAGAGATACCAATTACACCCAGCCTCTGCAACAACGCACCACCCTAATGGCACTACGGATGCACACAGCCAAAACAAGGAAAAGAAAACTAAGAAACAAAAGTCCCGCTACAGTATCTTGGGCCTAACAACAGCAATACATCCACCGCCATGACAACACCTGAATTACAGACTCTCCAAAAAAACGACGCCTCCAAGAAGGGAACAGTGCATATACACCATCGTCACCCGATCAAATATCTTAGGTCTTCATTCTGAAGATAGTCCCCGCTCTCAAAACAATGCCTCCACCAAGGTCATTGCTAGGCACAACCAGTTAAGGCAAGACCTTGGGTTTTCACCCTGAAAGGTAGGACTCTGCACTTCACTGTGTTGTCGCCCCCACTTTCATACCACTGTTGTGAAGCCCGGAACACCAAGCAAGCCCCTCAACAGCGCGGAGACTTGAACCTCCCTTAGCTAGTCCTCCCCTCCGTCCTTCATGAAATTCTCTGATGCGTGCAGTTAACACACGTCCGTTGGGAACCCCAAGAGGAAGGTGTGATGCGTACAGTAGCAAGTTTTCCCTCAGAAAGAAACCAAGGTTTATCGAACCAGTGGGAGCCAAGAAGCACGTTGAAGGTTGATGGCGGCGAAGTGTAGTGCGGCGCAACACCGGGATTCCGGCGCCAACGTGGAACCTGCACAACACAATCAAAGTACTTTCGTAACGGTGAGGTTGTCAATCTCACCGGCTTGCTGAAAACAAAGGATTAAACGTATTGTGTGGAAGATGATGATTGTTTGCGAAGAACGGAAAGAACAATTGCAGTAGATTGTATTTCAAATGTAAAGAATGGACCGGGGTCCACACTTCACTAGTGGTGTCTCTCCCATAAGATAAATAGGATGTTGGGTGAACAAATTACAGTTGGGCAATTGACAAATAAAGAAGGCATAACAATGCACATACAAATATCATGATGAGTACTATGAGATTTAATCAGGGCATTACGACAAAGTACATAGACCGCTATCCAGCATGCATCTATGCCTAAAAAGTCCACTTTCAGGTTATCATCCGAACCCCTTCCGGTATTAAGTTGCAAGCAACAGACAATTGCATTAAGTATGGTGATTAATGTAATTAACACAAATATCCTTAGACAAAGCATCGATGTTTTATCCCTAGTGGCAACAACACATCCACAACCTTAGAACTTTCTATCACTGTCCCAGATTTAATGGAGGCATGAACCCACTATCGAGCATAAATACTCCCTCTTGAAGTCACAAGTATCAACTTGGCCAGAGCCTCTACTAGCAACGGAGAGCATGCAAGAACATAAACAACATATATGATAGATTGATAATCAACTTGACATAGTATTCAATATTCATCGGATCCCAACAAACACAACATGTAGCATTACAAATAGATGATCTTGATCATGATAGGCAGCTCACAAGATCTAACATGATAGCACAATGAGGAGAAGACGACCATCTAGCTACTGCTATGGACCCATAGTCCAGGGGTGAACTACTCACACATCGATGCGGAGGCGATCATGGCGATGAAGAGGCCTCCGGAGATGATTCCCCTCTCGGGCGGGGTGCGGCGATCTGAATCCCCGAGATGGGATTGGCGGCGGCTGCGTCTGCGGAAGGTTTTCCGTATCGTGACTCTCGGTACAGAGGGTTTGCGACGAAGGCTTTAAGTAGGCGGAAGGGCAAGTCGAGGCGTCGAGGACCACACGCTAGGCCGCGCGGGCCCAAGCCTGCGCGCCGTCTAGTGTGGCGTCGCCTCGTGGCCCCCCGCCGTATCTCCTCGGTCTTCAGCTTCGTGGAAAAATAAACCCTGGGCGTTGATTTCGTCCAATTCGAGAATATTTCCTTACTAGGATTTCTGAAACCAAAAACAGCAGAAAACAGCAACTGGCTCTTCGGCATCTCGTCAATAGGTTAGTGCCGGAAAATACATAATAATGACATATAATGTGTATAAAACATGTGAGTATCATCATAAAAGTAGCATGAAACATAAGAAATTATAGATACGTTTGAGACGTATCAAGCATCTTAGTTCCTACTCGCCCTCGAGTAGGTAAACGATAACAAGGATAATTTCTGAAGTGACATGCTATCATAATCTTGATCAGTACTATTGTAAAGCACACTAGATCATGATGGCGCACGTTGCTGCGCCCGTTCATTTCTCGTAAGGATAATAGAACTTTTCATATCATCTATTAAATCATGAAACATGAAAGTAACTTGCATAATCTTATCAACGGGCGCCAGTTAGTAATCTAAATGAGAAATTTTAACCGTTTTATAAAAAGGATAATCTACATATAGTGCAGACAGCGACCCAGATAAGATCATTTTATTAGATGCGGCAACGATCATCCGTGGCAATTTTTTCAAGAATCTGACACAAAACCGGCACTAAAGGAAAACTTTCAGATCTATTAGTGGTGATCAGATCCACTTTGTTTCAATAGAAAGTATGTAATTTTGACGGTTCAAAGAAAAAACATGTAACTTTTATAGTTTTTGGAAAATACACAGCAAAAATTATTTCACATGTGATTATTGACCATGTGGTGCTATCCTAGATAACACCTAACTACACCGGGGCAGCAAAAAACCTAATTTATACAAATGTTCAAAAGTATGTTTTTCCCCGATGAAGTTGCCATAGAGACAGGTAAAGTACATCCTTGAAGAGAGAAATCGGTTTGCAATTTTTTTTCTCCCAGTCGGGCGTTCGGATTCAAAACAGAGCTTCATAACTTTTCAAGATCGGGAGGTGGTGGTGTCGCATTTTCTGTGAAACCAGGAGGACCGTGGTAGAGTGTACGCGCAGCAGTTGCTTGAGCAATACTATGTAATTCAAAACTGAAGTATTGTGCACAAATCATTACAATTAGTTGGGATGAAAATGACCATTGGAAGATCATGTTAGCATTCTATAGCAGCAAGAAATGCGCTTTTAGCACTGAGCTACTGAAGACACAAGACACTCCTTGGTCATCTATTACATCATTACATGTGTTCAGTGATCTTTAAGGACCTTAACCTGGCATGCTATCCTACTTTGTGTATCTCAAACACACACACATCTCATTGTGTTGATGATGCATCAACAGTACCATCTTGCAACAAAATAAAAGGTGGCACCAACTGGCAATACGACAATCGTGAAAGACTTCAAGCTTTAGGAAAGCAAAATGGCATAGGCATGCATACCTTCATCAGGTAAGTTTTACATCAAAATGGAGGTGGACAACACCATATTAGACAGCATGACTGAAGCCAATTACTTTAATGACACATGTGACTCGTGTGCCTCAATAGTATTGATTTTTCATGAAAAATCAGGAATAACACCTTCCCAAAACTATTTATGTCTAAATGGTACCTACAAACAAAAGAACCACAAGGAAATAGAGGTGAATTGCAAAGTCTATATCTGGAATAACATTAAGGAAAAGAGGTAACAATAAATGGAAAATCCTATCAATAATCTATTATTGTCATTTCAGTACCCGGCGATTCATGCTTCAAGTGCATAATGATATTCAGATCATGAAAAGTGCAACTTGGTGGTAAACACAATGATGAGGAAAATATGTTTGGTATAGAAATGAAATGTTTGGGAACCTTATAACAATCTTTGGCGAAGGAGCACTATCATTTTTGTTGCAATACAAAAATGCGAAAACTCGATATAAACTTTGTTACTATGTTGTTTCGGCCTAGCACAATGGATGGGATTAACGCTATCAACTATAATATCTACGCACGATGATGTTACTGGTATTCCCCAAAATGAACCTGTAACCTCTTTGATAACTTGATATGATGACACATAGTACTTTGTGTTTATAATTTTTTTGCAGGTTTGGTTGTTGGATATGCACAATAACTTGAAATCCAAGTCAAATATATGATAATCCAGTCACTTGATGCCGCATAAACATTGGAAAATCATTTGTCAGAATGTTTGACAACATCAAGAGTTTAGTGCCAATTAGTCGGAAGACGTTCACAGTGGGATATGACCAGAAAAATCTATAACCCTGATGAAGAGATGCCCTGAAAACTATTTTGACAAAATAGAAGAGATTCCCTGAAAACTATTAGTCGGAAGACGTTCATAGTGGGATATGACAAAATAGAAGAGATGCCCTGAAAACTATTTTGAGCAGAGAAAATCCCTGGTTTGCAACTCTTCATCATGCTTACAATTAGCGAGTTGATATCTACAAGCTAATTTACATATAAAATTAAGCCAAGCTTAAAGATGATGAAATGTTTATTTCAAACAACTTGAAATTTAGGGTAGCCCTAAATTAGCGAGGGAAGGTGCAGTCCAAGAGGAGGATGTCCCTGCCAAAGTGAAAAACGAGTGAAGAAATAACCTAAAATCCATGTCTATCAAATACAGCATATCTGAAAATGTTTGCTCAAAAACTTTATAGTATGTTGAAATAATAAAAAATTAAAGAAACCTAGTGGCAACCTCAGGTCGACAAAATAGTGAACCATCTACTGTCCAGATTATTCACAATTGGAAGAATGCAAATATAAAGCTGCTACGGTGACACTTCTTCCGGGTAGGGATTTGGCTCTGCTCGTGGAAGATGGAGTTGCAATGTTGTTGGAAAGGCGGGAGAAAGATGCGACGAATGGAAACTGATCATAGTTATACCAGGCAACAATCCCCACAATCCCGAATGTACCTGCTATCACCACGAGTAACTTCTAAGGTTAGGAACTAATCATGTAAACACTAATAAGAACATAATTAGTGGTAAGAAGGGGTATCAGCTTCGTCCGTGCAGCAATCCAGAAATCCAATCCTTACCTTTGTGATGAATCAGCCATAGGACAAGAGAAACCCAATGGACCAATATGAAGAATATACGGGTGCAGAAAGTACACACCATACGAAAGATTTTATACCGGAACTGAAGGAGAGGAAGGGGCGAGCTCACTGCACACGAATTAATGGAAGGACGGTGAACGCCCACCGGGTCATCAATCTCCCGTTACATGGAAGCGGAAGTGGCCCTGGTGCCGTGGCCGGCGGGCAAGTCGGCGCCTGTTCGATGACCCGCCTTCTCCGCTTCCCTTTCGTCCAACCCGCATCGGATTGCAGGGACGGGCCGCATCGCCGTATTCCCCTGCTCTCGCTCGCCACATCACGTTCTCTGTTTTTTTCCCACCGAAACGATAGACTATGCCACTATGGTGTTGTTTCGGTGTTGCTCTAAGCATTCTGCAGGCTTTTGGGGTCCAGTTAACCAGAATCTCGGCCCGGTTAACGACAGGGTGTCCAGCTCAGTCGCTGGAGTAGCGGCCCAGAGATGTTGGCTCTTCCAGAGTGCACAAGCCGGCACAGTAAAACAGCCAGAGGGTTGTGAGGTCGCTGAAGTGGACGACCAAGTGATCTGGAACGTTCATCCGCTTGATTGGACAGCTGAGGACACCAAATCGCTGTGGATGGGCGTAGGTAGTTGAGTTTTACTGTTAACTAATGAGATGAATGCAGCGATTCGAAGCAATGATGAAGACAATGAGTAAACAAATGAATCATATAGCAAAGACTTTTCATGAATAATACTTTCAAGACAAGCATCAATAAGACTTGCATAACAGTTAACTCATAAGCAATAAATTCTTAGTAGAAAGCTTTGAAACAACACAAACGAAGATATAAGTTTCAGCTGTTACTTTCAACTTCAACATGTATATCTCATGGATAATTGTCAACATAAAGTAATATAACAAGTGCAATAGGTAAACATGTAAGAATCAATGCACACAGTTTACACAAGTGTTTGCTTCTAAGATAGAAAGAATAGGTAAACTGACTCAACAATAAAGTAGAAGAATGACCCTTCGAGGGAAGCATGGATTACTATTTTTGTGCTAGAGCTTTTCATTTTAAAAACATAGAAACAATTTTGTCAACGGTAGTAATAAATCATATGTGTTATGTATAAGACATCCTATAAGTTGCAAGCATCATGCATAGTATACTAATAGTGCCCGCACCTTGTCCTAATTAGCTTGGATTAACACGGATTATCATTGCATAACATATGTTTCAACCAAGTGTCACAAAGGGTACCTCTATGCCGCATGTACAAGGGTCTAAGGAGAAAGTTCGCATTGGATTTCTTGCTTTTGATCATTCTCAACTTAGACACCCATACCGGGACAACATAGACAACAGATAATGGACTCCTCTTTTAATGTTTAAGCATTCAACAACAGGTAATATTCTCATAAGAGATTGAGGTTTTATGTCCAAACTGAAACTTCCACCATGATTCATGGCTTTAGTTAGCGGCCCAATGTTCTTCTCTAACAATATGCATACTCAAACCATTTGATCATGAAAATTCGCCCTTACTTCAGACAAGACGAACATGCATAGCAACTCACATGATATTCAACAAAGGTAAAAGTTGATGGCGTCCCCAGAAACATGGTTACCGCTCAACAAGCAACTTATTAAGAAATAAGATACATAAGTACATATTCTTCACCACAATTGTTTTTAAGGCTATTTTCCCATGAGCTATGTATTGTAAAGGCAAAGAATAGAAGTTTAAAGGTAGCACTCAAGTATTGTACTTTGGAATGCCAGAGAAATACCATGTGGTAGGTAGGTATGGTGGTAACAAATGGCATAGTTTTTGGCTCAAGGATTTGGATGCACGAGAAGAATCCCTCTCAATACAAGGCTAGGCTAGCAAGGTTGTTTGAAGCAAACTCAAGTATGAAATGGTGCAGCAAGACTCACATATGAACATATTGTAAGCATTATAAGACTTTACATCGTCTCCTTTTTGTTCAAACACCTCAACCAGAAAATATCTAGACTTAGAGAGACCAATCATGCAAACCAAATTTTAACAAGCTCTATGTAGTTCTTCATTAATAGGTACAAAGTACATGATGCAAGAGCTTAAACATGATCTATATGAGCACAACAATTGCCAAGTATCAAATTATTCAAGACATTATACCATTTACCACATGCGGCATTTTCCGTTTCCAACCATATATCAATGAACGAAGTAGTTCAACCTTCGCAATGAACATTAAGAATAACGCTAAGAACATATATGTTCATACGAAACAGCGGAGCGTGTCTCTCTCCCTCTCTCCCACACAAAGAATGCTAGGATCCGATTTTATTCAAACAAAAACAAAAACAAACAAACAGACGCTCCAAGCAAAGCACATAAGATGTGACTGAATAAAAATGTAGTTTCACTAGAGGTGACCTGATAAGTTGTCGATGAAGAAGGGGATAGGCATCCCCAAGCTTAGATGCTTGAGTCTTCTTAAAATATGCAGGGATGAACCACGGGGGCATCCCCAAGCTAAGACTTTTCACTCTTCTTGATCATATTGTATCATCCTCCTCTCTTGACCCTTGAAAACTTCCTCCACACCAAACTTGAAACAAACTCATTAGAGGGTTAGTGCATAATTGAAAATTCATACATTCAGAGGTGACATAATCATTCTTAACACTTCTGGACATTGCACAAAGCTACTGAAAGTTAATGGAACAAAGAAATCCATCAAACATAGCAAAACAGGCAATGCGAAATAAAAGGCAGAATCTGTCAAAACAGAACAGTCCGTAAAGACGAATTTTCCAGGGGCACTTAACTTGCTCAGATGAAAATGCTCAAATTTAATGAAAGTTGCGTACATATCTGAGGATCACGCACGTAAATTGGCAGATTTTTCTGAGTTACCTACAGAGACTACTGCTCAAATTCGTGACAGCAAGAAATCTGTTTCTGCGCAGTAATCCAAATCTAGTATTGACTTTACTATCAAAGACTTTACTTGGCACAACAATGCAATAAAATAAAGATAAGGAGAGGCTGCTACAGTAGTAACAACTTCCAAGACTCAAATATAAAACAAAAGTGCTGGAGTAAAAACATGGGTTGTCTCCCATAAGCGCTTTCTTTAACGCCTTTCAGCTAGGCGCAGAAAGTGTGAATCAAGTATTATCAAGAGATGAAGCATCAACATCATAATTTGTTCTAATAATAGAATCATAAGGTAACTTCATTCTCTTTCTAGGGAAGTGTTCCATACCTTTCTTGAGAGGAAATTGATATTTAATATTACCTTCCTTCATATCAATAGTAGCACCAACGGTTCGAAGAAAAGGTCTTCCCAATATAACGGGACAAGATGCATTGCATTCAATATCCAAGACAACAAAATCAACTGGGACAAGGTTATTGTTAACCATAATACGAACATTATCAATCCTCCCCAAAGGTTTCTTTATAGCATTATAAGCAAGATTAACATCCAAATAACAATTTTTCAATGGTGGCAAGTCAAGCATATCATAGATTTTCTTAGGCATAACAGAAATACTTGCACCAAGATCACATAAAGCATTACAATCAAAATCATTGACCCTCATCTTAATGATGGGCTCCCAACCATCTTCTAACTTCCTAGGAATAGAAGTTTCAAGTTTTAGTTTCTCTTCTCTAGCTTTTATGAAAGCATTTGTAATATGTTTTGTAAAGGCCAAATTTATAGCACTAGCATTGGGACTTTTAGCAAGTTTTTGTAAGAACTTTATAACTTCAGAGATGTGGCAATCATCAAAATCTAAACCATTATGATCTACAGTAATGGGATCATTGTCCCCAATGTTGGAAAAAATTTCAGCAGTTTTATCACAAGCAGTTTCAGCAGTTTTAGCAATTTCAGGTAATTTTGCACGCTTTGCACTAGGAGTAGAAACATTGCCAACACCAATTATTTTACCATTGATAGTAGGAGGTGTAGCAAAATGTAAAGCATTATCATTACTAGTGGTGGTAATAGTCCAAACTTTAGCTACATTATTCTCTTTAGCAAGTTTTTCGTTTTCTTCTCTTTCCCACCTAGCATGCAATTCAGCCATCAATCTTATATTCTCATTAATTCTAACTTGGATGGCATTTGCTGTAGTAACAATCTTATTATCATTATCCTTATTAGACATAACTTTCAATTTTAAAAGATCAACATCAGAGGCAAGTCTATCAACCTTGGAAGCAAGAATATCAATTTTATCAAGCTTTTCCTCAACAGATTTGTTAAAAGCAGTTTGTGTACTAATAAATTCTTTAAGCATGGCTTCAAGACCAGGGGTACACTCCTATTATTGTTGTAAGAATTCCCATAAGAATTACCATAACCATTACCATTAGCAGAAGGATATGGCCTATAGTTGTTAATTATTCCTATAAGCATTGTTGTTGAAATTATTATTTTTAATGAAGTTCACATCAACATATTCTTCTTGGGCAACCAATGAAGCTAAAGGAACATTATTTGGATCAACATTAGATCTACCATTCACAAGCATAGACATAATCACATCAATCTTATCACTCAAGGAGGAGGTTTCTTCAGAATTTACCTTCTTACCTTGTGGAGCTCTTTCCGTGTGCCATTCAGAGTAATTTATCATCATATCATCAAGAAGCTTTGTAGCCGCCCCCAAGGTGATGGATGATACGTCTCCGACGTATCGATAATTTCTTGTGTTCCATGCCACATTATTGATGATATCTACATGTTACATGCACATTTTATGTCATATTTATGCGTTTTCTGGAACTAACCTATTGACGAGATGCCAATTGGTTTTCTGCTGTTTTGGTTTCGAAATCCTAGTAAATATTCTCGGAATCGGACGAAATCAACGCCCGTGTTCCTATTTTGCCCGGAAGCATCAGAACACACGAGCCGCCGAGAGGGGGCAGGGCCCCCAGACCATAGGCCGGCGCGGCCCAGGCCCTAGCCGCGCCGCCTATAGTGTCGTCGCCCTGTTGACCTTCTGACGCCGCCTCTTCGCCTATAAGAAGCCCCTCGACCTAAAACCTCGAGACGAAAAAAGCCACGATACGGAAAACCTTCCAGAGCCGCCGCCATCGCGAAGCCAAGATCTGGGGGACAAGAGTCTCTGTTCCGGCACGCTGCCGGATGGGGAAGTGCCCGGAAGGCTTCTCCATCAACATCACCGCCATCTCCATCAACCTTTGTCTCCCATGAGGAGGAGTAGTTCTCCATCGAGGCTCGGGGCTTACCGGTAGCTATGTGGTTCATCTCTCCTATGTACTTCAATACAATAATCTCATGAGCTGCCTCACATGATTGAGATTCATATGATGATGCTTGTAATCTAGATGTCGTTATGCTAGTCAAGTGAGTTTTACTTATGTGATCTCCGGAGACTCCTTGTCCCACGTGTGTAAAGGTGACAGTGTGTGCACCGTGTGGGTCTCTTAGGCTATATTTCACGAATACTTATTCACTGTTATGAATGGCATAGTGAAGTGCTTATTTATATCCCTTTATGATTGCAATGTGTTTTGTATCACAATTTATCTATGTGCTACTCTAGTGATGTTATTAAAGTAGTTTTATTCCTCCTGCACGGTGTAATGGTGACAGTGTGTGCATCCGTGTTAGTACTTGGCGTAGGCTATGATTATGATCTCTTGTAGATTATGAAGTTAACTATTGCTATGATAGTATTGATGTGATCTATGCCTCCTTTCTTAGCATGAAGGTGACAGTGTGCATGCTACGTTAGTACTTGGTTTAGTCGTAGCACTCTAAGGTTATTTAAATATGAACATTGAATTGTGGAGCTTGTTAACTCCGGTATTGAGGGTTCGTGTAATCCTACGCAATGGTGTTCATCATCCAACAAGAGTGTATAGTATGCATTTATCTAGTTTGTTATGTGATCAATGTTGAGAGTGTCCACTAGTGAAAGTCTAATCCCTAGGCCTTGTCCCTAAATACTGTTATTGCTGATTGTTTACTGTTTTACTGCGTTACTTGCGTTACTACTGCTTGTTACTGTCCTGGGCAAAGCACTTTTCTGGCGCCGTTGCTACTGCTCATACTATTCATACCACCTGTATTTCACTATCTCTTCGCCGAACTAGTGCACCTATTAGGTGTGTTGGGGACACAAGAGACTTCTTGCTTTGTGGTTGCAGGGTTGCATGAGAGGGATATCTTTGACCTCTTCCTCCCCGAGTTCGATAAACCTTGGGTGATCCACTTAAGGGAAAACTTGCTGTTGTTCTACAAACCTCTGCTCTTGGAGGCCCAACACGTCTACGAAAAGGAGGGGCGTAGACATCAAGCTATTTTTGGCGCCGTTGCCGGTGAGGAAAGGTAAAAGGCACTCATACTTCGGTTCCAGTAAGTACTTTTCGGCGCCATTGTGTTTGTGCTCGAAGCTATTTCCTTTAGATCCTGCAATTGCAACTTTTTGTTTCTTGTTTACACTAGTTAGGCATAATGGAAAACAACAAAAATATGAGAGATCTTTATGAACTTTATCTTGAATTAGGACATGATGTGTTTGAAGAGAGAATTAAAAAACCCATGGAACTTTATATGCATGCTAATGGGAATGTTATTACTATGAATGCTTTGAACACTATTGTTGCTAATGCTATGGAAAATTCTAAGCTTGGGGAAGCTGGCTTTGATGAGCATGATCTTTTTAGTCCCCCAAGAATTGAGGAGAAAATTTTCTTTGATGATACTTTGCCTCCTATTTATGATGATTATAATGATAGTAGTCTTTTGTTGCCACCTACTATGGAGAGTGAATTTGATTATGATTACAATATGCCTCCTATATTTGATGATGAGAATAATAATGATAGCTACTTTGTTGAATTTGCACCCACTACAACTAATAAAATTGATTATGCTTATGTGGAGAGTAATAATTTTATGCATGAGACTCATGATAAGAATGTTTCATTTGATAGTTATATTGTTGAGTTTGCTCATGTTGCTACTGAAAGTTATTATGAGAGAGGAAAATATGGTTGTAGAAATTTTCATGTTACTAAAATACCTCTCTATGTGCTGAAATTTTTGAAGCTACACTTGTTTTATCTTCCTATGCTTGTTACTTTGCTCTTCATGAACTTGTTTATTTACAAGATTCCTATGCATAGGAAGCATGTTAGACTTAAATGTGTTTTGAATTTGCCTCTTGATGCTCTCTTTTGCTTCAAATACTATTTCTTGCGAGTGCATCATTAAAACTGCTGAGCCCATCTTAATGGCTATAAAGAAAAGAACTTCTTGGGAGATAACCCATGTGTTATTTTGCTACAGTACTTTGTTTTATATTTGTGTCTTGGAAGTTGTTTACTACTGTAGCAACCTCTCCTTATCTTAGTTTTGTGTTTTGTTGCGCCAAGTAAAGTCGTTGATAGTAAAGTTCATACTAGATTTGGATTACTGCGCAGAAACAGATTTCTTTGCTGTCACGAACCTGGGCAAAATTCTCTGTAGGTAACTCAGAAAATTATGCCAATTTATGTGAGTGATCCTCAGATATGTACGCAACTTTCATTCAATTTGAGCATTTTCATTTGAGCAAGTCTGGTGCCTCAATAAAATTCGTCTTTACGGACTGTTCTGTTTTGACAGATTCTGCCTTTTATTTCGCATTGCTTCTTTTGCTATGTGGGATGGATTTCTTTGTTCCATTGACTTCCAGTAGCTTTGAGCAATGTCCAGAAGTGTTAAGAATGATTGTGTCACCTCTGAACATGTGAGTTTTTGATTATGCACTAACCCTCTAATGAGTTGTTTCGAGTTTGGTGTGAAGGAAGTTTTCAAGGGTCAAGAGAGGAGGATGATATACTATGATCAAGAAGAGTGAAAGCTCTAAGCTTGGGGATGCCCGGTGGTTCACCCCTGCATATATCAAGAAGACTCAAGCGTCTAAGCTTGGGGATGCCCAAGGCATCCCCTTCTTCATCGACAAATTATCAGGTTCCTTCTCTTGAAACTATATTTTTATTCGGTCACATCTTATGTACTTTGCTTGGAGCGTCGGTTTGTTTTTGTTTTTGTTTTGTTTGAATAAATGGATCCTAGCATTCACTGTATGGGAGAGAGACACGCTCCGCTGTTGCATATGGACAAATATGTCCTTAGGCTTTACTCATAGTATTCATGGCGAAGTTTCTTCTTCGATAAATTGTTATATGGTTGGAATTGGAAAATGATACATGTAGTAATTGCTATAATGTCTTGGGTAATGTGATACTTGGCAATTGTTGTGCTCATGTTTAAGCTCTTGCATCATATACTTTGCACCTATTAATGAAGAAATACATAGAGCTTGCTAAAATTTGGTTTGCATATTTGGTCTCTCTAAAGTCTAGATAATTTCTAGTATTGAGTTTGAACAACAAGGAAGACGGTGTAAAGTCTTATAATGTTTACAATATGTCTTTTATGTGAGTTTTGCTGCACCGTTCATCCTTGTGTTTGTACAAATAACCTTGCTAGCCTAAACCTTGTATCGAGAGGAATACTTCTCATGCATCCAAAATCCTTGAGCCAACCACTATGCCATTTGTGTCCACCATATCTACCTACTACATGGTATTTCTCCGCCATTCCAAAGTAAATTGCTTGAGTACTACCTTTAAAATTTCTATCCTCTACCTTTACAATACATAGCTCATGGGACAAATAGCCTAAAAACTATTGTGGTATTGAATATGTACTTATGCACTTTATCTCTTATTAAGTTGCTTGTTGTGCGATAACCATGTTCCTGGGGACGCCATCAACTACCTTTTGTTGAATATCATGTGAGTTGCTATGCATGTTCGTCTTGTAAGTAAGAGCGATCTACCACCATATGGTTAGAGCATGCATATTGTTAGAGAAGAACATTGGGCCGCTAACTAAAGCCATGATTCATGGTGGAAGTTTCAGTTTTGGACATATATCCTCAATCTCATATGAGAATAATAATTGTTGCCACATGCTTATGCATTAAAGAGGAGTCCATTATCTGTTGTCCATGTTGTCCCGGTATGGATGTCTAAGTTGAGAATAATCAAAAGCGAGAAATCCAAAATGCGAGCTTTCTCCTTAGACCTTTGTACAGGCGGCATGGAGGTACCCCATTGTGACACTTGGTTAAAACATGTGTATTGCGATGATCCGGTAGTCCAAGCTAATTAGGACAAGGTGCGGGCACTATTAGTATACTATGCATGAGGCTTGCAACTTGTAAGATATAATTTACATAACTCATATGCTTTATTACTACCGTTGACAAAATTGTTTCATGTTTTCAAAATAAAAGCTCTAGCACAAATATAGCAATCGATGCTTTCCTCTTTGAAGGACCATTCTTTTACTTTTATGTTGAGTCAGTTCACCTATTTCTCTCCATCTCAAGAAGCAAACACTTGTGTGAACTGTGCATTGATTCCTACATACTTGCATATTGCATTTGTTATATTACTCTATGTTGACAACTATCCATGAGATATACTTGTTACAAGTTGAAAGCAACCGCTGAAACTTAATCTTCCATTGTGTTGCTTCAATGCTTTACTATGAATTATTGCTTTATGAGTTAACTCTTATGCAAGACTTATTGATGCTTGTCTTTAAGTACTATTCATGAAAAGTCTTTGCTTTATGATTCACTTGTTTACTCATGTCATTACCATTGTTTTGATCGCTGCATTCATTACATATGTTTACAAATAGTATGATCAAGGTTATGATGGCATGTCACTCCAGAAATTATCTTTGTTATCGTTTTACCTGCTCGGGACGAGCAGAACTAAGCTTGGGGATGCTGATACGTCTCCGACGTATCGATAATTTCTTGTGTTCCATGCCACATTATTGATGATATCTACATGTTATATTCACATTTTATGTCATATTTATGCGTTTTCTGGAACTAACCTATTGACGAGATGCCAAAGTGCCAGTTGCTGTTTTCTGCTGTTTTTGGTTTTAAATCCTAGTAACGAAATATTCTCGAATCGGACGAAATCAACGCCAGTTCCTATTTTGTGAAGCATCAGAACACACGAGAGCCGCCAGAGAGGGGGCACGGGCCCCGGACCATAGGCCGGCGCGGCCCCGGGCTACCGCGCCGCCTATAGTGTCGTCGCCCGTTGACCTTCGACGCCGCCTCTTCGCCTATAAGAAGCCCCTCGACCTAAAACCTCGAGACGAAAAAAGCCACGATACGAAAACGAGCCGGCGCCATCGCGAAGCCAAGATCGGGGACAAGAGTCTCTTCCGGCACGCTGCCGGGAAGCCCCTGGAAGGCTTCTCCATCGACATCACCGCCATCTCCATCAATGTTGTCTCCCATGAGGAGGGAGTAGTTCTCCATCGAGGCTCGGGGCTGCCGGTAGCTATGTGGTTCATCTCTCTCCTATGTACTTCAATACAATAATCTCATGAGCTGCCTCACATGATTGAGATTCATATGATGATGCTTGTAATCTAGATGTCGTTATGCTAGTCAAGTGAGTTTTACTTATGTGATCTCCGGAGACTCCTTGTCCCACGTGTGTAAAGGTGACAGTGTGTGCACCGTGTGGGTCTCTTAGGCTATATTTCACAGAATACTTATTCACTGTTATGAATGGCATAGTGAAGTGCTTATTTATATCCCTTTATGATTGCAATGTGTTTTGTATCACAATTTATCTATGTGCTACTCTAGTGATGTTATTAAAGTAGTTTTATTCCTCCTGCACGGTGTAATGGTGACAGTGTGTGCATCCGTGTTAGTACTTGGCGTAGGCTATGATTATGATCTCTTGTAGATTATGAAGTTAACTATTGCTATGATAGTATTGATGTGATCTATGCCTCCTTTCTTAGCATGAAGGTGACAGTGTGCATGCTACGTTAGTACTTGGTTTAGTCGTATTGATCTTTCATGCACTCTAAGGTTATTTAAATATGAACATTGAATTGTGGAGCTTGTTAACTCGGCATTGAGGGTTCGTGTAATCCTACGCAATGGTGTTCATCATCCAACAAGAGTGTAGAGTATGCATTTATCTATTCTTATATGATCAATGTTGAGAGTGTCCACTAGTGAAAGTCTAATCCCTAGGCCTTGTCCCTAAATACACTATTGCTTGTTTGTTTGTTTCTTTGCCTCTTTTGCGTTACTCTTTCTTATCGTCACGGGCAAAGCACTTTTTCAGTGCCGTTACCACTTGCTCATACTTATTTATACCACTGTATTTCACTATCTCTTCGCCGAACTAGTGCACCTATTAGGTGTGTTGGGGACACAAGAGACTTCTTGCTTTGTGGTTGCAGGGTTGCATGAGAGGGATATCTTTGACCTCTTCCTCCCTGAGTTCGATAAACCTTGGGTGATCCACTTAAGGGAAAACTTGCTGCTGTTCTACAAACCTCTGCTCTTGGAGGCCCAACACTGTCTACAGGAAAAGGAGGGGGGCGTAGACATCAATGGACATAAAGGTACCTCCAGCAGCTGAATCCAATAGGTTCCGCGAAGAAAAATTCAATCCTGCATAGAAGGTTTGGATGATCATCCAAGTAGTTAGTCCATGGGTTGGGCAATTCTTTACCAAAGATTTCATTCTCTCCCATGCTTGAGAAACATGTTCATTATCCAATTGCTTAAAATTCATTATGCTACTTCTCAAAGATATAATTTTAGCAGGAGGATAATATCTACCAATAAAAGCATCTTTACATTTAGTCCATGAATCAATACTATTCTTAGGCAAAGATAGCAACCAATCTTTAGCTCTTCCTCTTAATGAGAAAGGAAACAATTTTAATTTTATAATGTCACCATCTACATCCTTATACTTTTGCATTTCACATAGTTCAACAAAATTATTAAGATGGGCAGTAGCATCATCAGAACTAACACCAGAAAATTGCTCTCTCATAACAAGATTCAGTAAAGCAGGTTTAATTTCAAAGAATTATGCTGTAGTAGCAGGTGGAGCAATAGGTATGCATAAGAAATCATTATTATTAGTGTTTGTGAAGTCACACAACTTAGTGTTTTTAGGAGTATTCATTTTAGCAATAGTAAATAAAGCAAACTAGATAAAGTAAATGCAAGTAACTAATTTTTTTGTGTTTTTAATATAGAGAACGCAAACAAGATAGTAAATAAAGTAAATCTAGCAACTAATTTTTTTGTGTTTTATTTTAGTGCAGCAAACAAAGTAGTAAATAAAGTAAAGTAAAGCAAGACAAAAACAAAGTAAAGAGATTGGAAGTGGAGACTCCCCTTGCAGCGTGTCTTGATCTCCCGGCAACGGCGCCAAAAGAGCTCCTGGCGTGCAGGTGACGTGGGAGATAGAAATCTTTGTGGTGTAACTTTTCTTCAGGTCCCCGGCAACGGCGCCAGAAAAAGAGCTTGATGCGTGCAGTTAACACGTCCGTTGGGAACCCCAAGAGGAAGGTGTGATGCGTACAGTAGCAAGTTTTCCCTCAGAAAGAAACCAAGGTTTATCGAACCAGGAGCCAAGAAGCACGTTGAAGGTTGATGGCGGCGAAGTGTAGTGCGGCGCAACACCAGGGATTCCGGCGCCAACGTGGAACCTGCACAACACAATCAAAGTACTTTGCCCCAACGTAACAGTGAGGTTGTCAATCTCACCGGCTTGCTGAAAATAAAGGATTAAACGTATTGTGTGGAAGATGATGATTGTTTGCGAAGAACAGTAAAGAACAATTGCAGATTGTATTTCAGATGTAAAGAATGGACCGGGGTCCACAGTTCACTAGTGGTGTCTCTCCCATAAGATAAATAGCATGTTGGGTGAACAAATTACAGTTGGGCAATTGATAAATAAAGAAGGCATAACAATGCACATACAAATATCATGATGAGTACTATGAGATTTAATCAGGGCATTACGACAAAGTACATAGACCACTATCCAGCATGCATCTATGCCTAAAAAGTCCACTTTCAGGTTATCATCCGAACCCCTTCCGGTATTAAGTTGCAAACAACAGACAATTGCATTAAGTATGGTGCGTAATGTAATCAACACAAATATCCTTAGACAAAGCATCGATGTTTTATCCCTAGTGGCAACGACACATCCACAACCTTAGAACTTTCTGTCACTGTCCCAGATTTAATGGAGGCATGAACCCACTATCAAGCATAAATACTCCCTCTTGGAGTCACAAGTATCAACTTGGCCAGAGCCTCTACTAGCAACGGAGAGCATGCAAGAACATAAACAACATATATGATAGATTGATAATCAACTTGACATAGTATTCAATATTCATCGGATCCCAACAAACACAACATGTAGCATTACAAATAGATGATCTTGATCATGATAGGCAGCTCACAAGATCTAACATGATAGCACAATGAGGAGAAGATGACCATCTAGCTACTGCTATGGACCCATAGTCCAGGGTGAACTACTCACACATCGATCCGGAGGCGATCATGGCGATGAAGAACCCTCCGGGAGATGATTCCCCTCTCCGGCAGGGTGCCGAGGCGATCTCCTGAATCCCCCGAGATGGGATTGGCGGCGGCGGCGTCTCTGGAAGGTTTTCCGTATCGTGGCTCTCGATAAGGGGTTTCGCGACGAAGGCTTTAAGTAGGCGGAAGGGCAAGTCGGGGGCGTCACGAGGGACCCACAGGGCCACCGGGCCCAAGCCTGGCCGTGCCGCCCTAGTGTGGCGTCGCCTCGTGGCCCCACTTCGTATCTCCCTCGGTCTTCTGGAAGCTTCGTGGAAAAATAAGCCAATAGCAACTTACTAGGATTTCATCCAATTCCGAGAATATTTCCTTACTAGGATTTCTGAAACCAAAAACAATGAGAAAACAAGTTTGGTTCTTCGGCATCTCGTCAATAGGTTAGTGCCGGAAAATGCATAATTATGACATATAATGTGTATAAAACATGTGAGTATCATCATAAAAGTAGCATGGAAGATAAGAAATTATAGATACGTTTGAATACCTCCGATCCAGCAAACTCTAGACAAAGCACTGTTACATTCACCGGCGGAGCCTTCCGGAACTCAACCCACTGGCCAGATCATGAGTCCAGGCCTCCGTCCTCCTCTTCACGCAAGAGAGGCCCTAGGACCGCCGCCTTTATCCAGATTGGACACCCACGTCGGCGACCATCCCGGGCTGGCCAATCCAACCCTCCACCGGCGACACCATCACCGGCTACCATGCTCCTCCATCTCACCGCCGGATCGCGGTGATAGATTAAATTTTCCATAACCACCAACCGCAGGCCGACCCTCTCTGGTGAAGAAGAGGACACCTCCTCCGTCGAACCCAAGGCTGCTGCCTCGGGCGCTCTCGTGTCGCAGAAGAATCCCGAGATCACCTCCACGCACCGACGAGAGACGGGGGTGGATGACATGGCGCAGACCGAGGGCCTGGCCGCCGCCCACCACCAGCCCCGGCCGGAGTGCTACGGAGAGCCGACGGGAGGAGGGAGACCGCAACGCCTCCCATCCCAACCGCACCGGCCGGTTCGCCAGGGGACAACCGATGGGAGGAGGACCGCCGCCGTCGTCGCCCATCCCAACCGCGCGCCTGCTCCGCCATGCGTCGAGGAGGTGGGATCCGGCCGCCGTTCCCCACGCAGCGACGAGGAAGGCCCCCCGCCGCCGCCACGCCCCGAGGGACTTTACCCCAGCGGTGCTACCGGCGGCGGCGGAAGGTGGGGTGCGGTTGGGTTAGGGTTGGTGTTGGGTTAGGGGTCAAAAGACGGAAGGAGTTTCTAATAAAGTGGCAAGTTTTACCCGACATGTTCACTGTTTTATTTTTCATTTCATATTGGTAACTCCTAAAACCACTAAAGTCATAGTGAAGTTACAACTTTCATCCTCTATATACCCTTAAAATTTGAGTTTTTTCTGACATGTTTAATTGGTCCAAATAAATATGTTTTGCTCCTGTTGTTTTTCTGGACATATTCTGTCTTTTGTATTTTTAAGTCATTATTTTGAGTTTCAGTTTGTTTATTTTTGGGTATTTTGATATTTTTGAATGATGGAAACTTAATATATTATCTGGAGACCTCAAACTAAATTTTATTTGGAGGATTTATGTCAGCATGCATATTATCTTTTGTGCCTACTAATATCATCCACTTAGAAAAGAGATGGAAATGAAAGAGTTTTGTGGTGAAGTTTTTTCACAGGGAAAGAAGGACTATCAAATGAGGAGTCATTGAAGTAACGGTTAACATAATAATCTTGGAGATTCCCCATGGCACCCCACTGTACATATCAGACTCTCGGTTTGCACATCTTTCAACTTTGAATTGCAGGCATCATTCTTTTTTTGTATAAACTTGGAGCATCTGTGTCTAGTCTTACGCTGTTGTATTGCATTTTTGTTTTAAATAAAAAGACCACCACCTGTAGGAGTGCTTAATGGATATGAATGAGCTACTGAATATGATGAAATTTTAAGTTGGATGCTAGTAAAGAAAAGGGGGGAAATAATAGTTTTCTTATATGTGATGCATGTTGCAACATTATTCTTGTTGGATTGTTTATTTTCTTTAAATAATGATGTATGTAAGTGTCATATATAGTTCTAGCTCTTATTTACAAAAATATATGGTTAGCTTTAAGTTGATCTTGTTTATTAATGAATGTGTAGTACTATGGACGCTTGAACATGCATGCATGTAGATGGTCAACTATTCCTCCTCTTGCTAGCTCAAAATTTAATGAAGCATGCAAAGACTTGTAAAACCAAACTCCCCTGAACCTATTTGCATTTAGTAGTGTCATCCATACCTATTAACTATCAAGTATATTGCATTGATCTAGCTTTGGAAGTAAGATGTGGGGTTAATCTAGAAGAAGCACATTTGCTTGAAATAAAATAAACAATTAATATTGTGAAATGAGATATGTGAGTTATATGCATGACATGTTATGAGTTTATTGTTATCAAAACCATCCTGACATGGGGAATGTTTTTAACTCAAGCACCATTTGTTGATATCATGTACCTTTGGCCATGGATATCTAACGGTGTGAAAAGCACTGGTGTAATCAAGATCTTTTGAGTATGCATACATGTTAGAGAAAGCATTGGCCCGCCAATCTAAGCCATGTGTCATGGTGGAAATTTATAGCATGGGCACTCACATGAAACTGATCTAAATAAAAAGTCTATGCAAATACTAAATAAAAGTGGGAGGTGGAGGATGCCCATTTGTCTGTTTGTCATGTCATTTGAGTATGGATGGTTAATCTTTTAACATAAGTTTTAAGGTGTTGGATAATTAGGCACAATTTTCATGATTAATTCCAGAATATAAAACATAGTGACAGCAACTACTAACATGTGAAACTCGAACATACTAGATGCATTAATCAACATGAGTAGTAGCAGCGCAAACAGCAAAGCATCCATCGCTAAACAGATCGAGATATGTCGCACGTACCGATCTGGTGGAGGTGGCGTGGAGGTGTAGCAGATGATGTCGCAGCAGTAACATTGTTGATGACAACGTTGTTGACGGGGACGACGGTCGAAGTAGACGGCGTTGAAGACGACGGTAGGCAGAACCGCCCGACTTGGACGGAAGGCGACCCGTGATAAAGAGCTTGAGCGATCGCAGCGCTTCCCAAAACCTAATTCACCCTCTCCCGTACAGGATCGCAAGGAAGAGTGGTTCCAGAGACCTGCTCTCCCGTTCGCCGATGCACGTCGGCGCGCAGGATGGAGTAGGCTACGATGGCGGCGCAAGCAGAGAGAGGTGGAAAACCTAACTCGTTTATTCAGTATATATCTTCGGTAGCCGGACAAGAGATTATATAGGCTCGGGAAACCCTAGGCAACGTGGGCCAGGCCCACGTCGCACGAACGTTTCGAGTCGGTTACAGATAGCCCACGATCCGGGAGTGACCCGAACCGACTAACTGCGACGCGTCCGTCTAGGACTCTGTTCGTTTTCTTGAGCTGCAAAAAGTAAGGAAAGTCTCGGCTCGAGGCTCAATCCACTCACCACGAGCGCGCGGCGTCGTGTCGTGTCGTGTCGTGTCGTGTCCGTCGAGACGAGCGAGGAGGAGGAGGAGCGTGCGTGTAGCACTCCTATTCTCACTCACTTACTAGTGGTGGAACAACCCACCTTATAAGGTGGTTTAACTTCCTCCCAACTTTCCATGTGGGACTAAACTTCCCACCTCTTGCCACTCCCTAGTGAGCTGCCATCCACTTGGGCTCAAACTCACAAGGCTGCCACTATGTGAGCTTTGAGATTTATAGGGAAAACTGAAATCTAATTTGGCCACTAAAAGTGGGCCCAATATTTCAACAATCCCCCACCAGATCTCAAATCCCCATTTAGAGATTTATCAATACTCGCTGCTTGTTTATATACCAGTGTTTCAGCGGAGACTGTTAAGTTGAACTTCCGCCTAGAACCTTAAGCTACATCCATTCACACTTGAACAATGGACTAGGCCTTGAATTGCAAGTTTTGCGTGAACAGGGTTTCACTCAAAGTCATGACCAGTACAAGGCTGCCAGTAGCCTACCCCGCAGGTGAAGCATTTGCGTCATACTTCGTGGTCTCTTCATGAGTTTACTAGAGATCACCCAAATCTCATAGATTGCGACGTTTAACAATCGGACTCATATAGGTGTGTTATTTCAAGAATGCTCTGTAGGATAGCATCTTTGCTAAAATAGCCAACATAAACACATTAAGGCTTGTTGCCAACCTGCCTTACAATTGAGAGTTGTGCATCTTCACATAGAGAGGGTTACATAATACTCTCCTCAATTAAACCTCTAGTTTGTTCTTCCCAGGTCCTAATTCAAGGGATCTCCGATCACAAAGGTTGGGTTACCACTATGGCGTAACATCAACGGGTCTCAAACCCATCTCCCTCGATGCACTTTCTATCACATTACGTGATAGTCCCTTTGTAAAGGGATCTGCCAGGTTTTTGCCTGTTTGAATATATATGCAATAGTTATTACTCCGGAGTTTCGCAATTTCCTGACAGACTTCAAACGCTCTTGATGTGTCTTGATGACTTCGCGTTATCCTTAGAATTGTTCACTTTGACAATTACAGTTTGATTGTCACAATTCAAAAGGATTGCCGGAACAGGTTTTTCAACCACAGGCAAGTCCATCAAGAGCTCACACAACCATTCTGATTCAACAGTGGTTGTGTCTAAAGCAGTAAGTTCTACTTCCATAGTTGACCTCGTCAATATGGTTTGCTTGTAAGATCTCCATGACACTGCGCCACCTCCAAAGGTAAATACATACCCACTTGTGGCGTACAGATCAGCTACATCTGAGATCCAATTCGAATCACTAAATCCTTCAAGCACAGCTGGGTGCCCTGAATAGTGAATCCCATAACTCATTGTACCACATAAGTAGCGCATGACCCTATCAAGTGCATGCCAATGATCAGTACCCGGGTTTGACATGAACCTACTCAACTTGCTAACAGCAAAAGAGATGTCGGGTCTAGTCGCGCTCGCTAAGTACATGAGTGAGCCAACGATCTGAGAATATCTCAATTGATCTATGGCAATCCTCCGGTTCTTGCGTAGTGTCACACTGGGATCATAAGGTGTTGGAGAAGACTTGCTATCAATATAGCCGAACCGGCTCAAGATCTTCTCAACATAATGGGATTGCGTTAGAGTAATCCCACTCTCGTTCTTAATCAGCTTGATGTTCAGAATCACATCAGCTTCTCCCAGATCTTTCATATCAAAGCTCTTTGACAAGAAAGACTTGACCTCGTGTATTACTTTCATGTTTGTACCAAAGATCAGAATATCTTCCACATACAAACATAGTATAACACCTTCGCCCCCACCATGGCGATAGTAAACGCACTTGTCAGCCTCATTGACAACAAAACCTATAGAAGTTAAAGTTCTGTCAAACTTCTCATGCCATTGCTTAGGTGCTTGTTTCAGGCTATATAAAGATTTCAGCAACTTGCACACCTTTCTTTCTTCACCTTTTACTACAAACCCATCAGGTTGATCTATATAGATTTCCTCTTCCAACACTCCATTAAGGAAAGTTGTCTTTACGTCCATTTGATGAACGATAAGACCATAGGAGGTAGCCATGGATAGTAGTACTCGAATAGGTGTCGAAGTAATCTTCGCCTTCTCTCTGTGTGTAGCCTTTCGCTACAAGCTGCACCTTGTACTTTTCAATAGTACCATCAGGTCTTAGCTTCTTCTTGAACACCCATTTTGCAGCCTACAGGCTTGCATCCATGGGGTCGTTCTGACAACTCCCAAGTTCCATTAGAAAGAATCGAGTCCATCTCATTATGGACAGCTTCTTTCCAGTCATCTGCATCTGGAGATGCATATGCCTCTCCAATGGACGTGGGAGTATCATCCACAAGGTACACAATGAAATCATCACCAAAGGATTTTTCAATCCTTCGTCTCTTGCTCCGTTTAGGAGCTTCATTGTCATCCTTCACAGTAACATTCTCATGTGATTGTTCAAAATACTCATTAGATGTACTAGACTCAGGAATTATCTCAGTAGAAATTCTAGCAATGTTAAGCATATATTTCATAGGAAACATATTCTCAAAAAATGTTGCATCACGAGATTCCATAATAGTATCAACATGCATATCAGGTACCTCGGATTGAACTACTAAAAATCTATATCCTACACTCCGAGCATAACCTAGAAAGATACAATCCACTGTCTTTGGTCCAAGTTTGCGCTTCTTAGTAATTGGAATATTGACTTTCGCCAAACATCCCCATGTGCGCAAATACGAAAGTGATGGTTTTCTCCCAGCCCACTCCTCGTAAGGGGTTTTATCTTTATTCTTGTTAGGAACTCTATTCAGGAAATGACATGAAGTCAACAAAGCCTCCCCCCACTGATACGTCTCAAACGTATCTATAATTTCTTATGTTCCATGCTAGTTATATGACAATACTCACATGTTTTATATACACTTTATATCATTTTTATGAATTTTCCGGCACTAACCTATTAACAAGATGCCGAAAGCGGTTCTGTTTTCTGTTTTGGATTAAATCCTACACAGGAAATATTCTCGGAATTGGTCGAAACAAAAGCCCACGGTCTTATTTTGCACGGAGCCTTCCAGAAGTCCGAAGAGGAGATGAAGAGGGGCGACGAGGCAGCCACACCCTAGGGGGCGCGGCCCCACCTCTGGGCGCGCCGTCCTATGGGGTGGGCCCCTCGAGCGCCTCCGACTCGCTCGCCTATATATCTCTCCATCGAAAACCCTATACCGAGAGCCACGATACAAGAAAAGTTGTGACGCCGCCGCCCAATCCCATCTCGGGGATTCGGGAGATCGCCTCCGGCACCCGCCGGAGGGGAATCATGACCGGAGGGCTCTACATCATGCCCGTCTCCGGACTGATGCGTGAGTAGTTCGTCCTTGGACTATGGGTCCATAGCAGTAGCTAGATGGTTGTCTTCTCCTCTTGTGCTATCATGTTTAGATCTTGTGAGCTACCTATCATGATCAAGATCGTCTATTTATAATGCTACATGTTGCGTTTGTTGGGATCCGATGAATATTGAATACTATGTCAAGTTGATTATCAATCTATCATATATGTGTTATTTATGTTCTTGCATGCTCTCCGTTGCTAGTAGAGGCTCTAGCCAAGTTGATACTTGTAACTCCAAGAGGGAGTATTTATGCTCGATAGTGGGTTCATGCCTCCATTGAATCTGGGACAGTGACAGAAAGTTCTAAGGTTGTGGATGTCTGTTGCCACTAGGGATAAAACATCGATGCTTTGTCTAAGGATATTTGTGTTGATTACATTACGCGCGATTCTTAATGCAATTGTCATTGTTTGCAACTTAATACTGGAAGGGGTGCGGATGCTAACCCGAAGGTGGACTTTTTAGGCATAGATGCATGCTGGATAGCGGTCTATGTTATTTGTCGTAATGCCCTAATTAAATCTCATAGTAGTCATCATGATATATGTATGTGCATCTCTATTTGTCAATTGCCCAACTGTAATTTGTTCACCCAACATGCTATTTATCTTATTGGAGAGACACCACTAGTGAACTGTGGACCCCGGTCCATTCTTTTACATCTGAAATACAATCTACGCAATCTCTGTTCTCTGTTGTTCATCGCAAACAAACATCATTCTCCACACCATACGTTTAATCCTTTGTTTTCAGCAAGCCGGTGAGATTGACAACCTCACTGTTAAGTTGGGGCAAAGTATTGTGATTGTGTTGTGCAGGTTCCACGTTGGCGCCGGAATCCCTGGTGTTGCGCCGTACTACACTCCTTCACCAACAACCTTCACGTGGCCTTCATCTCCTACGTGTGCTTCACGCGCCATTAAGCATTTTTCTGGCGCCGTTGCCGGGGAGATCAAGACGCGCTGCAAGGGGATTCTCTCACATCCAATCTCTTTACTTTGTTTATTGTCTTGCTTTACTTTTTTTTCTATTTTGTTTGCTTTCCTTATATTAAAAACACAAAAAAATTAGTTACTTGCTTTACTTTATTTTATTTTCTGTCTTGTTCGTTTTCTTATATCAAAAACACAAAAAAAATAGTTACTTGTATTTACTTTATTAGTTTACTTTTGTTTATTTCATCATGCTTCACCCTAAGTTCACTTTGAAAGATATATCGGTAGGAAGTGGGTCTATCATTGGAAGAGATAATATAGAAGAATTTTTCACTCATGTTAGTAGAGTTAAAGATTTTGAAGATAGATCCTTGGTAGAACTTGCTCCTAATTATGAAATTGCTACTGCCTCTTTAGTGCACATGTTGGAAGCTAGATTTGTTAATCTTAATCCAATAATGCAACATATGTTTCTTACACTCGGTGATATGGAAGAAGGAGAGAAGAAATATTTTGTTTTAGAAACCCTTCTTAGAGAATTTGGTGATGTAGCTAGAGAAGCTAGGAAAGTCTTTATTCGACATAAGATGCTAGGCTTTTGTACCAATTTTGCAAATATCCTTGAAAAGAGGGAAAAAGATAGGCTAAGATACACTAATAAAGCCAATTGTGAGGGGGAGATTAAAATACCAATACCTCATAAACTCATAGGAATGCATGAGGCACTAGAAAAGAATTTTGCTTGGATTGTTCCTGAAAATTTGTTTGAGGAAGATAGTAAGCCTAATAGTAATGAAAGAGGAGTTTCTTACATAGATAAGATACAATGCATAGTTGAGAAAACACCAAACTCCTATGTTGATGCTTCTTCTCTTGAAAATACTTGATTTGCACTTTCTGCGCCTAGCAGAAAGGCGTTAAAGAAAAGCACTTCTTGGGAGATAACCCATGTTGTTTTTATTTTACTACTGTTTTGTTGTGTCTTGGAAGTTGTTACTACTGTAGCAACCTCTCCTTATCATATTGTTGTGCCAAGTAAAGTCTCTATAGTAAGGTTGATACTAGATTTGGATTTCTACGCAGAAACAGATTTCTTATCTGTCACGAATTTGAGTAGATCTCTCTGTAGAAGAATCAAACAAATCTCCGAAAATTCATGCGTGATCCTCAGATATGTACGCAACTTTCATTAGTTTTGAGATTTTTCATCTGAGCCTGTTAAGTGCCTCTAAATTTTTTTGTCTTTACGAACTGTTCTGTTTTGAGAGATTCTGCCTTTTATTTTGCATTGCCTCTTTTACTGTGTTGAGTGGATTTCTTTGTTCCATTAACTTTCAGTAGCTTTGGGCAATGTCCAGAAGTGTTAAGAATCATTGTGTCCCCTCTGAACATGTGAATTTTTGATTATGTACTAACCCTCTAATGAGTTTGTTTTGAGTTTGGCGTGGAGGAAGTTTTCAAGGGTCAAGAGAGGAGGATGATATAATATGATCAAGAAGAGTGAAAAGTCTAAGCTTGGGGATGCCCCGTGGTTCATCCCTGCATATTTTAAGAAGACTGAAGCATCTAAGCTTGGGGATGCCCAAGGCATCCCCTTCTTCACCGACAACTTATCAGGTCACCTCTAGTGAAACTATATTTTTATTTCATCACATCTTATGTGCTTTACTTGGAGCGTCTGTTTGTTTTTGTTTTTGTTTGAATAAAATCGGATCCTAGCATTTCTTTTGTTGGAGAGATACACGCTCCGCTTTTTCACACTGGTGTTCTTAGCTTTACTTTAATGTTCATGGCGAAGGTTGAAAACCGCTTCGTTGATTGCTATTTGGTTGGAAACAGAAAATGCTTCATGTGGTAAATGGTATATTGTCTTGAATAATTTGATACTTGGCAATTGTTTTGAGCTCTCATAGATCATGTTTAAGCTTTTGCATCATGTAGTTTAAACCCATTAGTGGAGAACTACTGTAGAGCTTGTTGAAATTTGGATTGCATGATTGATCTCTAAGTCTAGATATTTTCTCGGTAAAAGTGTTTGAGCAACAAGGAGACAGTGTAGAGTCTTATAATGCTTGCAATATGTTCTTATGTAAGTTTTGCTGTACCCGTTCATACTTGTGTTGCTTCAGACAACCTTGCTAGCCAAAGCCTTGTACTGAGAGGGAATACTTCTCGTGCATTCAAAACCTTGAGCCAAAACCCATGCCATTTGTGTCCACCATAACTACCTACTATGTGGTATCTCTGCCATTCCAAAGTAAATTGCTTGTGTGCTACCTTTAAAATTTCATTCCTTGTCTTTGCAATACATAGCTCATGGAAAAATAGCTTAAAAACTATTGTGGTATTGAATATGTTGCTTATGTATCTTATTTCTTATAAGTTGCTTGTTGAGTGGTAACCATGTTTCTGGGGACGCCATCAACTTTTTACACCTTTGTTGAATATCATGTGAGTTGCTATGCATGTTCGTCTTGTCTGAAGTAATGGTGATTTATCATGATTAAATGGTTTGAGTATGCATATTGTTAGAGAAGAACATTGGGCCGCCAACCAAAGCCATGTATCATGGTGGAAGTTTGAGCTTGGACATTAATCCTCAATCTCTTATGAGAATATTATCTGTTGTTGAATGCTTAACATTAAAGAGGAGTCCATTATCTGTTTTCTATGTTGTCCCGGTATGGATGTCCTCAAGTTGAGATCTATCAAACGAGAAATCAAATGCGATCTATCTCCTTAGACCTTTGTACGGGTGACATAGAGGTACCCCTTTGTGACACTTGGTTGAAACATATGTAATGCAATGATAATCCATGGAAATCCGAGCTAATTAGGACAAGGTGCGAGCACTATTGGTATTCGATGCATGAGGCTTGCAACTTATAGGAGGTTTTATGCATAACACATATGAATTATTACTACCGTTGACAAAATTATTTCCATGTTTTCAAAATAAAAAGCTCTAGCACATGAATAATCCATGCTTCCCTCTGCGAAGGGCCTTTATTTTACTTTATGTTGAGTCAGTTTACCTACTTCTTCCCATCTTAGAAGCAAACACTTGTCTCAACGGTGTGCACTGATTCTTACATGTTTACTTACTGCACTTGTTATATTACTTTATGTTGACAATTATCCATGAGATATACATGTTACAAGTTGAAAGCAATTGCTGAAACTTAATCATCCTTTGTGTTGCTTCAAAACCTTCTATTAAGAATCTATTGCTTTATGAGTTAGCTCTTATGCAAGACTTATTGATGCTTGTCTTGAAAGTACTATTCATGAAAAGTCTTTGCTATATGATTCAGCTGTTTAGTCATTGTCTTTACCATTGCTTCGAATCACTTCATTCACTTCATATGCTTTAAAATAGTATTAATCAAGATTATGATAGTAGCATGTCACTTCAGAAATTATCCTTGTTATCGTTTACCTACTCGAGGGCGAGTAGGAACTAAGCTTGGGGATGCTTGATACGTCTCAAACGTATCTATAATTTCTTATGTTCCATGCTAGTTATATGAAAATACTCACATGTTTTATATACACTTTATATCATTTTTATGCATTTTCGGCACTAACCTATTAACAAGATGCAGAGCCGCTGTTTTCTTTTTGGTTTCAGAAATCCTACACAGGAAATATTCTCGGAATTGGACGAAACAAAAGCCCACGGTCTTATTTTGCACAGAGCCTTCCAGAAGTCCGAAGAGGACACGAAGAGGGGCGACGAGGCGGCCACACCCTAGGGGGCACGACTCCACCCCTTGGCGCGCCGCCCTATGGGGTGGGCCCCTCGAGCGTCCCCCGACTCTGCCCCTTCGCCTATATATTCTCTCCGTCGCGAAACCCTATCACCGAGAGCCACGATACGAGAAAAGTTCTGTGCGCCGCCGCCGCCAATACCATCTCGGGGGATTCGGGAGATCGCCTCCGGCACCCTGCCGGAGAGGGGAATCATCACCGAAGGGCTCTACATCACCATGCCCGCCTCTTGATGCTTGAGTAGTTCATCCTTGGACTATGGGTCCATAGCAGTAGCTAGATGGTTGTCTTCTCCTCTTGTGCTATCATGTTTAAATCTTGTGAGCTGCCTATCATGATCAAGATCGTCTATTTGTAATGCTACATGTTGCGTTTGTTGGGATCCGATGAATATTGAATACTATGTCAAGTTGATTATCAATCTATCATATATGTGTTATTTATGTTCTTGCATGCTCTCCGTTGCTAGTAGAGGCTCTAGCCAAGTTGATACTTGTAACTCCAAGAGAGTATTTATGCTCGATAGTGGGTTCATGCCTCCATTGAATCGGAGAGAGAAAGTTCTAAGGTTGTGGATGTGCTGTTGCCACTAGGGATAAAACATCGATGCTTTGTCTAAGGATATTTGTGTTGATTACATTACGCACCATACTTAATGCAATTGTCTGTTGTTTGCAACTTAATACTGGAAGGGGTGCGGATGCTAACCCGAAGGTGGACTTTTTAGGCATAGATGCATGCTGGATAGCGGTCTATATTATTTGTCGTAATGCCCTAATTAAATCTCATAGTAGTCTGTTATCACCAGAATTTGACCGGATCAGAGGTGGGCCGCGATTAAGATGAGCTTGAAGAATATACACGGAAGATATACATGAATCGGCCTTGTATACAAAGTTTGGGCTAGTTTGCCCGTGTATCTGTAAATATAGTAGGATACGTGTCGGTTAGATAGAATTTGGCTCGTGCACGGTTGGGATTATTCCCACGTTAGAAAGTCTACGGACTATAAATATGTATCTAGGGTTATTGAGAAAAACAACAATCACGTTCACAACAAATCAATCTAGGCGCATCGCCACCCCTTGTTTCGAGGGTTTCTCCCGGGTAAGCAACATGCTGCCTAGATCGCATCTTGCGATCTAGGCAGTATCGTTTATTCGTTATTGGTGTTGCTCGTGCTGAAGCCTTTTTGATGGCGAGCAACACCCTTATCTTAGGTGTTTTGGGGTTGATCACAATGCTTTCACGATGCAATTGTTTAGTTACGCTACCCCTTGATATCTAGCTGCCCTTACACCTATCTCAGGTGTAGGGGCAGCATCTTGCTTAATCGATATTTAGTAGATCTGATCCGTTATAGTTGCTCCTTGTTCCTCAAGGATTGGTTTGATATCCGTATGGTTAGGCCTTATAAACGGGTTGAACGATCCGGTAGTGCGTGAGGTGTGGTTTATTAAGCTCTAGAGGGATTGTTCCGGGGATCAACTTTACGTTGGTTTTTAGGCCTCTTTAGGGCTGGTTTTCCGCTATCTTACGTATCTGCTAGGCTCAACTACGCATAGGATGTTCCGATTATACGGTGAAAACCCTAGACTATCGTAGATTAGTTTAGCTTGATATTGATAAAGCATGATCCCCATGTCCTTATAAATCTAACATGAACCATGGGGCAATCGGCTCTTTGAGCCGATCCACGGAACAATTTAAGAGCCGATCGGGGCTCGTATTTAATGTTTACGTGTTTGCCATGCAGAAATTAGTCGAAGCAATCCATCACCTTCCGACCAGGTATAGGTCAGGTGGCACGCTCGTAAGCACCAGGACGTGTGCCAGAAGGCTTTGCGGGCCGTCGCCCGAGGGACCAGGGTCAGCCGCAATCCGGGAGCCTCCCGGCTCTACGGTGTTGCCGTCGCTGCTCGCGGTGGGTTTCGACCGCAACACATTCGGCACGCTCGGTGGGACACTCTACAACCACTACGTCGACATCTGCAGCAACCATGTCAAAAGCCGCGGATGAGGTGGTGGGCGAACCAGTCACGTACGCAGATCTGCCGGAAGAACACAAGAAGAAGTACGATGAGATGAAAACCATCTTAGAAGCCGATCTCATCGGCTCTTTCATGAAGACCCGTTCACATGGCATCAGATGGAAAGGGTTCTCCCCTGAAGGGGCCCTCGATGAAGTGGACCTCTCTACCTCTTCAGAGGAACGCACCAGAGCTCTACGCCAGGAGATTAATTACATGGTAGCTCATTCCCTACACCGCCATTCTGAGAGCTTGGTGAACGCTTTTGAGCGCGTTGCGGTCCGAGTGGTGCAAGAGATCATGAAGCATCAATACTCTCCGTCAGGACCTACCCTGGGAACTCACCAGGGAGAGATGCCACTCCAGATTAGACCGCCGCTGCCATTCGTGCTCGCAGCACCAGAACTGCCGGGTTCACCGGCGTACGTTGTCTACAAGGTTGGAGGCGATCCTAGCGATTGCCAATTCCTATATGAGCCGCCTAAGGAAATCCCGCATGGGTACGTGTGCACATACGTGCCGGACTGCAATGCCTTGGCACGCACAAGCCAGATCGCACCAACAGGGATCTCTGGAGTAGATGCTGACAAACAAGCATGGCTGGCTAAATATGCTACTGGAACGAGTCATGAAGGTTCGGTCCCTACAGCTAATACCATGGAGCAGATCAGCACTATCTTGAGAGACCAGTTCGGCATCTTGCCCAAGAGGAAAGCAATCGGCTATTCCAAGCCGTACCCCGACGAGTACGATCTGATCCCACTGCCACCCAAATATCGGCTCCCTGAATTCTCAAAATTCAATGGAGCGGAAGGAGCTAGCTCAATAGAGCACGTAAGCCGATATTTGGCACAGCTGGGCTTGATTTCAGTGTCAGACCCGTTACGTGTGAGGTTTTTCGCACAATCTCTTACGGGATCAGCCTTTGGATGGTACACCTCGTTGCCACCAAACTCAGTCCGCACATGGAAGCAGCTAGAGGAACAGTTTCACGTGCAATATCACTCAGAAGCTACCGAGGCTGGCATCGCCGATCTAACACGGTGCGGCGAAGCGAGGAGAAACATGTCGAATACATCCAACGTTTCAGGACTGTCGGGAACCGATGTTATTCGGTTCAATTATCGAGAAGGCAGCGATCGATCTGGCAGTACTGGGTCTCGCGACGCCGATCAAGGACCTGACTTCCCAAGCGAGTACAGTTCATTGTCGCACATGGTGCAGAAACTCACATCATATGAGCAGCGACACCCTGAATTGTACCAAGACAAGTTCAAGCGTCCGATAGGCCTGGTTGAGATGGAAGAAACTGAAGATCCTACACCAGACCTAGAAGTAGCTGTAGCTGAATGGGCTCGGGGGGCAAACCCCGTGTCTTGCAAATGGGTGAAACAACCAGGGCCTCCAAAAGGGTTTGACTTTGATTTAAGCAAAACGGAGCAGATTTTTGATTTGCTGCTGAAAGAGAAACAGCTGAAGTTACCCGAAGGCCACAAGATCCCTACGTCACAAGAGATGAATGACAGGCCATACTGCAAATGGCATCACACGTTCACCCATGCCACCAACGACTGCAAAGTATTGCGCGCACAAATTCAGATGGCAATAGAATCAGGCCGATTAATCTTCGGACAATTTGCCATGAAAGTAGACACACATCCGTTTCCTGGCGTCAACATGGTGGATCTCAGTCACTCCATAAGATGCTAGCCAGGTTTCTCTTTTGATGTCAACATGGCCGGGCTGGTGAACCGCCATGGAAAGGATAAAGCAGAAAGCAGTCACGCCCGTGGCAAGGATAAAGAGGAGGCCGATCCACGCGACCGGCCCCGATATGATGACAGACGATACTTGAGCGAGGAAGAAGTGAGAAGCGTGCGATATCAACGACCACTCTCCGCGCATCTCCTTAACAAATATGAGCAGCAGTATGACCGACGTCGGCGCTACGACGTAGATGATGAGAGATATCGTCGGTCTGATACAGATGACAGGAAGTATCGTCGATATGATGGAGACAACGACGGGTATGAGCGTCACGCTAGAGGGAGGTCAAGAGAGCGAGAAGACATGGATAGGCATTGGAACTGTCCTTTCTTTAAACACTGCTGGGACTCAGGAATGAGCCGATTACCTACAATCGAGAACTGCCCGAGTGTAGACAGCAGAGGAAGGGAACAAATGAAGTTTCAGTGTTCAAGCGTCTAGGGCCTCTCCCACCTCAGAACAAACGAGCTGAGTCATCTCAAGATGAAGACTTTGAAAGTCAGATGAAGAAGAAGCCGGCCAAGGTGGTGCCCTGATGGACTCAGCCATTCTCGAAGCGTAGGGTGCAACTACGAAACCTGGAGGAAGCCGAGGCGCAGTGCCAGCACACGTTGAAGGCACGGCCCGATCTGGCCGTGAAAATTCAGCAAACATTGGAGACGGAGACGCGCCCGCCAAAGAAAGCGTGGCGCCCCAAACAGACAAAGCCGATGCGGAGGCATCGGTGATACAAACATGGTGTTCATACTCCCGTCGAGTTTTGTGCCCGAAACGAGGAAGTACCGGTGGCTCAATTCGACTACGGTCCACGGCCGTGATCTTTGAGAAGCCACGAGAGAGGAGCTACAGGCATTTGAAAGCTCTATACCTAAAAGGTTATATCGATGGGCAGCCTGTCAGCAAGATGTTGGTTGACACGAGAGCGGCAGTCAACATAATGCTGTATTCCATGCTACGACGTTTGGGACGCTCGAATGACGATCTGATCAAGACCAACATCACATTAAGCGATTTCAATGGCCAAGCATCAGAAGCGAAAGGTGTTCTGAATGTAGATCTGACCGTAGGTCGAAAAACCATCCCTACCTCGTTCTTCATCGTCGAAAAGCACCTACGATGTCTTGCTAGGAAGGGATTGGATTCACGCTAACTGTTGCATTCCATCCACAATGCACCAATGCATCATACAGTGGGATGGAGATGAAGTGGAGATTGTTCAGGCAGATGACTCAATCACGATCTCACTAGCTGCCATGAATATTTGGGATGCAGACGACCAAGAGCCGCTCTCTAGAATCAGTTTGGACGGCTGTGAACGCATTGAAGCTTCAAAAAACGGAGTGAGGCTGGTCTTATCCACCGGCCTGACAGAGTAGCAAGATCTAAGGCACTAGACGTACGTGGCAAGGCCGATCCCCGCGATCGGCCCCAAAATATGAAAAGTAGTAATCTTACCTCAAGCGCGTCACGTAGCCATAGTGAAGCACCAAGAAGTTGTAAACCCTCATTGAGCATTGCAATGAAAAAGGAGGCCGATTCTAGCGATCGGCCAAAATTATCCTCAACATGCATTTTACCTGTGTTCAGCATTGATCTAGCAGGCGATGGAAAGCTGGGGTATGGGTTTACATCAGCTGATGAGCTGGAAGAGATTGACATTGGTCCTGGGGATAAGCCACGACCAACATTTATCAGCAAAAAGTTGGATCCGCATCTGAGGGGCCTGATGATAGCCTTGTTGAAAGAGTACCCAGATTGTTTTGCATGGGATTATACGGAGATGGGTTAGACAGGAGCATCATTGAGCATCGGCTCCCTCTGAAGAAAGGATTTCGGCCGTTCCAGCAGCGAGCACGACAGATGAAGGCCGAAATCTTGGTGGAAGTCAAGAAAGAGATCCAGAAGATGTTGGATGCCGGGTTCATCAGGCCATGCAGGTACGCTGAATGGATTTCCAATGTCGTACCTGTGGAGAAGAAGGACGGCCGATGGCGCGTCGCCATAGATTTTCGGAACCTCGACAGTGCCACTCCAAAGGATGAATATCCAATGCTAGTAGCAGAGACATTGATCAATGCAGCTGCTGGTCATAAAATTTTAAGTTCCATGGATGACAATGCCGGCTACAACCAAATTTTTATGGCTCCAGAAGATATACACAAGACTGCATTCAGAGTGCCAGGCTCGGTGGGCTTGTTTGAATATGTAGTCATGACGTTTGGACTGAAGAATGCCGGCGCAACATACCAAAGAGCCATGAATTACATCTTTCATGATTTAATCGGCAAATTGGTGGAAATTTACATCGATGATGTGGTGGTCAAGTCTGTTTTGATGGACGGACACTTGGAGGATTTGCGACACGTCCTGGACCGAACTAGGAAGTTTGGACTAAGAATGAATCCAAAGAAGTGTGCCTTTGGTGTGACGGCCGGTCAGTTCCTGGGTTTCTTGGTTCATGAACGCGAAATTGAGATCGCCTGAAAAGTCAAGAGGCAGTGCGATCGATGAAGCCACCCACCACGAAGAAGGAGCTCCAATGTCTCATCGGCAAAATTAATTTCGTCAGAAGGTTTATCTCCAACTTGTCAGGACGAATCGAGCCGTTCATGGGATTGGTCAAAATCAAGTCTGATGAGGAGTTTCGCTGGGGGCAGAGCAACAACGAGCATTTGACGAGATTAAGGAGTACCTAACGAAGCCACCTGTGTTAGTTCCGCCACAGCAAGACAGACCATTCTACATTTACTTGTCGGTCGATACCTCCATCGCATCGGTGGTGGTGCAGGTTTATGATGGTCTAAAAAGTGGTTTTCTACCTCGCAGAAGGATGTTGGATGCAGAAACAAGGTACCCGAATTGAGAAGTTGTGCCTCTGTCTATTTTTCACCTGCACCAAGATTCAGCACATCTTGCTGTCGCGAAATCATCGTCATATGCAAATCGGATGTCATCAAGCACATGCGGCTCCTGTGTTGAAAGGCCGACTTGGCAAATGGATGTTTGCGTTATCGAATTTGATATCCGGTATCAACCTGCGAAAGCAGTCAAGGGACAAGCGTTGGCCGATCTTATTGCTGAACGAATAAACACGGACGTAGCAGCACTATCTGTGCGTGCATGGGCCATGTTCTTCGATGGATCGGTCTGTGAGGATGGTTGAGGCATCGGCGTGCTACTCGTGTCGCCTCGGGGGCAACATTCCTTCTCCATCAGGATATCTACCCCTTGCACCAACAATGTTGCTGAGTATGAAGCGATATGCAAGGGAATGGAGTTGCTATTGACGCTGGGGGAAGCGGTTGAGATCTTTGGAGATTCCAAATTGGTGATTTCTCAACTCACGGAAGAGTACAAGTGTGAGAGCGAGTCGCTCTTCCCATTGTGGATGCAATGCCGTGAGCTGATGGCACAGTTCAGGTATATAAATTTCAGTTGGATCCCAAGGTCGCAAAATACCGAGGCAAACGATCTCGCACAGACAGCATCAGGATACAAGGACGTAGCAGACGGAGCCGATTTTCAGGTGCAGTTCATGGAACCAGATGATTGGAGAGCCGATATCTTCAATTACTTGAAAGATCCGGCTCGGGGGGCACCTAAACGGATAAGATACATGGCCATGAAGTACGTCCTGATTGGCGATGACATGTTCTACAGGACATTGGAAGGGGTACTTCTCAAATGTCTGGGACCAGCCGAGTCCAATCGGCTCTTACATGAGGTGCATGAGGGTGCCTGTGGAACTCACCAATCGGCTCATAAGATGAAGTGGTTGATCAGGCGATCGGGATTTTATTGGCCCACCATGCTTGAAGATTGTTTCAAGTATTATAAAGGGTGTCAAGCATGCCAGAGGTTTGGGAGCATTCAGATGGTACCCGCGTCAGCAATGAATCCTATCATCAAACCTTGGCCATTCCGAGGTTGGGGCATGGATATGATCGGCAAAATTCATCCTCCATCGAGCAAAAACCATGAATGGGTTCTGGCCATCACAGATTACTTCACTAAATGGGTGGAGGCCGTCCCTATGAAGTTAGTAGCATCGAAGGATGTCATCAGTTTCGTGTTGGAACATGTCATTCATAGATTCGGGATTCCCCAGACTATCACGACCGATGGAGGTTCGGTCTTCGTTTCTAAGGAGTTTAGAAAATTCTGCGAGGATATGGGAATCAAGCTGATCCGATCGTCTCCATACTATGCCCAAGCAAATGGGCAGGCTGAAGCGTCCAACAAGAGCCTGATCAAGCTGATTAAGAGGAAAATCGACGAGCACCCTAGACGATGGCATGAGGTATTGTCGAAGCTTTGTGGGCTTATCGCATGTCGTGTCATGGAGCAATAAAAACCTCGCCATACCAGCTGGTCTATGGACAAGAAGCTGTGTTACCCTGGGAAATCAAGGCTGGGTCGAGACGGATAACATTTCAGAATGATTTAACTGCTGAAGAATATGCAGCCCTAATGAGCGACAACATTGAGGATGCAACGGAACTCAGACTATGGTCACTTGAGAAAATCAAGGAGAATAAAGCCAAGGTGGCTTGCGCATATAATTAGAAGGTGAAGCCAAAGGAGTTCCATGTTGGTGATCTGGTATGGGAAGCTGTATTGCCCTTGGGGACTAAGGACAAGGCATATGGTAAATGGTCTCCAAATTGGCATGGCCCGTACAAAGTTGACCAAGTTTTGAAGGGTAATGCATACATGCTCGAGCAGTTGGATGGCGTGAAGTTCCCAGTAGCTGTCAATGGTCAACATCTCAAGAAATATTTCCCAAGCATGTGGGATGACGAACAGTGAAATGTGGGGGCCGATTCATGAAATCGGCCAGTAAAAAAAAATTTATACAAGGCACAGCCGATGCACGGACATCGACTTCAGAATAATAAAAAAGCCGATGCACTGCCATCGACTCTAGAGGAACAAGCTCAATTGAGCAGGTTAATAGATCGGTTTCAGGCCAGAGATCATGACATCTGAGACGAATCTCCCAGTGGATTTGCTGAGGAGTTGAATCTGCGCGTTTGAGGTTGGAGGATGGTTTGGACATGGACTGGATCTGTTTGACCGTGTGAATAGGCAACTGTTTGGCCTCAAATCGTGTTTATAGTGCAGGCCGATGCCCTGCCATCGGCTCTTTGTGCAGCGACTTCGTTTGACAATCGGCAAAATTGACGAGAAAGCAAAATTAATAGGGTAATATTTTCTTCATTAATAATAGGATTTCTTACAAAGAAAGAGCCGATTGCTTAAGGGAGGAAGAACAAAAGAAAGGTCTATTGACCAATCTGCTACTACTACTACTAGGCCTGTACTAGTAGATCCTAGTCTACGGGCCGTCGCTGCACTCGTCGTCGTCATCGGAGCTCTCGTCGGCGCTGCTGCCGGCGGGCTCCTCGTCGCTGCTCCAGTGGCCCTCATTGGGGGCCTCCTCATCTTCATCATCGTCGTCGTCGTCATCGTCGGACCCGGAAGCGCTTCGCGGTAATCCTCGAGGAGTCGTCGTCGCCGTCTTCCTCCTCCTCTTCCTCGGAGGAGGTGTAATCGTCCGGAGAACGAGTCGTCCTTGCTATCCGATTCCGGTTCCCCATCGGCGAGGCTGGAGGTCTTCATCTCTGGTCAAGGACTTGTCGTCCTCGGACCAGACGGAGGAGGTGTGGTCCTCCTGGTCCCACTCCTCTGGGGCGCGCTCGTCGTGCGCCGCCATCAGAGCCGCCATCGGATCCCACTCTGGCGTGGGTTCGCGGGAGGAGGAGGACGAGGAGGAGAAGGACTGGGAGGAGAGATCCGACGAGGCGGAGGAGGAAGAGAAGGAAGACATTGCTCTGAGATTGGGGTTTCTTGGTGCCGATGGCCAGAACAGAGCAATGGGATGAAGTGGCGAACTGTTCGACGCGGTTAAATAATGGGATATGGGGGAGTTAATGTTGTAGCAGTTTCCGAGGAAGTGGTGCCAAAGAACTATCAAATCGTGCAGAGAAGTTGAGAAGGCAAGGCGTCATGATGAAGGATACTGCGATGGTTCTGCTCTGCCACGACATGACCCGACGAAGAAAAAGCAGAGTGATTTTGGAATTATCATTTCCAAAACCAGGGGGCATGTGTTATCACCAGAATTTGACCGGATCAGAGGTGGGCCGCGATTAAGATGAGCTTGAAGAATATACACGGAAGATATACATGAATCGGCCTTGTATACAAAGTTTGGGCTAGTTTGCCCGTGTATCTGTAAATATAGTAGGATACGTGTCGGTTAGATAGAATTTGGCTCGTGCACGGTTGGGATTATTCCCACGTTAGAAAGTCTACGGACTATAAATATGTATCTAGGGTTATTGAGAAAAACAACAATCACGTTCACAACAAATCAATCTAGGCGCATCGCCACCCCTTGTTTCGAGGGTTTCTCCGGGTAAGCAACATGCTGCCTAGATCGCATCTTGCGATCTATCGTTTATTCGTTATTGGTGTTGCTCGTGCTGAAGCCTTTTTGATGGCGAGCAACACCCTTATCTTAGGTGTTTTGGGGTTGATCACAATGCTTTCACGATGCAATTGTTTAGTTACGCTACCCCTTGATATCTAGCTGCCCTTACACCTATCTCAGGTGTAGGGGCAGCATCTTGCTTAATCGATATTTAGTAGATCTGATCCGTTATAGTTGCTCCTTGTTCCTCAAGGATTGGTTTGATATCTGTATGGTTAGGCCTTATAAACGGGTTGAACGATCCGGTAGTGCGTGAGGTGTGGTTTATTAAGCTCTAGAGGGATTGTTCCGGGGATCAACTTTACGTTGGTTTTTAGGCCTCTTTAGGGCTGGTTTTCCGCTATCTTACGTATCTGCTAGGCTCAACTACGCATAGGATGTTCCGATTATACGGTGAAAACCCTAGACTATCGTAGATTAGTTTAGCTTGATATTGATAAAGCATGATCCCCATGTCCTTATAAATCTAACATGAACCATGGGGCAATCGGCTCTTTGAGCCGATCCACGAACAATTTAAGAGCCGATCGGGGCTCGTATTTAATGTTTACGTGTTTGCCATGCAGGAAATTAGTCGAAGCAATCCATCACCTTCGACCAGGTATAGGTCAGGTGGCACGCCCTCGTAAGCACTAGGACGCGTGTACCGGAAGGCTTTGCGGGCCGTCGCCTGAGGGACCAGGGTCAGCCGCAATCCTGGGAGCCTCCGGCTCTACGGTGTTGCCCGTCGCTGCTCGCCGGTGGGTTTCTGACCGCAACATAGTCATCATGATATATGTATGTGCATCTCTATTTGTCAATTGCCCAACTGTAATTTGTTCACCCAACATGCTATTTATCTTATTGGAGAGATACCACTAGTGAACTGTGGACCCCGGTCTATTCTTTTACATCTGAAATACAATCTACTGCAATCTCTGTTCTCTGTTGTTCATCTTAAACAAACATCATTCTCCACACCATACGTTTAATCCTTTGTTTTCAGCAAGCCGGTGAGATTGACAACCTCACTGTTAAGTTGGGGCAAAGTATTGTGATTGTGTTGCGCAGGTTCCACGTTGGCGCCGGAATCCCGGTGTTGCGCCGCACTACACTCCTTCACCAACAACCTTCACGTGGCCTTCATCTCCTACTGGTTCGATAACCTTGGTTTCTTACTGAGGGAAACTTGCTGCTGTACGCATCACACCTTCCTCTTGGGGTTCCCAACGGACGTGTGCTTCACGCGCCATCACCCACCATGTCTTTGATAAACCAGCAGTGGCTAACATGAAATTCACCAAGTCAGTCAGCGTGCAGTTTTTCCTCTCGGCAACCCCGTTTGATTGGGGCGAATAGGGAGGCGTCCTCTCATGAATAATGCCATGTTCCTCACAGAATTCATCAAAGATTTTAGGAAAATATTCACCACCATGATCCGACCTAAGGCGCTTGATCTTTCTCTCTAGTTGATTTTCAACTTCGGCCTTATAAATTTTAAAGTAGTCTAAAATTTCATCTTTAGTTCGCACAAATAAACATAGCAAAATCTAGTTGCATCATCAATCAATGTCATGAAATATATCTTTCCACCTTTTGTCAACACACCATTCATCTCGCATAGATCAGAATGTATGAGTTCTAGAGGTGCCAAGTTTCTCTCCTCGGCCGCCTTCCGAGGTTGCTTTGATTGCACACAACTATGGCACTTAGAACCTTTGGCAATGGTGAAATTCGGAATTAAACTTAAACTGGATAGCCGAGACATTAAACCAAAGTTAATGTGACATAAACGAGAATGCCAAACACTGGTATCATCACTAACATTGCCACAAATATAGTTCACCGACTTATTACTGAAATCAGAAAGCGAAAAGCGGAACAAGCCTCCGCACTCATAGCCTTTACCAATAAATTCTCCAAATTGGAAACAACTACTTTATTCGACTCTAAAACAACCTTAAACCCATCTCTTCATAGAAGGGAGCCGCTAACGAGATTGTTGTTCATAGTAGGGACATGCTGCATGCACGATCTTCCCCGAAGTGAACTTCAGATCTACCGTGCCAACACCACGAACAGAAGCATGTGATCCATTCCCCATCAAGACGGAAGAATCCCGGGCGACCTGGTAAGAAGTGAACATGGATATGTCAGCACACACATGAACATTAGTACATGTATCAATCCACCAACATGGAGATTGAAATACCGAAAGTACAGTAAAGAGATTACCATACCCATCAGCATTGCTAGCGGTCACCGTGTTGATTTGTCTCGCCTTCTTCTTGCGGTCTGTCCTCTCTGGACAGTCCTAAGAAAAGTGGCCAGTCTCTCCACAGGTAAAGCAGCTCAAATCTGCTTTGTTTATCATCTTCTTCTTCTTGAAGGTTGTAGTCTTCATAGGCTTATTGAAGGAGGGTTTGTTATCCCCTTTGTTCTTGCTATAGGGTTTCTTCTGCACCATGTAGGCGCTAGACTGACCCTCTCCTTTCTCAGTATTATCCTTAGCCCGAGCTTTCTCCTCAACATCAAGAGACGCTATCAGATTTTCAACTGATATCTCCTGTCTCTTGTGTTTGAGAGTTGTGGCAAAGTTCCTCCATGAAGGGGGCAACTTAGCGATGATGCATCCAGCCACAAACTTGTCAGGTAAGGCACACTTAAGGAGTTCAAGCTCTTTCGCAATGCACTGTATCTCATGAGCTTGTTCGACTACAGAACGGTTATTTACCATCCTGATGTCATGGAAGCTCTCCATGATGTACAGTTCACTGCCTACATCGGTTGCATCGAATTTAGCATTCAGTGCATCCTAGAGATCTTTATCATCTGTTATGTGCATATACACATCACACAGACGATCAGCAAGAATACTCAGAACGCATCCGACGAAGAGAGTATTGTTTTCTTTGAACTTGTTCTTATCTTGGTCAGATATAGTTCCTTCAGGTAAACCATCACTAACTGTTCAGATGAGTAAGCCAGAGCGTGGCCTTAACCTGCCACCTCTTAAAGTGCACACCGGTAAACTTATCCGGCCTCAGTGCATCAGCAAAACCAGCCATTGTTAACTCAAGAAATTGCCTACAATTAGGTTTTTGAATTGTTGGATAATTAGGCACAATTTCCATGATTAATTCCAGAATATAAAACATAGTGACAGCAACTACTAACATGTGAAACTCGAAATACTAGATGCATTAATCAACATGAGTAGTACCAGCGCAAACAGCAAAGCATCCATCGCTAAACAGATCGAGATATGTCGCACGTACCAATCTGGTGGAGGTGGCGGTGGAGGTGTAGCAGATGATGTCGCAGCAGTAACGTTGTTGATGACAACGTTGTTGACGACGGGGACGACGGGTCGAAGTAGACGGCGTTGAAGACGACGGTAGGCAGCCCGACTTGGACGGAAGGCGACCCGTGATGAAGAGCTTGAGCGTCGCGCAGAGCGCTTCCCAAAAACCTAATTAGCCCTCTCCCGTACAGGATCGCAAGGACGAGTGGTTCCGGAGACCTGCTCTCCCGTTCGCCGATGCACGTCGGCGCGCGGGATGGAGTAGGCTACGATAGCGGCGCAAGCAGAGAGAGGTGGAAACCCTAACTCGTGTATTCAGTATATATCTGCGGTAGCCGGACAAGAGATTATATAGGCTCGGGAAACCCTAGGCAACGTGGGCCACGCCCACGTCGCATGAACGTTTCGAGTCGGTTACAGATAGCCCACGATCCGGGAGCGACCCGAACCGACTAACTGCGGCACGTCCGTCTAGGACTCTGTTCGTTTTCCTGAGCTGCAAAAAGTAAGGAAAGTCTCGGCTCGAGGCTCAATCCACTCACCACGAGCGCGACGACGTGACGTGACGTGTCGAGTCGAGATGAGACGAGCGAGCGAGGAGGAGGAGGAACGCGCGTGTAGCACTCCTATTCTCACTCACTTACTAGTGGTGGAACAACCCACCTTATAAGGTGGTCTAACTTCCTCCCAACTTTCTATGTGGGACTAAACTTCCCACCTCTTGCCACTCCCTAGTAAGCTGCCACCCACTTGGGCTCAAACTCACAAGGCTACCACTATGTGGGCTTTGAGATTTATAGGGAAAACTGAAATCTAATTTGGACCACTAAAAGTGGACCCAATATTTCAACATAAGGACCACTGGTACAAGGGGGCAGGAGGTACCTCATTGCCAACTCGTTACGAGCTATTTGCATACTAGGAGGAACATCTTGTGGCCTAAGTTGAGTAGCGTGTGGTTTAGATAATTGTGTTACACGGGAATGAGACACTTTACTTAGAACATGTCAAGCATATAAGGAGTGTCTTTACTTTCACTTTAACACCACAAATCAGGGCCCCAAATAGGATCGCGGGCCATTGGTTATGCCATCTACCATCACTTGCACTCTGTTTATTTACAAAAAATGAGACAAAAGCTTTCCCTATTTCATTGGTTAAGAAGATATTAAGAGTTCATATTACAAGGAGCTAAGAGGATCCAAACAAAAGCCTAGTGGCATTGCTCATAATGGCCAAAATAACTACAGATATATCGAAGCGACATTCCTGAAATTCTTGCATTCCCCTCGCTTCAAATTCCCCAAGAGGCGATGAGAACAAAAGAAGAGAGCCCCTTGCGCCACCATCCATGGACTTCAGTGATTGGGCACCACCATTCTTCAATATTGCCAAAACAAAGCCCATTGAGTGGTGTCAAAATCTAGGAAGACAAGTGACTCCTTAGCCGCTCCAAATATGAAGGGTGTATCTACATTTGAACATGAAGAATGCCACCATCTCTGGTTCCTGCTTGGAAAGTTGAAAAATATTGCAAATCGATCATGCAAAAAAAATTGCACTTTGGAAATTTTTCCACGCCGCCGCCTCTTGATAAAGGATGTGGACGCCACCTCGAATTGTGCCAAGTAGGATGGGCCGAAGAGTATTTTAGGAGTTGGTGAGCTTGCAAGTAATTGTGTCTGCGGCCTCACTAGAAATTTTCTCCATAGGTTGGAGAACTCGGTGATGTGAAGGGCCGAAATTCCACCCTCGAAGGTTATTTGATATCTAAAACTCTCACTCAAGAGCTTCTTAATTTACTCATTTCCATCGTTGAAGTATGACAGTTGACAAGCTACCAGTTTTTCATCAGACATATATAGTTTTGAACCAACAGATACATGAGTGGTATCATAAGCCGCTTGTGTGCATGAACCAGCGGCAAAGGCAACACCCTCTGTGTTGGCTTTGGAGCTTCTTTGAGGGGCGGATAGTTCTGAAGTGATCACCACTAACTCGTGGAGATTATTTAACCGGTTGACGTATCAGAAGATTTGATTTGGTCTGGACATATATTTTCCTCAACGTTCAGGCACCCTCCCGATCTGCAATATCATATACCTCTACTCCTCTAGCCTGTAAAAACCTGACAGCTCCTGCCGTCTCGGGGAATTTTTATACAAATCCCAGTCTGACCTCACATGAACTAGGATTTCTATTGCTTACATTCCGGAATCCGGACATCCCATTAGTTTTTTCTAAGATATCGCTATACCGGAATGTCAACTAGGCCTACATCCTAGCGAAAACATGGTTAGCAGTTCAGTGTGTGAGGCCAAACCTGGTCTCGCTGACTCATGCCATCGCATATGATAGAAGTGTTGTCAAGCGGCAAAATTACAACGCCGACAAGCGGCCAAGATGTTATCAACAAGAGGCGACAACTCCTCACCTAAGCCTACCCTCCCGAGCTACCAAAATAGCATATATAACACGTAGCTTTTTATTTGCAAACAAACAAAATTTGTATTTGAAGTTTTAAAAAATCCGAAACAAAAGTCTAGATATAACAAATGATGCATACTACAATGGTTACTACTCGATATTCTAGGCTACACAAAATGGCAAATTCTGACAAATTTTATAGCGAATAGTGCACGTTTCAAGACTATAAAATTTGTCAATTTCGTGTAACCTAGAATACAAATTAATTTGCATTGAAATTTTACACCATTGTAGCATATATTATTGGCTACCTCTAGAATTTTGTTTCGGACTTTCTGAAACTTTAAAATACGAGATTTAAGTGTTTGAAAATGAAAAAACGACATGTAGCTCGGCCTCCAAAACGCCGTGCACCTCCTGAAAAACCACACTCATATACTCCTTCCATTTTTTTTATTTACCTCGTGTTTTAGGTTTAGTTGAAGTCAAACTTTGTGAAGTTCGATCAAAAAATGTCGAAAAAACTATCAACACTCCTAATATCAAATGCATACAATATGAAAATATACTTTTGATGATTCTAATACCAAAGATTTTATATATTAGATATCAATACTATTTTCTAAATATTAGGTCAAATTTTACAAAGTTTGGTAAAAACAACAGAGTGACTACTTTTATAAGTTATACCGTAATATGAGTAATAGTGGGAGATTTTTTGCTAGGTAATAGAAGTAAACGTCTTCTTTTAACATATACAAGGAAATGTCTTTAGATCATTAAGTGTTGGCCACCGTCGATGAAAAATCGGTCTTCTTTCCCTTCACTTGGTTCAATCTAATCACCTATACCCGGGAAAGTACTGCCAAATTAATTCATGTTTGGGTTTAGGTTTGCAATCTTATTTTATCAACCTCGCTTATGATGTGGCGCTGAGTGACAATCGTCTCAGTTGTAACAAGAAGAATAGAGAAAAAAAGGGCACCGTTCTGCTTAATTAACAAACCAAAGTGTTTGTTCAACTGGCATGAAAACGGACAGAAACAGAGCAGCCCAGTTTCTCCACTAGCCCGGGTCAAAACTTAAAACAAAGCAAAAAAGAATGGGATGGATTTAAATATAGCTCCAACAATCATTAGTTAAGTACTCTCCAAGTCAAAACCATGAGATGCAGCCATCTCATCAAGCTTTTTTTTTTTGCAAGGGATTTAGTTTTTCTTAACCATGCTTTTGGCATACTTAATTATTTCCCCCCTCCGAAGTCAATACATTTCAAACAAATAATGCTAACGTAAAACAATTCAAGAACTCTGCATGACCTACATTTGTCAACTTCTGCTAGACATAATGCTACCCTATAAAATGTCATGAAGTTCTGGACCTGAAACAACACACAAGCATCAATCATTCTGTCTACTCGCCTTTAGGTTACAATCGTCGCAGCGCATTTCCAAATCCGCTGATAGAGAAGATCACGTCTCCTCCTTTGTGTTGGTTTAAACCTTGTATAGCTGCCCTATCTCATCACGTTTTGTATCGTGGATAGAGATCTAGAGGCCGGTTAGGTTTTGTACTGTGTATATAAATACACAACCCCTCAATCAATACAATTGCGTTGAGCAAATATTCCTAACCTACATGGTATCAGATTCTTTCTGATCCTAAAACCCTAAACCTTCCGCTGCCCACCCTCCTCCTCCCCAAGCTGCCGCCGCCATGTCGAGCTCGCACAGCTCCCTCAACGGCGACGTCACCAACCCCTTCGCCGATGTCGCTGGCTCTTGCAACCCTGCTGCTGCTCGCTCCGTCTCCGCCGCAACCATCCAAGCCATCAACATCCGTCACCACGTCTCCGAGACCCTGAACTTCGAGGAGTCCAACTTCTCCACCTGGCAGACGTTCTTCAACATCACCTTCCGCAAGCTCGGCATCACGGACCACATCAACGGCCTGGTCGACGCCCAGATGATGCTTCACGACGTCGAGTGGACTCAGATCGACCAGTGCATCGTCTCATGGCTGTACACCACCGTGTCGCGGCCGATCCTCAACATCATCATCCTGCCCTCCGACACCGCCGAGCACGTCTGGACGGCCATCAACAACCTCTTCCTCGACAACCGTCTTCAGCGCGCCGTCTTCGCCAAGCGCGAGTTCCATGACCTGCGCCAAGAGGACCTCTCCATCACCGCCTTCTCGACCAAGCTCAAGTGCCTCGCCGACACTCTTCGGGACGTCGGGTCTCCTCTCTCCGATCAGGACCTGCTTCTGGCCTTCATCAACGGCCTCAGCGACGACTACGGCCACTGCATCGCCGCCCTCACCATGAACCCGATCGGGCTCACCTTCACCCGTGCGCGCTCCGCCCTGCTGCAGGAGGAACGACGCCTTGGCCGCTCTGCGCAGGTCGTCGGCCAGTCCGCCCTCATCGCCGGTGGCTCTCCGTCCGCTCCTGATCCTCCTTCTGCCACCCGTGGCTGGCGGGGCAAGAAGAAGAAGAAGCAGGCCACCACTGGCGCTGCTCCGGCTCCTACGCCAGCCGCTCCTGGTCCTCCGCGCCCTCCCGCCCCGGTGCAGGCCACGTGGCCCCCTGGCGCCTACCCTCTCTCTGGCATGTTCCACGCTTGGCCGCCGGGCTGGCGTGCTCCCGGCCAGGGCATCCTCGGCCCTCGCCCTACCGTGCCTCATCCACAGGCTCACGCGAGTTCCATGACGCCGTACTACTCCCCGGTGCCCGCTGCTCCCCAGCCATCGGCATGGGATCAGGCACCCCTGCTGGCCGCGCTCAACAACCTCTCCATGCAAGGCCAAGGCAACAGCAACGGCGCCGACTGGTTCTTCGACACTGGCGCCACGTCGCACATGGCAAACAACCCCGGTATCGTCTCCCACCTCACACCTTTCAATAATTCTTCTCGTGTGATCGTTGGCAACGGCTCGTCCTTGCCCATCACACACACCGGCGACACCTCTTTCTCCACCTCTTCCTTCCCCATCCATTTACGTAATGTTGCCATTACTCCTGGTCTTATCAAAAATTTGATTTCTGTTCGTTCTCTTACTCGTGACAACCCTATCACTATTGAATTTGACGCTTTCGGTTTCTCTATTAAGGACTTCCACACTCGGGTGGTGATTCTGCGATGTGACAGCGACGGCGAGCTCTATCCCCTCGTCGCCGGTCGGCCACCTCTGCGTCAGTCTCTCCATGCCTTCGTCACCACTGAGCTTTGGCACCAGCGGCTTGGGCATCCCGGCTCTGCGTCTTTATCGAAGATTTTAGCGTCTTTTCAATTTACTTGTAATAAGTCTAAGCCTACGACATGTCATGCTTGTCGTCTTGGCAAACACGTCCCTTTCCAACAATCTGAGTCTCGAGCTAGTTTTGCTTTTGAATTACTTCATTGTGATGTTTGGACGTCTCCAATAAAAAGTATTTCAGGGTGTCAATTCTATCTTGTCATTTTGGATGATTACTCTCACTATGTGTGGACTTTTCCATTACGCCGTAAATCTGATGTGTTTCCCACTTTGGCGACATTTCATGCTTTTGTTGCCACCCAATTTCAACGCCCAATTCTGAGTTTTCAAACCGATAATGGACGCGAGTTCGACAACAATGCCTCCCGTGCTTTCTTCTCCACCCACGGCATTCGCTTGCGTCTCTCTTGTCCCTACACCTCTCAACAGAATGGTCGTGCCGAACGAATCCTCCGCACTCTTAACGACAGTGTTCGTGCCTTGCTTTTCCAAGCTCATCTTCCTCCCCGATTTTGGGCTGAAGCTCTTAACTCGGCAACCTATCTCCTTAACATTCGCCCTTGCAAACCTCGCCAGTTTCTTACTCCTCATGAGCTGTTATTCGGCTCTCCTCCTGATTATCAGCACCTTCGGGTCTTTGGTTGTCTTTGTTACCCTAACACTACAGCCACAGCACCACATAAGCTTGCCCCGCGGTCGGTTGCATGCATCTTCTTGGGATACCCTTCGGATCATCGGGGCTACCGTTGTTATGACCCGTCTTCTCGTCGAGTACTAACCTCTCGCCATGTCTTTTTCGACGAGACCATTTTCCCTTTCAGGAACACCGACTTGGAAGCTCCACCACCATCCGCGGGTGGCGCGCCTCCGGATTTGGGGCCACTCTTGGCAGTCCCTTCGACGGCTCCTTCTCGCCCTCGTCGCACCGTCACGCTGCCGGCACGGTACACGCCGGATCCTTCGTCGCCATCTTCGGGCGCCATGGCAGGATCGGCTGCCGCGGCAGGGTCTTCTTCGGCTTGTCCCGCCACGGCAGGATCTTCTGCCGCGCCAGGACCTACGCCGCCTGGGTCCGCTAGCGCCGCGGTCACGCCGTCCACTACGTCGCCTGCTCCCTCCGTCGCCTCGCCATCCACGCCGCTCGCTTCGGACGAGGCCTCTCCGAACGCTGCACCGCTCTATGACACCGAGCCCGACTCGCCTGCTGCGCCGCCTTCCTCGACATCTACTGCCGACCCTCCCGGTTCCATCACGTCGAGTGGCTCCCGCTCCGCGCCGCACCATCTTCGTGATGAGCCGCGTCCGCCACCACCTCGTGCTCAGCAGCCTTCTCATCACCATGTCACGCGGGCGTCTCGGGGCATCTACAAGCCCAACCCGCGTTATGCTGGTGTCACCTCGACGGCTCCACCATCACCTATACCGTCCTCTGTTCGGTCTGCCTTGCGTGATCCCAATTGGCTTGCAGCTATGCGAGAGGAGTTTGATGCACTCGTTGCTAATGGCACATGGTCCCTTGTTCCTCGTCCTCGTGGTGCAAACATCGTCACAGGAAAATGGGTATTCCGGCATAAGCTTCTTCCCGATGGCTCTCTCGATCGCTACAAGGCTAGATGGGTTGTCCGTGGTTTCAATCAACGGCCTGGTGTTGACTTCGGTGAGACGTTTAGCCCTGTTGTGAAGCCAGCGACAATCCGGACTGTTCTTCATCTTTCAGCATCACGGAATTGGCCAGTGCACCAGCTCGATGTCAGCAATGCTTTCCTTAATGGGGTTCTCACTGAGCGCGTTTTCTGCCAGCAGCCTACAGGGTTTGTCAGCGCTGCACAGCCGGATCATGTCTGTCTATTGTCCAAGTCTCTATATGGCCTTCGTCAGGCTCCTCGTGCTTGGTACACTCGTATTGGTGATTTTCTTCGGCGGATTGGATTCATCACCACGCGGTCAGACACGTCTCTCTTCGTTCTCCGTCACGGCTCCGACACGGCTTACTTGTTACTCTATGTCGACGACATAATACTCACGGCCTCGAGTACTGATTTCCTTCGCTCCATTATTCAGAAGCTTCTGTCTGAATTCAAGATGAAAGACCTTGGTCCTCTTCACTTCTTTCTTGGAGTCAATGTTCGTCGCACCCCTACAGGATTCTTTCTCTCACAAGAACGCTATGCTGAAGACATTCTTGATCGAGCTGCTATGTCAAATTGCAAGTCTGCCACTACTCCCATCGACACCAAACCGAAGGTCTCGTCTTCCACCGGTGTTGAGGTCCCTGATGCTTCCTTCTACCGTAGCATCGCCGGAGCACTGCAGTATTTGACGCTTACACGTCCTGACATTGCGTATACTGTCGGTCAGATTTGCTTACATATGCACTCCCCACGTGATGTTCACTGGAACCTTGTTAAGCGATTACTTCGGTACATCAAAGGCACTTCAGGACATGGGCTCGTTCTTCATGCTTCGTCTACCACTGACATTGCTGCTTATTCCGATGCTGACTGGGCCGGTTGCCCGGACACACGGCGCTCCACTTCTGGGTTTTGCGTCTACCTTGGCAGCAGTTTGATCTCCTGGTCGTCTAAGCGGCAACCCACTGTGTCCCGTTCAAGTGCAGAAGCTGAGTACCGTTCTGTTGCTAACACGGTTGCTGAATGCTGCTGGCTGCGTCAACTGCTTGGTGAGCTTCACTGCCCTATTGACAAAGCTACTGTGGTGTTTTGCGACAATGTCTCAGCGGTCTACTTGTCTGCCAACCCTGTTCATCATCGCCGGACTAAACATATTGAGCTAGACATCCATTTTGTTCGTGAAAAGGTTGCACTTGGTCAGTTTCGTGTGGTACATGTGCCTACCAACGACCAGCTCGCCGATATCATGACAAAGGGACTTCCTACTTCTAGCTTCGAGAAGTTTCGATCCAGCCTCGGCATCATCTCCGATGACGCTTCGACTGCGGGGGGGTGTTAGAGAAGATCACGTCTCCTCCTTTGTGTTGGTTTAAACCTTGTATAGCTGCCCTATCTCATCACGTTTTGTATCGTGGATAGAGATCTAGAGGCCGGTTAGGTTTTGTACTGTGTATATAAATACACAACCCCTCAATCAATACAATTGCGTTGAGCAAATATTCCTAACCTACATCCGCTACTGCTGCCATGGCAAGAACTCGCTTGGTCGCATTTCTCATCGGCATGGCCAGCTTCGTCTCCGTGGTCACCGGCCAGCTCCGGCTAATGCCCGCCGGTGGTCTTCCCCGTGATCTATTTGCCCTTGGAATCGCCTCGAAGATCCGCATCGATCGCAACTCGACGGCAAAAGCGTCTTCAGACTTTGGCCGCATCGTCGAGGCTGCGCCGGAGGCAGTTCTCCACCCTGCCACGCCCAGCGACATCGCCGCGCTCATCCGGTTCTCCGCGTCCTCGCCGGCGCCGTTCCCCGTGTCGCCGCGTGGGCAGGGCCACTCCGTAAGCGGGCAGTCTCTCGCCCCGGGCGGCGTCGTCGTCGACATGCGCGCGCTGGGTCGCGGTCACCACAGCCGCATCAACATGTCCGCGGACTACGTCGACGCCGGCGGCGAGCAGCTGTGGATCGACGTCCTTCGTGCGACGCTGCAGCACGGCCTCGCGCCGCGCGCGTGGACGGACTACCTCCGCATCACTGTCGGCGGTACGCTCTCCAACGCTGGTATCGGCGGGCAGGCATTCCGGCACGGCCCGCAGATCGCCAACGTGCAGGAGCTCGACGTGGTGACAGGGACGGGCGACATGGTGACGTGCTCACGTGAGAAGAGCTCGGACCTGTTCTTCGCAGCGTTGGGCGGGCTGGGCCAGTTCGGGGTCATCACTCGGGCTCGGATCGCGCTCGAGCAGGCCCCAAAGCGGGTCCGTTGGGTCAGGCTCGCATACTCGGATGTCGCCATGTTCACAAGAGACCAGGAGCTGCTCATTTCTAAGTGGGCTAGCGAGGCCGGGTTCGACTACGTGGAAGGCCAGGTCCAGCTCAACAGGACGCTGACCGAGGGCCCTAAGTCGACACCTTTCTTCTTCGAAGCCGACATGAATAGGCTCGCTGGGCTCGCCTCTGTGTCTGGCTCTGCCGCCATCTACATCATTGAAGCCTCCATGTACTACAACGACACAACTGCCTCCTATGTGGACAAGAAATTGGAGAAGGTGCTAGAGCAGCTAAGCTTTGTGCCAGGGTTCGTGTTCACGAAGGATGTGACTTACATCCAATTCCTCGACCGCGTGCGCGAGGAGGAGGAGGTGCTCCGGTCAGCGGGGCTATGGGATGTGCCGCACCCGTGGCTAAACCTCTTCATCCCCCGATCACGCATTCTCGACTTCGACACCGGCGTGGTCAAGGGTCTCCTCGGTGGCACCAACCCGGTCGGGGTCATCCTCATGTACCCCATGAACACGAAAAAGTGGGACGGCCGGATGACTGCCGTGGCACCACTTGCTGGAGAGGATATGTTTTACACCGTGGGATTGCTCCGGTCGGCGGTGGTTCCTAGTGACCTAGAGCTACTAGAGAGGGAGAACGAGGCAGTGCTAACATTTTGCGATAAAGAGGGTATCGAGTGCAAGCAATACCTCCCGCACCACATGTCCCAGGATGGATGGCAACAACATTTTGGCGCCAAGTGGAGCAGAATAGCTGAGATCAAGGCAAAGTTTGATCCTCACGCAATATTGTCGCGGGGTCAAAGGATCTTCGGTCGACAAGAAGCATTGCGGCAACATAATTGACCACAACACTACTACCACCTATTTGTAGATACACTCACGTTGCTAACAATATGTAGGACAATTTTTTGGTATTGGTAGATTGCACTCTATTGTACCTGAGCTTTAGATAGTCAAACATATAATTAAGTGGTGAGAGGAAATTTCCCAATCGATGCAAAATTCTAGATATTGCAAGCTACACCATGTTTCTTAGACTTACTTAGATTTAACAGATTCTTAGACTCATCGACGATCCCTCCATGAATATCCTTCTAGGAGGGCCCACTGCTCAACATGTCCCATATTGACGAGGTCATGGCCCCCGACCACTTGATTGGAAGATCATCAGCTTGCGGACATTGGCGATCAGCCCACACATGCTTGGAAGACGTCTTGGTGTGCATATCTTGCAAGGATCAAGCTAGGATCAGGTTAAGGATATGTTCTAGGATCATTGGATATGATATGTCACCGTCCTAAGATCAGATTTGTAATACCTCGCTATGATCCACTTGCCACTATAGGAAATGGCTCGACATCCATAACCCTAGGTAATCCTATGTATAAAGTACCTAAGGAGCCGTCGAGAAAACACACACAACTCTCCCATAACTCATCTAATAGCCACCACCATTCATCCACCATGGACAGGCTCGTGCTCCATATATCCTACCGAACGCGTGCTTCTCTGCCAAACAACAAATATATAGACGGAAAAATACCATGACACATAGGTAGACAAGGATCATGAGCACCACAAGAGCCGGATATCGAGGTCATGAACTCGCGCCCATCACAAAGAGAAACTCAATACAATGTCGTAGCAACCAACAACACCTCATTTCGAGTTCTAAAAACAGTCTAGATCTAATAGATATCTCGCAATGGTCATAGAAGGTGCGAGCCTACCATGTGGGCCACGTGTCCAAAGCCAATACGGACCCATCGTACAATCAACAAGACACCCCTAACATGATAGAATAACAATTAATCATGCCTACAAAATAGCCTAGAAATACATTATAAGAAAGATTTTGAAGAAATAGATATAGTTTCCACGTAAATAGATATCCTTATTTCTCGTTCCACAATGTTAGAGGTGCTTAGTGAAAAAGGTGATTTAGTGATAAGATAAGGCATATTATTTTAGATATTTTTGCCTCCTAGTTACTAGGGAGAAAAAGGCAGGAATAGAAAAATGTGAAATTTGATTTCATGGCATAGTTTTGAAATCACGGTGCTACTAATAACAGAGCCCTAGCCACTTTCCTATACGTGAATCAATTTCCTAGGATGTTCTATGGTACTTGTTTGGATTGTATAACCGGAAACCATATGACCTCCTCCTTATAATGTACTTTTCTTGCACCGTGGATGTTTTTCCATTAATCAAGTGTATAAATCATTTCCTCTGTTTTAGTGGCAACTATGGCATTGCCACTAATCATTAAGAAAAACTGTGAAATTAGATGTCATGCATGGAATGCTGAAATCGGGCTACTGGAATAAGTCTGAATGATTAGGTGCTCACCATTAATTATTGTCATTTCATTTAGATTCAAATCATGTTGGATTCAACATGCTGTAACATAATTCCTTATAATTTTTACATTCCGGAGTTTCGGAGTTGTGAAAAGAAAAAGCCCCAAATAGGATATGACGAGGCTTTGGTCACGCCATATACCATCACTTGCGCTCCTTCCTTGTTTAATTTACTCATTTCATTTGTTGAATCATGACAATTGACAAGCTAACAAGACTTAGAAAATAAATGGTTCAAAAAAAAATACCAGTTTGTTTATCAGGCATACAATAGTTTTGAACCGGCAGCCGCTCGTGTGCATGAACCAGCGGCAAAGGCTTGTCCTCTGTGTTGGCCTTGGAACTTCTTTAAGGGGCAAATAGTTCTGAAGTGATCACCACTAACCCGTGAAGCATTACTCAAGCGGTTGACGTATCAGCGGATTTGATTTGGTCCGGATATATATTTGCCTCAACGTTCATGTGCCCTCCCGATCTGCAATATCATATATCTCTATCCTGTTAATACCTGATAGCTCCTGCCGTCTCGGGGTTTTTTTTTTTAACAAATCCCAGCCTGACCTCACATGAGCTAGGATTTCTACTGCTTACTTTCCGGACAGCGCATAAGTTTTTTTCTGCCGGATATCAGTAGACCGGAATGTCAACATGGGCATACATCCTAGACAAAACATGGTTAGCAGTTCAGTGTGACGTAAAACCAAGTCTAGCTGGCTCATGCAGGGGAGTCAAGTCTTCTAATTTCCCATCACTTGATTCATTAAGACAACGCTTATCCCAGCAAAACTACGGCCAAATTCATGTTTGGATTTGGGTTTTGGCTGATGATCTTCTTTTATCAGCTTCACTTATGACATGGCGCTGTGTGAGATTTTAATAGGGAAAAGGCTATGCTGAAATAACAAGGGCACCTCTCTTTTTTTTTTCCAGAAAGATATTATATTACGGAACAACTCAAGACTATACTAGTAGTACGGAACTACGGAACAACTGAAAAAAGAAGCTAAAAAAAGAAAAGTTCAAGTTCTCCAAAAAAGGCACCTTCAAGAAGTAGTAAACAGTGCGCACGCGACATCGTCGTACGGTTATAGATCTTAGTCTTTCACCCTGAAAAAAGTCTCTGCTCTTAAAACAATAACTTCAACAATGCCATTGCTAACTAGACCTTTGATTTTAACTCTAAAAGGTAGGATATTAAACTTATCCTGTGCTAACGCCCCCACTCGCATGCCATTGCTGTGAAGCCCGATACACCAAGCAAGTATACCATCGACCAAAGGCTCGAATCACCAATAGTAGCCCTCAAACCAGGAACATGTCTTAATTGGATGTTGAGCATGTTCTTCTTTTCGTTTTAGCTTGAGCATATTTGTGCTATGGTTTTAGCAGACATTTTTTTCTTTGATACATGCTCTCGTAAGATGTATAATTATGGTTGATTTATTTTTTTAAGTTGGACGAAAAGCTATTTCATTTCAAGTGGTGAAAAATAACAAGGGCAAAGCAAAGTTTGTTCAGCCGGGGCTGCCAGGTGCCAGCTGCCCCGTTTTTCCACTATATTCAAAATTATGTATGTCGCAATGTAAGGCGAGTCAAAACTTAAATCTAAGGAAAATGATTGAGATGTAATAAAATATAGCTTCGGAGTCTATGTCCTACAATCATTACTAAAGTACTCCCCAAGTCAAAACCATGGTATACAGCCATCTCATCAAGCTTTTTTCTGCAAGGGGTTGGGTTTTTTCTAAACCATGCTTTTGGCACCCTTTATTATCCCCCCTCCAAAGGCAATACATTTCAAACTAATAATGCGAACATAAAATAAACAAGAAATCTGCACGACCAACATTTGTCAACTTCTGCTAGGCATAATGCTAGCCTATAAAATGTCATGAAGTACTTGACCGAAAACAGCACACAACCATCAATCTTTCTGTCTACTCACCTAAGAGCATCGAGCAGAGTAGCTTACAATCGTCCCATACCATTTCTAAAAGAAATACACTCCTACTGCAATGGCAAGAACTGGCTTCGTCGCGTTTCTCATCGGCATGGCCAGCATCGTCTCCATGGTCACCGGCCAGCTCCGGCATATGCCCGCAGGCGGCCTTCCCCATGATCTCTTTGCCCTTGGAATCGCCTCGAACATCCGCATCGATCGCAACTCGACGGCGATGGCGTCTTCAGACTTTGGCCGCATCGTCGAGGCCGCGCCGGAGGCAATTCTCCACCCTGCCACGCCCAGCGACATCGCCGCGCTCATCAGGTTCTCCGCGTCCTCGCCGGCGCCGTTCCCCGTGTCGCCGCGTGGGCAGGGCCATTCCGTACGTGGGCAATCTCTTGCCCCGGGCGGCGTCATCGTCGACATGCCCGCGCTTGGTCGCGGCCACCACAGCCGCATCAACGTGTCCGCGGACTACGTCGACGCCGGCAGTGAGCAGCTGTGGATCGACGTCCTCCACGCTACGCTGGAGCAAGGCCTGGCGCCGCGCGTGTGGACGGACTACCTCCGCATCACCGTCGGCGATACGCTCTCCAAAGCTGGTATCGGCGGGCAGGCGTTCCGGCACGGCCCGCAGATCGCCAACGTGCAGGAGCTCGACGTGGTGACAGGGACGGGCGACATGGTGACGTGCTCACGTGAGAAGAGCTCGGACCTGTTCTTCGCAGCGTTGGGCGGGCTGGGCCAGTTCGGGGTCATCACTCGGGCTCGGATCACGCTCGAGCAGGCCCCGAAGCGGGTCCGTTGGGTCAGGCTCGCATACTCGGATGTGGCCATGTTCACAAGAGACCAGGAGCTGCTCATTTCTAAGCGGGCTAGCCAGGCCGGGTTCGACTACGTGGAAGGCCAGGTCCAGCTCAACAGGACGCTGACCGAGGGTCCCAAGTCCACGCCTTTCTTCTCTGAAGCCGACATCAATAGGATCGCTGGGCTCGCCTCACAGTCCGGCTCTTCGGCGATCTACATCATGGAAGTCGCCATGTACTACAATGACAGCACTGCCTCCTATGTGGACAAGAAATTGGAAAAGGTCCTACATCAGCTGAGCTTTGTGCCAGGGTTCGTGTTCACGAAGGATGTGACATATGTCCAGTTCCTTGATCGTGTCCGGGACGAGGAGCAGGTGCTCCGGTCTGCCGGACTGTGGGATGTACCACACCCGTGGTTGAACCTCTTCATCCCCCGGTCGCGCATTATCGACTTCGACACGGGCGTGATCAAGCATCTCCTCGGGGGTACCAACCCGATGGGGGTCATCCTCAGGTACCCCATGAACACAGTTAAGTGGGATGACCGCATGACAGCTATGGCACCCCTTGCGGGAGAGGATATGTTTTACACCGTGGGGTTGCTCCGGTCGGCGGTGGTTGCTAGTGACCTTGCGCTACTAGAGAGGGAGAACCAGACAGTGTTGTCATTTTGCGATAAAGAGGTCATTGGGTGCAAGCAATACCTTCCGCACCACATGTCCCAGGATGGATGGCAACAACATTTTGGCGCAAAGTGGAGCAGAATGGCTGAGCTCAAGGCGAAGTTTGACCCTCACACAATATTGTCGCCGGGTCAAAGGATTTTCCATTCGGCAGGAAGCGTTGTATCAACATAATCAGCGACAACACCACTAACACTTTTTAATAGATACACTCACTGTGCTAACAACATGTAGGAGAAATTTTTGTGTATAGTGTACAAAATAGGTGTTGCTAGATTGCATTTCAAATGTACCACTAGTAGAAACAAGGGCTTTTGCACCGGTTCGAAAAGGCCATATGCACCGGATGCCAAACCGGTGCAAAAGGCCCCTCTTTTGCACCGGTTCAGTTACGAACCGGTGCTAAAGGGGGCACCACGTGGTCCGTTGTGGAGCGCCCGGCGGAGGACCTTTAGCACCGGTTCGTAATACGAACCGGTGCTAAAGGGTTATGCCGCGGCAACGTTTTGGTGCCCTTCTTTGTCGCGGCAGACTCTGCCGCGGCAGGAAATTACACTAAAATGCTGCCGCGGCAGAGTCTGCCTCCATTCGAAACACGTTATAATGCAGACACATATATATATATAGGAAACCATTATATTAGATATATCAATCGAAGTGACACATGTTCATGCATATATATATGTGTCTACATCAACTTTCAAAATAATTTATATTCAATATTAGACGGGGGGCACATAGTGTGCTCCGTCTGGAGCTATGAATTGCTCAAGTAAGAATCTCGCTAGTTCTTCATGAATTGCTCGTACACGCTCGGTTGCTAGAAGACCGTCCTGCAATCGTTGGATGTAATAATTTCAAGAAGGTACGGTGATCAGTATATATATATGTATGTGAATGAAGCACAAGGTGATAAAATAAAGTCATGAATGTTGTTTACGTACTTCAAGTTGATCTAAAATTTTGGTCGCATGTGGGTATTCTGACGAATGAACTCGCAAACGTAGAACCTGCATAAATTATTCCTGTCCTCTTGCCTCAAGCACTTTACGAGAACAAAGTTCAATCAAAATAATAATCAAGGATGGTAATAATGGTATTGAAACTAGAATCAAAGAGATGCGCGGCCTAGCTAGTAGTACTTACCGGTACAGGTTTTATTCGAAGCTCTTTATTCCGTAAACCCGGAGCCTTGTTGGTGAACCGTTTCCAAGCCCTCTGGAGGATATCAGCCATGTCCTCCCATGCCGCAAGAGGTTTACTCTTCGAGTCCATGACTTCTACTACTCCGGTGTCAGGTTCAATGACTAGCAGGATGTAGTGAAACCCGCAGACATATATATGCATAACTCATCAATTACACTTAACACATGGAGTAAGCGAAAAAGATTTAATGTGTGAAGACAGTAACACTCACGCAAAGTTGTAAGGAAATTGTATTTCCCTTTTGTATGAGTTTTTCCTTAAGGCATATACCAAATTATTCTCCGTGTACTTGGGAGAGTTGTTGACAGTATACTCATTCACGGTATATGGTTCAACGAACCCAATATCATAGATTTGCCCAAGTTTGCATTCACGGATCTTCATTCTGCATAATATAGTGCGAGTATAGTTATATGCATGCAATGGACGAGCCGTGGTAGAGACTTAATTACAAAAATAATACTTACAGACAATAGGCACTCATCAAAGATTTGTCGAGGGCGTCTTGATTGAATAACTGAAATAATTCATAAAATCCGATGTTCACCACGTCAGTTCGCCTGTAGTGCTCATCTTTGATTGCCACCATGATCCAGTTCTGACCGTCCTTACATGCATCCAAGTACCAATTATGCAGTATTCGCAGTTGTGTTGATAGATGAGGTTGCCCGTACTTGTACTGGTATGCTATTTGGACATCATCCGTGTGAATGAATTCGAGGCGGCTTAAGTACTCAGGAATACTTATATCGTTCGCATCTGCCTCGTCTTTGTATAATGCTACCATCTTCGGATCAAGGCAGTCTATGATATCGGGATACACTTGGAGCGGGGGGCACGAGTGTTTCTGGGTTCCAAGCTGGGCAACTGGTTTCCCTTGTACCTTACTTTTTTCCCACCGCTCTTTTGCTACCACATTTGACTTGCGAATATATCGGTCATAGTTTGATGAAAGACTTGGCTCAGGTTGATGAATGTACTTCAGCATTTTCAACTTTTTTTCCTTGGGTATAGGTGGCTCGGGCTCAGGCTGGGGCTTTTTCTTGCCAAACATGGATTTCATGTGTTGTTCCTTTGCCATCTTGTCATTTTCCCCATCTGTATAGTCATAAGGTCTCTTGGGAGGAACCTTAGGTAGTCTTGGGAGGGGCTCTTGTTTGCGTTTCGGTGATCGATTACGACTCATTGTCGGAGCGCTCCACTTTGTGCTCTTAGACTAAGTGGTGGGCTGCGGCGGCGGAGAAGGCTCACGCGGAGGCGGAGAAGGCTCACGCGCCGGCGGAGAAGGCTCACGCTGAGGCAGAGAAGGCTCATGCGCCGGCGGAGAAGGTTGGCATGATGGAGACGGCTGACGCACTGGAGATGGTGCCGTCCAACCCGGAATCACAATGAATTCCTTTCGCCATAGAACTGTAGTGTTCTTGGCTTCTCCCAGCTCTAGCAAATCCCCTCCACCGGCAGGGTGGTCAAGCTTTAGCGGCCCATACCCATCCATAACTTGATCCACCCCGGCAACAACGTAGCCATGTGGAACCGGTTTGAAGTGGTATCTTTGATCAGGTACTGGTGGTAAGACATAGCCGATCGCCGCCTTGAGCGTTAAGTAGCCCATCACTTTGACATGTAGCTCATAGGGTGTCGACTCTGTGATATGATCCACAGTGTAGAGAGGAGTCTTCTGCGGATCCACAGGGGAGCGAGGAGCCATCGGTGGATCCACACGGTAGTGAGGAGCCATCTGCGGATCCACATCTGCATCATCACCCGGCAGCTCCGTGGAAGCCACGCTGCTTTTTCTCTGAGATCCATGGCCCCTAACATCGAATGCAGCTTCTTCTATCTGCGGATTAGGTTGAGGTTGGGTGACCATTTGGGAGCCTGATGACATCATCTGCCTCACTTGCTCCTCTAGCTTAGCAAGGTGTTCTTAAACCACATCTTTTTTCCTCAGACGGCTTCTATCGGGATATTTCTTTGTTTCTGCAGGAAACCCAATACACCAAGGCTTGCCACCTGGTATGGTTCGTCTTTGTCCTAGGTGTTCAGGATTCCCAAGGGCGCGTGCGAGCTGGTCCTTCTCTCTTTCGGGACGGAACTTCCCCTCTTCAACTTCCTTTGCAACATTTCTAAAGGCTTCGGTGGGAAGTGGATTTTTCTTATGTCTTGGTGTATATATACAGTTCCCTTGTGCGTTCAACATGCCCCCATGCGCGTAGAACCAATCCCTTGGCCGTTGGTTCCATTTCCGTACCTCTAGCTGGATCCTCTTTTCAATTAGGTCGTTCTCCCATTTCTCCCACTTAGGCCTGCCAGCCTTGTAGCCTCCTCGCCCCATGGTATGGAAGTACATCTTATTAGCAGCATTTTTCTTATTGGTCTCTGACCTTGTCTTTGACCTCTCCGATGTCTTGTACTTCACAAATTCCTTTCAGTCGTCTTTTATCTTCTCATAGGGGCCATTGAAATCCGGAGTCTTATTTTCCTTGACAAAGAAGTTGTCCAATTTCTTCTTGTAGTCGTTGAACTGTACTGCCATCTTCTTAAGAGCCCACTTCTTGACTAGTCGATGTACGCTATTCAGCTCGGGATCCTCAGGGTCTGGCCTGTCATTCTCACCATCAGAGTCAGCTGGCTCCGGTAAGATGAAATTTACCAGAGCTTCCTAAACATCAGATTTTTGGATCTCGTGTCGACATAAGTAACTCCTTCGTCCCCCTTTGCAGGTTTCTTCCATTCTTGAGTGGTGATCGGGATGGTGTCCCTAACAATAACTCCACATTGACTTTCAAACTTTTTTGCGTGAGCCTTGGGATTTCCGTGATGGTGCACCTTTCATGGTCTTCCATCTACAGCGATTTCCGTGATGGTGCACCTTTCATGGTCTTCCATCTTTCCGGCCGCGCCTCATTTAGTTCTGCCGGTAGAGTTTGTTGATCGGGAGGTCTAATAGAAGAAACAACGTTAATATATGTATATGCACAAATATGGAGGCTTGGTTAATTAATATATATACACCTTGGCGCCGTGAGCTTCTCCCTCGGAGTCATCACCTTCTCCCTCACCAGAGCGATCTCCATGGTGGTCTTGCTCATCTCCCTCACCGGAGTCGTCTCCACGGGTTTGCTCGTCTCCCTCACCGGAGACGTCTCCACGGGTTCGCTCGTCTCGCTCGCCGGATTGGTTTAGGTAAAGAGAGATGATATCATCATCATCACGGATAATGTCCTCGATGATGTACTCTTTTTCTAGGTTTCGTTCCATAGTTTCTGCAAAGACTTACAAGTTATTCTAATGCTATAAACACAACGAAGCAGTAATTAAGAATAATGCTCAATACATGATCAAATATTAGAGTTACACATATATATAAGTACAAATTAAGGATAATGCTCAATACATAATCAAAGATTTGAGTTATACATATAGCTCCATTTTTATTTAACCGTAATACATCACTAGAACCTCTCAACGGCGTCGACAGAGTCCTGAGCCGCGCCGGATGAACACCCAAAGACACGGAACAACAACATGATCATAGCTAATGTGAGATCCCTGCATAACTGACCATCCGCCCGTATACCTGGTGTCTAACGCATACAGGTAATGGTGAACGTGCTCGTCCTCCTCTCTAATACGCTGAGCTACCACCTCCTGTGGCGTCGGCTCCCTCTAAAACGATCGTGGCCCACGCGACCTCCACAAGAGAATATCCGGGTCGACGACGGGACCCGGATTCTGCACCAAGGTGCGCGCCCCGGAAGATAACAACTCCAGTGCCCGGCGGAGCCCAGTCCCGAACCTCCCCCATCAGCAGCATCTGGTCTAAAATTGTCCTAGCTCCAGGACGCGGCGGGCGCGGCATCGTATGCAAACTAACAAATATAATATTGAATTTAAATAAAGAATTTATGAATATATATTAGTAACAAATATTACTACTTTTTTCTAACACATACATTTTTATCTCACAAATATTCTAACATGTAAATTTCACTACTACTTATGTAAGAAAAACTTATCTAACTAAAATTTATCTAACTAAAATTTTCTAACTAAAATTTCTAAATTTCACTACTATTTCACTACTAAATTTTCTAACTAATATTTTCTAACTAAAATTTTCCAAATAAATCTAACTAAAATTTATCTAACTAAAATTTCTAAATTTCACTAAATAAATCTAACTAAAATTTCTTAATTTCACTACTAAATTTTCTAATTAATATTTTCTAAATAAATCTAACTAAATTATCTAACTAAATAAAACAGAAAAAACTTAAAACTTAAAAAGGGGGATTTGGGGCGGCCTGGGCGCCCTCACCTTGGCTCGCCGGCGGCCGGGCCGGTGAAGAAGCTAGGTGGCGCGGGGCGGCGACACGGGCGGTGGCGGGCGGCGGCGGCGCACGCGGGCGGCGTCTGCGCGCGGAGGAGGCTGGAGAAATGGTGCCGACACGCGGGCGGAGCGGCGCGCGACGGCGGAGGGCGGTGGCGCGGGCGGTGCGGGAGGTGGCCGGACGGCGGCGGCGGCGCGGCTCCGAAATTGGACAGCTTGCCGGCGTGGTTTCCTTCCTCACAAGAATGGAAATGGCTGGGCGCGCTTCAGTTTATACTGGGGGCCTTTTGAACCGGTTCGTGGATGGTATTTTGCACCGGTTCCATCCACGAACCGGTGCAAAAGGTCCAATTTTTCGCTGCCTTTTGCATTTTTCCCGCCTTTTTTTGGGTGTTTCGCGCGGGATAGGTTCCCGCCACGACACCGCGCATGATAGGTTCCCGTCACACGATGCCACGCAAGTTATTTTCCCGCGACGACGCCGCGCGGGATATGTTCCCGCCATGACGCCGCGCGGGATATTTCCCACCACGCGACGCATCGCGGAGATTTTCCGCCTACACGCCCTCTATAAAATAGTACGTCCCCGTCTCTCCCACTTCACTCATCATCGAACCCTAGCCCATTGCACAATGCCCCAAAACAGCACCCACCGCCGGTGGAGGTGGACCAGCAGTTTGCGGAGATAGAGGAGTGGGAGGAGCTGCAGCGGCAGGAGGCGGCAGCCAGGAGGGCAGCAGCGGATGAGGTGGACCCGCGGCTTGTAGAGATAGAGGAGTGAGAGGAGGAGGCGCTAGCGGCTACCATAGAAGCATTTGAGAGGCAGAGTCTCCAGGAGCTGCATAAGCGGCCGCGTGTGGCGGATCTAGATAGTGAGGAGATGCATAAGCGAGCTGCAGCAGCTGCGGCAGGAGGCGGCAACCACGAGGGCAGCAGCGGATGCACGGAAGAACTAGTAGAAGTTGTTATTTTAGTTTAAATTTAGTGAATGTTAAATTTCAATAAAGTTGTTGTCGTTGTTTTAGTTTAAGTTTAGTTAATGTATCTTGTTAAATTTCAATAAAGTCGTTGTCGTTAGTTTATATACCTCTTTTATCCCTGTTCCTGGCTGGAACCGGTGCTAACGATGGTGGATTATTTTATATACCCCCTTTTATCTTGGTTCCTGGCTGGAACCGGTGCTAAAGATGGTGGATTAGTTTATATACCTCTTTTTTAATCTCGGTTCCTAGCTGGAACCGGTGCTAAAGATGGTGGATTAGTTTATATACCCCATTTTACCCCGGTTACTGGCTGAAACCGGTGCTAAAGATGGTGAATTAGTTTATATACCCCTTTTTTTTATCTTGGTTCCTTGCTGGAACCGGTGCTAAAGATGGTGGATTAGTTTATATACCCCTTTTATCCCGCTTCCTAACTGGAACCGGTGCTAAAGATGGGGGGGGGGGTTAAATCTGGGGGAGGCTTATCTGGTGTTTGCCTTATCTAGGGTGGCCTCATCTGGGGGGATTATCTGGAGGCAAACTGCTATATATAGCCCCTCCGGGGAGAGTAGAGAGAGCAGCCCGAGAGTAGAGAGAGGAGAGGCAATGACCAAGAAGGAAAGAGCCTCTCCGGTGAAGTTTCTCGAAGATGTCTTAGATGGTCGGCCGTCTTAGACATCTTCGGAAGCTTCGCCCGAGTAACTCTTCCCGCAAGCAAGCTAGGAGTCCTGCCCGGAAGCTGCTAGTATACACCCAATAACCATTAGCTTAGGGTAAGGAGGGGAGAGCATAGAGAGCTTCCCGGGAGCTGGTATATAACCCGACGACGGCGACCTCGAAGGAAAGAGCCTCTCCGGCGGAGCTTCTCGAAAATGTCTTAGATGGCCGGCCGTCTTAGACATCTTCGGGAGCTCCGCACGAGAACTCTTCCCGCAAGTAGAGAGAGGAGAGGCCCCACAACCAGGAAGTTTTCCTTTTCATCGCACAAAAAATTAAAGTTTCACATTGGTACCAACACATTTTTCAAAAATAGTAGACACCCTAAGATGGATAATTTCCCAACCTGTGTATCTGGAAAAAATAATAAACTTGGATAATTGCATACATCACACAAAATCCTTCATAATATGGGCTATCGTGTTCGAGGTTTCATGGCATTTAGGTCAAATGAGCAATGTTACTGATACATCACAACAAATGCTTCACAATATGAGCTCAAGGTACATTATGAACGCTTCGACCGTAACCATGGAGCATCTTCAGCATTTAACGCGATGGTTGGATCAATGTTCACAATGAAGGGCGGAATTTCAGCAAACTTATTATAATTTTCTGACATGTCTGTCTTGTCCTCAACTCCCACGATGGTTCTTTTCCATGAAAGAACTATGTGACGCTTTGGCTCATCGGATGAGCTCGTTTCCTTATGTTTTCTTTTCTTCGGTCTGGAGGACATTTCCTTCACATAGAAAACTTGAGCCACATCATTGGCTAGGACGAATGGTTCATTTTCGTAACCAAGATTGTTGAGATCCACTGTTGTCATTCCGTACAGCTGGTCTACCTTTACCCCTTTTCCATCCAGCTTGAACCATTTGCACCCAAATAAAGGGATCTTAAAAGAAGGTCCGTAGTTAAGTTCCCATATCTCCTCTATGTAACCATAATACGTGTCATTTTCCCCACTGTTAGTGTTTGTTGCATCAATGCGGACACCACTGTTTTGGTTGGTGCTCTTTTTATCTTGGGCGATCGTGTAGAAGGTATTTACATTTATCTCGTACCCCTGGAAAGTCACTACAGTCGAAGATGGTGACCCGGCCAACAAGTACAACTGATCTCCAATATCGTTGTTATTAATGAGATGTGCTCGGAGCCAACCGCCAAATGTCTGCATATGTTTATGTGTAAATCTTCTGACCTGTTGGGAGTGTACAATATTCTTGTGTTCAGTGATATACAGGGCCACCAAGGTGGAACTTTGTAGAACTGTGTAGTGTGCTTGAGTGAAAGAAATCCCGTCCCTACATATCATTGATTTTCTTCCTAGCGTGTCTTTTTCACTTAGTCTCCCCTCATGCCACGATTCAGGAACACCAATCGACTTAAGGTCAGGAATAAAGTCAACACAGAACTCAATGACCTCCTCTGTTTCATAGCCCTTGGAGGTGCTTCCTTCTTGTCTAGCACGGTTATGAACATATTTCTTTAAGACCCCCATGAACCTCTCGAAGGGGAACACATTGTGTAGAAATACAGGACCAAGGATGGCAATCTCGTCGACAAGGTGAACCAGGAGACGCGTCATAATATTGAAGAAAGATTGTGGAAACACCAACTCAAAACTAACAAGACATTGCACCACATCCTTATGTAACCTTGGAAGACTAGTGATGTCTACGCACGCTTCTATTCCTGTAGACAGTGTTGGGCCTCCAAGAGCAGAGGTTTGTAGAACAGCAGCAAGTTTCCCTTAAGTGAATCACCCAAGGTTTATCGAACTCAAGGAGGTAGAGGTCAAAGATATCCCTCTCAAGCAACCTGCAATTAAGATACAAGAAGTCTCTTGTGTCCCCAACACACCTAATACACTTGTCAGATGTATATGTGCACTAGTTCGGCGAAGAGATAGTGAAATACAAGTAATATGGATGATTGTAAGTAGTAATTGCAATCTGAAATAAAAATGGCAGCAAGCAAACATGTAGCGGAACTTGTTGGAAACGGTGTTTCAATGCTTAGAAATAAGGCCTAGGGATCATACTTTCACTAGTGGACACTCTCAACAATGATCACATAATTGAATAAAGCTACTCTTAAACACTCTCTTGTTGGATAACAAACACCATTCATTGTGTAGGGCTACAAAAGCACACCTCAAGATGGAGTAAACAAGCTCCACAATGTCCGGAGTTCATATTAAAGTAACCTCTAGAGTGCATAATAGACAAGAGCAACATCTACATATTCAACTAGATTACAAAACTTCACTTGTGCTACTCTGAATTACTCTCCTATTGGAATCACTAATCATCACGTAGTGGCTACGAAAGCTCCACTCAAAGTTCATCAAGTACTTGACAAACACCACTCATAGAGATATCCTCATCAAATCATAATCCAAGATAATACCATTGCAATTTAGACCGAGTACTAACATAGCATACACACTGTCAACAATAGCTATGTTAGGGGGAATAGATCACATCAATACTATCATAGTAACAGTTAACTTCATAATCCACAAGAGATTACAATCATAGCCTACGCCAAGTACTACATGATGCACACGCTGTCCTTTTACATCATGGAGGAGGAATAGACTACTTTAATAACATCACTAGAGTAGCACATAGATTAATAGTGATACAAAGCTCATGATCACATAAAGATCACACCATGGGAGAGAGAGATGAACCACATAGCTACCGGTAGAGCCCTTGGCCTCGGGGAGAACTACTCTTCCTCATCATGGGAGACAGCAACGGCGATGAAGATGGCGGTGGTGTCGATGGAGATGGATTCGGGGCACTTCCCCGTCCCGGCGGCGTGCCGGAACAGAGACTTCTGTCCCCCAAACTTGGCTTCGCGATGGCGGTGGCTACGTAACTTTTCGTGGAGGAAGACCGATATTTTTAGGGTTTTCACTTCGGGAAGAATATATAGGCGGTAGGGCGGAGTCGGGGGACACCCGAGGGGCCCACCCCATATGGCGGCGTGGCCAGGGGTGGGGCCGCGCCCCCCTATGGTGTGGCCGCCTCGTGGCCCCTCTTCGTCTCCTCTTTGGTGTTTTGGAAGACTCATGGAAAATAAGACCGTGGGCTTTTGTTTCGTCCAATTCCGAGAATATTTCATGTGTAGGATTTTTGAAACCAAAAACAGCAGAAAACAGGACTTGGCGCTTCGGCATCTTGTTAATAGGTTAGTGCTGGAAAATGCATAAAAATGATATAAAGTGTATATAAAACATGTGAGTATTGTCATAAAACTAGTATGGAACATAAGAAATTATAGATACGTTTGAGATGTATCAACTAGCAGGATCGATTACCTTGTGAGATATTGCATTGAGGAATGCACATAGCTTCACAATGGGTATTCGAACATTTTCCGGCAGAAGCCCCCTCAGTGCAACCGGAAGCAACTGCGTCATAATAATGTGGCGTCATGCGACTTCAGGTTTTGGAATTTTTTCTCTGCCATATTTATAATTCCCTTTATATTTGATGAGAAGCCAGACAACACTTGATACTGTAAAGGACTTCAAAAAAGATTTCCTTCTTTGGTAAGAGCATAGCCAGGACTTAAGCGACTCCCTGTATCCGTCTTGTAATTCTGTTCTTGCTTGTTTTTTGGGACTTTCATACGATACCGTGCTTCTGGTGTATCTTTTGTCTTCCCATACACACCTAAGAAGCCTAGCAGGTTCACGCAAAGATTCTTCGTCACGTGCATCACATCGATTGAAGAGCGGACCTCTAGGACTTTCCAATAGGGTAGATCCCAAAATATAGATTTTTCTTCCACATGGGTGCGTGTCCGGTAACGACGTCATTCGGAACAGATTGACCGCCAGGACCCTTTCCAAAGATTACTTTTATGTCCTTGACCATATCAAGTAAAGCATCACCGGTACGGAGTTCAGGCTTCTCCCGGTGATCTACCTCACCTCCGAAATGATTGCCTTTCTTTCTGACGGGGTGCCTGATACGTCTCCGACGTATCGATAATTTCTTATGTTCCATGCCACATTATTGATGATATCTAAATGTTTTATGCATACTTTATGTCATATTTATGCATTTTCCGGAACTAACCTGACGAGATGCCGAAGGCCATTCTTTTTCTGTTTTTGGTTTGAAATCCTAGTAAGGAAATATTCTCGGAATCGGACGAAATCAACGCCCGGCATCTTAGGATTGCATGAAGCCAGAACACCCGAGAGCCGCGAGAGGGGCCAGGGCCCACATGGGGCTGGCGCGGCCAGGCTAGGGCCCGCGCCCCTCTGTTGTGTGGCGGCTCTGTACCCCCTCCGACGCCGCCTCTTCGCCTATTTAAGCCTCCTCGACCTAAATCTTCGAGAGGAAAAAGCCACGGTACGAGAAACCTTCCAGAGCCGCCGCCATCGCGAAGCCAAGATCTGGGGGATAGGAGTCTCGTTCGGCACGCCGCGGGACAGGAAGTGCCCCGGAAGGCTTCTCCATCGACACCGCTGCCATCACCACCGCCATCTTCATCACCGCTGCTGTCTCCCATGAGGAGGAGTAGTTCTCCATCGAGGCTAAGGGCTGTACCGGTAGCTATGTGGTTCATCTCTCTCCTATGTACTTCAATACAATGATCTCATGAGCTGCCTTACATGATTGAGATTCATATGAGTTTTGTATCACAATTCATCTATGTGCTACTCTAGTGATGTTATTAAAGTAGTTTATTCCTCCTGCACGGTGTAATGGTGACAGTGTGCATCGTGTAGTACTTGGCGTATGCTATGATTGTGATCTCTTGTAGATTATGAAGTTAACTATTGCTATGATGGTATTGATGTGATCTATGCCTCCTTTCGTAGCGTGAAGGTGACAGTGTGCATACTATGATAGTACTTGGTTTGGTTATGTTGATCTGTCATGCACTCTAAGGTTATTTAAATATGAACATCGAATATTGTGGAGCTTGTTAACTCCGGCATTGAGGGTTCGTGTAATCCTACACAGTTAGTGGTGTTCATCATCCAACAAGAGAGTGTAGAGTCTAGCATCTATTTATTTATTCTGTTATGTGATCAATGTTGAGAGTGTCCACTAGTGAAAGTATAATCCCTAGGCCTTGTTTCCAATACTGAAATCGCTGCTTGTTTACTGTTCTACTGCATCTGTACTGTCTGCAATATTACCACCATCAACCACACGCCAGTCCTGGACAGCAAAGCACTTTTCTGGCACCGTTACTACTGCTCATATTTATTCATACCACATGTATTTCACTATCTCTTCGCCGAACTAGTGCACCTATTAGGTGTGTTGGGGACACAAGAGACTTCTTGCTTTGTGGTTGCAGGGTTGCATGAGAGGGATATCTTTGACCTCTTCCTCCCTGAGATCGATAAACCTTGGGTGATCCACTTAAGGGAAACTTGCTGCTGTTCTACAAACCTCTTCTCTTGGAGGCCCAACACTGTCTACAAGAATAGAAGCACCCGTAGACATAAAGCACTTTTCTGGCGCCGTTGCTGGGGAACGAAGGGAAGCTACACCATTTCCTCCCTCGTCAACTACGCGCCTGGCAGCAAGCACTTTTGGCGCCGTTGGGGAGGAAAGGTAAAGGCACTCATACTCCGGTTCCAGGTAACTAAGTACATTTGGCGCCATTGTGTGTGTGCTCGAAGCTATTTCCTTTAGATCCTGTAATTGCATCTTTTTGTTTCTTGTTTACACTAGTAAGGCATAATGGACAACAATGAGCTTCTTATTCTATTTCCTGAGTTAAGACATGGATGGTTTGATCCGAAAATTAAAAAACCCATGGGACATATTAGTATGAACACTTTGAACACCATTGTTGCTAATGATATGGAAAATTCTAAGCTCGGGGAAGCTGGTTTTGATGAGCATGATATTTTTAGTCCCCCGGGCATTGAGGAGAAAATTTACTTTGATGATACTTTGCCTCCTATTTATGATGATTATAATGATAGTAGTCTTTTAGTACCGCCTGTTATGGAGGATAAATTTGATTATGATTACAATATGCCTCCTATATTTGATGATGAGAATAATAATGATAGCTACTTCGTTGAATTTGCTCCCACTATTACTAATAAAATTGATTATGCTTATGTGGAGAGTAATAATTTTATGCATGAGACTCATGATAAGAATGTTTCATTTGATAGTTATATTGTTGAGTTTGCTCATGATGCTACTGAAAGTTATTATGAGAGAGGAAAATATGGTTGTAGAAATTTTCATGTTACTAAAACACCTCTCTATGTGCTGAAATTTTTGAAGCTATACTTGTTTTATCTTCCTATGCTTGTTACTTTGCTCTTCATGAACTTGTTTATTTACAAGATTCCTATGCATAGGAAGCATGTTAGACTTAAATGTGTTTTGAATTTTCCTCTTGATGCTCTCTTTTGCTTCAAATACTATTTCTTGCGAGTGCATCATTAAAACTGCTGAGCCCATCTTAATGGCTATAAAGAAAGAACTTCTTGGGAGATAACCCATGTGTTTATTTTACTACATCAATTTTGTTTTATATTTGTGTCTTGGAAGTTGTTACTACTGTAGCAACCTCTCCTTATCTTACTTTGTTGCATTGTTGTGCCAAGTAAAGTCTTTGATAGTAAGGTTCATACTAGATTTGGATTACTGCGCAGAAACAGATTTCTTGCTGTCACATATCTGGGCCTAATTCTCTGTAGGTAACTCAGAAAATTATGCCAACTTACGTGAGTGATCCTCAGATATGTACGCAACTTTCATTCAATTTGAGCATTTTCATCTGAGCAAGTCTGGTGCCTCTTAAAAATTCGTCTTTACAGACTGTTCTGTTTTGACAGATTCTGCCTTTATTTCACATTGCCGGTTTTGCTATGTTGAATGGATTTCTTTGTTCCATTAACTTTCAGAAGCTTTGAGCAATCTCCAGAAGTGTTAAGAATGATTGTGTCACCTCTGAACATGTGAGTTTTTGATTATGCACTAACCCTCTAATGAGTTTGTTTCGAGTTTGGTGTGGAGGAAGTTTTCAAGGGTCAAGAGAGGAGGATGATACAATATGATCAAGAAGAGTGAAAGCTCTAAGCTTGGGGATGCCCCGAGGTTCATCCCTGCATATTTCAAGAAGACTCAAGCGTCTAAGCTTGGGGATGCCCAAGGCATCCCCTTCTTCATCGACAAAATTATCAGGTTCCTTCTCTTGAAACTATATTTTTATTTCGGTCACATCTTATGTACTTTACTTGGAGCGTCTGTATGTTTTTGTTTTTGTTTTTGTTTTTGTTTTTGTTTGAATAAATGTTTGTGTGGGAGAGAGACACGCTCCACTGGTTCATATGAACACATGTGTTCTTAGCTTTTAATGTTCATGGCGAAGGTTGAAACTGCTTCGTTAAATTGTTATATGGTTGGAATCGGAAAATGATACATGTAGTAATTGGTAAAATGTCTTGAACAATGTGATACTTGGCAATTGTTGTGCTCATGTTTAAGCTCTTGCATCATATACTTTGCACCTATTAATGAAGAAATACATAGAGCTTGCTAAAATTTGGTTTGCATAATTGGTCTCTCTAAGGTCTAGATAATTTCTAGTATTGAGTTTGAACAACAAGGAAGACGGTGTAGAGTCTTATAATTTTTACAATATGTCTTTTATGTGAGTTTTGCTGCACCGGTTCATCCTTGTGTTTGTTTCAAATAACCTTTCTAGCCTAAGCCTTGTATCGAGAGGGAATACTTCTCATGCATCCAAAATCCTTGAGCCAACCACTATGCCATTTGTGTCCACCATACCTACCTACTACATGGTATTTCTCCGCCATTCCAAAGTAAATTGCTTGAGTGCTACCTTTAAACAATTCAAAATTTATTACCTCTGATTTGTGTCAATGTTTTATAGCTCATGAGGAAGTATGTGGTGTTTATCTTTCGATCTTGTTGGGCAACTTTCACCAATGGACTAGTGGCTTCATCCGCTTATCCAATAATTTTGCAAAAAGAGCTGGCAATGGGATTCCCAGTCCCAAATTAATTAACAAAAAATAGACACTCCTCCATGGTATGTGATTGTTGGACGGCACCCGAAGGATTCGGTTAGCCATGGCTTGAGAAAGCAAAGGTGGGGAGGAGTGTCATCATAATAAAACTAAAATAAAAAGGCACTCCTTCATGGTATGAGATTGTTGGCAGGCACCCGAGGATTCGGTTAGCCATGGTTTGTGAAAGAAAGGTTGGAAGGAGTGCCACCCAAAAATAAAATAAAATGGGGGCCGCTCTTTGAAGGTTTGTCTGGCAATGGGGTTAGAGTAACCACTACCATTCGTTGACAACAACAAACACCTCTCAAAACTTTACTTTTATGCTCTCTTTATTGTTTTCAAAACCAAAGCTCTAGCACAAATATAGCAATCAATGATTCCCTCTGCGAAGGGCCATTCTTTTACTTTTATGTTGAGTCAGTTCACCTATTTCTCTCCATCTCAAGAAGCAAACACTTGTGTGAACTGTGCATTGATTCCTACATACTTGCATATTGCACTTGTTATATTACTTTACATTGACAACTATCCATGAGATATACATGTTACAAGTTGAAAGCAACCGCTGAAACTTAATCTTCCTTTATGTTGCTTCAATGCCTTTACTTTGAATTATTGCTTTATGAGTTAACTCTTATGCAAGACTTATTGATGCTTGTCTTGAAGTACTATTCATGAAAAGTCTTTGCTATATGATTCATTTGTTTACTCATGTCATTTACCATTGTTTTGGATCGCTGCATTCATTACATGTGCTTACAATAGTATGATCAAGATTATGATGGCATGTCACTCCAGAAATTATCTTTGTTATCGTTTACCTGGACGAGCAGAACTAAGCTTGGGGATGCTGATACGTCTCCGACGTATCGATAATTTCTTATGTTCCATGCCACATTATTGATGATATCTACATGTTTTATGCATACTTTATGTCATATTTATGCATTTTCCGGAACTAACCTATTGACGAGATGCCGAAGGGCCAGTTGTGTTCTGCTGTTTTTGGTTTCAGAAATCCTAGTAAGGAAATATTCTCGGAATCGGACGAAATCAACGCCCAGCATCTTAGGATTGCATGAAGCTTCCAGAACACCCGAGCCGCCAGAGAGGGGCCACAGGGGGCCCACACATGGGGCTGGCGCGGCCAGGCTAGGGCCCGCGCCCCCCTGTTGTGTGGCGGCTCCGTACCCCCTCCGACACCGCCTCTTCGCCTATGTAAGTCTCCTCAACCTAAATCTTCGAGACGAAAAAGCCACGGTACGAGAAACCTTCCAGAGCCGCCGCCATCGCGAAGCCAAGATCTGGGGGACAGGAGTCTCTGTTCCGGCACGCCGCCGGGACAGGGAAGTACCCCCGGAAGGCTTCTCCATCGACACCGCTGCCATCACCACCGCCATCTTCATCACCGCTGCTGTCTCCCATGAGGAGGGAGTAGTTCTCCATCGAGGCTAAGGGCTGTACCGGTAGCTATGTGGTTCATCTCTCTCCTATGTACTTCAATACAATGATCTCATGAGCTGCCTTACATGATTGAGATTCATATGAGTTTTGTATCACAATTCATCTATGTGCTACTCTAGTGATGTTATTAAAGTAGTTTATTCCTCCTGCACGGTGTAATGGTGACAGTGTGTGCATCGTGTAGTACTTGGCGTAGGCTATGATTGTGATCTCTTGTAGATTATGAAGTTAACTATTGCTATGATGGTATTGATGTGATCTATGCCTCCTTTCGTAGCGTGAAGGTGACAGTGTGCATGCTATGTTAGTACTTGGTTTGGTTATGTTGATCTTTCATGCACTCTAAGGTTATTTAAATATGAACATCGAATATTGTGGAGCTTGTTAACTCCGGCATTGAGGGTTCGTGTAATCCTACACAGTTAGTGGTGTTCATCATCCAACAAGAGAGTGTAGAGTCTAGCATCTATTTATTTATTCTGTTATGTGATCAATGTTGAGAGTGTCCACTAGTGAAAGTATAATCCCTAGGCCTTTGGAATGGCGGAGAAATACCATGTAGTAGGTAGGTATGGTGGACACAAATGGCATAGTGGTTGGCTCAAGGATTTTGGGCACTTCCCTGTCCCGGCGGCGTGCCGGAACAGAGACTCCTGTCCCCCAGATCTTGGCTTCGCGATGGCGGCGGCTCTGGAAGGTTTCTCGTACCGTGGCTTTTCGTCTCGAAGATTTAGGTCGAGGAGGCTTAAATAGGCGAAGAGGCGGCGTCGGAGGGGGTACCGAGCCGCCACACAACAGGAAGGCGCGGGCCCTAGCCTGGCCGCGCCAGCCCCATGTGTGGGCCCCCTGTGGCCCCTCTCTAGCGGCTCTCGGGTGTTGGAAGCTTCATGCAATCCTAAGATCTTGGCGTTGACTTCGTCCAATTCCGAGAATATTCCTTACTAGGATTTACAAACCAAAACAGCAAAACAGCAACTGGCTCTTCGGCATCTCGTTAATAGGTTAGTGCCGGAAAATGCATAAATAAGACATAAAGTATGCATAAAACATGTAGATATCATCAATAATGTGGCATGGAACATAAGAAATTATCGATACGTTGGAGACGTATCAATCCTCCTCAGAATCCCACCACCACGACGGCGTGGTGACGGTGGTGGTGGAGATCTTCGGCTTCGCCGTAAGCACTGCGGCAGAAGATGGAGGAGGGGAGAGGCTAGCGTTTGGGAGAGGGGGCACTTGGGCGCCGGCCTTGGGTGCCCTTTGGTGGTACGGCTCAAGAGGTGGCCATCCCTCTCCCTCTCCCTCTCTTTATATAGGTGGAATCCCCAAGGGTTTGCCCAAAATCGGAATAAGAGTCCAACTCAAAAACTTCCATATGGGTGAAACCTAGGGGAAGTGGGACTCCTCCCTTTCCTTCCCCTATGGCCGGCCATGGTGGTGGAGTACACCATGGACTCCACCTTCCCCTTTGTTTGGCTGGCTAGGGTTGGTGGAGTCCATCTGGGACTCCACCTTCCATGGTGATTTCTTCCGGAAGGTTCTAGAACATTCTAGCGCCTTTCATAAATGCACCGGATCATTTCCAAACTTGGAAAGTGACTTCCTATATATGAATCTTATTCTCCGGACCATTCCGGAACTCCTCGTGATGTCCTAGATCCCATCCGAGACTCCGAACAACATTCGAACTCCATTCCATATTCCATATCTACTTAAAACGACATCAAACCTTAAGTGTGTCTGCTGCTGGCGTGCAGTTGATGTGCAATGGTACCAGAAAGAAGCTCCTTGTGACGGTAAAGCACACGTCCGTTGGGAACCCCAAGAGGAAGGTGTGATGCGTACAGCAGCAAGTTTTCCCTCAGTAAGAAACCAAGGTTTATCGAACCACTAGGAGATGAAGGCCACGTGAAGGTTGTTGGTGACGGAGTGTAGTGCGGCGCAACACCAGGGATTCCGACGCCAACGTGGAACCTGCACAACACAATCAAGATACTTTGCCCCAACTTAACAGTGAGGTTGTCAATCTCACCGGCTTGCTGTAAATAAAGGATTAAACGTATGGTGTGGAGAATGATGTTTGCTTGCAAAGAACAACAGAGAACAATGATTGCAGTAGATTGTATTTCAGATGTAAAAGAATGGACCGGGGTCCACGGTTCACTAGTGGTGTCTCTCCAATAAGATAAATAGCATGTTGGGTGAACAAATTACAGTTGGGCAATTGACAAATAGAGAGGGCATAGCAATGCACATACATATCATGATGACTAATATGAGATTTAGTTAGGGAATTACGACAAAGAACATAGACCGCTATCCAGCATGCATCTATGCCTAAAAATTCCACCTTCGGGTTAGCATCCGCACCCCTTCCAGTATTAAGTTGCAAACAGACAATTGCATTAAGTACTGTGCATAATGTAAACAATACAAATATCCTTAAACAAAGCATTGATGTTTTATCCCTAGTTGCAACAGCACATCCATAACCTTAGAACTTTCTGTCACTGCCCCAGATTCAATGGAGGCATGAACCCACTATCGAGCATAAATACTCCCTCTTGGAGTCACAAGTATCAACTTGGCCAGAGCCTCTACTAGCAACGGAGAGCATGCAAGATCATAAACAACACATATATGATAGATCAATAATCAACTTGACATAGTATTCGATATTCATCGGATCCCAACAAACACAACATGTAGCATTACAATAAGATGATCCTGATCATGATAGGCAGCTCACAAGATCTAAACATGATAGCACAAGAGGAGAAGAAAACCATCTAGCTACTGCTATGGACATATAGTCCAAGGATGAACTACTCACGCATCGTCCGAGGCGGGCATGGTGATGTAGAGCCCTCCGGTGATGATTCCCTCTCCGACAGGGTGCCGGAGGCGATCTTCAGAATCCCCGAGATGGGATTTATGGCGGCGGCGTCTCAACATGTTTTCTCGTATCGTGGCTCTCAGTACTAGGGTTTCGCGACGGAGAGATTATATAGGCGAAGGGGCAGAGTCGGGGACTCGAGGGCCCACCCCAAAGGCGGCGCGGCCGGGGGTGGGGCCGCGCCCCTATGGTGTGGCCGCCTCGTCGCCCCTCTTCGTCTCCTCTTCGGTCTTGGAAGGCTCCGTGGAAAATAAGACCGTGGGCTTTTGTTTCGTCCAATTCGAGAATATTTCTGTGTAGGATTTGAAACCAAAAACAGCAGAAAACAGGAACTGGCGCTTTGGCATCTTGTTAGTAGGTTAGTGCCAGAAAATACATCAAAATGATATAAAGTGTATATAAAACATGTGAGTATTGTCATAAAACTAGCATGGAACATAAGAAATTATAGATACGTTTGAGACGTATCAAGCATCCCAAAGCTTAGTTCCTACTCGCCCTCGAGTAGGTAAACGATAACAAGGATAATTTATGAAGTGACATGCTACTATCATAATCTTGATCAATACTATTGTAAAGCATATGAGATGAATGAAGTGATTCAAAGCAATGGTAAAGATAATGACTAAACAACTGAATCATATAGCAAAGACTTTTCATGAATAGTACTTTCAAGACAAGCATCAATAAGACTTGCATAAGAGTTAACTCATAAAGCAATAAATTCTTAATAGAAGGTTTTGAAGCAACACAAAGGAAGATATAAGTTTCAGCAGTTGCTTTCAACTTTCAACATGTATATCTCATGGATAATTGTCAACACAAAGTAATATGATGAATGCAAATAAGCAAGTATGTAAGAATCAATGCACACAGTTGACACAAGGGTTTGCTTCTAAGATGGAAAGAAGTAGGTAAACTGACTCAACATAAAGTAAAAGAAAGGCCCTTCGCAGAGGGAAGCAGGGATTACTCATGTGCTAGAGCTTTTATTTTTAAAACATGGAAACAATTTTGTCAACGGTAGTAATAATTCATATGTGTTATGCATAAAACATCCTATAAGTTGCAAGCCTCATGCATCGAATACCAATAGTGCTCGCACCTTGTCCTAATTAGCTCGGATTTCCATGGATTATCATTGCATTACATATGTTTCAACCAAGTGTCACAAAGGGGTACCTCTATGACACCTGTACAAAGGTCCAAGGAGATAAATCGCATTTGATTTCTCGATTTTGATAGATCTCAACTTGAGGACATCCATACCGGGACAACATAGAAAACATATAATGGACTCCCCTTTAATGCTTAAGCATTCAACAACAGATAATATTCTCATAAGAGATTTAAGGTTAGCGGCCCAATTTTCTTCTCTAGCAATATGCATACTCAAACCATTCAACTCATGGCAAATCTCCCTTACTTCAGACAAGACGAACATGCATAACAACTCACATGATATTCAACAAAGGTGTAACAGTTGATGGCGTCCCCAGAAACATGGTTACCGCTCAACAAGCAACTTATAAGAAATAAGATACATAAATGACATATTCTTTACCACAATAGTTTTTAGGCTACTTTCCCATGAGCTATGTATTGAAAAGACAAGGAATGAAATTTTTAAAGGTAGCACGCAAGCAATTTACTTGGAATGGCAGAAAAGTACCACATAGTAGGTAGTTATGGTGGACACAAATGGCATAAGTTTTGGCTCAAGGTTTTGGATGCACGAGAAGCATTCCCTCTCGGTACAAGGCTTTGGCTAGCAAGGTTGTCAGAAGCAAACACAAGTATGAACCGGTACAACAAAACTTACATAAGAACATATTGCAAGCATTATAAGACTCTACACTGTCTTCCTTGTTGTTCAAACACTTTTACCAGAAAATATCTAGACTATAGAGAGACCAATCATGCAAACCAAATTTCAACAAGCTCTACGGTAGTTCTCCACTAATAGGTTTAAACTACAGGATGCAAGAGCTTAAACATGATCTTCTTGAGAGCTCAAAACAATTGCCAATTATCAAATTATTCAAGACCATATACCAATTACCACATGATGCATTTTCTGTTTCCAACCAAATAGCAATGAATGAAGCGGCTTTCAACCTTCGCCATGAACATTAAAACTAAAGCTAAGAACACCAGCGTTCATATGAACAAGCGGAGCATGTGTCTCTCCCACACAAGGAATGATAGGATCCGATTTTATTCAAACACAAACAAAAATAAAAACATACAGACGCTCCAAGTAAAGCACATAAGATGTGACGGAATAAAAATATAGTTTCACTAGAGGTGACCTGATAAGTTGTCGATGAAGAAGGGGATTCCTTGGGCATCCCCAAGCTTAGATGCTTGAGTCTTCTTGAAATATGCAGGGATGAACCACGGGGGCATCCCAAGCTTAGACTTTTCAATCTTCTTGATCATATTATATCATCTTCCTCTCTTGATCCTTGAAAACTTCCTCCACACCAAACTCAAAACAATCTCATTAGAGGGTTAGTGCATAATCAAAAATTCACATGTTAAGAGAGGACACAATCATTCCTATCACTTCTGGACATTAACCAAGGCTACTGAAATTTAATGGAGCAAAGTAATCCACTCAAACACAGTAAAGGAGGCAATGTGAAATAAAATGCAGAATCTGTCAAAACAGAACAGTCCGTAAAGACGAATTTTTTCGAGGCACTTAACATGCTCAGATGAAGAAGCTAAAATTGAATGAAATTTGCGTACATATCTGAGGATTACTCATGAATTTTCGCATATTTTTTAGAGTTTCCTACAGAGAGATCTACTCAAATTCGTGACAGCTAGAAATCTGTTTCTGCGCAGAAATCCAAATCTAGTATCAACCTTACTATCAAAGACTTTACTTGGCACAACAATGAAATAAAGTAAAGATACAAAGGTATTGCTACAGTAGTAACAAGCAACTTGACTCAAATATAAAACAAAAATTGCATAAATAAATAATGAGTTGTCTCCCATAAGCGCTTTTTTTTAACGCCTTTCAGCTCGGTGCAGAAAGTGTAAATCAAGTATTATCAAAAGAAAAAGCATTATCATCATAATTTTCCTTTAAAACACAACTTGTCGCAGTAGGTATCTTATATGCTCCATTATCTAAATTTCCCATAGTGGTACTAAGGGCTTTATTAATTTTAGGCTTATAATAATTCTTTGGCTTAGGCACCTTAGAGACATACATGAACTTTTGCTCCTTACCCACATAAGCTTTCCCCTTAAACTTAAGAGAAGAAAAATTTGAACCCAAGGTTCCCATAGCTTCTTCAAGTTCATCAATCCTATGGGTTTGATTATCATGGATAGCACAAGTTTCTAAAACAACAATTCTTTCATTAATTCCTCCTAGAGATTTATCAAGTTTATCAGTGTTATCAAGTAATGTTCCCAATTTAGTCTCAATACTTGGAAGATTTTTCTCTATGGCCTCCAACTTTTTCATAACATCCTCAAGAGAGATTTTAATTTTAGCTTCATTAACAGGTGGCATTCCAACTAGACTCTCAATAATGCAACTAGCTTCTAAAGCAGGAGTGCCTAGGAAATTACCCCCCGCAACAGTATCAAGAACATACCTATTCTAGCTAGAGATACCAACAGAAAAGTTTCTAAGGAGGATAATAGTGGAGTGTTTCTTAGTGCACCTATGATGAGCATCACTAATTCTATACCAAGCATTTTTAAAATCTCTCCCCTTGTTGCTTAAACGAACGAACTTCAACTTCAGGATTACTCATTTTAGCAATAATAAAAATAAACTAAGCAAAACCGAATTAAATAAAGTAAAACAACTAACTATTTTTTGTGTGTTTTGGATATAAAGAAAGCAAACAAAACAGAAAATAAATAAAGTAAAGCAAGACAATAAACAAAGTAAAGAGAATGGATGTGAGAGACTCCCCTTGCAGCGTGTCTTGATCTCCCCGGCAACGGCGCCAGAAAAAGTGCTGCTGCTGGCGTGCAGTTGATGTGCAACGGTACCAGAAAGTAGCTCCTTGTGACGGTAAAGCACACGTCCATTGGGAACCCCAAGAGGAAGGTGTGATGCATACATGAGCAAGTTTTTCCTCAGTAAGAAACCAAGGTTTATCGAACCAGTAGGAGATGAAGGCCACGTGAAGGTTGTTGGTGACGGAGTGTAGTGCGGCGCAACACCAGGGATTCCAGCGCCAACGTGGAACCTGCACAACACAATCAAGATACTTTGCCCCAACTTAACAGTGAGGTTATCAATCTCACCGGCTTGCTGTAAACAAAGGATTAAACGTATGATGTGGAGAATGATGTTTGCTTGAAAAGAACAACAGAGAACAATGATTGCAGTAGATTGTATTTCAGATGTAAAAGAATGGACCGGGGTCCACAGTTCACTAGTGGTGTCTCTCCAATAAGATAAATAACATGTTGGGTGAACAAATTACAGTTGGGCAATTGACAAATAGAGAGGGCATAGCAATGCACATACATATCATGATGACTAATATGATATTTACTTAGGGCATTACGACAAAGAATATAGACTGCTATCCAGCATGCATCTATGCCTAAAAAGTCCACCTTCGGGTTAGCATCCGCACCCCTTCCAGTATTAAGTTGCAAACAACAAACAATTGCATTAAGTACTATGCGTAATGTAAACAATACAAATATCCTTAGGCAAAGAATTGATGTTTTATCCCTAGTGGCAACATCACATCCATAACCTTAGAACTTTCTGTCACTGCCCAGATTCAATGGAGGCATGAACCCACTATCGAGCATAAATACTCCCTCTTGGAGTCACAAGTATCAACTTGGCCAGAGCCTCTACTAGCAACGGAGAGCATGCAAGATCATAAACAACACATATATGATAGATCAATAATCAACTTGACATAGTATTCCATATTCATCGGATCCCAACAAACACAACATATAGCATTACAATAAGATGATCTTGATCATGATAGGCAGCTCACAAGATCTAAACATGATAGCACAAGAGGAGAAGACAACCATCTAGCTACTGCTATGGACCCATAGTCCAAGGATGAACTACTCACGCATCAGTCCGGAGGCGGGCATGGTGATGTAGAGCCCTCCGGTGATGATTCCCCTCTCCGGAAGGGTGCCGGAGGCGATCTTCAGAATCCCCCGAGATGGGATTGACGGCGGCGGCGTCTCAGTATGTTTTCTCGTATCGTGGCTCTCGGTACTAGAGTTTTCGCGACGGAGAGATTATATAGGCGAAGGGGCAGAGTCGGGGGACGCTCGAGGGGCCCACCCCAAAAGGCGGCGCGGCCAGGGGTTAGTGCCGAAAAATGCATCAAAATGATATAAAGTGTATATAAAACATGTGAGTATTGTCATAAAACTAGCATGGAATATAAGAAATTATAGATACGTTTGAGACGTATCAGTGTCACCCTACGGTTCGAGAACTATGTGGACATGATCGAGACTCCTCTCCGATCAATAACTAATAGCAGGACCTGGAGATCCATAATAGCTTCCACATATTCAGCGATGACTTTGTGATCAAAAGAACCATTCACATAAAATAACAATTCCCTTTGTCTCGCGGTATTTTACTTATCCGAAGTTTGATCGTCGGTATCTCCATACCTAGTTTAACCTCGTTACCGATAAGTACTCTTTACTCGTACCGTGATATGATATCCCTTGTGAACCAGTCACATGCTTGCAAGCTAATTAGATATCATTCCACCGAGAGGGCCCAGAGTATATCTACCCGTCATTAGGATGGACAGATCCCACTATTGATCTCAACCCTATACTTTCCGAACACTTAATGCAACCTTTATAACAACCCATTTACGTAGTAGTGTTTGGTGTCATCAAAGCATCCATCTGTTTAGGTGATTAACATGATCTCATGATCGAAGGATTAAGTTACTATGCATATTTAATCTTGAAGCACAAAGAACTAAATGACTTGATCATATGCTATGCTCACTATGGGTGTATGTCCATCACATCATTCACCTAATGATATGATCTTGTTATTAATAACATCCAATGTTCATGATCAGGAAACCATGATCATCTATTAATCAACAAGCTAGTTTAATAAGAGGCTTACTAGGGACTCCTTTATGTTTACTAAACACACAAGTATTAATGTTTCCGATTAATACAATTATAGCATGGGATGTAAACATTTATCATGAACACTAAGATATAACAATAAACACTTTTATTATTGCCTCTTGGGCATATCTCCAACATCATCTTCACCTCCTCCTGCCTCTTCATCTTCATCATGCCCCGTTGCAGTATCACCGTAGTTAGGGTACATATCATCATCCTCTACTTCTTCTTCTTCTTCTTCTTCTTCTTCTTCTTCTTCGTTGTCTTCCATCATAACCCCTCTTTCTCCATGCTTGGTCCAATAATTATAGCTGGGCATGAAAACTTTCCAAAGTAGGTGGGAGTGAATGACTTGCAAGTCAGAGTATTACGTTAAGTTCCGGCAACTAACACATGTACAACATATAAAACCATCCGCATGTGGGTTTTTCGTAGCCACACAGATAAAATAATCCAAGCCCGAAGTAAACTCGGGTAGGCGTCGGTCATTGTACATCCATTGCCGCCGGTTCATCTACATCAAATAATTAAGTTTATCAAAAAACCATTATAAAACATCATAATATATATAAATAGTGGAAATTAGCATCGTACAACAAAGGGTAAAGTTGCTTAACCTTGATCGAGGAGGAAAGAAACTTAAGTGTCGCTCCGGCACCTCATATTATTTTTGTTTTGTGTAAAATCAAGCGGCATCATTCTCTCAGACATTTCATCGATCACCTTATGTGCATGGCAAATAAAAGCAATCAAGCACTCAGCACATACACCTTCCTCCAAGAAAAAATGAACTGAGTGGGCTGCTGGTTGGGGCTGAGCTCAATATATAGCAAAGGGAGCTTTAGCACCGGTTCGTGTTACGAACCGGTGCAAATGATCTATCACGAACCGGTGCTAAAGGTTCCGCGACTGCCACGTGCCTGGTGATGAACCTTTAGCACCGGTTCGTGTTATGAACCGGTGCTAAAGATACGGCACGAACCGGTGCAAATTGCCCCTGCGGGTCCCCTGGACGTCGAGATAACACGAACCGGTGCTAATGACCCCCTTTAGCACCGGTTCCTACCAAATCCGGTGCAAAAGCTCTTTGGAGCAAAAAACCAAAGCCCTTGTTTCTACTAGTGTACATGAGCTTTAGATGGTCAAACATTTAATTAACATGGTGACTGGGAATTTACTTCCACCTCGAATCAACACAAAATCCCTGGCAAGCTACACCATGCTTCTGAGACTTACCAACGATCCCTTCATGTATATCCTTCCCAGGAGGGTCCACTTCTCAGTATGTCCAATAGGTCAATAGGGAGTACGACCGCCACAAGCGATTAGAAATCAAGGTCATCCACTCACGCCCATCACAAAGAGAAGCTCAATAAAACACCGTAGCAACCACGGCGACTTATTTTGAGTTTCAAATGCCCTCTAGACCCAATAGATAGATTCCAATGGTCGCAAAAGGTGCAGCCCTGCTATGTGGGTCATGTCTCCGAAGTCAACGGGGATCCTCATATAGTCAAAAAGGAAGGCACTCCTAACACGAAAAAATAACAATCATGCCAATAGAATAGGGTCCATCGTAAATAGAATTTTTTTTCTCACAATATTATTTGAGGTGCTTAGTGTAAAAGGTGTTTTACTGATAAGATAAGCATATTCTTCTAGATATTTTTGCCCCCCGCTACTAAGGAGGAAAAGGAAGGAATAGGAAAACGCGAACTTTCATTTCATGGCGTGTTAATTTTTTTCATAAATATTTTGAAAGGGTTATGTGCATGCCCTTGTCTGGCGTTGCAAGTACTCTAGTTTGCAATACTCTGGTCTGTATAATTAGAAATCATGTGATCCCCTCCCCCTACCATTATCCACTTTTCTTTGTATTGTGGTTCTTTTTTGAGTTAATCAAGTGTATATATTTTTTCCCTCCGTTTCAATGGCAACTATGATATTTTCACTAATCATTCGGGGTAAATTTTGAAATAGATCTCATGCATGTTGAAATTGATTTAAAAGAATAATTTTGAAGGATTAGGTGCATGCCATTGCTGTCATTTGGAGTCAATTCAAGTAGGTTCTACATGCATTCACATAAAATCCCTATACTTTTCTTATTCCGGAGGTCTTTTTTAGAAAAATGCAAAAGTTTTTCCATTTTCATTGACTACGGAGAAGTTTTAGAGGTCTTACAACCAGGACTTGACCAAAATGTCAAGCACAAAATACCTAAGCGTACTCTGGCGACATTATATTACTAAAATCCTTAGCCCCAACATGGCTCCACTGAGCTAACTTTTCTTTGATTTGATTACAATTATGTTCGTGGTGGAGGCGGTGTTGCGGAAAACGTGTGCTTTTCTTTCCTTCCATATTACCCATGGTACCAACACCAAAAGAGACGCCATGGCCTTCCTTCCTTGATTCCCTTGTTTCTGCATCACCTCAATCCACCACTCCTCAACGGTTCCCATGGAATTCCAACTAGTTGGGTAAACATCATGTAGGCCAAGAGAATTTTTGACATTTTACCACAATCTAATGGCGAACCAAAATTTATAAAAAGGAGAAGAGAGGCGGATTCTTGAACCTGATTACAAATCTTGCACCTTCCATGGTTTCTCCATCCTCTCTTCTCAAGTTTATTTGTCGTCCAAACTCTGTTCTAAATCGATTCACGAATTGCATGTTGTATTCCACTTGGTTGAGTAGCATCCATAATGTGTGAGCTTCCAAGAAATTAAATCCCATGTAAGGGTCACCGCTTGAAGCATTTCCCAAAGGTTGGAAAAGTGCATAGTGTGGTCTAGGAAGAGACCATCTTGAGTGTTGACTTGTGTGACCTAGAAATTATCACCAAAGGCTTTATTGATAGTACAATTTTTCCTTTCTTATTTTTTAAATGAGAGGGGAAATACATTTGGGAGGACTTCCACTGAGCCATGAAGCCCCCCAAAAGCAGCCTTTATTGCCACCACAAAGAGTTCCTTGTCTTGAAGGGCGCAAATGTACCAAGGCCGACCCATGGCTTTGCCTCATCATTCCATTCATGCCAAGATATCTCATGCGAAGAGACAAATCGATTTTGTGAGGTTCGAAATCACAATACCTCAACAATCTTTAGGCTTGCACGCCATTCTCAAATTAACTTTGAATTTCCCCCTAGTGACATTGTCACACGCCACCCGAAGGAGAGCCTTCTTATAATATAAATATAAATGAGGACCTCTATTGGTATGTTGAGCACGGTGATGTAGTAGATGTCAATGCTAGTGATGATGGATTTCACGGGTGTTGCATGGCCGACTATAGTGAAATGCTTCCCAATCCAAGGTACAAGTTTGGTGGCCACTTTATCTTCCAAAGGTTGAAAGTGTATTCTCTTTAGTCTTGCGACCGTTAAGTTAGGCCCAAATACTTCATTAGGAAATTCATGCGAGTGGCTAGAAAATCTGGAATGATGTGGTCAAGGTCAAGGCCTGCACATCTAAGGGGTTTCACTTGACACTTTGTGCAATTGGTTACAAGCATGAGGAAGTCCTCAAAATGATGTAAGGTGGAAGCTAATAAGATCATGTCATCCTTATTTGGAGACATGAAAATAGCAGCACCATTAGGGTAAAGGGTGCGAATCATGTGAGCTCACCCACAAAGCTTTTATAGGTTCTCTTGATCGATGGCCTTGTGAGAATGTGACGAGGAGGGTCAACACACAACACGAAAAGGAGCAACAATAAGTGGCCCCACTATCTTAACTCTCTACCATATGCTTAATTAGGTCACCAACAATGGCATTGAGAAGAACTCTTGAGGATGGGGACGGGAGAAGGGCTGCAATCTAATCACGAAATTTACTTGGAAAGCCCAAAATGTTGAAGCAAATGTATCAATTAGTCCCATCTAGCGGAACCAAGCGCTTTTTTGATGTCAACATTGAAAAGAAGCTTTCGCTCTTTTTTACTTGTGCATCTTCCTTGCCGAATTCCTCACATAGAAAAATTGTCGCGGATGCTCCTTTTCTTGATGAATGCACTTTGAGCATTGAAAAAAATCATGTTCATGTGGGGTGCAAGTCTAGTTGCCATCATATTGGAAATTAATTTTGCGATTGCATGAATGTGGCTAATGTGGGGAGAAAAGCGGTGACCTCCTCGCCCCCTCTTTTTTGGGAATGATGGCCATGTTGGTGGAGTTGAGCCAATTGAGGTTTTGTGTGAAGATTTGAGAATTGATTGATGACCGCAATGACATCCATCTTGATTGTGTTCCAATAAGCTTTAAAGAAATGTCATGAGAAACGATCCCGGTCCTGAAGACTTGTTAGTACCGGTATTATCAACAGAGCCCTTAAATTTTTCTGCAGTAAACGGCTCACTAAGTCCACTAAGATCACATTGTTGAGTCGTAATTGTTGTCATTTTTCATCTCGGGGCGTTGACACAAAGATGGAAGTATCTACTGTTGGTGTTCCCTTCCTTTAGAATGGTTATCCTCTCTCTCTCTCTCTCTCTCTCTCTCTCTCTCTCTCTCTCTCTCTCTCTCTCTCAAGGGCTCCTAACCCAACGACTCTTCTCCTTAACCTAGCTCTAAGATCGATCTCTTCATTGCTAAGATCTCTACTCCTTTGAGCAGCATCCAATCGGAGAATAATTTCCAAAGCCATATGAAACTCAAATTTTGTTTGGAGAAAAGGCTTTGTCACACCATATATCATCACATACGCTTTGTTCTTATTTAACTTACTCATTTCCATCATCGAAATATGATTGTGTGAAAGCTAACCAAACTTATGAAAATAAATGGTTCAAAAAATACCAATTTCACATACAATAGTTTTGAACCAGCAGATACATCAGTGCATCAGCAGCCGCTCGTGTGCATGAACCAGCGGCAAAGGCTATGTCCTCTGGGTTGGCCTTGGAGCTTGTTTAAGGGACAAATAGTTGTGAAGTGATCACCACTAACCCGTGGAGTATTATTCAAGCGGTTGACGTATCAGCAGATTTGATTTGGTCCGGATATATATTTGCCTCAACGTTCATGCACCCTCCCGATCTGCAATATCATATCCCGTTAATACCTGACAGCTCCCGCCGTCTCGTGGAATTTTTAAACAAATCCCAGTCTGACCTCGCATGAGCTAGGATTTCTATTGCTTACTTTCCGGACAGTGATTTAGTTTTTCTGCCGGATATCAGTAGACCGGAATGTTAACTTCGGCATACATCATAGACAAAACATGATTAGCAGTTCAGTGTGACGCAAAACCTGGTCGATCTAGCTGGCTTATGCCATAGGTTAGATAGTTATATCGATTGCTTGCAGGAGTAATAGGTTTTTTTTTGCTTGATAACAAAAGTAAATATATTTTTCTAACAGGTAGAGAGAAAGTTCTTCAGATCATTATGTGTTAATTTCCAGTTTAATTACCTCTGCCATGTATTGTTGGCCAGGATCGGTGACAACTGACAACTCAGTCTTCATGCCATCGTTTATCCCAGCAAAACTACGGCCAAATACATGTTTGGATTCGGGTTTTGGACTTTTGGTTGATGATCTTCTTTTATCAGCCTCACTTATGACGTGGCGCTGTGTGAGAATTGTCCCAGTTATAATAGCGAAAAGGCTAGCACTCTGCTAAAATAACAAGGACAAAGCAAAGTTTGTTTAACCGGGGCTGCCAGGTGCCTGCTGCCCAGCTTTTGCACTATATTCAAATTTTGTATATGTGCAGCCAATGTAAGGCGAGTCAAAACTTAAAACTAAGGAAAATAATGGAGATGTAATGAAATATAGCTTCCGAGTCTATGTCGTACAATCATTACTAAAGTACTCCCCAAGTCAAAACCATGATATACAGCCATCTCATCAAGCTTTTTTCTTCAAGGGATTGGGTTTTTTCTAAACCGTGCTTTTGGCACCCTTTATTATTCCCCCTCCAAAGTCAATACATTTCAAACTAATAATGCGAACATAAAATAAACAAGAAATCTGCACGACCAACATTTGTCAACTTCTGCTAGGCATAATGCTAGCCTATAAATGCCATGAAGTACTTGACCGAAAACAGCACACAACCATCAATCTTTCTGTCTACTCACCTAAGAGCATCGAGCAGAGCCTCTAGCTTACAATCGTCCCATCCCATTTCTAAAAGAAATACACTCCTACTGCAATGGCAAGAACTGGCTTCGTCGCGTTTCTCATCGGCATGGCCAGCATCGTCTCCGTGGTCACCGGCCAGCTCCGGCATATGCCCGCAGGCGGCCTTCCCCATGATATCTTTGCCCTTGGAATCGCCTCGAAGATCCGCATTGATCGCAACTCGACGGCGATGGCGTCTTCAGACTTTGGCCGCATCGTCGAGGCCGCGCCGGAGGCAGTTCTCCACCCTGCCACGCCCAGCGATATCGCCGCGTTCATCAGGTTCTCCGCGTCCTCGCCGGCGCCGTTCCCCGTGTCGCCGCGTGGGCAGGGCCATTCAGTCCGTGGGCAATCTCTTGCCCCGGGCGGCGTCGTCGTCGACATGCCCACGCTCGGTCGCGGCCACCACAGCCGCATCAACGTGTCCGCGGACTACGTCGACTCCGGCGGCGAGCAGCTGTGGATCGACATCCTCCGCGCGACGCTGGAGCAAGGCCTGGCGCCGCGCGTGTGGACGGACTACCTCCACATCACCGTCGGTGGTACGCTCTCCAACGCTGGTATCGGCGGGCAGGCGTTCCGGCACGGCCCGCAGATCGCCAACGTGGAGGAGCTCGACGTGGTGACCGGGACGGGCGACATGGTGACGTGCTCACGTGAGAAGAGCTCGGACCTGTTCTTCGCAGCATTGGGTGGGCTGGGCCAGTTCGGGGTCATCACTCGGGCTCGGATCATGCTCGAGCAGGCCCCGAAGCGGGTTCGTTGGGTCAGGCTCGCATACTCGGATGTCGCCATGTTCACAAGAGACCAGGAGCTGCTCATTTCTAAGCGGGCTAGCGAGGCCCGGTTCGACTACGTGGAAGGCCAGGTCCAGCTCAACATGACGCTGGCCGAGGGCCCTAAGTCGACACCTTTCTTCTCTGAAGCTGACATCAATAGGCTTGCCGGGCTCGCCTCACAGTCTAGCTCTGCCGCGATCTACATCATGGAAGTCGCCATGTACTACAACGACACCACTGCCTCCTATGTGGACAAGAAATTGGAGAAAATCCTAGAGCAGCTAAGCTTCGTGCCAGGGTTTGTGTTCACGAAGGACGTGAGGTATGTCCAGTTCCTCGACCGCGTCCGGGAGGAGGAGGAGGTGCTCCGGTCCGCCGGACTGTGGGATGTGCCGCACCCGTGGTTGAACCTCTTCATCCCCCGGTCACGCATTCTCGACTTCGACACTGGCGTGATCAAGGGTCTCCTCGGGGGTACCAACCCGGTGGGGGTAATCCTCATGTACCCAATGAACACGGCCAAATGGGACGACCGCATGACAGCTATGGCACCCCTTGCAGGAGAGGATATGTTTTACACTGTGGCATTGCTCCGGTCGGCGGTGGACGCTAGTGACTTGGAGATACTCGAGGGGGAGAACGAAGCGGTGCTGTCATTTTGCGATAAAGAGGGTATCGAATGCAAGCAATACCTCCCACACCATAAGTCTGAGGATGGATGGAAACAACATTTTGGGACCAGGTGGAGCAGAATCGCTGAGCTTAAGGCGAAGTTCGACCCTCACGCAATATTGTCACCGGGTCAAAGGATTTTCCCATCGCCCCATTTGTTGTCGGACACATAATTTAGTCCACCACTACTTAGATTTTCTTCCTTAGATATAATCAAACTGTAACAAGTAGGAGATTTTGTTTGTATGTATAGAGTGCACAAAATAGGTTTTTGATAGACCAGCTACATTTACTCCCGTAGTTTTGTATTACTCTGCATATATGATTTAATTTGTCCAAAGTCAAAATTTTCCAAGTTTAGCTGGTTATATATAAAAATATATGATTATCTAGAAAAAAAAGTATACAGTGATTACCATAATTCAATGAACAATCGTATCTTTTACATTTGACCAAAAATATATTTATATTTTATCATGGATAATTGGTCAAATATTGCAAAAGTTGACTTTGAGAAAACCTTATATACAGGGTAATATGAAACAGAGGAAGTAATAGCTCTAGAATTTGACTTCCTACTCCCGAGATCTTGAACATCTACATGTCAATGGTAGCCACTACATGAAATAAAACATGAAATTGATTTTTGTTTTCACGTTTAGGGAATACATCTTAGCGATGAAAATAATAAATCTGGCCTAAATCTGATATTCTAATACAAAAAGGGCATATGTGAAAAAAATCTTCACATGCAATTCAATTATCACTTTGTGTGCATCAAATCCACAATGACCCAGCAGACAAATATGTAGTTGATGAGTGGTAGAACACTCATCTTTATCGTCATTTGAGTCTTATATGTTTCATTGAAATAACAATAATATCTCTGTGGATCTACTGGTAATCACTAACTATTGAATAGGTGTGCACATCCTTTTCTTTATTAATTTCTATGAAGAAATAGGCATTTTATGCAAGAAATCACTGGAATATAAAGGACAATTACAATCTTGGAACTTCACCAAGTCAACCGGGCCTCTGAGATGAATCACTAGCAACTAATGGTACGGTCACCCTCGCCCATACCGGGTGACCGTACCATACGTTGGTGGATTCTCCTCGTCAAACCCATTATTAAACGTGAAGGCACCTAGCTCATCCGAACAACAGAGCACCACCAGAACCCCCACTCCACTTCCACAAGTTAGATATCCATCAACACTGAAGCTTTGAGGCCGCTACAATCATTTCCATGACCCTACTTTGTATCTTGATTTCATCGCAGTCGGCGACATTGTAAGACTGTTACTATTCAATCTATTCAAGATCCATTATACAATATTTATGATTGTTGATCTAATCATGTGTAAGTAGTCCTCACGGGTTGAGGCCTAGGCTCGCATCAACAAGTGCAACTATCATTCGGATATTGAGTGTTATGTATTTGGTTCCATGCGTACTACCGGGCGTCTTCGTATCCCAATCTCTGGGCTTGTCAAGTACCCAAGTCACGTGGAGTTGTTAACGATATGAAGGTAATGGTAGGTGGTGATTCACATAATCCGATATCGGCGTGGTTAGAGTAGCAAAGGGTTGAATGTGTAGTTGCTATCTAGGAACTTATGATAACTTCACTGAACTTAAGGCTTTCTTACTTTTACTTAAATATCTTTGTTGCCTAGTGATACTCGGGGCAGGATCAAAGATCCATGGTGAGAGTTTTGTTGACACCGATTTTGTCTTATGTAATAACAGGTAGCCGATGGTTATGAAATATGACATACTAAATAATTAAATAAGTAAATTCTAAACAAAATATGGTTTTTCCTATATATAAAAAAAACACAATATAAGTGATGTTGCCATGGATGGTGGTATTTTAATATTAACCTAAATTCAAAACTCAGCGAGCGACGCTGAATTTCTAAACCAAATTCGAACTCCCGGAGCGACGCTGAATTTCTAAGCTGTCCGACCGTACGAGTGATAAAAAATCCGTTTTGTCATGACAACGCTATAAAATATAGTTGCGTTGAATTAAATAAATAGTGAATCATGTATGCAAAGTATTACACCAAAAAGGAAATTTTGGAACATATGTAGAAATCAATTTACAATAGCCATGTAAGCCAACACGTAACAAGCTAGCTAGTTATTGGGCCATAAACAAACTATACGTGCATCTCCACAATCGTTGCATGGATTAGACGGCACCAGTGCATGATTAACAATATAATAATGGATTAACAATATAATAATGAATAGTCATTCAGCCCATGGCCCATATACATGAAGAGGTCACGCAGCAGTTAAACACTCCATCGAGAATTGCCTGGCCACGTCCTCCCACGATCGCTCCCACGATCTGCACGATCGCACGCAGCGACGCAACTCCTCGCGGCGAGCGACGAACCCCCCAACCTCTATAAATACCAGATACGCATCCATCGCTCGACCCCGGCACAGCCTTCATATTTCCCCCCTGCTCAATCGCTCATCGCTGGAACCATCCATCGTCCATAGCATCCGCTTCCATCTGCACACGCTTGCCCACATACGCGCGCGTAGCCGCTGCTGTACGCCGCCGCCGGCCGGCCGCTGCCCTTGTACACGCAAGGAGAAGACTCGGAGGATATCAGCTTGAAGGTGAGAATATGATCCTTTTCTTGCTCATTGGCTGGTCACATTGACACACGCCATGGAGTTTCTCCTCCTAATCTCTAGTTTGGTCACATTGACACAAACTACGGATTTCTCTTCCTAAATTGCTACCTCTCATATTGCATTCTTTCTATGATCCTAAAATTATTGGCTCTTGTTTTGGTCACATTGACACAAAACAAGTTGCTCTGGAAACACATACTACTAAATCGCTGCTCTTGGTTTGGTCACATTGACACAATCCAAGTTGCTTTAAATCCATATAATCATGAAACAAATGGCTCTTGGTTTGGTTACATTGACACAAACCAAGTTGCTCAAAATACATATGTTACCAAAATCATGCTCTTGTTTTGGTCACATTGACACAAATCAAGTTGCTTTAAATCAATATAATCATCCATACCCACATGATAATAAAATTCGCCTCTTGTTTTGATCATATCGACACAAACCAAGTTGCTATAAAATATACATATCACTAAAACAAATAGCTCTTGGTTTGGTTACATTGACACAAACCAAGTCGCTCAAAATGCAAATGTTACTAAAATCATGCTCTTGTTTTGGTCACATTGACACACAACAAGTTGCTAAAAAATCAAATATTGGTAAAATTAAGTGCTTGGTTTGGTCACATTGACATGAACCAAGTAGCTGTAAATCAATACCATCTAAAATAAATGTATATTGGCTCTTGGTTTGGTCACATTGACACAAACCAAGGTGCTATAAATCTACCATATATACAATAAAAGAAACATGCTCTTGGTTTGGTCACATTGACACAAGCCAAGGTGCTTTAAATTAAAATACTACTAAATTACGCCTTTAGTTTGGTCATATTGACACAAGCTAAAGAGCTTTAAAATCCCATATATCGTCCAATAAATTAAACTACCAAATATTAAATCTTGGTACAATCTAAAATGTACCACACAGTCTGGCTAGCTAAGTCTCTGAAATAGATGGATCTAGTCTAGAACAAAATGATAGAAAACCCTCTACGCGAGCTGTACCGCTCCAACAGATCATGTCTGAAAATCCATACGCACATGCCTTAACATGTAGGCATGGCAAACAATCAAACAAAACGTATGTAGGCTAATTTAATATATGACCATTAGCTTATACTGCCCATGCTAAAAATAGGCTACGACATGCAAATTCAGTTAGTACTACATTCAGTGGTATTAAACAAATATGGAAATCTAGCTGCATATAGCTCTCACTTCATGCATATAAAAAGTGTGCCGTGTGTATTCTATGGCCAAACCTGCACACACAATGTTAGATACAACTTTAGTCGGCTAACTAAGAGGCAAATGACCTTACAAATAACTGAACAATATATTTCATATAAGCCGATTAAATAAAATTGTATCTGATGCATGCATATTCATTGTACTTCTAATATTAGTGCAAGTAAAAATATGACACATATGTCACCAAATAAACAATATGAAATCATATGATAATTCAAAGAAGATTAAATGCTCCCCCAAGCACGGCGGCGTCGACGACAGCGAGGAGGACTTAGATTTTCTATTTAATCTTTTGTAATAGTCATGTGATGTAATCCTTTATATTAGAAATGTTGGAATTCTTAATCAGGGGTTTTCTCTTCGGAGATGTAATTAACAGTTCTTTTATGCATATGTAAGAGTTCTGGAAATAAAGTACTCGCAATTCTTGATTTGTCATTTATATTCGCGCAACTTTAAATTTATATTCTATCTGTCTCTATGACGTGGACGCGTACATTAGCTATTTTTGTCGCCGCCATTTTCCCGTCCTCAGATTCTGGCACGCCCGGTGGGACATATTTCCCCCCTCATCTTCGAAATTCCAACATATAATACATCATATGGGTTCCTATATTATGTTTTCCCTATATATCCAAATTTCAGAGAACTAATATATAGTTCCTCCCTATTTACAAGGTATGGAGAGACAGGTTCAGCAGTTTGTGACCGTCCGTTTTGGGAACCTTTGGCTGGATGTGCCACTCGGCCCGCTTGTGACTGCTGTCAGCGAGAGTTGGAAGAGCACAGCTGCGTCGCCAAGTGAACCTGAGAGGGAAGAAGAAGAAGTCAATTCAGTACCCACAGATGGGTTTGTTCCTGTGATCTCCAAGTCAACCAAGAGGAGGATGAGAGCCGCAGCAAGAGCTTCGGAAGCTGCTGCATATGATCAGCACGTGAGTGTGCACAAAACTGCGCCCTCTGGCTCGGTTCCTCCTGGCTTTGCAAAGGCACCATGTGCCAAGCCAGCAAATCAGAAGCCGCTGCACAAGTTTAGCGGCACGTCACTTCAGGAGTGGCCCATGCTTGCAAAAGGAGCTCCTCCATTGAAGATAGGCTCACCGCCACAATCTGTTTCAGCAAGAAGAGAGCCGCTTCCTTCGTCTACATCGACCAAGGTCGCGGTGCCGCTCACCCCTTCTAAATTGAAGGTGGGTACATCAGCAAACAACGTTGTACACGAAGCATCAGGGGCAAGCTCATACAAGCATGCGCCAAAGGCCTCGGGGGCGGCTCATAAGCCTTCCGTGGCAGAGAAAGGCAAAGCTCTGATGGTGGAAGAGGCTGAAATTCCTCGACCACGTGGTCAGCTTCGCGTCGACGCACCGGAGTTCATCCCCACGTACATGGAGCCGGACACCAAACGTCCGCTCATGTGGCGTGGAGTGTACCTCACTCCGGAAGATATTCGGACGGGCCATGTTGATCCGACCGCCGCAATTTTGGACCCCTTATCATCTTCGGTAGCAATGCCACGCCCGTCATTTGAAGCTTCCTTTGACCCGGCTCGTCACCGCCGCCGGCGGCAGAGGGCGCATCAGGCATGGGTCGATCTTCCGGCGGCAATTGACTCCAACACAGCAACACGTCAGCGACAACAAGTTGCCCAACCCATTCGGAACAGAGATGGGAATGCCAACGCAAGAATCCGCGGAAGGCGTCACACTGATTTCCATAGAGTCATAACACAAAGCATATGTCAAACATTGAAAGATATGCTGCCAGGCCATTCCATGTCAGCAGATGATATTGGTGGTGCAATCATGCGGCGCGCAGATGCTCTCGCCAAATTGCCGGAGTATGATGAGTTTGTAAAAGAAGTACCTAAGAGAAGAGAGTATGTCACTCAAGCTGGCCGTGCAAGTGCAAGACGTGCAGCCTTGAAGAGAAGGGAGATGGCACTACGTGCAGACTCCGGACACAGTAGAGTAGAAGGCAAAAGTTCCCCGTCTTCAAGTCAAGTCAGTAAAGGAAAAGTGAGCAAGAAATCGGAAGATACGCCAAGGAAAGGAGCCACAATACTCACTCCATGGCCAGCTCAGAACAGAGTTTCAAGCAACTCATTTGAAGTGTTTAACTCACTGCCAATTGGTGTTAGAGTGCCAACAGATACTAGTGAGACATCTTCCGCATCAACACACTTCAAGAGAAAGAAAGCACGCAGGACTGTTGTAGAAGGTCCCCGCCGAAGGACACGAAGCCAGAAGGATTCGGACAATGAAGACTTCAGGTCAAGCGATGGTGGGTCTTATAATCCCCTATCAGATAGTACCCCTTGTACTTCAGAGAGTGAGCGTGAGCCACACATGGATCAGCCGTGTGACCACATGGGGCACTCCGAGCAAGTCCTTGTGACAAATGAAGCTCGTTCGGTTGAAGAACAATTGGCCACCCTTACAGCCGCACTTCAACAAAGAGATGATGAGCTAGCAGCCCTGCGAAATCAGATGAGTGATAACCTGAATAAGAGCAGTGAAGGGCATGGTGGTGCAAGTACTAGTAACCAACCAGGAGGAGCTGCACTCATACTTGAGGCGATCCAAATAATGATCGCCGAAGGAGTTAAGACGCAGCTGATGCAAAATCATCACTCCATGCGGCCAGGCTATGTTAAGCCATATCCTCCGGACGTTGACCTTGTTCCCTTCCCAAGCAACTATCGGCAGCCGCAGTTTAGCAAGTTCAATGGAAGCGGGTCACCACATGAGCACATTGCCCATTTTCTTGCAGCTTGCCAAGACACAGCTCATAATGGGGCACTTCTGCTGAGACAGTTCGTGCAAACACTATCTGGCCCTGCCTTCACTTGGTACAGCAAACTAGCGCCAAGTTCAATCAAAACATGGGAACAAATGCAGAATTCTTTCCTTGAGAGGTTTTACAGTACCCAAAGGACTGTAGGCATCACAGAGTTAACCCAGACTGAGCAGGGCATGAATGAGAAGGCAGTGATTTCATTAACAGATGGAGAAATCTAAGTCTGCATTGCCCACAGCCAATCACTGAGCCGGAAGCAGTGCGCATGTGCACAAATAACTTGCTTTCTGATGTGGCTGTGCAGTTACAAGGGGTGCGGCCAATAACATTTGAAGAGCTAGCCTCTAAAGCTACTGATATAGAGAACTATATGCAGCTTAGGGCTCGTCGAACAAAGCCAACATTCAGTAAACCTATGGAGAAAAGTGGCCAGCGGGAGAAGCCACCAAGCAAACCAAGGTCAGCCCAAGCGATGGAAACAACAACCAGCCCTCACTTCCAGTCCGGGAGAGGTGCGCCAAGGAACCAAGAGCAAAGAGGCACACAGCTTGCTAGGAGGCCAACTCTCAGCGAGCGTCAAAACAGGGAGTATTCGTTTCCGGTAGATGAAATTGGTGATCTTTTTGCGGGTTTAAAGGAGTTGAAACTTATAGAACTTCCCAATCCCAAAAGGCCGGAAGAAGCTTCAAAGTTCAATGAGCCAAACTTCTGCCATTACCATCGCATCTTGGGCCATACACTCAAAGATTGCTTTGTGGTAAAGAATATCATCCAGAAAATGATTGACGAGGGGACTATCGATACAGATCTCCTCAAAAGTATGACGAAGGGAAAGAAGATGGCGTCAGCAAATGTCGCCACCCTTCAAGATGATTCGGTGAGTTGTGCTTCTTCAAATATAAGAGCAACTTACAATGATAAAGTACTGATATTGGAATATGGATATTCTCCTATGATCATTCCAGGCCATTCGGAAGCCCAGGATCAGCATAAAAGAGAGGCTAACGTACCCTGCAACAATGGTGCATGGCCCGGTTTCTCCGCTTCTCGAGGACCCGAAGATCGGGAGCAGCGGCGGTCAAAACGTCGTGTACTACCCCGAGTGATGGAAGAAGCTCCTCCTCTGCGCTTCGCACCAAAGATATATCAGCACACCACGAAGCGCATGAAGGTCCCTAGTGAAGAATTCAACGTTCTCACTATTGGTGTGTTCGAGGATGAAGATGAGTCTCTTTGTTTTCCTGAAGAAAAACCATTAGAAGTTGATCAAGTTCATCTTAGATCAGGTCGCCAACTAGCAGACCCTCATCCCCCACCTAGGAAGGAACCAAAAAGTAAGGATGCAGTTCCGAATGATTCGACTGACCCTGCATGTAGGGTGCCAGTCAAGTATGATGTAATCGCACATTTGAAGAAAATACCAGCCATGTTATCTGTGTATGATGCTTTGTGTCTCTCATCTGATATGCGGAAAGCCCTCGTCACAGCACTCACGTTTCCTGAAGATTACAGAGTAGAAGTGTCTCAAACAGAGATAGAAGAATCTGATGTACTGAATATTACATTCGCAGATGAAGACAGGTTGCTAGGCTCAAAAAAGCACAACAGACCTCTTCTTATGTTTGGTGAAATTGATGGTACACCAACAAATCGCATTATGATCGATGGTGGATCTGCAATAAACCTGCTGCCTCTGCGTACTCTGAAAAGAGTAGGATATTCCAGCAAAGACTTGAGTCGGTCGAATGTAGTCATCCATGGATTTAACCAATCAGGTCAAGAAGCTATGGGTACCATTACGTTGGTTTTACAAATGGAGACACTACACACACACGTGACGTTCCATGTGATTGATGCAGCTACTTCATACAATGCTTTGCTAGGACGACCATGGCTGCATGATAACCAAGTCGTACCATCCACACTCCATCAGTGTATCAAATATATGGAGCAGTCGGGAGAAACAGTAAGAATATTCGCTGATAAAAGACCATTTACAGTAGCTGAATCCTTCTACGCTGATGCAAAGTTTTACTTTGAGCCTGTTGAGAAAGTATACAAACCAAAAGCGATTACGGTACCAGAATCAAATATGCCAAAGGAAGATGCTGCAGAATCTTCAGCAAACCAAAAAGTCTATCAATATATACCAAGTAGTCAAAGAAAGAGCGGCGACCCAATATTCCGCATCGTGAATAAGTCGTCTGCTAAAAGAGGTACAAAATTTCCTACACCTCTACCTCCTTTGGTTCAACACAAAATTGAACAAGCTAAGGTATCACGTCAGCATAATAAAAATAAAAGCAGTCATGTGGCGCTAATTACCTTGTTAAATAAAGATAACAAGTCATTGCCTATTTCTTTATATGATAATAGAGTTCTGTATATGATGCAGAAAATGGGATATGATATCTTCACAGGCCCGTCTTTATGCGACGGCCGGGGGCAACTTGCGCCATTCGAAAAGGCGTTGTCTCAAGAACAGCTTGAAGCGCTACATGAAGATCAAATCTTAAAAGAAAAGAGATATGGGTTAGGATATGAAGTATGTATGGCGTCGACTGAATATATTGATATGGCTGAAGCATCTCCGCAAATGGAAGATGGCAACCAGCCCACGGTCGACGACTTGGAAGAAATAAATATTGGTACGACCGATAATCCTCGTCCAATTTTTATCAGTAAACATTTGTCTAAACAAAATAAAGAAAAATATACTGAATTTCTTTCTGCAAACAGAGACGTATTTGCTTGGACATATGAAGAAATGCCAGGGCTAGACCCGGAAGTAGCTGTACACCACCTCGCTGTACAAGAAGGCGTTGCGCCGGTGAAACAGGGACAAAGAAAGTATCGTCCAGAAGTACTTCCGAAAATAGAAGCTGAGGTAGATAAACTCATTGCTGCAGGGTTCATTAGAGAAGTCAAATATCCCAAGTGGATCTCTAGTATTGTACCCGTCAAAAAGAAAAATGGTCAAACACGTGTATGTGTAGACTTCAGGGATTTGAATAAAGCATGTCCCAAAGATGACTTCCCAATACCTATTTCTGAAATACTAGTCGATGCCACCATGGGGCATGAAATATTTTCTTTCATGGACGGTTACTCCGGTTACAACCAAATAAAAATGGCGCCGGAAGATGAAGAGCTAACAGCATTCCGCACACCTAAAGGTATATTTTGTTATAAAGTTATGCCTTTTGGATTAAAAAACGTCGGGGCGACATATCAGCGAGCCATGGCAATTATCTTAGACGGACTGCTATATGATATCGTCGAATGTTATATAGATGACATAGTTGTAAAATCAAAGCGCGAACAAGACCACTTAATACATCTTGAAGCGGTATTTGAGCGGCTTAGGCAACATAAATTGAAAATGAATCCGATGAAATGTGCATTCGGAGTTTCCTCCGGAAAATTTCTTGGCTTCGTGGTTACAAAGCATGGCATTGAGGTCGATCCAAATAAAATACAAGCGATCGTTAAAATGCCACCGCCTATAAACCTACACAAATTAAAAAGCTTCCAGGGCCACTTAGCATATATTAGGAGGTTCATCTCTAATTTATCAGGGAGATGCAAACCGTTCTCACGCCTTATGAAGAAAGGCGTCCCTTTTGAATGGGATCAAGCATGCCAAAATGCATTCTTGGAAATTAAAAAATATTTGATAAATCCTCCTGTTTTAGGTGCACCAGTTAAAGACCGGCCGTTGATTCTTTATACCGCGGCCATGCCTACTTCACTAGGCGCACTCTTAGCACAAAATAACGATACTGGAAAAGAAATGTCCTTGTACTATCTTAGTCGCACCCTCGTAGGGGCCGAGTGCAATTATCCGGACATGGAAAAAATATGCTTAGCATTAGTATTTGCGGCACAAAAATTACGCCACTATATGTTAGAACATACAGTACACCTTGTATCAAGAGCAGACCCTCTTCGGTACATTCTTAATAAGATGGTCCTTTCAGGAAGATTAGCAAAATGGGCAATGTTGTTGTCACAATTTGATATTAAATATGTTCCACAAAAAGCCGTAAAGGGACAGGCCTTGGCTAATTTTTTAGCTGCACACCCCATCCCCGATGATTTCCCGATTGACGATGATTTACCCGATCAAGAGGTATTCACCACATCGGTTGTCAACTCAACATGGAAAATGTATTTCGACGGCGCATGTCGACGATCAGGGGCAGGTGCGGGAGTCGTCTTTGTTACACCAAGCGAAGACATAATTCCATATTCGTTCACCTTAACCTCAGCGGTCTCAAATAATTCAGCTGAGTATGAAGCTTTGATAATTGGGTTTGAACTGGCTCTAAACATGGGGAGATTCACTCACTGTTTATGGCGATTCCCAGTTGGTAATTAATCAATTGTTAGGAATCTACATGGTTAAGAAAGAAGAATTAATGCCATACTTTAGGAGAGCCAAGACCCTCATGTCTACATTTGTTGATCTAAATATTCAACACATCGTTAGAAGTCAAAATGACAAGGCTGATGCATTAGCAAGCCTGGCTGCTAGCATGGCATTAACATCGCATCAACCAATGGACGTCCATGTTGAAGAAAGAAGAATTCTACCTATACTTTCCGAAGAAGAAGGTGAAGAAACCATAATATCATCGGCAATGACAGCCGACGTATGTGAAATTGAGGTAGGGGATTGGCGAGAACCATTCCTAGAATATTTCCTTCACGGATACTTACCTTTGGATGCCAGTGAAAGATCTCGAATTCGCAAGAGGTCAATTCATTATACATGCATCAATGACACACTCTATAGGCGTTCGCATGATGGCATATTATTGCGTTGCCTCGCTAAAAATGAAATTATAGAGGCCTTGAATGAAGTACGTGCTGGGATATGTGGCTCACATCAATCAGGTCCGAAGTTACACTATCAACTAAGGCGTTTGGGTTATTATTGGCCCACAATGTTTGAAGATGCAACTAAATTCGCAAAGAAATGCCATGAATGTCAAGTACATGGCGACTTTATACATCAGCCGCATGAACCTCTCCACGCGACAAATATATCTTGGCCTTTCGAAATGTGGGGGATGGATATAGTAGGGCCAATCACCCCACCATCCTCCAAAGGTCATAAATTTATTTTAGCCGCGACCGATTATTTCTCTAAGTGGGCGGAACTTACACCGCTAAAAGAGGACAAAGCGGAGAACGTGGAACATTTTATAAGAACACAACTCATATATCGCTTCGGTGTTCCTTCTCGGATCATGTCTGATAATGGAACCCCTTTCAAAAACAAACAAGTAGATAAATTATGCTCAAAGTTTAAGATAAATCATTACTATTCCACGGCATATAACCCAGCCGCCAATGGGCAAGCGGAAGCTTTTAATAAAACGCTATGTAAATTACTAAAGAAAGTTGTATCAAAAAATAAACGCGAGTGGCATGAAAAATTGCTCGAAGCTTTGTGGGCATACAGGACCACAACACGCACGCCTACGGGAATGACACCATACTCCCTAGTGTTTGGAGGAGAAGCGGTTCTACCTTTGGAAGTACAAATCACTTCACTAAGGGTCGCTACCCATGAAAAATTATCAGAAGACGAATCGATAAAGTTGCGCCTCAATGAATTAGAAAGACTGGAAGGCAAACGACTTCAAGCCTTACAAAATCTGGAGGCATACCAAGCTAGAATGTCTCGGGCCTTCGATAAGCGCGTCAAAAGAAGGTCATTTAAACAAGGAGACTTAGTGCTCGCTGTCATTCGTCCTATGAATATCACGCGGCGAATGAAAGGAAAGTTTGAACCTAAATGGGAAGGTCCTTTCGTCGTAAAAGAAGTTTATTCTAGCGGCGCATACAAAATCATATCGCCGGACGGTGAATATTCACCTTCGCCGGTAAATGGGAAATTCCTTAAGCGTTACTACGCTTGAAAAAAAAAATATATATATAAAATACTCCAACCCTCATGAGTATAAACTGGGGCACAAAGTATATATAAGTTCATAATAAACACTCCAATAGCTTATGAGTCTAAACTGTGTCATATAAAAAAAATACTCCAACCCTCATGAGTATAAACTGGGGCATAAAGTAAATATAAGTTCATAATAAACACTCCAATAGCTTATGAGTCTAAACTGTGTCATATAAAAAAAATACTCCAACCCTCATGAGTATAAACTAGGGCATAAAGTAAATATAAGTTCATAATAAACACTCCAATAGCTTATGAGTCTAAACTGTGTCATATAAAAAAAATACTCCAACCCTCATGAGTATAAACTGGGGCATAAAGTAAATATAAGTTCATAATAAACACTCCAATAGCTTATGAGTCTAAACTGTGTCACATGAGAAAAATACTCCAACCCTCATGAGTATAAACTGGGGCATAAAGTAAATATAAGTTCATAATAAATACTCCAATAGCTTATGAGTCTAAACTGTGTCATATGAAAATACTCCAACCCTCATGAGTATAAACTGGGGCACAAAGTATATATAAGTTCATAATAATTACTCCAATAGCTTATGAGTCTAAACTGTGTCATATAAAAAAAATAATACTCCAACCCTCATGAGTATAAACTGGGGCACAAAGTAAGTATAAGTTCATAATAAATACTCCAATAAATTTATGAGTCTAAACCGTGACATGTAAAAAAAAAAGCTACTCCAAATTTATGAGCTAAACCGTAATACAATTAATAAAGTTGGTGCAGAAAATGTGCGCATTACATATACATATCTTAAGGCGTTCAAACCATACGAAATGCTCATCATCTGGAAGAGAAATGATTCACTGAATAATAGCTGCCAACAATAGGAGAGCAGCCGTGAATAAATAAATGGCATGGTAGACCACTGTTCCCATGCAAATAAACTGAAACATACGAAAATGCTTGAAAGGAAAGCTAGCTCATGCAGGTTGAAGGGCCCAGGAAATTGGTATTATACAGAACGCAATTTCTTCACATTCTCTATAATAGGACCGATCTCATCACCCATGACGGATATCTTCTGCTGGAGGGCCTTTATTTCCTGAGTAGTTTTTGCATTAGCTTCGGAAAGAGTGTCACGCAGCTTCTTGGCCTCAGCTTGCTTACTGGACTGTGTTGACTTCAGTTCCGTAACACCTTCTTCAATATCATTCAAGGCACTTTCAACTTCTTCCATCTGTACTTTAAGAGCTTTGAAGTGTGTCATCTTCTCAACACGCTGCTTTTCCATGGATGATAGCTTCGCTGCTGTAGTCTCTAAAACATCGGCGAGTGATGCTTGCTCTCGATCTGCCACAACGAGATCTCCATCTCTTTTCTGGGATTTAGAACCTAACGTTGTCTGGGCTTCTTGCATGCCACTTGAAATACAAATGAGCCTTTCTAATGCTGCACGAGTAGCCACAACTCTAGCAATATCATCCCTAGCTGGGAGTAGCGAGTGGATCGCCTTGAGAACTTCACATCGATGAGGATCTACTATTGTGGAGTTGTCCAAACCTTCAAAAGCTGTGTCCAATACCGAATCAAAGGTCTTCATAACAACTTCAGCAATAGAGGAAACATTCATGGAAGACATTGCAATCCGGGTTGAAGTTCCCTCGTTGCTAACAAGAGCGCCTTCAGCACCTAAAAAAAAAAGGAGAGGCAAAAAGAGTAAGATGAATATTTCTGTAAAAGAAAATGAATAAAAAACTCAACAAATAAAGTAAAATATAAGAATATTTATAGAACTACCATGTAAAGATGAAGATAAATGACTTGGAATATCAGTCACTGAAGGTATATTCGAAGCTGTATGTGAGGAAGAATTTGAAGGATCAATATCATCCAGACCCGACGCGCTATAATCATCTACATTTAGCGTGTTAAAATCTTCAAAACCGTGAGCCATATCCCCACTAAGAACGTTGTCCAAAGCCGCGCAGCTGAGATCATTAGCCACGTATAAAGGAATATCCAATCTTATAGGGCTGGAAATATCCCCATCATCGGCAAAATCAATTCTTCTTTTAGCTGTAGGCCTCGTGTCCTCATCGGAAGAGATAGTTTCAGTTATACATGGTTCTTTTAGCTTATCAAGCAAAAGATTGTCACCAGCCTTCTCACCCGCTGGAGGCAAAATATCAGCAGAAGAAGATATAACAATACCCTTATCCTTCCTTTTCTGTAAATAATATATGTTCATAATATGTTATACAAAGAAATTGTGACAATGATAAAATAGATTAAATGAAATAAAAGTTATTAACTCACACGTCGAGGATTTTTAGGAGGCTCATTATCTCCGAGAAAAGTTGCCAAAATTTGTTTCCAATAATCCACGATCTCTTTCTCCTTCGCTTCAATAGCGGTAATGTACTCGTTTTGACGTCTTGCTGATACTTCTTTTATTATAACATGATCTAAATTTGAAAGCTTGCGTGGGGACATGAATGGTTTCTCGCTTTGCTTAAACGCATTCCTCCTCTCATCATATGGGATTTTCCCATGCAAACTGCCATCCCTGAGTTTATGCGAAATATCACTGAACGGTTTCAAAAACTTCTTCCACCAGTCGGCCCATGGCAAAGAACATTTGCCCTCATATCGGCTGCTAAGAGGATGTTGGATATTCTCCTGACTTGGTCGTAACAAATGGGACCAGTAGGTGTATGCAATACCAACATCGGCTTCGGTAAATAAAGATTTCAACGGATCGTATGGTATCAATTGGTCCAGTCTAAATTGGCGAGCCACACGATCCGGATGGTAGGGCTCAGCTATACAAACATCAATGTTCTGAAATAAGAACCTCCAGGGAAGAATACCTCGACGGACAGAAATCATAAAAGACCTCTGTAGCTGATCCACTCCATTCAGGTTACGTGAAGAATAAGGGCACCAAGTGATGTTTATCTGATTCTCAAAGAAATCATAGGCCGTCTTAGGAGAAAATTCATCCGGGGACCTGAACATAGTACTTATCATGGTTGGCTGCATGAGCAAGGTTCTAGGAGTGGGAAGACGATTTCCTTTACCCTTAGCCCCAAAAGTTTTCTTCAGATAAAGATGCATCCACCCTATGACATAATGAACTGGCCAAGGTGCCTTGCTATATGTGGGTCCCACAGGATGCATACTCATACACCGGAGCGAAAAGTACAGCGAAGAAAGCGCCGGTGGAGCAAGTGAAATTTTGCGCCCTATAGCAATCCAAGATGCCATGACGAGAACACCAGGACGAATGTATGGTCCTCCACCAACAACGACAAAACTACATAGCCAAACTGCGATAAATGCTGCAAGATACAGACGACTCTCTCGAAGACTGGCGAAGGTCAAAGGTTTGGGGCGATGATTGTGAAAATAGTCACACCAATCTTGGAAAGATACTAACTGGCCTTCACTCTTAGAAGAGAGATCCTCCCATATTGTCAAAAGGCTGAGATAAAAGTTTGGAAATAGAAGTAAAGAAGGATCTAGATCTTTTAGCGGAGGGATATATTCTTCATAAGGATCCCCAACGATCGGAAGCCCGGCCATAAGGAGCATGTCGAGTAAAGTGATTGTATGCTCACCATATGAGAGCAGAAAAGTGTTGGTTTGTGGACTCCATTTCTCTAGCAAAGATTGCAACAGAGGAGGGGAAGCAGTATAGTCGCAGAGAGAGCAATATATAGCTCCACATATATAATCTGTGTGATCTTCACCCCCTTTCAAGTTAAAAGAATGATTGGTAAGGACTTCAGCACCCCATTCAGTATAACTAATGGGGCGTTGGACATATGAGATGTTATGATTCTCCCAACCTAATTGTCTCGACACCATTCTTTTTCCTAAGGTGCAAAGTAACTCAGCGTGAGGCCTTGGTGCGGTTGGGTGGTAACTTAGAGCATCAAACGAATGTTCCGAGTGCCATCCACGATCTCCAGGAACCACTCGCGCCCCTATTTCCGCTGACTTGGTGAGTATAGGATTGGCTAAAGCAGTTGTCTCGGGTTCATATAACTGCTTCTTGGCCAGCTCTGATAGTTTCAGTTGATATGAGGAGCGAGTAGGTTGACCAAGCAGGCAAGCACCATCTATATATATACATAAAATGGGCAAAATTAAATCGGAATGATATACGAAAAAAAAAAGAATTTAAGTTTATTACCTAATGAAGCTTTGCGAACAACTATTTCCAACCCAAAGTTCTGCAAAATAAAGCAAAGTCAAGAAATGCTTAAGGTCTTGAAAAAGGATCTACATAACCATTCTTATTATGCTGAAGTCTTCATGTTGTTCCTCCATAATTGTGCGACAGACCAAGCTCGGGTGGAAGCTTGCTGGAACGCCAACCATGAGGAAATTTGGAATTTTTGCAACAATAAGATTTTCTCCGCAATTGCAATATCATATAAAAACCTATCCCTTCATATAAAAAAAAAGAATGACAAACTGTGGCATATGCATATTTGTACCTATGGTTGTACGACGGACCAAGTTTAAAGAAACTTGCCGGCACGCCAACCATAAGATCAAATTAATTTATGATCGCAATAGGGTGCAGTCAGTGACTAAGTTAATCGATGCCTGACATGATCTACAATCTAAAAAAAAAAGGATTTTCTTTCCGCTAAAAAAAATTGCCAAGGATAAAACGCATACCTATACTGAGCGTATACGTACCTCAGCGGAAAAGCGATCTGATACGCAGATTGTAATTAGCCCACCTAAAAAAAAAAGAAGAAGGTCAAAGAGTCAGAAGAGAGTACGTAAAAAAATCTTACTGACATGAATGATTGTAGAGTTGATCGATCACTCACCAGCATCTAAACCAAGAACCGATTGATCTGCACTTCTCCAGAAATTGCTAGCTTATGTGCCTAGTAAAAAAGGACGAGAAGAAGGGATCAGTTAGATGATGGAACTGCAAGATCAGCTTACATCGATATCTAGGATAGCGGTACATACAACGAAATCCGGTAGAGATTGGATCTGGCAGAAAATCGCCAAAGCGCAGTACACTAGAAGAAGTGGAGAACGCAGATTATCAAAATAGAACAGGGGATAATATACGTCTTGTTGCTGAACATGCGGAAACAAATTCAGCCGGCCAGCACACTGCTAGATCATCGGAAAGTAGTTGTGGGCAACTAATTTTCAAACCAGCGCGCTCCTTAGCCTTTGGAGTCTCAACTAATTTCCAAAGTGACGACTGGATAATAATCTGGTTGTCAAAAAAAAAAAAAAAGCTTTTAAATTTCCAAAGTGGCGAATAATAATCTGGCTGTTTTAAAAAAAAATGTTTTTTTAATATTCTATACGAAAAGAATATGCATATAGTTTCGAGCTCTAGATCCGAATCATCATAACGTTCGCATCCAGATCTCGAGGGGCATCTGTTGACACCGATTTTGTCTTATGTAATAACAGGTAGCCGATGGTTATGAAATATGACATACTAAATAATTAAATAAGTAAATTCTAAACAAAATATGGTTTTTCCTATATATAAAAAAAACACAATATAAGTGATGTTGCCATGGATGGTGGTATTTTAATATTAACCTAAATTCAAAACTCAGCGAGCGACGCTGAATTTCTAAACCAAATTCGAACTCCCGGAGCGACGCTGAATTTCTAAGCTGTCCGACCGTACGAGTGATAAAAAATCCGTTTTGTCATGACAACGCTATAAAATATAGTTGCGTTGAATTAAATAAATAGTGAATCATGTATGCAAAGTATTACACCAAAAAGGAAATTTTGGAACATATGTAGAAATCAATTTACAATAGCCATGTAAGCCAACACGTAACAAGCTAGCTAGTTATTGGGCCATAAACAAACTATACGTGCATCTCCACAATCGTTGCATGGATTAGACGGCACCAGTGCATGATTAACAATATAATAATGGATTAACAATATAATAATGAATAGTCATTCAGCCCATGGCCCATATACATGAAGAGGTCACGCAGCAGTTAAACACTCCATCGAGAATTGCCTGGCCACGTCCTCCCACGATCGCTCCCACGATCTGCACGATCGCACGCAGCGACGCAACTCCTCGCGGCGAGCGACGAACCCCCCAACCTCTATAAATACCAGATACGCATCCATCGCTCGACCCCGGCACAGCCTTCATATTCCCCCCCTGCTCAATCGCTCATCGCTGGAACCATCCATCGTCCATAGCATCCGCTTCCATCTGCACACGCTTGCCCACATACGCGCGCGTAGCCGCTGCTGTACGCCGCCGCCGGCCGGCCGCTGCCCTTGTACACGCAAGGAGAAGACTCGGAGGATATCAGCTTGAAGGTGAGAATATGATCCTTTTCTTGCTCCTTGGCTGGTCACATTGACACACGCCATGGAGTTTCTCCTCCTAATCTCTAGTTTGGTCACATTGACACAAACTACGGATTTCTCTTCCTAAATTGCTACCTCTCATATTGCATTCTTTCTATGATCCTAAAATTATTGGCTCTTGTTTTGGTCACATTGACACAAAACAAGTTGCTCTGGAAACACATACTACTAAATCGCTGCTCTTGGTTTGGTCACATTGACACAATCCAAGTTGCTTTAAATCCATATAATCATGAAACAAATGGCTCTTGGTTTGGTTACATTGACACAAACCAAGTTGCTCAAAATACATATGTTACCAAAATCATGCTCTTGTTTTGGTCATATTGACACAAATCAAGTTGCTTTAAATCAATATAATCATCCATACCCACATGATAATAAAATTCGCCTCTTGTTTTGATCATATCGACACAAACCAAGTTGCTATAAAATATACATATCACTAAAACAAATAGCTCTTGGTTTGGTTACATTGACACAAACCAAGTCGCTCAAAATGCAAATGTTACTAAAATCATGCTCTTGTTTTGGTCACATTGACACACAACAAGTTGCTAAAAAATCAAATATTGGTAAAATTAAGTGCTTGGTTTGGTCACATTGACATGAACCAAGTAGCTGTAAATCAATACCATCTAAAATAAATGTATATTGGCTCTTGGTTTGGTCACATTGACACAAACCAAGGTGCTATAAATCTACCATATATACAATAAAAGAAACATGCTCTTGGTTTGGTCACATTGACACAAGCCAAGGTGCTTTAAATTAAAATACTACTAAATTACGCCTTTAGTTTGGTCATATTGACACAAGCTAAAGAGCTTTAAAATCCCATATATCGTCCAATAAATTAAACTACCAAATATTAAATCTTGGTACAATCTAAAATGTACCACACAGTCTGGCTAGCTAAGTCTCTGAAATAGATGGATCTAGTCTAGAACAAAATGATAGAAAACCCTCTACGCGAGCTGTACCGCTCCAACAGATCATGTCTGAAAATCCATACGCACATGCCTTAACATGTAGGCATGGCAAACAATCAAACAAAACGTATGTAGGCTAATTTAATATATGACCATTAGCTTATACTGCCCATGCTAAAAATAGGCTACGACATGCAAATTCAGTTAGTACTACATTCAGTGGTATTAAACAAATATGGAAATCTAGCTGCATATAGCTCTCACTTCATGCATATAAAAAGTGTGCCGTGTGTATTCTATGGCCAAACCTGCACACACAATGTTAGATACAACTTTAGTCGGCTAACTAAGAGGCAAATGACCTTACAAATAACTGAACAATATATTTCATATAAGCCGATTAAATAAAATTGTATTTGATGCATGCATATTCATTGTACTTCTAATATTAGTGCAAGTAAAAATATGACACATATGTCACCAAATAAACAATATGAAATCATATGATAATTCAAAGAAGATTAAATGCTCCCCCAAGCACGGCGGCGTCGACGACAGCGAGGAGGACTTAGATTTTCTATTTAATCTTTTGTAATAGTCATGTGATGTAATCCTTTATATTAGAAATGTTGGAATTCTTAATCAGGGGTTTTCTCTTCGGAGATGTAATTAACAGTTCTTTTATGCATATGTAAGAGTTCTGGAAATAAAGTACTCGCAATTCTTGATTTGTCATTTATATTCGCGCAACTTTAAATTTATATTCTATCTGTCTCTATGAAGTGGACGCGTACATTAGCTATTTTTGTCGCCGCCATTTTCCCATCCTCAGATTCTTCTGTTGACACCGATTTTGTCTTATGTAATAACAGGTAGCCGATGGTTATGAAATATGACATACTAAATAATTAAATAAGTAAATTCTAAACAAAATATGGTTTTTCCTATATATAAAAAAAACACAATATAAGTGATGTTGCCATGGATGGTGGTATTTTAATATTAACCTAAATTCAAAACTCAGCGAGCGACGCTGAATTTCTAAACCAAATTCGAACTCCCGGAGCGACGCTGAATTTCTAAGCTGTCCGACCGTACGAGTGATAAAAAATCCGTTTTGTCATGACAACGCTATAAAATATAGTTGCGTTGAATTAAATAAATAGTGAATCATGTATGCAAAGTATTACACCAAAAAGGAAATTTTGGAACATATGTAGAAATCAATTTACAATAGCCATGTAAGCCAACACGTAACAAGCTAGCTAGTTATTGGGCCATAAACAAACTATACGTGCATCTCCACAATCGTTGCATGGATTAGACGGCACCAGTGCATGATTAACAATATAATAATGGATTAACAATATAATAATGAATAGTCATTCAGCCCATGGCCCATATACATGAAGAGGTCACGCAGCAGTTAAACACTCCATCGAGAATTGCCTGGCCACGTCCTCCCACGATCGCTCCCACGATCTGCACGATCGCACGCAGCGACGCAACTCCTCGCGGCGAGCGACGAACCCCCCAACCTCTATAAATACCAGATACGCATCCATCGCTCGACCCCGGCACAGCCTTCATATTCCCCCCCTGCTCAATCGCTCATCGCTGGAACCATCCATCGTCCATAGCATCCGCTTCCATCTGCACACGCTTGCCCACATACGCGCGCGTAGCCGCTGCTGTACGCCGCCGCCGGCCGGCCGCTGCCCTTGTACACGCAAGGAGAAGACTCGGAGGATATCAGCTTGAAGGTGAGAATATGATCCTTTTCTTGCTCCTTGGCTGGTCACATTGACACACGCCATGGAGTTTCTCCTCCTAATCTCTAGTTTGGTCACATTGACACAAACTACGGATTTCTCTTCCTAAATTGCTACCTCTCATATTGCATTCTTTCTATGATCCTAAAATTATTGGCTCTTGTTTTGGTCACATTGACACAAAACAAGTTGCTCTGGAAACACATACTACTAAATCACTGCTCTTGGTTTGGTCACATTGACACAATCCAAGTTGCTTTAAATCCATATAATCATGAAACAAATGGCTCTTGGTTTGGTTACATTGACACAAACCAAGTTGCTCAAAATACATATGTTACCAAAATCATGCTCTTGTTTTGGTCACATTGACACAAATCAAGTTGCTTTAAATCAATATAATCATCCATACCCACATGATAATAAAATTCGCCTCTTGTTTTGATCATATCGACACAAACCAAGTTGCTATAAAATATACATATCACTAAAACAAATAGCTCTTGGTTTGGTTACATTGACACAAACCAAGTCGCTCAAAATGCAAATGTTACTAAAATCATGCTCTTGTTTTGGTCACATTGACACACAACAAGTTGCTAAAAAATCAAATATTGGTAAAATTAAGTGCTTGGTTTGGTCACATTGACATGAACCAAGTAGCTGTAAATCAATACCATCTAAAATAAATGTATATTGGCTCTTGGTTTGGTCACATTGACACAAACCAAGGTGCTATAAATCTACCATATATACAATAAAAGAAACATGCTCTTGGTTTGGTCACATTGACACAAGCCAAGGTGCTTTAAATTAAAATACTACTAAATTACGCCTTTAGTTTGGTCATATTGACACAAGCTAAAGAGCTTTAAAATCCCATATATCGTCCAATAAATTAAACTACCAAATATTAAATCTTGGTACAATCTAAAATGTACCACACAGTCTGGCTAGCTAAGTCTCTGAAATAGATGGATCTAGTCTAGAACAAAATGATAGAAAACCCTCTACGCGAGCTGTACCGCTCCAACAGATCATGTCTGAAAATCCATACGCACATGCCTTAACATGTAGGCATGGCAAACAATCAAACAAAACGTATGTAGGCTAATTTAATATATGACCATTAGCTTATACTGCCCATGCTAAAAATAGGCTACGACATGCAAATTCAGTTAGTACTACAATCAGTGGTATTAAACAAATATGGAAATCTAGCTGCATATAGCTCTCACTTCATGCATATAAAAAGTGTGCCGTGTGTATTCTATGGCCAAACCTGCACACACAATGTTAGATACAACTTTAGTCGGCTAACTAAGAGGCAAATGACCTTACAAATAACTGAACAATATATTTCATATAAGCCGATTAAATAAAATTGTATCTGATGCATGCATATTCATTGTACTTCTAATATTAGTGCAAGTAAAAATATGACACATATGTCACCAAATAAACAATATGAAATCATATGATAATTCAAAGAAGATTAAATGCTCCCCCAAGCACGGCGGCGTCGACGACAGCGAGGAGGACTTAGATTTTCTATTTAATCTTTTGTAATAGTCATGTGATGTAATCCTTTATATTAGAAATGTTGGAATTCTTAATCAGGGGTTTTCTCTTCGGAGATGTAATTAACAGTTCTTTTATGCATATGTAAGAGTTCTGGAAATAAAGTACTCGCAATTCTTGATTTGTCATTTATATTCGCGCAACTTTAAATTTATATTCTATCTGTCTCTATGACGTGGACGCGTACATTAGCTATTTTTGTCGCCGCCATTTTCCCGTCCTCAGATTCCGCCGCCATTTTCCCGTCCTCAAGTTTAAACGTAGGCCGTGATATCCTTTGGACACATCACACCTTTATACCGTGTATCTTATTATTACATATATCACATATATTATTATTATTATATTTTTAATCCTATAACTATCTTTGCATAGTTGTAGGTGAAACCTTAGTCCTAGCCTATTTCTATCCATTGATAAGACCAAAAACAAAAGAAAACATTGGTCTGATGAAATAATGACTAAATGAAGTCTCGTTTGCAGTGATCTTTTACCATTAGAATTCTTCCTTGGGATTCGATAAAAACCTAGGGTCTCTTAGGGAAAAACAAAAGTACTACAATTCGATAATCCGGATCAAATGTATTAGTAGTGCGATATAGTGCCTATTAGACGGTCTCAAAATAATAAACATGGGGACCACTCTATAATCAGGAACACATTTATCCCGACTAGTTGAATGCCCGTGCTTCACCATAGCTCAACAAATTTATCCAATTTGAAATTCATGCGTATGGAATAAAAGACACAATTCTAAAATGCAAAATTTATACTACATAAAAAATCCTTCATTATTTTGTTCATTGCATAGCTTTATTTTGCGGCTCGTCAAAAATGAAAACGCGGGTCTGTTATAGCACGGCGTCAAAAAAACGGCCTATAGTTCATATGCCCAATTGTAACAGGACAGTTCATATAATAGATGAAAACGGTACTTCATTTAACAGATGAAAATGGCCTGACACTTTATATAACATATGAAAGCACATGCCTCTTATAGCACCACATAGAGCGTCAATATGGAGGACGGGCTCCATGGAGCCTTTTTTCGAAAAAAGATTGAAATTAATATTTTGAAGTTCTGAAAAATATCTGAGATATACATAATGATGATTTCTACATGTATGCAAATTACCAAAGCGGATCATAAGTATTCCGTGCGGTGTAAAAATGATAAATTTCCAGATCTGTGTAATGAACAATGTAAAATTCGAAAACTCCCAGATCTGTCAGTATTTTATCATTTTATCGTAGAACGGGATGTAACGGGATGCAAAATATTTCGCATTGTGATTTGGCAGAACCATAGAATTCATCATTGTAAACATCCAGAATTTCTCTTTGGATTTTTTTTTTAAAATTAAAAATGTCGATTTAAAAAAATAATCAAAAAGGGCTCCATAGAGCCCGTCCTTTATATTGACACCTCCAAGAACTCTAAGAAACTAACAACTATGACGTGTTACCTGACGGAGGTACATCCTTGCAAGAGCAAGCTTTCGACACCACCAAGAACTTTGAGGAAGTGCAAATCCACCTGACAGATCCCAAAAAGACGACGTCAATCGCTTCCAACTTGGGCAGCGCATAGGAAAGCACGCTCGTCGAGTTCCTCCGTGAGCGCTGGGAAATCTTTGCATGTTGTCCAGCTGTCATGCCAGGGGTATCCAGGGAATTTGCCGAACACCCCCTCCAATCTAGATCCAAGAGCTAGAACAATTCGAAAACATTTGCGGCGATTCTCCGAGCCAAACCGCAAAGCCATGTTGTTTGAGATACATCGACTCAAAGAAGCGGGTTTCATCAAGGAACTGCACACCGAGGCCACGTGGGTCGCTAACCCAGTGCTGGTCCCGAAGAAAAACACTGAAGTCCTTCGCATGTGCGTCGATTTCACGTGTCTCAACAAACATTGTCCAAATGATCACTTTCCCCTCCCGAGGATCGATCAAATCATCGATTCCACAGCAGGTTGTGAACATCTTTCCTTCCTCGACGCGTATTCTGGTTACAATCAGATCCGCTTGAAAGAAGAAGTTGAAGTCAAAACAGATTTCATAACCCCTTATGGCATATTCTGCTACAGAACAATGTCTTTCGGGTTGAAAAACGCGGGAGCCACATATCAAAGGATGACGCAGAAGTGCCTCGCCAAGCAGATTGGAAAAAAAACATCCAAGTATACATCGACGACGTATTCATAAAAACAAGGCAAGGGTCATCCCTCATCGAAGACCTCAAAGAAACCTTCGACAACCTTGACAAGTTCCGTCTCAAGTTGAACCCGACAAAATGTTCCTTTGATGTTCCTGCGGGAGAACTCCTCGGATACTTAGTATCAGCCAGGGGAATCGAGGCCAATCGAGAGAAAATACATGCTATCTTGATGATGAGAAAACCAACCAAGCTCAAAGAGATACAGCTGTTGACTGGGCGAGTCACAGTTTTTAGTAGATTTGTCGCAAGATTGGAAGAAAAAGTGTTGCCCTTTTACGCGCTCATCAAGCAAGGAGAAAAGTTCGAGTGGAACGAGGAGGCACACAAAGCTTTTGAGCATCTGAAGAGAACTATTACGATACCACCAGTATTGGTGGCACCACGAGAAAAAGAACCTCTATTGTTGTACATTGCGGCCACACCTCAAGTGGTTAGCACAGTCCTCGTGATAGAACGAGAGGAAGAAGGATCACGGGGTTCAACGGCCAATATATTTCGTCAGTGAAGTTTTGTCACCATCCAAGCAGCGCTACCCGCATTATCAGAACTTGGCATACAGAGTCTTCATGTCAGCACGGAAGTTAAGACACTATTTTTCGGCACATCCGATAATAGTGGTCAACGAGGCGCCTCTTTCAAACATCTTGAACAATCCAGAAGCTACATGATGTCTCCCTTTGCGGAATCGAGCTTTCCCCTCAGGACATCACATATGAAAAAAGAAAAGCAATCAAGTCGCACATTTTGCCGGTCTTTGTTGCAGAGTGGATGGAACTCCAAAACACGGGACCCCCCAGATTTATCGAGTACCTGGCATATGAACTTCGACGGATCCAAGAGATTAGAAGGAGCTGGAACTGGCGTGGTACTTGTTTCACCACAGGGTGACAAGATGAAATATATGTTTCGTGTGACTTTCCCCAATGCATCAAACAATGAAGCAGAGTTTGAAGCCATTATCCACGGGATGAAGATAGAAAAAGCGTGCGGTGCTACTCGTTTAAAAATCTTCGGCGACTCCCAGTTGGTGGCTCAACAGGTGATGAACAAGTGCTATGTAGTCAATGACAGTATGATAGCATACAAGGAGATGTACAATGAACTCGAGAAAACCTTCGATGGTTGTGAAGTTAATCACGTGAGCAGGCTCAACAACGATGAAGCCGACATTTTGGCAAACATAGGCTCGCAGTGCCTGCCCATACCACCTGGAGTTTTTTGGGAAGAAATCAGGGAAAGATCAACCAAGTCGAAGAAAGCACCAAAATAGCCGAAGAAAATGGAGAAACTCAAGAAAGACTCGGGGGCTCCAGCAGCACCAGAAGCACATATGTCGGATGATGAGAAAGAACCAGAGGAGGTCATGATGATTCAAGTTCCCTGGATGCAAGTATACTTGACATATATCACGAAGAAGGAGATACCCGAAGATCGGGTCGAAGCAAGATGAGTTATTCGACGATCCAAGGCGTTTACCATGGTCAAGGGGGACTATACAAGCGAAGCATATCGGGTGTGCTGCAGAGATGTGTTACACCCGAAGAAGGGCGAGTTATACTGAAGGACATACACGAAGGAATATGTGGCCACCACGCAAGTAGTCGAGCAATAGCAGCCAAAATATTTCGCGCGGGATTTTATTGGCTGGCAGCAATAGAAGATGCAAAGGACATCATACGCACCTGCGAAACTTGCCAGAGGTTCGCATCTAAGCCTCACTCTCCAACAGCAGGATTAATGCCAATACCCTTGGCATGGCCTTTCGCGCAATGGGGATTAGACATGGTGGGAAAATTACACAAGTCCTGACCAGGAGGACACGTATATTTTCTTGTGGATGTCGATAGATTCATCAAATGTATTGAAGAAGTACTAGTAATTTCGGCAGACGCAACATCTGCAGTAAACTTCATCAAGGGGATAGTTTTTCGGTTTGGCGTCCCCAACAGCATAGTCACGGACAATTGCAACAACTTCACTTCCCGAGAATTCAAGGACTATTGTCAAGGTGTAGGCACCAAGTTGTAGTTTGCTTCGGTGGCGCACCCGCAAACCAATGATCAAGTCGAAAAAGCAAACGGCCATATCTGCAATGTCGAAAAAGTGCGACACACCTGGGTTGACGAGTTGCCCTATGTGTTGTGGAGCTTACAAACAACGCCAAACGCAACAACTCAAGAAACTCCGTTCTTGATGGTCCATGGAGCTGAAGCAGTGCTCCCGATAGAAATAGAACACAACTCTCCCAGAGTCGTGGAATATGAAGAAGAAACTTCGCAGAAGGCACTGGAGGATGACATCGACGCAATCGATGAAGCAAGAGACGTGGTGCTGTCAAGAGTAAGCGCATACCAGCCGAACCTCAAAAATTATCACAGCCGACGATTGCGACCCAGATCATTTGAAGTCGGTGACTGATACGTCTCCGACGTATCGATAATTTCTTATGTTCCATGCCACATTATTGATGTTATCTACATGTTTTATGCACACTTTATGTCATATTCGTGCATTTTGGAACTAACCTATTAACAAGATGCCGAAGTGCCAGTTCTGTTTGCTGTTTTTGGTTTTGAAATCCTAGTAATGAAATATTCTCGGAATCGGACGAAATCAACGCCCAAGTTCCTATTTTCACCGGAAGCATCCAGAACACACAGGAAGGACCGGAGGGGGCACGGGCCCCAGGACCATAGGCGGCGGCGGCCCTGGCGCGCCGCCCTATGGTGTCATCGCCCCTTCGACCCTCTGCGCCGCCTCTTCGCCTATTTGCCCTGGATCGAAAACACGATACGTTCGACGAAAACCACGAAACCTTCCCGAGCCGCCGCCATCGCGGAGCCAAGATCTGGGGGACGGAGTCTCTGTTCCGGCTGCCGGAGCGGGGAAGTGCCCCGGAAGGCTTCTCCATCGACACCGCTGCCATCTCCACCGCCATCTTCATCACAGCTGCTGCTCCCATGAGGGGAGTAGTTCTCCATCGAGGCTCGGGGCTGTACCGGTAGCTATGTGGTTCATCTCTCCCATGTACTTCAATACAATGATCTCATGAGCTGCTTTACATGATTGAGATTCATATGAGTTTGTATCACAATTTATCTATGTGCTACTCTAGCAAAGTTATTAAAGTAGTTCTATTCCTCCTGCACGTGTGTAAAGGTGACAGTGTGTGCACCGTGTTAGTACTTGGTTTATGCTATGATCATGATCTCTTGTAGATTGCGAAGTTAACTATTGCTATGATAATATTGATGTGATCTATTCCTCCTACATATGCATGAAGGTGACAGTGTGCATGCTATGTTAGTACTTGGTTTAGTCTTTTGATCTATCTTACACTATAAGGTTACTAAAATATGAACAGTAATTGTGGAGCTTGTTAACTCCGGCATTGAGGGTTCGTGTAATCCTACGCAATGTATTCATCATCCAACAAAAGTGTAGAGTATGCATTTATCTATTCCGTTATGTGATCAATGTTGAGAGTGTCCACTAGTGAAAGTGTAATCCCTAGGCCTTGTTCCTAAATACTCATTCGCTGCTTGTTTCTGTTTTACTGCGTTACTTTGCTGCAATACTACCACCATCAACTACACGCCAACAAGCTATTTTCTGGCACCGTTGCTACTGCTCATACTTATTCATACCACCTGTATTTCACTATCTCTTCGCCGAACTAGTGCACCTATTAGGTGTGTTGGGGACACAAGAGACTTCTTGCTTTGTGGTTGCGGGGTTGCATGAGAGGATATCTTTGACCTCTTCCTCCCGAGTTCGATAAACCTTGGGTGATCCACTTAAGGGAAAACTTGCTGCTGTTGTACAAACCTCTGCTCTTGGAGGCCCAACACTGTCTACAGGAAAGGAGGGGGAACGTAGACATCAGTGACCTAGTCCTTCAACTCAAGCAAGATGGACACGAGAAGCAGGAATCTCCATGGTTGGGACCATATATCATTGCTGAAGTTATACCGGGAGGAGAATATCGACTGAGGGACAAGAAGACGGGCAAGGACGAAGCAAGCCCATGGAACATTGCACAGCTGCGACGTTTTTATACCTAGAAGAAAGTCAATATAGTACCAACTATGTAAACATACATTGTATCTGAAGAGCTCGCAAGTTTTCAGACGCACTTTTTTCTTTTCAGGACACCGAGTGGGGCTGAAAGGTTTTTAATGAGGCAGGCTTGCGATGCTGCAATATAGCATGGTCAAAATAAAGATTGTGATGATATATATTTCTCTCCTTACGAGCAACGCTCGGGGGCTAGAACTCGAAAAAATTACAATATAGTCGACTTCGGTACACTCATCAATATACACGCCTAGGTTCCACAAAAAACCTCGCGAAAAATAAAACATAATATTGCCAGCCGAGATACTCGGGGGCTCAAGGAAAGATCGTAACACAACCAGAAGAACTTGCCTTGACTTCATAAATGTCTCGCAAGAAATTTACAATATATACGACATATATACATATACAACTATGCGCCTAGGTCCAAACCTAACACATTGAGTAAAACGAAAGAACTCCTATATCAACTTGTCTATGTTTTCTCTTGCAACTCGAACCATCTGTGTGGAATCATCGTATCGATACTCCCTGAAGAAGGCGGTGTCTACCTTAAGAAGCTCATCAATCATTTTATCGGTGACATGAGACGCAACCGCATTATGTTTGTCGATGTTTATTCTCCTTTTCAACGCCTTGAGGTAGAAAGTGTCGACAACCTAGCTAAAATCCAACTTTGAGTGACAAATCTTCAACCAGATCAAGGCCAACTTGGCACCAGCCACCATTCGAGCCTTCATGAAGTCATGAATGCTACTTACATCCTTAAATTTCCCCATAAGCTCGGTAAGAATATCGGGTTGAGGGTTCCGAGGAAACATGACATTGTACACCATTGCCAAGGTACTATTGCAGAAGTCGAGAAATCCTCGAGTTTGTGTGGCTCGATCCTGAAACTGAACAATACGGCAAGTGTGATCTTCATCCGCCCAGAAGTCAATGTCATTAGACTTTGCAAGTCAAAGAAGGGCTTCAACTCGCGAATTCACTCTTTGCTCTTTGGCGGCAGCATCCAGGAACGAACCTATGAGAAACGAAAGGAAAAAAACAATGTAGCACAAGGAGGGATACAGAAAAATAGTAGAGAAACAACGAGTCGGAAGTGACATACCAGCCATATCTTGACTTGCATCTATCATCAAGTCAAGCATATAACTTTCGCGTTGACCAGATCGAGCAGCGTTGGCAGTCGCAGTTTCCTTCAATTCGAGAGCCTCTTGCGCTTGAAGAAGATCAAGTTTTTCACGATCCGAGGATTTACGAGATTGGTCCAAAACAGTCACAGTTTGTTTTTTCATCGACTGCAACTGTTGTCGCAGGTCAGCTATCTCTTGGTCAATAGAGTCATGATACAACGAAACATCCAAGGAGGCACTGTCAGGTAGTCTCGCAAAATGGGAGGTAGCAGGAGAAGTGTTGGAAGGTCCAGCTGATATGGGCATACCCTTCGGGTATCCATTCTTAGTATACCTAGCTCGTCCCAATATGGAGAAGTCTCAATATGGAGAAGGCTCAAGAAGACAACCCGAAGAAGTAGTCGACTAGGACTCTTGTAAAACCCTATGTTGGTTGCATATATAAAGCCAGCTAGAGCACCCGATAGGGAGAGGCCAACATATAGACAGAAGATAGAGAACAGATAGACAACATAGCTCCGCCTATGGCGGCACCCTGTAAACATACTTATGATCATATACTAGATTGCTAGCAGCACGTAGGGACCAAAACTGTGTACGTCGTGTGCCTAATCTCGCTCCCGGAATCTCCATCATCGCTCTCTCCCGAAACCTAAGTCTACAATACGTAGGCATTGGCGAGGTGATCCCTCGTCAATTGGCGCCGACCGTGGGGAACATCGACGATTGGATTTCGTTATCCGGGCGGGATCCGTCGAGTTCTTCATCAACAATCCTGCAGATTTTTAAAGTTCGCCACCACCATCGTCGACATGATTGGAGAATCCGAAAATTCAGACCCGATAATAGTACGAGATCCGTCGAGAACATGGTGTACAACGTCGGGCATATAGCAGATAAGTCGTCGTACATGTTCGCCTCGGCTTCGCTGCTAGCGTCCGTGCTAATTGTTAAGCTTCATGCACTATCCATTTGAACCAAAAGTCCGAACTGATGGAAAGGGCAAGGCAATCTACTTGTACACTTCACAACACCCCACTCGCGTGTGACGGCAGAAGAGAGTCAACACGTGAAAGAAGAAGAGCACACCGAAACAGCGGTGGCTAAAGAGGGGAGGCAACATCAATTTTTAGGCTTAATTGCGAAAACCATGTGAAAGCTAGGATTTGAACTCGAGACCTGGGGCTCTGATACCATGTTAAGCTTCATGCACTATCCACTTGAACCAAAAGTCCGAACTGATGGAAAGGGCTAGGCAATCTACTTGTACACTTCACAACACTAATCAAGGTTCCAGAGGAAAAAAAAAACACATCCGACAATGGTTCTTAATCATGCAGCAGCTGATCGGTTTCCTCTATTCAATCTCATCTTTTTCTTACATTAATTGCATATCTAGTAGTTGATTTATCTACCCAGATTTAACTATACGTGTATCTTGAAAAGTTTCTTGTCGTTCTCGCGATCTGTCTTCAAATCTTCGGGGTCGTCGTTCCTTCAAAGATTAAACCGTGACCTCTATACCGCATCATACATTCTTTTGAATATTTTATATTATCTAAATCTCTTACGTTTTTCTCGTATGAGTTCAATCCAAGCACACATGGAAAAGATCAGAGAAGCGCAGGGATCAAGGAAGTGCACGCCAGGGAAAAAAGCAGGCTTACTCTCATGCAAGATCGCAACCGTAAAGAATGTTCATGAGAAGCTAGACTAGCAAAAGAAAAGAAAAAAAAAAGGCAGAGATCGATCAACTGTACCTCGCCTACATACGCGTCAACTCCGATTAAGACGACGAGTCGGCAGTATACACTGGTGGAAAAAGGGCCAATAGTCACGGTTCGTAACGTCCAATAATACCGGTTGTGCAACCGGTATTAAAACGGGACTAAAGCCCCCCCCTTTAGTCGCGGTTGGTTACGAACCGCGACTAAGGCCCGTCCACGTGGGCGCCAGGCGACGGTCGGGGCGGAGGACCTTTAGTCGCGGTTCTTCTGGCCAACCGCGACTAAAGGCCGCCGCAGGTTTAGGTTTTAGCCCCCCCCCCCCAACCTGGTTTCTTTTTAATTTGTATTATTTTATTTTTTTTATGTTTTATTTTAATTTTGAAGGAGTTTCACATATTCTATGGTACTACATACATGCATATGAATGTACAATTTCAAACAAATTTGAAATTAGAACCAAAAAAATTCAAGAGGAATATACAATATATATTCAATATCATCGGATGACCATATACAATTTTGAACAAGTTTCCATACCAGAAACTCAATTTGGCACATGGGAGCATATGCTCCTGCCACCGAAAAAACATTTTGAAATATCAAAAAAAATCAAACAAAAATTTCCGCGCTTACGTATCGACATTCTACGTACGTACATCAAGTTTTGCAAAAAACCAACATTTTTTATGACTTGTGAGAAAAAGACAAAAATACGTCACCTACATTGCCTTTTTTTGCACCAAAATTTGTCTTTTTTACACACGACAATAAAAATATCGGTTTTCCGTGGAACCACTTTGTGAACGTGTAGAACTTCGAGATGTACCTATTAAATTTTATGTCAAAACGTTTCAACATTTTAAAAGTGTATTTTAAATAAAATTTAAAAACCGGGAGCATATGCTCCCGGGTGCCAAAACACCACTCTATTTCGATACATAATTTAATGCATATGAAGTTCTACGTCCTCTACATAGTGTTCTACTTTAGGATCGACGACTTCCCTCGTGAACCATCCAGCTAGTTCCTCTTGAAGTGGTCGGAAGCGAGCTTCTGGACTAAGCATCTTCCGGAGGTTATTCCTTTTGACATTGTTATCACACGGAACCCACTCAGAGGTGTATCTCCGGATCATCTCACAAACATAGTATCCACATAGATTGGTCCCCGATAGCTGAATATCCCCAATCACAGCCACTGACCGCAAGAATTCTAGCTCTTTTTTGAATTCACCGACCCTTTCATCTGCGAACCGTCTCCAAACTCTACGAGGCAAAGAAAATTAAATGAACAAGAGAGTTATTTGTTACTTGATATTAGGAAATGAACGAAATAGGCCGATCGATATAGAGCGCAAATGATTGAAAATAATTACTTCTGCAGCATTCTTCTCATGTCGGCCCAAAGCTTTGCATCCAGAGTCAGAGAGTCGTGGACGAGACATGTGGAGGTGTGAAATTGAATTACTAGCAGAATTCAGTGGAACCTGCGGACACGATACATGCATAGTCATGCATAACTCATCGATTAGCCGGCCACATACCATGCATGGAGTAAACAAAAGAAAATGTGCTCAAGACAGAAACACTCACCCAAAATGGTAAGGAAATAGAATATCACTTTTGAGTTCCTGCTTTGTAAGAAACCGCCACAGGTCTTCCTCCACGTCGGCGGGGTGTTTTTCTAACACATATCCATTAATGATGTGTGGGTCAATGAACCCAACATCATGGATGTTCCTTACTCTGCATTCCTTAATCTTCATTCTGCATAATAGCGTACACAACAATATAGTTAGGACATATATATAGTACATGCAATATGAACGAGATGGGGTAGAAATAAATCACTTACAGAACGTAGCAACTGATGATAGATTTGTCGAGCTCGCGCAGATTGAAAAGCTGGAACAATTCACTCAGCTGAATTTTTACATAGTAATGTTTGAAATGATGCTCATGTCTAACTTCCGCATAAATATATTCTTTAACGTTTTTATTTTTTATGTAACCCTTGTACCATTTTAGCAGACTTTTCATTTGTGGAGGTAGATCCTCTTCCTGCGCAGGCTCGACGAGAGGCCCATTCGGCACATATGTAATTACTACCTCCCTCACTGGCGCCTCATCAAGGCCTAACAGTGCACGAAGAGTCATACCGATCAGGGCCGCTTGTTCTCTGGCACCCGTTACGGTCATTCCCTGTTCTGCCGCAGCTGCTATGATTGTGGGGTCCATTAGTTCAGCATCCGGACCGGCGGCTTTCACTATGAGCGGGGCGATCGAGTGTTTACTTTGTTCCCCGAGATGGGCAACTCATTTCCCGCTTTTTTTACTTGCTAATTCTTTCTCGGCCTCCTTCAAGGCTTTCTTCTCCTGCTTCTCCGCCAGCTCTTTCTTCTCCTTCAACATGAGTGCCTGCCTACGAAGTTCACGTGCATAGTCGTCAGGCAGATTCTTCGCGGCTTGGGACGGTGTGCTCAAAAATGACTTAGCCCACTTCTTTTCCTTGTCAGAATATACTGGCTTGGGCTCGGGCTCTCTTTTCGCCTGGCATTCCGCCCTCCATTTCTCATGGTGAGCAGCCGCGGCCGCGTCGACTTCCTCGGCACTACGTTCCCAAGGCCTCGTGGGGAGAGGCTTCAGTGATGGCTCCGGTACCTTTGTGGTCTTAGGTACATAAGGGTCCGGGTTAATAGTCTAGGACTGCTTCTGCTTCTGCTTCTTCGTCGGAGGTGGATTGGGGCGGCGTACTTACCCGCCAGACGGCGGGCGGCGGCTTACCGCGAGGTGAATTGGGGCGGCGTCGGCTGACATGAAGGAGGTGTAGGTGAAGCACCACCACCACCACCGCCACCGCCACCACCACCGTAGGGGGTGGACTTGTTGGCCTTGGCGCCTCGCCTGGAAACTTGATAAACTTCTTTTGCCATAGAATGAAATGGCGCTTGACATCTCCAAGTCTTCTCTCCCCTGCAGGTGTAGCAATGTCAATCTCCAGGTCCTCAAACCCATCAACTATGTCCTCCACCGTGACACGAGCATAGCCATCTTGAATGGGCTTGTTGTGGTGGAGTGCTCCAGGTTCACATGGTAAAGCACTGCCGATGGCTACCTTCATGGACATGTTCCCCATTGGATAATACAGATGACATTCTTTCATCTCCTTTACATCGTCCACGGGGTAGCGAGGCTCCGGTGCATTGTTCGATCGCCGGAGGAGGTGCATAATTTCGATCGTCGGTGCATGTGCACCAGCCGGTGGGGCCTCCGTGGAAGCCACGCTGCTTCTCCGCTGCTGGCTTCCGAGATCCGGTGGATGATCTTCATGCTGCGTCCGAGCTGCATCTCTTTCTTTTACTAGTACATCCACGGTTTTCCTCATCTCATTGAATTCCGATGCCAACCGCGCCAGCTCATCTTTTTGCCGATCCGCCTTTCTCTTCTGTAACTGTAGGGGTCATCTTCCTGGGAAAACCCTTCTTCCCACGAAATGACGCCTTTGCCTCGTACACGTCCTCCGTGTTCAGGATTCCCGAGGGCTCTTGTCAGCTGGTCATTCTCTCTGTTGAACTTGATCTTCCCCTCTTGAGCATCCCTCATTGCGTCAATAAGGGCTTGGGTGGGTTTAAACTTTGTGTCTCGGTGGGTACACTCCCCTTTCACCGGGTCTAGCGTTCCCCCATGCTCGTACCACCAGCTTTTTGCCCTAGGGTCCCATCCTTCGGTACCTAGAGGGATTCCTCGCGCCCTCAGGTCATCCTCCATCTTCTGCCACTTAGGCTCCGAAAGGCGGTATCCTCCTGGCCCCATAATATGATTGTACTGCTTCTTAGCCGCATTTGCCTTATTTTTATCCGATATGGCCTTGAATTCCTCTGATTTCTTTTGCCTCACAAATTCGGGCCAATCATCTTTCAGCTTCTCATACTGTCCGGTGAAATCTGGAGTCTTCCCCTTCTCGACAAATTGAGCCGCTAAATTCTTCTTGTATGTCCGGAATGTTGTGGCCATCTTCTGAAGAGCGAACTCTTTGACCAGCCTCCTCCTCTTACGTCCCTCCGGACCGTCGTTACCGAATTCATCTTTTTTGCGGTATTCCGGAGGTAGAACGAAATGCTCCATAAGCGTTCTCCAACATTCCTTTTTCTTTCTCTTGCTGACGAAACTGGAACCAACACGTGCCTTCACTGGCTCATGCCATTCCTGGACGGTGATCGGGACGCTGTCTCTAACAACGACTCCGCATTGGTTGATGAACTTGGTGTACGCCTCTTCGGGCTCCAGCGGCTTGCCTTTTGGACTGATAACATCAATGGTAAATATTGCTCCTTATTTCAGCGTCTTGGTTTTGCCACGCTTTGTCTTCACCAATTTTTTCGACGATCCGCTGGCCGAGGGCTAAAATAAGAAAGAGAGTCGAGTTAATACACATATTTATTGAAATCGGTAAATTTGTATCACCAGAGGCTCAATGTATATATATACCTCGCCGGAGGTGGTGATTGCTAATTGCTTATCAACATCGCCGGAGGTGTTTGTCGATGGTTGACCTCCATCAACAGTGCCCGTTCCTTCGTCATCACCTCGCTGACGACCTTCATCTTCACCGCCAAGGTTCAGATAAGAAGAGATATCGTCTTCTTCATCTTCTTGGGGCGGCACATAAAGAATGTCGCCGTTTATGATGCCGAAAAGATGTGCCTCGGCTTCTGGATTATAGTTATCCCTAATCGGGTCGGCTCTATCGTCCTCCATATGTGTCACTCCTGAAAACATGTAGTAAAAACTAATTAATCCCGGTAAAGAAGGGGGCGGTGGTGGTGGTGATAGGGCGGTGGTGGTGGCGAAAGAGGGGCGGTGGCGGTGGTGAAAGGGCGGTGGCGGTGGTGAAAGGGCGGTGGCCCGCCGCCACCCTACGCGCGGGTCGGTGTGCATGTTTCTCTCTCTCTCTCTCTCGCCAAAAAAAACAAACAAAATTAACCCCACGCGTATACGGAAGGGCGGCGAGGGGGGCGGCGCCTCACTGCCCCCGCCCCCTCCGTATACGCGCGCGGGGTACAAATTTGAAGTACTTTTTTGTTAAGTACTTTTTTTATAAATTTTAGTTATATAAAATTTTAGTTATATACAAATTTTAGTTATATACAAATTTTTGTTAAGTTACAAATTTTAGTTATATACAAATTTTAGTTAAGTTACAAATTTTAGTTATATACAAATTTTAGTTATATACAAATTTGAAGTACTTTTTTTTAAGTACTTTTTTGTTAAGTACTTTTTTTGTTATGTGTACTTAGTTACAAATTAAAAAAATAAAAAAAAACAAAAAATGGGACGGGCAGGCGCCCCTGGCGCGCCCTTCTCCTTCTTCCTCCCTCTTCCGTACGGCGGGTGCGGCGTGCGCGGCCGGTGGTCGACCGGCCGGCGGCCACAAGGGCGGCGGCGCGCGGTCAAAAAAGATCAACGGGCCGGGACGACGGCGCGTGCGGCGCGTGCGGGGCGGCGGTCTACGTCGGAGAGAAGCTAGAACGCGACCGCGAGCGCGCGCCGCGCGGCGCGAGAGAAGGACGACGGCGTCGTCGAGACGTACACGCGGCGTGAGAGAGAGGTCGACGGCGCGAGAAAGAGGAAGCGACGGGGGCGGCGGCGTCGTTGGCGGCGGGGCGGGGCGGCGGCGTCGATCGGCGCGGCGTCGTCAGCCCTTAGTCGCGCGGAGAAGACGAGAAATGGAGGCGACGGTTCGGGCGTTTGTATTTATAGCCCCCCCCCCCCTTTAGTCGCGGTTGGGGAGGCGACCCGCGACTAAAGGGTACTTTATCGCGGTTGGCCGACCAGCCGCGACTAAACTTCGCGGGTGTTCGCGTTCCCGCGCGCAACGACCTTTAGTCGCGGTTGGCCCGACTAAAGGTATTTTTAAAAATACTTTTCTTTTTCAAAATCTTAAAAATACAAATAATATATCAAAAAATCAGAAAAATAAAACTAATTCAATTCAAAATCTTAAAAATACAAATAATATATCAAAAAATTCAGAAAAATAAAACTAATTCAATTCAAATTCTTAAAAATACAAATAATATATGAAAAAATTCAGAAAAATAAAACTAATTCAATTCAAAATCTTAAAAATACAAATAATATATCAAAAAATTCAGAAAAATAAAACTAATTCAATTCAAATTCTTAAAAATACAAATAATATATGAAAAATTCAGAAAATAGAACTAATTCATTTCAAAATGTTTAAAATACAAATAATATATCAAAAAAAATCAGAAAAATCCAATGTCTTCCCTCATCTGTCTTCCTGCCCCCCGCTTCCCACTAGTTCTTCCCGGTCACCTCTGTCTTCCCACAAGTTCTTCCCGGCCCGTCTTCCCGCCAGTTCTTTCCCGTCTATGTCTTCCCGCCATTTCTTCACGCCTATGTCTTCCCGCCTCTGTCTTTCATGGGTTTGCAGGAAAAAATCCCGAGGAGCAACTTCCGAAGATGCCGTAGGGCGTGTGCACCAACGACATCTTCGAGAAGTTGCGCCACGGGAGATTTTCCAACCCTTTACTCCATCCATGGGGATGAAACTCTCCCTACCTGCTAGGTTGGCTTGTTGGTCTGCTTGTCAAGGTGTATCGATGCTCCTTTTATAGGCACGGCGCCGCTTCTGCTTTGTCTTGTTCTCCGACGGGCGTCGTGCGCTACATGCTTTATCTCATCGAGCGGTGCGTCCACCCACGCGTCCTTATCCTGCCGACAGCTTTAGTCACGGTTGCACCCACCAGCCGGGACTAAACGTCCTTATCCCACCGACAGTTTTCTTAGATGACACAAAAACACATTTAGTCCTTGCACCCACCGGCCGGGACTAAAGCTTACCCAAACGTCCTTATCCCATGTTTTCTTAGATGACACAAAAACCACATTTAGTCCCGGTTGCACCCACCAGCCGGGACTAAAGCTTACCCAAACGTCCTTATCCCACCGACAGTTTCCTTAGATGACACAAAAACCACATTTAGTCCCGGTTGCACCCACCAGCCGGGACTAAAGCTTACCCAAACGTCCTTATCCCGCCATTTCTTCCCTGTCTTCCCGCCTCTTTCTTCCCGCCACTTTCTTCCCGCCTCCTGTCTTCCCGCTCCCATTTTCCCGCCATTTCTCACTACATATATGTAGCCCGGCTTGGCCAGCATTATCACATCTCTACAATCTCTCATCACACTCTCATGGCTTCTACCGCACCCACTCTAACCTACCAGCAGGAGGAGCTTTGCGCCTCGAACTACCCTTGCCCACCGGGCTACCGCATCCCCGGCGCCTAAGCACCGGAGGCGTGCCGGTCCCTCCCGTCCCTCAGGGTACTGCGCGCCGGGCGGCCATCACGAACCACTACTACCTCGATCTCACGCCGGAGCAGCGGATGAATCCCGCATCCAGATAACCAGCATACTTGGGACGCCTTCTTAATCAATCGGCGTGACGGGCGCTCGCCGGGTATGAGGAGGACAGTGCCTCCTCGGAACTTCCACGAGGCCAGCCGTCGGCTATGGTGGGCGGCCGGACTCTCAGAGCGTCATGGACTACATCACGACGGCGATATCCCCGCACGAGCGCCACGCGACAGCGAAGACGATAGCAGCGACGATAACGGCGGCAACTTAGAAGGCGACGACTACCAGTACAACGGCGGCAACTATGAAGACTACGAGTATGCATATTATACGCCTAGGCAGGAGTATGACTAAGTCACTCCAAATTTCATGTATCATCAGTGGTATTTATGGCATGGCCAATCAATTTGGGCAATGCTAGATCCACCAAATCCCATGCAATTACGGCTCCTCTAGTCCTTTTCCCATTATACGCCTAGGCAGGAGTATGACTTAGTCACTCCAAATTTCATGTATCATCAGTGGTATCTCGAATCATTCGAAAATGGACACCAAACACATCACAGATAATATAATTCACATGATCCAATCAACAAAGTTTGGTACAATAAATTATTACACATCATTTCTTCCCTTGTGTCCCTGCTTGCTTACGATTGAGCCGTATCCATGGAGCATCCTCATCATTTAACTTAATGCTTTGGTCGGTGTTCACTTTGAAGGGCGGAATTTCACCAAACATATTATAATCTTCTGACATGTCTGTCTTTCCCTCCACTCCCACGATGTTTCTTTTCCCTGAAAGAACAATGTGGCGCTTTGGATCATCGCATGATGTACTGATCGTTTTCTTATCTTTTCGTTTCCTCGGTTTGCTACTCATGTCCTTCACATAGAAAACCTGAGCGACATCTTTCGCTAGGACGAATGGTTCGTCAAGGTAACCAAGATTGTTGAAATCCACCATTGTCATTCCGTATTGCTAGTTCACCTTTACCCCACCTCCTGTTAGCTTGAACCATTTGCACCGGAACAAAGGGACCTTAAAGGAGGGTCCATAGTCAAGTTCCCATATCTCCTCTATGTAACCATAATATGTGACCTTTTGCCCATTCTCGGTTGCTGCATCAAAGCGGACACCACTGTTTTGGTTGGTGCTCTTTTTATCTTGGGCGATCGTGTAAAATATATTCTCATTTATCTCGTACCCTTGGAAAGTCGTTATAGTCGAAGATGGTGTCTTGGCCAACATGTAAAGCTGATCTACAACATGATCGTCATTCATTAAATGTTTTCTCAACCAACTGCCGAAAGTCTCCATGTGGGCCTTCGTAATCCAGGATTCAGGCTTCCCCGGGTTGTCCTCGCGTAAAATATTCTTGTGTTTCTCAAAGTACGGACCCACCAAGCTGGAATTGGTCAGAACTGTGTGGTGTGCTTCAGTCATAGAATGGCCGTCCATACATATCGTTGATTTCCTGCCGATCGTGCCTTTTCCACTTAGTCTCCCCTCGTGCCGCGATCGAGGAAGACCAATCGGCTTAAGGTCAGGAACAAAGTCAACACAGAACTCAATTACCTCCTCATTTCCATAGCCCTTGGCAATGCTTCCTTCTGGCCTAGCACGGTTACGGACATATTTCTTTAATACTCCCATGAACCTCTCAAAGGGGAACATATTGTGTAGAAATACCGGACCGAGGATGGAAATCTCTTCGACTAGGTGAACCAGGAGGTGCGTCATAATATTGAAGAAGGATGGCGGGAACACCAACTCGAAACTGACAAGACATTGGACCACATCGTTCTGTAACCGTGGTAGATCTTCTGGATTGATTACCTTCTGAGAGATTGCATTGAGGAATGCACATAGCTTCACAATGGCTACTCGAACATTTTCCGGTAGGAGCCCCCTCAAAGCAATCGGAAGCAATTGCGTCATAATCACGTGGCAGTCGTGAGACTTCAGGTTTTGGAACTTTTTGTCCGCCATGTTTATTATTCGCTTTATATTCCAGACGGGACCTTCGTACTGCTCAGGCATTCAAAAAAGATGACCTTCTCTTCTTTGGTCAGAGCGTAGCTGGCACGACCTTGAAACCATTCCGGATGCCGGTCATTAGGGTCTTTCAAACGTTGCTGGTCCTGTCGTGCTTCCTTTGTATCATTTGTCTTCCCATACACGCCCAAGAAGATAAGGAGGTTCACGCAAATATTCTTCGTAACATGCATCACGTCGATTGCAGAGCGGACATCTAGGACTTTTCAATATTCTAGCTCCAGAATATAGATTTCTTCTTCCACATGGGTGCGCGCCCGTCAGCTCCCTGCGGAACTGATTGTCCGCCAAGACCCTTTCCAAAGATGACTTTCAAATCCTTGACCATATCAAATACCTCAGCACCAGTACGTTCCGCAGGCTTCGGCCGGTGATCTGCCTTGCTGTTGTAATGCTTGCCTTTCTTTCTTACTGGATGAATTTTCGGAAGAAATCGACGATGCCCAAGGTACACATTCTTCTTACAATTTGGCAAATATACACTTTCAGTCTCATGTAAGCAGTGTGTGCATGCATTGTATCCCTTATTTGACAGTCCGGAAAGGTTACTAAGAGCAGGCCAATCGTTGATGGTTACGAAAAGCAACGCTCGTAGGTCAAATTCCTCTTCTTTTTGCTCATCCCACACACGTACACCAGGTCTGCCCCACAAGTAAAAGTTCATCAACTAATGGCCTTAGGTACACATCGATGTCGTTGCCGGGTTGCTTTGGACCTTGGATGAGCACTGGCATCATAATGAACTTCCGCTTCATGCACAACCAAGGAGGAAGGTTGTAGATGCATAGAGTCACGGGCCAGGTGCTATGGCTGGAGCTCTGCTCGCCAAAAGGATTCATGCCATACGTACTTAGACCAAATCTTATGTTCCTTGCGTCAGCTGCAAAATCTTTGAACTCTCTGTCGATCTTTCTCCATTGCGTTCCATCTGCGGGGTGTCTCAACTGCCCGTCCGACTTACGGTCCTCTTTGTGCCATCGCAACAACTTGGCATGCTCTTTGTTCCCGAACAGACGTTTCAACCGTGGTATTATAGGATCATACCACATCACCTTGGCGGGAACCCTCTTCTGGGTTTCTGGCCCTCAACATCATCACCAGGGTCATCGCCTCTGATCTTATAACGCAATGCAGTGCATACCGGGCATTCATTCAAATTCTCGTATTCACCGCGGTAGAGGACACTACGGCAGAACAGGGCGTTGCCGTGCAGCCAAAACGCACGGCAAATGCCCAAACACGCTCAGCAAAGCCTTTGCCGTGCGGCCTTGCACGGCAACGAGCCGCCCGGCAAAGCCACCTTTGCCGTGCGTCGAGCGAAAATCGCACGGCAAAGGCTTTGCCGAGCGACGCTGCTTTGTCATGCGCTGCGCCTTCCTTTGCCGTGCGCCTTCCTTTGCCGTGCGCTTGCAAGCTTTGTCGTGCGGTCGGCTTTGTCGTGCGCCTCCACACGAAGCCGCACGGCAAAGACAAGGCTTTGTCGTGCGCTTCCCCTCAACCCCACACGGCAAAGCTTCTACAGCTGGGCAGCTGGGCGGCGCAGTGCACAGCTGGGCATCCTTTGCCGTGCGCATGTGCACGACAAAGACAGCCTTTGCCGTGCGATTTTGTCTTTGCCGTGTGCATGTGCACAGCAAAGGTGCTGAAAAATTCCATCTTTTTGTTGTTTCCATTTAATCCCTGCACATATAATTCACAAAATAGACATATATTTCCAGATACATATATAGCACAATATATAGACATTTGCACATCATCAACAACAAAGTTCAACCACTAATAGTCCAACAAAGTCCATACATAGAATGTTCCATACAATAGTCCAACAACAAAGTCCAACAACAAATTCATACATAGAATGCTCCAAGTCACACAACAAAGTTCATACAAGCAACGTCAACCTTCGCCACTTCCTTGTCCTCCACTTCCTTGTCCTTCTCCACCTCCTTGTCCTCCATCTCCTTGTCCTCCTACAAGTTCATATATAGATGCATAAGTGGCATGGAATGGCTAAAATTGACATGTAAGAACTAGAATTGACATGGAAGAACTAGAATTGACATTGAATGGCTAAAATTGAACATAATCGCTAGAATAGACATGAAATGGCTAAAATTCAACATAATGGCTAAGAATGACATGGAATGGCTAAAATTGACATGTAAGAACTAGAATTGACATGGAAGAACTAGAATTGACATGGAATGGCTAAAATTGAACATAATCGCTAGAATTGACATGAAATGGCTAAAATTCAACATAATGGCTAAGAATGACATGGAATGGCTAAAATTAACATGGAATAGCTAAAATTGAACATAATGGCTAAAATTGACATGGTTGAATGGCTAAAATTCACAAGTGACATGGTATGGAAGAATTAGAAGTGTAGGAGAACTCACCTAGAAACTGCTGCAGGCTCCGGATGATGCCCGTATTGTTGACGGTCAAGCCAGGTGTCAGCGGGCTCTGACTTGGCGCTTGCTGGAGGAGCGCCATCACAGCCGGATCAGGCGCGGGGATCTGCAATATCCAAAGTTCGGTTAGACAACAAACAAGATTGAGATGGAGATATTAAGTTAACCACTTACCCAGTTGGGGAACATAGGAGGACACGACGTGCTAGGAGCACTACTCCCCGGTGGGGAAGTCAGCACGGCCTGGTTCATGAACATCTGCTGGAACATCTGCTGCTGTTGTTGCATCTGCTGCAACATCTGCTGCTGCATCTGCATGCTCTCCCTAAGCTGCTGCTGCATCTGCATCTGCTCCTCTTGGTTCCTCCGTTCCCTTTCTTCCATCTCCGCCTACGTTGTGTTGCCGCGATGTCAGTAACATTGCAATGGAAAACATGTAATGAAGCGTAGAGGATCGACGAAGAACTTACCCGTAACTTCTCAACAGCTAGGTCCGAAGCCCGTGGGCGGGTCTCTACCCGAGGCTGCTCGCTCGTACGCCCACGACGGATCTGGCGTAGAGATGGAATGGTCTTTGGGTCGACTAACCCATCAGCAATCCATAGGCGGCCACCCTTCTTGCCTTGTCCCGCAAGCACCGCAACCTCAACGTCAAAGTCTTCGGTGGTTGGGTCGGCGTCTTCGCCGTGCTTGGCCTTGAACTTCGAGCGGTACGCGCCACACTGGGCCTCCGCTAGCCCGTTGACCCACACGGACCCCGTTTCAGGATGCGGCTCCCTCCTGGTCTTGGACTTTTGGAAAAGGCCAAATAAGTTTGGTGTCACGCCTGTCTTCACTTCCTGCAAAAGAGTACATGCAAGTAAGTGAAGAGGGACACCCTTGCGGGGCTAACAATAACATGAAATGAAAGAATGAAGAAACCATTTGCTCACCTCTTGCTGCAAGGTAAGGGCCAAGTTCTTGCTGCCCAGGACATGTGATCCACCTCCCATCTCTAAACGCTTCTGCTTGCCCTCCTCGTGCTTCCGGGCGTACTCGGGGGATGTCCACCATATGACCATCGCAAGAAAGCACGCCTTGTCTTCCCCGACGTACTGAGGAGGGTTCTACATACACAAGATAGACCCATTATTAGAACATAAACTACATGAAAATGCGGAAATAAATAACACATCGATGCTAATACCTGCAGGTACTGCCACGGTGCCATGAGCGTATCCCGACAATCAGCCTTACTCATCCAAACTTTGCGCTCGGCGTGCCAGTCGCGGACGCACTGGACACGTGCCTCGTAGTGCATGCCAGTCACCCTCACCCTGCACAACTCGTGTAAGATAACATCGCACGCAATTTCCTCGCCCTCAGCCCTCTTGAAGTATTTCTGCAACCATGCACATAGGTAAAACAAGAGGAATTAGAGCAACTATTGGTAGTCAAGAAGTGTTTGAATGCTAAGAAGCCAAAAGTCACGTACCCAGAAGTGGCGGACAACCCGCTCTTGCATGTTGGTGCACTTGCCGCTAGGATCTTCCGCGTAGCTGTAGTGCTTCCAAGTCCAAGCCACATCGCGGCCACCACTAGGGAGATTGACAATCCCAGGGAAATGCTTCCTAATTAGGCCTCCAAGGATGTTCGAGTACTCACGTGTCGGCTTCCTCCTCGGGTCACCATACTTGAACATGCTGCACAACGAAATGCCAAAATCAGTATGCATGTGATAAAAATTTGTATAATGATAAAAATTTCAATAATGGAATGCCAAAATCAGCATGTACCTCTTTCCAGCGGGCACGAGAACAACATCGCGGAAGGCCCAAGTTTTTAGCTTGGGGAGTTTCGTAATCCCGCGCTTATACGGCTTCTTGTCCCGTGGTTCCAGCCTCTCCTCGGCTGCAACGTACACCTCCTCCTCGGGCGGATACCAAGCTAGGTCTGGGTTTAGCTCCTGCGGCAAACCCCCCAACCCCTCATCCTCCTCGAGGTCCTCCCCACCGTCCTCCCCACCGTCCTCCCCACCGTCCTCCCCACCATCCTCCTCGTCCTGCCCACCGTGCTCCTCACCGTCCTCCTCGTCCTCCCCACCCCACTGCTCCTCGTCATCATCCTCGGCTGGGGGAGGACTAGGAGAAGGGGTACGAAGTCGCCGTGGCTGGGCATTCTTCCTCCGTGGTGGAGGGCTAGGAGGAGCGCTAGGAGGACGTGTCTGCGACGACGAACCACTCGAAAGTCCCACAAGCTCAGCCACGGCCTTGATCTTCTTTTTGAAACCTCCCTTTCTTTTTCTTGGCGGCATGTTTCAATCACCTGCAAACACAATGAAAAGAGTGGTTTATTAGTATGCAATGTAAACAGATGAATATTAGTGAAATCAACAATAAATAGCACATAGTTCAGTACATAGATCATAGTTTATTACAAATAGCACATAGTTCAGTACATAGGATAGCCTCACAATTACAACTACATAGATCATAGTTTATTACAAATAGCACATAGTTCAGTACATAGGATAGCCTCACAATTACAACTACATAGATCAGTAGCCTATGTCGACATCCGTAATCGGACCACATGTTTCATCATCATCAGGCTCAGCGAACCAATAATCATCGATGAAACCTGGAGGTGGTCCATTTGGAGCTAGGTCAATGCCTGCTTTGAACGCCTCGAGCAAACTTAGGTCTTCTACGGCACACACATCCTCAGCTTCATATTCTTCATTGTCTTCCTCCATAACCGCATCTTCTTCTTGCTCATCGTCTACGACCATGTTATCAACAACGGCCGACAAGTCGATAGTGAAATGACCGGGGAGCCCTTCTTCTTGATAAAAATCAACACTCCTTGTTGAGGGGTCTACGCGGCGGTAATCGTCCTTGTTTGGCGGGGGTGGCCTAATGCGTGAAGGAACCGTCATCACAACATCCCATCCATGTAGACGTTTGGTCGGGTTTCGGCACGCGTACGGGAGATAGAATACTTGGAAGGCTTGGGTGGCCAAAATGTACACGTCCTCTCCCTTATAAACAGAGCTTCTTTCAACTTCGACCAATCCAATTTCAGGATCCCGTCTCACGCGACGTGGGTCGAACCAATGGCATTTGAATACGACGGGATTTAGCCCTTTGTCAAACCCGTAATTCAGCTCGTATATACCCTCGACTCTTCCATAGTAATGGAGTCCATCATCACCTTGACATACCACCCCGCTATTTATTGTCTTCTTGTTTGGACGGCTTGTTGTGTATTGATGGGTCTGGAAGCGATACCCGTTCACGTCATAAGAATTGAACGAGTCGACGGAATGGTTGAAGCCCCTAGCAATTTTTCGTAGCAAGGGATTCATGTCTTTGTCAGTTCTTGCCTACAAGATTAGGACGACAAGTTTAGAACAAGAAATGACCGAGAAATGTCGACAGTGTACAAGCAAATTTGGATAGGATAGTACCAAACCACAGAACCAGCTACTGAAACCGTGACCGCCGCCCTTATCGAAAATATCCTTGGATTCTTCCGAGGTAGGATCCCTGTGGGTATACCTCCAATATTTAGTCGTGAATTGTCTATAACAGTGAACGGAGGAAGAGTTAGCCACGAACATACGAGTGAATGTTTGCGAATAACTAAATGGTTAGCACTTACTTGATGTACGACTTCACTTCCACCATGGTGTTCAAGACATATGAGTGGATCAACTCCCGCTCATGTAAATTCGTTGTGTACGGCTTCGAGCCACTTGACTTGCCGCCAAGCCCTATGAAGATGCTAAGCTTGGGTACATCTTCATTGTTGGCGGCATTGTAACGGAGGACCGGGTTGTGCTTTGTGGGAATGTTGGGATCATAGTGCTTAGTGGTGAAGTTTGCCACCTCCACGTTCAGGACTGCCTCGGCTATGGATGCTTCGATCTTGCATTTATTGCCAGTCATCTGACGAAGCTTTTGTGTTTCTCTCTCGGGACCAAACTGCCAACGGCCCCAATTCGGCCCCCCTTTAAGCATTCCTTCGCGAGGTGCAGGATCATATGTTGCATCGGATTAAAGAACGCTGGAGGAAAGATCTTCTCTAGATCACAAAGCAACATGGGTGCCTGTTCATCATCCTTCTCAATCACTTTAGTGTCTAATGATGACCCACAAGTATAGGGGGTGTATCGTAGTATCTTCGATAAGTAAGAATGTCGATCCCAACGAGGAGCAGAAGGTGTTGACAAGCAGTTTCGATGAAGGATTCATTGTAAATGCTCATAGACAAGTATTCAGGGGGTTTTGATGTAACACATGAATAAAGTACGAGTAATTAAAGTGCGAGAGTAACAATTGCAGCGAGTGGCCCAATCCTTTTTAGCACAAAGGACAAGACGGTTTGTTTACTTATAATAACGAAACGTTCTCGAGGACACACGGGATTTTAGTCTAGTGCTTTCGCTACATACGGCTAATTAATCTTCATTGTTTTGATAAGTGTTGTGTGGGTGAACCTGTGCTAATGTACCGCCCTTCCTAGGACTAATACATACTTGTGATTATACCCCTTGCAAGCATCCGCAACTACAAGAAAGTAATTAAGATAAATCTAACCACAGCCTTAAACTCTGAGATCCTGCTATCCCTCCTGCATCGATATACCAACGGGGGCTTCGGTTTCTGTCACTCCGGCAACCCCGCAATTGGCAAACGAGTACAAGATGCATTCCCCTAGGCCCATAAAGGTGAAGTGTCGTGTCGACGTTCACACGACACCACTAGAAGAATAACACCACAACTTAAATATCATAACATTGAATATTACTCAACCATACTTCACTACTAACATTTAGACTTCACCCATGTCCTCAAGAACTAAACGAACTACTCACGAGACATCATATGGAACATGATCAGAGGTGATATGATGATGAATAACAATCTGAACATAAACCTTGGTTCAACGGTTTCACTCAATAGCATCAATAACAAGTAGAAATCAATACCGGGAGAGTTTCCCCTATCAAACAGTCAAGATCAAACCCAAATTGCTACAGCGGTGACGATGTGCAGCGGTGGAGATGGCGGTGATGATGATGAAGATGACGATGATGGTGATGGAGATGATGTCCAACTTGATGGCGGTGACGATGGCGTCGATTTCCCCCTCCGGGAGGGAATTTCCCCGACGGATCTCAGCCCGCCAGATAGCTCTTTTCTCTCTGGTGTTCTCCGCCGCGAGGCGGCGTAACTCTTCGCGAGGTACCCTCGGAGCTTAGGTTTTTGGGACGAAGCGTACGCGAAGAAAAGGAGGCGAGAGGGGGCTGTGGGCCCCCTCCTCATAGGGCGGCGCGGCCAGGCCTTGGGCCGCGCCGGCCTATGGGGTGGACCCACCTCGGGTCCCCTCGGCTCCCCCTTCTGGCTCTCTTCGTCATCTGGAAAAATAGGATTTTTGATATAATTTCCATCAGCTGTTGATCTTCCGAAATATTGCATTCTGACGGCGCTTTTTCCAGCAGAATCCTGGCTCCGGTGCTCGATCCTCCAATAATCATGAAACATGCAAAATAGATGAAATAACATAAGTATTATGTCCAAATATGAAATATATCAATGAATAATAGCAAATTATGATATAAAATAGTGATGCAAATTAGACGTATCATCTAACTCCCTAGCACAAATCTGGCGGAAGAAATAACTCAACCTCGCTAGCACTCGCCAAGTCTTCTCAGGGACATAGCCTCGAATCATCACCGGCATTATCCGCTCAAGCCACACGTGGTAGTCATGACTCTTCAGTCCTTGTACTCGCAACGTTTCAATGTTCAGACCCCTCATCCAATTGGCTGCGAACCCATCAGGGAAAAACAAGGAGTCCTTCATCCATTGGAAGACCTCCCTTTTTTGGGCCTTTGTGAGGCAGAACGGAGCGTGTGGCTTAGTCCAAGTTTTTTTGGCACCTTGAGGTGGCTTCATGTTCAACTCTGGCCTATCGCACAACTTTTCTTGGTCAATTCGAGCCTTTATGTTATCCTTCGTCTTCTCAGTGTCCACTATGGTGCTCCAAATGGCTTCACTGATATTCTTCTCGGTGTGCATTACATCAATGTTATGCGGGAGCTCGAGAAACTCAAAGTAAGGAAGCTTCCAGAAGCACGGCTTGTGGGTCCATTGGTGTGTCTCCCCATATCCCAAGAAACCATTCCCATCAGGGTTAGGCTGGAGAGCGTCTAACTCGGCCTTGGTTTCCTGTCCGGTCTTCGGAATTGGCTTCGGTGCATGGACAACACGGCCTTTTTTGAAACTCTTAACATCACTCCTGTATTCATGACTCTGCTCAAGGAACTGTCGAGCTTCATCAAAGCAGGAATACTTGCCACCCTTGTTTAGCCAGAAGAAAGTCACGGCTTGCCTGCACTCCGGACAAGGCCACTTCCCATGTGTACACCACCCGCAGAACAAAGCACGTGCTGGCAAGTCATGCAGGGACGTGTGGTACCAGACATACATATCGAAGTGTTCCTTCTTTGCCGCGTCATAAGTTCGGATCCCGCGATCTTCCCAGCCAAGAAGCAAGTCATCAATCAGTGGTTCCAGATACACGTTCATGTTCTTACCCGGGTATTTCGGTCCTGGGATTATCATCGACACAAACATGTACTCTGATCTCGTGCAGACGCCAGGGGGTAGGTTCAGGGGAATAACAAACACTGGCCAACAACTGTATACCGCAGCCGACATACCATATGGATTGAACCCATCGGTTGATATCGCAATTGCTACGCTCCTCGGGTCACCGGCTTTCAGGGGATATTTCTTGACAAAGTTCTTCCATGCAGTACCATCCGACGGATGTATCATCTTGCCACTGTCTGGTCTGATCCCTTCTACAGCCCACCTCATCTGCTGGGCAGTATCCTCGGTCATGAAGAGCCGCTGGATCCTCGGTAGGACTGGAAGATAGCGGAGGATATTCTTGGCAACCGTGGTCTGCCTCTTCTGACCATCACCATTGGTGTCAACCTCAAAGTACCTAGAGCTTTTGCAATGGATGCAATAATTTGTGTTAGCATGCTCCTCTCTGAATAGCATGCATCCCTTTGGACAAGCGTGTATCTGCTGAGATGACATCTTGAGGTCACTGAGCAATTTTTTCGAATAGTAGAAGTTTTGCGGCAAGAGGTGCCCTTTCGGCAGAATGCTGCCAACGAGGACCAGAAGTTCATCGAACCCATCTCTGCACAGATTCCTGTGGCACTTAAAGGCCAAAAGGCGAGCGATGGCATCTAGTTGGGTAACATCTGTATTTACGTGTAGGGGTTTCTGCGAAGCAAACAAAGCCTCGTAATACTTCTTTGTGTTTTCCTCCGGCTCCTCACTTGTCTCCGCATCCCTAGATGTCTCCGCCTCTACATGAGGGCTTTCAGGCACATTACCATTAGCCAAGTTCTCTAGGCACCTATCAAACCCAGTATCATATTCTCTCGTAGGCTGAATCTGCCGCACCTCCTTCCTAGCACGTTTCTTCGCCTTTTCTCCATGAAAAGTCCAAATCTTGTAGGACGGTTTGAACCCAGACTTGATCAGGTGAAGACTCATAGTTTCCTTGTCCTGTGTTTTTTGGTTAGCGCACTTACTACAAGGGCAAAAAACTGTCCTGGGTCTGCTAGGGATGTCAAACGCCCTGTCCACGAACTGCTTGGTCTTTTCTCCCCATTCCTCAGTATATTTCCACGGACCAATTCTGCCATCGTACATCCAGTCACGATTATCCATCCTCTAACCAGCACCAAAACAGACAAACTTAGAATTTATATCAAACATGATCCGCATTTTAATTTTTCCTTTTTTACGCATGCATCAACCTGAATCTCTACTAGGTGGGCTCCTAGCAGCCGCCGGATCCGTAGATTGAGTACGTTCTCCCTGCTCTACCCTGATCCGAGACAGAATTTCGGCAGCACCTCCCCGCTGCTCTCCCGATACACGTCTCGCCAAAAAGCCGAGAGGGGTGTGCATCCGGAGAACAACGGGGAGGCGCTGCCGAAATCCTGACTCGGATCGGGGTAGAGCAGGGAGAACGTACCCAACTACGCATCCGCCGACTGTCCCGATAAATGCCGTAAGAGTTACGCTTCATAATATGCGAGACCACTAATGCATATTTATCCGCGTAACCCTTACGGTCGGGAAGAGACGCCTAGGTAACGCGACATACTTGGTGATCTAGACCCAAAAAAAACCTAGGTACACAGGGGCGAGATTTTTACCCTTGACACGTGAGCGAATCGGCGAACAAGATCCGGGACGGCCCCTCAAAGACCACCGCGACGCCGCCCCCCTGATACGCGTACAGCACGCGTCCGTTGGGAACTCCAAGAGGAAGGTGTGATGCGTACAGCGGCAAGTTTTCCCTCAGTATGAAACCAAGGTTTAATCGAACCAGTAGGAGCCAAGAAGCACGTTGAAGGTTGATGGCGGCGAGATGTAGTGCGGCGCAACACCAGGGATTCCGGCGCCAACGTGGAACCTGCACAACACAAACCAAGTACTTTGCCCCAACGAAACAGCGAGGTTGTCAATCTCACCGGCTTGCTGTAACAAAGGATTAGATGTATAGTGTGGATGATGATTGTTTGCAGAAAGCAGTAGAACAGTATTGCAGTAGATTGTATTTCAGTAAAGAGAATTGGACCGGGGTCCACAGTTCACTAGAGGTGTCTCTCCCATAAGATAAACAGCATGTTGGGTGAACAAATTACAGTTGGGCAATTGACAAATAAAGAGGGCATGACCATGCACATACATATTATGATGAGTATAGTGAGATTTAATTGGGCATTACGACAAAGTACATAGACCGCTATCCAGCATGCATCTATGCCTAAAAAGTCCACCTTCGAGGTTATCATCCGAACCCCCTCCAGTATTAAGTTAAAAACAGACAATTGCATTAAGTATTGCGCGTAATGTAATCAGTAACTACATCCTCGAACATAGCACCAATGTTTTATCCCTAGTGGCAACAGCACATCCATAATCTTAGGTTTCTGTCACTCCCCCAGATTCACGGAGACATGAACCCACTATCGAGCATAAATACTCCCTCTTGGAGTTACAAGCATCTACTTGGCCAGAGCATCTACTAGTAACGGAGAGCATGCAAGATCATAAACAACACATAGATATAAATTGATAATCAACATAACAAGTATTCTCTATTCATCGGATCCCAACAAACGCAACATATAGAATTACATATAGATGATCTTGATCATGTTTGGCAGCTCACAAGACCCGACAATTAAGCACAATGGGGAGAAGACAAGCATCTAGCTACTGCTATGGACCCATAGTCCAGGGGTAGACTACTCACACATCACTCCGGAGGCGACCATGGCGGCGTAGAGTCCTCCGGAGATGATTCCCCTCTCCGGCAGGGTGCGGGAGGCGATCTCTGAATCCCCGAGATGGGATTGGCGGCGGCGCGTCTCTGAAGGTTTTCCGTATCGTGGCTCTCGACTGGGGGTTTCGCGACGGAGGCTATTTGTAGGCGGAAGGGCAGACGGGGGCGTCACGAGGGCCCACACTATAGGTCGGCGCGGCCAGGGCTTGGGCCGCGCCGTGTCCCACCTCGTGGCCCCACTTCGTCTCCTCTTCGGTCTTCGGAAGCTTCGTGGCAAAATAGGACCCGGGCGTTGATTTCGTCCAATTCCGAGAATATTTCTTTACTAGGATTTCTGAAACCAAAAACAGCGAAAACAACACTGGCACTTCGGCATCTTGTTAATAGGTTAGTTCGGAAAATGCACGAATATGACATAAAGTGTGCACAAAACATGTAGATAACATCAATAATGTGGCATGGAACATAAGAAATTATCGATACGTCGGAGACGTATCAGCATCCCCAAGCTTAGTTTCTGCTCGTCCCGAGCAGGTAAACGATAAACAAAGATAATTTCTGGAGTTACATGCCATCATAACCTTGATCATACTATTGTAAAGCATATGTAGTGAATGCAGCGATCAAAACAATGTATATGACATGAGTAAACAAGTGAATCATATAGCAAATACTTTTCATGAATAGTACTTCAAGACAAGCATCAATAAGTCTTGCATAAGAGTTAACTCATAAAGCAATAATTCAAAGTAAAGGCATTGAAGCAACACAAAGGAAGATGAAGTTTCAGCGGTTGCTTTCAACTTATAACATGTATATCTCATGGATATTGTCAACATAGAGTAATATAATAAGTGCAATATGCAAGTATGTAGGAATCAATGCACAGTTCACACAAGTGTTTGCTTCTTGAGGTGGAGAGAAATAGGTGAACTCAACATAAAAGTAAAAGAATGGTCCTTCAAAGAGGAAAGCATCGATTGCTATATTTGTGCTAGAGCTTTGATTTTGAAAACAAGAAACAATTTTGTCAACGGTAGTAATAAAGCATATGTATCATGTAAATTATATCTTACAAGTTGCAAGCCTCATGCATAGTATACTAATAGTGCCCGCACCTTGTCCTAATTAGCTTGGACTACGGGATTATCGCAATGCACATGTTTTAACCAAGTATCACAAAGGGGTACCTCTATGCATGTACAAAGGTCTAAGGAGAAAGCTCGCATTGGATTTCTCGCTATTGATTATTCTCAACTTAGACATCCATACCGGGACAACATAGACAACAGATAATGGACTCCTCTTTTATGCATAAGCATGTAGCAACAATTAATTTTCTCATATGAGATTGAGGATATATGTCCAAAACTGAAACTTCCACCATGGATCATGGCTTTAGTTAGCGGCCCAATGTTCTTCTCTAACAATATGCACGCTCTAACCATAAGGTGGTAGATCGCCCTTACTTCAGACAAGACGAACATGCATAGCAACTCACATGATATTCAACAAAGAGTAGTTGATGGCGTCCCCAGGAACATGGTTATCGCACAACAAGCAACTTAATAAGAGATAAAGTGCATAAGTACATATTCAATACCACAATAGTTTTTAGGCTATTTGTCCCATGAGCTATATATTGTAAAGGTAGAGAATGGAAATTTAAAGGTAGCACTCAAGCAATTTACTTTGGAATGGTGGAGAAATACCATGTAATAGGTAGGTATGCTGGACACAAATGGCATAGTAGTTGGCTCAAGTATTTTGGATGCATGAGAAGTATTCCCTCTCGATGCAAGGTTTAGGCTAGCAAGGCTATTTGAAACAAACACAAGGATGAAGCGGTGCAGCAAAACTCACATAAAAGACATATTGTAAACATTATAAGACTCTACACCGTCTTCCTTGTTGTTCAAACTCAATACTAGAAATTATCTAGACTTTAGAGAGACCAAATATGCAAACCAAATTTTAGCATGCTCTATGTATTTCTTCATTAATGGGTGCAAAGTATATGATGCAAGAGCTTAAACATGAGCACAACAATTGCCAAGTATCACATATCCAAGACATTATAGCAAATTACTACATGTATCATTTTCCAATTCCAACCATATAACAATTTAACGAAGAAGAAACTTCGCCATGAATACTATGAGTAGATCCTAAGGACATACTTGTCCATATGCTACAGCGGAGCGTGTCTCTCTCCCATACAATGAATGCTAGGATCCATTTTATTCAAACAAAACAAAAACAAAAACGAACCGACGCTCCAAGAAAAGCACATAAGATGTGATGGAATAAAAATATAGTTTCAGGGGAGGAACCTGATAATGTTGTCGATGAAGAAGGGGATGCCTTGGGCATCCCCAAGCTTAGACACTTGAGTCTTCTTGATATATGCAGGGGTGAACCACCGGGGCATCCCCAAGCTTAGAGCTTTCACTCTCCTTGATCATGTTGTATCATCTCCCTCTCTTGATCCTTGAAAACTTCCTCCACACCAAACTTAGAACAACTCATTAGAGGGTTAGTGCACAATCAAAATATACATGTTCAGAGGTGACATAATCTTTCTTAACACTTCTGGACATTGCACAAAGCTACTGAAAGTCAATGGAATCGAAATATCCATCGAACATAACAAAACTGGCAATGCGAAATAAAAGGCAGAACAGTTCGTATTGACGAATTTTATCGAGGCACCAGACTTGCTCAAATGAAAATTCTCAAATTGAATGAACGTTGCGTACATATCTGAGGATCACTCACGTAAATTGGCATAATTTTCTGAGTTACCTACAGAGAATTTTGCCCAGATTCGTGACAGCAAAGAAATCTGTTTCTGCGCAGTAATCCAAATCTAGTATGAACTTTACTATCAACGACTTTACTTGGCACAACAAAACACTAAACTAAGATAAGGAGAGGTTGCTACAGTAGTAAACAACTTCCAAGACACAAAATAAAAACAAAGTACTGTAGTAAAAAAACATGGGTTGTCTCCCATAAGCGCTTTTCTTTAACGCCTTTCAGCTAGGCGCAGAAAGTGTGTATCAAGTATTATCGGAGGATGGTGCATCGTTATCATGAGCTCCCCCATCCGTAGTGGTACTAAGGGCTTTGTCAATTTTATGCCTATAATAATATTTCTTTGGTTTAGGCATTTTAGAGACATACATAAACTTTTGCTCCTTACCCACATAAGCTTTCTCCTTATATTTAAGAGAAGAAAATGTTGAACCCAAGGTTCCCATAGCTTTTTCAAGTTCGTCAATCCTATTGCTTTGATCATCATGGACAACACAAGTTCCTAGTACACTAATTATTTCATCAATTCCTCCTAAGGATTTATCAAGTTCATCAGTTTTATCAAGTAACATTTCCAATTTAGCTTCAATACTTGGAAAAAATTTCTCTAAGGTTTCCAATTTTTTCATAACATCTTCAAGAGAGATTTCAGTTTTAACTTCATCAACAGGGGGTATTCCAAATAGACTCTCAATAATGCAGCTAGCTTCTAATGCAGGAGTACTTAGGAAGTTACCTTTCGCGAGACTATCAAGAACATACCTATTCCAGCTAGAGATACCAACATAAAAATTCCTGAGTAGGATAGTGGTGGAGTGTTTCTTAATGCACCTATTATGAGCATCACTAATTCTATACCAAGCATCTCTTAAACATTCTCCCCCTCGTTGCTTAAACGTACGAAAACTTCAGGATTACTCATTTTAGCAGTAGTAAATAAAGCAAACTAGATAAAGTAAATGCAAGTAACTAATTTTTTTGTGTTTTTGATATAGCAAACAAGATAGCAAATAAAGTAAATGCAAGTAACTAATTTTTTTGTATTTTGATTTAGTGCAGCAAACAAAGTTGTAAATAAAACTAAGCAAGACAAAAACAAAGTAAAGAGATTGGGATGTGGAGACTCCCCTTGCAGCGTGTCTTGATCTCCCCGGCAACGGCGCCAGAAAAATTGCTTGATACGCGTACAAAACGCGTCCGTTGGGAACCCCAAGAGGAAAGTGTGATGCGTACAGTGGCAAGTTTTCCCTTAGTATGAAACCAAGGTTTAATCGAACCAGTAGGAGCCAAGAAGCACGTTGAAGGTTGATGGCGGCGAGATGTAGTGCGGCGCAACACCGGGGATTCCGGCGCCAACGTGGAACCTGCACAACACAAACCAAGTACTTTGCCCCAACGAAACAGCGAGGTTGTCAATCTCACCGGCTTGCTGTAACAAAGGATTAGATGTATAGTGTGGATGATGATTGTTTGCAGCGAGAAACGATGTAGATTGTATTTCAGTAAAGAGAATTGGACCGGGGTCCACAGTTCACTAGAGGTGTCTCTCCCATAAGATAAACGCATGTTGGGTGAACAAATTACAGTTGGGAAATTGACAAATAAAGAGGGCATGACCATGCACATACATATTATGATGAGTATAGTGAGATTTAATTGGGCATTACGACAAAGTACATAGACCGCTATCCAGCATGCATCTATGCCTAAAAAGTCCACCTTCAGGTTATCATCCGAACCCCTCCAGTATTGAGTTGAAAACAACAGACAATTGCATTAAGTATCGCGCGTAATGTAATCAGTAACTACATCCTCGAACATAGCACCAATGTTTTATCCCTAGTGGCAACAGCACATACATAATCTTAGAGGTTTCTGTCACTCCCCCAGATTCACGGAGACATGAACCCACTATCGAGTATAAATACTCCCTCTTGGAGTTACAAGCATCTACTTGGCCAGAGCATCTACTAGTAACGGAGAGCATGCAAGGTCATAAACAACACATAGATATAAATTGATAATCAACATAACAAGTATTCTCTATTCATCGGATCCCAACAAACGCAACATATAGAATTACATATAGATGATCTTGATCATGTTTGGCAGCTCACAAGACCCGACAATTAAGCACAATGGGGAGAAGACAAGCATCTAGCTACTGCTATGGACCCATAGTCCAGGGGTAGACTACTCACACATCACTCCGGAGGCGACCATGGCGGCGTAGAGTCCTCGGGAGATGATTCCCCTCTCCCAGGGTGCCGGAGGTGATCTCCTAAATCCCCGAGATGGGATTGGCGGCGGCGGCGTCTCAGTAAGGTTTTCCGTATCGTGGCTCTCGGTACTGGGGGTTTCGCGACGGAGGCTATTTCTAGGCGGAAGGGCAGGCCAGGGGGCGTCACGAGGGGCCCACACTATAGGTCGGCGCGGCCAGGGCTTGGGCCGCGCCGCCCTGTAGTCTGGCCACCTCGTGGCCCCACTTCGTCTCCTCGGTCTTCTGGAAGCTTCGTGGCAAAATAGGACCCTGGGCGTTGATTTCGTCCAATTCCGAGAATATTTCTTTACTAGGATTTCTGAAACCAAAAACAGCAGAAAACAACAACTGGCCAACTGGCACTTCGGCATCTTGTTAATAGGTTAGTTCCAGAAAATGCACGAATATGACATAAAGTGTGCACAAAACATGTAGATAACATCAATAATGTGGCATGGAACATAAGAAATTATCAATACGTCGGAGACGTATCACCCCCGTGACCACCTCGAAGAAGATCCGGGACGCCCCCTCAGAGACCCTCGCAACGCCGCCCCCCGTGTCCTCCTGGAAGCATCGCCTGCATAGCGACAAAATGAATTACTAATTATTGCAAGCGAACACAATTTATTTGACAACTATTACTTATAATTTGCTTGCAGCACATTATCTTTTTTCCTACATTGGACTATTTTTAACCTATTCTTAAAAATCCTACACTAAATCTTATTTTAAAAAATCCTACACTAAATCCAATTTTACAAATCCTACACAAAACTTACTACACTAAATCCTACACTAAATCCCTACACTACTAATCCTACACTAAATTCTACACTATGCATATGCAGGGATCAAATCGGAGGAGGGCAGGCCGGGGCGCACACGCACCTTGGTGCCGGCCGGCGAGACACGAGCGAAGGCGGCGGGCCCGAAGGCAGCGGGCCGGCGGAGGGGAGGGGGGCTGCGGCGCGGGGGAGCGAGGCGGCCGCGAGGCGCGCGGGAGGCGAGGCGAGGCGGCGGCAGCGGCGGCGGCGGGGGACAGGGAGCGCGGTGTGTGTCGTGGTGGTGTGGGGGCGAGGGGCAACGGATAAGGTTATCAGCCTTTGCCGTGCCCCGCGGCTTTGCCGTGCATGGTGCACGGCAAAGAGCTCTTTGCCGTGCGAAACGCCTTTGCCGTGCGTGTTGCGGCCTTTGCCGTGCGCACTAGGCTTTGCCGTGCGGCTTTGCATGGCAAACAGCTCTTTGCCGTGCAGATTCACCTTTGCCGTGTGCGTTGGCACATATAAATTTTTTTCTTCACCATTTTCATTATCGTTAAGATTCAAATATATTTCAAAATTATATTAAACCTGTATTTTAACATGTGTATTATTTAATAATATAATTATCATGGTATTTTAAAACTACACGGATGAAGCCTCGCGCGGTGAAATCTAGGGGGTAGTGACCCCCCGGGGCACGCAGCTAGACAACCGTTTCGAGGGGGGAATGACCGCCGGAGCACCAAAACTTGCATGTTGACCTAGGATATGTGTGAAAGTGTGGTGGAAGGTGTGATTCACCAAATGGTGCAAGGCATAGCTCCCATGTGTGACATTCCTCTCTTTCGGGCGATAACACTTGGAAGATTCCTCGACTTGTAGGCTGAAGTGTCCCGCTGCGGGTATACCGGAGGCTATAATGTGCCAAATGGTGCCAAACCTTGCTTTCCATGTGTATATGGACTAACCAAAACCAAACCTATCAAAAAGTATGTTGGTGGAACCTCGCGCGGTGAAATCTAGGGGGTAGACCCCCCGAGGCACGCAGACCGCCGTTTTCGGGGGGGAACGACCGCCGGAGCACCGGAATGCCACCAAAACTTGCATGTGGACCTAGGATATGTGTGAAAGTGTGGTGGAAGGTGTGATTCACCAAATGGTGCAAGGCATAGCTCCCATGTGTGACATTCCTCTCTTTCGGGCGATAACACTTGGAAGATTCCTCGACTTGTAGGCTGAAGTGTCCCGCTGCGGGTATACCGGAGGCTATAATGTGCCAAATGGTGCCAAACCTTGCTTTCCATGTGTATATGGACTAACCAAAACCAAACCTATCAAAAAGTATGTTGGTGGAACCTCGCGCGGTGAAATCTAGGGGGGTAGACCCCCCGAGGCACGCAGACCGCCATTTTCGGGGGGGAACGACCGCCGGAGCACCGGAATGCCACCAAAACTTGCATGTGGACCTAGGATATGTGTGGAAGTGTGGTGGAAGGTTTGATTCACCAAATGGTGCAAGGCATAGCTCCCATGTGTGACCTTCCCCTCTTTCGGGCGATAACACTTGGAAGATTCCTCGACTTGTAGGCTGAAGTGTCCCGCTGCGGGTATACCGGAGGCTATAATGTGCCAAATGGTGCCAAACCTTGCTTTCCATGTGTATATGGACTAACCAAAACCAAACCTATCAAAAAGTATGTTGGTGGAACCTCGCGCGGTGAAATCTAGGGGGGTAGACCCCCCGAGGCACGCAGACAGCCGTTTTCGGGGGGAACGACCGCCGGAGCACCGGAATGCCACCAAAACTTGCATGTGGACCTAGGATATGTGTGAAAGTGTGGTGGAAGGTGTGATTCACCAAATGGTGCAAGGCATAGCTCCCATGTGTGACATTCCTCTCTTTCGGGCGATAACACTTGGAAGATTCCTCGACTTGTAGGCTGAAGTGTCCCGCTGCGGGTATACCGGAGGCTATAATGTGCCAAATGGTGCCAAACCTTGCTTTCCATGTGTATATGGACTAACCAAAACCAAACCTATCAAAAAGTATGTTGGTGGAACCTCGCGCGGTGAAATCTAGGGGGGTAGACCCCCCGAGGCACGCAGACCGCCGTTTTCGGGGGGGAACGACCGCCGGAGCACCGGAATGCCACCAAAACTTGCATGTGGACCTAGGATATGTGTGAAAGTGTGGTGGAAGGTGTGATTCACCAAATGGTGCAAGGCATAGCTCCCATGTGTGACATTCCTCTCTTTCGGGCGATAACACTTGGAAGATTCCTCGACTTGTAGGCTGAAGTGTCCCGCTGCGGGTATACCGGAGGCTATAATGTGCCAAATGGTGCCAAACCTTGCTTTCCATGTGTATATGGACTAAACAAAACTAAACCTATCAAAAAGTATGTTGGTGGAACCTCGCGCGGTGAAATCTAGGGGGTAGACCCCGAGGAGCAGACGCGTTTTCGGGGGAACGACCGCCGGAGCACCGGAATGCCACCAAAACTTGCATGTGGACCTAGGATATGTGTGGAAGTGTGGTGGAAGGTGTGATTCACCAAATGGTGCAAGGCATAGCTCCCATGTGTGACCTTCCCCTCTTTCGGGCGATAACACTTGGAAGATTCCTCGACTTGTAGGCTGAAGTGTCCCGCTGCGGGTATACCGGAGGCTATAATGTGCCAAATGGTGCCAAACCTTGCTTTCCATGTGTATATGGACTAACCAAAACCAAACCTATCAAAAAGTATGTTGGTGGAACCTCGCGCGGTGAAATCTAGGGGGGTAGACCCCCCGAGGCACGCAGACCGCCGCGGAACGACCGCCGGAGCACCGGAATGCCACCAAAACTTGCATGTGGCCCTACGATATGTGTGAAAGTGTGGTGGAAGGTGTGATTCACAAAATGGTGCAAGGCATAGCTCCCATGTGTGACCTTCCCCTCTTTCGGGCGATAACACTTGGAAGATTCCTCGACTTGTAGGCTGAAGTGTCCCGCTGCGGGTATACCGGAGGCTATAATGTGCCAAATGGTGCCAAACCTTGCTTTCCATGTGTATATGGACTAACCAAAACCAAACCTATCAAAAAGTATGTTGGTGGAACCTCGCGCGGTGAAATCTAGGGGGTACCCCCGAGGCACGTAGACGGCCGTTTTCGGGGGGGGACGACCGCCGGAGCACCGGAATGCCACCAAAACTTGCATGTGGACCTAGGATATGTGTGAAAGTGTGGTGGAAGGTGTGATTCACCAAATGGTGCAAGGCATAGCTCCCATGTGTGACATTCCTCTCTTTCGGGCGATAACACTTGGAAGATTCCTCGACTTGTAGGCTGAAGTGTCCCGCTGCGGGTATACCGGAGGCTATAATGTGCCAAATGGTGCCAAACCTTGCTTTCCATGTGTATATGGACTAACCAAAACCAAACCTATCAAAAAGTATGTTGGTGGAACCTCGCGCGGTGAAATCTAGGGGGGTAGACCCCCCGAGGCACGCAGACCGCCGTTTTCGGGGGGGAACGATCGCCGGAGCACCGGAATGCCACCAAAACTTGCATGTGGACCTACGATATGTGTGGAAGTGTGGTGGAAGGTGTGATTCACAAAATGGTGCAAGGCATAGCTCCCATGTGTGACATTCCTCTCTTTCAGGCGAAATCTATAGGGGGTAGATTCCGGGGACGTAGACCGCTGGGGGGGGCGACCTCCGGAGCATGAATGCCAGCAAAACTTTCATGTGGACCTAGAATATGTTTGGAAGTGTCGTGTAAGGTGTAAAGCTGCAAGAAATTGCACCAAATATGTGGGAGCGATAACACTTAGTAGATTCACCGAACCCCGTTAATTTGCTCCGAAACCCTGATATGTTGGGGGGAGGGGTCGATGAAGATGTAGATTACTTGTTTTATCGGTATACAGATTGTATTAAGTAACACTAACAAATAGTCTACAAAAAGTAAAAACTAATTTTACAACAAATATAAGTATTAATATAAATATAAATACTACAAAAGTAGGAAAAGAAATAAAACTGCCCTCTGTGCCGTACAAAAACACACGACAAAGGGATGGTATGCACGGCAAAAGATTCTTTGCCGTGCCCAGTGTCTTTGCCGTGCGCCTTGGCTTCCTCGTTGCCATGCAGGTTACTTTGCCGTGCGTTTTTTAATTGTTTGCCGTGGGCTGCTGCCTTTGCCGAGCGCTGAGCTGGTGCTTTGCCGTGAGCCGATTGTTTGCCGTGCGTCGACCCAAACCTGTACGGAAAAGATTTCACTGCCGTGCGCGAGGTGCACGGCAAAGAATCTTCGCACGGCAAGGGGTGCTGGCAGCACACGGCAAAGAGCCCTGCACGGCACTGGCCTTTTTTTCCCGTAGTGGGATGTAGTCGTTGATGCATGCATGTATCTTCAGAACCTCTAAACCTAGAGGGCAGACAACCTTCTTTGCTTCGTACGTACTGGCGGGCAACTCGTTATTCTTTGGAAACATATTCTTCAACATTTTTAGCAAGTTTTCAAATCCTGAGTCAGCTACACCTTCCTGTGCCTTCCATTTCAGCAAATCCAGTGTGCAGCCCAGCTTTTTCAGACCATTATCGCATCCTGGGTACATCGACTTTTTGTGATCCTCTAACATGCGATCCAAATTCTCCCTCTCCTTTTCAGTTTCGCAGCTTCTCCGTGCATCAACAATGGTCCGACCAAGATCATCAACGGGCTCATCACGTGCCTCTTCTTCACCTTCCCCTTCACCTTCCCCTTCACCTTCACCTTCCCCACCTTCAGCATCCTCCATGAAAGTATCACCGAAATGATCAAGATAGTTGTCATCGATGAAATCATCCCCTTCTTCATCTTCTTCCATTATAACCCCTCTTTCTCCATGCTTGGTCCAACAATTATAGCTTGGCATGAAACCCTGCCGAAGCAGGTGCATGTGAACATCTCTTGAGGAAGAGTAACCCTTCTGATTCTTACAGGCAACACATGGACAGATAACAAAACCCCCCTGCTTGTTCGCATTAGCCACTACGAGGAAATCTTTCAAACCCGTAGTGAACTCGCCGGAGAGTCGGTTACCGTACATCCATTGCCGATTCATCTGCATTATTATAATATAAAATATATAATTAACCATCATGCATTTGTTAAACTAATTAACTAACTACAAACAATAGAAATTAAACAATGAACTACACACATATGCATATTTTATCAATGACACATGAAAGGTTCAAGTTGCTAACCGCGATCGAGGAGGAAAAAATAAATGAGAAAGCTCAAGTGTGGCTCCGACACTTCATATCATGTTTGTTTCATGCTCTTGGGGCATTTCATCAAACACCTTGTGTGCATAAGAGGAACCAAAAGCAAACCTAACACCCACTTGTGAAGTTTGTGAAGAGAATGGCTCCAAATGGCTAAGTGTTGGCTGCTGGATGGGTATATATAGGGGAGGGGCTTTAGTCGCGGTTGGCCTGGCAAACCATGACTAAAGGTGCCCGAAGGCCTTTAGTCGCGGTTGGCCTGGCCAACCGCGACTAAAGCCCCTCACGTGCACCAGCTGGCCAGCGAGCACCCTGGGCCCAGGCCTTTGGTCGCGGTTCGCCTCCCGAACCGCGACTAAAGGTCCCATTAGTCACGGTTCCAAATATTTGGGGACTAATGGGGCTGGATGGAAGGCCCTTTTTCCACCAGTGATACTGTACCAACAAGTCACCGGGCTGAACGAGCAACTCGAAAGATACTTCGATTTCAGTGCGGCCACCAACAATTTCGACTACAAACACTGCCATTTTGACACCATCTGACACATGGACCATGAGATGCTATATTTCCAATTAATTATAATTTGCAATATTTATTTGGCCAAACATTTTTGGCTCGTGTTGTTGTTACTTGCGTGCATGATCTTTTCGCTTCAATACAACTGCGGATCGGAATAAGCTCCGACTACTTCGCCGTCCTGCATTCGCCACACTTGGGGGTTCACCTATCGTGGATCATCCACATCGACTGCGTCCTCTTCATCGACTATTTCCGACCAGGCGCCACGTGACTACAATCAACTATGTCCGCCGCATGACATCATTACATGTCAGGATCCACCGCAGCCGATAAAAAAGCTAAGTGTTCTCTTCAAAGAATCGATTATTTAGTTATTTCCATTATACCTGAATACTCGGGGGCTGAGCCATTACAATATTACAGCAAATTCAGCCAACACTTTGGGTTGCGCCATTACATTGTTACTGGAAATACATTAGATTACTCGGTAAATTTATCTCCTTTGGCTCAATGGTTTTTTTTTCTTCTTTGGCTTAGTGGATATATCTTCGTCGGCTCTGGATACATTTTCTTTGGATCAATGAATTTATTTTCTTCGGCTTAGTGGATTTATCTTCCTCGGCTCAATGAATTTATCTACTTCAGCTCAATGAATTTATTTTCTTCGGCTCAATGGATTTATCTTCTTCGGCTTACTAGATTTGTCTTCTTCGGATTCCTCTTATAAGGTTATCATTGGTTTCCTCTAATATAATACAACCCGACGAATTTCCGGGTCAGTGGATTCATCATCTATGATTATTACTGGATTTATTTTCTTCGGGTCAATGGATTCATCCTCTATGATATCGGTGGATTCATCTTCAATATGTACTTTATATTTAATGGCGCAATCTTCAATATGGATTCATCTCAAATATTTCATCTTGGATTCATCGTCAATGCTTTATCTCTTATGACGCAATCTTCAATGTGGCTTCACCATTTATGACGCCACGACTCCATCAACTTCTTTCGACAACACGGCTAATACCCGGGGCCTCGACAACGACTTCGCCTCGGGTCACACTTGTGACACAGCGTCTAAGCAACAATCATGACATAACCTCAGCAGCCCTCGGGGGCTCGGTTGTTTCTCCATTAACAATTTGGCGGCATCCATTTTTGCTATTTGGTGGTTTCTACTAGATTTCTTATCTGTCATCGCGTCGACTCCGTCGTATTTGTAAGGAGAAAGCAAACTTCGAATTATACAAGTTCTTGAGCCTATATCCAGATGCGCGCACCCGACCATAGCCTCGGGGGCTACACCCATCGGGAGCGCTGGCCGCGCACCCGACGAAATTTTCCTCAAGAGAGAACCTGAAGAAATTTTCCTCAGGGAGGAACCCGAAGAAAATTGTCTTCAAGAGAGAACCCGGCGAAATCTTCTTCAGGGAGGACCCGACGAAATTGTCTTCAAAAGAGAATTCAACGAAATCTTCTTCAGGGAGGACCCGATGAAATTGTCTTCAAAAGAGAACTCGACAAAATTTTCTTCAGAGCGGACCCGACGAAATTGTCTTCAAGGAGGAACTTGACAAAATGTTCTTCAAGGAAAACTCGATGAAATTTTCTTCAAGGAGATCTTCGAGTCCATATACTCGTCATTTACTCCAATTGCACATTCGAGGAAAAACACACTTCAAGGAAGTCGATAAAGTAAAGATGAGCCTACACCCAGGTGCAAACACTCGGCTGTAGCCTCGGGGGATACTCCCATCAGGAGCACTATCCGCGCACCTGAAGAATTAAAATTCAATATAGCAAGGCAATATAGAAGGAGCATCAAGATCCTAGATAGCAGCCCGAAAAATGGGTCATTACATCAGTCGAACAAGCCACTAGACAAAATATTCTTGGAGCGCGTCCGCCGCGGTAAAAACTCCGAATGCCTTGACTCGTAAAAAGGTGACGAAGGTAAGACCCCAGGATCCGTCCTGTATGGCGTGGCATCGCATCCGAATGCGCTCTGCCACTTTTTTCCACATCAACAGATGTGAAATCCCGGCGAACGCGCTGTGGACCCGATAATTTTGCTGGAATTAAGTTTCGGTAAGTCCTAAAGCGGCACGTTCTGAATTATGCCAGTATCCCGAACTTGTGTTCGGGGACGCGAGTTTGAAGTAGGTTTATTCGGATTTGCCACTAGAGCAATTAACAGGTACCTGATCCGTCAGATGAACTAGCCGCATTTACCAATATCCCTGTACAATATACTTAACGAAGAAAATATAGTGTCTCTTCGGTCTCGGAGAATTTGACAAAGAGGAAAAGCACGGAAATTTCATTCGGTTCTGTAAATATATAAAGGTTTGTAGACTCAACTCGACTCTGCGACTCGAGTGGAGCCTACTCCCATCGGGAGCACATGGATTTCATTAAGTCCTCCAACAGGAGTCGATAAAAAGAGGGGCTGCGCCCAGAAATATAGTCAAGTTCTTCATCGAGTAGTACAACTTGAGTCTATGCCCAAGTGCAAGCACTTGCCCATAGACTCGGGGGCTACTCCCATCGGGAGCGCTGGCCGCGCACCCGATAGAAAAATAATTTCGAGAATCATCGACATCATCTATGCTACACATGATCTACGACATTGACCTGATGTATTTTCCGGATCAATGGCCTCGCCTTGTATTTCTTCGACTTCGGAGATGATTATGCTTGGAGTCTCTACGCAAGTCTTCGACTTCCCTAGACACTCGGGGGCTACTGACATGGGCATACCCTTCGGGTACCCATTATTAGTATACCTAGCTTGGCCCAATATGTAGAAGGCTCAAGAAAGCAACCCGAAGAAGTAGTCGACTAGGACTCTGATGACCCACAAGTATAGGGGGTGTATCGTAGTATCTTCGATAAGTAAGAATGTCGATCCCAACGAGGAGCAGAAGGTGTTGACAAGCAGTTTCGATGAAGGATTCACTGTAAATGCTCACAGACAAGTATTCGGGGGTTTTGATGTAACAGTTGAATAAAGTACGAGTATGTAAAGTGCGAGAGTAACAATTGCAGCGAGTGGCCCAATCCTTTTTAGCACAAAGGACAAGCCATTTGTTTACTTATAATGACCAAACGTTCTCGAGGACACACGGGATTTTAGTCTAGTGCTTTCGCTACATACGGCTAAATAATCTTCATTGTTATGATAAGTGTTGTGTGGGTGAACCTATGCTAATGTACCGCCCTTCCTAGGACTAATACATACTTGTGATTATACCCCTTGCAAGCATCCGCAACTACAAGAAAGTAATTAAGAATTAAATCTAACCACAGCCTTAAACTCGAGATCCTGCGATCCCTCCTGCATCGATATACCAACGGGGGTTTAGGTTTCTGTCACTCCGGCAACCCCGCAATTAGCAAACGAATACAAGATGCATTCCCCTAGGCCCATAAATGGTGAAGTGTCATGTAGTCGACGTTCACATGACACCACTAGAAGAATAACACCACAACTTAAATATCACACCATTGAATATTACTCAACCATAGTTCACTACTAACATTTAGACTTCACCCATGTCCTCAAGAACTAAACGAACTACTCACGAGACATCATATGAAACATGATCAGAGGTGATATGATGATGAATAACAATCTGAACATAAACTTGGTTCAATGGTTTCACTCAATAGCATCAACAACAAGTAGAAATCGATACCGGGAGAGTTTCCCCTATCAAACAATCAAGATCAAACCCAAATTGCTACGGCGGTGACGGTGTCCAGCGGTGATGACGGCGGTGATGATGGTGGAGATGATGATGATGGTGATGGCGATGATGTCCAGCTCGATGACGGTGTCGATGGCGTCGATTCCCCCTCCCGGAGGGAATTTCCCGGCGGATTCCTGCCCGCGGAGAGCTCTTTTCTCTCTGGTGTTCTCCGCCCCGCAGACGGCTGTAACTCTTCGCGAGGTACCTACGTGGCTTAGGTCTTCGGGACGAAGGGTTTGGCGAAGAAAAGGAGGCGAAAAGGGTCGTGGGCCCTCCACACCACATGGCGGCGCGGCCGGGGCCTGGTCGCGCCGCCCTAGGGTGTGGGCCCACCCTGGCTCCTCTGGCTCCTCCTTCTGGCTTCTTTCGTCATCTTGAAAAATAGGATTTTTGGTATAATTTCCTCCCACAGTTGATCTTCCGAAATATTGCGTTCTGACGGTGCTTTTTCCAGCAGAATCCTGGCTCCGGTGCTTGATCCTCCAATAATGATGAAACATGCAAAATAGATGAAATAACATAAGTATTGTGTCCCAATATGAAATATATCAATGAATAACAGCAAATTATGATATAAAATAGTGATGCAAATTGGACGTATCAACTCCCCCAAGCTTAGACTTCGCTTGTCCCCAAGCGAAACTGAACTCGATAGACATGACCACATGTTTATGGAGTGAAGAGTCGATAAATAAAATACGGACAAGAAGCATCATATTCATTCACACAAGACATTATAGTAAACAACCTCTTATAACTCATATTGAAACAAGTATAAGGTAATCACAAGTAAAGGTGCATAAGAAATCATAATTGGTGATGGCAAACTTCGTTCTTGGTCAGAGAACAATTAACAGATTATATTTATCTCATTGAGCAGCGCTCTCATGTTAAAGTTTATAAGGCACAACTTGCATACTCAATCATAATGGTCTTCTCATGATCATTGATAACTTGCAAAGCTATATTCATTCAGATAAAACTTGTACTAAACAAGGAAGAATAAAAGACATGATGTAGCAAATCACAATATAATGGTTTGATCACAACCACTCAAATGCTTGCTTGAGATGGAGGGAAATAGGTTTACTGACTCAACATAAAGTAAAAGATAGGCCCTTCGCAGAGGGAAGCGGGATTAAATCATGTGCGAGCTTTTCGTTTTGCAATCATATAAAGAGAATAAAAGTAACATTTTGAGAGATGTTTGTTGTTGTCAACTGGTAGCGGGTACTCTAACCCCCTTGCCAGACAACCTCCTAAGAGCGGCTCCCATATTATTTTCATTTTGTGTGGCACTCCTTCCAACCTTTCTTTCACAAACCATGGCTAACCGAATCCTCGGGTGCCTGCCAACAATCTCATACCACGAAGGAGTGCCTTTTTATTTTAGCTTTATTATGATGATGACACTCCCCCCAACCTTTGCTTACACAAGCCATGGCTAACCGAATCCTTCGGGTGCCGTCCATCAATCACATACCATGGAGGAGTGTCTATTTAGTTTAATTAATTTGGGACTGGGAATCCCATTGCCAGCTCTTTTTGCAAAATTATTGGATAAGCGGATGAAGCCACTAGTCCATTGGTGGAAGTTGCCCAACAAGATTGAAAGATAAAACACCACATACTTCCTCATGAGCTATGAAACATTGACACAAATAAGAGATACTAAGTTTTGAATTGTTTAAAGGTAGCACATGAAGTATTTACTTGGAATGGCAGAAAATACCATGTAGTAGGTAGGTATGGTGGGCACAAATGGCATAGGTTTGGGTTAAGGTTTGGATGCACGAGAAGTATTCCCTCTCAGTACAGGTCTTTGGCTAGCAAGGTTAATTAGCAAGCATAAGAGTCGAGGGAAACAAACAAATATACATGTGATAGAAACAATCATGCATCTTCCTTGTAAGCACAAACAATTTTAACTTCAGAATAGTAAGCTATGAGCTAACAAGAAAGACAATGAAACATCTACATGTATTTCTCTTTTCTATTTAAACCTCAAAGTGTTGTTGCTATTGACCAATGCTAAGTTTGCCAAAACCAAATAGATTTATTCAATGCTCCCAAAGTGATACCAATACTAACAACAAGGTGAATCATATAGTAGAGATTGCAAACTAAAATAAGATGTGCAATATGTAAATGATAAGACTTCTCATTAATATTCCATAACGATAACTCACACCAAGGGATACATAGATAACCAACTAAAGGAGAGATACTTCCAAACGCAACCCATCTTATATGATAATTTCCCTACTCATGATATGACACTACTTGACAATAAAAAATAAAAGGTAGTGATAATGTGATACCGCGGCACTCCCCCAAGCTTGGAACAAACCAAGGGGATGCCAATACCGATGATGAATTACTCCTTCGGCGATGGTGGTGATGAATTCCCGTCATCAAACTTCCAAGGAAGAGGCTCTCCATCAAGAAACGACATCTTGGTCTCGGGGATCCTGAAACTAGCAGCACGGCTTATGTATTTAAACCTGTTTTCATACTCACAGTTCTGATTCTGAAAATCATAGAGTTGTGCTTGGAGCTTGTTGGTGGTGTCGTGAAGTGAGAGGATGTCGCTCCAAAGCTTTGCAGTTTCCTTCTCATGTTCAGCAATGAGTTCGGACACAATCCTGTGGAAGATATCCACCTCACGCTCAGCCATCTTCTTGTACTTGAAAACCTCTTGTTCTAGCTTCTCCATCCTGTCTTCCAGGCTTCCTTCTCCTTTAGGACCCTGGACATCCTTGACCTGCAGTTCTCCTTCAACGAGCAGCAACTCCTTGGGGTGCATCCTCAGCTCCTCCATGTACAAGTTGCCAACATCCTTGCTGGAGCTGTCCTTCGGAGTTTCCGACGAAGACACGATAGCTCTAGATCCGAAGCAAATCCTGGCAGAAACAACTCGAAACAAAACACGTCGAGAACACGATATATGGACCTCCAGGGGTCCGGGGGATTATATAGCAAAAATTTTCTCGTCAAAAGGAAAGTACCAGATCGAACCAGAGTCGGAAAGGGGCGACGAGGCGGCCAAACCATAGGCCGGCGCGGGCCCAGGTCGGCCGCGCCGCCCTATGGTGGCCCTCGTGCGTCCTTTCCACTCCGTTTCGAACTCGTAATTTCTCATATTTTCCAAAAACAGTAAAAATATTGTTCGGAAAGTAAATTGCGTACTTTTCATTACCAGTACTGTTACCTATTCAAAGTCGAGTTCTGGCGGACTGTCAATTTGCCCTTTGATGAAAGCTTCCGGTGTTTCCACTTGAATAATATCAACATCAACATTATAAGAATCACCGAGATATAATGCTTGAGTCTTTGTCCATTCACCACTTGCGTAGCATTGCCTTGGAGAGAGCTAATTTTGATTGCTCCTGAACGATACACCTCCTCGACAACATATGGTCCTTCCCATTTCGAGAGTAATTTCCCTGCAAAGAATCTGAGACGAGACCGATACAATAGGACTTTATCCCCAATATTAAATTCTCTTTTGATAATCCTCCTATCATGCCATTTTTTAACTTTCTCTTTAAAGAGTTTAGCATTTTCATAAGCTTCACTTCTCCATTCATCTAGAGAACTCAATTGCAACAACCTCTTATCACCGGCAAGTTTAGGATCTTTATTTAATTCTCTAACAGCCCAATAAGCTTTGTGCTCTAGTTCTAAAGGTAAATGACAAGCTTTCCCATAAACCATTTTATAAGGTGACATTCCCATGGGATTTTTATAAGCAGTTCTATAAGCCCAAAGTGCATCCTTCAATTTACTAGCCCAATTCTTTCTAGTTTTATTAACGGTCTTTCCCAAAATAGATTTAATCTCTCTATTTGATAATTCTACTTGACCACTAGTTTGAGGATGATAAGCAGAAGCAATTCTATGATTAATACCATACTTAGCAAGAGTTTTTCTAAAACCTCCATGAATAAAGTGAGAACCTCCATCAGTCATAATATATCTAGGTACTCCAAATCTAGGAAAAATAATATCTAGGAGCATTCTTAAAGAGGTCTCACCATCAGCACTTTTTGTAGGTATAGCTTCCACCCATTTAGTAACATAATCAACAGCAACAAGTATATGAGTGTTACCTTCCGAAGACGGAAAAGGTCCCATGAAGTCAAATCCCCAACAATCAAACGGTTCAATAACAAGAGTATAATTCATAGGCATTTCATTGCGTCTGGAGATATTACCAACCCTTTGGCATTCATCACAAGATAGAATAAACTTTCTCGCATCTTTGAAGAGAGTTGGCCAATAAAAACCTGATTGTAGAACCTTTTGCGGTTCTTTCTCCGCGTGATGTCCTCCATAAGCACTACCATGACATTTACTCAATATCTCTGTTGTTCATATTCGGGGACACATCTTCGCATAATACCATCCACTCCTTCTTTATATAAGTGTGGGTCATCCCAGAAATAATGCCTCAAGTCATAAAAGAATTTCCTCCTTTGCTGAGCTGAAAAGGTTGGAGGCAAGTACTTGGAAACAATAAAGTTAGCATAATCAGCATACCAAGGACTGTCTCGCGAGCTCACCTTTATTACAGCCAATTGTTCATTTGGAAAACTATCATTAACAGGAACAGGATCATAAGCAATATTTTCCAATCTAGACAAATTATCAGCAACAGGATTATCAGCACCTTTCCTATCTACAATATGTAAATCAAATTCTTGCAAAAGAAGTACCCATCTAATAAGCCTCGGCTTAGCATCTTTCTTTGTCATAAGGTATCTAATTGCAGCATGATCAGTATGAATAGTAACTTTTGAATCAACAATATAAGATCTAAATTTATCACAAGCAAAAACTACAGCTAATAATTCTTTTTCAGTTGTAGCATAATTTCTTTGAGCAGCATCAAGAGTTTTACTAGCATAATGAATAACATTCAGTTTTTTATCTACTCGCTGTCCAAGAACAGCGCCTACAGCAAAATCACTAGCATCACACATAATTTCAAAGGGTAAATTCCAATCAGGGGGTTCAACTATAGGAGCAGTTGTTAAGGCTTTCTTAAGAGTTTCAAAAGCTTCCTTACAATCATCATCAAAAACAAATGGTACATCTTTTTGAAGAAGATTAGTAAGAGGCTTTGAAATCTTGGAGAAATCTTTAATAAATCTCCTATAAAACCCAGCATGACCAAGAACACTACGAATACCTTTAACATCCCTCGGATAGGGCATCTTCTCAATTGCTTCAACTTTAGCTCTATCAACTTCAATACCTCTCTCAGAAATTTTATGTCCCAATACAATTCCTTCATTAACCATAAAGTGGCATTTCTCCCAATTAAGAACAAGGTTAGTTTCTTCACATCTCTGCAAAACTTTATCAAGGTTTCACAAGCAACTATCAAAAGAATTCCCATAGACGGAAAAATCATCCATGAATACCTCTACAATACTTTCACAAAAACCATGAAAAATAGCAGACATGCATCTTTGAAAAGTAGCAGGAGCATTACATAAACCAAAAGGCATGTGTCTATAAGCATAAGTTCCATAAGGACAAGTAAAAGTGGTTTTCTCTTGATCTTTAGCTTTAACAGCAATTTGTGAAAACCCAGAATAACCATCAAGAAAGCAAAAATGAGTATTTTTAGACAATCTTTCTAGCATTTGATCAATAAATGGTAAAGGGTAATGATCTTTCTTAGTAACTTTGTTAACTTTTCGAAAATCAATGCACATTCTATACCCTACAACTACTCTTTGAGGAATGAGCTCATCATTATCATTAGGCACAACAGTCATTCCTCCTTTCTTGGGAACGCAATGCACAGGACTAACCCATCTACTATCAGCAATAGGATATATAATACCAGCTTCAAGAAGTCGTAATACCTCATTCCTTACCACTTCCTTCATCTTTGGAATTAGACGACGCTGAGGTTCAACAACAGGCTTTGCATCATCTTCCATATTAATAGCATGTTGGCAAATAGAAGGAGAAATCCCTTTCAAATCATCAAGAGTGTAGCCAATAGCGCCTCGGTGCTTCTTCAATATTTCCAATAACCTTTCTTCCTCAATCTCTGAAAGCTTAGAACTAATAATAACAGGATATATTTTCTTATCATCAATATGAGCATATTTAAGATTATCAGGTAAAGGCTTTAAATCAAAAATAGGATCTTCCTTTGGTGGCGGTGTTGTACCCAAATCTTCCACCGGTAAATCATGCTTGAGAATAGGTTGGCGAAGAAAAATTTCCTCAAGCTCATCTCTTTCTTTCTAAAAATTTCGCTCTCGCTATCCTCCAAATGTTGCTGCAAAGGATTATTAGGAACAAGAACAATAGATGCACATTGCTCCATTTTAAAATCATTACTAGGCAAATCAGCTTTATAAGGAGTTTTAGTAAATTTAGAGAAGTTAAACTCATAAGATTCACCAGCAAATTTAGTCAAAATTTTCTCTTTCTTGCAATCTATAATAGCTCCACAAGTATTTAGAAAAGGTCTACCAAAAATAATAGGACAATAATCACTAGCAGCAGAACCAAGTACCAAAAAGTCAGCAGGATATTTAATCTTACCGCATAAAACTTCCACATCTCGAACAATACCAATTGGAGAAATAGTTTCTCTATTAGCCAGCTGAATAACCACATCAATATCTTCAAGTTCACAAGAATCAATTTCGTGCATAATCTCCGTGTAAAGCTCATACGGAATAGCACTAACACTTGCACCAATATCACATAATCCATAATAACAATGATCACCAATTCTAACAGATAGCATAGGAACACTAGCTTGTTTGGGTTTATTAGGATGTGAAACAATATTAGAAGCATCTTCACAGAAAATAATATGACCATCCTCCACATTTTCAGTCACAAGATCTTTTGTCGTCGTGGTGAACGAGCAGATGCCATAGGATGGCTTAGATTGGGGCCGAATGGACGCAAGAGGATTCGGGGGAGGGTTTGCGATCAGGTGGGAAGAGATTCCGGATGGTTTCCTCAAGAACTTGGCCAAGGCCAGAGGTTGAAGAAGAACGGCACAAGGAAAGACTCCCTCTAGATCACCATGTTCATAGATTCACACAGGTTACAGGCTCTGCCTTGTTACATACACGCGTACATACATCGTCCCGCAAGGAGGGCTGCCCCCTCTCCTTATATAGGGGAGAGGGTGGCTTACAGGGCAAGAAACCCTAATGGCATCTTTGACTGGACAAACTACTTTACAGAGTTACTGTACAAAGCTACTTTAATCATGAGTGACGCCGGAGTCCTCTTTAATCAGGGCTGCTGATGTCCTCCGGCTTCTTTGGACGTCACCTCTCTCTTTGGCGCCAGGGCTCTGAATAAAGTTACTTTGCTTAGCTCACCCTTGTCTTCTTGCTCTGAAGAGAATCTTTGACCAGTCCTGCCGACAGGCACTCCTTTCCGGTATCTTTTATACCGGGTTCCGGCATACCCCTTTGGGGATACCGGCTTAGCCTTGCTCTCCGGATTCCTACTAGGCTTCCGGTAAGAACATTAAACCGGTATCTCGATGGCTCAAACCATCCGGTTTGGCATGCCTTTGGCATACCGGGGGTTATCCCCCAACATTAGTCCCCGAAGCTGGTATAGCCTGGAGGATTCTATCCTACAGACCATGCCAGGTTTTCAACTCTTTAAGATACCGGTTTAATTACTCATGTCTTGAGCTTAGTTCCGGCACCTTTTCCCTTGTTCCTTTTCTTCTCTTTGCAAGGCTCGTTCCGGCATCTCTTTTTTCCGGCACCACGTGTCTTTGCTCCTTCCTCGGCGAAGTCGAGAATATATCGGGCCCCGCGCCTGTCAGTGACATGCGCACTGTAACTGACGCGCCAGTGTCCGCTGTCACATCGTTTCGACTCCCGCGCGCGCATTTAATGCACCGCAGCGGATCCCACTACCTCTTCGGGATCCCGTGTGCGCCTCCATGTGGCCTCCGTTTTCGCGCGTGTATCCGTTCGCCACGTGGCAGCCCAAGGTGCGAACCGTCGCGGGCCGCGAGGCGAACCGCCGCGGCCCAGCGGTTCCACGCCCACTTTCTCTCTCCTTTATAAACACAACTGCCCGTTCCTCTTCATCTTCTTCGCATTCTCCTCCTTCGCGCACAGAGCTCCACGCCTTTGCGCCACCGCCGTTCTCCGTCCGCCGTCGCCCGTTCAAGCTCCGGCGCCCGGCGAACTCCTGCCGTGCCTCCGCCGGACTTCGCCGTGCGGAGATCTTCATCAGCAACTTCTTCGCGTCCGCCGCATTTGTGGTTCTTCGCGAGCTTCTCCGCCTCGCCGTCGACGGTGCTTGCCGGCGGCCGCAGACCCGTTTCGCCGCCAGCAAACTCTTCCCCAGCGACCGCGCCGCTCAAGGTTGGTACTAATTTCACTTTACCCGCCCTTCGCTTGCTCTCCAGATCTTGAGCCTTTGGTGTTCTTATTTGCTCTTTTTCTTTGGTTTTCTTCTTACTCGTAGATCTTCACGCGGGGTTCAAGTTTGGGATTTCTGTTTCTCCGCCTACCCTTGCGATGTCTGACGAGGAATCCTCCTCCGCATCCTCTTCTTCCCTTTCTCTTAAGCGCCGTAGACCCTCTCCCGGTGAATCTACGGCCTCAGATCCAATGGAGACCGATTCCGGCAATCAGCAGGAATCCGGTAGCCTCCAAGAGTCCGGCGGCCACCTAGAATCCGGTAGCTTTAGCCAAGCTTCCGGTAGCCAAGAGGCCAGTAGCTCTGGCCAAGCCTCTAGCAGCTCCAGCCAATCTTCCGGCGAGGAGCCTTCCCCAACCACCCGCGGAGCCTGGATGGGCTCCAACGTTACTGAGTTTGAGATCGATTGGTTGTACCGGTCTCGGAGGATTCCGGAAGGAGTTTCCTGCCGGATTCCGGATGACGAGATCGAACCGGATCCGGAAGACGACGAGTATGTTGTTTTTCTTGCTCACTTTGAGCGTGGCTTCGGCCTTCCTGCCTCTACTTTTTTCCGGGAGTTCCTAGATTTCTACGAACTCCAACCTCACCACCTTCCTGGCAACGCCATTTTCTATCTTTCTTGCTATGCCACCTTCATGGAGGCTTACATCGGCATTCGTCCCACTTGTGAGACGTTTGCCCGTTTCTTCAACTTGCGGATCAACTCCGTCCAGGGCAAGGAAATCCCTAAGCCCAAGCCGCCCGTGCAGTGCGGCTCCTGCATCGTCGGCTCCCGCCAAGGGAGCACTTTTCTTAAGTTTTCCGGCCTCGAGTCTTGCCGCACCTGGCAAGGAACTTTCTTCTACGTGAAGAACACCGGCCGCGCCGATCGCATCAATCTTCCTCCATACCAAGAGGGGCCCCCCAGCAGAGCCAACTGGAGCTACAACCCGAAGACAGAACATGCCGAAACCAACCGGGTAGTGCGCTTCTTGGCCTCTTTGAAGAAGGAGACCAACATCTGCTCTGATGATATCATCCGGACTTTCATATCGCGCCGGGTGCTTCCTCTTAAGCGCCGCGCACATAGGATGAGCGAGATGTATGGCCCAGGCGATCCTACCAAGATCACAGGCCGTGCTCTCAGCAAGAAAGACGTTGTTCTCAAGGCTAAGCAGATTTGTCAAACTGCTATGCCTTTTGCGTGGGAATGGGGCCTCCTTCCCCTCAGCTCCTCTAACCCTCCGACTCAAGAAGTAAGAGATTGCGCAATTTGGGGTTGTCTTTGCCGGTAACTTCTGCTTTTGTTAACCTTCCTTTTTATCTTGTTTCAGGCCAGGGACCGCTTCCCTCTCATCCGGGCAGAGCCGCGAAGAACTCTCCGGAAGCGCGCCTTTGACTCCTTCGACCCGGATCCCTACATTTTTTGGAAGGATCTGAAGATGGGGAAGACTCCGGCTGCGCGCCTTGGCCGGGACCCGCCGGAGCCCACCGGAAACCCCGAGGACCTGGTTGTGCTCGAGGTACTTTCTTTTCTGGCTCCCTGTACTTTGCCGCTATTGCTTTCTTGCGAATTGCTTCTTAGCCATATCCAACTCACAGATCCACGAGCGCGTGCCGCCCCTGCGTGCCGAGGCCGGCACTGAGTTTGTGGACAAACTCATGGCCCAGGGCCAGAAGAACAAGCAGCCGGCATCTACTGCCGGCTCCAGCCATGCTCCTCCCTCCAAGCGCTTCCGGACGGAGCCCGTGGGGGAGAAGGAAGTGGGCGTGCGCCGCTACGGGCGCAAAGCGATCGGGTAATTTTATTTTCCGGCTTGTCTCCTTTTTTGCTAAGTTCTTTTTCCGGTTGCTTTTTCTCAACCATTGGTCTTTTCTCTTTTTCTCAGCCCCGCTCTCAAGCTTGGCCCAAGGCCATCGGGCTCTGAGGGATCCGCAAGGACCTCAACCCCTCCTCCTCGTTCAAGCCCGGTACCATCTGGTGCCGGCAACACCTCTGCCTCCCTCTCGGGGGGCACAACAAGTTCGGGGCGTGCGGCCCCTTCAACTGTCAGATCACCGCACGGAGGAGGATCTTTCCTTCCTCCCGGAACACCAAGACACCGGCGCCAGCAACACCGGCGCCGGAGAAGAAGAAGCTGCCGGGCGGGCGGAGCCTTCTGCTCCTCCCGTCCTTGAAAAGACAACTTCCGCGCCGGAATCTTCCGCGCCGGAAGGTTCCAACACGGGTGACGCTCCTAGCGCTCCCCCTTCTCCACGCACCATCCTCATGCCTCCGCCTGAGGCTCCTCGCGCCCAGCCCTCCAAGGCCGCTCCTGGCGCGCCGCCGGCCAAGACCTCCGGGGCCTCTCTACCGCGCCGCCGCCCAAGCCTTCCAAGCTCATCAAGGGGAAGGCGACGGCCTCCAGCGCCCCTTCGGGCGGCCAGCAGCCCTTGGTGCTGCACGTCTCCAAGGCTGCCAAAAGCGCCAGCATGAAGGCCACCGGCCTCCTCGGCCGCATTACGGAGTTCCAGCGCCAAGGCCGGGACCTGGGGCACCTCCTGCCCTATGCTCAAAAGTGGAACGCCGCGGACATCACTCCGGCGACCCGCGGAATGGGCAAGGACCGGCTGCCGGCACCTGATCCTGTCGGGGATCGGTGTTCTGAGGAGCACTTCATGCGGCTCCGGGCTGCCGTAAAAGAGCTTGACAGCGCGTGGTACGATTCCACGAACAATCTGACGGTATGTTCTACTAACTTTCAATCTTTGCCGGTTTCTTCGTTTCCGGCTCTGTTTTATCTTTTCCTTAGTTTTATGCCGGTTTCTCTCTTGTCTATCTTCCCAGTCCCCGAGTTTTGTGGTGAGAGCGCAGCTCTTAGCGCAAAAACTTAAGATTTTAGCATGAAGCCGGCACTGCCAGTCCCCGAGTTTTGTGGTGAGAGCGCAGCTCTTAGCGCAAAACTTAACTTAAGATTTTAGCATGAAACCGGCACTGCCAGTCCCCGAGTTTCGGGTTAAACATCTTCTCCTTAACACATAATTTACCTTAGAAACGCGCAAAACCGGCACTGCCAGTCCCCGGTTTCGGGTTAAGAACCTTGTTCTTAGCGCAAAACTTATCTTAAACGCGCAAAACCGGCACTGCCAGTCCCCGAGTTTCGGGTTAAGAACTTTGTTCTTAGCGCAAAACTTATCTTAAAAACGCGCAAAACCGGCACTGCCAGTCCCCGAGTTTCGGGTTAAGAACTTTGTTCTTAGCGCAAAACTTAACTCATTTCTTCTTTTTCTTGAACAGGTCACCGCTGACACTCGGAAGGCCCTCTTCGAGGAGCTTTTATGGGAGCACCGGGAGCTCGCTGAGGCACATGACAAGTGCCAAGGTAAGTTTTTGTTCCACCGGCATCTTTGCTACCGGAAACCTTTTTTCCTTGTGATATTGACAATTTCTGTTCAACAGTGATCCCGGAAGCTTCCATCGACGCTCTGAAGGAGCAGCTTGCTGCGGCCCAACGTACTATTTTTTCCTTTCTCCTTTGAACTTGGTTTCTTTTCATTTTTACTAGTGTAACCTTGTTAACACTCTTTTTTCCGGTTACAGGGGAGAAGGACCAGCTCAACCGGCAGCACCAGGAGGAGCTGAACGCCCTCAAGACCAGCTACCAGGAGCTCAAGTCTCAGCTGATTCAGCTGGGGCTTGACCACGCCAAGGCCCTCAAAGCCGCTGAAGTGACCGCAGCGGCCAAGTTGGACGAGGCTCTGGAGGATGCTTGCAATGCCACTGTGGTGTTGCGGGCAGAGCTGGAGGAGATGGCCAAGGCCCGGAAGGGCGCCGAGGAGAAGGCCGCGCGGCTGGAGGAGGAGCGTAAGGAGTGCGATCAGCTGATCCTGCAGACCGACACACTCGCCCTCCGTAAGTTGTTTTCTTTTACACTTTGACTACTGCATACGAGCCTTTTTTCCTTCGACCCCATTCTCTTTCCGTTATCTTTCATTCCGGACTCTTTTCCTTCCGGTCTCTTTTTCTTCCGGATTCTTTTCCTTCCGGTCTCTTTTTCTTCCGGACTCTTTTCCTTAAACTTTTTCTTTCTTTGCATAGGCCTCTTTCCGGACTCGCAGAGGTACGCCGTCAAGAAGGTCGACGCGCAACGCAAGGACAAAGGCCAAGCGGATCTTACCGTGCCATGGACGCCCAAGGACCATCTGGTCGCGCTTAACGCGCGGGTGTCCCATATGCGCTGCATAGACCGCAATCTTTCGGACATCCCTGATGTAGCTACCCAGCTATACAGGACTTTGTGGCCTGGCGAGGCGGTGCCGGACACCTTCTCCCTTATCAGCGATCGCCTTAAGGGTGCCGGCAGGAGGATCCGCGAGTGGCAGTGCTCTGCTGCCCGCGCTGGAGCGGACTCCGCCCTCCGCGTCGCCTGCTCCTGGTACCCGGAGCTCAATCTGGACGCCTTTACCGGCGTGCGCGAAGGCGCAGAAACGGATCTGGACCCGATCCTCTCCGCCAAGCGGCAGGATCGCGCGTACCGCATCGCGGAGTATGCCGACATGCGCACCTTCATCCCTCCCCCTCCTGGCGTCACGGACTATCTCGACGAGGAGGAGGGTGAAGCCGAAGAAGAGGTCCTGGACGATGCTGATGCCGGCGCTGCTCCTCCGGAAGCCCCTGCTGCGTGATTATGCTCTTTGAAGTGTTTGCCTGCTATCTGTTTGTTGGTCCTGCTTATCCTTGAAACAATGCTTGTTAAATTCTGCCCCGGAATGCCGGGGTCTATGATGTAAGACTTTAAGTTTGCCTGTGGTTGTGCTACAACATTTCCTGCCGGTAAGTTATACCGGTAGCTAAGTATTTATGAGTTTGCCTTAGCATATTTTGCTTTTGGTTTTGCTTTTATCCTGCACTGCAAAGATTTCTCAATTGCTTCCGCATCCAATTTGATGCATACTTGGTTCTTTTGCCTTGGCTCTGCCTGCCTTCTCTGGGCGTTCTTTGGCGTATGAGCACAAGGTTCTTTCACCAAACAAGCATCTTCTTGAACTTAGAAATAACTTTGAAATTTTGCAAAAAACCGGTTTAACCGGGGTTAGTTAAATTTTCCGGATTGTTCTTTCCTGCTCTCCCTTTTCGCAGTTCATGTGCTTATCCCCTACCGGTTTATCTTGCTTGCCATGAAGCCGGTTTGCGGACAACAGCAGAGTCGAAGACTCCGGTAGGATTTAGCACACTACTAAACCGGAAAGAAAAAACATTCAATAAGCAACCGGTAAACTGAAAAAATAAACAAGTTACATGCAACTTAAGTTGGGGTAGTCCCCGAGATTCATTCGAGGTTCCGGCATCTTTTATTCATAGCATATAAGGTACAAAAAGGAACTTCTTACACCACCACTTCAAGAGTAGAAAGGACGCAACAGAGCTACGTTCCATGGACGCTTGCTCTCCTCTCCGGACCTGTCCGCCTTTCCTTTCTTCCACTCCTGTGCATCGATCAAGTAGTATGCATCATTGTGAAGCACCTTGCTTACAATGAAGGGACCTTCCCATGGTGGCAAGAGCTTATGCCGGCCTTCAGTGCGCTGCACCAGGCGAAGTACAAGATCTCCTTCCCGGAAAACTCTCGGGTTAACCTTCCGGTTATGATAGCGTCTTAGGTTTTGCTGGTAGATGGCTGTTCTTGCCAAAGCTAGCTCTCTTGCTTCTTCCAGCAAGTCCACATCATTTTCTCTGGCCTCTTTGACCTCTTGCTCAGTATAGAGCTGTACCCTTGGTGAATCATGAATGATGTCGGTTGGTATGACCGCTTCTGCTCCATAAACCATGAAGAAGGGAGTGTATCCGGTAGACCGGTTTGGAGTTGTTCTTATACTCCACAGTACTGATGGTAGCTCATCGAGCCAACATCCCGGTGACTTTTCCACCGCATCAATGAGTCTAGGCTTGATACCGGAAAGCACCAAGGCATTCATTCTTTCCACTTGGCCATTGCCTTGTGGGTGTGCCACTGAGCACAAATCCAACCGGATGTTCTTTTCTTCACAGAACCTTTTGAACTCACCTTGAGCAAAGTTGGTTCCGTTATCAGTGATGATGCTATGCGGGTACCCATACCGCAAAATGACATCTTTTAGGAATTTCACCGCAGTATGCCCATCACACTTTGCGATAGGTTTTACTTCTAGCCATTTGGTGAACTTATCCACCATTACCAAGATGTGGGTCATGCTGCTTCTTGCAGTTTTGAATGGTCCAACCATGTCAAGGCACCAAACGGCGAATGGCCATGTTAATGGTATTGTCTTTAAACCGGATGCTGGGGTATGATTTTGCTTGGCGTACCTCTGGCAGCCGTTGCATTTTCTTACCAAATCCTCAGCGTCCTCCAAAGCAGTGGGCCAATAGAACCCATGCCGGAATACTTTTGCTACTAGCGCCCTTGACGAAGCATGATGCCCACATTCTCCTTGGTGAATTTCCTCAAGCATTTCTTTCCCTTCCTCCGGTTCCACACATCTTTGAAGGACACCGGTAACGCTTCTCTTGTACACCTCACCATTGATGAATGTGTAAGCTTTGGACCTTCTTTGTATCCTCCTTGATTCATTTTCGTCAGCCGGCAAGGTGCCGTTGATCAGGAATTCCTTAATAGGTTTAACCCATGACGGTATCTCTCGAACCAAAAACACCGGTGCATCTATCTCCATGCTATCCACCAGCATCATTTCTTCCGGTATGGGTACAGCAGTCCCCGAGCCTACCGGAGCAGTCCCCGAGCTTGCCGGAGCAGTCCCCGGGTTCCCTTCATCGATATCCATGGGTACTACGTGTGACTCCGGTACAAAAATTGATTCTGATTCCGGGCTCGGTTTGATCGATGGCACTCTTAGGTGAGCCAAAGCTATTCCGGGAGGAATTTCTTGCCTAGATGAGCCCAACTTGGACAAAGCATCCGCGGCTTCATTTTCTGCTCGCGGCACATGGTGAAACTCACACCCTTCGAAGAATCCGGCAATCTTTTGCACGTGAAACCGGTACAAGGCCATGTTGGCATCTTTTGCATCCCAATCTCCTGAACACTGTTGTACCACAAGATCTGAATCTCCATAGCAAATGATCCGGTGTGCACCGATTTCTTTTGCGACCTTAAGCCCATGGATCAAAGCTTCATATTCAGCGACATTGTTCGATGCCCTGAAATGTACTTGCAAAACATACCGGAGGTGGTCTCCTTTTGGTGAAGTAAGCACCACACCGGCACCTAGACCTTCCTTGAGCTTAGATCCATCAAAGTGCATCTTCCAGTATTCTATCCTCTGATCTGGTGGTTTGTATTGCATCTCCGCCCAATCAACAAGGAAATCAGCCAAAGCCTGTGATTTTATGGCATCTCTTCTTTCATACACCGGCACGTATGGTGATATCTGGATTGCCCATTTTGCAATCCGGCCGCTGGCATCTTTGTTGCACATGATGTCGGAAATTGGTGCTTCACTCACCACCTTCATGGGGTGCTCCTCAAAGTAGTGCTTGAGCTTTGTGGCGGCCATGTACACGCCATAGGTCATTTTCTGGAAGTGGGGGTAGTTTTGTTTTGAGAGGGAGAGCACCTCGCTCAAGTAGTATACCGGCCTCTGGACGGTTTTTTCTTCCTCTTCTCTTTCAACTACAACCACTACACTCACAACCCGGTTTGTTGCTGCTATGTATAACAGCATAGGCTCCCTTTCTAGAGGTGAAGCCAGTATAGGTGCTGTGGCTAGCATTGTTTTTAGCTCTTTAAACGCTGCGTCTGCCTGAGGGGTCCAGACGAACGTGTCAGATTTTTTCATGAGAGCATAGAGTGGCAGAGCTTTTTCTCCCAACCTGCTTACGAACCGGCTCAGCGATGCCAAGCTTCCGGTAAACTTCTGCACATCTTTTAACTCTCGAGGGATAGCCATTCTTTCTATTGCCCGGATCTTTACCGGATTAACCTCTATGCCCCGGCTTGAAACCAGGAAACCGAGCAACTTGCCGGCAGGGACACCAAAGGTGCATTTTGCCGGATTGAGTTTCATCCGGAACCGCCTTAGGTTATCGAATGTTTGCCGGATGTCATCGATTAAGGTGTTCTTTACCTTAGTTTTTATCACGATGTCATCCACATAGACTTGCACGTTCTTTCCGATTTGATCAAACAAGCATTTTTGCATACAGCGCTGGTACGTTGCACCAGCGTTGCGCAAACCAAAAGGCATAGTGACATAGCAATAAGCCCCGTGCGGGGTAATGAACGCAGTTTTTATTTGATCTTCCTTTTTCAAGGGAATTTGGTGGAAACCGGAATAGGCATCCAGGAAGGACAACAACTCACACCCAGCAGTTGAATCAATCACTTGATCGATTCGTGGCAAAGGAAAAGGATCTCTTGGGCAAGCCTTGTTTAGGTTGGTGTAGTCGATGCACATGCCCACCGGACTTTGCCTCCAGGTTCTCATCTTTCTTCTTTTCAACCATTACCGGATTGGCCAGCCACTCTGTGTGCGTGACCTCCACGATGAATCCGGCAACAAGCAGCTTGGTTACCTCTTCTCCTATGATCTTTCTTCTGTCTTCAGCGAACCGGCGCAATGGTTGCCGCACCGGCTTAGCATCTTTCCGGACGTTTAGAGAGTGCTCAGCCAGCTCCCTCGGAACACCTACCAAATCATCAGTTGACCAGGCAAAGATATTCCGATTCTCACGGAGGAAGCTGACGAGCGCGCTTTCCTATGCTTGATCAAGGCCGGCACCGATACGAACGGTGCGCTGCGTAAGCCGGATCCAGCACGATGTCCTTTGTTTCATTGGTTGGCTTGAATGCCGGTGAGCCCATGTTTTCACTCATTGCCGCTAGGCTCATTTGTGAGGACTGAGCCAGCGCAACAGCTGTCTGCATTCTTTTCTTTTCCTCCGCGATCACCAGCGATTCCGCTAGGTTCGATCCGGCAGATGCAGTTTCCAGCGAGACCTTATAGTTTCCCACCACAGTCAATGGTCCACGAGGTGCCGGCATCTTCATCTTGAGGTAAGCCGTATGGGTTGTGGCCATGAAAGCTGCCAATGCCGGTCTCCCCAGCAATGCATGGTAGGGACTATCTAGATCCACCACCTCAAACTCCAGATTTTCCACCCGGCAATTGTCACGTCCTCCAAATGCCACGTCCACCCGAACTTTTCCTATCGGGGCACAGGACAAGCCAGGAACGATCCCGTGGAACGTCGTGCGCGTTGGCTGAAGCATGTTTTCTGTTATGCCCAGCGTATGCATGGTGTGCTTGTACATGATGTTGATGCTACTGCCATTGTCTATCAGCACCTTGCTGAATTTCACTCGAGTTTGCGGCCCTTTCATGATCGGGTCCACAACAAGAGCATATCCACCCGGATTCGGCATGATCTTAGGGTGATCCTTGGATGACCAGGTAATTTCCTGATTGGACCACATCATGTACTTGGGAACTGCCGGCATCACAGCATTGACCTCCATGGAGCGGCGGTGTACACTTTGCCTGTCTGTTGGCTCAGTGACAAAGACAACACAGCACAGATGCGGGTCTTCGTAAACATTCCGGCCCAAAGGTGCCGGTGGAGGTGGTTGATTATCGTTTTGCTCCACCCGGTTAACTTGCTGGTACTGCTGCCGGTTTGGCTGCACCGGTAAGGCGTTTGCCCCGGTAAGTGGTGGTGGTGGCGGTAGCTGTTGCTGCTGCTGCGGCATGTCTTGTGGTGGCCGCGCATCTTTCACTGTTCCTTTTTGCATCAAGTACTTGGTCCAGGTACAATCCTTCGTCAGATGGTTTGACGGATGTGCCGGATTCGGTGTGTGCCACCGGCAAGGTTGGTCCATGGCAGCTTCCATGGTGTATTTCGCGGGTTCTTGCCAGTTTCTTTTCTGGACCCAGGGTTTCTTTTCCACCCATTGCTTCTTAGGACCCGCCCATGGCTGCGATCCGGTTTTTTGCCTCTGGCTGTCGCTGGCCTCAAAGTTTTCCTGCACAGCAGCAACTTGCTGCGGACCGTACCTTCGATCCGGAAAATCTTCTCTTCTTTTGTTATTCCGGTTGTCCCGGTGTTGTTCGTGGCGCAGCTGTTCCGGCTCCGGTTGCACTGCCGGCTGCGTTGGGTCTCCCAACGCATAGCTATGCCACACGTATCATCTCTGCCAGCGTTGTCGGCATGTTGCGCTGCAACTTTTGCCACAACGGTGAACCTCTTCTGCATCCACTGCTAAACCAAGCAATGGCTTGTGCCTCGATTACCCCTTCACAGGAGTTCCTTGTAGTGTTCCACCGGGCCAGATAATCCCGGTCTGTTTCATTCGGGGCGCTGCGCCACAGAGCAAGTTGCTGCGGCCTGTTTGGCCTCTGATAGGTGCTGCTGAAATTGCTCACAAAGGCCTCCTCAAAGTCCAGCCAGCCATTTATGCTTCCTGCCGGCAAGTTGTTTAGCCAAATTCTTGCCGGTCCAACCAAAAACGATGGTATGATCCTCACGGCCCAACGTCGGTTTCCTCCTCCTGCTACAGTTCCTCCACCGCCTGCAACGTATACCGCGGTCACGTAATCCGCGAGCCAATCTTCCGGCTTCGTGGTGCCATCGTATGTCTTTGTGTCACGGGGCAACATAAAGTTGCGAACTGGTGGTTTTTCTTTCATGATCCTTGGGCCAAAGCACTTTGGACCTGGAGGACCTTCCTCCTCGATCATTTCTGACAAGTACACTCTATCCAGACGGTGCCTCGCATCCCGTTCCGGTAAGTATCTCTCTCCCAGGCGTTCTCCCAATGGGTTCCGGTATGCTGCCGGTCTTGTAGAATCGGCTTCATCGTAACATTCCGGTACCGCGGCCCTTGCCTGCCGGTACCTTGGGGGATCTATTTCCTCCTCATCGTACGCTGCCCTTGCAGCTCGATAGTTTTGCCCGGTCTCATATCTACCGGCATGATTGTTTCCGGCATAGCCTCTGGCGTAGCCTCGCTCTGCCCCTTGGCTTTTTCTACCGGCATCATGTTGCCCGGCTTGTTGCTTTCCGGCAAGAACCGGATCGTACACAGTCATCTGCTGCGCATTCCTCTTTTCTCTCTTCTGTCCGGATGGGGGAACGAAGCTTGCCCATGGGACTTGCTACCGGCATTCTTTGTCGAACGCGCGGATTTTGAGGCCGCTGCCTTGTTCAGCTTAGCCAGCTGCTCAGCATTTTGCTGCTCTATGGTTTCCAGCAGCTCTCTAACGCTCTTGCTGCTTTACCAAAGCCTCTCGGAAAGCGACTCGCATAGCTCTCTGCAGCCTTAGCAGCTTTTATAGTTTTATCCGGGCTGCTATACTTAGGCTTTTCCACGATGCTAACAGATGCAGAGGCGCTTTTGCCGGTAAGAATCTCCTTGCGCAAATCTTGATCTAGGTTGCGAGCCTTTAGCCGGTTTTCCGGCATCCTGGCAGCATGTGCGCTAACAGAAGCAAAGCCATGGGCAGCGTTATACTCACGTACGGTTAGGTTCAGCTCGCGCTGCGCCCTGACGATGTCCTTGCCGCTCTCCAGCATCTTCTGGCGCTGCGCCTCCAGCTCCGCCTGAGCCGCCGGATCGATGTTCTGCGCGATGGGGGTGGCGAGGACGTTCATCGCCGCCTGGAGCGGTGTCTCCGGTGGCGCGGATGATGCTCCCGCTGCGCCTGCGCCGCGCTCCAGCGGTGGCTTAGCCGCACGGGTCGAAACCGCGCGACCGGCACCTTCAGCCGCAACCTCCTTTCCTGCACCAGCCACACCGGTCATCATTACCTCGACGCTGCCGGCGGCGCGGCCAGCACAAAGCCATCTTGGCGGGTCCGGTGCCACCAGCACCGGCGAGAGGCGCTGGCGCACGGGGACGGTGCCGAAGTAGACGCGGTGGCTGCCGAACTCGATGATGCGGCCGTTCTTGGGGAAGACGCCGCCGTTGGCGAAGCAGCCCGCGTTGTCGTTGATGAAGTCCATGGCGTAGATGCTCTGCACCAACGCGGACACCGTACGCTCGCCGGAGACCTCGAGGACGCCCGCCCGAATGTGAACTCCATCAAGCGCCACTTCAGGCCCCACGGTGGGCGCCAACTGTCGTCGTGGTGAACGAGCAGATGCCATAGGATGGCTTAGATTGGGGCCGAATGGACGCAAGAGGATTCGGGGGAGGGTTTGCGATCAGGTGGGAAGAGATTCCGGATGGTTTCCTCAAGAACTTGGCCAAGGCCAGAGGTTGAAGAAGAAAGACACAAGGAAGAACTCCCTCTAGATCACCATGTTCATAGATTCACACAAGTTACAGGCTCTGCCTTCCTACATACACGCGTACATACATCGTCCCCGAAGGAGGGCTGCCCCCTCTCCTTATATAGGGGAGAGGGTGGCTTACAGGGCAAGAAACCCTAATGGCATCTTTGACTGGACAAACTACTTTACAGAGTTACTGTACAAAGCTACTTTAATCATGAGTGACGCCGGAGTCCTCTTTAATCAGGGCTGCTGATGTCCTCCGGCTTCTTTGGACGTCACCTCTCTCTTTGGCGCCAGGGCTCTGAATAAAGTTACTTTGCTTAGCTCATCCTTGTCTTCTTGCTCTGAAGAGAATCTTTGACCAGTCCTGCCGACAGGCTCTCCTTTCCGGTATCTTTTATACCGGGTTCCGGCATACCCCTTTGGGGATACCGGCTTAGCCTTGCTCTCCCGGATTCCTGCTAGGCTTCCGGTAAGAACATTAAACCGGTATCTCGATGGCTCAAACCATCCGGTTTGGCATGCCTTTGGCATACCGGGGGTTATCCCCCCAACATCTTTAATATTCTTTTATTTGTTCTTCGGGTTCTATAGGTTTCTTTTCACTTTTATGAACCGCACTATTTATAACAGAATACTCCTTCATTTTAGCAGGGAAAGGAGTTTTTCAATATAAGCTTCAGGAATAACATGATCAGCAGTTTCAACTACAACGCATTTATTAATAGATGAATCAATTTTATCTTTATACGGTTCATGATACTTATCAAAATTCTTCTTTGGCAATTCATAATGAGAGGCAAAAGCTTTATAAAGATTTACAGCAACTTGAGAATCAAGACCATATGTAGCACTCATATTACGAAATTTATCAGTATCCATAAAAGTTTCAATGCATTTATAATCATAAATTATACCTGATTCTCGATCTTTGTCGTTCTCCCAACCTTCAGTATTTTCTTGGATCCGATCAAGAAGGTCCCTTTTAAACTCTTCTTTGTTGCGTGTAAATGATCCAGAACAAGAAGTATCCAGCAAGGTCTTGTCTTGAAAAGAAAGTCTTGCATAGAAATTATCAATAATAACATTACCAGGAAGCTCATGAATGGGGCATTTGAGCATTAAAGACTTCAATCTCCCCCAAGCTTGGGCAATACTCTCTCCATCATGAGGCCAAAAATTATATATGCGATTCCGATCCTTATGAATTTCACTTGGAGGATAGAACTTAGAATAAAACCGGGGCACAATATCATTCCATTCAAGAGAATCCCCATTATCCAGTAATTTATACCAATGCGCCGCCTTACCGGACAGCGATAAAGAGAATAATTTCTTCCTCACTTCATCCATAGCAATACCTGCACATTTGAATAACCCGCATAATTCATGCAAAAATAGTAAATGATCACCAGGGTGGACAGTTCCATCCCCTTCATAGCGGTTATCCATAACACGTTCAATAATTTTCATAGGTATTTTATATGGTATTACTTCCTCACCTGGCGCTTCATCCACTACCGTTGCAGTAGTAGTAGATTTCCCAAATAGAAATTGAAGAAGATCTCTCCATAATGACTTATAGCAGCAGGCAGAAATAAAATCAGCACAACAGTAAAGGTTTCCTTACCAATTCCACTTACCAATAGCGCTTCACTCCCCGGCAACGGCGCCAGAAAATAGTCTTGATGACCCACAAGTATAGGGGTGTATCGTAGTATCTTCGATAAGTAAGAATGTCGATCCCAACGAGGAGCAGAAGGTGTTGACAAGCAGTTTCGATGAAGGATTCACTGTAAATGCTCACAGACAAGTATTCAGGGGGTTTTGATGTAACAGTTGAATAAAGTACGAGTATGTAAAGTGCGAGAGTAACAATTGCAGTGAGTGGCCCAATCCTTTTTAGCACAAAGGACAAGCCGGTTTGTTTACTTATAATGACCAAACGTTCTCGAGGACACACGGGATTTTAGTCTAGTGCTTTCGCTACATACGGCTAAATAATCTTCATTGTTATGATAAGTGTTGTGTGGGTGAACCTATGCTAATGTACCGCCCTTCCTAGGACTAATACATACTTGTGATTATACCCCTTGCAAGCATCGCAACTACAAGAAAGTAATTAAGAATTAAATCTAACCACAGCCTTAAACTCGAGATCCTGCGATCCCTCCTGCATCGATATACCAACGGGGGTTTAGGTTTCTGTCACTCCGGCAACCCCGCAATTAGCAAACGAATACAAGATGCATTCCCCTAGGCCCATAAATGGTGAAGTGTCATGTAGTCGACGTTCACATGACACCACTAGAAGAATAACACCACAACTTAAATATCACACCATTGAATATTACTCAACCATAGTTCACTACTAACATTTAGACTTCACCCATGTCCTCAAGAACTAAACGAACTACTCACGAGACATCATATGAAACATGATCAGAGGTGATATGATGATGAATAACAATCTGAACATAAACTTGGTTCAATGGTTTCACTCAATAGCATCAACAACAAGTAGAAATCGATACCGGGAGAGTTTCCCCTATCAAACAATCAAGATCAAACCCAAATTGCTACGGCGGTGACGGTGTCCAGCGGTGATGACGGCGGTGATGATGGTGGAGATGATGATGATGGTGATGGCGATGATGTCCAGCTCGATGACGGTGTCGATGGCGTCGATTTCCCCCTCCGGAGGGAATTTCCCCGGCGGATTCCTGCCCGCCGGAGAGCTCTTTTCTCTCTGGTGTTCTCCGCCCCGCAGAGGCGGCTGTAACTCTTCGCGAGGTACCCCCTGTGGCTTAGGTCTTCGGGACGAAGGGTTTGGCGAAGAAAAGGAGGCGAAAGGGGCCGTGGGCCCTCCACACCACATGGCGGCGCGGCCAGGGCCTGGGCCGCGCCGCCCTAGGGTGTGGGCCCACCCTGGCTCCTCCTGGCTCCTCCTTCTGGCTTCTTTCGTCATCTTGAAAAATAGGATTTTTGGTATAATTTCCTCCACAGTTGATCTTCCGAAATATTGCGTTCGACGGTGCTTTTTCCAGCAGAATCCTGGCTCCGGTGCTTGATCCTCCAATAATGATGAAACATGCAAAATAGATGAAATAACATAAGTATTGTGTCCCAATATGAAATATATCAATGAATAACAGCAAATTATGATATAAAATAGTGATGCAAATTGGACGTATCAGACTCTTGTAAAGCCCTAGGCTGGTTGCATATATGAAGCCAACCAGGGCACCTGATAGGGAGAGGCCAACATATAGACAGAAGATAGAGAACAGATAGACAACATAGCTCCGCCTATGGCGGCACCCTGTAAACATACTTATGATCATATACTAGATTGCTAGCAGCACATAGGGATCCTCCGCATAGAAATTATCAATAATAACATTACCAGGAAGCTCATGAATGGGGCATTTGAGCATTAAAGACTTCAATCTCCCCCACGCTTGGGCAATACTCTCTCCATCATGAGACCAAAAATTATATATGCGGTTCCGATCCTTGTGAATTTCACTTGGAGGATAGAACTTAGAATAAAACCGGGGCACAATATCATTCCATTCAAGAGAATCCCCATTATCCAGTAATTTATACCAATGCGCCGCTTTACCAGACAGCGATATAGAGAATAATTTCTTCCTCACTTCATCCATAGCAATACCTGCACACTTGAATAAACCGCATAATTCATGCAAGAATAGTAAATGATCTCCAGGGTGGACAGTTCCATCCCCTGTATAACGGTTATTCACTACGCGTTCAATAATTTTCATAGGTATTTTGTATGGTATTTCTTCCTCACCTGGCGCCTCATCCACTACCTTTGCAGTAGTAGCGGATTTCCCAAATAAACATTCAAGAGGAGATCTCTCCATAATGAATTATGGCAGCAGGCAGAAATAAAATCAGCACAAACAGTAGATATTTCCCTTACCAATTCCACTTACCAATAGCGCTTCACTCCCCGGCAACGGCGCCAGAAAATAGTCTTGATGACCCACAAGTATAGGGGGTGTATCGTAGTATCTTCGATAAGTAAGAATGTCGATCCCAACGAGGAGCAGAAGGTGTTGACAAGCAGTTTCGATGAAGGATTCACTGTAAATGCTCACAGACAAGTATTCAGGGGGTTTTGATGTAACAGATGAATAAAGTACGAGTAAATAAAGTGCGAGAGTAACAATTGCAGCGAGTGGCCCAATCCTTTTTAGCATAAAGGACAAGCCGGTTTGTTTACTTATAATGACCAAACGTTCTCGAGGACACACGGGATTTTAGTCTAGTGCTTTCGCTACATACGGCTAAATAATCTTCAATGTTTTGATAAGTGTTGTGTGGGTGAACCTATGCTAATGTACCGCCCTTCCTAGGACTAATACATACTTGTGATTATACCCCTTGCAAGCATCCGCAACTACAAGAAAGTAATTAAGAATAAATCTAACCACAGCCTTAAACTCTGAGATCCTGCTATCCCTCCTGCATCGATATACCAACGGGGGTTTAGGTTTCTGTCACTCCGGCAACCCCGCAATCGGCAAACGAGTACAAGATGCATTCCCCTAGGCCCATAAAGGTGAAGTGTCATGTAGTCGACGTTCACATGACACCACTAGAAGAATAACACCACAACTTAAATATCATAACATTGAATATTACTCAACCATAATTCACTACTAACATTTAGACTTCACCCATGTCCTCAAGAACTAAACGAAGTACTCACGAGACATCATATGGAACATGATCAGAGGTGATATGATGATGAATAACAATCTGAACATAAACCTTGGCTCAATGGTTTCACTCAATAACATCAACAACAAGTAGAAATCGATACCGGGAGAGTTTCCCCTATCAAACAATCAAGATCAAACCCAAATTGCTACGGCGGTGACGATGTCCAGCGGTGGAGACGGCGGTGATGATGGTGGAGATGATGATGATGGTGATGGAGATGATGTCCAGCTCGATGACGGTGACGATGGCGTCGATTTCCCCCTCCGGGAGGGAATTTCCCCGGCGGATCTCAGCCCGCCGGAGAGCTCTTTTCTCTCTGGTGTTCTCCGCCCCGTAGAGGCGGCTGTAACTCTTCGTGAGGTACCCTTTGTGGCTTAGGTCTTCGGGACGAAGGATTTCGCGAATAAAAGGAGGCGAAAGGGGCTGTGGGGCCCCCTCACCACCAGGTGGCGCGGCCAGGCCATGGGCGCGCCGCCTATGGTCTGGGCCCACCTTGGGTCCAGCTGGCTCCCCCTTCTGGCTTCCTTCATCATCTGGAAAAATAGGATTTTTGGTATAATTTCCTTCCACAGTTGATCTTCCGAAATATTGCGTTCTGACGGTGCTTTTTCCAGCAGAATCCTGGCTCCAGTGCTTGATCCTCCAATAATGATGAAACATGCAAAATAGATGAAATAACATAAGTATTGTGTCCAAATATGAAATATATCAATGAATAACAGCAAATTATGATATAAAAGTGATGCAAATTGGACGTATCAACCCCCCCAAAGCTTAGACTTCGCTTGTCCCCAAGCGAAACTGAACTCAGTAAACAGGACCACATGTTTATGGAGTGAAGAGTCGATAAATAAAATACGGACAAGAAGCATCATATTCATTCACACAAGACATTCTAGTAAACATCTTCCTCATATAACTCAACTTGAAACAAGTATAAAGTAATCACAAATAAAGGTGCATAAGAAATCATAGTTGGTGATGGCAAACTTCGTTCTTGGTCAGAGAACAATTAACAGATTATACTTATCTCATTGAGCAGCGCTCTCATGTTAAAGTTTATATAGCACAACTTGCATACTCAATCATAATAGTCTCCTCATGATCATTGATAACTTGCAAAGCTATATTCATTCAGATAAAACTTGTACTAAACAAGGAAGAATAAAAGACATGATGAAGCAAATCACAATATAATGGTTTGATCACAACTACTCAAATGCTTGCTTGAGATGGAGGGAAATAGGTTTACTGACTCAACATAAAGTAGAAGACAGGCCCTTCGCAGAGGGAAGCAGTGATTAAATCATGTGCTAGAGCTTTTTCAGTTTTGAAATCATATAGAGATAATAAAAGTAACACTTTGAGAGGTGTTTGTTGTTGTCAACGACTGGTAGCGGGTACTCTAACCCCCTTGCCAGACAACCTTCAAAGAGCGGCTCCCATTTTATTTTTATTTTGTGTGGCACTCCTTCCAACCTTTCTTTCACAAACCATGGCTAACCGAATCCTCGGGTGCCTGCCAACAATCTCATGCCATGAAGGAGTGCCTTTTTATTTTAGTTTTATTATATGACACTCCCCCCAACCTTTGCTTACACAAGCCATGGCTAACCGAATCCTTCGGGTGCCGTCCATCAATCACATACCATGGAGGAGTGTCTATTTAGTTTAATTAATTTGGGACTGGGAATCCCATTGCCAGCTCTTTTTGCAAAATTATTGGATAAGCGGATGAAGCCACTAGTCCATTGGTGAAAGTTGCCCAACAAGATTGAAAGATAAAACACCACATACTTCCTCATGAGCTATAAAACATTGACACAAATAAGAGATAATAAGTTTTGAATTGTTTAAAGGTAGCACACGAAGTATTTACTTGGAATGGCAGAAAATACCATGTAGTAGGTAGATATGGTGGACACAAATGACATAGGTTTGGGCTAAGGTTTGGATGCACGAGAAGTATTCCCTCTCAGTACAGGTCTTTGGCTAGCAAGGTTAATTAGCAAGCATAAGAGTTGAAGGAAACAAACAAATATACATGTGATAGAAACAATCATGCATCTTCCTTATAAGCACAAACAGTTTTAACTTCAGAATAATAAGCTATGAGCTAACAAGAAAGAAAGACAATGAAACAACTACATGTATTTCTCTTTTCTACTTAAACCTCAAAGTATTGTTGCTATTGACCAATGCTAAGTTTGCCAAAACCAAATAGATTTATTCAATGCTCCCAAAGTGATACCAATACTAACAACAAGGTAAATCATATAGCAGAGATTGCAAACTAAAATGAGATGTGCAATATGTAAATGATAAGACTTCCCATTAATATTCCATAACGATAACTCACACCAAGGGATACATAGATAACCAACTAAAGGAGAGATACTTCCAAACTGCAACCCATCTTATATGATAACTTCCCTACTCATGATATGACACTACTTGACAGTAAAAAGTAAAAGATAGTGATGATGTGATACCGCGGCACTCCCCCAAGCTTGGAACAAACCAAGGGGATGCCAATACCGATGATGAATTACTCCTTTGGCGATGGTGGTGATGAACTCCTCCCGCGCTTCTTACAGATCTCCTTCAGCTTCAGTTTCTCAGCTTGGCAATTCTGCACTAAGACTCGAAGAGATTCATTGTTATCTGAAGTTGGCGATGATGACCTTGTGATGTGAATCGAGTGGTATTCCAGCATTCTTCGGAGACGGCAATTCTCCTCCTGGAGTATCTCCACTTCTCTTCTTAGAGCCCGATATTGATCACAAAACTCATCGGTAGTCCGTAGAGCTTCTTCCAACACGGGGAAAGAGTCGAGGCTAAAAGAGGGTGGTAAGGGTCCCTGCAAGTTATGAGAAAAAGAACGTCGAGTGTCAACAGATCCCACCAAGATTTGCTTGCTCCCAACGGCTTGCTGCTCTTGTTTTGATGGCACCCTCTTCACTTCTTCCTCCGAAAGCCCCTTGCCCTTGTTGTTGGAGGCCATGGTGCTTCTAGACCGAAAACAGATCCTGGCAGAAACAGCTCGAAACAAAACACGTCGAGAAAACGATATACGGACCTCCAGGGGTCCGGGGGATTATATAGCAAAAATTTTCACGACAAAAGGAAAGTACCAGATCGAACCAGAGTCGGAAAGAGGCGACGAGGCGGCCAGCTCATAGGGCGGCGCGGGCCCAGGCCAGACCGCGCCGGCCTATGGTGGCATGCCCTCGTGCGTCTTTTCCACTCCGTTTCGATCTCGTAATTTTTCATATTTTCCAAAAACAGCAAAAATATTGTTCGGAAAGTAAATTGTGAACTTTTTATTACCAGTACTGTTACCTATTCAAAGTCGAGTTCTGGCGGACTGTCAATTTGTCCTTTGATGAAAGCCTCCGGTGTTTCCACTTGAATAATATCAACATCAACATTATAAGAATCACCCGAGATATAATGCTTGAGTCTTTGTCCATTCACCACTTGTGTGGCATTGCCTTGGAGAGAGCTAATTTTAATTGCTCCTGAACGATACACCTCCTCAACAACATATGGTCCTTCCCATTTCGAGAGTAATTTCCCTGCAAAGAATCTAAGACGAGACCGATACAATAGGACTTTATCCTGGTGTTTCCTTTGTCAAAATCTACCTCTGATCATACCCCTTGTGTGGTGTCTATCTCTACCTCCATTCCAAAAGCAAAAAATTTCAGATTTGAGAATATATGGTTGGAGCAACCAGGTTTTATGGATGTAGTGAGAAAGGCTTGGGACTTACCAACTAATAAACAGAATGTTGCTTCAGTGCTTGCTGCTAAATTCAAAAATCTTAGATATGCTCTCAAGAAGTGGGGAAAGAATCTATCTCACTTAAAATTGCTTATTGAACAGTGCAACAAAGTCATCCTTTTCTTTGATAATTTGGAGGATTCCAGGAACTTAAGCAGAGAGGAATTTAACTTCAGAAATATTGTGAAGGTTCATCTCAAGAAATTATTGGGTATACAATCTGCCTATTGGAAGAATAGATGCACTATTAGATGGATTCAGCTAGGAGGAGAAAATACAAAGTTTTTTCATGCAAAGGCAACAGAAAGATATAGATACAATGTTATATCAGTAATCAAGGATGAACAAGGGAACTCTATGGTGGATCACAATCAGAAGGCAAATGCTTTTTGGGCATGTTATAAGAATAGGATGGGAGTTACAAATGATAATGCCACACAAGCTGATATTTCACATCTTATCAATCCAGTGGAGGGGCTGGAAATTTTGTCACAAGAATTTTCTTCAGAAGAAATTGAGGGAGTGGTCAAGCACATGAAAACTGATAGAGCTCCAGGTCCTGATGGGTTTAATGGTCTGTTTGTTAAAAAGTGTTGGCATATCATCAAGAATGACTTCATCAATTTGTGCAAGGATTTTCATAAGGGTCAGGTTTCTTTGGAAAGTATCAATAGTTCATATATAACTTTGATTCCAAAAAAATTATCTCCTGAAACAGTGAATGATTTTAGACCAATTTCACTGACAAATACATGTTTGAAATTCCTCACAAAGCTTGCTGCTAATAGACTTCAGCTCCAGATTACAAGATGCATCCATGAAAACCAATATGGGTTTATAAGAGGTAGAACTATTCAAGATTGCTTAGCATGGACTTTTGAGTATTTACACCAATGTCATAAATCTAAGAGGAAAGTGGTTGTGCTAAAGTTAGATTTTGAGAAGGCTTTTGATACAATTGAACATAAAGCTATCCTAAAAATAATGGAGCTCAAAGGTTTTGATCCTACCTTCATCCTTTGGGTGTCAGAGATACTGGGTTCTGGTTCCTCTGCTATTCTTTTAAATGGAGTTCCTGGTAAAACTTTTTTATGTAGAAGAGGAGTCAGACAGGGAGACCCTTTATCCCCTCTTTTGTATGTGCTAGGAGGTGACTTGTTACAAAGTTATGTCAATAATGCATATAGGGCAGGGAGATTGCAAGCACCAATACCAAATAGAGGAAGTAATGATTATCCTATTGTACAGTATGCAGATGATACTATTATCATACTACCAGCTGAGGCAGAGCAATTGCAAGTCTTGAAAGAAGTACTTAAGGAATACACAGATTTCACTGGACTTAAGGTTAATTATCACAAATCATCACTTATACCAATTAATATTTCTCAGGAGGAAGCTGAGACTCTATCAACAGAAATACAGTGCAATATTGCTTCAATGCCATTCCCATACCTTGGTATTCCCATGGGCACAACTAAGCCAACAATAAGAGATCTTTCCCCACTCACTGATCGAATTGAAAGGAGGCTTACTGCATCTGCTTCCTTTTTATCTTATGGTGACAGATTAATTCTGGTTAACTCAGTTTTATCTTCAATGCCTATTCATTTCCTTAGTACTTTGGACATACCAGATGGAGTGATTGATGTGATTGATAGAGCCAGAAGGAATTGCTTGTGGAGGAAAAGGAAGGATGATGAGAAAGTGCACTCTCTGGCCTCCTGGGATATGGTATGTAAGCCAAAAAATAAGGGAGGATTGGGTATCATAAATTTGAAGATTCAAAATAAGTGTCTCATGATGAAACAACTACATAAATTTTATAACAATGTGGATCTTCCTTGGGTCAAACTAATAAGGAACTCATATTATTATAAAGAGGCACCACATGTTGTTTCTACTTGTGGATCCTTTTGGTGGAGGAACATTATGAAATGTTTGACATATACAGACAAGTGACACATTGTAAGCTTGGGAATGGGGAGACAATTCTCTTTTGGTCAGATAATTGGAATGATTGGATTATTCAAGAAAGCTTCCCAAGACTTTTTTCCTTTGCCAAAGACAAACTTATTTTAGTCAATGAGGCTCTACAAATTACTGATCCTGCTCAGGCTTTTCACCTTCCAATTTCATCTGAAGCTGCTGGTGAGCTACGAACACTTCAAGATATGTTATCAGGGGTTGTCACATCAAACAATAATGATCAGTGGCTTATCTCAAATAATAAATCAGGGGCTTTTATACCCAGCCAAGTGTACAGAATGAGTTTTCAACATATACCTTCTCATTTTCCTTCACAATGGATCTGGAAGAGCAAGTGTACTTCCAAGCACAAATTTTTTGCCTGGCTAATTCTACATGATAGAATCAATACAAAGGATATGCTAAGGAGAAGACACTGGCAAGTAACCACTGATCATACTTGTGTTCTTTGTCCCACTGATGCCCTGGAGGATTGGTCCCATTTATTCTTTGAATGTACTTTCAGTGTTAGAATATGGATATACTTGCAAATTGATTGGGCACAAGGTTCAGGACCTGAGATGCTGAAGAATACCAAGAGAAGATTTAAAGGTCCTTGTTTTGTGGAAATTATAATTTTGGCTTGCTGGAATATATGGAAACAGAGGAATAACAAGATCTTTAAGAATATCCAGCCAACATTCAGGAATTGGAGAGAAGGTTTCTTTTCTGATGTCACCCTGCTTAAGCATAGGGTCAAAGAGAGTACTGTGCCCTTTTTGTCATCATGGCTTGACAACTTGTTGTAATCTCTTGTAAATAGTTGTAGGTAGTTTTTTCTCTCTCTTTTGTACATACTTTTTTTTGTTTAAAAGTAATAAAAAAGGCTGTGGGGGGCTCCCCTGCAGTAGTTAGCTTCAAAAAAAAAAAAAAATAGGACTTTATCCCCAATATTAAAATCTCTTTTGATAATCCTTCTATCATGCCACTTTTTAACTTTCTCTTTAAAGAGTTTAGCATTTTCATAAGCTTCACTTCTCCATTCATCTAGAGAACTCAGTTGCAACAACCTCTTATTACCGGCAAGTTTAGGATCTTTATTTAATTCTCTAACTGCCCAATAAGCTTTGTGCTCTAGTTCTAAGGGTAAATGACAAGCTTTCCCATAAACCATTTTATAAGGTGACATTCCCATGGGATTTTTATAAGCAGTTCTATAAGCCCATAGTGCATCCTTCAATTTACTAGCCCAATTCTTTCTAGTTTTATTAACAGTCTTTTCCAAGATAGATTTAATCTCTCTATTTGATAATTCTACTTGCCCACTAGTTTGAGGATGATAAGCGGAAGCAATTCTATGATTAATACCATATCTAGCAAGAGTTTTTCTAAAACCACCATGAATAAAATGAGAACCTCCATCAGTCATAATATATCTAGGAACTCCAAATCTAGGAAAAATAATATCTAAGAGCATTCTTAAAGAGGTCTCACCATCAGCACTTTTTGTAGGTATGGCTTCCACCCATTTAGTAACATAATCAACAGCAACAAGTATATGAGTGTTACCTTCTGAAGAGGGAAAAGGTCCCATGAAGTCAAATCCCCAACAATCGAATGGTTCAATGACAAGAGTATAATTCATAGGCATTTCATTGCGTCTGGAGATATTACCAACCCTTTGGCATTCATCACAAGATAAAATAAACTTCCTTGCATCTTTGAAGAGAGTTGGCCAATAAAAACCTGATTAGAACCTTTTGCGCGGTTCTTTCTCCGGCGTGATGTCCTCCATAAACACTACCATGGCATTTACTCAATATCTCTTGTTGTTCATATTCGGGAACATCTTCGCATAATACCATCCACTCCTTCTTTATATAAGTGTGGGTCATCCCAAAAATAATGCCTCAAGTCATAAAAGAATTTCCTCCTTTGCTGAGCTGAAAAGGTTGGAGGCAAATACTTGGAAACAATAAAGTTAGCATAATCAGCATACCAAGGACTGTCTCGCGAACTCACCTTTATTGCAGCCAATTGTTCATTTGGAAAACTATCATTAATAGGAACAGGATCATAAGCAATATTTTCCAATCTAGACAAATTATCAGCAACAGGATTATCAGCACCTTTCCTATCTACAATATGTAAATCAAATTCTTGCAACAGAAGTACCCATCTAATAAGCCTAGGCTTAGCATCTTTCTTTTGCATAAGGTATCTGATTGCAGCATGATCAGTATGTATAGTAACTTTTGAATCAACAATATAAGATCTAAACTTATCACAAGCAAAGACTACAGCTAACAATTCCTTTTCAGTAGTAGCATAATTTCTTTGAGCAGCATCAAGAGTTTTACTAGCATAATGAATAACATTCAATTTTTTGTTTACTCGTTGTCCAAGAACAGCGCCTACAGCAAAATCACTAGCATCACACATAATTTCAAATGGTAAATTCCAATCAGGAGGTTCAACTATAGGAGCAGTTGTTAAGGCTTTCTTTAGAGTTTCAAAAGCTTCCTTACAATCATCATCAAAAACAAAAGGTACATCTTTTTGAAGAAGATTAGTAAGAGGCTTTGAAATCTTGGAGAAATCTTTAATAAACCTCCTATAAAACCCAGCATGACCAAGAACACTACGAATACCTTTAACATCCCTAGGATAGGGCATCTTCTCAATTGCTTCAACTTTAGCTCTATCAACTTCAATACCTCTCTCGGAAATTTTATGTCCCAATACAATTCCTTCATTAACCATAAAGTGGCATTTCTCCCAATTAAGAACAAGGTTAGTTTCTTCACATCTCTGCAAAACACATCCTTCATCTTAGGAATTAGACGACGCTGAGGTTCAACAACAGGCTTCGCATCATCTTCCATATTGATGGCGTGTTGGCAAATAGAGGGAGAAATCCCCTTCAAATCATCAAGAGTGTAGCCAATAGCACCTCGGTGTTTCTTCAATATTTCCAATAGCCTTTCTTCTTCAAACTCTGTAAGCTTAGAACTAATAATAACAGGATATATTTTCTTATCATCAATATGAGCATATTTAAGATTATCAGGCAAAGGTTTTAAATCAAAGACAGGATCTTCCTTTGGTGGCGGTGTTGTACCCAGATCTTCCACCGGTAAATCATGCTTAAGAATAGGTTGGCGAAGAAAATTTTCCTCAAGCTCATCTCTTTCTTTCCTGAAAACTTCACTCTCGCTATTCTCCAAATGTTGCTGCAAAGGATTATTAGGAACAAGAACAATAGATGCACACTGTTCCATTTTAAAATCATTATTAGGCAAATCAGCTTTATAAGGAGTTTTGGTAAATTTAGAGAAGTTAAACTCATATGATTCACCAGCAAATTTAGTCAAAATTTTCTCTTTCTTGCAATCTATAATAGCTCCACAAGTATTTAGAAAAGGTCTACCAAAAATAATAGGACAATAATCACTAGCAGCAGAACCAAGTACCAAAAAGTCAGCAGGATATTTAATCTTACCACATAAAACTTCCACATCTCGAACAATACCAATTGGAGAAATAGTTTCTCTATTAGCCAGCTGAATAACCACATCAATATCTTCAAGTTCACAAGAACCAATTTCGTGCATAATCTCCGTATAAAGCTCATAAGGAATAGCACTAATACTTGCACCAATATCACATAAACCATAATAGCAATGATCACCAATTCTAACAGATAGCATAGGAACACTAGCTTGCTTGGGTTTATTAGGATGTGAAACAATATTAGAAGCATCTTCACAGAAAATAATATGACCTTCCTCCAAATTTTCAGTCACAAGATCTTTAACTATTGCAACAGCAGGTTCAACTTTTATTTGTTCTTCAGGTTCTACAGGTTTCTTTTCACTTTTATGAACTGCACTATTTATAACAGAGTACTCCTTCATTTTAGCAGGGAAAGGAGTTTTTCAATATAAGCTTCAGGAATAACATGATCAACAGTTTCAACTACAACGCATTTATTAATAGATGAATCAATTTTATCTTTATACGGTTCATGATACTTATCAAAATTCTTCTTAGGCAATTCATAATGAGAGGCAAAAGCTTTATAAAGATTTGCAGCAACTTGAGAATCAAGACCATAAGTAGCACTCATATTACGAAATTTATCAGTATCCATAAAAGCTTCAATGCATTTGTAATCATAATTTATACCTGATTCTCTATCTTTGTCGATCTCCCATCCTTCAGTATTTTCCTGGATCCGATTAAGAAGGTCCCTTTTAAACTCTTCCTTATTGCGCGTGAATGATCCAGAACAAGAAGTATCCAGCAAGGTCTTGTCTTCAAAAGAAAGTCTTGCATAGAAATTATCAATAATAACATTACCAGGAAGCTCATGAATGGGGCATTTGAGCATTAAAGACTTCAATCTCCCCCACGCTTGGGCAATACTCTCTCCATCATGAGGCCAAAAATTATATATGCGGTTCCGATCCTTGTGAATTTCACTTGGAGGATAGAACTTAGAATAAAACCGGGGCACAATATCATTCCATTCAAGAGAATCCCCATTATCCAGTAATTTATACCAATGCGCCGCTTTACCAGACAGCGATATAGAGAATAATTTCTTCCTCACTTCATCCATAGCAATACCTGCACACTTGAATAAACCGCATAATTCATGCAAGAACAGTAAATGATCTCCAGGGTGGACAGTTCCATCCCCTGTATAACGGTTATTCACTACGCGTTCAATAATTTTCATAGGTATTTTGTATGGTATTTCCTCCTTACCTGGCGCCTCATCCACTACCTTTGCAGTAGTAGCGGATTTCCCAAATAAAAATTCAAGAGAAGATCTCTCCATAATGAATTATAGCAGCAGGCAGAAATAAAATCAGCACGAACAGTAAAAGTTTCCCTTACCAATTCCACTTACCAATAGCGCTTCACTCCCCGGCAACGGCGCCAGAAAATAGTCTTGATGACCCACAAGTATAGGGGGTGTATCGTAGTATTTTCGATAAATAAGAGTGTCGAACCCAACGAGGAGCAGAAGGTGTTGACAAGCAGTTTCGATGAAGGATTCACCGTAAATGCTCACAGACAAGTATTCAGGGGTTTTGATATAGCAGATAAATAAAGTACGAGTAAGTAAAATGTGAGAGTAATAATTGCAGCGAGTGGCCCAATCCTTTTTAGCACAAAGGACAAGCCGGTTTGATTACTTATAATGACCAAACGTTCTTGAGGACACACGGGTATTTAGTCTAGTGCTTTCGCTTCATATAGCTGATTAATCTTTATTGTTTTGATAAGTGTTGTGTGGGTGAACCTATGCTAATGCACCGCCCTTCCTAGGACTAATACATACTTGTGATTATACCCCTTGCAAGCATCCTCAACTACAAGAAAGTAATTAAGATAAATCTAACCACAGCCTTAAACTCTGAGATCCTGCTATCCCTCCTGCATCGATATACCAAAGGGGGTTTAGGTTTCTGTCACTCCGGCAACCCCGCAATTAGCAAACGAGTACAAGATGTATTCCCCTAGGCCCATAAAGATGAAGTATCATTTAGTCGACGTTCACATGACACCACTAGAAGAATAACACCATAACTTAAATATCATAACATTGAATATTACTCAACCATAATTCACTACTAACATTTAGACTTCACCCATGTCCTCAAGAACTAAACTAACTACTCACGAGACATCATATGGAACATGATCAGAGGTGATATGATGATGAATAACAATCTGAACATAAACCTTGGTTCAATGGTTTCACTCAATAGCATCAATAACAAGTAGAAATCAATACCGGGAGAGTTTCCCCTATCAAACAATCAAGATCCAACCCTAATTGTTACAGCGGTGACGAGGTGCAGCGGTGGAGATGGCGGTGATGATGATGGAGATGATGGTGATGATGATGGAGATGATGTCCAGCTCGATGACGGTGACGATGGCGTCGATTTCCCCCTCGGGAGGGAATTTCCCCGGCGGATCTCAGCCCGCCGGAGAGCTCTTTTCTCTCTGGTGTTCTTCGCCCCGCAGGCGGCTGTAACTCTTCGTGAGGTACCCTCGTGGCTTAGGTCTTCGGGACGAAGGATTGCGAAAAAGGAGGCGAAAGGGGTTGTGGGGCCCCCTCACCACCGGGTGGCGCGGCCAGGCCATGGGCGCGCCGCCCTATAGGGCCCACCTTGGTCCTCCCGGCTCCTCCTTTTGGCTACCTTCGTCTTCTGGACAAATAGGATTTTCAGTATAATTTCCGTAAATTGTTGATCTTCCGAAATATTGCATTCTGATACATCTCCGACGTATCGATAATTTCTTATGTTCCATGCCACATTATTGATGATATCTACATGTTTTGTGCACACTTTATGTCATATTCGTGCATTTTCTGGAACTAACCTATTAACAAGATGCCGAAGTGCCAGTTGTTTTCTGTTGTTTTTGGTTTCAGAAATCCTAGTAAGAAAATATTCTCGGAATTGGACGAAATCAACGCCCGGGGTCCTATTTTGCCACGAAGCTTCCAGAAGACCGAAGAGGAGACGAAGTGGGGCCACGAGGTGGCCAAACCACAGGGCGGCGCGGCCCAAGCCCTGGCTGAGCCGACCTAGGGTGTGGGCCCCTCGTGACGCCCCTTGACCTGCCCTTCCGCCTACAAATAGCCTTCGTCGCGAAACCCCCGGTACCGAGAGCCACGATAAAAAACCTTGGGGATGCTGATACGTCTCCAACGTATCGATAATTTCTTATGTTCCATGCCACATTATTGATGTTATCTACATGTTTTATGCACACTTTATGTCATATTCGTGCATTTTGGAACTAACATATTAACAAGATGTTGAAGTGCCGGTTCTGTTTTCTGCTGTTTTTGGTTTCAGAAATCCTAGTAACGAAATATTCTCGGAATCGGACGAAATCAACGCCCAAGTTCCTATTTTCACCGGAAGCATCCGAACACCGGGAAGGACCGGAGGGGGGCACGGGCCCCAGGACCATAGGTCGGCGCGGCCCAGGGCCTGGCCGCGCCGCCCTATGGTGTCGTCGCCCCTTCGACCCTCTGCGCCGCCTCTTCGCCTATATAAAGCCCCTGGATCGAAAACCCTGACGCGACAAAACCCACGAAACCTTCGCGCCATCGCGAGGCCAAGATCTGGGGGACATGAATCTCTGTTCCGGCACGCTGCCGGACGGGGAAGTGCCCCGGAAGGCTTCTCCATCGACACCGCTGCCATCTCCACCGCCATCTTCATAACCTGCTGCTCCCATGAGGAGGAGTAGTTCTCCATCGAGGCTTGGGGCTGTACCGGTAGCTATGTGGTTCATCTCTCTCCCATGTACCTCAATACAATAATCTCATGAGCTGCTTTACATGATTGAGATTCATATGAGTTTTGTATCACAATTCATCTATGTGCTACTCGAGTGATGTTATTAAAGTATTCTATTCCTCCTGCATGGTGTAAAGGTGACTAGTGTGTGCCCCATGTGGTTCTTGTCGTAGGCTATGATCATGATCTCTTGTGGATTGTGAAGTTAACTATTACTATGATGGTATTGATGTGATCTATTTGGTTATGTTGATCTATCTTACACTATAAGGTTACTAAAATATGAACATTAATTGTGGAGCTTGTTAACTCCGGCATTGAGGGTTCGTGTAATCCTACGCAATGTGTTCATCATCCAACAAAAGTGTAGAGTATGCATTTATTTATTATGTGATCAATGTTGAGAGTGTCCACTAGTGAAAGTGTAATCCCTAGGCCTTGTTCCTAAATCTTGCTATCGCTGCTTGTTTACTTGTTTTACTGCGTTACTACTGCTGCAATATACCACCATCAACTACACGCCAGCAAGCTATTTTCTGGCACCGTTTACTCTTGCTCATACTTATTCATACTACTGTATTTTACTATCTCTTCGCCGAACTAGTGCACCTATTAGGTGTGTTGGGGACACAAGAGACTTCTTGCTTTGTGGTTGCGGGGTTGCATGAGAGGGATATCTTTGACCTCTTCCTCCCTGAGTTCGATAAACCTTGGGTGATCCACTTAAGGAAAACTGCTGCTGTTCTACAAACCTCTGCTCTTGGAGGCCCAACAACATCTACAGGAAAGGAGGGGAACGTAGACATCAAGCTATTTTTAAGGCGCCGTTGCGGGGAGGAAAGGTAAAAGGTACTCACACTCCGGACCTCGGCTACCAAGCTATTTTCCGCCATTGTAAGTACTCGAAGCTATTTCCTTTAGATCCTGCAATTGCAACTTTTTGTTTCTTGTTTACACTAGTTTGGCATAATGGACAAGAATGATCTTCTTATTCTATTTCCTGATTTAAAACATGGATTGTTTGATGCGAAAATTAAAAAACCTATAGAATCTTATTTGCATGCTGGTAGTAATATTAGTATGAACGCTTTGAACACCATTGTTGATAATAATATAGAAAGTTCTAAGCTTGGGGAAGCTGGTTTTGATGAGCATGATCTTTTTAGTCCCCCAAGCATTGAGGAGAAAATTTTCTTTGATGATACTTTGCCTCCTATTTATGATGATTATAATGATAGTGGTATTTTGGTGCCACCTACTATGGAGAGTAAATTTTGTTGTGATTATACTATGCCTCCTACACTTGATGAGAATAATAATGATAGCTACTTTGTTGAATTTGCTCCCGCTATTACTAATAAAATTGATTATGCTTATGTGGAGAGTAATAATTTTATGCATGAGACTCATGATAAGAATGCTTTATGTGATGGTTATATTGTTGAGTTTGCTCATGTTGCTACTGAAAGTTATTATGAGAGAGGAAAATATGGTTGTAGAAATTTTCATGTTACTAAAATGCCTCTCTATGTGCTGAAATTTTTGAAGCTATACTTGTTTTATCTTTCTATGCTTGTTGCATTATGCTTCATGAACTTGTTTATTTACAAGATTCCTATGCATAGGAAGCATGTTAGACTTAAATGTGTTTTCAATTTGCCTCTTGATGCTCTCTTTTGCTTCAAATACTATTTCTTGCGAGTGCATCATTAAAACTGCTGAGCCCATCTTAATGGCTATAAAGAAAGAATTTCTTGGGAGATAACCCATGTGTTATTTTGCTACAGTACTTTGTTTTTATTTTGTGTCTTGGAAGTTGTTTACTACTGTAGCAACCTCTCCTTATCTTAGTTTTGTGTTTTGTTGTGCCAAGTGAAGCCTCTAATCGAAGGTTGATACTAGATTTGGATTTCTGCGCAGAAACAGATTTCTATCTGTCACGAATCTGGGCTGTTTTCTCTGTAGAAAAATCAGAAAAATATGCCAATTTACGTGCGTGTTCCTCAGATATGTACGCAACTTTCATTAGTTTTGAGTTTTCTGATCTGAGCAACGGAAGTATTTATTAGAAATTCGTCTTTACGGACTGTTCTGTTTTGACAGATTCTGCCTTTTATTTCGCATTGCTTCTTTCGCTGTGTTGGGTGGATTTCTTTGTTCCATTACCTTCCAGTAGCTTTGATCAATGTCCAGAAGTGTTAAGAATGATTGTGTCACCTCTGAACATGTGAGTTTTTGATTATGTACTAACCCCTCTAATGAAGTTTATGAGAAGTTTGGTGTGAAGGAAGTTTTCAAGGGTCAAGAGAGGAGGATGATATACTATGATCAAGAAGAGTGAAAGCTCTAAGCTTGGGGATGCCCGGTGGTTCACCCCTGCATATATCAAGAAGACTCAAGCGTCTAAGCTTGGGGATGCCCAATGCATCCCCTTCTTCATCGACAAATTATCAGGTTCCTCCCTGAAACTATATTTTTATTCCGTCACATCTTATGCACTTTACTTGGAGCGTCTGTATGTTTCTTGTTTTTGTTTTTGTTTGAATAAATGCTTGTGTGGGAGAGAGACACGCTCCGCTGGTTCGTATGAACACATGTGTTCTTAGCTTATAATATTCATGGCGAAGGTTGAAACTGCTTCGTTAATTATTATATGGTTGGAATTGGAAAATGCTACATGTAGTAATTGGTATGATGTCTTGAATAACTTGATACTTGGCAATTGTTGTGCTCTTGTTTAAGCTCTTGCATCATATACTTTGCACCCATTAATGAAGAAATACATAGAGCATGCTAAAATTTGGTTTGCATAATTGGTTTCTCTAAGGTCTAGATAATTTCTAGTATTGAGTTTGAACAACAAGGAAGACGGTGTAGAGTCTTATAATGTTTTCAATATGTCTTTTATGTGAGTTTTGCTGCACCGGTTCATCCTTGTGTTTGTTTCAAATAAGCCTTGCTAGCCTAAACCTTGTATCGAGAGGGAATACTTCTCATGCATCCAAAATACTTGAGCCAACCACTATGCCATTTGTGTCCACCATACCTACCTACTACATGGTATTTTCCACCATTCCAAAGTAAATTGCTTGAGTGCTACCTTTAAAATTCCATCATTCACCTTTGCAATATATAGCTCATGGGACAAATAGCTTAAAAAACTATTGTGGTATTGAATATGTAATTATGCACTTTATCTCTTATTAAGTTGCTTGTTGTGCGATAACCATGTTTCTCTGGGGACGCCATCAACTACTCTTTGTTGAATTTCATGTGAGTTGCTATGCATGTCCGTCTTGTCTGAAGTAAGAGAGATCTACCACCCTATGGTTAAGCATGCATATTGTTAGAGAAGAGCATTGGGCCGCTAACTAAAGCCATGATCCATGGTGGAAGTTTCAGTTTTGGACATATATCCTCAATCTCAAATGAGAAAATTATTAATTGTTGTTACATGCTTATGCATAAAAGAGGAGTCCATTATCTGTTGTCTATGTTGTCCCGGTATGGATGTCTAAGTTGAAGAATAATCAATAGCGAGAAATCCAATGCGAGCTTTCTCCTTAGACCTTTGTACAGGCGGCATAGAGGTACCCCTTTGTGACACTTGGTTAAAACATGTGCATTGTGATGATCCGGTAGTCCAAGCTAATTAGGACAAGGTGCGGGCACTATTAGTATACTATGCATGAGGCTTGCAACTTGTAAGATATAATTTACATGATACATATGCTTTATTACTACCGTTGACAAAATTGTTTCATGTTTTCAAAATCAAAGCTCTAGCACAAATATAGCAATCGATGCTTTTCCTCTATGGAGGACCATTCTTTTACTTTCATTGTTGAGTCAGTTCACCTATTTCTCTCCACCTCAAGAAGCAAACACTTGTGTGAACTGTGCATTGATTCCTACATACTTGCATATTGCACTTGTTATATTGCTTTGCATTGACAATTATCCATGAGATATATATGTTACAAGTTGAAAGCAACCGCTGAAACTTAATCTTCTATTGTGTTGCTTCAATGCCTTTACTTTGAATTATTGCTTTATGAGTTAACTCTTATGCAAGACTTATTGATGCTTGTCTTGAAGTACTATTCATGAAAAGTCTTTGCTTTATGATTCACTTGTTTACTCATGTCATATACATTGTTTTGATCGCTGCATTCATTACATATGCTTACAATAGTATGATCAAGTTTATGATGGCATGTCACTCCAAAATTATCGTGTTATCGTTTTACTGGGACGAGCAGAACTAAGCTTGGGGATGCGATACGTCTCCAACGTATCGATAATTTCTTATGTTCCATGCCACATTATTGATGTTATCTACATGTTTTATGCACACTTTATGTCATATTCGTGCATTTTCTGGAACTAACATATTAACAAGATGCCGAAGTGCCAGTTCCTGTTTTCTGCTGTTTTTGGTTTCAGAAATCCTAGTAACGAAATATTCTCGGAATCGGACGAAATCAACGCCCAAGTTCCTATTTTCACCGGAAGCATCCAGAACACCCGGGAAGGACCGGAGGGGGGGCACTGGGCCCCCAGACCATAGGCCAGCGCGGCCAGGCCCTGGCGCGCCGCCTGTGGTGTCGTCGCCCCTTCGACCCTCTGCCGCCTCTTCGCCTATATAAACCCCTGGATCGAAAACCACGATACGATTGACAAAACCCACGAAACCTTCGAGCCGCCACCATCGCGAGGCCAAGATGCGGGGACGGAATCTCTGTTCCGGCACGCTGGGCGGGGAAGTGCCCGGAAGGCTTCTCCATCGACACCGCTGCCATCTCCACCGCCATCTTCATAACGCTGCTGCTCCCATGAGGAGGAGTAGTTCTCCATCGAGGCTCGGGGCTGTACCGGTAGCTATGTGGTTCATCTCTCCCATGTACCTCAATACAATAATCTCATGAGCTGCTTTACATGATTGAGATTCATATGAGTTTTGTATCACAATTCATCTATGTGCTACTCTAGTGATGTTATTAAAGTATTCTATTCCTCCTGCATGGTGTAAAGGTGACTAGTGTGTGCCCCATGTGGTTCTTGTCGTAGGCTATGATCATGATCTCTTGTGGATTGTGAAGTTAACTATTACTATGATGGTATTGATGTGATCTATTTGGTTATGTTGATCTATCTTACACTATAAGGTTACTAAAATATGAACATTAATTGTGGAGCTTGTTAACTCCGGCATTGAGGGTTCGTGTAATCCTACGCAATGTGTTCATCATCCAACAAAAGTGTAGAGTATGCATTTATCTATTCTGTTATGTGATCAATGTTGAGAGTGTCCACTAGTGAAAGTGTAATCCCTAGGCCTTGTTCCTAAATACTGCTATCGCTGCTTGTTTACTGTTTTACTGCGTTACTACTGCTGCAATACTACCACCATCAACTACACGCCAGCAAGCTATTTTCTGGCACCGTTGCTACTGCTCATACTTATTCATACCACCTGTATTTCACTATCTCTTCGCCGAACTAGTGCACCTATTAGGTGTGTTGGGGACACAAGAGACTTCTTGCTTTGTGGTTGCAGGGTTGCATGAGAGGGATATCTTTGACCTCTTCCTCCCTGAGTTCGATAAACCTTGGGTGATCCACTTAAGGGAAAACTTGCTGCTGTTCTACAAACCTCTGCTCTTGGAGGCCCAACACTGTCTACAGGAAAGGAGGGGGAACGTAGACATCAGCCGCCGCCGCCAATCCCATCTCGGGGGATTCAGGAGATCGCCTCCGGCACCCTGCCGGAGAGGGGAATCATCTCCCGGAGGACTCTACGCCGCCATGGTCGCCTCCGGAGTGATGTGTGAGTAGTCTACCCCTGGACTATGGGTCCATAGCAGTAGCTAGATGGTTGTCTTCTCCCCATTGTGCTTAATTGTCGGGTCTTGTGAGCTGCCGAACATGATCAAGATCATCTATCTGTAATTCTATATGTTGTGTTTGTTGGGATCCGATGAATAGAGAATACCATGTTATGTTGATTATCAATTTATATCTATGTGTTGTTTATGATCTTGCATGCTCTCCGTTACTAGTAGATGCTCTGGCCAAGTAGATGCTTGTAACTCCAAGAGGGAGTATTTATGCTCGATAGTGGGTTCATGTCTCCGTGAATCTGGGGAAGTGACAGAAATCTCTAAGATTATGGATGTGTTGTTGCCACTAGGGATAAAACATTGGTGCTATGTTCGAGGATGTAGTTTATTACATTACGCGCAATACTTAATGCAATTGTCTGTTGTTAGCAACTTAATGCTGGAGGGGTTCGGATGATAACTTTGAAGGTGGACTTTTTAGGCATAGATGCATGCTGGATAGCGGTCTATGTACTTTGTCGTAATGCCCAATTAAATCTCACAATACTCATCATAATATGTATGTGCATGGTCATGCCCTCTTTATTTGTCAATTGCCCAACTATAATTTGTTCACCCAACATCTTGTTTATCTTATGGGAGAGACACCTCTAGTGAGCTGTGGACCCCGGTCCAATTCTCTTTCTTGAAATACAATCTACTGCAATCTTGTTCTACTGTTTTTCAAACAATCATCATCCACACTATACATCTAATCCTTTGTTACAGCAAGCCGGTGAGATTGACCTCACTGTTTCGTTGGGGCAAAGTACTTGGTTTGTGTTGTGCAGGTTCCATGTTGGCGCCGGAATCCCTGGTGTTGCGCCGCACTACATCTCGCCGCCATCAACCTTCAACGTGCTTCTTGGCTCCTACTGGTTCGATAAACCTTGGTTTCATACTGAGGAAAACTTGCCGCTGTACGCATCACACCTTCCTCTTGGGGTTCCCAACGGACGCGTCTTTGTACGCGTATCAAGCTCTTTTCCGGCGCCGTTGCGGGAGATCAAGACACGCTGCAAGGGAGTCTCCACATCCCAATCTTTTTACTTTGTTTTTGTCTTGCTTAGTTTTATATACTACTTTGTTTGCTGCACTAAATCAAAATACAAAAAATTTAGTTTCTAGTTTTACTTTATTTGCTATCTTGTTTGCTATATCAAAAACAAAAAAAATTAGTTACTTGCATCAAGTTTGCTTTATTTACTGTCTTGCACTCTATATTAAAAATACAAAAAAATTAGTTACTTTTGTTACCATGTTGATACGTCTCCGACGTATCGATAATTTCTTATGTTCCATGCCACATTATTGATGTTATCTACATGTTTTGTGCACACTTTATGTCATATTCGTGCATTTTCTGGAACTAACCTATTAACAAGATGCTGAAGTGCCAGTTGCTGTTTTCTGTTGTTTTTGGTTTCAGAAATCCTAGTAAAGAAATATTCTCGGAATTGGACGAAATCAACGCCCAGGGTCCTATTTTGCCACGAAGCTTCTAGAAGACCGAAGAGGAGACGAAGTGGGGCCACGAGGTGGCCAGACTATAGGGCGGCGCGGCCCAGGTCTTGGCCGCGCCGACCTGTAGTGTGGGCCCCGTGGCCCCCTGACCTGCCCTTCCGCCTACAAATAGCCCGTCGCGAAACCCCTAGGACCGAGAGCCACGATACGGAAAACCTTACAGAGACGCCGCCAATCCCATCTCGGGGATTCAGGAGATCGCCTCCGGCACCCTGCCGGAGAGGGGAATCATCTCCCGGAGGACTCTACGCCGCCATGGTCGCCTCCGGAGTGATGTGTGAGTAGTCTACCCCTGGACTATGGGTCCATAGCAGTAGCTAGATGGTTGTCTTCTCCCCATTGTGCTTAATTGTCGGGTCTTGTGAGCTGCCGAACATGATCAAGATCATCTATCTGTAATTCTATATGTTGCGTTTGTTGGGATCCGATGAATAGAGAATACTATGTTATGTTGATTATCAATTCATGTCTATGTGTTGTTTATGATCTTGCATGCTCTCCGTTATTAGTAGATGCTCTGGCCAAGTTGATGCTAGTAACTCCAAGAGGGAGTATTTATGCTCGATAGTGGGTTCATGTCTCCGTGAATCTGGGGGAGTGAGAGAAACCTCTAAGATTATGGATGTGTTGTTGCCACTAGGGATAAAACATTGGTGCTATGTTCAAGGATGTAGTCACTGATTACATTACGCGCAATACTTAATGCAATTGTCTGTTGTTAGCAACTTAATACTGGAGGGGTTCGGATGATAACCTGAAGGTGGACTTTTTAGGCATAGATGCATGCTGGATAGCGGTCTATGTACTTTGTCATAATGCCCAATTAAATCTCACAATACTCATCATAATATGTATGTGCATGGTCATGCCCTCTTTATTTGTCAATTGTCCAACTATAATTTGTTCACCCAACATGCTGTTTATCTTATGGGAGAGACACCTCTAGTGAGTGGACCCCGGTCCAATTCTCTTTTGAAATACAATCTACTGCAATACTTGTTCTACTTTTTTTGCAAACAATCATCATCCACACTATACATCTAATCCTTTGTTACAGCAAGCCGGTGAGATTGACAACCTCATTGTTTCGTTGGGGCAAAGTACTTGGTTTGTGTTGTGCAGGTTCCATGTTGGCGCCGGAATCCCTGGTGTTGCGCCGCACTACATCTCGCCGCCATCAACCTTCAACGTGCTTCTTGGCTCCTCTGGTTCGATAAACCTTGGTTTCATACTGAGGGAAAACTTGCCGCTGTACGCATCACACCTTCCTCTTGGGGTTCCCAACGGACGTGTCTTGTACGCGTATCAAGCTCTCTTTTAGGCGCCGTTCCGGGAGATCAAGACACGCTGCAAGGGAGTCTCCACATCCCAATCTTTTTACTTTGTTTTTGTCTTGCTTAGTTTTATTTACTACTTTGTTTGCTGCACTAAATCAAAATACAAAAAATTTAGTTTCTAGTTTTACTTTATTTGCTATCTTGTTTGCTATATCAAAAACAAAAAAATTAGTTACTTGCATCTAGTTTGCTTTATTTATTGTCTTGCACTCTATATTAAAAATACAAAAAAATTAGTTACTTTTGTTACCATGTCTCTCCGACGTATCGATAATTTCTTATGTTCCATGCCACATTATTGATGTTATCTACATGTTTGTGCACACTTTATGTCATATTCGTGCATTTTCGGAACTAACCTATTAACAAGATGCTGAAGTGCCCGTTCTGTTTTTGTTGTTTTTGGTTTCAGAAATCCTAGTAAAGAAATATTCTCGGAATTGGACGAAATCAACGCCCAGGGTCCTATTTTGCCACGAAGCTTCTAGAAGACCGAAGAGGAGGAAGTGGGGCCACGAGGTGGCCATGAGGCGGCGCGGCCCAGGTCTTGGCCGCGCCGACCTAGTGTGGGCCTCGTGTGGCCCTGACCTGCCCTTCCGCCTACAAATAGCCTCCGTCGCGAAACCCCTAGGACCGAGAGCCACGATACGGAAAACCTTCGAGACGCCGCCCCGCCAATCCCATCTCGGGGATTCGAGATCGCCTCGGCACCCTGCCGGAGAGGGGAATCATCTCCCGGAGGACTCTACGCCGCCATGGTCGCCTCCGGAGTGATGTGTGAGTAGTCTACCCCTGGACTATGGGTCCATAGCGGTAGCTAGATGGTTGTCTTCTCCCCATTGTGCTTAATTGTCGGGTCTTGTGAGCTGCCTAACATGATCAAGATCATCTATCTGTAATTCTATATGTTGCGTTTGTTGGGATCCGATGAATAGAGAATACTATGTTATGTTGATTATCAATTCATGTCTATGTGTTGTTTATGATCTTGCATGCTCTCCGTTATTAGTAGATGCTCTGGCCAAGTTGATGCTAGTAACTCCAAGAGGAGTATTTATGCTCGATAGTGGGTTCATGTCTCCGTGAATCTGGGGGAGTGAGAGAAACCTCTAAGATTATGGATGTGCTGTTGCCACTAGGGATAAAACATTGGTGCTATGTTCGAGGATGTAGTCACTGATTACATTACGCGCAATACTTAATGCAATTGTCTGTTGTTAGCAACTTAATACTGGAGGGGTTCGGATGATAACCGAAGGTGGACTTTTTAGGCATAGATGCATGCTGGATAGCGGTCTATGTACTTTGTCGTAATGCCCAATTAAATCTCACTATACTCATCATAATATGTATGTGCATGGTCATGCCCTCTTTATTTGTCAATTGCCCAACTGTAATTTGTTCACCCAACATTTGTTTATCTTATGGGAGAGACACCTCTAGTGAGTGGACCCGGTCCAATTCTCTATCTGAAATACAATCTACTGCAATCTTGTTCTCTACTGTTTTTCGCAAACAATCATCATCCACACTATACATCTAATCCTTTGTTACAACAAGCCGGTGAGATTGACAACCTCGCTGTTTCGTTGGGGCAAAGTACTTGGTTTGTGTTGTGCAGGTTCCACGTTGGCGCCGGAATCCCTGGTGTTGCACCGCACTACATCTCGCCGCCATCAACCTTCAACGTGCTTCTTTGACTCCTACTGGTTCGATTAAACCTTGGTTTCATACTGAGGGAAAACTTGCCGCTGTACGCATCACACCTTCCTCTTGGGGTTCCCAACGGACGCGTGCTGTACGCGTGTCAAGCAATTTTTCTGGCGCCGTTGCCGGGAGATCAAGACACGCTGCAAGGGGAGTCTCCACATCCCAATCTCTTTACTTAGTTTTTGTCTTGCTTAGTTTTATTTACTACTTTGTTTGCTGCACTAAATCAAAATACAAAAAAATTAGTTGCTAGTTTTACTTTATTTTGCTATATCAAAAACATAAAAAATTAGTTACTTGTATTTACTTATTTCATCATGTTTCCTTTTAATTTTACCGTAAAAAACATGCCGGTAGGGCGTGGGTCTATAATTGGGAGAAATAATATAGAAGAATTTTTCAACCATGTTAGTACCGTTGATGATTTTGAAGATAGACACTTGGTAGACCTTGCTCCTACTTATGAAATTGCTGCTGCTGCTTTAGTTCGTATGATGGAAACTAAATTTGTTAATCTCAATCCTATAATCCAACACATGTTTCTTACACTTGGTGATATGGAAGAAGGGGAAAAGAAAGATTTTGTTTTAGAAACCCTTCTTAGAGAATTTGGTGGTATAGCAAGAGAGGCTAGAAAGGTCTTTGCTAAATATGATATGCTTGGTTCTTATACCAATTTTGTTAGTCTCCTTGAAAAGATGGATATGGATAGAATAAAGTACACTAATAATATTAATGATGGTGGGGAGATCAAAGCACCAATACCATGTAAGCTCCTAGCGATGAATGATGCACTAGAAAATAACTATGCTTGGCTTGTTCCTGAAAATTTGTTTGATGAGAGTAGCAAGCCTAAGACTAATGAAAAGGGAGACGCTGAAACTTATGTATCCAATATACTATGCTTGGCTGAGAAAACTCCACGCCCCGCTGTAGATGCACCATCCTTCGATAACACTTGATACACACTGAAAGGCGTTAAAGAAAAGCGCTTATGGGAGACAACCCATGTTTTTACTACAGTACTTTGTTTTTATTTTTGTGTCTTGGAAGTTGTTTACTACTGTAGCAACCTCTCCTTATCTTAGTTTAGTGTTTTGTTGTGCCAAGTAAAGTCGTTGATAGTAAAGTTCATACTAGATTTGGATTACTTCGCATACACAGATTTCTTTGCTGTCACGAATCTGGGTAAAATTCTCTGTAGGTAAATCAGAAAATTATGCCAATTTACGTGAGTGATCCTCAGATATGTACGCAACTTTCATTCAATTTGAGCAAGTCTGGTGCCTCGATAAAATTCATCAATACGAACTGTTCTATTTTGACAGATTCTGCCTTTTATTTCGCATTGCCTATTTTGTTATGTTCGATGGATATTTTGATTCCATTGACTTTCAGTAGCTTTGTGCAATGTCCAGAAGTGTTAAGAATGATTATGTCACCTCTGAACATGTATATTTTGATTGTGCACTAACCCTCTAATGAGTTGTTCTAAGTTTGGTGTGGAGGAAGTTTTCAAGGATCAAGAGAGGGAGATGATACAACATGATCAAGGAGAGTGAAAGCTCTAAGCTTGGGGATGCCCCGGTGGTTCACCCCTGCATATATCAAGAAGACTCAAGCGTCTAAGCTTGGGGATGCCCAAGGCATCCCCTTCTTCATCGACAACATTATCAGGTTCCTCCCCTGAAACTATATTTTTATTCCATCACATCTTATGTGCTTTTCTTGGAGCGTCGGTTTGTTTTTGTTTTTGTTTTGTTTGAATAAAATGGATCCTAGCATTCACTTTGTGGGAGAGAGACACGCTCCGCTGTAGCATATGGACAAGTATGTCCTTAGGCTCTACTCATAGTATTCATGGCGAAGTTTCCTCTTCGTTAAATTGTTATATGGTTGGAATTGGAAAATGATACATGTAGTAAATTGCTAAAATGTCTTGGATAATGTGATACTTGGCAATTGGTGTGCTCATGTTTAAGCTCTTGCATCATATACTTTGCACCTATTAATGAAGAAATATATAGAGCATGCTAAAATTTGGTTTGCATATTTGGTCTCTCTAAAGTCTAGATAATTTCTAGTATTGAGTTTGAACAACAAGGAAGATGGTGTAGAGTCTTATAATGTTTTCAATATGTCTTTTATGTGAGTTTTGCTGCACCGCTTCATCCTTGTGTTTGTTTCAAATAGCCTTGCTAGCCTAAACCTTGTATCGAGAGGGAATACTTCTCATGCATCTAAAATACTTGAGCCAACCACTATGCCATTTGTGTCCACCATACCTACCTACTACATGGTATTTCTCCGCCATTCCAAAGTAAATTGCTTGAGTGCTACCTTTAAATTTCCATTCTCCACCTTTACAATATATAGCTCATGGGACAAATAGCTTAAAAACTATTGTGGTATTGAAGATGTAATTATGCACTTTATCTCTTATTAAGTTGCTCGTTGTGCGATAACCATGTTCACTGGGGACGCCATCAACTACTCTTTGTTGAATATCATGTGAGTTGCTATGCATGTTCGTCTTGTCTGAAGTAAGGGAGATCTACCACCTTATGGTTAGAGCATGCATATTGTTAGAGAAGAACATAGGCCGCTAACTAAAGCCATGATCCATGGTGGAAGTTTCAGTTTTGGACAATATCCTCAATCTCAAATGAGAAAATTAATTGTTGTTACATGCTTATGCATAAAAGAGGAGTCCATTATCTGTTGTCTATGTTGTCCCGGTATGGATGTCTAAGTTGAGAATAATCAATAGCGAGAAATCCGATGCGAGCTTTCTCCTTAGACCTTTGTACAGGCGGCATAGAGGTACCCCTTTGTGACACTTGGTTAAAACATGTGCATTGCGATGATACCGGTAGTCCAAGCTAATTAGGACAAGGTGCGGGCACTATTAGTATACTATGCATGAGGCTTGCAACTTGTAAGATATAATTTACATGATACATATGCTTTATTACTACCGTTGACAAAATTGTTTCTTGTTTTCAAAATCAAAGCTCTAGCACAAATATAGCAATCGATGCTTTTCCTCTTTGAAGGACCATTCTTTTACTTTTATTGTTGAGTCAGTTCACCTATTTCTCTCCATCTCAAGAAGCAAACACTTGTGTGAACTGTGCATTGATTCCTACATACTTGCATATTGCACTTATTATATTACTCTATGTTGACAATATCCATGAGATATACATGTTATAAGTTGAAAGCAACCGCTGAAACTTAATCTTCCTTTGTGTTGCTTCAATGCTTCTACTATGAATTATTGCTTTATGAGTTAATGATACGTCTCCAACGTATCTATAATTTCCGATGTTCCATGCTTGTTTTATGACAATACCAACATGTTTTGTTCACACTTTATATCATTTTTATGCGTTTTCCGGAACTAACCTATTGACGAGATGCCGAGGGCCAGTTGCTGTTTTCTGCTGTTTTGGTTTCAGAAATCCTAGTAACGAAATATTCTCGGAATCGGACGAAATCAACGCCCGGGTTCCTATTTTCCCGGAACCATCAGAACACACGAGAAGGACCGAGAGGGGGGCACGGGGCCACCAAACCACACCCGGCGCGGCCCAAGGGGGCGCGCCCCCTATGGTTTGGGCAGCCCGTGGCCCCTCCGACTCCGACTCTTCGCCTATTTAAGCCGTCGTGACCTAAAACTTCGACACCAATTGACGAAACTCCAGAAAGACTCCGGGCGCCGCATTCGCGAAACTCAATTCGGGGGACGAACTCTGTTTCGGCACCCTGCCGGGACGAGGAATTGCCCGGAGCCATCTCCACCGCCGTCTTCACCGCCATCTTCACCGACATCGCTGCCTCCATGATGAGGAGGGAGTAATCCACCCCGAGGCTGAGGGCTCCGCTGTAGCTATGTGGTTCATCTCTCTCCCATGTACCTCAATACAATAATCTCATGAGCTGCTTTACATGATTGAGATTCATATGAGTTTTGTATCACTACTATCTATGTGCTACTCTAGCAATGTTATTAAAGTAGTTCTATTCCTCCTGCACGTGTGTAAAGGTGACAGTGTGTGCACCGTGTTAGTACTTGGTTTATGCTATGATCATGATCTCTTGTAGATTGCGAAGTTAACTATTGCTATGATAATATTGATGTGATCTATTCCTCCTACATATGCATGAAGGTGACAGTGTGCATGCTATGTTAGTACTTGGTTTAGTCTTTTGATCTATCTTACACTAAAGGTTACTAAAATATGAGCATTATTGTGGAGCTTGTTAACTCCGGCATTGAGGGTTCGTGTAATCCTACGCAATGTGTTCATCATCCAACAAAAGTGTAGAGTATGCATTTATCTATTCTGTTATGTGATCAATGTTGAGAGTGTCCACTAGTGAAAGTGTAATCCCTAGGCCTTGTTCCTAAATACTGCTGCGTTACTCTGCTTGTTTACTGTTTTACTGCGTTACTACTGCTGCAATACTACCACCATCAACTACACGCCAGCAAGCTATTTTCTGACACCGTTGCTACTGCTCATATATATTCATACCACCTGTATTTCACTATCTCTTCGCCGAACTAGTGCACCTATTAGGTGTGTTGGGGACACAAGAGACCTCTTGCTTTGTGGTTGCAGGGTTGCATGAGAGGGATATCTTTGACCTCTTCCTCCCTGAGTTCGATAAACCTTGGGTGATCCACTTAAGGGAAAACTTGCTGCTGTTCTACAAACCTCTGCTCTTGGAGGCCCAACACTCTGAAAGGAGGAAAGTAGACATCAAGCTATTTTTCTGGCGCCGTTGCCGGGGAGGAAAGGTAAAAGGTACTCACACTCCGGACCTCGGCTACCAAGCTATTTTCCACCATTGTAAGTACTCGAAGCTATTTCCTTTAGATCCTGCAATTGCAACTTTTTGTTTCTTGTTTACACTAGTTAGGCATAATGGAAAACAACAAAAAAATTGGTGAGCTTTTTAGTCTTTTTCCTGATTTAGAATTGTTTGATGCGAAAATTAAAAAACCTATGGAACCTTATTTGCATGCTAGTAGCGATGTTATTAGTATGAACGCAATTACTGCTAATGCTATGAAGAAGTCTAAGCTTGGGGAAGCTAGTTTTTGTGATCTTTTTAGCTTCCCATCTTTAGGGGAGAAAATTTGCTCTGATAATGCTTTATCTCCCATATGCGATAACTCTAATGATGCTTCTGATATTTTGAATCCACCTGCTGAAAGTATTCCGTATAAAATACCTATGAAAATTATTGAACGTGTTATGGACAATCACTATAAAGGGGATGGAACTGTCCATCCTAGAGATCATTTACTGTTTTTGCACGAATTATGCGGGTTATTCAAGTGTGCAGGTATCTCTATGGATGAAGTGAAGAAGAAGCTATTCTCCGTTTCGCTGTCTGGTAAAGCGGCGCATTGGTATAAATTGTTGGAGAATAGGCATTCTCTTGGTTGGGAGGAAATTGCATCTCTCTTTTATTCTAAATTTTATCCTCCGCATGAAGTGCATATTGATAGGAATTATATTTATAACTTTTATCCTCGTGATGGAGAGAGTATTTCTCAAGCGTGGGGGAGATTGAAATCTCTAATGCTCAAATGTCCCATTCATGAGCTCCCCCGTAATGTTATTGTTAATAATTTTTATGCGAGGCTTTCAGGACAACACAAGGACTATCTGGACGCGTGTTCGGAAGGATCTTTCACAAGCAAAGAGGTTGAAGCTAGGTGGGATCTTCTTGATCGGATTGAGGACAACGCTGAAGGATGGGAGAACAATGAAGGTAAAGAGTCAGGTATAAATTATGATTATGAATGCATTGAAGCTTTTATGGATACCGATAAATTTCGAAATATGAGTGCTACTTATGGTCTTGACTCTCAAGTTGCTGCAAATCTTTATAAAGCCTTTGCTTCTCATTTTGAATTGCCTAAAAATAATTTTGATAAGTATCATGAACCTTTTAAAGAGGCTTGCATGAAGAATGAAATTGTTGTTAATTATTGCAATAAGCATGCTCAAACTCCTAAAAATGCTATTTCTTATAAGCATGTTAATTTTTGTGGAATGCATAGACCTTGTGGAATTAATCAAGTCAAAGATGAATATTGCATCCATCATATTAATGAAAAAACTAGGAAGTGGCTTAGGGCTCTAGATGATCTTGGTAAAAAAGTTTGTGCCCTCTATCCTTTTATTTGTGAAGTTTGCCATGAAGTGGGTCATTTTAATTTTCAATGCTCCTCCAATGATAATTTGAACCCAATGAGTGCTGCAAATTTGTATTGTGATGATGAAATTACTCCTAATCAGCATGATGAACTTACTTTATTTTTAGGGTGTGAAGAACTGTCGAGAAAAATCTCTTTGTTACATATGAGTGATCTTGATATTGATGATGTCCTGCATGGGTGTTTTTCTTATTGCATTGATAATAGCCATACAAATACTTACATACAAAATATTTTAGAAGACGACACCTTGCCAAAATATGATAGGACCGCCATGTGTTTTGAACTAATTAATGAAAAGGAGGAATCCTTCCAAGTTTCTTCTATTGTTTCTGGAAGTAAATCAGGTTATGCGGACAAGCTACCCTTCAAGCCTCTTCCTCCTAAAGAAGGAAATGAGGAGAAGGAAGAGAAGAAGAAGAAGAAGGGAACGAAGAAGAAGAAGAAGAAGAAGAAGAAGAAAAAAGAAAGAGGTAACGGCGTATCCCCGCGTGAATGAGATAACGCTAAGTAACCGTAAGTATGTTGCTCCTAATGATTATTGTGATAATGAATCTAAATATGATGATCTTCCTATGCCCTTTACATACATTAGTGATCATGATTTGAATGAGCACACTACTTTTGATATTGCAAATCTCTGGGAAACTAATTCTGAAAATGATGATAATAATTGCCATAGTGTCAGTGCTATCCATGCTTCCTCCCATAATAATATAGAAAGCTGTAAGCTTGGGGAAGAGGTGTTTGAAAATCCTTTTGCTACTGATCATTATGTGTTTGATACATCTCCTTCTAATAACAATGATGGTATGGTCATAGATAAACCGACTGTGAAAGATAACTATTCTATTTCTTATGATGACACTGTGCCTCCGATCTTTGATGATTATTATAAAGAATGCTATGATATAGGTTATAATTATCCTTATGAAACTTTTCATAGTCATGATTGGATTACCAAAAACAATTCTTTTAATATGCAACTTGTTTACCATGTTCAAATTCTTGATAATAATCTTGCTCCAATTACTATTAATGAGAATAACTCTTCTTATGCCAAATTTAATGATACTTCTATGCATATGAACCATGATAAGAATGTTTTAAGTGATGGGTATATTGTGGATTTCATCAATGATGCTACTGAAAGTTATTATGAGAGAGGGAAATATGGTCGTATGCATCTTAATAATATTAAGTTTCCCCTCTTTATGTTGAGAATCTTGAAGTTACTCGTGTTTTATCCTCTTATGCTTGTCACTTTGTTCTTCATGAATTCATTTGTGTACAAGATTCCTCTTCATAGGAAGCATGTTAGACTTAAATTTGTTTTGAATTTGCCTCTTGAAGCTCTCTTTTGCTTCAAATACTATTTCCCGCGAATGGATTATTAAAACTGCTGAGCCCATCTTAATGGCTATAAAGAAAGAACTTCTTGGGAGATAACCCATGTGTTATTTTGCTACAGTACTTTGTTCTTATTTTGTGTCTTGGAAGTTGTTTACTACTGTAGCAACCTCTACTTATCTTAGTTTTGTGTTTTGTTGTGCCAAGTGAAGCCTCTAATCGAAGGTTGATACTAGATTTGGATTTCTGCGCAGAAACAGATTTCTATCTGTCACGAATCTGGGATTTTCTCTCTGTATAAAAATCAGAAAAATATGCCAATTTACGTGCGTGTTCCTCTGATATGTACGCAACTTTTGTTAGTTTTGAGTTTTCTGATCTGAGCAACGGAAGTATTTATTAGAAATTCGTCTTTACGGACTGTTCTGTTTTGACAGATTCTGCCTTTTATTTCGCATTGCCTCTTTTGCTATGTGGGATGGATTTCTTTGTTCCATTAAACTCCAGTAGCTTTGGGCAATGTCCAGAAGTGTTAAGAATGATTGTGTCACCTCTGAACATGTGAGTTTTTGATTATGTACTAACCCCTCTAATGAAGTTTATGAGAAGTTTGGTGTGAAGGAAGTTTTCAAGGGTCAAGAGAGGAGGATGATATACTATGATCAAGAAGAGTGAAAGCTCTAAGCTTGGGGATGCCCGGTGGTTCACCCCTGCATATATCAAGAAGACTCAAGTGTCTAAGCTTGGGGATGCCCAAGGCATCCCCTTCTTCATCGACAAATTATCAGGTTCCTTCTCTTGAAACTATATTTTTATTCGGTCACATCTTATGTGCTTTACTTGGAGCGTCTGTATGTTTCTTGTTTTTGTTTTTGTTTGAATAAATGCTTGTGTGGGAGAGAGACACGCTCCGCTGGTTCGTATGAACACATGTGTTCTTAGCTTTTAATTTTCATGGCGAAGGTTGAAACTGCTTCGTTAATTATTATATGGTTGGAATTGGAAAATGCTACATGTAGTAATTGGTATGATGTCTTGAATAACTTGATACTTGGCAATTGTTGTGCTCTTGTTTAAGCTCTTGCATCATATACCTTGCACCTATTAGTGAAGAAATACATAGAGCTTGTTAAAATTTGGTTTGCATGAGTGGTTTCTCTAGAGTCTAGATATTTTCTAGTAAGATGTTTGAACAACAAGGAAGACGATGTATAGTTTTATAATGCTTGTAATATGTCTTTTATGTGAGTTTTGCTGTACTAGTTCGTGCTTGTGTTTGCTTTAAACAACCTTGCTAGCCTAAACCTTGTATCGAGAGGGAATACTTCTCATGCATCCAAATCCTGAGCCAAACAACACTATGCCATTTGTGTCCACCATACCTACCTACTACATGGTATTTCTCCGCCATTCCAAAGTAAATTGCTTGAGTGCTACCTTTAAAATTCCATCATTCACCTTTGCAATATATAGCTCATGGGACAAATAGCTTAAAAACTATTGTGGTATTGAATATGTAATTATGTACTTTATCTCTTATTAAGTTGCTTGTTGTGCGATAACCATGTTCACTGGGGACGCCATCAACTACTCTTTGTTGAATTTCATGTGAGTTGCTATGCATGTTCGTCTTGTCTGAAGTAAGAGCGATCTACCACCCTATGGTTAAGCATGCATATTGTTAGAGAAGAACATTGGGCCGCTAACTAAAGCCATGATCCATGGTGGAAGTTTGGACATATATCCTCAATCTCAAATGAGAAATTTATTAATTGTTGTTACATGCTTATGCATAAAAGAGGAGTCCATTATCTGTTGTCTATGTTGTCCCGGTATGGATGTCTAAGTTGAGAATAATCAATAGCGAGAAATCCAATGCGAGCTTTCTCCTTAGACCTTTGTACAGGCGGCATAGAGGTACCCCTTTGTGACACTTGGTTAAAACATGTGCATTGTGATGATCCGGTAGTCCAAGCTAATTAGGACAAGGTGCGGGCACTATTAGTACACAATGCATGAGGCTTGCAACTTGTAAGATATAATTTACATGATACATATGCTTTATTACTACCGTTGACAAAATTGTTTCATGCTTTTTAAAATCAAAGCTCTAGCACAAATATAGCAATCGATGCTTTCCTCTTTGAAGGACCATTCTTTTACTTTTATTGTTGAGTCTGTTCACCTATCTCTCTCTACCTCAAGAAGCAAACATTTGTGTGAACTGTGCATTGATTCTTACATACTTGCTTATTGCATTTGTTATATTGCTCTGCATTGACAACTATCCATGAGATATACATGTTACAAGTTGAAAGCAATGCTGAAACTTAATCTTCCATTGTGTTGCTTCAATGTCTCTACTATGAATTTATTGCTTTATGAGTAACTCTTATGCAAGACTTATTGATGCTTGTCTCGAAAGTACTATTCATGAAAAGTCTTTGCTATATGATTCAATTGTTTACTCATTGCATTTACATTGTTTCGAATCGCTGCATTCATCTCATATGCTTTACAATGGTATGATTAAGATTATGTTGGTAGCATGTCACCTCAGAAATTATCTTTTATCATTTACCTACTCGAGGACGAGTAGGAACTAAGGGATGCTGATACGTCTCCAACGTATCTATAATTTCCGATGTTCCATGCTTGTTTTATGACAATACCAACATGTTTTGTTCACACTTTATATCATTTTTATGCGTTTTCCGGAACTAACCTATTGACGAGATGCCGAGAGGCCAGTTGCTGTTTTCTGCTGTTTTTGGTTTCAGAAATCCTAGTAACGAAATATTCTCGGAATCGGACGAAATCAACGCCCAAGTTCCTATTTTTCCCGGAACCATCCAGAACACACGAGAAGGACCAGAGGGGGGGCACAGGGCCACCAAACCACACCCCGGCGCGGCCCAAGAGGCGCGCCCCCCTATGGTTTGGGCAGCCCGTGGCCCCTCCGACTCCGACTCTTCGCCTATTTAAGCCGTCGTGACCTAAAACTTCGACACCAATTGACGAAACTCCAGAAAGACTGGGGCGCCGCGCCATCGCGAAACTCCAATTCGGGACAGAACTCTGTTTCGGCACCCTGGGACGGGAATTGCCCCGGAGCCATCTCCACCGCCGTCTTCACCGCCATCTTCACCGACATCGCTGCCTCCATGATGAGGAGGGAGTAATCCACCCCCGAGGCTGAGGGCTCCGCTGTAGCTATGTGGTTCATCTCTCTCCCATGTACCTCAATACAATAATCTCATGAGCTGCTTTACATGATTGAGATTCATATGAGTTTTGTATCACTACTATCTATGTGCTACTCTAGCAATGTTATTAAAGTAGTTCTATTCCTCCTGCACGTGTGTAAAGGTGACAGTGTGTGCACCGTGTTAGTACTTGGTTTATGCTATGATCATGATCTCTTGTAGATTGCGAAGTTAACTATTGCTATGATAATATTGATGTGATCTATTCCTCCTACATATGCATGAAGGTGACAGTGTGCATGCTATGTTAGTACTTGGTTTAGTCTTTTGATCTATCTTACACTAAAGGTTACTAAAATATGAGCATTATTGTGGAGCTTGTTAACTCCGGCATTGAGGGTTCGTGTAATCCTACGCAATGTGTTCATCATCCAACAAAAGTGTAGAGTATGCATTTATCTATCTGTTATGTGATCAATGTTGAGAGTGTCCACTAGTGAAAGTGTAATCCCTAGGCCTTGTTCCTAAATACTGCTGCTACTTGTTTACTTTTACTGTTTACTACTGCTGCAATACTACCACCATCAACTACACGCCAGCAAGCTATTTTCTGACACCGTTGCTACTGCTCATATAAATTCATACCACCTGTGTTTCACTATCTCTTCATCGAACTAGTGCACCTATTAGGTGTGTTGGGGACACAAGAGACCTCTTGCTTTGTGGTTGCAGGGTTGCATGAGGGGGATATCTTTGACCTCTTCCTCCCTGAGTTCGATAAACCTTGGGTGATCCACTTAAGGGAAAACTTGCTGCTGTTCTACAAACCTCTGCTCTTGGAGGCCCAACACTGTCTACAGGAAAGGAGGGGGAACGTAGACATCAGTTAACTCCTATGCAAGACTTATTGATGCTTGTCTTGAAGTACTATTCATGAAAAGTCTTTGCAATATGATTCACTTGTTTACTCGTGCCATATACATTGTTTTGATCGCTGCATTCACTACATATGCTTTACAAATAGTATGATCAAGGTTATGATGGCATGTCACTCCAGAAATTATCTTTGTTTATCATTTACCTGCTCGGGACGAGCAGAAACTAAGCTTGGGGATGCTGATACGTCTCCGACGTATCGATAATTTCTTATGTTCCATGCCACATTATTGATGTTATCTACATGTTTTGTGCACACTTTATGTCATATTCGTGCATTTTCTGGAACTAACCTATTAACAAGATGCCGAAGTGCCAGTTGCTATTTTCTGCTGTTTTTGGTTTCAGAAATCCTAGTAAAGAAATATTCTCGGAATTGGATGAAATCAACGCCCAGGGTCCTATTTTGCCACGAAGCTTCCAGAAGACCGAAGAGGAGACGAAGTGGGGCCACGAGGTGGCCAGACTATAGGGCAGCGCGGCCCAGGTCTTGGCCGCGCCGACCTATAGTGTGGGCCCCTTGTGTGGCCCCCTGACCTGCCCTTCCGCCTACAAATAGCCTCCGTCGCGAAACCCCCAGGACCGAGAGCCACGATACGGAAAACCTTACTGAGACGCCGCCGCCGCCAATCCCATCTCGGGGATTCAGGAGATCGCCTCCGGCACCCTGCGGAGAGGGGAATCATCTCCGGGAGGACTCTACGCCGCCATGGTCGCCTCCGGAGTGATGTGTGAGTAGTCTACCCTGGACTATGGGTCCATAGCAGTAGCTAGATGGTTGTCTTCTCCCCATTGTGCTTAATTGTCGGGTCTTGTGAGCTGCCGAACATGATCAAGATCATCTATCTGTAATTCTATATGTTGCGTTTGTTGGGATCCGATGAATAGAGAATACTATGTTATGTTGATTATCAATTCATGTCTATGTGTTGTTTATGATCTTGCATGCTCTCCGTTATTAGTAGATGCTCTGGCCAAGTTGATGCTAGTAACTCCAAGAGGGAGTATTTATGCTCGATAGTGGGTTCATGTCTCCGTGAATCTGGGGGAGTGAGAGAAACCTCTAAGATTATGGATGTGTTGTTGCCACTAGGGATAAAACATTGGTGCTATGTTCGAGGATGTAGTCACTGATTACATTACGCGCAATACTTAATGCAATTGTCTGTTGTTAGCAACTTAATACTGGAGGGGGTTCGGATGATAACCTGAAGGTGGACTTTTTAGGCATAGATGCATGCTGGATAGCGGTCTATGTACTTTGTCGTAATGCCCAATTAAAACTCACTATACTCATCATAATATGTATGTGCATGGTCATGCCCTCTTTATTTGTCAATTGCCCAACTGTAATTTGTTCACCCAACATGCTGTTTATCTTATGGGAGAGACACCTCTAGTGAACTGTGGACCCCGGTCCAATTCTCTATACTTGAAATACAATCTGCAATACTTGTTCTACTGTTTTCTGCAAACAATCATCATCCACACTATACATCTAATCCTTTGTTACAGCAAGCCGGTGAGATTGACAACCTCACTGTTTCGTTGGGGCAAAGTACTTGGTTTGTGTTGTGCAGGTTCCACGTTGGCGCCGGAATCCCTGATGTTGCGCCGCACTACATCTCGCCGCCATCAACCTTCAACGTGCTTCTTGACTCCTACTGGTTCGATTAAACCTTGGTTTCATACTGAGGGAAAACTTGCCGCTGTACGCATCACACCTTCCTCTTGGGGTTCCCAACGGACGCGTGCTGTACGCGTGTCACATGTCAAGCTCTGAACTTGTTACTTCTTCACCTGAAGAATTAGTCTTCACTTTTAAACAAGGGGATGAGGAGAGTTTTAAGGATGCTTGGTCTAGAATTTTTACTTCTTATCGTAAAACTGAACCTCAAATGACTCTAAGTTTGCTCCTTAGTAATTTTTATTTTGGTCTTATGATTCGCTATAGATATGCTTTGGATGCTTTAGTGGGAGGAGATTTCCTTCATTGCAATGGGGATCAAGCTTTTAATGCCATAAAGAAGTTGGTTGCATCACATGATTCAGCTAATAACTTTGATTCAGCCCTTATTAGCATTTATAATAGATTAAACAATCTCGAGATAAGTACATCTCGCTTGGATGACAACTATCGCTATGTTCGTAATCGTCTTGAACAAGTTTTAGTGAACTCTGAACCTTCATTATGGGATCCTACTGTTAAAATTGTTATTGGTGATCAAACTCTTTATGCCAATTGTGATATTATGTCTGAATTTTGCCTTATACCTGAGAGCATTTATAAATCTTTGAAACTTTGGGGAGTTGATGAAGGAGGAGAAGAAATAACTCTCATTGATAACTCTGTTATAATTCCTAAGGGAATAGCCGCAGGTGTGCATACAACCATTCTTGGAAGAACAATATCCATTGATTATCTTGTTATTGAATGTGTAGGGACAGGAAAAATCACACTCGGAAGATCCCTGCTGAAACTATTGGGAGCAGTCATAGATGTGGGAGAAGGCACCCTGGAATTCACCTCTACACCGGGGGGGAATCATATATTTCCTAAATCAAAGAGAAAGAAAAACAACAAGAAAGGTAAGGGTAAAGCCCAAGGTAAGGTTGATGCACCACCCTCCGATAATACTTGATACACACTTTCTGCGCCTAGCTGAAAGGCGTTAAAGAAAAGCGCTTATGGGAGACAACCCATGGTTTTTACTACAGTACTTTGTTTTTATTTTGTGTCTTGGAAGTTGTTTACTACTGTAGCAACCTCTCCTTATCTTAGTTTAGTGTTTTATTGTGCCAAGTAAAGTCGTTGATAGTAAAGTTCATACTAGATTTGGATTACTGTGCAGAAACAGATTTCTTTGCTGTCACGAATCTGGGCAAAATTCTCTGTAGGTAACTCAGAAAATTATGCCAATTTACGTGAGTGATCCTCAGATATGTACGCAACTTTCATTAAATTTGAGCATTTTCATTTGAGCAAGTCTGGTGCCTCGATAAAATTCGTCAATACGAACTATTCTGTTTTGACAGATTCTGCCTTTTATTTCGCATTGCCAGTTTTGTTATGTTCGATGGATATTTCGATTCCATTGACTTTCAGTAGCTTTGTGCAATGTCCAGAAGTGTTAAGAATGATTATGTCACCTCTGAACATGTATATTTTGATTGTGCACTAACCCTCTAATGAGTTGTTCTAAGTTTGGTGTGGAGGAAGTTTTCAAGGATCAGAGAGGGAGATGATACAACATGATCAAGGAGAGTGAAAGCTCTAAGCTTGGGGATGCCCCGGTGGTTCACCCCTGCATATATCAAGAAGACTCAAGCGTCTAAGCTTGGGGATGTCCAAGGCATCCCCTTCTTCATCGACAACATTATTAGGTTCCTCCCCTGAAACTATATTTTTATTCCATCACAGCTTATGTGCTTTTCTTGGAGCGTCGGTTTGTTTTTTGTTTTTGTTTTGTTTGAATAAAATGGATCCTAGCATTCACTTGTGGGAGAGAGACACGCTCCGCTGTAGCATATGGACAAGTATGTCCTTAGGCTCTACTCATAGTATTCATGGCGAAGTTTCTTCTTCGTTAAATTGTTATATGGTTGGAATTGGAAAATGATACATGTAGTAATTTGCTATAATGTCTTGGATAATGTGATACTTGGCAATTGTTGTGCTCATGTTTAAGCTCTTGCATCATATACTTTGCACCCATTAATGAAGAAATACATAGAGCATGCTAAAATTTGGTTTGCATATTTGGTCTCTCTAAGGTCTAGATAATTTCTAGTATTGAGTTTGAACAACAAGGAAGACGGTGTAGAGTCTTATAATGTTTTCAATATGTCTTTTATGTGAGTTTTGCTGCACCGGTTCATCCTTGTGTTTGTTTCAAATAGCCTTGCTAGCCTAAACCTTGTATCGAGAGGGAATACTTCTCATGCATCCAAATACTTGAGCCAATCACTATGCCATTTGTGTCCACCATACCTACCTACTACATGGTATTTCTCCGCCATTCCAAAGTAAATTGCTTGAGTGCTACCTTTAAACAATTCAAAATTTATCACCTCTGATTTGTGTCAATGTTTTATAGCTCATGAGGAAGTATGTGGTGTTTATCTTTCAATCTTGTTGGGCAACTTTCACCAATGGACTAGTGGCTTCATCCGCTTATCCAATAATTTTGCAAAAAGAGCTGGCAATGGGATTCCCAGTCCCAAATTAATTAATAAAAATAGACACTCCTCCATGATATGTGATTGTTGGACGGCACCCGAAGGATTCGGTTAGCCATGGCTTGAGAAAGCAAAGATGGGGAGGAGTGTCATCATAATAAAACTAAAATAAAAAGGCACTCCTTCATGGTATGAGATTGTTGGCAGGCACCCGAAGGATTCGGTTAGCCATGGTTTGTGAAAGAAAGGTTGGAAGGAGTGCCACACAAAAATAAAATAAAATGGGAGCCGCTCTTTGAAGGTTTGTCTGGCAAGGGGGTTAGAGTGCCCACTACCATTCGTTGACAACAACAAACACCTCTCAAAATTTTACTTTTATGCTCTCTATATGTTTTCAAAATCAAAGCTCTAGCACAAATATAGCAATCGATGCTTTTCCTCTTTGAAGGACCATTCTTTTACTTTTATTGTTGAGTCAGTTCACCTATTTCTCTCCACCTCAAGAAGCAAACACTTGTGTGAACTGTGCATTGATTCCTACATACTTGCATATTGCACTTGTTATATTACTCTATGTTGACAATATCCATGAGATATACATGTTACAAGTTGAAAGCAACCGCTGAAACTTCATCTTCCTTTGTGTTGCTTCAATGCTTTTACTATGAATTATTGCTTTATGAGTTAACTCTTATGCAAGACTTATTGATGCTTGTCTTGAAGTACTATTCATGAAAAGCCTTTGCTATATGATTCAGTTGTTTACTCATGTCATATACGTTGTTTTGATCGCTGCATTCACTACATATGCTTACAAATAGTATGATCAAGATTATGATGGCATGTCACTCCAGAAATTATCTTTGTTTATCGTTTACCTGCTCGGGACGAGCAGGGGCTTTGATACGTCTCCGACGTATCGATAATTTCTTATGTTCCATGCCACATTATTGATGATATCTACATGTTTTGTGCACACTTTATGTCATATTCGTGCATTTTCTGGAACTAACCTATTAACAAGATGCCGAAGTGCCGCTGTTTTCTGCTGTTTTTGGTTTCAGAAATCCTAGTAAGGAAATATTCTCGGAATTGGACGAAATCAACGCCCAGGGTCCTATTTTGCCACGAAGCTTCCGGAAGAAAAGAGGAGACGCAGTGGGGCCACGAGGTGGCCAAACCACGTGGCGGCGGCCAAGCCCTGGCCACGCCGACCTAGGGTGTGGGCCCTCGTGACGCCCCTTGACCTGCCCTTCCGCCTACAAATAGCCTTCGTCGCGAAACCCCCGACCGAGAGCCACGATACGGAAAACCTTCCAGACGCCGCCGCCGCCAATCCCATCTCGGGGATTCAGGAGATCGCCTCCGGCACCGCCGGAGAGGGGAATCATCTCCGGAGGATTCTACGCCGCCATGGTCGCCTCCGGAGTGATGTGTGAGTAGTCTACCCCTGGACTATGGGTCCATAGCAGTAGCTAGATGGTTGTCTTCTCCCCATTGTGCTTAATTGTCGGGTCTTGTGAGCTGCCGAACATGATCAAGATCATCTATCTGTAATTCTATATGTTATGTTTGTTGGGATCCGATGAATAGAGAATACCATGTTATGTTGATTATCAATTTATATCTATGTGTTGTTTATGATCTTGCATGCTCTCCGTTACTAGTAGATGCTCTGGCCAAGTAGATGCTTGTAACTCCAAGAGGGAGTATTTATGCTCGATAGTGGGTTCATGTCTCCGTGAATGGGGAAGTGACAGAAATCTCTAAGATTATGGATGTGTTGTTGCCACTAGGGATAAAACATTGGTGCTATGTTCGAGGATGTAGTTACTGATTACATTACGCGCAATACTTAATGCAATTGTCTGTTGTTAGCAACTTAATACTGGAGGGGGTTCGGATGATAACCTGAAGGTGGACTTTTTAGGCATAGATGCATGCTGGATAGCGGTCTATGTACTTTGTCGTAATGCCCAATTAAATCTCACAATACTCATCATAATATGTATGTGCATGGTCATGCCCTCTTTATTTGTCAATTGCCCAACTGTAATTTGTTCACCCAACATGATGTTTATCTTATGGGAGAGACACCTCTAGTGAACTGTGGACCCCGGTCCAATTCTCTTTACTGAAATACAATCTACTGCAATACTGTTCTACTATTTTTCTGCAAACAATCATCATCCACACTATACATCTAATCCTTTGTTACAGCAAGCCGGTGAGATTGACAACCTCGCTGTTTCGTTGGGGCAAAGTACTTGGTTTGTGTTGTGCAGGTTCCACGTTGGCGCCGGAATCACTAGTGTTGCGCCGCACTACATCTCGCCGCCATCAACCTTCAACGTGCTTCTTGGCTCCTACTGGTTCGATAAACCTTGGTTTCATACTGAGGGAAAACTTGCCGCTGTACGCATCACACCTTCCTCTTGGGGTTCCCAACGGACACGTGCTGTACGCGTATCACATTCTGACGGCGCTTTTTCCAGCAGAATCCTGACTCCGGTGCGCGATTCTCCAACAATCATGAAAACATGCAAAATAGATGAAATAACATAAGTATCACCTCTAAATACGAAATATATCAATAAATAACAGTAAATTATGATATAAAATAGTGATGCAAAATGGACATATCAGAGCGCTAGTCGCGCACCCGATGAATATGAAGAAGAAAAAGAAGAGAAAGTAACAAGTCAATATAGAACTGCAGACGAAGAACTTCCTTCGTACATCTCCGAGTTACATATAACTCGTCATGTACTCCCATCGGGAGATCAAGATATTATCCCACGAGTCAACTCGAATAAATAAAGAATTCCAGCAGCCGACAAAGGCACTCGACAAAATATTATCAGAGCGCGTCTTCCACGGTAAAAACTCTGAATGCCGTAACTCGAAAGAGATTACGAAGGTAAGACCCCATGATCTGTCATGTGTGGCGTGGAATCGCACCCGAATGCGCTCTCCCACTTTATCTGTATCAGCAGATGCGGAGAAAAATCCTAATGGATGCGTTAGGTACTCAATAAAACACAGCTGGGATTTGATACACGATAAGTCCTTAAGCGGCACGTGTCGAATTACGCCAGTATCCCGAGTTCGAGTCCAGGGACTTGAGCTTGAAGTAGGTTTATGCGGGTTTGCCACAAGAGCAGTTAACTGATACCTGATCCGTCAGATGAACCAGCCCCATTTACCATCATCCCTGTACAAAATAGACATTGAGCAAAATATTCATTATGATTCGAAAGTTTTACAAACATACGATTCAGTTTTACGATGGAGATTTTACTCGACTCTGCAATTCGAGCAAAATCTCGGGGGCTACTGACATAGGTATGCCGAATGGGCATGCCAAATAAGGTACCCAGATTATCTGGAGAGGACGTGAAGCCCACGAACCCGAAGCTTTGGAAGACCAGAGAATTTCGGATAAGGAAAATAGAGTTGTATTAGGAATAATGTAGCCATATAGGAAAGTCCCAATACGCTTCTCGTAGTTTGTAACTTATACGAAAAGCCTCGGCTTCACCTCCTATATAAAGGGGAGTCGAGGGAAAGGAAATGGATCGAATGTATTGTCAACAGAACCATCATAGCTTTAGTCGAACACCTTTGTCGGCTGAAATCTTCGAGATCTACTTGCCCTCTACTTTTTACGAAACCCTAAGTCTACAATCCGTAGACATTGACAAGTTAATCCCTTGTCACCTGGTGTGATGGCATAAATATGAATCTCTTGTGCATCCTACCTGGCCTCACTGACTCCATCCCTGAATGTTAATATTTGTTTCGGCCAACAAAGTATGAGGCATGCTATTTAGTTAATACTACTTGGCTCGTATTTGAGTTGGCATTCTTTGCTTACTTTTGGTCTTTCTTCCATTTTTGTGCCGATGATTAAAATGTTTGGTCACTACACTCGTGCTTTACTTCTCATATATACTTATATGTTGCAAGTAGATATATCATATATGATTTGGTTATGACATTTTATTTGTCTTGTGCATGGAGATGCCGATGACATATGTCGTGTACAAGGGGAGGGTTCCTGGAGTCTACGATGACTGGGAGGACTATCGGAGACAGTTGCATCGTTTCGGCGGCAACAGCTACAAAGGATGCCCCACTAGGGTGGAGGCGGAAGGAAGATACACGCGTTATTTAGCGGGAGAGATGAGAAGGAACCGGATGAGGACCATGGCCTTTGTGATGATGCTCATCGTGACCATGGTCATGTTTTATGTGATTGTAGTTTAGGTTAGTAGCTAGATTGTGAGGTGTATGACACTTGTGACTATGTACCAAGACTTCTAATTTTGTGAAATTTCATCGTTCGGTGTTGCATGTGTGTTGTATAAATCAAGATTTCGAAACGAAGACTTGACTATTTGTGTATTGATATCGAAATGAGACTTGGCTCTATGTTGTTTTCATATTGCATGTGTAGTGAATCCGTATAAATATAACCTGTATTGGACGGTATAAATATGCATGGTAATACGCTGAAAATGCTAGAAAAAAGGAATTTCGAGTTATATCGCCGGTGCACCTGCAACCCTTACCACCGGCGCACAGGCCATTCGCCACTGCTTCGAGGACTACTGTCGGCGCACCTGCGCATGCGCCAACACTACAGAGTTACTACCGGCGCAGCTAGCCCAGTGCTCCTGAGCTACCGCTGGCGCACACGCAGGTGCGCCGATAATAGTCGATTATCGTCGGCATGTTCCCAACGGCGGACTCTGGTGTGCCGGTAGTAGAGCAACTAGTTGCGCCGGTAGTAGACCTTTTCCTAGTAGTCACTACGGCACAACAGAGCTTTGCCGTGCAGCCGAAACGCACGGCAAAGGTCAAAATCTGCTCGGCAACACCTTTGCCGTGCGGGCTTGCACGGCAAAGACTGCACGGCAACGACCCGCCCGGCAAAGACGGCTTTGCCGTGCGCCGCGGGCAAGTGGCACGGCAAAGGCCTTTGCCGTGCAACCGTGCTTTGCCATGCGCTGTCCCTGCTTTGCCATGCGGATTTCTTTGCTGTGCGGCTGAAATGGTTGCCGTGCGGCTATCTTTGCTGTGCGCTCCGCCTCCAACCCGCACGGCACAGGGTGGGCTTTGCCGTGTGCTTCACCAACACCCCGCACGGCAAAGAAACAGACCAGCACACAGGGCGCAGCGCAGTGCACAGCTGGAGGCTCTTTGCCGTGTGTGTGTGCACGGCAAAGAAACCCTTTGCCATGTGCTTGTTTCTTTGCCGTGTGCATATGCACAGCAAAGATGCTGACAAAATTCCAGAATTTCCCTGCTTCCCCATTAATCCCTGCATATGCAATTCACAAATACCAATAATCATCCAGATACACATATAGCACAATATATAGAGTATTTGCATCATCAACAACAAAGTTCATACACGAGTAGTCCAACAAAGTCCATACAATAGTTCCAAGTCACATAATTAGTTCATACAACAAGTAGTCCAACATCAACAACAAAGTCTCCAACATAGAATGTTCCAAGTCGCACAACAAGTTCATACACAAGCAACATCAACCTTCGCCACTTCCTTGTCCTTCTCCACTTCCTTGTCCTTCTCCACCTCCTTGTCCTCCTACAAGTTCATAGATGCATAAGTGGCATGGAATGGCTAAAATTGACATGTAAGAACTAGGATTGACATGGAAGAAGTAGAATTGACATGGAATGGCTAAAATTGACATGGAAGAACTCGAATTGACATGGAATGGCTAAAATTGACATGTAAGAACTAGAATTGACATGGAAGAACTAGAATTGACATGGAATGGCTAAAATTGAACATAATCGCTAGAATTGACATGAAATGGCTAAAATTCAACATAATGGCTAAGGATGACATGGAATGGCTAAAATTAACATGGAATAGGTAAAATTGAACATAATGGCTAAAATTGACATGGTTGAATGGCTAAAATTCACAAGTGACATGGTATGGAAGAATTAGAAGTGTAGGAGAACTCACCTAGAAACTGCTGCAGGCTCCGGATGATGCCCGTATTGTTGACGGTCAAGCCAGGTGTCAGCGGGCTCTGACTTGGCGCTTGCTGGAGGAGCGCCATCACAGCCGGATCGGGCGTGGGGATCTGCAATATCCAAAGTTCGGTTAGACAACAAACAAGATTGAGACGGAGATATTAAGTTAACCACTTACAAAATGTGGGAACATAGGAGGACACGACGTGCTAGGACCACTACTCCCCGGTGGGGAAGTCAGCACGGCCTGGTTCATGAACATCTGCTGGAACATCTGCTGCTGTTGTTGCATCTGCTGCAACATCTGCTGCTGCATCTGCATGTTCTCCCTAAGCTGCTGCTGCATCTGCATCTGCTCCTCTTGGTGCCTCCGTTCCCTTTCTTCCATCTCCGCCTACGTTGTGTTGCCGCGATGTCAGTAACATTGCAATGGAAAACATGTAATGAAGCGTAGAGGATCGACGAAGAACTTACCCGTAACTTCTCCACAGCTAGGTCCGAAGCCCGTGGGCGGGTCTCTACCCGAGGCTGCTCGCTCGTACGCCCACGACGGATCTGGCGTAGAGATGGAATGGTCCTTGGGTCGACTAACCCGTCAGCAATCCATAGGCGGCCACCCTTCTTGCCTTGTCCCGCAAGCACCGCAACCTCAACGTCAAAGTCTTCGGTGGTTGGGTCGGCGTCTTCGCCGTGCTTGGCCTTGAACTTCGAGCGGTACGCGCCACACTGGGCCTCCGCTAGCCCGTTGACCCACACGGACCCCGTTTCAGGATGCGGCTCCCTCCTGGTCTTGGACTTTTGGAAAAGGCCAAACAAGTTTGGTGTCACGCCTGTCTTCACTTCCTGCAAAAGAGTACATGCAAGTAAGTGAAGAGGGACACCCTTGCGGGGCTAACAATAACATGAAACGAAAGAATGAAGAAACCATTTGCTCACCTCTTGCTGCAAGGTAAGGGCCAAGTTCTTGCTGCCCAGGACATGTGATCCACCTCCCATCTCTAAACGCTTCTGCTTGCCCTCCTCGTGCTTCCGGGCGTACTCGGCGGGATGTCCACCATATGACCATCGCAAGAAAGCACGCCTTGTCTTCCCCGACGTACTGAGGAGGGTTCTACATACACAAGATAGACCCATTATTAGAACATAAACTACATGAAAATGCGGAAATAAATAACACATCGATGCTAATACCTGCAGGTACTGCCACGGTGCCATGAGCGTATCCCGACAATCAGCCTTACTCATCCAAACTTTGCGCTCGGCGTGCCAGTCGCGGACGCACTGGACACGTGCCTCGTAGTGCATGCCAGTCACCCTCACCCTGCACAACTCGTGTAAGATAACGTCGCACGCAATTTCCTTGCCCTCAGCCCTCTTGAAGTATTTCTGCAACCATGCACATAGGTAAAACAAGAGGAATTAGAGCAACTATTGGTAGTCAAGAAGTGTTTGAATGCTAAGAAGCCAAAAGTCACGTACCCAGAAGTGGCGGACAACCCGCTCTTGCATGTTGGCGCACTTGCCGCTAGGATCTTCCGCGTAGCTGTAGTGCTTCCAAGTCCAAGCCACATCGCGGCCACCACTAGGGAGATTGACAATCCCAGGGAAATGCTTCCTAATTAGGCCTCCAAGGATGTTCGAGTACTCACGTGTCGGCAGCCTCCTCGGATCACCATACTTGAACATGCTGCACAACGAATTGCCAAAATCAGTATGCATGTGATAAAAATATTGTATAATGATAAAAATTTCAATAATGGAATGCCAAAATCAGCATGTACCTCTTTCCAGCGGGCACGAGAACAACATCGCGGAAGGCCCAAGTTTTTAGCTTGGGGAGTTTCGTAATCCCGCGCTTATACGGCTTCTTGTCCCGTGGTTCCAGCCTCTCCTCGGCTGCAACGTACACCTCCTCCTCGGGCGGATACCAAGCTAGGTCTTTGTTTAGCTCCTGCGGCAAACCCCCCAACCCCTCATCCTCCTCGAGCTCCTCCCCACCGTCCTCCCCACCGTCCTCCCCACCGTCCTCCCCACCGTCCTCCCCACCATCCTCCTCATCCTGCCCACCGTGCTCCTCACCGTCCTCCTCGTCCTCCCCACCCCACTGCTCCTCGTCATCATCCTCGGCTGGGGGAGGACTAGGAGAAGGGGTACGAAGTCGCCGTGGCTGGGCATTCTTCCTCCGTGGTGGAGGGCTAGGAGGAGCGCTAGGAGGACGTGTCTGCGACGACGAACCACTCGAAAGTCCCACAAGCTCAGCCACGGCCTTGATCTTCTTTTTGAAACCTCCCTTTCTTTTTCTTGGCGGCATGTTTCAATCACCTGCAAACACAATGAAAAGAGTGGTTTATTAGTATGCAATGTAAACAGATGAATATTAGTGAAATCAACAATAAATAGCACATAGTTCAGTACATAGATCATAGTTTATTACAAATAGCACATAGTTCAGTACATAGGATAGCCTCACAATTACAACTACATAGCACATAGTTTATTACAAATAGCACATAGTTCAGTACATAGGATAGCCTCACAATTACAACTACATAGCACATAGTTTATTACATAGGATAGCCTCACAATTACAACTACATAGATCAGTAGCCTATGTCGACATCCGTAATCGGACCACATGTTTCATCATCATCAGGCTCAGCGAACCAATAATCATCGATGAAACCTGGAGGTGGTCCATTTGGACCTAGGTCAATGCCTGCTTTGAACGCCTCGAGCAAACTTAGGTCTTCTACGGCACACACATCCTCAGCTTCATATTCTTCATTGTCTTCCTCCATAACCGCATCTTCTTCTTGCTCATCGTCTACGACCATGTTATCAACAACGGCCGACAAGTCGATAGTGAAATGACCGGGGAGCCCTTCTTCTTGATAAAAATCAACACTCCTTGTTGAGGGGTCTACGCGGCGGTAATCATCCTTGTTTGGCGGGGGTGGCCTAATGCGTGAAGGAACCATCATCACAACATCCCATCCATGTAGACGTTTGGTCGGGTTTCGGCACGCGTACGGGAGATAGAATACTTGGAAGGCTTGGGTGGCCAAAATGTACACGTCCTCTCCCTTATAAACAGAGCTTCTTTCAACTTCGACCAATCCAATTTCAGGATCCCGTCTCACGCGGCGTGGGTCGAACCAATGGCATTTGAATACGACGGGATTTAGCCCTTTGTCAAACCCGTAATTCAGCTCGTATATACCCTCGACTCTTCCATAGTAATGGAGTCCATCATCACCTTGACATACCACCCCGCTATTTATTGTCTTCTTGTTTGGACGGCTTGTTGTGTATTGATGGGTCTGGAAGCGATACCCGTTCACGTCATAAGAATTGAACGAGTCGACGGAATGGTTGAAGCCCCTAGCAATTTTTCGTAGCAAGGGATTCATGTCTTTGTCAGTTCTTGCCTACAAGATTAGGACGACAAGTTTAGAACAAGAAATGTCGGCCGAAATGTCGACAGTGTACAAACAAATTTGGATAGGATAGTACCAAACCACAGAACCAGCTACTGAAACCGTGACCACAAGGGCAAAAAACTGTCCTGGGTCTGCTAGGGATGTCAAACGCCCTGTCCACGAACTGCTTGGTCTTTTCTCCCCATTCCTCAGTATATTTCCACGGACCAATTCTGCCATCGTACATCCAGTCACGATTATCCATCCTCTAACCAGCACCAAAACAGACAAACTTAGAATTTATATCAAACATGATCCGCATTTTAATTTTTCCTTTTTTACGCATGCATCAACCTGAATCTCTACTAGGTGGGCTCCTAGCAGCCGCCGGATCCGTAGATTGAGTACGTTCTCCCTGCTCTACCCTGATCCGAGTCAGGATTTCGGCAGCACCTCCCCGCTGCTCTCCCGATACACGTCTCGCCAAAAAGCCGAGAGGGGTGTGCATCCGGAGAACAACGGGGAGGCGCTGCCGAAATCCTGACTCGGATCGGGGTAGAGCAGGGAGAACGTACCCAACTACGCATCCGCCGACTGTCCCGATAAATGCCGTAAGAGTTACGCTTCATAATATGCGAGACCACTAATGCATATTTATCCGCGTAACCCTTACGGTCGGGAAGAGACGCCTAGGTAACGCGACATACTTGGTGATCTAGACCCAAAAAAAACCTAGGTACGAGAGAGGCGAATGGATTCTCACCCTCGAAGCGTGATCGACAGCCGGCGAAGAAGATCCAACGACCCTCCGGCAAAATCCCCTCCGGAAAACGGTCTCTCTGAGCAACGCTCCTCAAGCACCCCGACAACGCCGGCCCCTGTGTCCACCTCGAAACATCGTCTGCATATCGAGAAAACTAATTAGTATAAATACACTATTTCTAATAAATTGTGCCCTAAATCCCATTTCTACCCTAAACACTAGTATACCGGCTGGCATAATATGTTTTAACTACAAATTAGCATGCATAATATGATTTAACTACCATAAATACTAATATGCATAATATGATTTAACTACCATAAATACAAATTAGCATGCATAATATGATTTCACATACCTGGCCGCCGCGTGAGCAGCAGTGTCTGGGCCGGCAGCGGGTGAGCGGCAGCGGCACGGGAGCAGCAGCGGCCACGGCCGGGGAGCGACAACAGCGGCGGGGGAGCGGCAGCGACGGGGGAGGGCCGGACGAGGGAGCAGCAGCGGCCGGGGGAGGGCAGTGGCGGAGCAACAGCGCCGGGGAGCGGCAGCAGCGGCCGCGGCCGGAAGCAGCGGGGAGGTGGGGAGCAGCAGCTGCCGCGGCGGGGACCGGCGGCGGCGGGGACCGGCGGCGGCGGGGGAGGTCGAGGCGGCGGCGGGCGGGCGTGGGCGCTGGCGGCGGCGGGGGAGGTCGCGGCGGGGAGCAGCCGCTGCCGCGGCGGGGGACCGGCGGCGGCGGGGGAGGTCGAGGCGGCGGCGGCGGCGGCGAGCTGGGTAGGAGAGGAGGGGCGCGTGCGTGTCTGTTTTGTGTGGAGGGGGAGTCGCGCGCGCCGAACCCTTATCCAGGGCCTTTGCCGTGCGAGCCGGCTTTGCCGTGCGGCAAAGCGTCTTTGCCGTGCGCAGGAGGCATTGCCGTGTGCTTTCGCACGGCAAGATCTTTGCCGTGCGCCTTTGCACCGAGAGGTCTTTGCCATGCGACGCACGGCAACGATTTTTTTATTCAACTTTTTAGTTTAGGGTGTATATATGCATCCTGGTGTATAAACATCGTGTCCAATTAATTTTTACCATAAAATTTTATGTATTTGGGATATCATTTGTGATAGGTGAACCTCGCGCGGAGAAATCTAGGGGTAGACCCCCCGAGGCACGCAGACCGCCGTTATCGGGGGGAATGACCGCCGGGGCACCGGAATGCCACCAAAACTTGCAAGTGGACCTAGGATATGTGTGAAAGTGTGTTGGAAGGTGTGATTCACCAAATGGTGCAAGTCATAGCTCCCATGTGTGAGATTCCTCTCTTTCGGGCGATAACACTTGGAAGATTCCTCGACTTGTAGGCTGAAGTGTCCCGCTGCGGGTATACCGGTGGCTATAGTGTGCCAAAGTGTGTCAAACCTAGCTTTCCATGTGTATATGGACTAAACAAAACTAAACCTATCAAAAAGTATGTTGGTGGAACCTCGCGCGGAGAAATCTAGGGGGGTAGACCCCCCGAGGCACGCAGACCGCCGTTATCGGGGGGAATGACCGCCGGGGCACCGGAATGCCACCAAAACTTGCAAGTGGACCTAGGATATGTGTGAAAGTGTGTTGGAAGGTGTGATTCACCAAATGGTGCAAGGCATAGCTCCCATGTGTGAGATTCCTCTCTTTCGGGCGATAACACTTGGAAGATTCCTCGACTTGTAGGCTGAAGTGTCCCGCTGCGGGTATACCGGTGGCTATAGTGTGCCAAAGTGTGTCAAACCTAGCTTTCCATGTGTATATGGACTAAACAAAACTAAACCTATCAAAAAGTATGTTGGTGGAACCTCGCGCGGAGAAATCTAGGGGGGTAGACCCCCCGAGGCACGCAGACCGCCGTTATCGGGGGGGAATGACCGCCGGAGCACCGGAATGCCACCAAAACTTGCAAGTGGACCTAGGATATGTGTGAAAGTGTGTTGGAAGGTGTGATTCACCAAATGGTGCAAGGCATAGCTCCCATGTGTGAGATTCCTCTCTTTCGGGCGATAACACTTGGAAGATTCCTCGACTTGTAGGCTGAAGTGTCCCGCTGCGGGTATACCGGTGGCTATAGTGTGCCAAAGTGTGTCAAACCTAGCTTTCCATGTGTATATGGACTAAACAAAACTAAACCTATCAAAAAGTATGTTGGTGGAACCTCGCGCGGAGAAATCTAGGGGGTAGACCCCCCGAGGCACAGACCGCCGTTATCGGGGGGAATGACCGCCGGGGCACCGGAATGCAACCAAAACTTGCAAGTGGACCTAGGATATGTGTGAAAGTGTGGTGGAAGGTGTGATTCAACAAATGGTGCAAGTCATAGCTCCCATGTGTGAGATTCCTCTCTTTCGGGCGATAACACTTGGAAGATTCCTCGACTTGTAGGCTGAAGTGTCCCGCTGCGGGTATACCGGTGGCTATAGTGTGCCAAAGTGTGTCAAACCTAGCTTTCCATGTGTATATGGACTAAACAAAACTAAACCTATCAAAAAGTATGTTGGTGGAACCTCGCGCGGAGAAATCTAGGGGGGTAGACCCCCCGAGGCACGCAGACCGCCGTTATCGGGGGGGAATGACCGCCGGGGCACCGGAATGCCACCAAAACTTGCAAGTGGACCTAGGATATGTGTGAAAGTGTGTTGGAAGGTGTGATTCACCAAATGGTGCAAGGCATAGCTCCCATGTGTGAGATTCCTCTCTTTCGGGCGATAACACTTGGAAGATTCCTCGACTTGTAGGCTGAAGTGTCCCGCTGCGGGTATACCGGTGGCTATAGTGTGCCAAAGTGTGTCAAACCTAGCTTTCCATGTGTATATGGACTAAACAAAACTAAACCTATCAAAAAGTATGTTGGTGGAACCTCGCGCGGAGAAATCTAGGGGGGTAGACCCCCCGAGGCACGCAGACCGCCGTTATCGGGGGGAATGACCGCCGGGCACCGGAATGCCACCAAAACTTGCAAGTGGACCTAGGATATGTGTGAAAGTGTGTTGGAAGGTGTGATTCACCAAATGGTGCAAGGCATAGCTCCCATGTGTGAGATTCCTCTCTTTCGGGCGATAACACTTGGAAGATTCCTCGACTTGTAGGCTGAAGTGTCCCGCTGCGGGTATACCGGTGGCTATAGTGTGCCAAAGTGTGTCAAACCTAGCTTTCCATGTGTATATGGACTAAACAAAACTAAACCTATCAAAAAGTATGTTGGTGGAACCTCGCGCGGAGAAATCTAGGGGGGTAGACCCCCCGAGGCACGCAGACCGCCGTTATCGGGGGGGAATGACCGCCGGGGCACCGGAATGCAACCAAAACTAGCAAGTGGACCTAGGATATGTTTGAAAGTGTGGTGGAAGGTGTGATTCACCAAATGGTGCAAGGCATAGCTCCCATGTGTGAGATTCCTCTCTTTCGGGCGATAACACTTGGAAGATTCCTCGACTTGTAGGCTGAAGTGTCCCGCTGCGGGTATACCGGTGGCTATAGTGTGCCAAAGTGTGTCAAACCTAGCTTTCCATGTGTATATGGACTAAACAAAACTAAACCTATCAAAAAGTATGTTGGTGGAACCTCGCGCGGAGAAATCTAGGGGGTAGACCCCGAGGCACGCAGACCGCCGTTATCGGGGGGGAATGACCGCCGGGCACCGGAATGCCACCAAAACTTGCAAGTGGACCTAGGATATGTGTGAAAGTGTGGTGGAAGGTGTGATTCACCAAATGGTGCAAGGCATAGCTCCCATGTGTGAGATTCCTCTCTTTCGGGCGATAACACTTGGAAGATTCCTCGACTTGTAGGCTGAAGTGTCCCGCTGCGGGTATACCGGTGGCTATAGTGTGCCAAAGTGTGTCAAACCTAGCTTTCCATGTGTATATGACCTAAACAAAACTAAACCTATCAAAAAGTATGTTGGTGGAACCTCGCGTGGTGAAATCTAGGGGTAGACCGCCGTTATCGGGGGAATGACCGCCGGGGCACCGGAATGCCACCAAAACTTGCATGTGGACCCAGGATATGTGTGAAAGTGTGGTGGAAGGTGTGATTCACCAAATGGTGCAAGGCATAGCTCCCATGTGTGAGATTCCTCTCTTTCGGGCGATAACACTTGGAAGATTCCTCGACTTGTAGGCTGAAGTGTCCCGCTGCGGGTATACCGGTGGCTATAGTGTGCCAAAGTGTGTCAAACCTAGCTTTCCATGTGTATATGACCTAAACAAAACTAAACCTATCAAAAAGTATGTTGGTGGAACCTCGCGTGGTGAAATCTAGGGGGGTAGACCGCCGTTTTCGGGGGGGAACGACCGCCGGAGCACCGGAATGCCACCAAAACTTGCAAGTGGACCTAGGATATGTGTGAAAGTGTGGTGGAAGGTGTGATTCACCAAATGGTGCAAGGAATAGCTCCCATGTGTGAGATTCCTCTCTTTCGGGCGATAACACTTGGAAGATTCCTCGACTTGTAGGCTGAAGTGTCCCGCTGCGGGTATACCGGTGGCTATAGTGTGCCAAAGTGTGCCAAACCTAGCTTTCCATGTGTATATGACCTAAACAAAACTAAACCTATCAAAAAGTATGTTGGTGGAATCGCCCACAGACCGCCGTTTTCGGGGGGGAACGACCGCCGGAGCACCGGAATGCCACCAAAACTTGCAAGTGGACCTAGGATATGTGTGAAAGTGTGGTGGAAGGTGTGATTCACCAAATGGTGCAAGGCATAGCTCCCATGTGTGAGATTCCTCTCTTTCGGGCGATAACACTTGGAAGATTCCTCGACTTGTAGGCTGAAGTGTCCCGCTGCGGGTATACCGGTGGCTATAATGTGCCAAAGTGTGCCAAACCTAGCTTTCCATGTGTATATGACCTAAACAAAACTAAACCTATCAAAAAGTATGTTGGTGGAACCTCGCGCGGTGAAATCTAGGGTAGACCCCGAGGCACGCAGACCGCCGCGGGGGGAACGACCGCCGGAGCACCGGAATGCCACCAAAACTTGCATGTGGACCCATGATATGTGTGAAAGTGTGGTGGAAGGTGTGATTCACCAAATGGTGCAAGGCATTGCTCCCATGTGTGACATTCCTCTCTTTCAGGCGATAACACTTGGAAGATTCCTCGACTTGTAGGCTGAAGTGTCCCGCTGCGGGTATACCGGTGGCTATAATGTGCCAAAGTGTGCCAAACCTTGTTTTCCATGTGTATATGGACTAACCAAAATAAAACCTATCAAAAAGTATGTTGGTGGAACCTCGCGCAGTGAAATCTAGGGGGGTAGACCCCCCGAGGCACGCAGACCGCCGTTTTCGGGGGGGAACGACCGCCGGAGCACCGGAATGCCACCAAAACTTCCATGTGGACCCAGGATATGTGTGAAAGTGTGTTGGAAGGTGTGATTCACCAAATGGTGCAAGGCATAGCTCCCATGTGTGACATTCCTCTCTTTCGGGCGATAACACTTGGAAGATTCCTCGACTTGTAGGCTGAAGTGTCCCGCTGCGGGTATACCGGTGGCTATAATGTGCCAAAGTGTGCCAAACCTAGCTTTCCATGTGTATATATCCTAAACAAAACTAAACCTATCAAAAAGTATGTTTGTGAAACCTCGCGCGGTGAAATCTAGGGGGGTAGACCCCCCGAGGCACGCAGACCGCCGTTATCGGGGGGGAACGACCGCCGGAGCACCGGAATGCCACCAAAACTTCCATGTGGACCCAGGATATGTGTCAAAGTGTGTTGGAAGGTGTGATTCACCAAATGGTGCAAGGCATAGCTCCCATGTGTGGCATTCCTCTCTTTCGGACGATAACACTTGGAAGATTCCTCGACTTGTAGGCTGAAGTGTCCCGCTGCGGGTAACGAGTGGCTATAATGTGCCAAAGTGTGCCAAACCTAGCTTTCCATGTGTATATGGTCTAAACAAAACTAAACATATGAAAAAGTACATTGGTGGAACCTCGCACGGAGAAATCTAGGGGGTAGACGGGGCCCATATAGACCGCTCTTTTGGGGGGGGAAGACCTCCGGAGCACTTGAATCCCAGCCAAACTTTCATGTGGACCTAGAATATGTTTGGAAGTGTCGTGTAAGGTGTAAAGCTGCAAGAAATTGCACCAAATATGTGGGGGCGATAACACTTAGCAGACACCGAACCCCCGTTAATTTGCTCCGAAACCCTGATATGTTGGGGGGAGGGGTCGATGAAGATGTAGATTACTTGTTTTATCGGTATACAGATTGTATTAAGTAACACTAACAAATAGTCTACAAAAAGTAAAAACTAATTTTACAACAAATATAAGTATTAATATAAATATGAATACTACAAAAGAAGGGAAAGAAATGAAACTGTACGTGCAAAAACGCACGGCGGGGGCCTGCACGGCAAAGCCGTCGTTGCCGTGCATGCATCTTTGCCGTGCGCCTTCGTGGCCTCTTTGCCGTGGGGTGTTACTTTGCCGTGCGCCATCTGGCTGCTTTACCGTGCGGGTATGCTTTGCCGAGTGCCGAGCTGTATCTTTGCCGTGCGCCTTTTGTTTGCCGTGCGTCGTTCCCCTGCTGCACGGCAAAGCTGTCATTGCCATGCGCGCGGCGCACGGCAAAGAACTGCCACACGGCAAAGGGTCGAAATGGCACACGGCAAAGAGGCGCGCACGGCAGTGAGACTTTTTCCCGTAGTGAGTGACTGATAGCTGTTACCAGAGGCGTGTTAGTAGTGGCGTACCTAGGTGTGTCACTTATATGGAAAATAGGTAGGTGTGCCACTTATATCTATATCTATACCTAATAATAAAGGGAGGATTGTTTCCGTCGTCCAACACTTTTTTGGACTGTTTTGCCCTCCCACCAATCCGTTCGGTCCGTTGTTCGTTCGTCCGATTTTCCTTATGTAATTCGTTCGTCCAGCAGGTTATCGAGATTACTTTCAGCCAGCTAGGCGTTTTGTGTACCGAATGAGTTGGGACTCTTTTGGTAATCCAGCTAGAAAATCTCAATAGCTAATCGCTGATTCGCGTCCCTGCAACGCACGTTTGCTTACCACGAGCAGAGTCCGATCCAAGCCAAAACTTTCAATATCTCTATATATGTGGGTTGCTCAGCCCTGATTAATTAGGTCACCACGGAGAAACAGGCAGCCATGGAGAGGTTCACGATGGACCAGGGTCTCATGGATGTCTCCGGCTGCCCACGAGACAGGGTCTGGCTTGAGCTCGCCGGCATCCAAGCTCTAGAAAAGTAAGGCCACAGATCGACGCTGCCTGATTCCGGCCGCCGATGTCGGCGGTTGTTTCGTGCAGCCCGACTCGACATCCGAGATCGACGCGATCGAGATCGCCTGTCTCCCAAAAGGAATCCATGGTCGAGCTGAGTTGCTGCTGCAGTCGCAGGCGTGTGAGAGAATCGTCGGGGAGTGCGGCGTGGACGAGTCACTGGTGGAAAAACAGGCTTCCGGGAAGCCCCATAAGTCGCGAAGGTAAAGGAACCGCGACTAATGGGGTCTTTAGTCGCGGTTCGTGTGGCGAACCGCGACCAAAGGCCTGGGCCCAGGGCGCACGGTGGCCAGCTGGTGCACGTGGGGGGCTTTAGTCGCGGTTGGCCAGGCCAACCGCGACTAAAGGTGCCGTTTAGTCGCGGTTGGCCAGGCCAACCGCGACTAAAGCCCCTCCCCTATATATACCCATCCAGCAGCCAACACTTAGCCATTTGGTGCCATTCTCTTCACAAGCTTCACAAGTGGGTGTTAGGTTTGCTTTTGGTTCCTCTTATGCACATAAGGTGTTTGATGAAATGCCCCAAGAGCATGAAACAAACATGATATGAAGTGTTGGAGCCACACTTGAGCTTTCTCATTTATTTTTTCCTCCTCGATCGCGGTTAGCAACTTGAACCTTTGATGTGTCGTTGATAAAATGTGCATGTGTGTGTAGTTCATTGTTTAATTTATATTGTTTGTAGCTAGTTAGTTTAACAAATGCATGATGGTTAATTATATATTTTATATTATAATAATGCAGATGAATCGACAATGGATGTACGGTAACCGACTCTCCGGCGAGTTCAGTACGGGTTTGAAAGATTTCCTCGTAGTGGCCAATGCGAACAAGCAGGGGGGTTTTGTTATCTGTCCATGTGTTAAATGTAAGAATCAGAATGGTTACTCTTCCTCAAGAGATGTTCACATGCACCTGCTTCGGCACGGTTTCATGCCAAGCTATAATTGTTGGACCAAGCATGGAGAAAGAGGGGTTATAATGGAAGAAGATGAAGAAGGGGATGATTTCAATGATGAAAGCTATCTTGCTCATTTCGGTGATACTTTCATGGAGGATGCTGAAGGTGAAGGGGAAGGTGAAGGGGAAGGTGAAGAAGAGGCACGTGATGATCCCGTTGATGATCTTGGTCGGACCATTGCTGATGCACGGAGACGCTGCGAAACTGAAAAAGAGAGGGAGAATTTGGATCGCATGTTAGAGGATCACAGGAAGGCGCTGTACCCCGGATGCGATGATGGTCTGAAAAAGCTGGGCTGCACACTGGATTTGCTGAGATGGAAGGCACAGGCAGGTGTAGCTGACTCGGCATTTGAAAACTTGCTGAAAATGTTGAAGAATATGTTTCCAAAGAATAACGAGTTGCCCGCCACTACGTACGAAGCAAAGAAGGTTGTCTGCCCTCTAGGTTTAGAGGTTCTGAAGATACATGCATGCATCAACGACTGCATCCTCTACCGCGGTGAATACGAGAATTTGAATGAATGCCCGGTATGCACTGCATTGCGTTATAAGATCAGAGGCGATGACCCTGGTGACGATGTTGAGGGCCAGAAACCCAGGAAGAGGGTTCCCGCCAAGGTGATGTGGTATGCTCCTATAATACCACGGTTGAAACGTCTGTTCAGGAACAAAGAGCATGCCAAGTTGTTGCGATGGCACAAAGAGGACCGTAAGTCGGACGGGGAGTTGAGACACCCCGCAGATGGAACGCAATGGAGAAAGATCGACAGAGAGTTCAAAGATTTTGCAGCTGACGCAAGGAACATAAGATTTGGTCTAAGTACGGATGGCATGAATCCTTTTGGCGAGCAGAGCTCCAGCCATAGTACCTGGCCCGTGACTCTATGCATCTACAACCTTCCTCCTTGGTTGTGCATGAAGCGGAAGTTCATTATGATGCCAGTGCTCATCCAAGGTCCGAAGCAACCCGGCAACGACATCGATGTGTACCTAAGGCCATTAGTTGATGAACTTTTACAGCTGTGGGGCAGACCTGGTGTCCGTGTGTGGGATGAGCACAAAGAAGAGGAATTTGACCTACGAGCGTTGCTTTTCGTAACCATCAACGATTGGCCTGCTCTTAGTAACCTTTCGGGACTGTCAAATAAGGGATACAATGCATGCACGCACTGCTTACATGAGACTGAAAGTGTACATTTGCCAAATTGTAAGAAGAACGTGTACCTTGGGCATCGTCGATTTCTTCCGAAAGGTCATCCAGTAAGAAAGAAAGGCAAGCATTACAACGGCAAGGCAGATCACCGGCCGAAGCCTGCGGAACACACTGGTGCTGAGGTATTTGATATGGTCAAGGGTTTGAAAGTCATCTTTGGAAAGGGTCCTGGCGGACAATCAGTTCCGAAGGGAGCTGACGGGCACGTAGCCATGTGGAAGAAGAAATCTATATTCTGGGAGCTAGAATATTGGAAAGTCCTAGAAGTCCGCTCTGCAATCGACGTGATGCACGTTACGAAGAATATTTGCGTGAACATCCTAAGCTTCTTGGGCGTGTATGGGAAGTCAAATGATACAAAGGAAGCACGGCAGGACCAGCAAAGTTTGAAAGACCCTGATGACCATGTTTCAAGGTCGTGCCAGCTACGCTCTGACCAAAGAAGAGAAGGTCATCTTTTTTGAATGCCTGAGCAGTATGAAGGTCCCGTCTGGATTCTCGTCCAATATAAAGGGAATAATAAACATGGCGGAGAAAAAGTTCCAAAACCTGAAGTCTCACGACTGCCACGTGATTATGACGCAATTGCTTCCGATTGCTTTGAGGGGGCTCCTGCCGGAAAATGTTCGAGTAGCCATTGTGAAGCTATGTGCATTCCTCAATGCAATCTCTCGGAAGGTAATCAATCCAGAAGTTCTACCACGGTTACAGAACGATATGATCCAATGTCTTGTCAGTTTCGAGTTGGTGTTCCCGCCATCCTTCTTCAATATTATGACGCACCTCCTGGTTCACCTAGTCGATGAGATTTCCATTCTCGGTCCTGTATTTCTACACAATATGTTCCCCTTCGAGAGGTTCATGGGAGTATTAAAGAAATATGTTCGTAACCGTGCTAGGCCAGAAGGAAGCATCGCCAAGGGCTATGGAAATGAGGAGGTAATTGAGTTTTGTGTTGACTTTGTTCCTGACCTTAAGCCGATTGGTCTTCCTCAATCGCGGCACGAGGGGAGACTAAGTGGAAAAGGCACGATCGGAAGGAAATCAATGATATGTATGGACGGCCATTCTCTGACTGAAGCACACCACACAGTTCTGACCAATTCCAGCTTGGTGGCTCCGTACTTTGAGAAACACAAGAATATTTTACGCTCGGACAACCTGGGAAGCCTGAATCCTGGATTAGGAAGGCCCACATGGAGACTTTCGGCAGTTGGTTGAGAAAACATTTAATGAGTGACAATAAGGTTGTAGATCAGCTGTACATGTTGGCCAAGACACCATCTTCGACTATAACGACTTTCCAAGGGTACGAGATAAATGGGAATACATTTTACACGATCGCCCAAGATAAAAAGAGCACCAACCAAAACAGTGGTGTCCGCTTTGATGCAGCAACCGAGAATGGGCAAAAGGTCACATATTATGGTTACATAGAGGAGATATGGGAACTTGACTATGGACCCTCCTTTAGGGTCCCTTTGTTCCGGTGCAAATGGTTCAAGCTAACAGGAGGTGGGGTAAAGGTGGACTAGCAATACGGAATGACAATGGTGGATTTCAACAATCTTGGTTATCTTGACGAACCATTCGTCCTAGCGAAAGATGTCGCTCAGGTTTTCTATGTGAAGGACATGAGTAGCAAACCGAGGAAACGGAAAGATAAGAAAACGATCAGTACATCGTTCGATGATCCAAAGCGCCACATTGTTCTTTCAGGGAAAAGAAACATCGTGGGAGTGGAGGACAAGACAGACATGTCAGAAGATTATAATATGTTTGCTGAAATTCCGCCCTTCAAAGTGAACACCGACCCAAGCATTAAGTTAAATGATGAGGATGCTCCATGGATACGGCACAATCGTAAGCAAGCAGGGACACAAGGGAAGAAATGATGTGTAATAATTTATTGTACCAAACTTTGTTGAATGAATCATGTGAATTATATTACCCGTGATGTGTTTGGTGTCCATTTTCGAATGATTCAATTGACTCGAGATAGCACTGATGATACATGAAATTTGGAGTGACTAAGTCATACTCCTGCATGCATACATGAAATTTGGAGTGACTAAGTCATACTCCTGCATATAGGAAATTTGGAGTGACTAAGTCATACTCCTACATACATGAAATTTGGAGTGATTTAGTCATACTCCTGCCTAGGCGTATAATATGCATACTCGTAGTCTTCATAGCCGCCGCCATTGTACTGGTAGTCGTCACCTAAGTTGTCGGCGTCATCGTCTGCTGTCGTCGCTGTCGTCGGGCGGCGCTCGTGGCTCGAACTGAGGGTAGCGCAGCGGGGATATCGCCGGCCGTGATGTAGTCCATGACGCTCTGCAGAGTCCGGCCGTACCACCATAGCCGACGGCCGGCCTCGTGGAAGTTTCCAGGAGGCACCGTCCTCCTCATACCTGGCGAGCGCCCTCTCACGCCGATTGATGAAGAAGGCGTCCCAAGTATGCTGGTTATCGGGATGCCAGCGGGGATTCATCCGCTGCTCCGGCGTGAGGTCGGGGTAGTAGTGGTTCGTGATGGCCGCCGGCGCGCAGTACCCTGAGGGACGGGAGGGACCGGCACGCCGCCGGCGCTTAGGCTCCAGCCCGGACGCGGTAGCCCGGAGGGCAAGGGTAGTTCGAGGCGCAAAGCTCCTCCACCTGCTAGGTTAGTGGGTGCGGTGGAAGCCATGAGAGAGTGATGAGAGATTGTAGAGATGTGATGCTGGCCAAGGCGGGCTACCTATATGTAGTGACAAATGGCGGGAAAAATGGGAGCGGGAAGACAGGAGGCGGGAAGAAAGAGGCGGGGAGAAAGTGGCGGGAAGAAATTGGCGGGAAAAAATTGGCGGGAAGAAAGAGGCCGGAAGAAATTGGCGGGAAACAATTGGCGGGAAGAAAGAGGCGGGAAGACAGGGAAGAAATGGCGGGAAGACGAGGAGGGAAGAGGGGGTCGGCGGAAAGAGGCGGGAAGAGGGGGCCAACGAACTTTTGAATTGAATTAGTTTTATTTTTATGAATTTTTGATAATTTGTATTTTTAAATTTTTGAATTGAATTAGTTTTATTTTTCTGAATTTTTTGATATATTATTTGTATTTTTAAGATTTTGAATTGAATTAGTTTTATTTTTATGAATTTTTTGATATATTATTTGTATTTTTAAGATTTTGAATTGAATTAGTTTTATTTTTATGAATTTTTTGATATATTATATGTATTTTAAACATTTTGAATTGAATTAGTTTTATTTTTCTTAGTTTTTTGATATATTATTTGTATTTTTAAGATTTTGAATTGAATTAGTTTTATTTTTATGAATTTTTTGATATATTATTTGTATTTTTAAGATTTTGAATTGAATTAGTTTTATTTTTATGAATTTTTTGATATATTATATGTATTTTAAACATTTTGAATTGAATTAGTTTTATTTTTCTTAGTTTTTTGATATATTATTTGTATTTTTAAGATTTTGAATTGCATTAGTTTTTTTTTCTGATTTTTTTGATATATTATTTGTATTTTTAAAATTTTGAATTGAATTAGTTTTATTTTTCTGATTTTTTTGATATATTATATGTATTATATGATTTTCAAAAAAGAAAAGTATTTTCAAAAAAGAGCTTTAGTCGCGGTTGGCCTGGCCAACCGCGACTAGGTCCTGCGGAAAATAAAAACCGGAAATACCTTTAGTCGCAGTCCCCACCGCGACTAGGTACCCCTTTAGTCGCGGTTGGCGACCCCAACCGCGACTAAGGGGGGTCCCTATATATTCCCGCACGGCGAACCGCCGCGCCACAGTTCTTCTTCCTCCGCCCGAACTGCTGATCGATCCGAGACGCCGCGCCGCCTCGTCGTCTCCACGCGTCCTCTCGTCGTCTCCACGCCGTCGCCGGCGTCATCGTCTCCGCGCCGTCGCCGCCATCGCCGGCTCCTCCATCTTCTTCTCGCCACGCCCCGTAAGGATCCAATCCGGCCAACAAACGCGCGCCGCCGCCCGTGCCGCGCCGCCGTGTCGCCGCAGCCACGTACTGAGAGGAAGGGGCGGCGCCGCACGAGAGGAAGGGGCGGCGACGCACGAGAGGAAGGGGCCGGGCGGCGCCGCCGGCCGAGAGAGCGCGCGCGCGCCGGCCAAGACAGACGCGCGCGCGGCGCACCCCCGGCCAAATTTTTTTCTTTTTTTTTAGTTTTAGTTCTTGTTAATTTCGAAATTAAAATTAACTAAAATTGGACTTAAAAAAAACTAAAATTGAATCATCATATCTGAATCATCATATCTTGAGTGAAAGTTTTTTTAAAACTCACTCTAATCTCATGACCATTCGAAAGCTTAAAAATTGTTTTGTTTTGTTGGTTAGACACAAAATATAAATCCCAAACAACATAATTTGAATTGGATCTCATTGAACATCTTCCATGATTTAGTACTGCACCACATTGAACCTCGCGGTTATTCACAAAAAGTGTCTCAATTTTATCAAAATTTTAATGTATCTAAATATTATCTAGTAAGTAGATAAATCTAAATTTTAACAAAGTTGATACATTTTTGTTAGACGGACATCCAAAGAGTACGATGCTGTATCACGTGTTCGATATGACGCGACACCACCATGCTTTTGGCTGCAAGCTTTTGGTGTCGGAATCGAATCGGTGAGGAACCCAACGTGTCCTCTTTCGGCTCCTAGAGAAACGAAAATAACAGGAAACTAAAATTACTGAAAAGGGTCCATGTTTGAGAATATTCCACAAATACACACGCACGCTCGCGGCAATGATGAGTTCAATCCAGTCAGACCACACCTCTCTCGGTCGCTCCCCAGCCGCCACTCCCTCCAGGTCCCCACTACCAGTCGGGTAGGGCCCACACGTAAGTGAGCGACGCCCCTCCCGCATTCCCACTCGCGGCACCCCGCGGTCAACTCGGTTGCTTCCCGAGACGCACACATGCAATAGCTAGGGCGGCGCCCGCCGGCGCCCCGGCCCCTCCAATCTCTCCCGGCGCACACACGCGCTCTTCCGCGACACCCTCTCCCACCCCTTCCAGCTCGCCGGCCCCCTCCTTTTGGCACCGCCCTTTCGCCACCGCCACCGCCCCCCTTCTTCACTTAATTAATTTGTTTTTACTACATGTTTTCAGGACTGACATATGGCGGACGATAGAGCTGACCCGATTCTGGACAACTATGATCCGGACGCTGAAGACCATATGTTCGGCATCATAAAAGGCGATATTCCATATGTGCCGACCGGAGAAGAAGAAGATGATATCTCTTCTTATCTGAACCTTGAGTGTGAAGATGAAGGGCGCCGTCAGCAAGCAGATGATGCCGAAGAAACGTCGATAAACGACGATCTTCAATTGGAAGTAGCAACCACCTCCGGCGCCGAGGTATATATATATACATATTGAGCGTCTGGTGATACAAACTAACTGATTTGAATAAATGTGTGTGTACTAACGCGCGCGACTCTCTTTCTTATTTTAGCCCTCGGCCGGATCGTCGAAAAAATCGAGTACGTCGTCAAAGCGTGGCGCAACCAAGACGATGAAACCAGGAGAAACATGCACCATCGATGTTGTCGACGAAGCAACCGGCAGGCCGCTGGAGCCCAGCAAGAACGCCACCAAGTTTGTCAGCCAATGCGGAGCCGTTGTTAGAGACAACGTCTCGATCACCCGCCAGGAGTGGAATGAGCCAAAGAAGGCACGTGTTGGTTTCACTTTTGTCGATAAGAGAGAAAAAAAAGATTGCTTCAACAAGCTTATGGAACATTTCGTTCTACCTCCGGAATACCGCAAATACGATGAGGAGGGTAACAAGATTGCGGAAAACAAGGAGAGGCGCAAGCTAGTCAAACAGTTCGCTCTTTCTAGGATGGCCAACGCATTCCGGAAATACAAGCAAAATCTAGCCCATGACTTTGTCAACCAGGGCAAGACTCCGAATTTCAAAGGACAATATGAGAAACTGCAACATGATTGGCCAGAATTTGTGAAGCAAAAGAAATCGGAGCAGTTCCTTGAACTATCGAAAAAAATAAGGAAAATGCGGCCAAGAAGGAGTACAATCATAAAATGGGGCCAGGAGGGTATCGCTTTTGGCAGCCTAAGTGGGAGAAGATGGAGAACGAGCTGAGGGCGCGAGGAATCCGTCCAGGTACGGAGGGATGGGACCCAAGGGCCAAAAGCTGGTGGTACGGGCATGGGGGATCGCTGAACCCGGAGACAGGGGAGTGTGTTTACCAGGGCAAAATAATTACACCCACCAAAAAGCTTATTGAGGCAATGAGGGAGGCTCAAGAGGGGAGGATCAGGTTCAACAGAGAGAACGACGCCCTGACAAAAGCCCTCGGGAATCCTGAACACGGAGGACGTATACGAGGCATGGGGCCCATTCCGTGGAAAGTAGGGTTCCCCCAGAACGATGACCCGTACGGTTACAGAAGCCGTAAGAGAAAGATGGATCGGGATGCAGATGTTGTGGCGAAGTTGGTAACGGAAATGGATGTGATGAAGAAAACCGTGAGTGTACTAGTCGCCGAAAGAGATGCAGCTCGGGCGCAGCATGAAGATCATCCAATGGATCTCGGAAGCCAGCAGCGAGAAGAAGCAGCGTGGCTTCCACGGAGGCCCCACCGGCTGGTGCACCGACGATAGAAATTACTGCACCGGAGCCTCTGGTGGTCGAAATTACTGCACCGGAGCCTCCTCGCTACCCCGTGGACGATATAAAGGAGATGAAAACATGTCATCTGTATTATCCTATCGGGAACATGTCCATGAAGGTAGCCATCGGCAGTGCTTTACCACCTGGAGCACTCCACCACAACAACCCCATTCAAGATGGCTATGCTCGTGTGACGGTGGAGGAGATAGTCCAAGGGTTTGAGGACCTGGACATTGACATTGCTACACCTGAAGGGGTGAAAAGACTTGGAGATGTCAAGCGCCAGTTCATTCTATGGCAGAAGAAATTTATCAAGTTTCCAGGCGAGGCGCCAACAAGTCCACCCCCGTACGGTGGTGGTGGTGGCGGTGGCGGTGACGGTGGCGGTGGCGGTGGCGGTGACGGTGGCGGTGGCGGTGACGGTGGCGGTGACGGTGGCGGTGGCGGTGACGGTGGCGGTGGTGCTTCACCTAATACACCTCATTCACGTCAGCCGACGCCGCCCCCCAGTCCTTGTCCGGCGGGTGATCAGACACCGGTACCGCCCCAATCCACCTCCGGCGAAGAAGCAGAAGCAGTCCTGGGTTATTAACCCGGACCCTTATGTACCTAAGAAAACAAAGATACCAGAGCCATCACTGAAGCCTCTCATCCCGAGGCCTTGGGAACTTAGTGTCGAGGAAAATGCAGCGGCCGTGGCTGCTCAGCATGAGAAATGGAAGGAGGAGTGCAAGAAGAAAAGAGAGGGCGAGCCCAAGCCAGTATTTTCTGATGAGCAAAAGAAGTGGGCTAAGTCATTTTTGAACACACCGTCCCAAGCCGCGAAGAATCTGCCTGACGACTATTTACGTGAACTTCGTAGGCAAGCACTCGAGTTCAAGAGGAACAAAGAGTTGGCGGAGAAGAAAGCCTTGGAGGCCGAGAAAAAATTAGAAAGGGGGAAAGAAGTTGCCCAGCTCGGGGAACAAAGTAAACAATCGATCGCCCCGCTCATAGTGCAAGCCGCCGGTCCGGATGCCCCCGATATCATAGCAGCTGCGGCAGCACATGGATTGACTGTAACGAGTGCCAGAGAACAAGCGGCCGAGTTAGGTATCACTCTTCGTGCACTGTTAGGCCTTGATGAGGCGCCAATGAAGGACGTAGTATTTACATATGTGAAGAATGGCCCTCTCATCGAGCCTGCGCAGGAAGAGGATCTACCTCGACAAATGAAAGGTCTGCTAAATTGGTACAAGGGTTACATAAAACATGAAAACGCCAAAGACTATATCTATGCGGAAGTTAAATATGAGCATCACTTCAAACATTACTGGGTACAAATTCCTCTGAGTGAATTGTTCCAGCTGTTCAATCTGCGCGACCTCGACAAATCTATCATCAGTTGCTACGTTCTGTAAGTGATTTATTAATTTCTACCCCATCTCGTTCATTGCCGGCCTGCACTATATATATATATATATTGTCCTAACTATCTTGTTGTGTACGCTATATATTATGCAGAATGAAGAAGCGGGAAATGCGAATAAGGAACATCCATGATGTTGGGTTCATTGACCCACACATCGTTAATTCACATGTGTTAGAACACCACCCCGCCGACGTGGAGGATGACCTGTGGCGGTTTATTAGAAAACAGCAACAGAAAAGTGATATTCTATTTCCTTACCATTTTGGGTGAGTGTTTCTGTCTTGAGCACATTCTCTTTTGTTTACTCCATGCATGGTATGTGGCTAATCGATGAGTTATGCATGATTGTGCATGTATCGTGTCCGCAGGTTCCACTGGATTCTTATGGTAATTAAAGTTCAGACCTCCTCAGTTCTCGTCCACGACTCTCTGAATATGGATCCGGCGCTTTGGGGCGACATGAGAAAAATGATGCAAAAGTAATTATTTTCATTCATTTGCGCTCTATATCGATCGGCCTATTTCGTTCATCATTTCCTAATATCAAGTAACTAATTAATAACTCTCTTGTTTATTTAATTTTCTTTGCCTCGTAGGGTTTGGAGACGGTTCGTAGATACCAAGGTCGGTGAATTCAAAAAAGAGCTACATTTTAAAATGGCAGTGCGGACGACTGGGGATATTCAGCCACCGGGGACCAATCTATGTGGATACTATGTTTGTGAGAGGATCCGGAGATACTGCAATGAGCGGGACCAGACGTGTGAGAACAACATCCCGAGGAATAACCTCCGGAAGACGCTTAGTCCAGAAGCTCGCTTCCGACCACTTCAAGAGGAACTAGCTGGATGGTTGGCGAGGGAAGTCATCGATCCTAGAGGAGAACACTATTACGATGACGTAGAACTTTATATGCACCAGAATTTGTAACTAACTTGTTCAAAATTGTATATGGTCATCCGATATTGAATATATATTGTATATGGTCATCCGATATTGAATATATATTGTATATTCCTCTTGAATTCTTTTTGGTTCTAATTTCAAATTTGTTTGAAATTGTACATTCATATGCATGTATGTATACAGTACCGTAGAATATGTGAAACTCCTTCAAAATTAAAACCCAAAAGAAATAAAATAATACAAATTAAAAAGAAACCAGATTTAGGGGAGGGGGGGCTAAACCCTAAACCTGCGGAGGCCTTTAGTCGCGGTTGGCCAGAAGAACCGCGACTAAAGGTCCTCCGCCCTGGCGCTCGCCTGCGGCCCACGTGGACGGGCCTTTAGTCGCAGTTCGTAAGGAACCGCGACTAAAGGGGGGGGCCTTTAGTCGCGCTACTTTGGTCGCGGTTGCGCAACCGCGACTAATGGCAGTTGCGAACCGCGACCAAAGCCCCTTTTTCCACCTGAAGTGTCACGCTGCGGGTATACCGGTGGCTATATTGTGCCAAAGTGTGTCAAACCTAGCTTTCCATGTGTATATGGACTAAACAAAACTAAACCTATCAAAAAGTATGTTGGTGGAACCTCGCGCGGAGAAATCTAGGGGGGTAGACCCCCGAGGCACGCAGACCGCCGTTATCGGGGGGAATGACCGCCGGGCACCGGAATGCCACCAAAACTTGCAAGTGGACCTAGGATATGTGTGAAAGTGTGTTGGAAGGTGTGATTCACCAAATGGTGCAAGGCATAGCTCCCATGTGTGAGATTCCTCTCTTTCGGGCGATAACACTTGGAAGATTCCTCGACTTGTAGGCTGAAGTGTCCCGCTGCGGGTATACCGGTGGCTATAGTGTGCCAAAGTGTGTCAAACCTAGCTTTCCATGTGTATATGGACTAAACAAAACTAAACCTATCAAAAAGTATGTTGGTGGAACCTCGCGCGGAGAAATCTAGGGGGGTAGACCCCCCGAGGCACGCAGACCGCCGTTATCGGGGGGGAATGACCGTCGGGGCACCGGAATGCAACCAAAACTAGCAATTGGACCTAGGATATGTTTGAAAGTGTGGTGGAAGGTGTGATTCACCAAATGGTGCAAGGCATAGCTCCCATGTGTGAGATTCCTCTCTTTCGGGCGATAACACTTGGAAGATTCCTCGACTTGTAGGCTGAAGTGTCCCGCTGCGGGTATACCGGTGGCTATAGTGTGCCAAAGTGTGTCAAACCTAGCTTTCCATGTGTATATGGACTAAACAAAACTAAACCTATCAAAAAGTATGTTGGTGGAACCTCGCGCGGAGAAATCTAGGGGGTAGACCCCCCGAGGCACGCGGACCGCCGTTATCGGGGGGAATGACCGCCGGGGCACCGGAATGCAACCAAAACTTGCAAGTGGACCTAGGATATGTGTGAAAGTGTGGTGGAAGGTGTGATTCACCAAATGGTGCAAGGCATAGCTCCCATGTGTGAGATTCCTCTCTTTCGGGCGATAACACTTGGAAGATTCCTCGACCTGTAGGCTGAAGTGTCCCGCTGCGGGTATACCGGTGGCTATAGTGTGCCAAAGTGTGTCAAACCTAGCTTTCCATGTGTATATGACCTAAACAAAACTAAACCTATCAAAAAGTATGTTGGTGGAACCTCGCGTGGTGAAATCTAGGGGGGTAGACCCCCCGAGGCACGCAGACCGCCGTTATCGGGGGAATGACCGCCGGGGCACCGGAATGCCACCAAAACTTGCATGTGGACCCAGGATATGTGTGAAAGTGTGGTGGAAGGTGTGATTCACCAAATGGTGCAAGGCATAGCTCCCATGTGTGAGATTCCTCTCTTTCGGGCGATAACACTTGGAAGATTCCTCGACCTGTAGGCTGAAGTGTCCCGCTGCGGTTATACCGGTGGCTATAGTGTGCCAAAGTGTGTCAAACCTAGCTTTCCATGTGTATATGACCTAAACAAAACTAAACCTATCAAAAAGTATGTTGGTGGAACCTCGCGTGGTGAAATCTAGGGGGTAGACCCCCGAGGCACGCAGACCGCCGTTTTGGGACCGCCGGAGCACCGGAATGCCACCAAAACTTGCAAGTGGACCTAGGATATGTGTGAAAGTGTGGTGGAAGGTGTGATTCACCAAATGGTGCAAGGAATAGCTCCCATGTGTGAGATTCCTCTCTTTCGTGCGATAACACTTGGAAGATTCCTCGACCTGTAGGCTGAAGTGTCCCGCTGCGGGTATACCGGTGGCTATAGTGTGCCAAAGTGTGCCAAACCTAGCTTTCCATGTGTATATGACCTAAACAAAACTAAACCTATCAAAAAGTATGTTGGTGGAACCTCGCGTGGTGAAATCTAGGGGGTAGACCCCCCGAGGCACGCAGACCGCCGTGGGGAACGACCGCCGGAGCACCGGAATGCCACCAAAACTTGCAAGTGGACCTAGGATATGTGTGAAAGTGTGGTGGAAGGTGTGATTCACCAAATGGTGCAAGGCATAGCTCCCATGTGTGAGATTCCTCTCTTTCGGGCGATAACACTTGGAAGATTCCTCGACCTGTAGGCTGAAGTGTCCCGCTGCGGGTATACCGGTGGCTATAATGTGCCAAAGTGTGCCAAACCTAGCTTTCCATGTGTATATGACCTAAACAAAACTAAACCTATCAAAAAGTATGTTGGTGGAACCTCGCGTGGTGAAATCTAGGGGGTAGACCCCCCGAGGCACGCAGACCGCCGTTTTCAGGGGGGGAGGGGGGGGGGGACGACCGCCGGAGCACCGGAATGCCACCAAAACTTGCATGTGGACCCATGATATGTGTGAAAGTGTGGTGGAAGGTGTGATTCACCAAATGGTGCAAGGCATTGCTCCCATGTGTGAAATTCCTCTCTTTCAGGCGATAACACTTGGAAGATTCCTCGACTTGTAGGCTGAAGTGTCCCGCTGCGGGTATACCGGTGGCTATAATGTGCCAAAGTGTGCCAAACCTTGTTTTCCATGTGTATATGGACTAACCAAAATAAAACCTATCAAAAAGTATGTTGGTGGAACCTCGCGCGGTGAAATCTAGGGGGTAGACCCCCCGAGGCACGCAGACCGCCGTTTTCGGGGGGACCGCCGGAGCACCGGAATGCCACCAAAACTTCCATGTGGACCCAGGATATGTGTGAAAGTGTGTTGGAAGGTGTGATTCACCAAATGGTGCAAGGCATACTTCCCATGTGTGACATTCCTCTCTTTCAGGCGATAACACTTGGAAGATTCCTCGACTTGTAGGCTGAAGTGTCCCGCTGCGGGTATACCGGTGGATATAATGTGCCAAAGTGTGCCAAACCTAGCTTTCCATGTGTATATATCCTAAACAAAACTAAACCTATCAAAAAGTATGTTTGTGAAACCTCGCGCGGTGAAATCTAGGGGGGTAGACCCCCCGAGGCACGTAGACCGCCGTTATCGGGGGAACGACCGCCGGAGCACCGGAATGCCACCAAAACTTCCATGTGGACCCAGGATATGTGTCAAAGTGTGTTGGAAGGTGTGATTCACCATTAAATGGTGCAAGGCATAGCTCCCATGTGTGGCATTCCTCTCTTTCAGACGATAACACTTGGAAGATTCCTCGACTTGTAGGCTGAAGTGTCCCGCTGCGGGTAACGAGTGGCTATAATGTGCCAAAGTGTGCCAAACCTAGCTTTCCATGTGTATATGGTCTAAACAAAACTAAACATATGAAAAAGTACATTGGTGGAACCTCGCACGGAGAAATCTAGGGGGATAGACCGCCGGGGCCCATATATAGACCGCCGTTTGGGGGGGGGGGAGACCTCCGGAGCACTTGAATCCCAGCCAAACTTTCATGTGGACCTAGAATATGTTTGGAAGTGTCGTGTAAGGTGTAAAGCTGCAAGAAATTGCACCAAATATGTGGGGGCGATAACACTTAGCAGACACCGAACCCCCGTTAATTTGCTCCGAAACCCTGATATGTTGGGGGGAGGGGTCGATGAAGATGTAGATTACTTGTTTTATCGGTATACAGATTGTATTAAGTAACACTAACAAATAGTCTACAAAAAGTAAAAACTAATTTTACAACAAATATAAGTATTAATATAAATATGAATACTACAAAAGAGGGGAAAGAAATGAAACTGTACTCTGTGCCGTGCAAAAACGCACGGCAAAGGTGTGGCCTGCACGGCAAAGCTGTCGTTGCCGTGCCTGCATCTTTGCCGTGCGCCTTCGTGGCCTCTTTGCCGTGGGGGGTTACTTTGCCGTGCGCCATCTGGCTGCTTTACCGTGCGGGTATGCTTTGCCGAGTGCCGAGCTGTATCTTTGCCGTGCGCCTTTTGTTTGCCGTGCGTCGTTCCCCTGCTGCACGGCAAAGCTGTCATTGCCATGCGCGCGGCGCACGGCAACGAACTGCCACACGGCAAAGGGTCGAAATGGCACACGGCAAAGAGGCGCGCACGGCAGTGAGACTTTTTCCCGTAGTGAGTGACTGATAGCTGTTACCAGAGGCGTGTTAGTAGTGGCGTACCTAGGTGTGTCACTTATATGGAAAATAGGTAGGTGTGCCACTTATATCTATATCTATACCTAATAATAAAGGGAGGATTGTTTCCGTCGTCCAACACTTTTTTGGACTGTTTTGCCCTCCCACCAATCCGTTCGGTCCGTTGTTCGTTCGTCCGATTTTCCTTATGTAATTCGTTCGTCCAGCAGGTTATCGAGATTACTTTCAGCCAGCTAGGCGTTTTGTGTACCGAACGAGTTGGGACTCTTTTGGTAATCCAGCTAGAAAATCTCAATAGCTAATCGCTGATTCGCGTCCCTGCAACGCACGTTTGCTTACCACGAGCAGAGTCCGATCCAAGCCAAAACTTTCAATATCTCTATATATGTGGGTTGCTCAGCCCTGATTAATTAGGTCACCACGGAGAAACAGGCAGCCATGGAGAGGTTCACGATGGACCAGGGTCTCATGGATGTCTCCGGCTGCCCACGAGACAGGGTCTGGCTTGAGCTCGCCGGCATCCAAGCTCTAGAAAAGTAAGGCCACAGATCGACGCTGCCTGATTCCGGCCGCCGATGTCGGCGGTTGTTTCGTGCAGCCCGACTCCTGACATCCGAGATCGACGCGATCGAGATCGCCTGTCTCCCAGCAAAGGAATCCATGGTCGAGCTGAGTTGCTGCTGCAGTCGCAGGCGTGTGAGAGAATCGTCGGGGAGTGCGGCGTGGACGAGTACTCTCCTACTAGGAGATGCGGACGGACAGCATCGGCGTCGGCCAGGCCCATCGATCCGGAGCTTGCCGTGCCCATATCAGCATGAAGCATTAAGTCAGCCTCGCTGGACGTAGAATTCTCCGCCTACCAAGAAATCAGTCGCCCGCGCCGCCTAGCCCGGTGTACTCCAGCATGATCGTTAGCCCACAGGTGGGACAGCCCAGTGCAACGAGGGGCACGGCGACGACAACCGAGTGGCGCCGCCTTCGATCTCGCGTGCACCTGGCGGCGCAAGTACCAAAACCTGCCCTAACGCACAACAATGGATCATGGATCGTGTATCGATCAAGAGAAGAAGCTAGGCAGTGGTTGGTCAATCTGCCAAGACCCTGGCCGGGATCTTATCTCATGTTCGACGAGAAGAATGGCGCCAGCCAGCTCTTCTCGCGTGTCAGCCCCGTCTCTGTCCGCCATCACTAGCTGCGGCCTCAACGCCTGATGTTCACGTTGGCCATCAACATCCGCGGCCTCCACGCCTGGGCGTTCGCGCCAACCATCCGTGCCATGATGCAGAGGCGGTCTTGTAATGTGAGACGCGTGCTAGCTTCTGCTGGCTGCTGCTTGATGTGCTGCGCACGCTAGCTTTATTTTTTGCACATACTAGCTGTTGTTGCTTGGCGTGCTGGGTGCTAGCTAGCTGATGCAGCTCGTGGGAGATGCAACGGCGATTGCCTTGAAGAGATAAAGGAGACTGATGGTCTGATGCAGCTCGTGGGAGATGCAACGGCGATTGCGTTGGAGAGATAAAAGGGACCCGTTCGAGACTGATGGTTTGATGCAGCTCGTGGGAGATGCAACAGCGATTGCGTTGGAGAGATAAAGGAGACCCGTTCGAGTTTCTAGCTGGCAATTTGATGTTTAAAATTTAACATAAAATAATGTATTTTTTTCATAGGGGTTCTTGATTCAGTGCCGCACCATAATAAAATATTTCCATCAAATATTTTTATAACTGCTCTTCTTCAAATCTCTGTTTTATGTTTAGAACGAGTTTATGAAAATAAGTAATGTTTGCATCTAGAAGTTATGGAAATTTTATAATAGCTTTGTATTACATTTGAAGACATAAAATGCCCATGATTTACATGGAAACTGCTGGGCGTCCCCCGGGGGATCTGATTTCCCAGCCCCCGGGTCCCCAGCCGTCGGATCAACAATTTTAACGGTTAGATTTGCATGTAGCAAAAAAACATCTCCGGCAGCAAAAAACCACCCCCGGCAGCAAATGACTGAAGCAAAAAACGGTTCGTTCAGAAAAGAAAATAAAAAAGCTGGGCTCGCCGGAGACCTCGCCGGAGACCACGTAGCAAACATATTACGCAGATGTAGCAAAACCGCAAATAAATTGTAGCAAATTTTTTTTATTCACATGTTGCAAATCCTCTAAAACATCAACGGAGACCTCGCCTGCAGCTGGCAACAACGCCGTCCGAGGTTGCAGCAACTCCGTCCGCCTAGGACAGCAACGTCAGAAGCCTCTAGTAGCAACATCCTATGCCTAGGGTAGCAAAAGTAGGCCTCCGCCCATAGAAAAAATCTACCCTCCGCCGGTAGCAATGTCGGACACCTTAAAATAGCAAAATCGGCCTCTGCAGGTAGCAACGCTGCATGCCTAAGACAGCGAAACTCCTAACAAAACAGAGGAGCGCGAGATGGAGGCGGCTTCGGGCAGGCCATGGCAAGGATGGGTGGAGAAACTCGTGGCGAGGTCGCCGCACTTGAGGACGAAATGAGGTCTACGCTCGCCGCCGGCTCATCCCGTCCCGTTGGTGCCGCCGGCCCAGCCCGTCGCCATTGCACCGCCAACACCTACGAGGCGGAGACCCTCACGCTCGCTGCCGGCATGCTGCAGGTCGACCGCCTCACTGGGATCAAGCCACTGGGATCCTGCAGCGCGCGGCTTAAAGAGGAGGCTCCGATGAGCGGCTGAGGCGGCGCCGGCGAGCGGCTGGAAGGCAGCGGCGAGCGGCTGGGAGGCGGCGCCGGCGAGTAGCTGGGAGGCGGCGGCGCGTGGAATGGGAGGTGGCGGAGCGTGGACGGGAGGCGGCGGCACGTGGAACGGGAGGCGGCGCCGGCGAGCAGCTGGGAGGCGGCGGCGCGCGGAACGGGAGGCGGCGAGCAGCTGGGAGGCGGCGGCGTGGAACGGTAGGCGGCGCGGCGGCAGCGTGGGCGGCGGCGGCGCGGGCAGAGAGTTGGCAGTGCGGGCAGAGAGTTGACTCCCTGGAACAAGAACGAGTGGAGGAGGAAGGTTCACGCGTGAGGATAAGAAAAAGCGGTGGGCCCCAGTGGACACGCGGCGCGCTGCGAAGGCGGAGGATGCAAACGTTCCGTCCCCCGGGGGAACACAATCATTTTCCTTTAAGTAATTACATTATCCAATGTTGGAGGCAGCGGATGATCAAAGAGGCGCCGCACTGACTCCTTCCCCAGTGATTTGTCTGCCTTTCTATACTTCAACGTGGCCTAGCTGAAGTGCTGGGTAGAGGAGTCGGGCGTACTAGACCACAACGTATATTTTCTTCTCTCCCGGTGCAACGCACGGGCAAGTTTCCTAGTCTATTTTAAATTTTCTAGTAGTGTTTACCCGAGACGGAAGCAACGCCTTGCCCTCGAGCTCACCCGAAGGCCTTTGCCAACTGATGGACCCTCCGCAGCTCTCCTCTGCTCCAGGAGGAAGGTGGCCTTCCGATCCGGTTGTCCTCTGCTCCGCAAGGAGGGCGGTGTTCCTGTCCAGCGGCTGCGTGTGTGCGGATGCCAGCCGCGACATATACCGGCGCTTGCCGCCTCGAGCTGGACCAACGCATCTCATCGAATTTGAGAAGCGCGTGTATCCTCGGGCAGTGCCGGACAAGCTGGAGGGGCTTCTCGACGGGCGGACGAAGGTCGTGGGGCGAGCTATCGCGAGGCCGCCAAAGTCCCTCAGCCACCGCTTGCAGTCCGTGTACGCGAGCAACAGGTTGGGCAACGCATTTTGGTGAGGATGCGATGTCTGCAGTGTGTAGCTGATGGTAGTATGCGATCACTAGCGGAAGACTGACTGACTATACACTTAATTTTTGTTAAAACATGACAGTGATGGCATCGTAAAAAAGACACGGTGCCTTTCTTATGTGTCATTATCAGAAAACAAATAAGTACTCTATAAAATGTTTTCTGAAATTAGGTCTTATTGACTGATAGAGTTATCTCTGATTACCACTATCTCAATCCTATGTTTCTTTTCTAATTTGACAACTTTTTGATTAAACTTAGTTCACATAAACAAAATTATAGACTCTGAGCTACTTTTTAAATTCCAATTTCATTACAAGTAGAGAAATAATAATTAACTATTGAATTCAGATTGTAAAATTCGAAATAAGTTATTTAATGACATTTGTTGCCGGTGTATCAATTACCAAATTTTTTTCCATTGATGTCGTATCAATTTGGTAAAGACTGTTGAAATTTAATGAGTGAGATTTGAAGCTACCACTGGAGTCTACAATTTTTTTTAGCTTTATATGCTTATGATGTTGAATTATGCAAAGTGAAAATTTAAACATTTTTAGAATATCCTTTTGTTATATCGGCAAAAGTGCAAATATAAAAATACTTTTGGATCGTGACAACGCGCATGCATTCAACTAGTATGATATAAAAGAGCAGATAACCTACTCCCAGGAGGTGCACAATATAGAGACGGCGCACAATACAAAGTGTAGAAACTTCTGACAGCCCGAACTGTTCGGGCCTTCTTCTAACTGCAGATGCCTCGGAAGCAAAAACCCATGCATGTACATCTGCATTGGTCGGTGTTTTTCCTTGTCTAGAACATAACTTAAGCCGGCTTTACAAGAAAAAAATAGTCAATGTTTTTATGCAAAACACATTTCCTTTTGGTGTATTTTGTACCTTTCATTTTGTGGAAATTTGGGTTTTTTGGCAGTTATTTGTTTTGCCAGTTAAAAGGTACACACCACTCATGCGAATATAACCATGGTTACATGCAATTGGTCGATAGTTCGAGAACAACTACAAAACTCCATTCCATAGGTTCTATATAAAATTTACGTCACTACAGGAATGGGGCGATATGCCTAGGGCCGGGAACCCTCGGCGTAGCCTGTTTTGGTCCTCGGCATAGGCTACGCCGAGAGCCGCCCTCGGCATATCTCCTCTGCGGCTACCTCCCTCGGCAGAATCATCATTGCCGTCAGTGTAGCCCAGCCCTCGGCGTAGGACGCTACGCTGACGGCAAAACCGTCGGCATACAAGTTTTAAAAAAATCAAATTTCCATTTTCAAAAAATAAATTTCAAAAAAAGCTCGAAAAAAAATCATTTTTGGCTATGCCGATGGCAAAACCCTCGGCATATACTTTTAATTTTTTAAAATTTTAATTTATTTTACACCATTATTTTCTTTTTTTACTTGTATATATCTTTCACCCAAGACACTTTTAACTCTAAGTATACTTAATCTTAGGTCAAATTACAATCATGGTTAAACTTTCCAGTCGGTCACCCATCCTCACACTACTCTAGGCTCAGCACCTTAACTTCTTAGTTTCATTCGAATGAGTTTTCATTATAGAATTGACACCTTGCTGATAATAATAACATATCAACTCTATTAACTCTTGGACCGTGATGTCACACCTCTTTATTTTTGAATTCCAAATAATTCCTTAAGAAACAACAATGAATATATAAGTAATAATACTATTTAATTCAAATAACAATAAAATGCATTTTTGGTCTTTTTCTATTTAATATGGAATAATTAATATCTTTAAATCAAAAAATCGAAATTCTACAAATAATATGTCTAAATCGATCAGAAAAATGAGAGGAATCTAAATATAACATCAATATCATCATTTGAATCTAAAAATTAGAGGAATCAAAATATGGCGTCCAGTTTGCCATCTGGCCAAAACAGCCCGCTCGGGAGATGCGAAATGGAGTACAGGGCGTGCTGGTGCACCGTTCGCCAACATGCTAAACGGACAAAAAAATAGCATATAAAATGATGTGTTATATACCTAAAAACATTTTTCGCGGAATTTATTGAGTGATGGAAAGTGTACCCCTAGTTTAAATCCAGTCAGTTTCTAGCGGATTCGGTGGGACACCGCAGAAAGCCGCAGGGATTCCCAGATACCTAGCACGAACATATGTCATGTGATATGTGGTCCGGAGGCGGTGTCCTACCACTACGCGGAGGTCTCGCTCCATACTAAAATGCGCCCAATGTAGCTGCTTAAAAAAACCTATTTTCACACTCTGAAAAATGAAAAAACCATCGCCCATGGGTCGGATTGAAAATGCGCTCCCAGGGCCTTGCTTCCCATCCCAGGGACCACACATGTACCAAATATGGCCTCGTTCCGACAAACTATGAGGTGTCACCGGCCGTTTCCTACTCATTTGCCCTAAAAGCTATAGAACTCCGGACGTGATAGCCCTATTTGTGAAGGGTTTTCCAAAATAATTGATGTATCTTAATTCTGACTTTTGGAGTGGTTACGGGCCCCACGGAGATGCGGTATGGCCGTACCCGGCGCGCTGGTGCACCCATTCACCATCGCGCTCAACGGAAAAAAATTAGCACATAAAGTGATGTGTCGTAGACCTAAAAATATTTTTCCCGGAATTTATTGAGCGACGGAAAGTGTACCCCTAGTTTAAATCCGATCAGTTTCCAGCAGATTCGACCGGACACCGCAGGAAGCCACATGGATTCCCAGATAGCTAGCGCGCACATATGAAATGTGATATGTGGTGCGAAGGCGGTGTCCTACCACTACGCGGAGGCCTCGCGCAATACTAAAGTGCGCCCCATGTAGCTGCTTCACCAAAAAAAAAAAAACCCGTTTTGGCACCCGAAAATGAAAAAATCATCGTCCATGGGTCGGATTGGAAATCCGCTCATGGGACCTTGCTTCCCATCCTAGTGACCCCACACGGTGCCAAATATGGCCTCGTTCTGACAAACTATGCGGTGTCACGGACCATTTCCTACTCATTTCCCCTAACAGTGATAGAACTCCGGACTTGATAGCCCTGTTTGTGAAGGTTTTCCAAAATAATTGCTGTATCCTAATTCTGAATTTTGGAGTGGCTACTAGAACACATAAATGAAGGAGATATGCCCTAGAGGCAATAATAAAGTGGTTATTATTTATATCTTTATGTTTATGATAAATGTTTATATATCATGCTATAATTGTATTAACCGAAACATTAGTACATGTGTGATATGTAGACAACAAGAAGTCCCTAGTATGCCTCTTAAACTAGCTTGTTGATTAATGAATGATTAGTTTCATAATCATGAACATTGGATGTTATTAATAACAAGGTTATATCATTATATGAATGATGTAATTGACACACTCAATTAAGCGTAGCATAAGATCTCGTCATTAAGTTATTTGCTATAAGCTTTCGATACATAGTTACCTAGTCCTTATGACCATGAGATCATGTAAATCACTTATACCGGAAAGGTACTTTGATTACACCAAACACCACTGCGTAAATGGGTGGCTATAAAGGTGGGATTAAGTATCCGGAAAGTATGAGTTGAGGCATATGGATCAACAGTGGGATTTGTCCATCCCGATGACGGATAGATATACTCTGGGCCCTCTCGGTGGAATGTCGTCTAATGTCTTTCAAGCATATGAATGAGTTCATAAGAGACCACATACCACGGTACGAGTAAAGAGTACTTGTCAGGAGACGAGGTTGAACAAGGTATAGAGTGATACCGAAGATCAAACCTCGGACAAGTAAAATATCGCGTGACAAAGGGAATTGGTATTGTATGTGAATGGTTCATTCGATCACTAAAGTCATCGTTGAATATGTGGGAGCCATTATGGATCTCCAGATCCCGCTATTGGTTATTGGTCGGAATGAGTACTCAATCATGTCCGCATAGTTCACGAACCGTAGGGTGACACACTTAAAGTTGGATGTTGAAATGGTAGAACTTGAATATGGAATGGAGTTCGAATATTTGTTCGGAGTCCCGGATGAGATCCCGGACATCACGAGGAGTTCCGGAATGGTCCGGAGAATAAGATTCATATATAGGATGTCATTTTATGTGAATTAAAATGTCGCGGAAGGTTCTATGGAAGGTTCTAGAAGGTTCTAGAAAAGTCCGGAAGAAACCACCAAGGAAGGTGGAGTCCACATGGGACTCCACCTCCATGGCCGGCCAACCCTAGTGGGGGAGGAGTCCCAAGTGGACTCCCCTTAGGGGGCCGGCCACCCCCCATATGGGAGGTGGAACTCCCACCTCTAGTGGGAGTCCTAGCTTGGCTAGGTTTCCCCTCCATATGGAAGGTTTTTGGTTCGGGTCTTATTCGAAGACTTGGAGACCAACTCTTGGGGTTCCACCTATATAATGAGGGCCAAGGGGAGGTGGCCGGCCACCTCAAACACCACCAAGGTGGCCGCACCCCATAGTGGCCGGCGCCCCCTCTCCCCAAACCCTAGCCGCCCCCGCTCCTCCACTTCCCGCACGCTTAGCGAAGCTCCGTCGGACTTCTCCACACCACCGACACCACGCCGTCGTGCTGTCGGATTCAAGGGAGCTACTACTTCCGCTGCCCGCTGGAACGGGGAGGTGGACGTCGTCTTCATCAACAACCGAACGTGTGACCGAGTACGGAGGTGCTGCCCGTTCGTGGCGCCGGAACCGATCGTGATCAAGATCTTCTACGCGCTTGTGCAAGCGGCAAGTGAACGTCTACCGCAGCAACAAGAGCCTCCTCTTGTAGGCTTTGGAATCTCTTCAAGGGTGAGACTCGATAAACCCCTCGTTGCTACCGTCTTCTAGATTGCATCTTGGCTTGGATTGTGTGTTCGCGGTAGGAAATTTTTTGTTTTCTATTCAACGTTATCCTACAGTGGTATCAGAGCCAGGTCTATGCATAGATGGTTGCACGAGTAGAACACAATGGTTTTGTGGGAGTTGATGCTCTTGTTATCTTTAGTTTGAGTACTTTGCATCTTTGTGGCATAGTGGGATGAAGCGGCTCGGACTAACTTTACATGACCGCGTTCATGAGACTTGTTCCCCGTTCGACATGCAACTTGTATTGCATAAGAGGCTTTGCGGGTGTCTGTCTCTCCTACTATAGTGAAGATTCAATTTACTCTTCTATTGAAAACATTAGTATCAACGTTGTGGTTCATGTTCGTAGGTAGATTAGATCTCTCTCGAAAACCCTAAACCACGTAAAATATGCAAACCAAATTAGAGACGTCTAACTTGTTTTTGCAGGGTTTGGTGATGTGATATGGCCATAATGTGATGATGAATATGTATGAGATGATCATTATTGTATTGTGGCAACCGGCAGGAGCCTTATGGTTGTCTTTAAATTTCATGTTGAGTAGTATTTCAAAGTAGTTGTAATAGTTGCTACATGGAGGACAATCATGAAGACGGCGCCATTGACCTTGACGCTACGTCGACGATGATGGAGATCATGCCCGAAGATGATGGAGATCATGTCCGTGCTTTGGAGATGAAGATCAAAGGCGCAAAGACAAAAGGGCCATATCATATCACATATGAACTGCATGTGATGTTAATCCTTTCATGCATCTTATTTTGCTTAGATCGCGACGGTAGCATTATAAGATGATCCCTCACTAAAATCTCAAGATAATAAAGTGTTCATCCTTAGTAGCACCGTTGCCAAGACTTGTCGTTTCGAAGCATCTCGTGATGATCGGGTGTGATAGAATCAACAAGTGCATACAACGGGTGCAAGACAGTTTTGCACATGCGGATACTAAGGTGGCCTTGATGAGCCTAGCATGTACAGACATGGTCTCGGAACATGTGATACCGAAAGGTAGAGCATGAATCATATGGTTGATATGATGAACACTTTGAGTGTTCGCCATTGAAATCACACCTTGTCTCGTGATGATCGGACATAGGTGGTGGATTTGGTTCGTGTGATCACTAAGACAATGCGAGGGATATTGTTTTGAGTGGGAGTTCACCTAGATTTTTAATTATGTTGAATTAAAATTTGAACTCAATTTGTCATAAACTTAGTCTAAACTTTTGCAAATATATGTTGTAGAGATGGCGTCCCCAATCAATTTTAACCAGTTCCTAGAGAAAGAAAAACTTAAGAGCAACGGTAGCAACTTCACCGACTGGTTCCGTCATGTGAGGATCTTCCTCTTTGGTGGAAATCTGCAATATGTGCTTGATGCACCGCTAGGTGACCCTCCTGCAGAAACTGAAACCGATGAAGTAAAAGCTGTTTACGAGACTCGGAAAATACGGTACTCTCAAGTTCAGTGTGCCATCCTATGCAGTATGGAATCCGATCTTCAAAAACGTTTTGAGCACCACGATCCTCATGAGTTGATGAAAGAGCTGAAAGCTATTTTTGAGACTCATGCGGCCGTGGAATGCTATGAAGCATCGAAACAATTCTTCAGCTGCATGATGGAAGAAGGCAGCTCCGTTAGTGAGCACATGCTCACCATGACCGGGCATGCGAAGAAACTCAGTGACTTGGGAATAGTGATTCCTAACAGACTGGGGATTAATCGTGTCCTTCAATCACTGCCACCAAGTTACAAGAACTTTGTGATGAACTACAATATGCAGAACATGAACAAGGAGTTACCTGAACTCTTTGGCATGCTAAAAGCTGCTGAGATTGAGATCAAGAAAGAGCACCAAGTGTTGATGGTCAACAAGACCACCAGTTTCAAGAAACAGGGCAAGTCTAAGGGAAAATTCAAGAAGGGTGGCAAGAAAGCTGCCACGCCTCCTATGAAACCTAAGAACGGCCCTAAGCCTGATGCTGAGTGCTATTACTGCAAGGAGAAGGGACACTGGAAGCGTAATTGCTCCAAGTATCTGGCTGATCTAAAGAGCGGCCTTGTCAAGAAGAAGAAAGAAGGTATATCTGATATACATGTTATAGATGTTTATCTCACTGGTTCTCGTTCTAGTACCTGGGTATTTGATACTGGTTCGGTTGCTCATATTTGTAACTCGAAATAGGAACTAAAGAATAAACGAAGACTACTGAAAGATGAAGTGACGATGCGCGTTGGAAATGGATCAAAAGTCGATGTGATCGCTGTCGGCACACTTCCTCTACATCTACCTTCGGGATTAGTTTTAAGCCTAAATAATTGTTATTTTGTACCCGCGTTGAGCATGAACATTATATCTGGATCTTGTTTAATGCAAGACGGTTATTCATTCAAGTCTGAGAATAATGGTTGTTCTATTTTTATGAATAATATCTTTTATGGTCGAGCACCACAAAAGAATGGCTTATTTCTGTTAGATCTCGATAGTAGTGATACGCATATACATAACATTGATGCTAAGCGAATTAAATTGAATGATAATTCTACTTATATGTGGCACTGTCGTCTTGGTCATATTGGAGTGAAACGCATGAAGAAACTCCATACCGATGGATTACTTGAATCACTTGACTTTGAGTCACTTGATAGATGCGAAGCATGTCTAATGGGAAAAATGACAAAGACTCCATTTTCTGGTATGATGGAGCGAGCTACTGACTTATTGGAAATCATACATACCGATGTGTGTGGACCAATGAGCGTAGCATCGCGCGGTGGTTATCGTTATGTTCTAACCTTCACAGATGATCTGAGTAGATATGTGTATATCTATTTCATGAAACATAAATCCGAAACTTTCGAGAAGTTTAAGGAATTCCAAAGTGAAGTAGAAAATCAACGTAACAAGAAGATCAAATTTCTACGATCTGATCGTGGAGGTGAATATCTGAGTTATGAGTTTGGCACGCATTTAAAGAAATGCAGAATACTTTCACAATTGACACCGCCGGGAACACCTCAACGTAACGGTGTGTCCGAACGTCGTAATCGAACTCTCTTAGATATGGTTCGTTCTATGATGTCTCTTACTGATTTGCCGTTATCATTTTGGAGTTATGCATTAGAGACAGCCGCATTCACTTTAAATAGAGCACCATCAAAATCCGTAGAAATGACACCGTATGAATTATGGTTTAATAAGAAACCTAAGCTGTCGTTCCTGAAAATTTGGGGTTGCGAAGCCTATGTAAAGAAGTTACAACCGGACAAGCTAGAACCCAAAGCGGAGAAATGCGTCTTCATAGGATACCCTAAGGAAACTATAGGGTATACTTTCTATCACAAATCCGAAGGCAAAATCTTTGTTGCTAAGAACGGAACCTTTCTTGAGAAAGAATTTCTCACTAAAGAAGTGACTGGAAGAAAAGTAGAACTCGATGAGATTGATGAATCTATACTCGTTGATCGAGTAGCGCAGTACCGGAAGTTGTACCAATACCGCCTACACCGGCAACAGAGGAAGCTAATGATAATGATCATGAAACTTCGAACGAGGAAACTACTGAACCTCGCAGATCGACAAGGGAACGTACCACTCCTGATTGGTATGATCCTTGTCTAAATGGCATGATTGTGGATAACAATGATGAGGATCCTGCGACGTATGAAGAAGCGATGATGAGCCCAGATTCCAACAAATGGCAAGAAGCCATGAAATCCGAAATGGGATCCATGTATGATAACAAAGTATGGACTTTGGTAGACTTACCTGATAGCCGAAAGGCTGTCGAGAATAAATGGATCTTCAAGAGAAAAACAGATGCAGATGGTAATATTACTGTCTATAAAGCTCGACTTGTGGCAAAGGGTTTCCGAAAAATTCAAGGAGTTGACTACGATGAGACATTCTCACCTGTAGCGAAGCTAAAATCTGTGAGGATTTTGTTAGCAATTGCTGCATTTTTCGATTATGAGATTTGGCAGATGGATGTCAAAACGGCGTTCCTTAATGGAGACATTGAGGAAGAGTTGTATATGGTACAACCCAAAGGTTTTGTCGATCCTAAAAATGCTGACAAAGTATGCAAACTTCAGCGTTCAATCTATGGACTGAAGCAAGCATCGAGAAGTTGGAACCGACGCTTTGATAAGGTGATCAAAGACTTCGGGTTTATACAGTGTCATGGAGAGGCCTGTATTTACAAGAAAGTGAGTGGGAGCTCTGTAGCATTCCTGATATTATATGTAGATGACATATTGTTGATCGGGAATGATATAGAACTATTAAGCAGTGTTAAAGGTTATTTGAATAATAGTTTTTCAATGAAAGACCTTGGTGAAGCATCGTATATATTAGGCATCAAGATTTATAGAGATAGATCAAGACGCCTAATAGGGCTATCACAGTACATATCTGGACAAGATTCTAAAGAAGTTTAGAATGGACGAAAGTAAGAAAGGGTTCTTACCTATGTTAGGCAAAGTCTTGAGTAAGACTCAAGGACCGGCTACGGAAGAAAGAGAAAGGATGAGTAAAATCCCCTATGCCTCGGCAGTAGGATCTATCATGTATGCCATGCTATGTACTAGACCGGATATAGCACATGCTGTTAGTTTGACTAGCAGATATCAAAGTGATCCGGGAATGGAACACTGGACAGCGGTCAAGAATATCCTGAAGTACTTGAAAAGAACTAAGGATATGTTTCTTTGTTATGGAGGTGACCAAGAGCTCGTTGTAAGTGGTTACACCGATGCAAGTTGGAACACTGATCCTGATGACTCTAAGTCACAATCTGGGTACGTGTTTATATTGAATGGTGCTGCAGTAAGCTGGGCAAGCTCGAAGCAGTGCACGGTGGCGAAGTCTTCAACGGAATCAGAGTACATAGCGGCTTCAGAGGCTTCATCAGAAGCGGTATGGATGAAGAGGTTCATTGTAGAGCTCGGTGTGGTTCCTAGTGTATTGGACCCATTAATCATTTACTGTGATAACATGGGTGTCATCGCCAATGCACAAGAGCCAAGGTCACACAAGAGGCTGAAGCATATCAAGCTGCGTTACCACTCGATTCGCGAGTACATCGAAGATGGAGAAGTAAAGATTTGCAAAGTACACACTGATCTGAATGTAGCAGATCCGTTGACTAAAGCTCTTCCTAGGGCAAAGCATGACCAACACTAGAATGCCATGGGTGTTAGGTATATTACAATGTAATCTAGATTATTGACTCTAGTGCAAGTGGGAGACTGAAGGAGATATGCCCTAGAGGCAATAATAAAGTGGTTATTATTTATATCTTTATGTTTATGATAAATGTTTATATATCATGCTATAATTGTATTAACCGAAACATTAGTACATGTGTGATATGTAGACAACAAGAAGTCCCTAGTATGCCTCTTAAACTAGCTTGTTGATTAATGGATGATTAGTTTCATAATCATGAACATTGGATGTTATTAATAACAAGGTTATATCATTATATGAATGATGTAATGGACACACCCAATTAAGCGTAGCATAAGATCTCGTCATTAAGTTATTTGCTATAAGCTTTCGATACATAGTTACCTAGTCCTTATGACCATGAGATCATGTAAATCACTTATACCGGAAAGGTAATTTGATTACACCAAACACCACTGCGTAAATGGGTGGCTATAAAGGTGGGATTAAGTATCCGGAAAGTATGAGTTGAGGCATATGGATCAACGGTGGGATTTGTCCATCCCGATGACGGATAGATATACTCGGGCCCTCTCGGTGGAATGTCGTCTAATGTCTTGCAAGCATATGAATGAGTTCATAAGAGACCACATACCACGGTACGAGTAAAGAGTACTTGTCGGAGACGAGGTTGAACAAGGTATAGAGTGATACCGAAGATCAAACCTCGGACAAGTAAAATATCGCGTGACAAAGGGAATTGGTATTGTATGTGAATGGTTCATTCGATCACTAAAGTCATCGTTGAATATGTGGGAGCCATTATGGATCTCCAGATCCCGCTATTGGTTATTGGTCGGAGTGAGTACTCAACCATGTCCGCATAGTTCACGAACCGTAGGGTGACACACTTAAAGTTGGATGTTGAAATGGTAGAACTTGAATATGGAATGGAGTTCGAATATTTGTTCGGAGTCCCGGATGAGATCCCGAACATCACGAGGAGTTCCGGAATGGTCCGGAGAATAAGATTCATATATAGGATGTCATTTTATGTAAATTAAAATGTCGCGGAAGGTTCTATGGAAGGATCTAGAAGGTTCTAGAAAAGTCCGGAAGAAACCACCAAGGAAGGTGGAGTCCACATGGGACTCCACCTCCATGGCCGGCCAACCCTAGTGGGGGAGGAGTCCCAAGTGGACTCCCCTTAGGGGCCGGCCACCCCCCCATATGGGAGGTGGAACTCCCACCTCTAGTGGGAGTCCTAGCTTGGCTAGGTTTCCCCTCCATATGGAAGGTTTTTGGTTCGGGTCTTATTCGAAGACTTGGAGACCAACTCTTGGGGTTCCACCTATATAATGAGGGCCAAGGGGGAGGTGGCCGGCCACCTCAAACACCACCAAGGTGGCCGCACCCCATAGTGGCCGGCGCCCCCCTCTCCCCAAACCCTAGCCGCCCGCTCCTCCACTTCCCGCACGCTTAGCGAAGCTCCGCCGGACTTCTCCACCACCACCGACACCACGCCGTCGTGCTGTCGGATTCAAGAGGAGCTACTACTTCCGCTGCCCGCTGGAACGGGAGGTGGACGTCGTCTTCATCAACAACCGAACGTGTGACCGAGTACGGAGGTGCTGCCCGTTCGTGGCGCCGGAACCGATCGTGATCAAGATCTTCTACGCGCTTTTGCAAGCAGCAAGTGAACGTCTACCGCAGCAACAAGAGCCTCCTCTTGTAGGCTTTGGAATCTCTTCAAGGGTGAGACTCGATAAACCCCTCGTTGCTACCGTCTTCTAGATTGCATCTTGGCTTGGATTGCGTGTTCGCGGTAGGAAAATTTTTGTTTTCTATGCAACGTTATCCAACAATAAAATGACGCCATGCGGCTTGGCGGAATTTTCTAACTTCGTTTAAATTGCTATCTGGCAAAAACGGGAACCCGAGGACATATAAGAAAATGCTTGAATTGTTAGTATATTAACATGGTACCGTACATGATTCAAATATGCATGATTTTGACATAAACGGATAGAGAATGTTTTTCTGAATATTTTGATACCTTATACGCATTTTCCTGACATCATATGAATTAGTTATGATTTTTACAAAATTTGACCAATTTAAAAGATAGCCAGCACCGAGGGTGGCCGTTGGCGTAGCCCTATCTACGCCTAGGGCCAAACATATGTCGAGGGTTGCCCTTGGCGTAGACCTCGCTACGCCGACGGCAACTCTACGCAGAGGGTCGGACTGCAGACTGGCCTGGCCGGGCCATACACCGACGGCCCCGACTTTTGGCCGTCGGCGTATAGCCTGGCCCTCGGCGTAGCCTCCCATTCATGTAGTGCGTATAGATAAATGAAATATCATGTAAATTCAAATGAAATATGCTATCATCATGAATCCATGGTTTAAACCATAAGTCGTTTTTGATAAGCTAGATTTGTATGAATCGCTCAGCTTGAAGGTAGGTCCTTGTCACTCTCTTTTCTTCGGCAACGAACATTGCCTTCAGCCGGGATCCGCTGTGGCTGGCGCCAATAGCTACCTTCGATATGGACACTTGGGCTTGCTTACTGGCTTGAGGATGGGATGCCCTACCCGACGAGTCATGCAAGGCTAGAAGAAATGGAATTCTCAAATAAAGTATAAACAGGTCTTCCCCACTGCTGCATAGAATCTGAGCTGGGTGGAATTGAAGTTCGGTTTCGATCAAGACACCCCTGCCTACTTACCTAAAATAAACTACTAATGATCAACCGATCACAGAGGTCCTTTTCCAGCAACTTCAAATCAAAAAGCCCATAAAGAATGCTTGCAGATCTTGCTTTTTATTACGATGACGATATGGACCTCATTACTGTCTCATTTGCTTATATTTATATAAGTTCTCTTAAAAAAGGTAGATATTTTAAGAATCCTACTCCATTAGCCCTAATCTTTGTACCCACGCCGTTATGTGCGACTACGATAAGTTCATAATATATACCAGTGACCAATCGGGGCCATCGGGCTACCAGTCTCTTGTCCACCCACTGGATGAACTAAAACTGTGCGTTGCATCATCCAGCGGTGCGACGCATTTCGGACGTCCAAACGGACGCGTCGTGTCCGTTTGCGTCGGGTCAAATGGTCGAAAGTGTCCGGGTGTCCGTTTGCGTCGGGGGCTGGCTCCAGCGGCACGACGCATTTTTTTTCATTCATACGCCATAATTTACATGATAATAAAAAGGACCAGAAAGGGGTGCTAAAATAGGCGCTGTCTACTGGTCGTCGCCGCCGAGGTTAATCAGCTGCGCGCGGCCATGGAAGCACGTACGCCGCGGTGGAGGAGGTACCACGGGCAGGAGGCTGTGGCCAGGGATCCCACGCCGGAGCAGCAGGCGGAGCGCAGACGTTGGAACGCGTCGGCGGGGCCCAAGGAGTCGCCGGCCTCCCCTGCGCGAGCGCTGACTCGCGGAGCTGGATTGCGAGCCCGTCCCACAAAGCGAGCTCGTTGAGCTCGTCCTGCTCGCTGTTGGCGAGTGCCATGGCAATGGCCTCCTCCTCTGAAATGTCCGGCGGCTGGTTCTCCGGATCCCACGCCGGTCCGCCGTCGTCGTGGTCGTACTGCGGCATGGTCACGTCGCCGTCCTCGTCCGCGTCCTCGTGGTCGTTCTCTTCTTCTTCGGTGGTGATCTCGCGCTCGAAGTAGTCTACGTCGGCGAGGTAGGCAGCGCGGCGCCGCGCGTCGAACTCCCAGCCCCGAAGGAAATCCAGTTGTAGGAGTTTAGCGCGTACGCCGGATCCTCCCGCAGATCCGGCGGCAACACCGCGCGGCGGCGCCGCACCTCGTCGCGCCGCTCTCGGCCCGAGCGCGGCACGGGGGGACCGGCACGCGCCGCGAGTTCAGGTACCAGCCCCCTCCCGGCAAGTTCGCGTCCGGCCATGGTACCAGCCGGTTTTCCTCCCATAGCTGCCGAGCGAGGTCAACGCGGACGTACCGGCCGACCCGTGCTTTCTTGCCGGAACGCGAGCCGCTAGCCTCCTGGTCGTTCTTCGTCTTCCGGAACGGCCAGCATTTCTCCCCCATGGTGTCCGCGTGGTGGCTACTGTGGGATTTTGCCAATGGTTTTGGTCGGGGAAATGGGCGCCGCAGCGTCCCTTTAAGAGGCCATCTCGCCTTCAATGGCCTGCCAGTGCAACGCCTACTAGCTGCGCACGCTCGCGGAAGCCGAGGCACGCCATTAACGCGGCCCTGCAAAGGCTGCAGCGCGCCGAGTAATACCGTGGAAGACGAAGCAGTTGTGCCGCTGCCAGGCGGGCCCGGTGGGGAAGCGAGCGGACACTTTGCGCGTCCGCCAAGCGTCCGCCGAGACGCAAACCTGGCGGGCCAGGTTTGCGTCTCCGCGGACAGCCCGATCACTTTGCGTCGCCCTGCTGGAACAGGTCCCAGACGCATTTCCGATCACGGCGGACACAAACGGTCGCTCAGCCTCCGTTTGCGTCGCGCCTGGAGATGCCCTCCTAAGAATAGAGCACCGGATAATGTTCTGCCGCTTTCAAAGGAATCCACGCCCAACTACAGGAAGAAATGCCAAATGGCTAGGCCAACAGACGATCGACTATAGGGCTAGCTAGCGTAGTAGCGTACCATGTGACCGGCTAGACTTGTGACTAGGAGGATCGACAAGTTTTTGGCATTCAGGGGTGTGTACGTAGATACCTACGATCACTGTCTCAGTATACATATATACGTACAACATGTACAGTGTCAGGTATAGTCCCTGTGCATGATGGACCAAGCATTGACACATGGATCTCATCCTTCTTGCCGCTAGAATATATACTGATAATATGTACTCCCTCCATTTCATAAATCATAACGTGGTTTCAGTTTTGAACTAAAATCACGACATGAAGGAGAGGTATTTTTTTTAGATATGGGAGCCTTGCTCCGGCTTTAAGGAACAGAGGTATGCATATATAACTTTTTGTGCATCCTCAGACTTATGTCACAAGACATTGTCTAATTTCAGCTTTATAGGATATGAAACCCCGTTTCATTTACTACCCCCCGGTCAAAATTAATTGATTGTCTAGTTTCATTTTGTAAAAGATTGACTAGGTATATATAGAAAAGCAACATATCTGACCCGAAATGAGTACAATTGGATTAACCATAGACAATATTTTTGCTATGAATATTTGAAGTTGTAGATATTAACATATTTTTCAATGAACTAATCCAAACTTAGATTGTTCGATTTAGGAAAAATCAAGAACTTCAGTTAATTTTGAACGAAGGAATAACTCAAACCTAGGATAGTGCATCTGTGCTTGGCAACCTGCTGCCCATGTGCTAAGTTCAGATTATTTTCTCTTCGTCAGATGTGCATCACATTTTTCAGCAATATCCATGATATATGTCATCAACTCTCTTCTTTTTTTAACTTGGTAGAGATTAATTTTTTCAAATAGTTTAATAAGAAATTGAAGTGTGGCAAATATCTACAAAAAAACCAAACATACATTTACCAATAGCTGCCTTAAGTGAAATTATTGGAGATGCTCCTAGCTTGATCCATAAGCTGTGACACTACAATTTTTACTCCTAAGAACTACACTGGATATTTGGATATCGAAACCTTTTTTTGAGCTCTAGACTATGCAATCATAGAAAGATTGCCTTGCGTTTCAGTTATGTGCCTGCACTTTTATTCATGTTCTTTCTTTGTTTATGCTTTCCACTCCCAGTGGCCTAGGGTTGATACGAAACATAATCGGTAAAAAAAGAGAGATTTAGCACTATAAATCTATTGAATGAGAACAAGATCGGAGCTGAATATGAATACAACACAGATGCATGGCTGATGGCAGTTCAGAAAGGGGATAATTTTCGGAATATAAATTCAGTAAAAACATGCAGAAAAATGTAGTTCCCGAATAAAACATTTTTGTGAAATATCATAAATTGTTTTAGAAAGTTTATTTGTTTCTCAATATTATGTTAAATCTTTAAAAATACAATAAAATCAGTAACTAAAATTTATTTTTACACGGTTTATGGTGGTGTCTATACGGTTGGAGGACACAACAAGAGATATTTTATCCAATATGGTTGGCGGCGTGATCTTCGGATTGGTCCAACAACACCATAGGCTCTTTACAATGTCGATGATTTCTTGTAATGAGCCATATTTTTATTTCTGATTTTCGATTTGAGCGGATGTGTGCATCCTAGTTATGTAGAGGCTAGGTGTAATATTTATATTAAGTAATGAAATTCCATTTAGCACAAAATACTATAGTTTATTCAATCATATACATTTATTTCATTATACATATTTAATGACATTTTGCATCAATGAACTTATGTGTTTCTCTTAAAATGGTTTTTTTTAACTCGAATTTGTCATATCCCCTCTAGCCCATTCATTCATTTTACTTCCTTGAACTATATTATGCAAAATCTATCTCTCCCTCCTAGAATTTTTCTCTGCTACAAATTGGCTGAATTCTCATGCATGCATTGTCTTCCTTAAAATGTGACCACTTTCTCTATGTGAACTCGTAGATACAATTTTATTTCGGCGGGATGAAACATTTATCAAGTCACATACTCCCCAGGGCGCCGCCGGGGGGCCAAGCCCGTCCACCACACCCGCCTCCCCTCGAGCAGGATCCCTCCCGCCGCTGCTACCGGCATCTGCCGCGGTGGCGGCGGCCCCTGGCGCCGAAGGTGCTGGGGCGGAGGAGCGGCGGCGGCTCTTCGGTGCGGCTGGGGCGGCATTGGCGGATTTCGGTGTTGGCAGAGGTTGGGGCGGCGTCCCCAGCCTGGCGGTGGCGGCGCTACTCGCTGATGGCGGTGGCTTCGCTGCGGGTCTAGGTCCCCCACCTAGGCCCGTCGTCCTATGGCGGCGCGGAGGGGCGTAGGGCGGTGGATCGATCGGCGGAGGGTTGCGGAGAAGGCGCTACGGCGGCGGCGGTCCTCGGTGGTTGCTGCCGGCGGTGGCCTCAGTGCAGCCGGTGGCGGTGCGACCAGGGCTGATCGCGGCCGTGTAGCCTGCTGGTTCCCGCACCCCAGGGTCGTTCGTCTTGCCGGATCTTCGGTGTGACAGGCGGCGAGGATGGCCGTTTGCGTGGGGGCTCGGCCTGTGTAATGGCGGTGGTCCTAGGGTTCCTCACGCGCCAAGACGAAGACCTTCTGGAGGTTGATCTTCTTCATCGAGCCGGAGTGATGAGTTCCGGAAGGCTCCGCCGGCGAATGAAACAGTGCATCTTATGTCTGGAGTTCGGGTGGTATTCGGTCGCGCACCAATGCTTTTATTCCGACCGTTTGGTTCTGGAGGGCACGTGAAGCTCTTTTTCTGTGTTGACATCAAGTGACTATGGATCCATGATGAAAGTCGGAAGAAGAGAATTTAATGAAGGCCGGAGGGAGGACTAGCTAAGGGAGGTTCAAGTCTCCGCGCTTGAGGGCTTGCTTGGTGTCCGCTTCACATCAACGGTATGAAAGTGGGGCGACAACACATGTAGCGAGTCCTACCTTTCAGGTGAAAACCCAAGGTCGACCTTAACTGGTTGTGCCTGGCAGTGACCTTGGTTGAGGCATTGTTTTGAGAGTGGGGACTATCTTCAGGGTGAAAACCTAAGATCTTTGATCGGCGACGACGGTGTTGGAGCACTGTTTCCTTCTTGGAGGCGACGTGTTTTGGAGAGTCTGCAATTCAGGTGTTGTCATGGTGGTGGATGTATTGCTGTTGTTAGGCCCGAGACACTCTAGCGGGACTTTTGTTTCTTAGTTTTCTTTTCCTTTTTTTGGTTGTGTGCATCTGTAGTGCCATTAGGGTAGTGTGTTGTTGCAGAGGCTGGGTGTAATTGGTATCTCTCGATATTAATATATTCCTTTTATCGAAAAAAAAAACATAAATGATACTCCATCCGTAAACCAATTAAAACATATACTGGCAGGTTATAATAATACCTTATATTATGGGATGTAAGTGGTATGATTCGTTCATCTGTTCTGTATCATGCCCAAATGGTACACAATTCTTCATGTAGTCATATCACTTCATAAATTAATTACATATATTTTATATCTTTCTAGAGCTATTGGTGTGCACTAATCACGCACACCTCACTCGCACGACACGTGCGGGCTCACACAAACACAAATGTGTACACACGCTAGAAAAAGATCAGAGCATTCGGAGCACAGAGACGTGTTGTCCCACTAAACTCTGCCTGTGACCTATATGTATATAATATTTCCTATGAGTTAGTACACTTAATTTTATTACATAACATTTAATGAATTTTGTAGATTTAATTTAAAATTTAGATGTATGTGCAACAACAGTGATATGGCTCTCTCCGCATTTCATGGCCAATGTTTACTACGCTACATCTGTTCCTAAATGAGAACCAACATGTTACCTCCAGGCCAGCAGGGATAAAACCTTAGGTTTAACAGCGGAATAAATTTTTCAGTGAGGGAGGTATATGTGCTTCTATTTAGAAGTATCGCTTCTAGCTAGATTATTCCCTTCGTTCTGAAATAGTCTACATTCTATGTCTAAAATTTATTCTCGCATTCTTGATTTTAGTCAATAACAACACTGAAAATGAAGTGCTTTTTGCTATGTTTATTGGACTTTGTTATTTGTAATATAGCTTGAATTTATTGTTCACATATCAAATACTACTAATAAATGCAACACTAGTTTGTTTCATTCTAAAATATAGACTAAATCAGAACAAAAGAAGTACACGATTTGTAGAGTACACTGGTAAAGAAATAGGACTAAACTGATCTGGATGATGCATGCCGGCCGCCGGATGTGAATGATGCTAAGGCCGCCAGCTGCCTGCCTAAGAGCATCTCCAGCCGTTTGGGCTCCCCACGCCTAAATCCGGCGATATTGTCGTCTGGATTGGAGGAAACTTTGGCCTGGGGAGGCCCATTTTCCCAGCCGCGAGCACAGGATGGATGTAACGAATTCAGACAAAATTGGCGAGTTCGTTCAAACATAAGCGAAATTTAATGATATTTAACATATAGAGGCGAGTTCGTACATAAGTAGGCCGAATTCGAACATATATTTGAATTCGGCGATGGCAAACTAAAATTTAAACTACAGAACGGCCTACTACATGCCGAAATGGCGGTAGAACGACGTGTAGTCGCCGCCGTCATCGTCGTCGCTGGAGCCGGCGTTGTCCTAGGGCGGCGGAGCCTCGTACCAGCGGCTCGTGCCCTGGCCAGCATCGCCGGCGCGTGGCGGCGACGGACGGTACATGTCGTCGTCGCTGCTGTCCTCGACCTTGACCACCTCCCTGGGCGCAACGTTCCTAGCGGCGGATGGTGTGGCGGCGCGGGTGGCGCGTTGACGCGCGGCAGCCAGATCCAGCAGCCACCGTTGCTGCTCCGCCTCCTCGCGCTCCCAGTCCCGCCTGGACCACTCCAGTGCGGCGTCTTCGGGGAGGGCGTTGTCGGCGGGCACCAGGTCCTTCAGCGACCTGGCGATCGCCTCCGCCACCGCGGCGTCCTCCGCGCGCCTCGCCTCCTCCTCGGCCAGCTGGTTTGCGGCCTCCTCCTTCTTCGACGCCTTCCTCTTCCGCCCGCTTTGCGGAGAGGACGGCTGGTCGCGGATGACGAGGGCGCCGCTACTGCGCCCTCTGCTCGGCGGTGGCGACGACGGTTCCTTCTTGATGGTCGAAGGAGCCGCCCACTCCTGCTTGACGGTGGCCGGCGTCGACCCGCCGGATCTGGATGCCGACCGCGAGCCAGAGGAGGAGGAGGACGGCGCCATCCTCCTCGGCATCCAGGAACTACCGTGCCGGCGCGACACGGTAGCCGCCACCGGCGGTGGCATCCCCAGGACGGGGGAGTTTCCGTCCTCGATGTGCGCGAGCACATTCTCGAGGGTGCGGTTAGGCGCGCTCCACCATCGTTTGCGGCCGTCAGCGTTGTTCCTTGCCGGAGGAGGAGGACCGTTGTAGGAGGCCAGTTTGCGTTCATACCTTCGCCGGAAGAACGCGATCCACGACTCGTGGTTGTCGGGGAAGAAACGCGGATCCGCGCGCTGCTCGTCACTGAGAGTGACGAGCACCTCGCTGATCGCCCGTTCGAGTGCGGCACCGCCCGTTGGCGGCGGCGGGATCGGCACGCCGCCTGCGCTCAGCCTCCATCCCCCCGGTGCGCGGAAGTCCGGCGGCGCCGGGTAGCCCGCCGCGTAGAGGAGCCGTCCCTCCCATTGGTGGAGGGAGCGGCGGCCGAAGCCGTTGTTGGCCGCACCGTCGTTCGCCATTGCTCATTCGAGTTCGGGGGAGATTTGGTGGAAGGCGAGTGAGGTGAATGCGGGGCAGACGCGGTAGTTTGGCGATAAATAGAGGTAGGCGCGCGTGAAACCGAGGAGATGGCATTAACTCGCGTGGAAGCTACGCGGCCGGCGAATGCTGACCGGCGGCAGGCTTTTACAGCGCGCGGAAGACGATGCGCGAGGACGACGACGGTGTCTCTCGCCGACAAGTTGGGGCCACCAGACGCGCGGGAAGTTTCCTCGCTGTTTCGCGCTTTTGTTTCGTCCGGAGTCCCCGAGAACTCCCCGGGGGGCCGGGGATGGCGTGGGATCGCCGGATGAATTTAGGCCCGAATCCGGACGAAAACGAGGAACCGGGGGCGCGACTGGGCCGAATTACTCGTCCGAATGGAAGAAACGTCGTTCGGGGGTCTCGTCGGGGAGACGAGTGGAGATGCTCTAAGACACTCACACTAACAAAAAGCAAGTCTTTCTGCACACTATCGGTTTATGCACAAACCGAAGGTGTCTAAAAGAGGGTCATAGCTTATACACCCGAAAAGGGGTACCACCCACACATAATGAATGCTTGTGCAGTTGTAGCTCAAATGCTCAATAGAGGAGGGTTATGGAATGTGTATAGTACTGTACATTAATTAGTACATGCTTAGCTAGCTAACTTGGTGGAGTAAAATGAAAGGCCAATAATTTTGATACAGATCGATAGCTAGTACACGGAGTAGTTCAGTAGCAAGTTGCAGGACACACATCTCCAAACATTAAGGTCCCATATGCATGCATGCACGATCCATCGCCATGCAAGAGCTAACGAGAATGTCTGTCTCTGAAAAAAAAAGTGACAACAAAAGGAGAATACCTGACAAAAAAGGTAGACACACAATCTGGCGTACGTCATAGTTGTATAACAACAGCCATCATTCCTGAAGCACAGCCAATAATGCACACAGTAACTTTCCCTTATCGATCATTTCCACATTTATCAGCTCCAAAAATAACTAGGGTACAAACAACAAACACAAGTTATACAGGGGCTTACACTAACTGCTACAGCAAATAAAAGAAGGGGAAATCGTAAGACTCACTCACACATGCACTCACCTAGCAAATCCTGGTTACTGCTTACTAGCGAGCTTGTTCGCTTATATTACCCTAGACATGTGATCACCTTCGCTCTCCCTGATCTCTTCCTCCTCACCGATCTCCTCAACAACACAAAACAACAAGATCACAAGATACAGAAGAAAATACAACAACACCGATATCGCTGATGATTTGCAAATAAAGTTGCACTAGCTCCGAACGACGCCGCAGGATAGGTTCATGAGGAGCACGGCCGCATCGGTGATCTCGTCGCGTGTGAAGTCGTGAATGATGGTCGCCGGCGGACTGGGCTTGCTCAGTCCCTCAGTCGCCGGAACGTCCTCGAGCGAGACACGACCATCATCCTCCTTCAGAGCGGCGTCGACGCAGCTGGCCACTGCCTTGGTGGCGATATCGGTAGGATGATCAACCATCTTGCACCGCTTCTTAAACGGCAGCGACCGGTCCACGTCCAAATCCCTCTTCTCCTTCTTTATCGGCTTCGCAGCTTGCGATGTGGCCTGTTCACCAGCCGCGGCCACGCCTCCATGGGAAGCAGCCACTGCTGCCCCGCCGCTGGCTGCCACAACGGCTGCCGCTGCAGCTATCGCGCGCCGTGCCTTCCTTTGCCGTATGCCACACGCGTTGCATAGAGACTGCATGAACCATCAACGCATGAAAAACAGTGCACTAATTAGCAACCTGTAGCAGGTTAAATAGTGTGTAACAACAACCTGTAGTACTATGCTACATGCACATACCATTATTAAGCAGATTAAAGTACATAGATTGAACAGGTATAGATCGTGTAGTTTGCCTAGTTAGCAATATATTTCACCTTGGGGCCACGAGGACCACTCCTCCATAAGGGGGTCTTGCTGGTGTTGCAGTCTGAGCACACCCTGATAACACCCATGGCATGCTGCTGCAGATGGCTCTCATCAGCTTGGTGTGCTTGTGCCCTTCTCCTTGGCTTTCTCGCCACCCCGCCTTCGTGATCGTTTGTCGAAGCCTTTCTAATGATCCTCATCTTCACTGGAGGCCTGCCAGATGCCCACTCACTGGTCGATCCATGGATAGCATGCTTGCTCTCTAGATCGTAAGGATTGTACGAGGATCTCTGGATCATATCACTACGGATGCTTTGGATAGTAGGCCGGTATGGGGAAGGCGTGGCGAAAACATCAGATCCTCCAGCCATCATCATGTGATTATTGATCTACAAGAGAGAAGAAGATAGAAGCAAGTCAGGGAGCAGATCATATATTATAAGAGCTTGCACGCACTAACAAAGGTGGAGCACCTCGATCTACATATAGACGTCTGCTAGTTATGAACTTATGATCCCCCTCACCTGCTGATTAGATTCACCCAAAAATTGCTGCCTCAAGTGCTGCTGATCTCCATGGCCTTTCCCTTGATGCTCCGAAGGGTTCTCGATCATGAAAGGGAACAAGATGGGAGGGTCCTTTGCTAAATGGAAGGCTTGAAAGTGCCCTTGATCCTGATCTCCCTCCATTAGAGGGAGAGTAGATAGCTGGCTCATGTAGATGGTAGACATGTGAGAGAAGAGGAGGAGGGAGAAAGAGATCTAGCTAGCAAGGTAGCTCCAGGTACTGTGAGCAGAGGTGGAAGAGATCAGGGTGGATATAAGGGAGATGGAGCTAGTTAGGGGTGTGGAGGTGTTTTGAGATCTGCAGTTGGAGGGGCAATTTACAGGGGCCCATAGTGATCATGGTCAGTGGAGAGGGGCACGTCCTTTTTATAAACGGGAGCAACACGAGCCAAGAGCTGCTATCAAGCTCTCTCTATCTAGCTAGGGCCTAGAGATTTAGAAGGATGTCATGTGTGATACCTTTCCCAACGAAATAGAGAGTGGACACAGGGACACAGCACAGGAAATAAAAGAGATGAGGAACCAAAGTCGAACAAACACATTATTGGAAACTGTACATGCAAACATTCGTTCCCAAGCCCAATCAAGATCTCATGCAACTGCCGCATGTGCACTCCTACCACGGAAATTTTAGTGCTTTATGTAAGCAATAAGAAAGGATTTGCATGGAATCGACGAAGCTTTGTAATGTGTAGATATTTATCGAAGCCGTATATATTTAGGAGGTTAGATCGTGGTTCACCGCAGTTGGTTAGATGAACTGTTACCTTCACTCCAAGGAGAGAGGCGATCGTAAAACCCACCTAGGGTTCTATCTACTACGTGGGCAAATCCGCCAGTTCGCTCCGCCTTCGGTGGCCTTGGGGTCTTGAGGCGTGGTGGACCATGGCCCCTTACCGGCGGGAGCGTTCATGTTCTTTGTTTATGTTGTTTTTATTGTCTTCTTTGAGTTGGTGAGGCGGTGACTACATCTTGGAGTTAGAATAAGGCCATCCATCGATAATTATCAAGACTTTTTCGCAAAAATGATGTTAATGTATCATGCTATATTTATGTTAATAGTTAGAGTGCAATTTATTCAAAGAAAAGGCACTTGATTGAAAAAACTATATATGCATGGTGTAAGACGCCCGTTCGCCCATGCCCTTAGAGTTAGGGATTGACGCAAGGGCTAGGGAAACCGTGACAATAGGGATGATGTCGGTTGGTATTGTGATCGCAAGGGGTGTAGAGGCTTTGACGAGGGCAACCAAAAAAAAGTGACGCAACGGCTATGGCAACGAAAGTGACCAGCGACTATTCTAGTGAGGGGTGATGGTGATGCAAGTCGCTACGACAACAAAAACATAGACAACGGTGACTTGGTTGCTTATGGGGGATGGGAAGACAGTTGAGGAGCTCATGAGAAAGATGGTTATTTTCGCGATGATGAAGCATGGGAAAGAAGTTAGGACATACCACCCCCAAACTCCCATTTCTTATCAATGATCTCCTTTCCTCACCTCGCTAGGTGCGGCGCGAAATGGTGTGTATATTAACTCAACACACAACAAAATACCTGAACATATGTGCCTCTACGTCGACACACAATCCAATGCCACCTCAAGGGAGTAACACCATGGTCGAGTTTTGTTAAAACTTAAAACACAACTAGCCAACCTACGGGTGAACACACTTATTTTAAGGACCCCTCTTACATTCCATTTTTTGCTTCGTGTGAAAAGTTATCTCAGGGATGTTATGGTTGAAAAGCAAGAATATATATATGTTGGTCAACCTCGATCTAAACTCCTCGTCTGTGATTAATCTAACTACAGAAGTTCACTTCGGACACATGAACCTCCACTAGTGGGAGGGGGTACGGTATTGCACCCACCCTTGTTGACGCTCTCGACAACACACTACTGGGAGATGTTTGGGATAACCCATCGGTAGACACATACAGTCAAACACGACCTAGAGTTCACATTGATACCACGTGTAACAAGGTATGCCAATTCTCTTAGGTCCTTTTGATTCTAAGATTTTTAAAATACATTAACAGAATGTCATAGGATGTGGAATCCTAGAATAAGAATGGTAGGGTATAGGTAGGATATAGCAATACCATACTTATAGCAATACCCGTAGCAGTGGGTATAAAACTTATACCATGACCGACGGGTACCCGGAGGGTATGTTAAATAGTACACAAATTATTCATAATTTTACATTTATCATAGCAAATTTGATTAAAAAATGAATTCTCGAAACTCAATAACAGGTAGTTGAGTGCATACTGCATACCAATTATTAAAATGTACTCCCTCCGGTCCTATTTAATTGACTCAGATTTAGTATAAGTTGTGCTAAATCGGAGTCAATTAAAAGAGACCAGAGGGAGTAGAAATCATAATCTCATATTCTAACTCATAAATCAACAAGAGTAGTCATGTCACATGAAAAATTGACAGTAAACGGGCAGGGTATGAGTATAAGGTATATATCGTGCCCTATGCATGAGTTAACGGGTAGGATATACTAGGTACTACCAATGGGTAAAAATGTATGCACATACTCTGTCCATGCACATAATTGTCATCCTTATCCTAGAGGGATCAAAACGTTAGAATTGATGAGATAAGTTATCTGGTTACACCATAGGAAAACATAAAAATTTAGAAAGAGATAAATACATATCATAGTTTTCATAGACACACATGAGATTTTTCATTTTTCAAGAGGTGTGATTGCTAGAAATCATGTAGAACCGTATAGTGTCACTAGTAGGAAACCAATCCGCAGGAAATTTAGAGGATTAATACCTTTGACCAAAAGGACTCGGGAAAAAATTCGTATGGTTTGGAATCCTACACTATTTTTAGAAGTCCTTTAAACCAAAGAGGGCCTTGGTGCCCAACCTACTTGTGGGAAGGGCTAAATTATGCGTATCCTCCCATTGAAGCTTTCGCCCACACGAAAAGATTAACCTAAAGGTGCTACGTTCTAAACATAAGGGTATATATGCTGGCACAACTCTATATAAACTCTCGCTGTGAGACTAATCCAACCACAATACTATACTTGCATAGGCTACATGTACAGAGGTCACTCCTAATGGACCTGTGAATTACATCGATATAAATATAAAAGAAAAACTTAGACAAGGTTTAATTTTCCCCAATATCTAGCTTTTTACATGTATTTGTTAGTTTTAATGTAAGTGCATAAAAAGTTAGGTTCTCCATTTATATTTAAAAAGGAAATATCTTAACCCTACTTGGAATGCAGGAACTTCACTAAATATTTCAAAATAAATTAAAACAAGCGGCAAAAATGAGCTTCCCAATATTCTCTATATTACTTACCCTTGGTATTAAAATCTACTTTTTGGCCGGAAATGCAATTTTGAACCCATGTGCATATGCTCATGCTACTGTAAAAAAAATCCAAACAAAAAATTTGTGCGTACACATTCTATGTACACACGTCAAGTTTTACGGACAATCAATTTTTATTGTGTCATGTGCAAAAAAAGATTAAAAAATGTCTCGTGAAGAGTCTTGTTTTAGCACCGAATTTTGTCCTTTTTACATACGACACAAAAAATATCAGTTTTTTAAATGACTTTGCGCGCACATAGAACATCGAGATGTATGTGCTACATTTTTTGTCGATTCTTTTGACATTTTAAATATGCTTTTCAAAAATCAGGAGCATATGGACCTGAGTGCAAAATCGCCTTGTCCTTCCTTGTTGACATGAAATATTATATGGTACAATCATAAATAGCACACTGACAAAGGCTAATGTGTCTCATGATATGTAGTAAACAGCAGTTAGCGTCGTCCTAACAACTATTCCGCAACACAAAGAAAATGCACGAGAACATCACACTTAAATAAGGTTAATTCTTTACACACCAAATCCTAACGTTCCATCTGGCGAGGCGGCTAACTAAGACTTAACTAAAATTTTAAGTTGAGGTTTTCCATGCATCGAATTGACACCGAGGAAGGCTCAATATATAAAAATAAATTTCTCCAGTAGCCCAATTTTCGATGTGATTATATGTCATGTGATTAGTTTAACCATTAAAAAACGTGATTAGTTTGTAATGTTCTCTTGATTATGTGCACTATATATATGCACTTTAGGTATATATGAACTACTACTAGCGGAAGCCGTCTGATAACAACGTCAAGAGGAATAACCTCCGTAAAACGCTTAGTCCAAAAGCTCGCTTCCGACCACTTCAAGAGGAACTAGCAGGATGGTTCATGAGGGAAGTCCTCCATCCTAAAGGAGAACACTATTACGAGGACGTAGAACTGTGGATGAAGTAAATTATGTATGGAAACTTGTTCAAAATTGTATATGGTCATCCGATATTGAATATATATTGTATATTCCTCTTGAATTTTCTTGGTTCTAATTTCAAATTTGTTTGAAATTGTACACTCATATGCATGTATATAGTACCATAGAATATGTGTACTGAAACTTCTTCAAAATTAAAACAAAACACAAAATAAAATATAAAATAAATAAAACAATTACAAACACTGGTAGAAAAATGGCCTTCGACTAAAGGTCTCCCCCATTAGCTGGCCAGGCCAAATATATACTCAGCGACTAATGGTGACCTTTAGTCGGGGTTAGCTGCGACGGGAGGGCCTGGGCCCAGTCGGACGCGAAGGTCATGCCTATGAAGTGTTGGAGCCAACCGGTTGCCCATCCCTATAAAAGGGCCTCAGCTCACGCACTTAGCCATTTGGTGCCACTTCTCTTCACAAGCTTCACAAGGGTGTAGGTTTGCTTTTGGTTCCTCTTATGCACACAAGGTGTTTGATAAAATGTCCCAAGAGCATGAAACAAACATGATATGAAGTGTTGGAGCCACACTTGAGCTTCCTCATTTATTTTTCCTCCTCGATCGCGGTTAGCAACTTGAACCTTTCATGTGTCATTGATAAAATATGCATGTGTGTAGTTCATTGTTTAATTTATATTGTTTGTAGCTAGTTAGTTTAACAAATGCATGATGGTTAATTATATATTTTATATTATAATAATGCAGATGAATCGACAATGGATGTACGGTAACCGACTCTCCGGCGAGTTCACTACGGGTTTGAAAGATTTCCTCGTAGTGGCTAATGCGAACAAGGGGGGGTTTTGTTATCTGTCCATGTGTTACTGTAAGAATCAGAAGGATTACTCTTCCTCAAGAGATGTTCACATGCACCTGCTCCGGCACGGTTTCATGCCAAGCTATAATTGTTGGACCAAGCATGGAGAAAGAGGGGTTATAATGGAAGAAGATGAAGAAGGGGATGATTTCATCGATGAAAGCTATCTTGCTCATTTCGGTGATACTTTCATGGAGGATGCTGAAGGTGAAGGGGAAGGTGAAGGGGAAGGTGAAGAAGAGGCACGTGATGAGCCCGTTGATGATCTTGGTCGGACCATTGCTGATGCACGGAGACGGCGAAACTGAAAAGGAGAGGGGGAATTTGGATCGCATGTTAGAGGATCACGAAAGCGCCCGGATGCGATAATGAAAAAGCTGGGCTGCACACTGGATTTGCTGAAATGGAAGGCACAGGCAGGTGTAGCTGACTCGGCATTTGAAAACTTGCTGAAAATGTTGAAGAATATGTTTCCAAAGAATAACGAGTTGCCCGCCATACGTACGAAGCAAAGAAGGTTGTCTGCCCTCTAGGTTTAGAGGTTCTCAAGATACATGCATGCATCAACGACCCATCCTCTACCGCGGTGAATACGAGAATTTGAATGAATGCCCGGTATGCACTGCATTGCGTTATAAGATCATAGGCGATGACCCTGGTGACGATGTTGAGGGCGAGAAACCCAGGAAGAGGGTTCCCGCCAAGGTGATGTGTTATGCTCCTATAATACCACGGTTGAAACGTTGTTCAGGAACAAAGAGCATGCCAAGTTGTTGCGATGGCACAAAGAGGACCGTAAGTCGGACGGGGAGTTGAGACACCCGCAGATGGAACGCAATGGAGAAAGATCGACAGAGAGTTCAAAGATTTTGCAGCTGACGCAAGGAACATAAGATTTGGTCTAAGTACAGATGGCATGAATCCTTTTGACGAGCAGAGCTCCAGCCATAGCACCTGCCCGTGACTCTATGCATCTACAACCTTCCTCCTTGGTTGTGCATGAAGCGGAAGTTCATTATGATGCCGGTGCTCATCCAAGGTCCGAAGCAACCCGGCAACGACATCGATGTGTACCTAAGGCCATTAGTTGATGAACTTTTACAGCTGTGGGGCAGACCTGGTGTCGTGTGTGGGATGAGCACAAAGAAGAGGAATTTGACCTACGAGCGTTGCTTTCGTAACCATCAACGATTGGCCTGCTCTTAGTAACCTTTGGCAAATAAGGGATACAATGCATGCACGCACTTACATGAGACTGAAAGTGTACATTTGCCAAATTGTAAGAAGAACGTGTACCTTGGGCATCGTCGATTTCTTCCATCATCCAGAAGAAAGAAAGGCAAGCATTACAATGGCAAGGCAGATCACCGGCCGAAGCCTGCGAACGCACTGGTGCTGAGGTATTTGATATAGTCAAGGATTTGAAAGTCATCTTTGGAAGGGTCCTGGCGGACAATCAGTTCCGAAGGGGCACACACGCAGCCATGTGGAAGAAGAAATCTATATTCTGGGCGCTAGAATATTGGAAAGTCCTAGAAGTCCGCTCCGCAATCGACGTGATGCACGTTGCGAAGAATATTTGCGTGAACCTCCTAAGCTTCTTGGGCGTGTATGGGAAGACAAATGATACAAAGGAAGCACGGCAGGACCAGCAACGTTTGAAAGACCGATGACCGGCATCCGGAATGGTTTCAAGGTCGTGCCACTACGCTCGACCAAAGAAGAGAAGGTCATCTTTTTTGAATGCCCGAGCAGTATGAAGGTCCCGTCTGGATTCTCGCCCAATATAAAGGGAATAATAAATATGGCGGAGAAAAAGTTCCAAAACCGGAAGTCTCACGACTGCCACGTGATTATGACGCAATTGCTTCCGATTGCTTTGAGGGGGCTCCTGCCGGAAAATGTTCGAGTAGCCATTGTGAAGCTATGTGCATTCCTCAATGCAACTCTCGAAGGTAATCAATCGAAATTCTACCACGGTTACAGAACGATGTGATCCAATGTCTTGTCAGTTTCGAGTTGGTGTTCCCGCCATCCTTCTTCAATATTATGACGCACCTCCTGGTTCACCTAGTCGAAGAGATTTCCATTCTCGGTCTGTATTTCTACACAATATGTTCCCCTTCGAGAGGTTCATGGGAGTATTAAAGAAATATGTTCGTAACCGTGCTAGGCCAGAAGGAAGCATCGCCAAGAGCTATGGAAATGAGGAGGTAATTGAGTTTTGTGTTGACTTTGTTCCTGACCTTAAGCCGATTGGTCTTCCTCGATCGCGGCGGAGACTAAGTGGAAAAGGCACGATCGGAAGGAAATCAACGATATGTATGGACGGCCATTCTACGTGAAGCACACCACACAGTTCTGACCAATTCCAGCTTGGTGGCTCCGTACTTTGAGAAACACAAGAATATTTTACGCTCGGACAACCCGGGGAAGCCTGAATCCTGGATTAGGAAGGCCCACATGGAGACTTTCGGCAGTTGGTTGAGAAAACATTTAATGAATGATGATCATGTTGTAGATCAGCTGTACATGTTGGCCAAGACACCATCTTCGACTATAACGACTTTCCAAGGGTACGAGATAAATGGGAATACATTTTACACGATCGCCCAAGATAAAAAGAGCACCAACCAAAACAGTGGTGTCCGCTTTGATGCAGCAACCGAGAATGGGCAAAAGGTCACATATTATGGTTACATAGAGGAGATATGGGAACATGACTATGGACCCTCCTTTAAGGTCCCTTTGTTCCGGTGCAAATGGTTCAAGCTAACAGGAGATGGGGTAAAGGTGGATCAGCAATACGGAATGACAATGGTGGATTTCAACAATCTTACCTTACCTTCGTCCTAGCGAAAGATGTCGCTCAGGTTTTCTATGTGAAGGACATGAGTAGCAAACCGAGGAAACGGAAAGATAAGAAAACGATCAGTACATCATGCGATGATTCAAAGCGCCACATTGTTCTTTCGGGAAAAGAAACATCGTGGGAGTGGAGGACAAGACAGACATGTCAGAAGATTATAATATGTTTGCTGAAATTCCGCCCTTCAAAGTGAACACCGACCCAAGCAATAAGTTAAATGATGAGGATGCTCCATGGATACGGCACAATCGTAAGCAAGCAGGGACACAAGGAAAGAAATGATGTGTAATAATTTATTGTACCAAACTTTGTTGAATGGATCATGTGAATTATATTACCCGTGATGTGTTTGGTGTCCATTTTCGAATGATTCGAGATACCACCGATGATACATGAAATTTGGAGTGATTTAGTCATACTCCCGCCTAGGCGTATAATATGCATACTCGTAGTCTTCATAGCCGTCGTTGTACCGGTAGTCGTCGCCTTCTAAGTTGCCGCCATCGTCGTCGTTGCTGCTGCCGCTGCTCGCGGGCGCCGTGGCTCGAATCGAGGGCGCAGGCGGGGGATATCGCTGGCCGTGATGTAGTCCATGACGCTCTGCAGAGTCCGGCCGTACCACCATAGCCGACGGCCGGCCTCGTGGAAGTTCCCAGGAGGCAGACCGTCCTCCTCATACCTGGCGAGCGCCCTCTCACGCCGATTGATGAAGAAGGCGTCCCAAGTATGCTGGTTATCGGGATGCCTGCGGGGATTCATCCGCTGCTCCGGCGTGAGGTCGAGGTAGTAGTGGTTCGTGATGGCCGCCGTCGCGCAGTACCCGAGGGACGGGAGGGGCAACGCGCCCGGCGCTTAGGCTCCGCCGACGGGGACGAGTGTCCTGGGCAAGGGTAGTTCGAGGCGCAAAGCTCCTCCACCTGCCGGTAGGTTAGAGTGGGTGCGGTGGAAGCCATGAGAGAGTGATGAGAGATTGTAGAGATGTGATAATGCTGGCCTCGCTACATATATGTAGTGACAAATGGCGGGAAAAATGGGAGCGGGAAGACAGAGGCGGGAAGAAAGTGGCGGGAAGAAAGAGGCGGAAGAAATTGGCGGGAAGAAATTTGGCGGGAAGAAAGAGGCGGGAAGAAAGAGGCGGAAAGAAAGTGGCGGGAAGACAGGGGAGAACTTATGGGAAGACAGAGGCCTAAAGTGAAGAACGGGGGAGAGGAAGACAGATGAGGGAAGAAATTGGTTTTTCTGATTTTTTGATATATTATTTGTATTTTTAACATTTTGAATTGAATTAGGTTTATTTTTCTGATTTTTTTGATATACTATTTGTATTTTTAACATTTTGAATTGAATTAGTTTTATTTTCTGATTTTATTTGATATATTATTTGTATTTTTAACATTTTGAATTGAATTAGTTTTACTTTTCTTAATTTTTTGATATACTATTTGTATTTTTAACATTTTGAATTGAATTAGTTTTATTTTTCTGATTTTTTTGATATATTATTTGTATTTTTAACATTTTGAATTGAATTAGTTTTTATTTTCTTAATTTTTTGATAAACTATTTGTATTTTTAACATTTTGAATTGAATAAGTTTTATTTTTCTGAATTTTTTGATATATTATTTGTATTTTTAACTTTTTGAATTGAATTAGTTTTATTTTTCTGAATTTTTTGATATATTATTTGTATTTTATGATTTTGAAATGAATTATTTTTATTTTTCTGAGTTTTTCTATATTTTTAACATTTTGAAAAAGAAAAAGTAATTTGAAAAATACCTTTAGTCGCGGTTGGTCTGGCCAACCGCGACTAAAGGTCCGTGGGCGGAATGGCGTTTAGTCGCGGTTGGTGTGGCCAACCGCGACTAAAGGGTACCCTTTAGTCGCGGGTCGCCTCCCCAACCGCGACTAAAGGGGGCTATAAATATTTTGCCCCGAGCCGTCGCCTCTCCACATCGTCTTCTCCGTGCGCCCGAACCGTCGCCTCTCCACATCGTCGCTCCGAGACCGCCCGCCGGTCGCCGCGCCAACGAACGCGCGCCGCCCCGCGCCGCGCGCGCGCCCGCGCCGTCGACCTCCTCGATCTCTCGCCGCACGTCTCGACGCCGCGTTTCTCTCGCGCCGCGTCGGCAGATAGGTTCTTCTCGATCTCCGACGTAGACCGCCGCCGCCGCCCCCGCACGCGCCACACCCTGATCTTTGACCGCGCGCGCGCCGCCGCCCTTGTGGCGCGCCGCCGGCCGGTCGACCACCGCAGCGCGCGCCGTACGGAAGCAGAGGGAGAAGAAGGAAGGGCGCGCCAGGGGCGCCTGGCCACCCTTTTTTTTGTTTTTTGTTTTTTTAATTTGTAACTAAGTACACATAACAAAAAAAAGTAACTTTAACTAAAATTTGTAACTTAACAAAAATTTGTAACTTTACTAAATTTTTTAACTTGACAGAAATTTGTAACTTAACTAAAATTTGTAACTTAACAAAAAAAAGTAACTTAACAAAAATTTGTAACTTAACAAAAATTTGTAACTTAACAAAAATTTATATATAACTAAAATTTGTATATAACTAAAATTTTATATAACTAAAATTTATAACAAAAAAAAGTACTCCGCGCGCCCCCGTACGTCGCCGGTACGGTCAAATTTTAAGTGGTACGTCGACGACGTCCTTCTCGCGCCGCGTGTACACGTCGACGAAGTCCTTCTCGCGCCGCGCCGGCCGCGCAGCCCGGCCGTGTTCTTTCCGACGTACGACCGCCGCCCCGCACGCGCCGCGCGCCGTCCCGTTCTTTAAAATTTGTCACTTTTAAAATAACTTAACAAAAGTTTGTCAATTTTAAAATAACAAAAATAACTTAACACCTTACGTATACGGAGGGCAGCTCTGCGCCCCCTCCGTATACGCACGGTGTTTTTTTTGGGATCGAGAGGGGGCGGCGAGGGTTATGTGTCCTCGGCACCTCCACCGCCCTTTCGCCACCGCCACCGGTCTCTCGGTCACGCGGTCACGCGTCCCCCCTCTCGCCTCCCTCGTCGCCCTCTCTCTTTATATGTAGAAGAGATGTGATAATGCATATACACAATTAATTTGTTTTACTACATGTTTTCAGGACTGACATATGGCGGACGATAGAGCTGACACGACAACTATGATCCAGACGCTGAAGACCATATGTTCGGCATCATAAACGGCGATATTCTATATGTGCCGACCGGACAAGAAGAAGATGGTATCTCTTCTTATCTGAACCTTGACGGTGAAGATGAAGGGCGCCGTCAGCAAGATGATGCCGAACAAACGTCGATAAACGACGATCTTCAAATGGAAGTAGCAACCACCTCCGGCGCCGAGGTATATATATACATTGAGCCTCTGGTGATACAAACTAACCGATTTGAATAAATATGTGTGTGTACTAACGCGCGACTCTCTTTCTTATTTTAGCTCCTCGGCCGGATCGTCGAAACAATCGAGTCGTCAAAGCGTGGCGCAACCAAGACGATGAAACAAGGAGAAACATGCACCATCGAGGTTGTCGACAGGGCAACCGGCAGGCCGCTGGAGCCCCGCAAGAACGCCACCAAGTTTGTCAGCCAATGCGGAGCCGTTGTTAGAGACAACGTCTCGATCACCGTCCAGGAGTGGAATGAGCCAAAGAAGGCACGAGTTGGTTTCACTTTTGTCGATAAGAGAACAAAAAAGATTGCTTCAAGAAGCTTATGGAACATTTCGTTCTACCTCCGAATACAACAAATTCGATGAGGAGGGTAACAAGATTGAGGAAAACAAGGAGAGGAGGAGGCTAGTCAAACAGTTCGCTCTTCATAAGATGTCCGACGCATTCCGGAAATTCAAGAAAAATCTAGCCCATGACTTTGTCAAGCAGAAAGACTCCGGATTTCAAAGGACAATATGAGAAACTGAAACATGATTGGCCAGAATTTGTGAAGCAAAAGAAATCGGAGCAGTTCATTCAAATATCGAAAAAAATAAGGAAAATGCGGCTAAGAAGGAGTACAATCATATTATGGGGCCAGGAGGGTATCGCTGACGTGGGCATTACCCTTCGAGTAACCGACGTTGCCCTATCCTGTATTGACCAACTGGAGGCCCATGAAGACACCCGAAGGCAAGATGGGCCACTAGGTCGGCGCACCAGAAGATCCCTTGACGGGCAAGACAAGGAATCGAACAAACAAGGAAAGATTGGATCTAAGCTACTGTAAATCTAGTCGTATTCGGTTAGACCTCTTGAGACATGGCCTCCTATATAAAGGCCAGGAGAGGGGCTGCCGAAGGACACGAACAATCTTAGCAATCTTAGCCAGGAAAAGCTTAGAGCTAGGTAACCTTAGCAACAGCAATCTCGCCTAGATCTCAGCCGAACTATTCGGCACCCCATTGTAACCCATTATTCTCATAATCAAAGAACAGACAGAGGGACGTGGGTTTACCCTAGGTAAATCGCTCTCCCCGCTTCTCCGAGAACCGATGTCTCGTGTCACCACAGGATTCCGTCAACCCTAAGCCCCTATGGAGGGCATTGACGGGAGTACCTCGACAATTGGCGCCGTCTGTGGGAACCCCGGCACAGGCAGTCATCGGCAGCACCAGTCACGTCGCGGTTCGTACCTCGTCGACGTCACCGACAAAGCCAAGAGATCCGGTCCGCTGCGGATCCTTTGAATTTGTGCCGTACCGCGAAGAGCTTCACCCGAACTCCATGGCATCGCCTCGCAACGCGGAAGCTGTTTTCGGTGGCGTCCACTTCGTCGTCGACTCCGGAGGTTTTCTTCGCCTCCCCGGGGCCGGTGCGTCCCACCCGAAGGTCGTGCCTCAGGAGGGTATCCCTTCAGCAGCAACCTTAAAGACCTCACCCAGAGGCATGCGAGAGAGCATCCGTGAAAGTCTCGACACTACAGCTGGACAAAGGAAGAGACGGAGGAGCTCACACCGTGAAGAGGAAGGCAGAACAGTAGTCCACTCTCGATGCTATGACATGTCGTCAATCAGGGGACGCACCCGTTCTCCACACCTCTCAGCCACAGAGCAGCTTGAAGCGCCATGTTATCTCCACTCTTACTTCGATCCTAAGGATGGTCGGGAGAAGTCCAGCCACCTCTTAAGGAACTGTCGACACTTTCTAGAGATTCGGCAGTTCTGCGACGACCTCAGAACCGAAGCTGCATCAAGAGTTCGCGTAATGGAAGAGAAAGCAAGGTCTTACGGTCATCAGCCAGAGCCATATGTACCAGAACCATACGAGCCAATGGAAAAAGATGAATATGTACCAGTCGAGGCATTCCCGGCACTGCGTGGACAAATCAACATGATACACAAAACCAGCTTTTCGAAAAGAGAAATCAAAAAATTCTCCCGAGAAGTAAAATACGCGGAGGTTGCCATGGTTGATACGCCGGATTTTATCGATTGGTCAGAACAGAGCATCACCTTCAGCAGGGCGGACCATCCGAAGGCTGTCCCAAGGCCGGTCGGCCCTTGTCCTGGAAGCATGATTGGAGGATACATGGGCAAAGTATTTATGGACGGAGGAAGCGGCCTGAACCTGTTATTCGCTAGCACGATGAGGGCAATGGGTTTAACAGTCGACATGGTAAAAGAATCCGACACAGGGTTCCACGGCATCATACCGACTCGACCCGCTTACTCGCTGGGCAAAACATCGTTGGAAGTAGTCTTCGCACGCCCTAACTTCAGAAAGAGAGGGTCGAATTCGAGGTAGTCGACGGGAATCTCACACGCCATTCTCGGCAGACTGCGTTTGCTAAATTCATGGCCGTACCTCATTATGCGTACATGAAACTAAAGATGCCAGGCAACAACGGGACCCCAATAACCGTTCACGAGTTTCGCTCGGTCGACAACTGCGACAGGAGTTTCGAAGATCGCCTCGGAGTTTGGAGCCAAAGAAGAACTCAACGCGATCGACGCCGTTACAGACCACACACACCCAGCCGACAATCGAAACGCAAGATCCGATGAGTTCGATACTACAAAGGAAACCAAGAAGCTGCAGTGCACCCTACCGATCCGAAGAAAACGGTCAACACCTCGACCTGAGCTCGCGCAGGAAAGCGCGCTCATCGAGTTCCTCCGTGAGCGCTGGGAGATATTTGCATGGGAGCCATCCGACATGCCAGGTATCCCCAGGGAACTCGCTGAGCACGCCTTAAATGTTGACCCGACGGCCAAGCCAGTACAGCAGTCGATGCGACGATTCTCCGAACCTAAAAGAAGAGCAATCGGTGAAGAAGTTAATCGACTCCGCAAGGCGGGATTTATCCGGGAGCTCAAGGAATCCGAATGGGTGGCTAACCCAGTCATGGTGCCGAACAAGGACACCACCGCCCTCCGCATGTGCATCGATTACACTAGCCTTAACAAACATTGCCCGAAAGATCATTTCCCATTGCCCAGAATAGATCAAATAGTCGATTCTACGGCCGGGTGCGACTGTCTCTCTTTCCTTGATGCATACTCCGGGTACAACCAGATCAAATTAAAGGAGGATCAGGAATTAACCGCGTTTATCACTCCACACGGCGTTTTCTGTTACAACGTCATGACCTTCGGGTTGAAAAATGCGGGAGCTACTTACCAACGCTGCATGCAAGCCTGCCTCGCGGAGCAGATCGGGAGGAACATTGAAGTCTACATCGACGATATCGTGGTGAAAACAAAGCACGCAGCCACACTCATCGACGACTTGCGAGAGACCTTTGACAATCTGGACAAGTACAAAATCAAGCTAAACCCCAAGAAATGTTTCTTCCGAGTGCCAGGAGGACAAGTACTCGGGTACTTCATATCAGCCAGAGGAATCGAGGCTAATCCCTTGAAGATCAAAGCTATCTCGACATGGAGCCGCCAAAGAATCTGCACCAAGTGCAGCGGTTGGCCGATTAGCAGCGCTTAGCAGGTTCATCGCGAACCTAGTGGAGAAAGCTTTGCCCTTCTACAACTTGATGAAAAAGTCAGAAAAGTTCGAGTGGACACAAGAAGTACAAGACTCCTTCGACAACTTGAAGAAAATCCTATCGACCTCCCCGGTGCTCGTAACTCCGCGTGAAAAGGAGACATTGCTGATGTACATAGCCGCTACAGCTCAAGTCTTCAGTATCGTTTTGGTTGTCGAACGAGAAGAAGCAGGGAGAGTTCACGGTGTGCAGAGGCCCGTTTACTACCTCAGTGAAGTACTTACCCCCGCAAGACAGAGGTATCCTCATCACCAGAAGTTGGCATATGCAGTATGGAGGTCGGCTCGCAAGCGAGGCACTACTTCACGGAGCACCCGATCAAAGTTGTGAGCGAAGCACCTGAAGAGCATAATGACCAACCCGGAAGCCACATGTCGAGTGTCTCAATGGGCTATCGAGTTAGCACCACACGACATAACTTACGTCAACCGAACGGCGGTAAAATCCCAAATCCTCCCGCATTTTGTGGCAGATTGGATCCAATCACAGACACCAGCACCCGACATGTCGTGGTCATGGGTGATGTACTTTGATGGGTCAAAACGGAGTACAGGTGCAGGGCAGTAGTGCTGATATCACCACAAGGAGATAAAATGAAGTATATACTACGTATGAATTTCTCCCGCCGACAAACAACGGCGATCGAAAACCTGCTGCACGGAATGAAAATGGCGAAGGCATGTGGCGCTACGCGCCTAGAGATCTACGAGATTCGAACTTGGTGGTCCAAATAATGAACCGTGTGATGCAGTCAGTGATAACATGGTTGCTTATCGGCAGCTGTATCGTAACATGGAGGCTAAATTCGAAGGATGCGAGCTTAAGCACAGCCAGTAACGAGGAAGCCGATACTTTGGCAAACATCGGGTCCACATGCTCCATCCCAGATGGAGTTTTTTACGAAGTGATCGCTCAAAGATCAATTAAAGAAAAGCCGTCTGGAAAATCATCGGGTGAAGAATTGGAAAAAAGCTCACTGCAAAAACCTTCGGCTGAAGAATCTCCAGTCCTTTCTTCCGAACAAGTTCTCCTCCTCGAGCCTCTATGGACCGAACCATTCCTAGCGTACCTGTCGAAACAAGAGTTGCCAGAAGACTCTGTGGAAGCTAAGCGAATCGTCAAACGATCAAAGGCCTTCACAGTAATAAATGGTGAGCTTTACAAGCGCAGCATCTCGGGGATCTTCCAAAGGTGCATCGCCATTGACGATGGAAAAGCACTGTTACGTGAGATACATGAAGGAACCTGTGGGCATCATGCACGGAGCAGAGCTCTTGTGGCAAAAGCCTTCAGGGCAGGATTTTATTGGCCAACAGCAGCTTCGGATGCTAGGGATCTAGTCATGAAGTGCGATGCGTGCCAACGTTTCTCGTCGAAACCACACGCTCCTGCAACGGATTTAATGACAATACCCTTGGCATGGCCGTTCGCTCAATGGGGACTCGATCAAGTTGGACCGTTGCCCAGATCATCACCCGGAGGACACACGTACTTACTGGTTGCAGTCGACAAATTCACTAAGTGGATTGAGGCAGTACCAGTGCGAAACCAAAAGGCTGAAACGGCGGTCCAATTCTTTAAAGGAATAACTTGTCGATTCGGTATGCCCCACAACATCGTCACAGACAATGGCACCAACTTTGATTCTGAGGAATTCAGAAAATTTTGCGATGATGGAGGAATCAAATTGAAATTCGCATCAGTCTCTCACCCCAGACCAACGGTCAGGTGGAAAGGATCAATGGTTTAATAGGGGATGGTTTAAAGAAACGCCTTAAAGGCGCAGCCGGAGCCTGGGTTGAGGAATTACCATCTGTGCTATGGAGTTTGCGTACCACCCCCAACAGGTCTCAATACACTCCATTCTTCTTGGTGTACGGAGCCGAAGCAGTCCTGCCAGCCGACGTCCGATTTGAAGCGCCTCGAGTAACAGCGTACACAGAGTCCTCCTCCAATATCGCGCTACAGGATGCTGTCGATCTCCTTGATGAAGCACGAGATATTGCCTTGGCAAGAACAACGGTCTACCAACAAGCACTGAGAAATTATCACAGTCGACGAATACGCAGTCGAAATTTCAGTTTTGGAGATATGGTACTTTGGCTGAAGCAAAAAAGACCCTTGAAGCTGGAATCCCCATGGGAAGGACCGTACATCATCACCGAAGTGATACCAGGAGGAGATTATGGGCTCAAAAATCCAGCCTCAGGAAAAGATGTCGAGAATCCGTGGAACATCGCGCACTTGCGACGGTTTTATACATAGAATACGATTATTTTTCAACGGCCTACAAGGTTACTTTGCATTATGAATAAAGATCTAATCAGATTTCTGTTACCCTTTTTTCTTGCTTCAGGCTTACACCCGAACGTAACGTTCGGAACCGTTTCCATCGGCTCTAACTCCCATCGGGAGCACTGCCCCAAACGATGACATTAATTAAATACTCTCTACGAGAGCTAAGATTAATGACACACAAAAACAACCAATCCAAGCCTCGAAAAATACGCGAGTGCTGCAGTCGATGGTTACATTAAGATAAGGCTCAAACAGGTGCACCGTGTGACGAAGCCGAACTTTCACATAAATTACATATCGACTTCGCAATCACATTGCATAAAATACAACGAAGTCGTCGAGTAAGCAGGCTGAACTGATCACTCAGCCGCACTCGACAATAAAATATCAATCAAATCAAAGCGTGCAGCGTACGCAGCAAACAGTCTTATGTGAAATACAAGGCTATTACATTCATAATCGGGATCCCCGGTCCCAGTGGGCATTCAGTTCCTTCTCGAGACATGATTCCATCCGAGAAACAATGGTGTGAGCAGGACCTCTAGCAACATCATAGCACTGGCCTAAATCCCTTTCAGTGTTAGCCACGGCTCTTAAATCTAAAGATGGATGGCATGCCAATATGGAAGCAAAAGCAAGCTCAGCACCAGCTAGAAGTTCTTTCCGCACTAGCAGCCGAATCCTTTCTGGAGACTTGAATCGGGTGAACAAGCCAGACAAAGTTTCGGGTGCCTGATCCAGAGGAAACAAGGTGTGCCAAACCATCGTGAGAAGGGCATAGTATTTGTCAAAATAGTAATGTGCCTTCATCACCCGGTACTTGAACTTCGCCATAATGACGGCCTTCGGACGATGCTGCCATAAACCATGTGTTGGGTGCGCAACGTCAGTCATCGCCTCAACCTCTTCATGAATCTTCCTGTCCTCTTCAGCTGCATCCGAAGCCACGACTGGAAAAGGAACGAATGTTAGAACATTCAAGCTATACCTGGAATCGAAGGCAGGCTAATACTCACAGTTCAAACTTTCGGTAGCAACATGAAGACCATCAGAGCGTATTGTTCAGGCAGTCGCTATTTCTCCCTTCTTCTTCACCAAGGCAGCCATCGCACGAAGGGAAGTAATGTCTTTATTTAGACTAGACACCTGGTCACGTAACTGACGAACAAGGCATGATTCATCGTTACCCGAAGAATTTGGAAAGAGCTCAGCACGGGAAGAAGATGAAGGAATCTGCAGCACGTCCTCACTTCAGACCAAGCATTAATATAAAAGAAAAACTCCCATCGGGAGCATTGAGTGCACATCATACAGGCAAAAGGATGTTTGGCAACAGAGCCGAATTTAAAAGTGTTACGAGAATATTTACAACAAATCAAATAACAGTTCAAGGGTTAGCCGACGTTGAACCAGGGGCTGACTCAGGAGCAGGTTCGGCTTGTGCTTCATCCACCAACTTCAGAAGCCGGTTGGCGCAAGTTATTGCCGATCTCTTGAAAGGTTCAAGGTTGACTAGATGATTTTCATCATCAAGCAGCGCCTTAGAAAACTCTTCCAATTCCGATCCCATACCGTGGCCCATAAGCAACTGGAAAGTAAGAACCGCACCAAACAAGCGGTTGCGACGTTTCAGTACCTCTACAGGTTCGGAGGGATCGATAAGGAAAGCTTCAGCCATCTCGTCGAGAGTCTTGTCCAGCTTCGCCTTAGGGAAGATCATCGAGTATAACTTCGACAGGACTTCTGTGCAATCTGAGGATCTGGACATTTGACTCAGCAGCAAGTGACAAGGCGTCGGCCGTAGAATCCTCCCGAAGCTGATGACGACGACTGACAGTTAAATTGGCGGCCTCTGAAAAAGAGAATATTAGTAATCAATGGAGAAAGCATCAAGAAAGAGGCGGAGCACTACAAGGATTTTACCCAGTAAACCCTTGATGGATTCGTGGAGGACACCCTCCTTCTCATCAATCGCAGCCGCCGCTGCACGCCTGGCATCTTGGTCATCCTTCATTTGACGCTTCAGCCGACTTACTTCTTCCTTCAACGAAGTATTCTCACTTTTGGCATCGGCAGCAAGTCTGTTGGCTTCGACCACCTGATCAGCCGAAGATTTGACGGCCTTCCGAAGTTGAGAATTTTCAGCTTCGAGGCGAGTAAATTGTTCAGCAAAATCCACCACAGCATCGACTGTAGCGTAAATTGGCTGCAGCCAGGAAAAAGTCAAGAGGAGTAAGGTGATGGAAATTCAGCAAAGCCTGACAGATTAAAGTACTTACGTGATCGCGGCCAGCCGGCGGCGTCGGAGCATCATCGAAAGGAATAACTCTCGACATTGGGACCTTCTCTACACCCGTTCGGGATGGAGGTGTCGACTTGGCAGGAGGGGTTTTTCTTTGCCGATGCTGCTCTCTGGAAGCTAGTTTAGCCCTCTTTGCGAGAGGAACATCGTCATCATCATCGAGCGAGCTTTTACAGCGTGCAGTTAGCATACAAGGTGACAAGAAATGAAAGTAACAAGAGTATAAATGCTCACAAGTCCAGGTCATCTTCGTCCACGAAGAAACGGTTGAACCCTTCTTAGCAGGAGGAGGCGAAGCAGCTTCGTCGGCATCATTATCTCCTCCTTTAGGACTTGATTCAGCCGAAGTGATAAGATCATCATGCACCTGCTTGCGACGTCTGCTCTTGAGAAAGGCGTCATCTTCAGCAGTTTCCTCCTCTTGGACATCGCTGTCCTCAAGGGCGTGCTGGGTATCCTCGGTTCCTTTAGAATCGTCATCGTCATCCTCTAACACCGCTCCGCTCTCGGGTGAGGGAGGATAGCATTGGGCGACAGCGGGAACCTGCAGAAAGATAGCAAAATGTGTAAGGCACAAACAAAAAGGAGTAATAACAGTAAACGAAGGACGAAAAGGTTACCTCGGACGGAGGATGCTTGGAGTCATAAGGAGGGCACGCCGATGTCAGAACGATGGTGTCCTTGGTGCTGAGGCATGTTAGGCGACGAACTTCGTTCTGGAGCTCATCTGCCGAAATGTCGGCAGAGTTGACCCTCGACTTATCGTTTTTGCCAGCGAAAAGCCACAGCTGGTGAGGGCGAGACATCAGCGGCTGCACTCGACGTTGCAGGAACACTGAAACTACTTCAGTACCACGCATCGTCATGCCTCCTGAATTCTTCAGAATGACAACTTGCTTGAATAGCTCATCGGCTGTCGCCTTTTCTTCGGGAGAAAGGGCGTTGTTCCAAGATTTCTTCTTGTGAGCCACCAAGACATCGTCAAAAACGGGGAGATTTGAGCCGCCCGGGAACGACAGGGTCCCGAAGGTAGAACCATTTGTTGCGCCAGCCCTGGACGGATTCCTTCATCGGATAGTCGAAGTAATCGACCTCCTTCCTGACGACAAAGCCGACGCCGCCAACAACGGGGGGGCCGTTGCTATCATTGTGACGCTTCACATAGAAGATCTTCCTCCAAAGGCCCCAGTGGGGCTCAATGCCGAGGAAAGCTTCACAAACGGTGACAAAAATGGAAAGGTGGAGGATGGAATTTGGGGTCAGCTGCGGAGCTGAATCCCATAGAAGAAAAGAAGGGAGCGAAGGAACTCGTGCGCCGAAGAGAGAGGCCACGGAACAGAAAGCGACAACATGACGGTGAAGCCCTTTGGGGGACTCGGGCGAAACCTGACTGGGAGACGAACGTCATCCTCAGATGCGGAGATGAAGCCGAGGGCGCGGAGTTTGTTGATGTCGCGGTTGGTAATGGCAGAGGCGCTCCAGTCGCGGCTAACTTTGGCCGCCTCCGATGTGCTGCCGCTCTTCTTCTTTCCCATGGCGAGCGAAGCTTCTGACGGAGAGGCAGAAGAACAGGAGGCTTGAGGGAGAAGATGAGCAGTGAATGGGGTAAAAGGTAAAAAGAAAGGAGGCTCCCTATTTATCCCGTAAGGATGGAACCGGCGGCCCATTATTCCCACGTCGCGCGAAAAATGAGGAGACGCCTCGATCGCCGTGCGTGCATTAGTTAAGACCTAAAAATTGCCCGCGCAGAACTAGGGTGGGCCCGTCAGGTCAAGTTCCATCAATTGGCCCACAGCAGTTACATGTCAAGTCAAATCCCGTCAATTGGCCCACAATTATGACGTCATAAAAAAATTTAAATTATTATTGGAAGCATTCGAAGGAAACATCAAAGGTTATCGGATGAAGAATTTGAGTCCACGCATGGATTGCAAGCATCCGAACCTGGACTCGGGGGGCTACTCCCATCGGGAGCGCTGACGCGCACCTCGACAGAATGAGCAGTCGAAGGAAAAAGGACTGAGTCTGCACTCAAGCGATTACACCTAGACACTCCCATCGGGAGCGTATGATGTACATCCAAAGTTTTTTGCCAGGATCATGCCGGGGACTTGATTCTGTGTAGAGTAACGTTGTTTTGCCATCGGCGTTAACCAACAAAAGTTGGGCACGTTGCTCATTATCCTTTGCGTGAAGAAAATATATCGGATGACCTATGAAGCCTTGTGAAAAACTCGGCAGAGAAAGTATTCGAGTAGTACAACTTGAGTCTACGCACGGATTGCAAGCATCCGTACCTAGACTCGGGGCTACTCCCAGGGGAGCGCTGACGCGCACCCGATAAAAGGAAGATGAAGCATAATCAAGATGAATAAGAATAATGAAGGAGAAGAATATCATGAGAAGACATGCATTAGTCTCTACCCGAATTATCTTCGGCTAGACACTCGGGGGCTACTAACGTGGGCATTACCCTTCGAGTAACCGACGTTGCCCTATCCTGTATTGACCAACTGGAGGCCCATGAAGACACCCGAAGGCAAGATGGGCCACTAGGTCGGCGCACCAGAAGATCCCTTGACGGGCAAGACAAGGAATCGAACAAACAAGGAAAGATTGGATCTAAACTACTATAAATCTAGTCGTATTCGGTTAGACTTTCTTGAGACCGGCCTCTATATAAAGGCCAGAGAGGGGCTGCCGAAGGACACGAACAATCTTAGCAATCTTAGCAGAAAAGCTTAGAGCTAGGTAACCTTAGCAACAGCAATCTCGCCTAGATCTCAGCCGAACTATTCGGCACCCCATTGTAACCCATTATTCTCATAATCAAAGAACAGACGGCAGGACGTAAGGGTTTTACCTCATCGAGGGCCCGAACCTGGGTAAATCGCTCTCCCCGCTTGTCTGAGAACCGATGTCTCGTGTCAGCCTACAGGATTCCGTCAACCCTAAGCCCCTATCGGAGGGCATTGACGAGGAGTACCCTCGACAATCGCCTTTGGGATCCTAGGTGGGAGAAGATGGAGAACGAGCTGAGGGCGCGAGGAATCCGTCCAGGTACAGTTAGACATGAGCATCACTTCAAACATTACTATGTACAAATTCATCTGAGTGAATTGTTCCAGCTTTTCAATCTGCGAGCTCGACAAATCTATCATCGGTTGCTACATTCTGTAAGTGATTTATTTCTACCCCATCTCGTTCATATTGCCTGCACTATATATATATATATGTCCTAACTATATTGTTGTGTCCGCTATTATACATGCAGAATGAAGATTAAGGAATGCAAAGTAAGGAACATCCATGATGTTGGGTTCATTGACCCACACATCGTTAATGGATATGTGTTACGAGATCACCCCGCCGACGTGGGACGGAATGTGATTTCTTACAAAGCGGAACTCAAACCGATATTCCATTTCCTTACCATTTTGGGCGAGTGTTTATGTCTTGAGCACATTCTCTTTTGTTTACTCCATGCATGGTATGTGGCTAATCGATGAGTTATGCATGACGTCGTGCATGTATCGTGTCCGCAGGTTCCACCTGGATTCGCTAGTAATTAAAGTTGACGCCTCCACATGTCTCGTCCACGACTCTCGACTGGATTCAAATCTTTGGGGCGGCATGAGAAGAATGCTGCAGAAGTAATTATTTTCATTCATTTGCGCTCTATATCGATCGGCCTATTTCGTTCATTTCCTAATTAAGCTTCAAGTAATTAACTAATAACTCTCTTGTTCATTTAATTTTCTTTGCCTCGTAGGGTTTGGAGACGGTTCTCAGATCAAAAGGTCGGTGAATTCAAAAAAGAGCTACATTTCATGCGGTCAAAGGCTAAGAATGGTGGCGATATTCAGCCACCGGGGAGCAATCTATGTGGATACTATGTCTGTGAGATGATCCGGAGATACACCTCTGAGCGCGTTCCGAGTGATACCAATGCTCGGAGGAATAACCTCCGGATGATGCTTAGTCCAAGCTCGCTTCGACCACTTCAAGAGGAACTAGCTGGATGGTTCACGAGGGAAGTCCTCGATCCTAAAGGAGAACACCATTACGAGGACGTAGAACTATACATGCATTAAATTATGTATGGAAACTTGTTCAAACTTGTATATGGTCATCCGATGATAATGAATATATATTATATATTCCTCTTGAATTCTTTTTGGTTCTAATTTCAAATTTGTTTGAAATTGTACATTCATATGCATGTAGTACCGTAGAATATGTGAAACTCCTTCAAAATTACAATAAAGCACAAAAGAAATAAAACAATACAAATTAAACAAACAATTTATGGGGGCTAAAACCCTAAACCTGCGGTGGCCTTTAGTCGCGGTTGGCCGAAGAACCGCGACTAAAGGTCCTCCTCGACGGTCGCCTGGCGCCCGGGACGGCCTTTAGTCGCGGTTCTAAGCAACCGCGATAAAAGGGCTTTAGTCGCCATGTCAGCGGCTGCGCAACCGGACTATTTAGTGCGAAGGCGACCAAAGGCCCTTTTTCCAAAAGTAAAAAAACCAGATTTAGTGGCTAAAACCCTAAACCTACGGAGGCCTTTAGTCGCTGACCAGGCAACCGCGACTAAAGGTCCTCCGCCCGGCCCCGGCGCACGTGGACGTGCCTTTAGTCGCGGTTGAAGCAACCGCGACCAAAGGGGGGCCTTTAGTCGCACTTCATTGGTCCCGGTTGCGCAACCGCGACTAATGGCAGTTGCGAACCGGGACTAAAGCCCCTTTTTCAACCAGTGATATGAAGTCACGCCCGCCATCATGCCTTCTTGGTTCGGTACGAACTATATATAGAAAAAATATATCTCAACAGTGAGATGTTTGAAAACCCGAATTTCTAAAGAAAAAAGATATGGAGCTTCTGCCAAGAGATGGTTCTTTTTACCTGGCTTCTTTCCATGTCTGCTAAACCTACTGTTACTCCAATTCCATATTAATCCGGTTACAGCTAGCTAGTAAACATATACTCCAGGTCCATATATAGATCACTATTACGTACACAGAGATGGTCACATCAAGGTAGGATTAGTTAGATCACATGCCGACCCACCTCCATTATTTCTTCTTGCAGTCAATCGGGTACATGCAGTACATGCACGTTTCACAGTACTGTAGTATAAACGACAGATGGGCTGAACAAAAGCTGAGCCGCTCAGAGGGAGGCCTGTGGATGATCTGGTGAATGCAGCTGCTCTGTTATGGATGGATAGGTTCGCGTGGACGGGCATCTCTCTCCGTGTGTGTGGGAGAGAGAGAGATTGAGAGAGAGAGGGAGAGAGTGAAGACAAAGAACTATTAAGACATGAGCAGGCAATGAGACACTTCCTGCGCCTTGAGGGCCCAGGCAAGCATGGTTTTGGATTTACTAGCAGCCGCAAATGGGACATTTGTTTTGCCCTTAATCATAGTACAATTAACATACTGCCGCCTAAACCGCCAATAATAATTACTCCTATGTGGCAGCAACTATTTTTGTAGTAGCAGGGGTCCATATATGGGAGATCTTAAGTGGGTTGTAGCAGTACCTTGAGAGACATCATGCTGTGTTGTCAAATCAGACAAGCATTAGATTTAATTTTTCGAGAAAACACCAATAAAATGTGTCTTGTTCCTACAAAAAAAAGTTTCTCGTTAATTACATATGTCAGTCGACAGAAAGGAGCATCAGGTATATATATACATCCTGCACCCACAGCCAAATGCTAATTTGCAGACAAACAGTTGTACGCGCTCATTAAACATCGCAGTGATACTTACAATGGAAGAGGAGAGTTGATTAGGTCCATACACAAATGTTCTGAATGATCCAGAAGAGGATAACAGATCGCTAGCATGTCTAGTTGTCTACACCTAGCTAGCTGCCTGACCGTTATTCCAATTTCTAACTGGGCCATCAATCCGAGAGTGCAAGAAAGCTACGTAGCTTGCTATAAGCAAGCCTACGGTAACATGACACATGCATAGCCAGAGCTGATAGCCTAATGGCCCTAACACTAACTCTAGCTAGCTAGGTAGCCAGCTCTTGCTGTTAGTCTCTCACACAGTCACACACACGTACTCTCTTATTGCCATGAGTGAGTGTGAGAGGATCAGAATTCAGAAACAGCTTAAACCTGAAAGCGACCCCTCTTCCAGCATGACAAGCCCACGCTCTTCCACGGGCGCGCCTCCAAAATCTGGGCAACTTGTTCCTCCCCGGCTCTCGTCTCGTGATCTCCATTGGGGACAAATCGCGGCGGGGAGCGCTCCAAGACAAGCGGCTAATGGCTGCCAAGGAGAGGGGGCAGCAGGGCAGGCCGCGCCCACCGCTGTGCTAGCTGCTTGCTGAGCCTCTGTACTGTGCGTCCGTACGTGTAGCGCAGCGCACAGCCCTTCGCGCGCGGTCAGATGAACTCTAGTACAGATCACGGCGAGCGATACATGGTATAGCTACAAAAGGAGGAGGGTGTCGACAAAAGCCCGCCCGTTCGGCGAGATCGTCGATCCGATCAACTTGCAATGAAACCCAGAGATCTCCAAGCTAGCTAGAAATGGGTAGGGATTATTCTGCATCGAGATCGGAGACTTACCCCTGAGCCGTGGAAGAAGCTGGAGAAGGGGCTATGGTTTAACTTTGATGAGCAGATCTCGTCCAGACCCCTACTGACCTTTTTGCCTCGGCGTGCGTGCTGTCAGGCATGGTTGAGCATGAATCGCCAAAACTTCAGGCAGGACGCAGAGGCTGTCTTTGGGGCATGGGATCCAGAGCCGTCCATGGTCTATGCATAGCATGCATGAATGAGTTGATCTGCTGCAAGAAGAACGCAATTGTGAATTAGTGCAGACACTTGAGATTAACAAGGCCGTACATTATCCATGATTAAGTATCTTAATTGACTGTTTGCACTATGTTCAGCTTAGAAGCTGACAAAATAACCCTCAACTGCAAGAAATAGCATGCTCCTTGCTTCATCATGAACTAATGACCAGCTTGGACATGACTCGGAGCAGTTGAAAGAGACTGATGCCAAATTTCCACTACTGTATTAGCTCATCAAGAGTTGGCTTATGGTCTGAAACTCAAGCTGCAGTTTGCGTATATTTAAATGCGAGACATGTTTACCATCACAAATTTACTTATGGAAAGCTTAAGCAAGTAGAGTCCCTTTACATGTTTGTGTTCAACTGAATAAAGTGACTACAGATATATATAGCACAAACCTACTACTAAGTGTCTTCATATCCAGGAAATCTCACTCTACACCATCAAAGGCATTTGTCTCACCTGAGATGTCCAGCACTAATACTTTTGCCGCACCATTAGAACTTAGATATGTCATGTAAGCATGTAAAAAAATGTCATGTAAGCTAAACTATATATACACACATAAATAACTAAATGAATAATACAAATCATGCAAGCAAAGCTCTTATCAGACCACTCGTGTGGAGCGGGATAATGTCTACGTCAATCGAACCATGTACCCCTGGTTGTATGATCATTAAGATGTATACGTATATGGTTTTTGAATCACTCCTCGAGATAAAGGGAGGGTGTGTGTGCGCGCGCGATACTAATTCACTCATTATCACAAGATGTAAGGTGAACAACTCAATGATAGGACTGCTCACAACAAAAGTATAGCTTTCAGAAAGCTCCGGGGATCCAATGGGATCATGGCTTTGTGCAAAATGACACTGCCCTCCAGGCCTACGTGGACCCTTTGTGTGTTGGATCATGTGCACACACAAGTGAGAAGAGAAGACACATATGTGTAATTAGTATAACGATAGGCTTCACAATAAAATTACAGTAAATCAGGACATTACATAACACAAGTAGGCAGAAGAATATCAACAGTAGCAGCATAAGCATGGTCTTCTGATCGCTTAGGTATTAAAGCTTCATCAAGACAGGAACAAAACGGCAATATTTACTATTGGTAAGCATGAGCTTGTTCTTAATAATTCCATCAATAAATAATATGTGCTAGCTCGAGTGGAGGACAAAGTATGGCAATCATTTCAGAGAAAATCGGTTGCAAGCAGCAAGAAATGGAAATCTGATTGCAGAGAATATAGTGAATGGATCTGGTCATTGGAACTCAAGTCAAAAACCTATCATTCCCTAGCATTTCTAATCAAGAAAGAGAGGGAAGGGCCACAAATCAAACCAGAACTTTAAATTAAAAGAATGTAGAGTCTGAAATATGATCATATTTAATTTTCATATTAATAAACTATTTCTTCCAAACAATTGAACAAGTGGTTGTGGCTGGCACACGCCCACAACAATCGGTTGCTGTTCGAGAAACAATAGAAGGACAGAAGATGCAAACAGAGGGTACACTAACAGAGAGGAAGTGGATAAGGTAACCTATGGGTGGGATTAATGGTTGAACCATAGCCACTTATTTTCGAGCTAAATGACATGAAACAGGATTCTGAGATTATGCTACGCATGACCAGCATATCAGGAAGGGAAGTTCTGACGATGTTTAAAAAACCAAGCATAAAACCTATTAGTCGTTTTTATATTGCTTCAATTTTTTCTACCTTACAATGATCTGAAATCTACAAAAGATAATATGCAATTTTAAGATCAGAAGCGGGACTAGAGGTCCCAAGACAAAATATGCGTGTGTGACTCTCTGGTTCTACATGAGTTCCTCGTACTATGACCATGATGTGTCACCTTTCAATTAAATTTTTCCAGTGTAATTCCTAAGGATCTGAAGAATTATGAATGCATATGGAGTAATATTTAAAAAGTAGGACAAAGAAAGGAAGTACAAAAGAAATATCAAGACATTTTTATGTTACAAACATAGAACCAGGGTGCATTTGTGCTGGACACCAAGAGAGAAGATCCAGTTTGCTGAAAAGAAACATGACATTGACAAGTCATGGGAAAAGATCAACTAATGGGTGGGATGAGGAGAACCGTCAGAATTCTGTTTCTCCTAGCATATGATAAAAACAGCAATGGAATAACTCCATTCGCTGGTACCAGTCAATCCATATTTTGTTCCTTTTGGTACCTTTTCTTTGTTTAAAGCAGATCTGGCTCCTACTAAACGTCAAAAAGCCCTTGTCCTTGTTTTTCTCTCATCCTGAAAAAAACTATTAAACCTGTGTGGCCCCTTTACCTCCGGATTTAAACACAGAATGATATAGAATATACGAAAATAAATATCCTTCCGACTTTCATACAACACTAAGGTTTTGTTGAGGGATTTTACAGGAAAGAGTTCTCATAAGGAACTTTCCCCTTGAGCTGTTTGGAACACAGGATTAGGCGGTAGGAAAACTTTCCTACAGCAAAGTTTCCTACACTAGTGATTTCACAGGAAAAATAAATCCAGTCTGACCTCTTTTTTCTTGTTTCCTTTGCATGTATTGAGGCAAATCAACCATCGAGACTGCTATTAGAATCACGATCAGGCAAGACGCTGCTCCTTTACTGCTGCCATGGATTTTGCCACCGGTGCCGCCATAGATGTGCTGTCCAAGCCCAAAGCCGTTAGTGCCACAGATGTGTCATCAAATCTTGTCGATGTTATCTCCATGGATGCACCAAGAGCATCTCCACCGGCGGCCCCCAAATAGGCGCCAGCAGGGGCACCGGCACTGCCGTAAGGGGGGACGCCGGCAAAGCATCCTCTATTTGGGGATGCTGCTCCCACACCGGCGGACCCCATACGTCAGCCCCGATAGAATTTGAAACATAAAATGAAAATTTTAAAACAATATTCATACGAAATTCAAACGAAATTTATACAAAGGTAACTCGAATTTAAACTAAAAAACAAAAACAAATCTAGCGGCGCCGTCAGTCGTCAGTCGAACACGCTGAAGTCCAGGTTGTTGCCGTCGTCACCATTGTCGCCGTCGTCGCGGGATGGCCCAAAGGACCAGTCATCGGCGGCCTTCTCCTCCTTTGGCGCCGGCAGCTCGGAAGGCCCGGCGAGGTCGATGAAGTTGGCGTCGTGGTCCCTGGCGGACCACACCGCCGCCTCCGCGGGTCCATCGCGATCTACCGGTAGTCCTTATCGACGGAGCGGCCGACGATGAAGTTCTGGCTGGGGAACTCCTCCGGGTCGTCGCCGCCACGGAGGGCCGCCTGCGCCTGCGCCTCCATCTGCCACCATTGCTTCTTCTTTGCCGGCGGAAGTGGTGGCGAGGCCGCGGTGTCCTCCTCCTTGAGGCGGCGGCGGTGGCCCGACCCCGTCGTCTAACGGGCCGGAGCAGAGGACGCGCGCCTCGCCTTGTCGCGGATGATGAGGCCTCCGGAAGGAGGCAAGGCCAAGCGCGTGTGGACGACGGCTGATGACGATCCGGTGTGCGAGCTTCCGGACGCCGCGGTCCTTTCCGGCGCCCTCTGCAGAGTCGGCGCCGCCTGCAGGAAGCACAGTGGGTCGAGCGGCCGGTCGCCGCGGACGCGATGGCGGAAGCCGTACTGGCGCAGCGTGGTGTCGACGTCGCGGCCGTGCCACCAGGCACGGCGGCAGACAGTGTTGAAGCGGCCGCGCGAGCGGTCAGCCGCCTACGCGAGCTCGGCGGCGCGATCATCTTCAAAACGCCGCTGCCAGGCCGTGCTGTCACCGCGTTGTCCGGCAAGTTCCACTCCGCTGGCGTCATTAGGTTCCACCGTTCCCTCGCGAGGGCTCGCGTCTGGCGAAACCGGCGTTGGAGACGTGCCAGCCATGCGGCGGTTTGTACTGTACTGGCACGGGGATGGCTGAGCTGCAACGAGCGGAGCACGCTGTCGCCGCTGCCGCCAACCTCGTCGTTGTGCGCCATCGTCGGTGGATGCGTGGGAGGTTTGCGCAGCGGTTGCGACGGCGGCAACTAGGTTTGGAAGGAGGGGAAGAAGAGAAGTGTGCGCCGGTGGGGTTTTAAGGGAGGCGTCGGACGCGCATTGAAGGCGCGTGGGTAAGGTAGGTGGACGTGGCCAGTCGCCGCCCTCGTCGCCGCTCGGGTTTCCACGCGGGAGGCCATTAACGCCGACGACCAACCTTCCCGCGTTGTTTTCGATGCGAACCGTCGCGTCCTCTCGCTGACAAGGCGCCCCCACCCGCGAAAAACGTCGTGCCGCGAGGCACCGTCGCGCCCGATTCGCGAAGGGGACGGCACGGGGTTGTTGATGCTTCTATTGGGCTCGAAAAAGCGCCGTCGCTATTTGGGGCGTGCCGGTGTGAGCCCATTTTCGCTGTCGGCCGCAAAACGCTATCGGGGCCGCTATGGGGCACACTGGTGGAGATGCTCTAATGAAGCCGCAGCATCCATGGATGCCATGTCCCTTGTTTGTACTCTGTTTCCACATAACTGTTAGCAGTGGATGAAACTATTGCAGGAAGCCGATCAACCGTTCCACCCTCCTCGCATCGCCCCCTCTTGGCGACCGAGGAGGCGAAACCCTTGCCCTGCGCCGCCACCGCTCCCCTCCCTCCTCCCCCCTCCTCGTCGGCCCAAGAGACGCCGCTGAGCTAAGATCGCATCGCCGGTGAAGGGGGCGGCGGGGATCTGAGCTCTCGCCCCCCGCGCGGTTTGTAGGTGGAGGATCTCCGCGCTGGGATCGTCTTGACCGAGGTGGTGACACTGCGGACTCCTCTTTCTCCAGCGGTTAGCGGCCTGAGGTAAGGGAGGCTGCTGCGGTTTCTTCTTTAGTGGGGGCTCAGGAAGCCAGGGCGGCTGCCCTGGGTTGGTGGCGCTCGCGTGGTTGCTGGCCGCCGTGCTCGGATGCACGGGCAGCAGCTCGGTGGCAGGTGCTGGTCTAGCGTGTTGATCTCTCCGGCGTCGCGCTCGACAGATCTGGGGGTCATCCTTTTGCTGCCAAATCCATGGTCGCGCCTGGTCGTCGGAGCTCGGCTGGGTGCGTCACGGTGGGTTGTAGGGCTGGGGAGTCCGGGAGAAATCCCTGGCCAGTGGCCACGATGGTGGTGACGCCTGTGGGCATCACTCCCTCGATGGAGGCGCCGTCGAGGTTGTTCCCCTTCCTCCTACCAGGTGAAAACCCAATTCCCTTCGGAATGGGCGGCGTCTACACCTCTGGGGTGGTATCCTTCTTGAAGGCACCGTTTTGGGTAAAGGGGGAAGTATTGTGTTGGTCCATCTCGGTTGGAGGCAGTGGCGGGTTTCCTCTGCAGCGTTCTTCTTCGGTTCTCCGGCGAGGGCGCCTTTTCTTTGAGCTGATGTTCCTTCGTGGCACCTTCATCTTGCGTCAAACCGGGGGAGTTCTCACGTCCGACGGTGGAATTGGTCTCATGGTGTTCTTGGTTGTTCTTGGTGGCCAGTCCTAGCCTCTGCTCTTTGGTCTCAGTGTCCCTGACATCCGTTCAAGCTCTAGGGTGAGCGACTCCGGCCGGCAGTACGGTGCCCTTCGATCCAGGGCGAGGGAGCAGGGGCTTTCTTCGGCTTCGGAGATGGACCACGGCCTTTAGCCATTTGACGTACGCGCAGGATGGTTTCTCCTCGACAACGAGCCCCCTCCGAATGTCAATTGTCGCTGTTTCAAGTGTAGGGCTTTGCCTTGGTGGCTGAGGACTCCGATGATCAAGCTATGTGTCGTGTTTTTGGTGTGTGTTGGTGTCTTGTAAGTTGTTCTCTCAGCACCCTGTAAAACGGTGCCGTTCGTGGCTTTATTAATTTAAAGCTAGGCTAAGGCCTTATGTTTAAAACTATCGCAGAAAGGAGCAGGCCACATGTTAATTAGAGATGTAACAAATATATACTCGGTAATGTTGGATAAATCATTGTTACTTGTGTTGATATATAGGAATGAACTTTTGTTCCTAATCTATATAATTAGGGTGTGACTATTTACTGGGAACTAACTTTGTTCTTAGTCATATGATGTCATCAAATCTCAGCTGCAACTCATGTTACAACTCATGACTACCACGAATCACGATGCAAATCAAATGGTGTAAGATTTGATTGAACACTAAGATAGTTCTCAGCTAGCTGAGAACTAGCAAATCCCATATAATTAACACCCTATATAAAGTTGTTTGAAACGGCTACTTCACTAAAATGAAATATCTGCCTATGCAGTTTCATGTGTTTTCATGTTCCTGCAAACCAAACGGTATGTCAGAAAAAATTCCTATGTTTTCCAATCCTCTGGTTTTCACGTGAATTCCAATCCTATTTCTGTGTGTTTCCTATTCCTGTATTTTTTTTTTTTCCTATCCCGAGTTCCAAATGGGGCCTAGCTTAACTTGGTTGCTTTTCTAAGCAAGCATAACCTACTTCCATCCATGAACACAAAACACACGAATCTACGACACTTCGATTTTACTGCATTATCAGTTGATAACTAGTGAAAAGAAGCCTTACGGTTTAAACATGTCCAAAAATCCAGTTCAAAAAAAAAAACATGTCCAAAAATCCGGTGGGACTGTATCACCAATAGCAACGGGCGGCTAAGGCAAGTTTTTTACTATCGCCACGTCCACACGAGAAACCATGGCCGGACAAAGCCGAAATTACTACGTGCAACGTGCACAAACCTCCAAAATTTCGCAGCGGTGCCTTTCAAGAATCTACCGAACCGCAGAAATGTGTGTGGGCATTTCGTCGAACACGTGGTGGACGACATGGAGCTCTCTTCGGTCATTGTTCGGGCCAGGCAGGCTGACCGCTCGTAGGTTGCGCAGGGACGACGGTGAAGGAAGACGGGAAGGAGGAGGAGGAGCATACGGCTAACCTCCACATGGCTGCGTCAGTGGCGATGGACTCCATTTGCCGGCGGCAACGACGAGATGGCACGCCGCCATGGAGTCCGCGCGGAGAAGGACGCCGACGCGACGGAGAAACAGAAGGAACGGAAATTTTCAGTCTACAAAGTTCAGAGCCTGCTAAGCTCATTCTCATTGCAAAGAGGAAAAAAGGCCCATTGTCAAATGTAAGCCCGCCTAGCCCGCCAAGCCCATGCAGCCCAACGTAACGGCCACGAAACGAAACGATGGTCCTCGTGGCAATTTGAAAGCAACACTTAACCATCTGCCAGCCCGTAATCGTAGCCGCCAAGTCTCCGTCTCCATACAAGTAGCAAAGCGGGCCTCCAACCCACTTCGTCTCTCGCTGCTGCCTCCTCTCCTGCTCCGGCAATCTCCGCGGGCGCAACCGTATGATCCCTTGCTTCAGTTCTTTCGAAGACAAATCTGTACCTTTTGTGACATACATTCGTGCATCCATCTCACTGTTTTTCTCGATTTGGTTTCGTGAAGGTCTGAGATCCAGCGAAGCTAGCGGCGGGCTGTGTCAAGATGGCGCTGGTGAGTGGTTGCTTCATTCAGCCCTGTTCGGTTTACAGCTCTTTGTGCCTAGATTGGGTTCCATTTTTTTGCGGCGGCAAATGGAATCGATATGTTTTACTCTCTCTATTCATAAGTATAAGATGTTTTACACACTTTAAAATCGGAAATACACTTTTTATCCCAGGTGCATATGCTCCCTTTACCCAAAAAATGAATTTCAAAATATTAAAAATTTGGAGAAAAAATTTAGCCTGTATATATCCACATTCTATGTCATCACTTATAGTTTCATAGTAAAATGATAATTTTTGTGTCCTGTGCAAAAAAGAGAAACAAATGCCTAGTAAAAAACCTTATTTTAGCATCTTTTTTGTATGTTTTGCACAAGCCACATAACAATTCACTTTTTGTGACTTCATGAACACGTATGATGTTGAGATGTACGGGCAACATTTTTTAAAATTTTCAATATGTTTAAAATATACTAGTATTTTAAATAAGGTAGCATATGCACCGAGGAGCAAAAGCACCATGTCCCTTTAAAATGAACTAGATACACACTATAGTGAGTGAATCTACACATTAAAAACAGACTAGTTGCATATAGAAATAAATGAATCTACTAAAATTAGTGAATGGAGGGAGTAGTTAATTAAGATGGATGGTTAGCGTGGCATATGATCTTACTATGGCGATCATGTTTGTTTCGGGCTTAGCTGTTTGTATTTTAATTGTTTTGAAATTTTGATTGGGCTGAACCGGTATTCATATTTGGGACGACTGATGAATAGAGAATGTCTCCTTCTGCTGCATTTTAGCTTGTTTAGGACTGATTTTACCTTATCTGTGGCAATATTGTAGTTCTGTTTAAGTCAATGTTCTCTCTCTGCTTCTGGTGGTCCTAGTTTTTGTACGACTTCGAGTAAGCCCTACTTATTTATGTAGTTCTCTCGATGAGGTTTAAAATGGTGCATTATACGCTGTTCATTTTCCTTATGATTCTGTGCTATAATTAGTTTCCTTTGATGTTTTGTTTCGTGGCACCATAGATATTAAAGTTGTTATGCCAATTCGTCAGTATCCCTATTTTTAATCAGTTGCGCTGCTTCCTCACTTTTCCTTGTTGATTCAGTAACCATTGCCCGTGTAGTGTAGATGCTTTCCCTGACGTAATTTTCGTATTTTTCATGTGTTATATCTTTTCTTTATAATCAGCCATGTAATCTGCCTTACCTATATTTGTATAGGTGCTGCACGCTGGTAGTGGAAACAAGAATGCATTTAAGGCACTCATCGTGGCTGAATACAGTGGGGTCGATGTTGACTTGGTCAAAGACTTTCAGATGGGTGTCTCCAACAAGACTCCTCAGTTTCTCAACATGAATCCCATTGGGAAGGTATGCATAAAAATCGTCTTCAGAAAATGGATACAAATAGTTCAAATCTAATTTGAGCTTTCTTTTTTTGGCAGGTTCCTGTTCTTGAGACTCCTGAAGGTCCTCTTTTTGAGAGCAATGCCATTGCAAGATATAGTAAGTAAAACACAGCAACCAAGTACAATATTTCTTTATTTTTTCTTGGGCATTTCATTTGATTTAGTATATCTAACTATCTGTCATCTTCCTAAAGTTGCTCGCATGGAGGCTGACAACCCACTTTATGGATCTTCACTAATTGAATATGTGAGTGTTGTTTAATATTCATTCAAGACCATGCCATATAATGTGAACTTGCCCTTAGATTTTTTTGCTCTGTTCAGGCGCACATTGAGCAATGGATCGACTTTTCTGCGACAGAGATTGATGTTAACATTGGAAAATGGTTGTACCCACGGCTAGGATTTTATCAATATGTTGCTGCGGTAGGTGTGGCAGTGTTGGGATATTCATGCCTTTTACATCGAAAACGTGGGTTTAAACTTATTTTTATCCTAACAGAGTGAGGAAGCATATGTTGCCTCCTTGAAGAGAGCATTGGGTGCCCTCGAAACACACCTTGCATCAAACACATATCTTGTTGGGGATTGCGTGACTCTCGCTGACATTGTGATGTCATGCAACCTTTACCTTGGCTTTACTCAGATCATGACCAAGAGTTTTACATCTGAGTTTCCTCACGTGGAGAGGTACTTCTGGACAATGGTTAACCAGCCAAACATCAAGAATGTCATGGGGGATGTGAAGCAGGCAGAGTCTGTCCCACCAGTTCAGAAAAGGAATGCAGCACCAAAGGAGAAAAAGCTCAAGGAAGTCAAGAAGGAGGATCCAAAGCCAAAGCCAGTTGTGAAAGCAGAGGAGGAAGAGGAGGCACAGAAACCAAAGCAAAAGAACCCTCTTGATTTGCTTCCTCCAAGCAAGATGATCCTTGATGAATGGAAGAAGCTGTACTCTAACACCAAAACCAACTTCCGGGAGGTTGCTATTAAAGGTAGGTTCCTTTCAAAATCCAGTTAAAATTCAAGCACTTCAATTGAATTTGACTGCATCTTGTGCTCACTGAGGATAGTGATTAAATACAAATTAAAAGTCTGAACTGATCAATATGTCCTATGTCTTAAGTTGTTTTCAGTTCTATATGAGTCGCAAATTTTCACTACTGCAAGAGCAAAGATTCTGGAATTTGTAAGGTTATATGAATTATCTGAACTGAACTGAACTGAACTTAAGCTGTTTGTAGTTATGTGAGTCGCAGGTTTGCTACTACAAAAGCAAATATTCTGGAAGTTGCAAAAGCAGTTATATGGACTGAACTGAACTCATTTTCCTTCTGCATTCCAGGTTTCTGGGATATGTATGATCCAGAGGGCTACTCCCTATGGTTCTGTGACTTTAAGTACAACGAGGAGAACACTGTGTCCTTTGTGACATTGAACAAGGTCGGTGGATTCCTGCAGCGAATGGACCTGTGCCGCAAATACGCCTTTGGGAAGATGCTTGTGATTGGTACCGAGCCACCATTCAAGGTCAGGGGACTTTGGCTCTTCCGTGGCCCTGAGATCCCCCAGTTTGTCATGGAAGAATGTTACGACATGGCCCTCTACGAGTGGAGAAAGGTTGATATCTCTGATGCGGCACAGAAGGAGCGTGTCAGTGCCATGATCGAGGACCTGGAGCCATTTGAGGGTGAGGCGTTGCTGGATGCGAAATGCTTCAAGTGAGCAATGAGCTATTTACTATTTGGTCATGATAAATATTTCAAGATTCTGGACTAAAGGAAATCTGCAGTATATTATTAGTTGATACTACCTACCTTGATGTACTAGTTAATTATGGGCTGCTACAAGTGTTCTAGTCAACATCTTAATTAGAAAGTATTAATGGGTTGCCTTTTGTGCAACACTAAGATCATTCTCGTCTATCTGTGAATATTTAGTGTGCACGGTGAACTGGCCATAGTAAGGCTCATCACCAAATACTTGTGTATTTATGGGGATTCAGTAGTTCAGTTTATGCTGTGGTACTTCCTCTTTGGTAGATGAACCGCTCACACTGCATCTGGCTGCCTGTTTCTATTACAACAGATTAGATTCGAACTTGTGTTTTCAGGATTCATGGATGCTCGAAACAGGCTCTCGTCCCACCATATTAATATAGCAACCACACCGATACAACAGTTTGTAACAAAGAAAAATATTAGAGCAACAGCAACAACATGCCCAAAAAGGAAAAAAAAAATGAAGCTAATGGCGAAGCGACAAAATGATGATGACCCGCAACCGCTACACCCTCCGTCTTTGACCCACCGCGCTCCAAGCACCCCAAGGCGTCCTGTACAAGGCAGCCCCTCACTATAGGAATGGGACGGTACACCGAGGGCCAGGCTATACGTCGACGGCCAAATGTCGGGGCCGTCGGCGTACGGCCTCACCGGAGCAGCTCCCAACCGTGACCGTTGGCGTAGGCAGGCCGTCGGCGTAGAGACGGCTACGCCGAGGGCAGCCGGTCGTCGGCATACGCCACGATTCCTGTAGTGTGGCCTTCGAGAAGGAAAGCACTATCGACACGACGTTGCTGCCTGGACCAAACCGGTCCTAGGGTTTTCCCTGGCATGAAGAGTATAGTGGACACGGGATTCCCAAGACACTATCAAAGAAGGAATGGTGCCACTCAATAGTGGCACTGCGTGGGATTTCTCCCAACCCCATCCACAAAAAACCCTGCCGCAAGGGGGCACCACCACCTTTTTTTCTTGAAATGGGGGCAAAAGCTTTGCCCCAATCTATTAATTAAGAAGATGAATGCCCAGTTAATTAACGGGAAACCGGGCAAAAAACCGTAACAACAACACAACCAACCACAAACGACAACAACACTTACAACACATGGGGACTACTCCCAAAGCAAACAATTCCTACAACCACAAACTTTTAGACAACAAAGGAGAATAATCCATCAACCAACCGCGGCCTCTTTTCTTGTGGCGCCATTTTTCTTGCTTTTGCTCCCAAGGTAGTTTTTCACCTTCTGGATTTTGCCCCTCGAAGACTTCTCCTCTAGGAGGCGAGCAATCTCTTTGCTAGATCCAGGGCTAGCCGCCTCCAACTTGGCGAGAAGGTCGCAAAGCTCACTAGTAAATAGCGCATCAGAGTTAGGTGCCAAAACATCTGCCTCCATAACCTTGTCGCTACAACGACTTGCCTCCACTGGCGGTGGTGCGGAAACCACCTCCAAGATCACAAGCGAGTCCGCCTGATGGTGAACCATCGAAAGAGGAGGGGAAGGGTCCTCACACAGCTCCTGCAGATCGGGCATGATCTGAATCACAAGCATGCGCCACCTAGCTTCATCACCCACCAGCATGCGCCACCATGCCCACCACGATCTTGCGATCACCATCATCGGTCGCTTCGAGACACTGACATGCGGCCTAAAGGAAGGAGGCACATGACATCGCCTAAAGGACCGAGTTTGATGAATGCTTGAGGCTGCTATTTGGTTTCTGCACATGATCCACTGCGTGCTGAGATGATAATTAAACCGGGCCATTTTAAAATCCTCAGTTTTGCACTAGCAAACCTGTCAGATTTTTATGTTTTTACTATTTCTTTGTTTCTCAATCCTGAAACCACAATACTTCTTTGTCCGGTTGTCCCAATCCTGATAAAGAGGCCCCAAGTTGTAGTATTTTTTTTTCAGCTTCAGATGCTGAGTGTAACTTTCTTATTAGTGGGCAATATGTATAATTGTCCATTCGTTCGTATCCTCATTCAAAAAGGCTAGAGGATCATGTACTTCAAAGAGTTAACCAGAAAAATGCAAGTGGCAAGAGGAACTAATTAGCTCTTTCGTTGCTAACATTGATTAAATGCAAAACAGAGACAAAAATGTCTAGTAATACATTTAGACTGTCAAAGGATGAGTATTCTTTGAAAAGTAGGAGAGTTAAAACTTAAAAGGACATCTTCTTTCAAATTGTGAAGAAAGAACATTTACATTTGCTTTTGAAGAAGGAATACAGAAACACTTTACAGTTAGAACGAATCGAAACAATGATTTACACAGCCATATATACCACCACTCGTAAAACAATGAAAAACAAGTTAATAAACGGTATGTGCATCAACATGCATGGAATCTTGTTTCCTCACTCCTCAATAGGGCGTCTTGTTCACCCTCCGACAGTTCTTCCTAATCTCCCCATCCCTTCCGGTCAGCGGGCTTATGTTTCCCATTTTAACCATCGATGTGGCAAAGTTTCTGAAAAAGTCCTGGTTACCAGAGAACCTACGGACGATTGGTGCGGTGGTCCTTGCCGCGACGGGATCGGACAACATCACCTGGTCCGACGGAAGCTGGGCGCGACCCCGTAAGAGGTTGCCATAGTACTTGTTGTCGAACACGTCAGGTGTGACGCCATCGAGGTTCACCAGCGCCCCCTCGCTCTGCCCAGCCGTGCAGTTCCGTTGTGTGAACTGACACTGCGCCCGCCCGAAGGTGTGCGCTCCCTGCAGCGCGACAAGGTCGGTGTCGTCGAGGCCCAGGTTCTTGAACTTCTCCTGGAGCCTCTCTAGGGGGTCAAAGGGGCTGGGGAGGTTCTTGGCGCTCTCGATGTTGGTGGTGGTGCTATCGCGGCGGCCCAGCGGCACGGTCCAAGATGGCCCTCCGGCCAGTTCGACGGAGATCTCGGCGGCGAGGGCGAGGATGTCGGCGCAGGAGACGATGCCGGGGCAAGCGTTCTCCAGCGCGCGCTTGATGTTGTCGACCACGCCAAACCCGCGCGCCGACCTGTCGTTGGCGGGGACGTTCTTCTCGGTCATGATGGCAGCCTGGGGGTCGTCGTCTAGCAGAAGCGAGCCATCGCAGCCCTGAAAAAGTTAACCACAACGATGAGAGGGTGCACTATATAGGGATAGACGTCGCTGAATCTATATATGCGCCGGTGCGCGTAGGTGGCTTGGCGAACTTACATTGACGAAGCAGTCGTGGAAGTGGAGGCGGATGAGGCTAGCCGGGATACGCGCGTCGGCAACGCGGGCGTCCTGGATAACGCGCCTGATGATGTCGCGCGTGCCTGGGCACGAGCCGTCGTAGAACGACGAGCTCAACCCAGCGCCGCCATGACCGTGAGCTCCGTGGCTCAGCAGTAGGACCAGAAGTGCTGCTGTGAGGAGGAGGCTACAGCGAGCAGCTAACGATAAGCGAAAGGAAGCGGCCATGTTCACAAGGAGGAACACCTGCTGGTTTGCCAGCCACTGGTGGAGCGATTGACAAGGAAGCTAGATAAAAAGAAGTATCAGGGAGAGATGGATATGATGTGATTGAAACGGGAATGCCATGGAGGCTATCTGTAGTCTTGATCCATTTGAGACCTTTTAGGTACGTTTGACAGATTCCACGAGCATGATCTGCCGTTGTCAAATTGGGTATTGGCACGCCGTCGTTGGCCGCCGCTCCTGCACGCGGCTGCTCATGTTATTCTATTCGTAATTAATTTTATATGATTAAGCGAGAAGAAGCTGGTGGCCAGATGATGGGAGGAGGAAAAGAGATGGACTGTTGCGGGAAAAGAACGTCAGACTGTTGCTGGGAAATGGCAGAGGGACCGGATCCAACCGTGTGATTCTTGCATTCCTGCTGTCATCGTTCGGTCATGCCTGTCGTTTTTGACCCAGCAGATCGAGGGATTTCTCCCTTGCATGGTTTCCGATGCCTTACGCTATTATTCTATTCAATCAGTTTTGCCAACTAAGGGTATCTTTAATAGGGTGATGCATTTCGGACACCCAAAAGTGGTGCGAGCGTTCATTTGCGTCGTTCCGCGGACATATTTTGTCCGCGCGTCTGTTTGCGTCTAGGTGTGCTCCCACCGGGGCGATCCATTCTTAGATTTGCAACGCATTTAAAAATATAAAAAGTAGTGCATTTAAATGCATAAAAACTATACAATGTAGATCTAGAACGCTCGTCGTTGCGTCGCTCCATCGTCTGCTTCTCCGCCGCCTCCCGTGCGGCTGCTATGGCCCGGTGCGCCGCCGCGTCCTTTTGCAAGCACTACTGCAGCCTCGCGTTGGTGGCGTCTGTTAGGGTAATATGCTTGTTGTATTACCAGGGGGCCAAAGGCCACAATATATAGTACATGTACAGTGCACATATACGAAAGCCCCCTAACATATGAGGAAACTACAATGGACAGATATATACATCTAACATCCCCCCCCCCCTCAAACTCATGGTGGATCCACAACACTGAGTTTGGAGAGTAAGAAATCATATTGAGCTCGAGTCTGTGCCTTCGTAAAGAAATCCATGTTGCAAATCTGAAGGCACATAATGAACCGCAACAACATCATCATGTGCCTGTGCACGTGTGTAAAAAGCATCAACACCGATATGCTTGGTCAGCTCATGTGACCGGATCACGTGCAATACGATAGCACCTGTACTGCGGACAAAAGTGGAGTGGGTGTCGTAACAGGGACCCCAAAATCTGCAAGCAACCACGTAACCAAGTCACCTCTCAATCAACAAAGCCATAGCACGCAACTCAGCCTCAACACTCGAACGGCTGCGACATGTTTCTTCGTCTTCCAAGCAACAAGCGAACCACCAAGAAACACACAGTAAGCAGAAAGCGAACGACGATCCATAGGATCACTCGCCCACGTAGCATCCGAATAGCACTGGAGCTGAGAGAGCTGGAACGGGGAAAGAAAAGGCGACGAGTGATCGTGCCACGAATATAACGACGAACACGGAGGAGATGACTATAGTGAACAGTGGTAGGAGCAAGACAAACTGACTCAGAATATGAACATGATAAGAAATATCAGGACGAGTGACAGCAAGATAAACAAGACTCCCAACAAGATGGCGATAACGGGTGGGATGGAAGAGGATCACCATCGGTAGGACGAAGCTTAACATTAAGCTCCATAGGAGTATCGACCGTGCGCTCATCCCCAAGAGCAGCACGAGCAAGAAGAACCTGAATGTACTTTTCCTGAGAGATAGAAAAGCCATCATAAGTGGAGGAAACCTCAATGCCAAGAAAATAGCGAAGAGGACCAAGATCGGTCATAAGAAACTGATCATGAAGACGAGCCTTGACGAAGGCAATATACTCAGGATCATCACCAGTAATGATCATATCATCAACATAGAGAAGAAGAAGAGTACGTCCACGAGGAGAAGTGTGAACGAAAAGAGCTGGATCATGAAGACTAGGAGAGAAACCAGCAGCAGTGAGCGCTCAAACCAGGCGCGAGGGCCTGTTTGAGACCATAGAGAGAACGTCGAAGACGACAAACCATCCCATCGAGAATACAGGAGGAGGCTGCATGTAAACCTCCTCACTCAACTCGCCATTAAGAAAAGCATTCGAACATCAAGCTGGAAGACAGACCAGGGCACAACGAAGCGCAGCAAGAAGGGTACGCACGAGTCATATGAGCCACGGGGGCAAAAGTCTCATCATAGTCACGGCCGTGCTCCTGAAACCACGAGCCACAAGACGCGCTTTATAGCGCTCAAGAGATCCATCAGAGCGAGTCTTAATTTTATAGACCCACTTACACGTGATAGGACGAACACCAGAAGGGGGAGAAACAAGATCCCAAGTGCCGGTGCGCTCAAGCGCAACGATCTCCTCAGCCATGGCAAGCTGCCATTCGGGATGACGCTCGGCATCCCGATAAGAAGTCGGCTCGAAACGAGAGAGACCATGCGACTAGGAGAGTAATGAGCTGGAGCACGACGCTGACGGACAGGCCGTGAAGGGGGAAGGTCATCAGCGGAGGACAAATCATCAGAAGAAAAGGAAGAAGGGACAACATCAGAAGAATCCAAAGCCGGAGAACGAGGAGTACTAGGTGTACTAGACGGAGGAGAGGATGGCGCCGAAGGGGGCGCATCAGGACTAGGAGGGGGAGGAGACAGGGGGTGCATCCGGAAAAAGAAGAAAAGAGATATCATCCACCGGGTAAGTACCCGAGGTGGGACGAGGATAGAAGGGACACGTCTCATCAAACGTGACATCACGAGAGATGCGCATCCGACAACCAACGGGGTCCCAACAACGATAGCCCTTATGCTCATCACTGTATCCGAGAAACACACTCAACAGACTGAGCGGTCAGCTTGGTGCGATCGCGAGGAGAGAAGAACATAGCAAACGCAACCAAATAAACGAAGTGTCGAGTAATCTGGAGAGCAACCAGAAAGACGCTCGAGAGGAATGCCACCTTGAAGGGCAGCAGAAGGCTGAATGTTAATAAGGTAAGTCGACGTAGCGACAAAATGCGGCGGAAGAGAGGAAGCAATCATCATAGCACGGGTAGTCTCAAGAATATGACGATGCTTACGTTCGGCGACACCATTTTGAGCATGGGCGCGGGATACGAGAACCGGCAAGGGTGCCTGCTCGGCAAGAACACCACGCGGTCTGGGAGATATACCTCTGCAGTGACGAAACACACGAATAGGCGTGGAATGCGAGTACGAACCATGGCTGCAAACGCTGATAAATAGAAAGCACCTCACTGCGAGAGTGCATCAGAAACAACCAGGTGTATCGCGAAAAATCATCAATAAATAAAATATAGCATCGATGACCCCCTTTCAAGGAAAGGGGACCCCAAACATCCGAATGAACTAAATCAAAAGGTCGCTGAGATACGCACTAGTAGGATAGAGAAGCTGAATCATTTGCCTAGCCTACAACCCTGACACGAATGTAAAGACACATCTCTGAGACAGACCCCAGAAGACCACGATGAACTAATGACGATAAACGGAGCCACAGAGGTGACTCAGCCAATGATGTCATTGCTGAAAAGATCCAGTGACAGAAGCAGCAACCGCAGGAGAACTGGCAGATGAAGTGGCATGATACGTCTCCGACGTATCGATAATTTCTTATGTTCCATGCCACATTATTGATGATATCTACATGTTTTATGCACACTTTATGTCATATTCGTGCATTTTCTGGAACTAACCTATTAACAAGATGCAGAAGTGCCGATTCTTTGTTCTGCTGTTTTTGGTTTTTCGAAATCCTAGTAACAAATATTCTCGGAATTGGACGAAATCAACGCCTGGGGTCCTATTTTGCCACGAAGCCCGGAAGACCGAAGGAGGGAGAGTGGGGCCACGAGGTGGCCACACCCTAGGGCGCGCCCCCACCCCCGCGGGCCTGTGGTGTGGGCCCCTCGTGCCGCCTCCCTGCCCTTCCGCCTACTTAAAGCCTCCGTCGCGAAACCCCGGTGCCGAGAGCCACGATACGGAAAACCTTCGAGACGCCGCCGCCGCCAATCCCATCTCGGGGATTCAGGAGATCACCTCCGGCACCCTGCCGAGAGGGGAATCATCTCCAGGAGGACTCTACGCCGCCATGGTCGCCTCCGGGTGATGTGTGAGTAGTCTACCCTGGACTATGGATCCATAGCAGTATCTAGATGGTTGTCTCTCCCCATTGTGCTTCATTGTCGGATCTTGTGAGCTGCCCAACATGATCAAGATCATCTATCTGTAATTCTATATGTTGCGTTTGTTGGGATCCGATGAATAGAGAATACTTGTTATGTTGATTATCAAAGTTATGTCTATGTGTTGTTTATGATCTTGCATGCTCTCCGTTACTAGTAGATGCTCTGGCCAAGTAGATGCTTGTAACTCCAAGAGGGAGTATTTATGCTCGATAGTGGGTTCATGTCTCCGTGAATCTGGAGTGACAGCAATCTCTAAGATTATGGATGTCCTGTTGCCACTAGGGATAAAACATTAGTGCTATGTTCGAGGATATAGTCACCGATTACATTACGCATAATACTTAATGCAATTGTCTGTTGTTAGCAACTTAATACTGGAGGGTTCGGATGATAACCTGAAGGTGGACTTTTTAGACATAGATGCATGCCGGATAGCGGTCTATGTACTTTGTCGTAATGCCCAATTAAATCTCACAATACTCATCATAATATGTATGTGCATGGTCATGCCCTCTTTATTTGTCAATTGCCCAACTGTAATTTGTTCACCCAACATGCTTGTTTATCTTATGGGAGAGACACCTCTAGTGAGCTGTGGACCCCGGTCCAATTCTCTATACGAAATACAATCTACTGCAATATTGTTCTACTGTTTTAACAACAATCATCATCCCACTATACATCTAATCCTTTGTTAGCAAGCCGGTGAGATTGACAACCTCATTTCGTTGGGGCAAAGTACTTTGGTTGTGTTGTGCCACGTTGGCGCCGGAATTCACGGTGTTGCGCCGCACTACATCCCTTCGCCATCAACCTTCAACGTGCTTCTTGGCTCCTACTGGTTCGATAAACCTTGGTTTCATCTGAGGAAAACTTACCGCTGTACGCATCACACCTTCCTCTTGGGGTTCCCAACGGACGCGTGCTGTACGCGCGTATCAAGCTCTTTTGTCAGTTGGGTGATCAAGACACGCTGCAAGGGAGTCTCCACATCCCAATCTCTTTACTTTGTTTTTGTCTTGCTTAGTTTTATTTACTACTTTGTTTGCTGCACTAAATCAAAATACAAAAAAATTAGTTGCTAGTTTTACTTTATTTGCTATCTTGTTTGCTATATCAAAAACACAAAAAAATTAGTTACTTGCATTTACTTTATCTAGTTTGCTTTATTCTGTTGCTAAAATGCTACCCCTGAAAATACTAAGTTGTGTGACTTCACAACCACAAATAATAATGATTTCTTATGCACACCTATTGCTCACACCTACTACTGCAGAATTCTTTGAAATTAAACCTGCTTTACTAAATCTTGTTATGCGAGAGCAATTTTCTGGTGTTAGTTCATGATGCTGCTACATCTTAATAATTTTGTTGAACTATGTAAAATGCAAAAGTATAAGGATGTAGATGGTGACATTATAAAATTAAAATTGTTCCCTTTCTCATTAAGAGGAAGAGCTAAAGATTGGTTGCTATCTCTGCCTAAGAATAGTATTGATTCATGGACTAAATGCAAGGATGCTTTTATTGGTAGATATTATCCCCTGCTAAAATTATATATTTGAGGAGTAGCATAATGAATTTTAAACAATTAGATACTGAACATGTTGCACAAGCATGAGAAAGAATGAAATCTCTGGTTAAAAATTGCCCAACCCATGGACTGACTACTTGGATGATCATCCAAACCTTTTATGCAGGACTAAATTTTTCTTCGGAATTTATTGGATTCAGCTGCTGGAGGTACCTTTATGTCCATCACTCTTGGTGAAGCAACAAAGCTTCTTGATAATATGATGATCAACTACTCTGAATGGCACACGGAAAGAGCTCCACAAGGTAAGAAGGTAAATTCTGTCGAAGAAACCTCTTCCTTGAGTGATAAGATTGATGCTATTATGTCTATGCTCGTGAATGATAGGACTAATATTGATCCTAATAATGTTCCGTTAGCTTCATTGGTTGCCCAAGAAGAACATGTTGATGTAAACTTCATTAAAAATAATAATTTCAACAACAATGCTTATCGGAACAATTCTAGTAATAACTATAGGCCATATCCTTATAATAATGGTAACGGTTATGCTAATTCTTATGGGAATTCTTACAATAATAATAGGAACACACCCCCTGGACTTGAAGCCATGCTTAAAGAATTTATTAGTACACAAACCGCTTTCAACAAATCTGTTGAAGAAAAGCTTGGGAAAATTGATATACTTGCTTCTAAAGTCGATAGTCTTGCTTCTGATGTAGATCTTTTGAAATCGAAAGTTATGCCTAATAGGGATATTGAAAATAAAATTGTTACTACAGCAAATGCCATCCAAGTTAGAATTAATGAGAATATAAGATTGATGGCTGAAGTGCGTGCTAGGTGGGATAGAGAAGAAAATGAAAAACTAGCTAAAGAGAAGAATGTAGCTAAAGTTTGGACTATTACCACCACTAGTAATGCTAATGCTACACCTGTTGCTGCACCTCCTACTATTAATAATAAAAGAATTGGTGTTAGCAATGTTTCCACTTCTAATGCAAAGCGCGAAAACGCTGCTGAAAACTTGAAACTGCCTGTGATAAAGCTGCTGAAATTTTTTCCAACATTGGGGATGATGATCCCATTGCTTTAGATTATAATGGTTTGAATTTTGATGATTGCCACATCTCTGAAGTTATAAAGTTCTTGAAAAACTTGCTAAAAGTCCTAATGCTAGTGCTAAATTTGGCTTTCACGCAACATATTACAAATGCTCTCATAAAAGCTAGAGAAGAGAAACTAGAGCGTGAAGCCTCTATTCCTAGAAAGCTAGAGGATGGTTGGGAGCCCATCATTAAGATGAAGGTTAAAGATTTTGATTGTAATGCTTTATGTGATCTTGGTGCAAGTATTTGTTATGCCTAAGAAAATTTATAATATGCTTGACTTGCCACCGCTAAAAATTGTTATTTGGATGTTAATCTTGCTGATCATTCTACAAAGAAACATTTGGGGAAAGTTGATAATGTTCGCATTACCGTTAACAATAACCTTGTCCCCGTTGATTTTGTTGTCTTGGATATTGAATGCAATGCATCTTGTCCCATTATATTGGGAAGACCTTTTCTTCGAACTGTTGGTGCTATCATTGATATGAAGGAAGGTAATATAAAATATCAATTTCTCTCAAGAAAGGTATGGAACACTTCCTAGAAAGAGAATGAAGTTACCTTTTGATTCTATTATTAGAACAAATTATGATGTTGATACTTCGCCTCTTGATAATACTTGATACACACTTTCTGCCTAGCTGAAAGGCGTTAAAGAAAAGCGCTTATGGGAGACAACCCATGGTTTTTACTACAGTACTTTGTTTTTATTTTGTGTCTTGGAAGTTGTTTACTACTGTAGCAACCTCTCCTTATCTTAGTTTAGTGTTTTGTTGTGCCAAGTAAAGTCGTTGATAGAAAAGTTCATACTAGATTTGGATTACTGCGCAGAAACAGATTTCTTTGCTGTCACGAATCTGGGCTGTTTTCTCTGTAGGTAACTCAGAAAATTATGCCAATTTACGTGAGTGATCCTCAGATATGTACGCAACTTTCATTCAATTTGAGCATTTTCATTTGAGATAGTCTGGTGCCTCGATAAAATTCGTCAATACGAACTGTTCTGTTTTTGACAGATTCTGCCTTTTATTTCGCATTGCCAGTTTTGTTATGTTCGATGGATATTTCGATTCCATTGACTTTCAGTAGCTTTATGCAATGTCCAGAAGTGTTAAGAATGATTATGTCACCTCTGAACATGTTAATTTTTATTGTCCACTAACCCTCTAATGAGTTGTTCTAAGTTTGGTGTGGAGGAAGTTTTCAAGGATCAAGAGAGGAGTATGATGCAATATGATCAAGGAGAGTGAAAGCTCTAAGCTTGGGGATGCCCGGTGGTTCACCCCTGCATATATCAAGAAGACTCTGCTGTCTATGCTTGGGGATGCCCAAGGCATCCCCTTCTTCATCGACAACATTATCGTGTTCCTCCCCCGAAACTATATTTTTATTCCATCACATCTTATGTGCTTTTTGGAGCGTCGGTTTGTTTTTGTTTTTTGTTTTGTTTGAATAAAATGGATCCTAGCATTCACTTTATGGGAGAGACACGCTCCGCTGTTGCATATGGACAAGTATGTCCTTAGGCTCTACTCATAGTATTCATGGCGAAGTTTCTTCTTCGTTAAATTGTTATATGGTTGGAATTGGAAAATGATACATGTAGTAATTTGCTATAATGTCTTGGATAATGTGATACTTGGCAATTGTTGTGCTCATGTTTAAGCTCTTGCATCATATACTTTGCACCCATTAATGAAGAAATACATAGAGCATGCTAAAATTTGGTTTGCATATTTGGTTTCTCTAAGGTCTAGATAATTTCTAGTATTGAGTTTGAACAACAAGGAAGACGGTGTAGAGTCTTATAATGTTTACAATGTGTCTTTTATGTGAGTTTTGCTGCACGGTTCATCCTTGTGTTTGTTTCAAACAAGCCTTGCTAGCCTAAACCTTGTATCGAGAGGGAAACACCTCTCATGCATCCAAAATACTTGAGCCAACCACTATGCCATTTGTGTCCACCATACCTACCTACTACATGGTATTTTCCGCCATTCCAAAGTAAATTGCTTGAGTGCTACCTTTAAAATTCCATCATTCACCTTTGCAATATATAGCTCATGGGACAAATAGCTTAAAAACTATTGTGGTATTGAATATGTACTTATGCACTTTATCTCTTATTAAGTTGCTTGTTGTGCGATAACCATGTTCACTGGGGACGCCATCAACTACTCTTTGTTGAATTTCATGTGAGTTGCTATGCATGTTCGTCTTGTCTGAAGTAAGAGAGATCTACCACCTTATGGTTAAGCATGCATATTGTTAGAGAAGAACATTGGGCCGCTAACTAAAGCCATGACCCATGGTGGAAGTTTCAGTTTTGGACATATATCCTCAATCTCATATGAGAATTATTAATTGTTGATTACATGCTTATGCATAAAAGAGGAGTCCATTATCTGTTGTCTATGTTGTCCCGGTATGGATGTCTAAGTTGAGAATAATCAATAGCGAGAAATCCAATGCGAGCTTTCTCCTTAGACCTTTGTACAAGTGGCATAGAGGTACCCCTTTGTGACACTTGGTTAAAACATGCATTGTGATGATGGTAGTCCAAGCTAATTAGACAAGGTGCGGGCACTATTAGTATACTATGCATGAGGCTTGCAACTTGTAAGATATAATTTACATGATACATATGCTTTATTACTACCGTTGACAAATTGTTTCATGTTTTCAAAATCAAAGCTCTAGCACAAATATAGCAATCGATGCTTTTCCTCTATGGAGGACCATTCTTTTACTTTCATTGTTGAGTTCACCTATTTCTCTCCACCTCAAGAAGCAAACACTTGTGTGAACCGTGCATTGATTCCTACATACTTGCATATTGCACTTATTATATTACTCTATGATGACATTATCCATGAGATATACATGTTACAAGTTGAAAGCAACCATGAAACTTAATCTTCCTTTGTGTTGCTTCAATGCTTTTACTTTGAATTATTGCTTTATGAGTTAACTTTATGCAAGACTTATTGATGCTTGTCTTGAAGTACTATTCATGAAAAGTCTTTGCTATGTGATTCACTTGTTTACTCATGTCATATACATTGTTTTGATCGCTGCATTCACTACATATGCTTTACAAATAGTATGATCAAGTTATGATGGCATGTCACTCCAGAAATTATCTTTGTTATCGTTTTACCTGCTCGGGACAAGCTTGGGGATGCTGATATGCCTCCGACGTATCGATAATTTCTTATGTTCCATGCCACATTATTGATGATATCTACATGTTTTATGCACACTTTATGTCATATTCGTGCATTTTCTGGAACTAACCTATTAACAAGATGCCGAAGTGCGCGCTGTCCGTTTGTTTTTGGTTTCAGAAATCCTAGTAACGAAATATTCTCAATTGAACGAAATCAACGCCGGTCCTGTTTGCCACTAAGCTTCCAAGACCGAAGAGGAGACGAAGTGGGGGCCACGAGGTGGCCACACTCTAGGGCGGCGAGCCCCCCCCTTGGCCGCGCGGCCACAGGTGGGCCCTGTGCCGCCTCCGACCTGCTCCTTCAGCCTACTTAAAGCCTCCGTCGCGAAACCCCCAATACGAGAGCCACGATACGAAAACCTTCCAGACGCCGCCGCCGCCAATCCCATCTCGGGATTTCAGGAGATCGCTTCGGCACCCTGCCTGAGAGGGGAATCATCTCCCTGGAGGACTCTACGCCGCCATGGTCGCCTCCGAGTGATGAGTGAGTCTCTACCCTGGACTATGGGTCCATAGCAGTAGCTAGATGGTTGTCTTCTCCCCATTGTGCTTCATTGTCGGATCTTGTGAGTTGCCTAACATGATCAAGATCATCTATCTGTAATTCTATATGTTGCGTTTGTTGGGATCCGATGAATAGAGAATACTTGTTATGTTGATTATCAAAGTTATGTCTATGTGTTGTTTATGATCTTGCATGCTCTCCGTTACTAGTAGATGCTCTGGCCAAGTAGATGCTTGTAACTCCAAGAGGGAGTATTTATGCTCGATAGTGGGTTCATGTCTCCAGTGAACTGGGGAAGCAGAAATCTCTAAGATTATGGATGTGCCTGTTGCCACTAGGGATAAAACATTAGTGCTATGTTCGAGGATATAGTCAGATTACATTACGCGTAATACTTAATGCAATTGTCTCTGTTGTTAGCAACTTAATACCGAGGGGGGGATGATAACCTGAAGGTGGGAATTTTTAGGCATAGATGCATGTCTGGATAGCGGTCTATGTACTTTGTCGTAATGCCCAATTAAATCTCACAATACTCATCATAATATGTATGTGCATGGTCATGCCCTCTTTATTTAATAATTGTCAACCGTAATTTGTTCACCCGACATGATGTTTATCTTATGGGAGAGACACCTCTAGTGACTGTGGACCCCGGTCCAATTCTCTATCCTGAAATACAATCTCAATACTTGTTCTACTATTTTCTGCAAACAATCATCATCCACACTATACATCTAATCCTTTGTTACAGCAAGCCGGTGAGATTGACAACCTCAGCGTTTCGTTGGGGCAAAGTACTTTGGTTGTGTTGTGCAGGTTCCGCGCCGGAATCCCTGGTGTTGTGCGCAACATCCCGCCGCCATCAACCTTCAACGTGCTTCTTGGCTCCTACCGGTTCGATAAACCTTGGTTTCATACTGAGGGAAACTTGCCGCTGTACGCATCACACCTTCCTCTTGGTGTTCCCAACGGACGCGTGTTGTACGTGTATCATGGCAGCTTCGAAACAGCTCTAACCCCGAGAGCCCTGGGACTCAAGGCTGCGAGCCAGCTCCAACCAGGGCCTGTGTACGGCGGTCCTGAACAGCACAAGAATCAGCGTCAAGAATGACGCGACAACCAGAATCAGTAAGCTGACTAGCGGAAAATAGGTTCATCTTAAGACTAGGAACATGAGAAACATCAGGAACAGAGAAAGAGGTAGTAGAAAGGGTGCCTCGACTGGAAACAAGGAGAGAGGTACCATCAGCCGTGATAACACGAAGGCGAAACAAGAGAGCGAAGAGCAGAAAGAATAGAAGACACAGAGGTCATATGAAAAGAAGCTCCAGAATCCAGATACCACGGGGATGACGTGACTGTGTGGAAGGTGGTGGTTGCGCGGTGCCGAAGTGCCAGGAACAAGAACCAGCATTCGTCGAGGAAGAGCCTGTACCGGCGAGCAGACCCACGAAGACCACGGATAATGTCCCGATCGGATAGCGCAACAGCAGAAGAGCCTGAAGAACCGGCCACGACGAGTAAGATGCGGGCGTGCGGGATCCCTCTGCCCAAGTAGAGATATTGTGCCAGGCCCCACAAGTAGGTGCAAGGAGGTGACGTCGAACCACGAGGCTGCGCTGACGCTGACCCTGGAATGGAGGAGTAGGAAGTATCGGTTGTGCCGGAGGCCGCAAAGCCGGCGGCATAGGAGGTCCACGAGCAGACGGCACAGAGGGCCACGAGCCAGCAAGAACAGAGGGAACCTCAAGAAGACCAGCACCACGAAGATGAGTCTCCTCAGCACGAAGCAGCAAGTACCTCAGAGAGCGGAACACGACCACGGGCAAGCGGCCCCGCGCTCAAACTCCACGGAGCCGCGACAAGAACTCAAAAACACGCTGAAACTCCAGATGCGCACGCACGGTCAAACAACGGGGACGGGTGGCACACACAACTGTACGGAGAGAATCAGGCGACGCCAAATAGCAGTCTGAGTGTAGAACTCATCAATAGTAGAATCACCCTGCTGAAGGGCGTGCTCTGCGGACCCACGATAGGTAGAGAGCATCCCACGGCTAGCGTGACGAAGAAAAACCCACGAGCAGCGTGTGGAAGACCCATAAACTCAGCACACTGAGGCGGAACACCGGAGGTGAGAACAGCACGAGCATCCTCATCTATCCACCGAGTGTACTCGTCGATCCAGCCAGTCGCAACGGCAGTAGAGTGGTCCTGGACCTTCCGGTCATAATCAGCCAGAGTAGTGTCAGCACTCTTGGCTGCATCCTTATCCGCCTGAGTAGTATCGGGGGCAAGGGCAACAGGCGTCGGTGCAACAGGCACCGTAGGAGCAACGGGCGCGGCGGACAGGAGACCTCGCCAGAAAGGACACCCCAAAGACGAAGACCGCGCATGTGGACGCGCATGAAGGCAGCGAAATCAGGTAATTCGCGCCATCAAAGATCACCGGGCAGCGAGGATCGCAACATAGCCCGAGGAAGACATAGTTTTTTGCTTTTTTTCTTTTTTTTTGCCTTTTTCGATCAAACTCAATCGCGTCGGATCAAATCAGAGCGAAGCAGGCAGGCGGCGGAAGCAGATCGAAACAGCAGAGAAGCAGAGCAGGCGGGCGGCACAGAGAAGCAGAGCGGGCGGGCGGAAGCTTGGAGTAGAGCGGGCGGGCGGCGCTTCAGCGGGCGCGCCATGGGGCGGAAGCGGGGCAGAGCAGGCGGCCGATCGAGACGGGGGCAGGCGAATCTTAGGAGCAGCCTCGCGCACGGGAATCGAGGGAGAGCAGGCAGGGTGAGTGGGCGGGCGGATCGAGCGGGCGGATCGGGAGCCTACGCCACAGGGCGCTGCAAGCGGGGCAGAGCGGGAGGCCTCGCGCGGGGCCAGAGGATCGAGGAGCCTCGCGCGGACGAGGATCGAGGAGCGGGCCGGGGAATCGAGGAGCAGCCTCGCGCAGGAGATCGAGGAGCAGAAGACGAGATCGACCACGCACGGGCGATCAAGACGAGGAGAAGCCGGCGGTGGGGCGGCCGGGAACAAGCCTTCGGGAGGACCAATTTTGCTCTGATACCATGTTAGGGTTATATGCTTGTTGTATTATCAGGGGGCCAAAGGCCACAATATATAGTACATGTGCAAATATGCAGAAAGCCCCTAACATATGAGGAAACTACAATAGACATATATACATCGTCGGCGGCGTCTTGAGCGTCTCGAAGGACTCGACATAGCCCTCTGCTCCGCCCTCTCCTCCGGGGTAGGCGCATCAGGGTCATCGGAAGACCATGATATGTCGGAGTCGGACTCCTCTGCGGCTGCGGCGGCTGCCAGCCTGCGCTGTTCCAGCTTGGCGTCCAACGCCGCGTGACCCGCCAGCTCCTCCTCTGCTTCCTTCTCCGCGAGTGCCAAGGCCTTGGCGTCCCTGACCGGGTCGAGGAGGTCGCCCGTGCTGTCGTCGGAGACGAACTCCTCGTCGGATCTCGACGCCGGGGGAGGTGGAGTGGGAGGTGTAGGTGGAGGTGGAGGCGCGGCAGCCTGGCCGCGGCCGGCGTTGCGCATGGTGGCTGCGGCGGAGTCTGGGCGGCAGCGGAGGTTGTGCGACGGCTAGGGTTTTTATGGGGAGGAGATGAGATGTTGGCGCCCCTGTTTATATAGATCAGAGGCAGGGCGACGGCCGCGGCACGCGTGGCAACGCCATTACTTCGTGCGCAGAGGTAGGCGAAGGCCGAGCGCCACGCGAGGCATCACCATTTACGCAGCCGCAGACTGCCGAAGCGACGCCTCGGCGTCAGTACTGACGGAGAAGACGCATCGACGCTGGGTTACTGCCAGGTGGGCCAGACAAAACGTCCGGCAGACGCGAGCGGGCACTTTCCGCGTCCGCGCAGCGTCCGCAGAGACGCATCCCAGCATATTTGGATCAGATTTGCGTCTTCGCGGACGGACCGATCACTTTGCGTCACTCCGCTGGTGGTGGTGCCAGACGCATTTCCGGTCACGGCGGACGAAAACGGTCAGCTGGTCGCGCCGCAGGAGATGCCCTAAGTAGTCAGTCAAGTTCTTAGCCGTCACGTGTGTTGTGGAGGTATTCGTCCACTGGACGGGTTGGAATAAGGTGCATCTATTTGGGCTCTTTTTCCTGTCTGTATGATTTGGGCCTGCTAGAGTTAGAACATTTTCCATCTGTATGTCTCTCTGTTTTTTTAATAAGTCGAGTTCAGTTTTGTACTTTCGGGATTTTTGTGTGTGGGTTCTTTTTAATGGTTTTTCTATAGATCCATTCAGAGTTGTTTCTTTTTAATTTTTTGTGTGAATCGCCCTGGATTGCAACATACATTCTTTTTAGTTGCAATTGATGTTGCGATCTTTTCTTGTTGTAGGTATAGTTGCAACTAAGATTATTTCAGTTGCAAGTGCGGTCGCATCTAGGAATTTTGCTTGGGTTGCACTTTAGATATTTTTCAGTTGTAACTAAGATATTATTCCAGCTACAGATGAGGCTCCAACTGAGATTTTTCTCATAAAATAGTGAAGTTCCGATAAACAGCAACAAGCAACCACAAGAGTTGTTAGCACAAAAGAACCCGTATTGACCCACCATTTCACAAAATAATAGACACGTTGGTGCAAGCTTCGGCATAGCTATTAGTAGTTGTAGCGTATCTCTAGGTTATAGTTATTGTGAACCAATCTCAAAGTACAAAGTAGATGCACAAACATGGAAAGAAGAATCAAAATTTCAACATTTGATGTAGGCTGTTTGTTTACTTTTTCAACTTTTACTTATGGGTTGGAACAAGGGCTTAATTTATGCTTAACTTTAGTGAAAATTTACCAACTTAATTATACGAAAGTCTAGACGACAACTTTAGGCATTCTACGCATGGTAATAGCAGTGGAGATGGATTTATTCACACCATTAATTGTATCTTCACTATTATTTACTTTTGATGTCCATATGTAATTGGCTCACCATATTAAAGAATATGTTGGGCAATGGCAGGTGGTGCCAATGTGTGAGCAAGCTACTGGGAAAATAGAATGAACGGTGACCAAATCGATTATAAGGATGAGAAGCTGAAGCACTTCAATATAGGTTAATATATAATATTTTGAAAACTAGGGGTGGTGGGCGTAGTATTTAGATGGCGGTGGGCCTCAAGGTCATGTGGTTGATGAGGTGACCGGATCTTTGATTTGGTGATGGTCTCAAGCTCTGTGTGGCATGGTTAATGGCAGTATGGGACATCCTCTTCCGAGATGGCAGTGTTTTGTGAGGATGTCAATGGGTAGGGTATGGGCAGGGTAGAGAAATACCATACCCATTCTTGTATAGTCAACGTGTATAAACTTATGTCCATACCCGTACTCATAGGTATAAAACTTTACCCATACCCATACCCGGTGGGTACCCGTACCCATTGGATTCCCTATGGGTAGGTCAAATTGTGCAAAAGTCACTCGCAATTTTAAATTTATTGATAACAAATTTGATTAAAAAATGAATTATCTCAACTCAAAAATAGGTAGTTGAGTACATAACAATTAACAAGATATAATAATGACATTCTCATATTCTAACTCATAAGTCAACTGTACAACGATAGAGAGAGATATGCATAATATGTTGAATGTTGTATTGAGCCTCTCGGGCGAGTATATATACTGGTACAGACTTGGAGGCTAAGATAGCTCTCCTAGAGATATGATAGGTAGAGATTACAAATCTAGACTACCTAATATGCCTATACCAAATATATCTCTAACACTCCCCCGCAGTCGTAGCGGTAGTGACGTGAACAACAGTAGCGTCGCGGACGGTCAGACTGGAGAGAAACCGAAGGTATGAACCAACGGGCTGACACTCCCCCGCAGTCGTAGCGGGAGCGTCGTGGACGATGTCGCGTTGCGGATGCTTGGACTGTAGAGGAAGCCGAGGTGCTCGTGTGAGGTGGTAGCCCTTGTGCCGATGTCGAGGTAGCCGAGAGCGTGGGTGCTGCAACCTTGGTCGAGGGAGCCGCGCGAGGGATTGCGTGGTCGATGTCGTGGCCGGGTGCCGGTGTCGATGTGGCCGCAGGCGGGTGGTGTGCGAGAGAGTGACGGAGACGCCGAGGCGGTCGTGGAGATGGTCGATGCCGAAGTCGATGCGGTGGGCCGTCAGGACGAAGTGCAACCATGGTTTTGCAGAACCAGGCATCGGGGACGAAGGCATACTCTGGTTTGCCGGAACCGAGTACGCATAGAAGAACTCGGCGGTGACGCGGTCGAGGAGGTGATGCCGATGAAGACGTCGTCGAAGCCGATGAAGACGAGACACCGGTCCGAGCTTGCCAGGCCCGGGACGCTCGGGGACGAAGGCACGCACGTGTTGCCGATCGGGCGTGCGGGGTAGGGGAACATAACAGTGCGCGCCATGTCGGAGTAGACTAGCAGAGGAGGTCTCGACGACAGGTGTCGGAGTGGAGGAGCATGTGACGTAGTCGGGAAGAGGCGAGGACGCTGGCGGCAAAGCTGTAGTGTAGAAGACGTAGAAGGCGGCTAACCCAGCGGTGACCAGGGGTGGTCATGCTGGACGCTAGACGGGCGTTGCGGTGATCGGCGAGCCCAGCGCGACCTGAAGTGGTTGGCGAGCCCAGCGGCAACCTGAGGTGGAGGCGCGGCGGCGGTACATGAAGTAGGCGAGGAAGACCCGGCGGCGTGACGAAGACCATGCGTGGACGGAGGCAACCCGCGCCGAAGGGGCGGCGCTGTGGTGGCCTCAGACGTCGGTGCACGGGGGACGACGAAGGTGACCGCGTGCGGCGACGCCATGGCCCGAGGGGGCGGCGTAGCTGCCGGGCGCGAGTCGATGCGCGGCGGGAGGCCACCGGCGACGTGCACGCCTCGAAGGCGCGTCGGAGGCCGGTGGCGCGGACCAAAGCGGCGGCGCTGCGCCCGGCGCGGGCGCAGCGGCAGCCCGTAGCTCGATCGGTGGTAGGCGCGTGCTCGGGGACGTGCTTGGCGGAGACGTGCGCGTGGTCGGTTGATCGACCGGCGGCAGCGCTGCACGCGCCATGGCGTGGACGGCGGCGCAGATCGAAATCGATGCGATGTTTGTCGATGTTGTCCCGGGCAATTGCAGCGAAGACGGACCGGCGATGGAGACCGTGCAGACGCAGGCAGCCGGTTGCGACGAAGAAGGCGTCCCATGTGTGCCGCGTGCAGCCGTGTCGCACGGTTGTTGGAGGCGGGCCGGCCGAGGCGGTGACGACGCGGGCGAGCCGGCCGCTGCAGCCTACAAAGGCAGGCGCTGCAGCCACCCAGCGAGTCGACCGCAGTGGCCGACGTAGGTCGGAGGATGGAGGAAAGCCGGTGCAAAGTCGACGTCGAGGTTGGAGTAGAGGCGCGTGATGACGACGGCGGTGGGCGACTCAATCCGATCTATGATCGGCAAAACCAAAAAAAAGAAAACACCGGTCGAGCGACCGGCGGAGCAAAAAGAAAACCAATCTACGGATTGGAAAAAAAGACTCGAGGGCAGCGGATCAACGGATCGGCGGACGAATCCTCATACGGATTGCGCGGCCCCCGGAGTAGATCATGGAGATCGACCTCCCCGGGGTGGCTCGCGGAAGCTTGGGCGGCGGCTAGGTTAGGATCCGCGCTCCGATACCATGTAGAACGATAGAGAGATATGCAGAATATGTTGAATGTTGTATTGAGCCTCTCGGGCGAGTATATATAGTGGTACAGACTTGGAGGCTAAGATAGCTCTCCTAGCGATATGGTAGGTAGGGATTACAAATCCTAGATTACCTAATATACCTATACCAAATATATCTCTAACATCAACAAAAGTAGACATGTCACATAGAAAATTTACAATAAATGGGCAGGGTATGGGTATACCCGCGGGTACGAGGCTATACCTGTGCCCTACCCTAGGCATATTAATATACCTAAACTCTGCCATGCGGGTACGGTACCCGCGGGTACTCATACCCATGGGTAAACTTGTCATCCTTAGTGTTTTGAGGCCAGCGCTAGTATGGGATGCCCCCTCTACTTGCAGATCGTGTTTGATTTCACTCAGCATGTGATACACATGATGTTTTTCGTAGGTGTCAAGTCGTGTGGCTTACCGATGGTGGCTATGCACGACGGCTCATGAGGAGGCTTTAAGTCATGGTTGATCCTAGCAGGTGATACAGATGACAACTCTTGTGGTTGCTTGTTGTTGTCTATCAAAGGTGGTGCGACAGTGGATGGAGGTGTGGCAGCTTGGGAAACATCATCGACTTTCAATTTCTCCTCCAACAGCATTAGGTTTGTGAGGATTCGCTAGCTGGACAAGTGATTATGGTACAAGCGGCTTCATCATTGAGTATGTGCACTCTTGTGGAAACACAAAATCTCTAATTAGTATAAGTCGATGCGCACATGCATTGTGTCCTTGCTAAAGTTGGTGGATCGAAACTCGCCTTTGTGGATGAAAACCCCGAGATCGACATACGGTTGGACTCATCATAATCGGTGCACGTGTGTAGTTTCCTTCTTGAAAGCTTGGTCTAGGAGATGTGAATTTTTCATTTGTTTTGTCCTTTAGCATAGTGTTAGCGGGTTTTTCCTTGGATCGATCATGTTCAGCTGCTAGATTTTGCATTATGAATAAAAAGTTGCGTCCATCACTCGAGGCAGATGCCAAAGCTCTGTTACCCTTTTTGAAAAAATATGGCAATGTGCATTTGCGCTGGATCGGATCCAAAATAAGCTATATCTGGAAACCTAAAACTAATTTAGGGCTCCTTTGATTCATAGGATAAGAGAATTGTAGAAGTAGGAAAATCATAGGATTAAGATGTCATGGTTTGCTGAATTCTATAGGAAGATGAGTTTTATTTGATTTGTCAAAGGAAATTTTCCATGAGGTATGACCTAATATTTTATTCCTATAGAATTTGAACTACAAGATTCATATAGGATTAGTTCCTATAGGATATATTTCTATGAATCAAACAATTAGTGTAGGAAAAAATTTCATAGGATCTAAATCCTACATAATTCCTATACGACTCATATGAATCAAAGAAGCCCTTAGCGTTTTGTACTACTCAAACTATTAAGCTTCATCCTAAGTTGGTCTATATAAAATTGGAAGTATCTTGAGTGTTCCACTATACACCAATCCTCTCAAAAGAAAAAGAGAAAAAAAATACTGCTTACTTTTCAACTTTTTGCCTATTGGAAAAAGTGAGAAGACATGGACGGGGTGTGTCATCACAACTCACATGGTGCTAAAGAAATTGAAGGGGCTATAGAGGCATTTGAAAATCTAAAGCATGATCATAGTTCAAAATTTGAAATGATGGAGTGAGGGATCGATATGGTTAACCTGGAGGGTGGGAGGAGGGGGCTTGAATAAGTTTCTAAAAAATCTTTTACTTTACATATTTTAGTCTTTTTGGATAATAATATGAGCTGAATGTAACTAAGTGAAACAATCCATATGATAATATATCAAATTTCAAGCACCAAAACTACCACAACAAGTGTTCCTGAAGGAAATTAGTTATCAGTAAAACTCAACTAGCTAGGAGGCACCACAGTAATTTTACGTTCTCAGCCGTTTGATCAGACTCACATGCGTCCTGGATCAACCGGTCGTCCCGCTGCGCGTGTGTGTCCCTTGTTCACCGTGTAACTTCCCGTTTGTTGGTCGGCCCAACGTAGCAGGGCTGCTACTCCGTAGATCCACTCGGGCGCCTTCTCAGTAACTGGGCTGGGCTGATATGTCCAACTACATTGGTACGTCATGGACTTCGAGGGAGCACGACTACATGTGTTCTCAGCAAAAGCCCACCTCCACCCATCCTCTAAAAAAACCTCCACCCCTCGCCGCACGCTATGCCTCCCGATCTCTCATCTCGCGACCCTTCGTAGACGACGACATCGACCATGATGCAGCCGCTTCCCATGGCCATGGGGAAGGGATGTCGCTCCCCTCTGGCAGCGCGTGCTTCGCCTCCACCAACGGCTTGCACTTTGGCTCACCCAGTGCTGCTTCTCCTATAAAACCAATGGGGCGATCACTGGACGGTGGCGGCGCCTGCTCCGCCTCCACGGACGAGATCGACGGGATCACGGGAAGGTGGCGGCGCCTGCATAGGATGGCGAATGATTTGGTGCAAAACGCTGGTTCTCTGGGATGCGTAGGCGACTAAGAGCATCTCCAGCCGCGTCCCCCAAAGCGTCCCCCAAACCGCGCCGGATTGAGCGTTTGGGGGACGTGTTTTGTTCGTGCCGCCTTTGGGGGACGTCGCTCCCCAGCCGCGTCCCCCAAACGCCTCCCCCAAACATTTAAAATACTTTTTTTTGGCTTTTTTATTTCAATTTCCACAAACTAATACATAATTTGGAACGTGGTTTACACGAAAACATAATTGGGAACGTGGTTTTCCACAAACTAATACATAGTTTGAACCGTCGTGGACACAAATATAAAATTTTACAAAGAAACTAAACCTAACTAGGCCGTGCATCGAAGGTTTCCTGTGTTCGCTGCTAAGAAAGAACACTCGAGGGCACACCCAGTCACCTAAACTGGAAAATCCAGCGGGAGGATGGTGCCCTTGTTGGTTCTACCGATGAGGCGAACAGGCGAAACCTCCGTGCAGTGTTCGCTGCGAAGAAAGAACACTCGGTCGTCCTCCTCGTCGGTGCTGTCGCCCTGGTAGTCCCGGCGGCACCGCGTCTCGTCGAAGACCTTGACGCTCATGTCCCTCGCCGAAGTAGGAGAACAGGAGGATGAAGCTGGCTTGGAGGCTGTGGTGCCGCGCGAACTTCTCCCAGCCGATGTTGAGGTACATCTTGCCGCGCGCGTCATAGATCACGTCGATGATCCACCGGTAGTAGCCGCACGCAGCCTCCCGCAGATGCATCGTGCGCGGGCGATCGTCGCCGGCGACGTAGTCGGTGAAGGAGTCCGGCAGCCTCTGGATGCCGCGCGGGTCGCTCTTGAGGACGAGGACGAACTCGAACCGCACGTCCGGCTCCACGTCCATCTCCGACGATGATGAAGCCGGCGGCGTGGAAGGCGATGGCGAGCGTTCAGCTCTGCCGCGGCCACGACCACGACCACGACCACGGCCGCGAGGTCGGCCTCCGCCTCACCGGACATAGCGTCGAGTCTTGTTGAGATGGTGGCGGCTAGGGTTGGGAGAGAGGCGCTAGGGTTTGTGTGTGAGAGGACGATGAGAGACGGCCCTTTTATAGGCCGGAGGGAGGCGGGGAGCGGTGGCGCGCATTAACGCCGGCATGCAGAGCTAGGCGCGACGGGACTGATGTCTACGCCCTTTTTCTCAGAGCGTGTTGGGCCTCCAAGAGCGAGGTTTGTAGAACAGCAGTAAGTTTTCCCTTAAGTGGATCACCCAAGGTTTATCGAACTCAGGAGGAAGAGGTCAAAGATATCCCTCTCATGCAACCCCGCAACCACAAAGCAAGAAGTCTCTTGTGTCCCCAACACACCTAATAGGTGCACTAGTTCGGCGAAGAGATAGTGAAATACAGGTGGTATGATATATATGAGCAGTGGCAACGGCACCGAAAAGTGCTTTGCCCAGACAAAACAAGCAGTAGTAACGCAGCAGTAGTAACGCAGTAAAACAAGAAACAAGCAGCGATAGCGTATTTAGGAACAAGGCCTAGGGATTAGACTTTCACTAGTGGACACTCTCAACATTGATCACATAAGAATAGATAAATGCATACTCTACACTCTTGTTGGATGATGAACACATTGCGTAGGATTACACGAATCCTCAATGCCGGAGTTAACAAGCTCCACAATTCAATGTTCATATTTAAATAACCTTAGAGTGCATGAAAGATCAATAAGACTAAACCAAGTACTAACATAGTATGCACATTGTCACCTTCACACTATGTAGGAGGAATAGATCACATTAATACCATCATAGCAATAGTTAACTTCATAATCTACAAGAGATCATAATCATAGCATACGCCAAGTACTAACACGGATGCACACACTGTCACCATTACACCGTGCAGGAGGAATAAAACTACTTTAATAACATCACTAGAGTAGCACATAGATAAATTGTGATACAAAACATATTGCAATCATAAAGAGATATAAATAAGCACTTCACTATGCCATTCATAACAGTGAATAAGTATTCTGTGAAATATAGCCTAAGAGACCCACACGGTGCACACACTGTCACCTTTACACACGTGGGACAAGGAGTCTCCGGAGATCACATAAGTAAAACTCACTTGACTAGCATAATGACATCTAGATTACAAGCATCATCATATGAATCTCAATCATGTAAGGCAGCTCATGAGATTATTGTATTGAAGTACATAGGAGAGAGATGAACCACATAGCTACCGGTACAGCCCCGAGCCTCGATGGAGAACTACTCCCTCCTCATGGGAGCAGCAGCGGTGATGAAGATGGCGGTGGAGATGGCAGCGGTGTCGATGGAGGAGCCTTCCGGGGGCACTTCCCCGTCCGGCGGCGTGCCGGAACAGACTGTCCCCGATCTTGCTTCGCGATGGCGGCTCTCGGAAGGTTTTCGTGGTTTCGTCGAACGTATCAGGGTTTTCGCGAAGGAGGCTTTAAATAGGCGGAAGGGCAAGGTCGGTGGACTTCTGGAGGGCCCACACTATAGGGGCGCCCCCTTGGCCGCGCCGGCCTAGGGTGTGCCCGTGCCCCCTCTCGGCGGTTCTCGTGTTCTGGATGCTTCCGGGCAAAATAGGAACCGGGCGTTGATTTCGTCCGATTCGAGAATATTTCTTTACTAGGATTTCTGAAACCAAAAACAGCAGAAAACAGCAACTGGCATCATCTTGTTAATAGGTTAGTTCCAAAATGCACGAATATGACATAAAGTGTGCATAAAACATGTAGATATCATCAATAATGTGGCATGGAACACAAGAAATTATCGATACGTCGGAGACGTATCGGACGGAGCAGAACCGCACCGTCGCTGCGTCGCTGCGGGAACTGCACCGCCAATAACTTCCGTCGCGAGGTAGGCGACGGTTAGGTTAAGAATTTATTGTGCCGCTGACGAGTCGGCCCCGCCACTCCCCGTCTCGCGTTGTGTCCGGCGTCCCGGTGCGTCCCCGTGGGACGGGACGGGCTCGGGCGCCGGACACCGAATGGGGCGCGCCGGACAAAATGGGCTTTGGGGGACGCGGGAACGCATTTTCTGTCCGGCGCGCCCCAAATCCCTTTGGGGGATGCTTTGGGGGACGCGGCTGGAGATGCTCTAAGATGACACTCGGCGGCCTGCACTGAGGAGAGCGACACGAATGCTGGAGCTTTAATTCTTTTTCTCTGTTCCATCAGTGCCCTGTGATTGCTCGAGGGTTGATTCAATCTTTCGTTTCAATCTCATGCACGCATAGTATCTTGTTGACAGAATCTTTACTGATTTGGGGGTTATTTGTAGGGTTCATACGTGAGGCTGAATTGGGGAAGAAAGTAGCTGTTTGTTTACTTTTTCAACTTTTACTTATGGGTTGGAACAAGGGCTTAATTTATGCTTAACTTTAGTGAAAATTTACCAACTTAATTATACGAAAGTCTAGACGACAACTTTAGGCATTCTACGCATGGTAATAGCAGTGGAGATGGATTTATTCACACCATTAATTGTATCTTCACTATTATTTACTTTTGATGTCCATATGTAATTGGCTCACCATATTAAAGAATATGTTGGGCAATGGCAGGTGGTGCCAATGTGTGAGCAAGCTACTGGGAAAATAGAATGAACGGTGACCAAATCGATTATAAGGATGAGAAGCTGAAGCACTTCAATATAGGTTAATATATAATATTTTGAAAACTAGGGGTGGTGGGCGTAGTATTTAGATGGCGGTGGGCCTCAAGGTCATGTGGTTGATGAGGTGACCGGATCTTTGATTTGGTGATGGTCTCAAGCTCTGTGTGGCATGGTTAATGGCAGTATGGGACATCCTCTTCCGAGATGGCAGTGTTTTGTGAGGATGTCAATGGGTAGGGTATGGGCAGGGTAGAGAAATACCATACCCATTCTTGTATAGTCAACGTGTATAAACTTATGTCCATACCCGTACTCATAGGTATAAAACTTTACCCATACCCATACCCGGTGGGTACCCGTACCCATTGGATTCCCTATGGGTAGGTCAAATTGTGCAAAAGTCACTCGCAATTTTAAATTTATTGATAACAAATTTGATTAAAAAATGAATTATCTCAACTCAAAAATAGGTAGTTGAGTACATAACAATTAACAAGATATAATAATGACATTCTCATATTCTAACTCATAAGTCAACTGTACAACGATAGAGAGAGATATGCATAATATGTTGAATGTTGTATTGAGCCTCTCGGGCGAGTATATATAGTGCTACAGACTTGGAGGCTAAGATAGCTCTCCTAGAGATATGGTAGGTAGAGATTACAAATCCTAGACTACCTAATATGCCTATACCAAATATATCTCTAACACTCCCCCGCAGTCGTAGCGGTAGTGACGTGAACAACAGTAGCGTCGCGGACGGTCAGAGAGAAACCGAAGGTATGAACCAACGGGCTGACACTCCCCCGCAGTCGTAGCGGGAGCGTCGTGGACGATGTCGCGTTGCGGATGCTTGGACTGTAGAGGAAGCCGAGGTGCTCGTGTGAGGTGGTAGCCCTTGTGCCGATGTCGAGGTAGCCGAGAGCGTGGGTGCTGCAACCTTGGTCGAGGGAGCCGCGCGAGGGATTGCGTGGTCGATGTCGTGGCCGGGTGCCGGTGTCGATGTAGCCGCAGGCGAGGTGGTGTGCGAGGAGAGTGACGGAGACGCGCCGAGGCAGTCGTGGAGATGGTCGATGCCGAAGTCGATGCAGTCTGGGCCGTCAAGGACGAAGTGCAACCATGGTTTTGCCAGAACCAGGCGCACGTCGGGTACGAAGGCATACTCTGGTTTTGCCAGAACCGAGTACGCATAGAAGAACTCGGCGGTGACACGTCGAAGCGGTCGTTGAGGTGATGCCGATGAAGACGTCGTCGAAGCCGATGAAGACGAGACACCGGTCCGAGCTTGCCAGGCCCAGGGACGCGTCGGGGACGAAGGCACGTACCGGTGTTGCCAGTACCGGGCGTGCGGGGGTAGGGAACATAACAAAGTGCGCGCCATGTCGGAGTAGACTAGTAGAGGAGGTCTCGACGACAGGTGTCGGAGTGGAGGAGCATGTGACGTAGTCGGGGAAGAGGCGAGGACGCTGGCGGCAAAGCTGTAGTGTAGGAAGACGTAGAAGGCGGCTAACCTAGCGGTGACCAGGGGTGGTCATGCTGGACGTCTAGACGGGCGTTGCGGTGATCGGCGAGCCCAGCGCGACCTGAAGTGGTTGGCGAGCCCAGCGGCAACCTGAGGTGGAGGCGCGGCGGCGGTACATGAAGTAGGCGAGGAAGACCCGGCGGCGTGATGAAGACCATGCGTGGACGGAGGCAACCCGCGCCGAAGGGGCGGCGCTGTGGTGGCCTCAGACGTCGGTGCACGGGGGACGACGAAGGTGACCGCGTGCGGCGACGCCATGGCCCGAGGGGGCGGCGTAGCTGCAGGGCGCGAGTCGATGCAGCGGCGGGAGGCCACCAGCGACGTACACGCCTCGGAAGGCGCGTCGGAGGCCGGTGGCGCGGACCAAAGGCGGCGGCGCTGCGGCCCGAAGGGCGATGCAGCGGCAGCCCGTAGCTCGATCGGTGGTAGGCGCGTGCTCGGGGACGTGCTTGGCGGAGACGTGCGCGTGGTCGGTTGATCAGACCGACGGCAGCGCTGCACGCGCCATGGCGTGGACGGCGGCGCAGATCGAAATCGATGCGATGTTTGTCGATGTTGTCCCGGGCAATTGCAGCGAAGACGGACCGGCGATGGAGACCGTGCAGACGCAGGCAGCCGGTTGCGACGAAGAAGGCGTCCCATGTGTGCCGCGTGCAGCCGTGTCGCACGGTTGTTGGAGGCGGGCCGGCCGAGGCGGTGACGACGCGGGCGAGCCGGCCGCTGCAGCCTACAAAGGCAGGCGCTGCAGCCACCCAGCGAGTCGACCGCAGTGGCCGACGTAGGTCGGAGGATGGAGGAAAGCCGGTGCAAAGTCGACGTCGAGGTTGGAGTAGAGGCGCGTGATGACGACGGCGGTGGGCGACTCAATCCGATCTATGATCGGCAAAACCAAAAAAGAAAACACCAGTCGAGCGACCGGCGGAGCAAAAAGAAAACCAATCTACGGATTGGAAAAAAAAACGACTCGAAGGCAGCGGATCAACGGATCGGCGGACGAATCCTCATACGGATTGCGCGGACCCCGGAGTAGATCATGGAGATCGACCTCCCCGGGGGTGGCTCGGCGCGGAAGCTTGGGCGGCGGCTAGGTTAGGATCGGCGCCGCTCTGATACCATGTAGAACGATAGAGAGAGATATGCAGAATATGTTGAATGTTGTATTGAGCCTCTCGGGCGAGTATATATAGTGGTACAGACTTGGAGGCTAAGATAGCTCTCCTAGCGATATGGTAGGTAGGGATTACAAATCCTAGATTACCTAATATACCTATACCAAATATATCTCTAACATCAACAAAAGTAGACATGTCACATAGAAAATTTACAATAAATGGGCAGGGTATGGGTATACCCGCGGGTACGAGGCTATACCTGTGCCCTACCCTAGGCATATTAATATACCTAAACTCTGCCATGCGGGTACGGTACCCGCGGGTACTCATACCCATGGGTAAACTTGTCATCCTTAGTGTTTTGAGGCCAGCGCTAGTATGGGATGCCCCCTCTACTTGCAGATCGTGTTTGATTTCACTCAGCATGTGATACACATGATGTTTTTCGTAGGTGTCAAGTCGTGTGGCTTACCGATGGTGGCTATGCACGACGGCTCATGAGGAGGCTTTAAGTCATGGTTGATCCTAGCAGGTGATACAGATGACAACTCTTGTGGTTGCTTGTTGTTGTCTATCAAAGGTGGTGCGACAGTGGATGGAGGTGTGGCAGCTTGGGAAACATCATCGACTTTCAATTTCTCCTCCAACAGCATTAGGTTTGTGAGGATTCGCTAGCTGGACAAGTGATTATGGTACAAGCGGCTTCATCATTGAGTATGTGCACTCTTGTGGAAACACAAAATCTCTAATTAGTATAAGTCGATGCGCACATGCATTGTGTCCTTGCTAAAGTTGGTGGATCGAAACTCGCCTTTGTGGATGAAAACCCCGAGATCGACATACGGTTGGACTCATCATAATCGGTGCACGTGTGTAGTTTCCTTCTTGAAAGCTTGGTCTAGGAGATGTGAATTTTTCATTTGTTTTGTCCTTTAGCATAGTGTTAGCGGGTTTTTCCTTGGATCGATCATGTTCAGCTGCTAGATTTTGCATTATGAATAAAAAGTTGCGTCCATCACTCGAGGCAGATGCCAAAGCTCTGTTACCCTTTTTGAAAAAATATGGCAATGTGCATTTGCGCTGGATCGGATCCAAAATAAGCTATATCTGGAAACCTAAAACTAATTTAGGGCTCCTTTGATTCATAGGATAAGAGAATTGTAGAAGTAGGAAAATCATAGGATTAAGATGTCATGGTTTGCTGAATTCTATAGGAAGATGAGTTTTATTTGATTTGTCAAAGGAAATTTTCCATGAGGTATGACCTAATATTTTATTCCTATAGAATTTGAACTACAAGATTCATATAGGATTAGTTCCTATAGGATATATTTCTATGAATCAAACAATTAGTGTAGGAAAAAATTTCATAGGATCTAAATCCTACATAATTCCTATACGACTCATATGAATCAAAGAAGCCCTTAGCGTTTTGTACTACTCAAACTATTAAGCTTCATCCTAAGTTGGTCTATATAAAATTGGAAGTATCTTGAGTGTTCCACTATACACCAATCCTCTCAAAAGAAAAAGAGAAAAAAAATACTGCTTACTTTTCAACTTTTTGCCTATTGGAAAAAGTGAGAAGACATGGACGGGGTGTGTCATCACAACTCACATGGTGCTAAAGAAATTGAAGGGGCTATAGAGGCATTTGAAAATCTAAAGCATGATCATAGTTCAAAATTTGAAATGATGGAGTGAGGGATCGAGATGGTTAACCTGGAGGGTGGGAGGAGGGGGCTTGAATAAGTTTCTAAAAAATCTTTTACTTTACATCTTTTAGTCTTTTTGGATAATAATATGAGCTGAATGTAACTAAGTGAAACAATCCATATGATAATATATCAAATTTCAAGCACCAAAACTACCACAACAAGTGTTCCTGAAGGAAATTAGTTATCAGTAAAACTCAACTAGCTAGGAGGCACCACAGTAATTTTACGTTCTCAGCCGTTTGATCAGACTCACATGCGTCCTGGATCAACCGGTCGTCCCGCTGCGCGTGTGTGTCCCTTGTTCACCGTGTAACTTCCCGTTTGTTGGTCGGCCCAACGTAGCAGGGCTGCTACTCCGTAGATCCACTCGGGCGCCTTCTCAGTAACTGGGCTGGGCTGATATGTCCAACTACATTGGTACGTCATGGACTTCGAGGGAGCACGACTACATGTGTTCTCAGCAAAAGCCCACCTCCACCCATCCTCTAAAAAAACCTCCACCCCTCGCCGCACGCTATGCCTCCCGATCTCTCATCTCGCGACCCTTCGTAGACGACGACATCGACCATGATGCAGCCGCTTCCCATGGCCATGGGGAAGGGATGTCGCTCCCCTCTGGCAGCGCGTGCTTCGCCTCCACCAACGGCTTGCACTTTGGCTCACCCAGTGCTGCTTCTCCTATAAAACCAATGGGGCGATCACTGGACGGTGGCGGCGCCTGCTCCGCCTCCACGGACGAGATCGACGGGATCACGGGAAGGTGGCGGCGCCTGCATAGGATGGCGAATGATTTGGTGCAAAACGCTGGTTCTCTGGGATGCGTAGGCGACTAAGAGCATCTCCAGCCGCGTCCCCCAAAGCGTCCCCCAAACCGCGCCGGATTGAGCGTTTGGGGGACGTGTTTTGTTTGTACCGCCTTTAGGGGACGTCGCTCCCTAGCCGCGTCCCCCAAACGCCTCCCAAACATTTAAAATACTTTTTTTGGCTTTTATATTTCAATTTCCACAAACTAATACATAATTTGGAACGTGGTTTACACGAAAACATAATTGGGAACGTGGTTTTCCACAAACTAATACATAGTTTGAACCGTCGTGGACACAAATATAAAATTTTACAAAGAAACTAAACCTAACTAGGCCGTGCATCGAAGGTTTCCTGTGTTCGCTGCTAAGAAAGAACACTCGAGGGCACACCAGTCACCTAAACTGGAAAATCCAGCGGGAGGATGGTGCCCTTGTTGGTTCTACCGATGAGGCGAACAGGCAGAAACCTCCGTGCAGTGTTCGCTGCGAAGAAAGAACACTAGTCGTCCTCCTCGTCGGTGCTGTCGCCCTGGTAGTCCCGGCGGCACCGCGTCTCGTCGAAGACCTTGACGCTCATGTCCCTGTCGCCGAAGTAGGAGAACAGGAGGATGAAGCTGGCTTGGAGGCTGTGGTGCCGCGCGAACTTCTCCCAGCCGATGTTGAGGTACATCTTGCCGCGCGCGTCATAGATCACGTCGACGATCCACCGGTAGCCGCACGCAGCCTCCCGCAGATGCATCGTGCGCGGGCAATCGCCGGCGACGTAGTCGGTGAAGGAGTCCGGCAGCCTCTGGATGCGCGCGGGTCGCCCTTGAGGACGAGGACGAACTCGAACCGCACGTCCGGCTCCACGTCCATCTCCGATGATGAAGCCGGCGGCGTGGAAGGCGATGGCGAGCGTTCAGCTCTGCCGCGGCCACGACCACGACCACGACCACGGCCGCGAGGTCGGCCTCCGCCTCTACCGGACATAGCGTCGAGTCTTGTTGAGATGGTGGCGGCTAGGGTTTGGGAGAGAGGCGCTAGGGTTTGTGTGTGAGAGGGACGATGAGAGACGGCCCTTTTATAGGCCGGAGGGAGGCGGGGAGCGGTGGCGCGCATTAACGCCGGCATGCAGAGCTAGGCGCGACGGGACTGATGTCTACGCCCCCTCCTTTTCCTGTAGACAGTGTTGGGCCTCCAAGAGCAGAGGTTTGTAGAACAGCAGTAAGTTTTCCCTTAAGGGGATCACCCAAGGTTTATCGAACTCGTGGAGGAAGAGGTCAAAGATATCCCTCTCATGCAACCTGCAACCACAAAGCAAGAAGTCTCTTGTGTCCCCAACACACCTAATAGGTGCACTAGTTCGGCGAAGAGATAGTGAAATACAGGTGGTATGAATATATATGAGCAGTGGCAACGCAAAAGTGCTTGCGGGACAGTAAACAAGTAGCAGTAACGCAGCAGTAGTAACGCAGTAAAATAGTAAACAAGCAGCGATAGCGATATTTAGGAACAAGGCCTAGGGATTAGACTTTCACTAGTGGACACTCTCAACATTGATCACATAACAGAATAGATAAATGCATACTCTACACTCTTGTTGGATGATGAACACATTGCGTAGGATTACACGAATCCTCAATGCCGGAGTTAACAAGCTCCACAATTCAATGTTCATATTTAAATAACCTTAGAGTGCATGAAAGATCAATAAGACTAAACCAAGTACTAACATAGTATGCACACTGTCACCTTCACACTATGTAGGAGGAATAGATCACATTAATACCATCATAGCAATAGTTAACTTCATAATCTACAAGAGATCATAATCATAGCATACGCCAAGTACTAACACGGATGCACACACTGTCACCATTACACCGTGCAGGAGGAATAAAACTACTTTAATAACATCACTAGAGTAGCACATAGATAAATTGTGATACAAAACACATTGCAATCATAAAGAGATATAAATAAGCACTTCACTATGCCATTCATAACAGTGAATAAGTATTCTGTGAAATATAGCCTAAGAGACCCACACGGTGCACACACTGTCACCTTTACACACGTGGGACAAGGAGTCTCCGGAGATCACATAAGTAAAACTCACTTGACTAGCATAATGACATCTAGATTACAAGCATCATCATATGAATCTCAATCATGTAAGGCAGCTCATGAGATTATTGTATTGAAGTACATAGGAGAGAGATGAACCACATAGCTACCGGTACAGCCCCGAGCCTCGATGGAGAACTACTCCCTCCTCATGGGAGCAGCAGCGGTGATGAAGATGGCGGTGGAGATGGCAGCGGTGTCGATGGAGGAGCCTTCCGGGGGCACTTCCCCGGCGGCGTGCGGAACAGAGACTCCTGTCCCCAGATCTTGGCTTCGCGATGGCGGCGGCTCTGGAAGGTTTTCTCTGGTTTCGTCGAACGTATCAGGGTTTTCGCGACGGAGGCTTTAAATAGGCGTAAGGGCAAGGTCGGTGGACTTCTGGAGGGCCCACACTATAGGGGGGCGCGGCCCCCCTTGGCCGCGCCGGCCTAGGGTCTGGTGGCCCTGTGCCCCCTCTCGCGGTTCTCGTGTGTTCGGATGCTTCCGGGCAAAATAGGAACCTGGGCGTTGATTTCGTCCGATTCCGAGAATATTTCTTTACTAGGATTTCTGAAACCAAAAACAGCAGAAAACAGCAACTGGCACTTCGGCATCTTGTTAATAGGTTAGTTCCAGAAAATGCACGAATATGACATAAAGTGTGCATAAAACATGTAGATATCATCAATAATGTGGCATGGAACACAAGAAATTATCGATACGTCGGAGACGTATCAGGGAGCGTCGCTGCAGGAACTGCACCGTCGCTGCGTCGCTGCGGGAACTGCACCGCCAATAACTTCCGTCGCGAGGTAGGCGACGGTTAGGTTAAGAATTTATTGTGCCGCTGACGAGTCGGCCCCGCCACTCCCCGTCTCGCTCGTTGTGTCCGGCGTCCCGGTGCGTCCCCTGTGGGACGGGACGGGCTCGGGCGCCGGACACCGAATGGGGCGCGCCGGACAAAATGGGCTTTGGGGGACGCGGCTGGAACGCATTTTCTGTCCGGCGCGCCCCAAATCCCTTTGGGGGATGCTTTGGGGGACGCGGCTGGAGATGCTCTAAGATGACACTCGGCGGCCTGCACTGAGGAGAGCGACACGAATGCTGGAGCTTTAATTCTTTTTCTCTGTTCCATCAGTGCCCTGTGATTGCTCGAGGGTTGATTCAATCTTTCGTTTCAATCTCATGCACGCATAGTATCTTGTTGACAGAATCTTTACTGATTTGGGGGTTATTTGTAGGGTTCATACGTGAGGCTGAATTGGGGAAGAAAGTAGCTGTCAGATGACACGGTTCAGGTTGAGTCGGTTGGTGAATCCAAGTGCTATTTTCTCCGCATGCTCTAAATTTTTTTTTTTTTTGACCGTGACTGTGAGGCAAAAAGCCCCACAGAAAATTTTATATTAAAAAAGGAGAGTCAACAGAGACAAACTATGTACAAAAAGAAAAAAGAACTAGAGAACCATATATACAAAAAACCTAGTGTAGCCATCCCTTCATGGCAAACCATTAATCCAGTCAAGCAATCCTTTCTTATTTTTCTCCTTAATCCTGTACTGCAATAGAGTGAGATCATGCACAAACTTGCTTTTCCACTTCTCAAAAGTGGGTCTTTCATTTCTAAAAATCTTCCCATTCCGAATGATCCAAATATTCCAGCAAGCTGTCATCAAAACTTCCATAAAGAAAGGCTTATTAAAGCCACGTTTGGCCGCAGAAAGAATGTCTTGCATATTATCCTTAGGTTCCCAAATTATCTGCAAGTAATTCCAGATTCTAGAACTGAAATTGCATTCAAAGAACAGATGTGCTCTATCTTCATAAAATCTCCCAGGGCATAACTCACAATGTACATCATCAGTGACTCTCCAATGCCGACGTTTCAATAGATCCCGAGTATTGAGCCTATCAGAGATCAACAGCCATGCAAAAAACTTTGAGCTTCATAGTGCATGCCGACTTCCATAACCACTTATACACATTTGGCACCTTAATGTGCTCATAAATCTTATCATAAAATTTCGCCGATGTGTATTTCTCTCCCCAGCTATAAGACCAAACATCATTCTGCTCATTTGGTGTATTCAACTGCATGAGATCCTCCAGACTCTGTAATTCTCCATGTGCAATAACCGAGAGGGAAAAATAAAACTGCGTAGTAATATCATCCACATGAAATACCTCAGCAGCAGACGTTTGATTATTTAGGACATAAGAAAACAGTCGAGGAAACCTATCCTTGATAGGTGTACTTTTCCCATTCAGAAGCCAGTTATCATGCCAAAAGAGAAATGTGTCCCCTCTTCCCATCTTCACAGTCGCCACTGCTCTGAAATTATCTACCAATTTCAACACATCTCGCCACCAAAACGAACCACAGAGGTTCTCAGCATGAGGAACTTTACTAGCATAGTGTGCATGCCAAACCAGGTTTACCCAAGGGATATCTTGATGATTATAAAATTTATCCAAGAACTTAATTAACAATGCTGCATTCTTCTTTTGAAAATCAACAATACCCAGACCACCAGACTTCTTGGGTTTACATATCATCTCCCATGCTGCTAATGATTGCTTGGGCTCATCAAACTTATCTCTCCACAGACATTGTCTTAATATTCTGTCCAACTGCTTAGTCAAACCCTGAGGTAATTGCAACGAGCAAAGAAAATGCAGAGGCATAGATGACAAAGCAGAGTTTATCAACTGAAGTCGAGCTCCTTGAGATAAAAAAACTAGAGCTAGATGTGAGTTTCCTTTCCAACCGACACACCAAAGGCATTAAATCTGAGATGGTTGGCCTAGTCGTTCCCAATGGCAACCCCAAATAGGTAAATGGCATCACACCAATCTGACAACCAAAATCCGTAGCTAACTGCTGCATCAAATCATCAGGCACATTAATAGGCACCATCTGTGACTTGCTAAAATTGATTCTCAGTCCAGTGGATCTAGAGAACTTATTTAACACATCCTTTAAGATCCCCATCTGATTAGCATCAGCCGGCATAATTAACAACGTGTCATCCGCGTATTGAACAATTGGAAAGTCCTCATCATTAGTTTCAATTGGCCTCGACAAAACTCCCTGCCTAACAAGATCATTTACTGCCGACTGTAGAAGATCAGAGCCAAAGGAGTATAGAAGTGGAGACAATGGATCTCCTTGACGCACCCCCCTCTTACAGATAAATTGCTTACCAGGTATACCATTAAGCAGTATAGCCGATGTACCAGATGATAAGATGGCTCTAACCCATCCTAACCAGACTTTATTAAACCCTTTATGCTCCATAATTTACAAAATCGCATCATGCTCTATCGTATCAAACGCCTTTGCAAAATCCAACTTGACAATCACAATGGGTTTTTTTGAGGCTTGGCATAAGTACAAATACTCAAATGCCCAAGCCAAACAGTCCTGGATTGATCTTTTCCTATGAAACCCATACTGATTCTTGTGCAAACAACTCAGAATTTTCCCTTGAAGTCGATTGGCAGCAAGCTTAGTAAGAAATTTGAGACAAACATTTGTAAGTGAAATCGGCCGAAAATCATTAACCTCCACAGGCATAGACTTCTTAGGCACCAATGTAATGTATGATCCATTTATATTTTCCAACTTCACCTTACCCTCATGAAAATCCAAGGCCAGCTGATAGAATTCCTTCTGTACTATAGGCCAACATTTTTTAAGAAAGAGTCCATTGAACCCATCCGGGCCAGGTGCTCGATCAATAGGCATCCATTTAACTACATCATCCATTTCTTCCTTTCCAAATGGCCGAGTCAATTCATCAAGCCCATCAACTCTGGTCAATAAAGTATTCAGATTAAACTCCATAGTGATTCCTTCTGTTTTACCCATCCTTTCCTTATAGCTTGATAGCAACATGCCAGCCATGATTTCATGATCCGAGAACTCATTACCACTCTCATCCTTAAGCATAGAAATATTATTCCTCCTGTACCTTTCAGTCGCCATAGCATGGAAAAACTTAGTGTTATCCTCACCTTGTTTAATCCACCTAATAGTACACCTCTTCTTCCAATAGTTACATTCAGCCAACAATAACTCTTCCAAATGTAATTTAACCAATTTCCTAAAATTGAATTCAGCACGGAAGAGAGGGCGATACTCCTCAAGTTCATCAAGCAAGAGGATAACTTTGTTGCATTTTTGTATCAACAATTTCAGCCGTGACAAACTAGTCTGCCATTTCTTGATGTCATACCTCAGACTTTTGAATTTATCTGCAATGATTGCCGAACTATAATATTTCCCCGAGGCCTTAGACCAAGATTCCGTTACACATTCCATGAAACCAGGAAGATCCACCCAGTAATTTTCAAAACGGAAGAGCTTAGTCTTAGGAATATTAGTATCAATTGTAACAAGACAGGGTACATGATCTGATCCTATCTTAGCCAGGGGAAGCACTATCGAATTAGGGTACTCCGAAATCCAATTGGGACTTGTGAAGAACCAATCAAGCTGCTCCAAAAGAGGATTCTTTTGCATATTTGACCATGTGAAGGATCTGCCTTTAAGTGGCAACTCTAATAGACCCAAGTGCCCAATAATGTCATTAAATAAGAACATGTCGTTGATATTACCCCCCGGTTTATTTCTGTTATCCTGTGACCGAATGAAGTTAAAGTCTCCAAGCACCAGCCAATTATCAGTAACAGGAATGTTGAGATTATAAAGCCAGGACACAAACAAATCCCGCTCCAGGCCCTGACACGGTCCAACACAAACCAGCACCCAAGAAGATTGATTATGCACCGAAGTGAAATTAATTATGATACCAAAGGGTTGTGTCTCAATCAACAAACCATCAAAGACTGATGAGTTCCAAAGCACAATCATACCCCCAGATGCCCCAACCGAAGGTGAGAAAGTGAAACAATCAAATCTTTTAGGAGCAAACTTCCTTAAGAAGCGCCAATCAACAGTCTCACATTTAGTCTCTTGAAGACAAACTATGTCACAGGTACTTTCATCAATTTTAGAGCGCACATCTCTCTGTCTATTCTCGGAATTCAAACCACGAACATTCCAACACAACACTCTCCAACTTCTTCTAGATGTATTATTCATTAATAACCAGAGGCATTGAGTAGATAAACCCAGTACATAGCGCCAGGTACAGAGATAACAAAATATGAAACATAGTTTGACTGTTTTCAGTGAACTGACCAAGGAACCCAACACTGCACTGATATTCAGTTATTACAATAAAAAGACCCAAATTAACTTGCAACCAAATAACCCAAATGACAAGCTTAATCATCATCATTGCTGTTAGTTGCAGAAGAGGAATCAGGTTCAGCTTCAAGCTGCTCCCTAGTAAGCTTTGATGGATCCATACCAAGATCCTCCCCCACCTTTTGCATCACATGAATAGGAGTTACTGGAATATCCATCTGCTCAGGGTCTGCCTCTTGACTGTCCTGACAAGCATCAGCCTCACCTTGCTGCTGCAAATTCTCCAAAAGGAACTTGGCCCGAACCTTTTTCTTCAGTCGAGGTTGAGAAGACAGAATTGGGGCCGGCCTGCAACCATCATTCTTGAGACAACTGCGTGTAAATCTCCTCTGCTCTGGCAGAACAACAATTGTCTTGCGCGTTCTCTTCTTTGGCACAGTCGCAGGAGAAGCAGTAATAACAGAAGGAGCAAGCTGCGATTCCTCCTGATCAAAATTCAGAGTCCTAGCAACTTGCCTAGCACGAACCACCATCCTGGGCCTAACTCCACTCTCCCTACTATCTTTAGTCAATAACATCTGTGCATTCTTATCAGGATGAAAAGCTGCATCCCATGTCCTCTTCAGAAGCACAAACGGAGACACTTGCATAGACAGTGGGATTGTCTTAGCAAGCAAATCAGGAATCATAGACTGAAAAACTCTGTCCCAAACCATCAGTGGCGGCAGAACAGGCCCAAACACTGTGAGTACCCTGCCAACCTGAACCACCCCCATGTGTTGCACCCCAGGTACCTAAAACTGGTTTACCTCATGGCCATTAACTGAAGAAACTGAATTACCAGAGGGATTCATCACCATAGATTCTTGTGCATCCATCAAATTCTCATCAGCTTCATCCATCTGCTCATTCACATTCCCTTGAACATCATTGAGGTTATCTTGTGGTGCATCCCACCCAATCTCAGGGAACTGAGGATTGACAAACAGATTATGATTCTGCTGTAGATTACAAGGCAACGGATGTGGATTACCATCAAGTGGCATCGGATCCTCATCAGCCGGGAGGGCATCAGCAAAATCAGCAGATAGAATAAAAACAGGGGCTGTCCAGGATTATTTCACCCCACCAACCGATGCAAATTTCCCGAAGACAACATCACGCGGTACCAATGCAGGAGATGAAAACGAAGCATACACTAGAACCCTCTCCTTAATTGGATCAGCTCTATTCCAGTAGTGAAATTTACCAAACGAAGGGACCGCATTAGCAATGTCTAGATCATTCCTATAATATGGGTGAATCCCTAACATCATCAACCATCCTTTGCGAAAACCTTGAGAGGCCCTATGATTCTGCTGTGCATTATCAGCCCGGACAAAGCGAAGAAACCTATTCTGAATCTGAAAATCACCATGACTGACTAGCGCATTGACAGCATTGGGGCTACTGAGCCTAAACAAACCGGCTCCAAATAAACTAGGCTGATGATCAACAACATTGCGATTAAGCGGACCAGTAAGGAAATCAAGCACCTGATCCCTCCAAAACATCTCATCCACTGGCAGAGGTGCGGGGTCGAGGATGGCGATGCAGTAGTCGTTGTGCTGAGACGGTGGATCCTCCGCTGCATAATAATATGAGCGAGGAAGACGAGTAGGGCCACCATCAATCACCTGGTGCCCCCATGGCAGCCAAGGTAAAGGATCAACCTCAAAGACCGCCATTGGATCTCCAGGAGACGAAGCAGAGACAGAGATAGGCGGCGGCGTAGAACTCTGTATTGGTGGAGGTAGAGATACTGCAGCAGCCAAAGAAGTTGGAACGGCAAACGTAGAAGTACTGGTATCCGCAGTATTTTTATTGCCCTCCGACCCAGAATCAGCCCTTTTCGGTTTCCATATTTGTTTGCTGCCTTTAGGCCTGTTAAGACAAGATCGGGCCATATGTCCGTAGCTAAAGCAGGCTCGACATCTAATGTCATTAATACAGTCAATAGTTTTATGGCCCATACTCAAGCAACGCCCACAATCCCAAACCCTATAAACCATCCGATCAATCATTTGCTCAAATTCCTTCATACCATCATGGGATAACTCATGTTGAGGCTCCACCGAAGCAGTACCCATCGGCTGCTCCTCATTACAAGATGTTCCACCAGCTGACTCAAACTGCATCCGTGGCTCTGACTGTGTTCGAGGTACAGAGTTATTACCCGAATCTACAACCTCCTTATTTGATGTGAGACCGATCGGCTCCTTCGGAACATTCATAGTGAACTGAATACTTGGCGCCGTCTTTGTCCAAATCATATCAGGGCCTGAAGGTGTAGGAATTCTCTCTGGAGAAGATAGATTGTATCCACTCTGTTGAAGATCTGTAATTTGATCAGCAGTAAGAGGATACCTATACCCTTTACACGCCGAATAACTTTCAATCACCGCAAACCTTAGCTTTTTACCAGAAGCTTTACCTTTCCTGACCACAGATTTAACATTGTCTGCCGCACGTATAGCATTCATACCCAGTTGCACCATTCTTTTTGTTGGACTTACTAGAGTCCATTCCACCTGACACTGTTTCTGCCATTTACTGAATTCCAACTTCCAATTCGGGCCACCTCTACCCCATAAATGAAAGAAACATTTGAATTGCTTGCATGAATAAGAGTGGCTGTTATAAATGAGGAAACCAATCTGCTTATAAGATACTGTGAATGAGAAAACCCTATCTCGCAGAATGGAGACCTTCAGCTCATTACATAAACCCCCAATCACTGACTCCAAAGCCAATGAAACATTAGCCCGACCAAAAGTCACAACCATGGTAAAATGAAAGGAATCCTTATTTGGATGAACTGTAGTAAAAAAAATCCTTCCTCACTTTACTGGCAAACATCCTTCCCGGAGTGAAATCCAAACCTAACTTCAAAGAATCATGCACGGACGTATTTGCAGCAATGTCCCTCACGGGAGTTAACAATGCCGTTTGAATCGGATCTTGATCCCTAGCAGAATCATGATCTCCCGACTGATCTCTAACAGGTGGATCAAAAGATCCCAAACCCCGATCCATTTCTACCACATCCCCTGAGGGAGAATTGATACAACTATGAACCGTAACATGATGATTCACAAATATTACCTTAGATCCTGATCTGATCCTTTCATCATCCTTGAAACCTCTGCCAACTAGTGGTGCTCCCTTGGCATTGAACAATACCAGCCAGTTTTTAGCAAGCCAGAAATGAAGAGTGCCATCATACTCCTTCGGACGCCCCCGATCTTGCTCACGCGTGGTGGAGTAGGAGATCTTCCAATGCCAGTCCGGTGGGATCGCCATCCCACACGATCAGAGAAGGAGGAGGGCCAGCGCCCGCCGGCCGCCGGCCGGAGAGAAGCCTCGAAAACCCTAGATCGCCATGAGAGTCGCCCGTCGCCCCCATAGACCCTCACCCATAGTTGCATGGTTGTTCGGGTTGCTCTAAATTTTTCATTGAGATTAAGTTTAACCGTATCAGAATCTTAGTGTGTAAATATTTTATTCAATTCTGATCAAGTCATTTGAGGATTGAATATCTGTATCCAAATACTGAGCTAGCTTGCTCTGACATCAAATTTGCAATACCTAGGTACCTTGGAGATCGGGAGTCATGCTAGATTGGTACTATTTTTTACTCTAAATATTGAGTATGTTTCCCATAACACCGACAAATGCAATAGTCTTGTGTAGTACATGATACTGTTTTTTTTGGTATGCCTTTTTGATCATTTTAATTATTGAAATATTTTTTTGTCAAAGAAGATACATACGAATTACCAAAAAGTCACTCTTCAGGAAAGTGCAGGATCAAAAAAATAAAATCAGCCCCTTTTAGAATCAATCCACTAACTGTTGTTATGTAGGCATGTCAAGAAAACAGGCCTCAGAGTTGTATACGCAACTAAAAGGACCTTTGGCTGTCCATTCACAAGGAATGGCACTTCAGGAATGTGCACTTGCTCTTCGCAACAGAGGCACATGCTTGTTGGATGAATTTTGTAAGTTTAAAAATGAAGATAAATATGAAATACTCCGTGATGTTGTGCAAATAGAATTTAATTCCCCGCAGTATCAAATATTAATATCTTTTTCTTTGGATTTTCCCAGGGTGATTATTCTTCAAGGCATGGAGTAAAGAAGTATCACTATATCAAAGGCAGGAACTTCCCACCCTGCAAGCTAATAATTGCAATGTTATTGCGGCAGCAAATCGAGATGAAGGTAACTTCAGTTGCTTGCATGCAAGTTATTCTGGCATCTTATATCTACAGACCATTAGACTCAAACAAATACAAACATTGTCTTAAGTTTTAACTAAACGTAGATGTTAGGAAGAATTTACATGAATATCGAACAATCCAAAGAGTATTCAGGACATATAGTTCAAGATTTTCTGATGGGATGCTATTTCTTACATTGAGTTGCAGGTTAATCCTATGCTGAGCATGCGACATTACTGTAGATACAAATCTATGTGTTATTTACCCTGCTTAGTGTTGGATCCATGGTTTGTGTTCATTAGATATTATTCTCTAGATGATTTGTGTGCCATACGGTGAAAGTATTATCCCATATATTTCATGACTAGGAAATCCAGCTTTTGTTCATGTTTTCTTAAAAAATGAAGCAGATATAGCATTGGAGAAAATAAATGATGAGTTACAATTAGTTTCATTGCATCTCTAGATATAGCCCATGCCAAGTTCTTGTAGCATAATACCCAGCGGCCAGTGTAGTTCTTGCAGCATAATATCCATGCTAGCACAATTTGGCACACATAAGTATTTCAGCTGACTGATGGAAGAACATGTTGTGCAGTATGCAAACAACGGATGACATGTTGCTGCTGTTGAGATAAGTAAGGTGCTTATTTGATACTCCCTCCGATCCAATATGAATTGGAGGGAGTATCATTTATTGTACTCGGAATTTTTGATGATAAATGGTGTCTTGGACATGTACCCTGGAATTTAATAAATTTGCATTGACATCGATACATATTTTAAGTTCAGTCCCATGCCCACTACACTAATATACTTCTTTTTTAGGTTTTCATCTTGCATTACCTGGGCCTTCCGAGCAAATCATTTGTTGGAGGGACTTTATCATACACAGGTACGTATTTATCCTACATATTTTTGTAGTCATTTCATCAAGTTGGACGGGCGCAGCAACACGCGCTTTTATGTTCTAGTAAAACATATAAGACGATGTATAGTGAATAACGAGCATCTACATTTGCTTCCGTAGAGACGAACACGGAAAAAACTTCACAATTAGAATGAATTAAAACAATGATTTACAAGATCTCTCTACCCGGAAAAGAAAGAAAAAACTAGTTAAATTGTATGTGTATCAACATGAATGGAATCTGGTTCCTCAGTAGGGTTTCTTGTTCACCCTTCGACAGTTCTTCCTAATCTCCCCATCCCTTCCGGTCAGCGGGCTTATGTTTCCCATTTTAACCATCGATGCGGCAAAGTTTCTGAAAAAGTCCTTCTGGTTACCAGAGAACCTGCGAACGATTGGTGCGGTGGTCCTTGCCGCGACGGGATCGGACAACATCACCTGGTCCGACGGAAGCTGGGCACGTCCCCGTAGGAGGTTGCCATAGTACTTATTGTCAAACACGTCCGGTGTGACGCCGTCAAGGTTCACCAGCGACCCCTCTCTAAGCCCAGCCGTGCAGTTTCTCTGTGTGAACTGACACTGCGCGCGCCCAAAGGTGTGAGCCCCCTGCAAAGCGACGAGGTCGGTGTCGTCAAGGCCCAGGTTCCTGAACTTCTCCTGAAGCGTCTCGAGGGGGTCGAAGGGGCTCGGGAGGTTGTTGGCGCTCTCGATGTTGGTGGTGGTGCCGTCACGGCGGCCCAGCGGGACGGTCCAGGACGGGCCTCCAGCCAGCTCGACGGAGATCTCGGCGGCGAGGGCGAGGATGTCGGCGCAGGAGACGACCCCGGGGCAGGCGTTCTCCAACGCACGCTTGATCCCGTCGACCACGCCAAACCCGCGCGCTGAGTTGTCGTTGGCGGGGACGTTCTTCTCGGTCATGATCGCCGCCTGGGCATCGTCGTCGAGCAGAAGCGAGCCGTCGCAGCCCTGAGGAAATTAACCACACTGATGAGATGATGCATTATGTAGTATGATGTATCCATAATTCGACATGACTGCCTACGAGGTTTGGTGAACTTACGTTGACGAAGCAGTCGTGGAAGTGAAGGCGGATGAGGCTGGCCGGGATACGGGCGTCGGTGACGCGGGCATCCTGGATAACGCGCCTGACGATGTCGCGCGTGCCTGGGCACGAGCCGTCGTAGAAGGACGTGCTCAGCCCGGCGCCATGACCGTGAGTTCCGTGGCTCAGTAGTAGGACCAGTAGCGCTACTGTGAGCAGGAAGCTACCGCGAGGAGCTAACGAGAAGCGAGAGGAAGGGGCCATATGTGCAATTGTTACAAGGAGAAACACCTGCTGGTTTTCCAGCCTCACTAGCTGGTGGAGCGATCGCCAAGCGAGCGAGCTAGCTGGCTGCTGGATAGAAGGAAGGAAGTATCAGGGAGAGCTGGATATGATTTGATGGAAACGGGAATGCCATGGAGGCTATTTGTAGTCTTGATCCATTTGAGCAGGGCGGGTGTTGACCTTAGGTAGGATTTTGTGGAAGCGAGTTTGACTGCTTCCGCGAGCATGCCCTGCCGTTATCAAATTGGGTATTGGCCGCCGCTCCTGCACGCGGCTGCTCATGTTATTCTATTCGTGATTAATTTTATATGATTAAGCAAGAAGAAGCTGGTGGCGAGATGATGGGAGGAGGAAGAGAGATGGTCAGTGGCGGGAAAAGGAAACGAGGCGGCAGGTTAACGTCAGACTGTTGCCGGGAAACGCAGAGGGACCGGATCCAACCGTGTGATCCTTGCATTCCTGCTGTCATCGGTCATGAGTGCGCCTGTCGTTTTTGACCCAGCCGATCGAGGGCTTTCTCCCTAGCATGGTTTCCGATGCCTTGCGCTATTACTCTGTTTAGAGCATCTCCAGTCGCGTCCCCCAAACCGTCCCCCAAACCGCGCCGGATTGAGCGTTTGGGGGACGTTGTTCGTTGGTTTGGGGGACGTCGCTCCCCAGTCGCGTCCCCCAAACAAAATTTCGCAAATTTTAAACTTAACTAGATTCGATTAGATTCGTCCAAATTTACATAGATTCGAACGAAATTTGACTAACTTTAAAACTAAACCTAATCTAGAACCGCTTGCGGCCGGAGGCGTCGTAGTACTGCTGGAAGTTGTACATCTCGTCGGTGACGACCTCCTGCTTGCCGCGCGTCGACGGGCTCGTCCACGGCTCGTCCTTCACGCCGCTTGGTCTCGCCGTCGTCGGTGAGGTCCACCAGCGGCTTGCCGGAGTCGAGGATGGACATGGCGATCGCCGCGTCCAGGTCGCCCCTCCAGGCGTCCTTGTCGTCCATGGACGCCATGAACGCCGCCGCAGCCCTGGGCAGTCCTCGGGGTCGTCGCCGCCGGCGCCGCTGCCGCTCGTACTCCGCCGCAGCGCCGCCGCGACGCTTCCTCCGGCTCCTCCTTCACCTCCGGCTTCGGATGAGGAGGGCGCCGCGCCTCCTTGCTGCCGCCTGCCGCTACCGCCCCGCCTGTTGACGGGCGTCGCCGGCTCCTCCTTGACCTCCCGTTTGGGGACGGTGTAGGCGCCGACCGGACGACGAGGACGGCGTCGATCGCCGGTCCCGAGGAAGAAGAGTGCGAGGATGACGACGTCGTCCTCCTTGGCTGCCACTGAGGAGACGGCGGCGGCGACGACGGCATCTCCAGCCGCGGAGCGCCGTTGCGGAGGCCGCGGATGACGTTCTCGAGGGTGCGCCCCGGAACGCCAGCAACAGGCGCGGCCGTCCTTGTTCCGCTGTTGGGGCCGCGACGAGCCCGTGCGTGATCTCGACGTCGTACCGCCGAAGTACGACGTCCACCAGCGTCGTTGTTGTCGACCGCCCATGTCGGATCCTCCGCTCCCGGGCGGTGAGTTGAGCGACGGCCTTGACGGCGTCCCACCATTGGTCCGTGCGCGCCGGGCGGCGGAACGCTGCTTTCGCGGCCATCTTCCAGCGCCGCCGCTGCTGGCAGCCGCATGCCGACGGGACGGATGGCGGCGCTTCGCCTCGTCGAAGTCGCCGCGTCCGCCGTTCCGCGGCATTGCGGGAGACGCATGAACACGCGAAGCGAGGAGAGTCTGGGACGGCGGCGGCGAGAGGGGCCGTGGAGGGCCCGCAACCAGCGGCGGCCTCCACGTTGCTGCTCCGCGCGGACCACCGGTCGGGACGGGGAAAACAGGGACGCCATTAACGTCGCTTGACCAAAGGTAGGCGACGGGTTTTAGCCTTCCGTGCCGCTGAACGGGCCCGCCATGGCCGCTTTCGTTGTGTCCGGCGTCCCGGAGCGTCCCCTGTGGACGGGACGGCTCGGGCGCGGACACCGTATAGGGCCGCGCCGGACAAAAAGGGCTTTGGGGACGCGAAATGGGGTTAAATGGGGGACGCGACTGGAGATGCTCTTATCAGTTTTGCTAGCTGAGAATTGGGTACAACTAGATAAAGGGAAACCTTTGCAAAGGGAAAATTCCGTCCCGCCAGATGCACGAAGAGGTGACGCGTGTCCTCACCGGAGTCCACGCTTCATACGCCGCGCGCTGTATGTGCTCGTTCCGCCCGCGCGAGTATGCACACTGTACCTGCTCCTCCCGTCCGCGCGCTCTCCTCTCGTCTAGCGCAATAGCTGCAGCTAACGATCGAAGTACAAAGCTGCTAGCTAGCTCACATGTCCTCGTTCGTTTTTTTCAAAATCAAAACACAGGTGCCAATTACAAAACTATAAGTGCGAGTACAATCAGTAAAATACTCAAGTACAGTTGTGTATAATATGTAGGTACAACTACATACACTACGGGAGAACCGACGTGTGCCGACGGCCAGGCTATGTGCCGACGGCCAAATGTCGGGGCCGTCGGCACAGAGGCCTCCAGCTACCGGCGACGAAGCTCACCGTCGGCACAGCGCCGTCGGCACAACGCACGGTACACCGACGGCCACCCTCGGCGCAACCTCGGCCGTCGGCACAGCTAGGTGGAGCCCGAAGGTCACCGTCGACATCAACCGTCGGTACACGCTCTGACAGGAGGGCCCAGCCGTTAACTGTCACGGCGCCGTCTGCACTGTGCCGACGGTAGCCCACGGCGCAACGGCGGCCGTCGGCACAGCGCTGATGCCCCGCTTCTGTGCCGACGGTGACCCACGGCACAACGGCGGCCGTCGGCACAGCCAAATATGCACATTTTTTGGTTTTTCCTGTTTTTTTTTGCATCAAAGAGATAATTATTACCCATATAATTATTAATCCATATCATTTTTTTGTTTATTTATTTCTCACTGCTATTTTGGCGAACCCCTTTGCGAGAAACCTATATATATGTATAAGGGCGGTATAGAACCCCTTCGCCAGAAATCGAACCTCGGAGGGGGTGAATGGCCCACACACGATACAAAATACTTAAGACCCACACACGATACAAAATACTTAAATAACTAGACTCACACACATACCAAAGCGCTTACAGAACTAGACCCACACACGAACCGAAACAGTTAAAGAACTACACCCACACAGAGGAAGCAAAACACTTAAAGAAACTACACCCACACACATGAACCAAAACACTTAAAGAACTAGACCCACACACAAACCAAAGCTTTTAAAGAACTACACCCACACACGAACAAAGCACTTAACACTGGGTCGACACACACATATTAATCAGAGAAGTCGAAATCTTCATCCTCGCTGGGGGTGTCCTCTGAAGCGGTGGTTGTGAGGTTCCACAACCACCGTTCCATTCTCTCCCCCATGTCGACGCCTCTCCTTTGGCGTACTGCTTCAACCTCGGCCTCCGCGCTTTCCCGCCCTCCTCTCTCCCTGTACGTCACCTTCTCCTTCCAGAATGCGCGCAGCGTTGCCTCGACGTCTCCGGGATGGTCTCGCGCCACCGTGCCATGAACTGCTCGTCCGCTTCGGTATCAATCCGCCGCCAGCCCAGTACCGCCGCGCTTCACCCTGTGAGCGAAGTAGTGGCTCGTAGAGAGACTCGAGCTTCCGTCGAGACCCGACCTCCCGGGAAGTTCATTTCGTGGCGCGGCCGGCCAAACCTCCAAGCCGCAACGTCGTATGCGCGGGCAGCAGCCTCCTTCGTGTAGAAGGTGCCGAGCCACACACGCGTACCACCGGCGGTGATTTCAGCCGCGAAATGTCCCGCAGGCCGCAGCGAACGCCGATGAAGCCCGTGTTGCTACGGCGACGAGGAGCCATCTCAGCGGCAGCTCACTGAGGATTTTGTGGTTCTATTGGATGAGAGAAGTGATGAAGGGAGAAATGTTGCTGGTGCTGTTAGTGGAGAAGCCATGGCTATATATAGGCCGACGAGGGCTGAAACGGCGGGAAAACATGGCGGGAGAGAATGGGCGGGAAAGGGTGGGAAAAAAGGGCGGGAGAGAAGCAGCGGGAAAGGGTGGGGGGGAAAAAAGGGCGGGAGAGAAGGAGCGGGAAAGGGTGGGCGGGAAAAAGGGCGGGAGAAAGGACGGGAAAAGGCGGGCGGGAAAAAAAAGGGCAGGAGAGATTCTGCATGTAGGGGAACTCCCTCGGAGGTGAACCGGAGAGAACCTTGGGATCATAGGGGATGGTACTTGTTTCCACATGTACCTATGACCTAAGCAAGCTCAAACGTAGGCATACGCCCACCGGGGGACCCCCGATGGGATGCAGTCAAAGGGGTAGACGACGCGGTCCACAGAACTAGGGTTTCGTCCGAAATCGAGCATCGGACCTAGGAATGGCCCCAAAAGTTGTGTGTGTCCACATGGCATGCACAAAAGTGATTTGAGATGGTTCTATATCCAATGCTACCCCCCGGGTGTCCGGCTTCTCGGACATGGGGTTCCTACACAGGCGCAGCATGTATAGGGGGAACTCCCTCGGAGGTGAACCGGAGAGAACCTTGGGATCATAGGGGATCGTACTTGTTTCCACATGTACCTATGACCTAACCAAGCTCAAACGTAGGCATACGCCCACGGGGGACCCCGATGGGATGCAGTCAAAGGGTAGACGACGCGGTCAACGGAACTAGGGTTTCGTCGGAAATCGAGCATCGGACCTAGGGAATGGCCCCAAAAGTTGTGTGTGTCCACATGGCATGCACAAAAGTGATTTGAGATGGTTCTATATCCAATGCTACCTCCCGGGTGTGCCGGCTTCTCGGACATGGGGTTCCTACACATAGGCAGATTCGCATGTATAGGGGGAACTCCCTGAGGTGAACCGGAGAGAACCTTGGGATCATAGGGGATGGTACTTGTTTCCACATGTACCTATGACCTAACCAAGCTCAAACGTAGGCATACGCCCACCGGGGACCCCGATGGGATGCAATCAAAGGGGAGACGACGCGGTCAACGAACTAGGGTTTCGTCGTAAATCGAGCATCGGACCTAGGGAATGGCCCCAAAAGTTGTGTGTGTCCACATGGCATGCACAAAAGTGATTTAAGATGGTTCTATATCCAATGCTACCCTCCGGGTGTGCCCGGCTTCGGACATGGGGTTCCTACACATAGGCAGATTCTGCATGTATAGGGGGAACTCCCTCGGAGGTGAACCGGAGAGAACCTTGGGATCATAGGGGATGGTACTTGTTTCCACATGTACCTATGACCTAACCAAGCTCAAACGTAGGCATACGCCCACCGGGGGACCCCCGATGGGATGCGGTCAAAGGGGGTAGACGACGCGGTCACCGAACTAGGGTTTCGTCAGAAATCGAGCATCGGACCTAGGGAATGGCCCCAAAAGTTGTGTGTGTCCACATGGCATGCACAAAAGTGATTTAAGATGGTTCTATATCCAATGCTACCCCCCGGGTGTGCCCGCTTCTGGACATGGGGTTCCTACACTTAGGCAGATTTCGCATGTATAGGGGGAACTCCCTCGGAGGTGAACCGGAGAGAACCTTGGGATCATAGGGGATGGTACTTGTTTCCACATGTACCTATGACCTAACCAAGCTCAAACGTAGGCATACGCCCACCGGGGGACCCCGATGGGATGCAGTCAAAGGGGTAGACGACGCGGTCACAGAACTAGGGTTTCGTGTAAATCGAGCATCGGACCTAGGGAATGGCCCCAAAAGTTGTGTGTGTCCACATGGCATGCACAAAAGTGATTTGAGATGGTTCTATATCCAATGCTACCCCCCGGTGTGCCGGCTTCTCGGACATGGGGTTCCTACACATAGGCATTCTGCATGTATAGGAACTCCTGAGGTGAACCTGAGAGAACCTTGGGATCATAGGGGATGGTACTTGTTTCCACATGTACCTATGACCTAACCAATCTCAAACGTAGGCATACGCCCACCGGGGGACCCCCGATGGGATGCAGTCAAAGGGGTAGACGGTCAACAAAACTAGGGTTTCGTCAGAAATCGAGCATCGGACCTAGGGAATGGCCCCAAAAGTTGTGTGTGTCCACATGGCATGCACAAAAGTGATTTAAGATGGTTCTATATCCAATGCTACCCCTCCGGGTGTGCCCGGCTTCTGGACATGGGGTTCCTACACTTAGGCAGATTCTCATGTATAGGGGGAACTCCCTCGGAGGTGAACCGGAGAGAACCTTGGGATCATAGGGGATGGTACTTGTTTCCACATGTACCTATGACCTAACCAAGCTCAAACGTAGGCATACGCCCAACGGGGGACCCCGATGGGATGCAACAAAGGGGTAGACGACGCGTCAACGTAACTAGGGTTTCGTCGGAATCGAGCATCTGACCTAGGGAATGGCCCCAAAGTTGTGTGTGTCCACATGGCATGCACAAAAGTGATTTGAGATGGTTCTATATCCAATGCTACCCCCCCGGGTGTGTCCGGCTTCTCGGACATGGGGTTCCTACACATAGGCAGATTCTGCATGTATAGGGGGAACTCCCTCGGAGGTGAACCGGAGAGAACCTTGGGATCATAGGGGATGGTACTTGTTTCCACATGTACCTATGACCTAACCAAGCTCAAACGTAGGCATACGCCCACCGGGGACCCCGATGGGATGCATCAAGGGGTAGACGACGCGTCAACGTAACTAGGGTTTCGTCGTAAATCGAGCATCGGACCTAGGAATGGCCCCAAAAGTTGTGTGTGTCCACATGGCATGCACAAAAGTGATTTAAGATGGTTCTATATCCAATGCTACCCCCGGTGTGCCCTGCTTCTCGGACATGGGGTTCCTACACTAGGCAGATTCTGCATGTATAGGGGGAACTCCCTCGGAGGTGAACCGGAGAGAACCTTGGGATCATAGGGGATGGTACTTGTTTCCACATGTACCTATGACCTAACCAAGCTCAAACGTAGGCATACGCCCACCGGGGGACCCCCGATGGGATGCAGTCAAAGGGGTAGACGACGCGGTCAACAGAACTAGGGTTTCGTCAGAAATCGAGCATCGGACCTAGGGAATGGCCCCAAAAGTTGTGTGTGTCCACATGGCATGCACAAAAGTGATTTAAGATGGTTCTATATCCAATGCTACCCCCCGGGTGTTCCGGCCTCGGACATGGGGTTCCTACACTTAGGCAGATTCTGCATGTATAGGGGGAACTCCCTCGGAGGTGAACCGGAGAGAACCTTGGGATCATAGGGGATGGTACTTGTTTCCACATGTACCTATGACCTAACCAACCTCAAACGTAGGCATACGCCCACCGGGACCCCGATGGGATGCATCAAAGGGGTAGACGACGCGGTCAACAGAACTAGGGTTTCGTCAGAAATCGAGCATCGGACCTAGGGAATGGCCCCAAAAGTTGTGTGTGTCCACATGGCATGCACAAAAGTGATTTGAGATGGTTCTATATCCAATGCTACCCCCACGTGTGTGGCTTCTCGAACTAAGTAACCTGTAGAAAAACAGCCTGTGCCGACGGCCGTCGGCAAAGCATCATGCCAACTAAGTAACCTAGTAGAACAAGTGCTTACTCCTATTCTATTCTTATTTTTTGTAGTAAATAGTGACAATATTTATTTAAAAAAATAAAAAGGAAAATAAAAAATAAAATAAAAAAATAAAAAAAACAGCCTGTGCCGACGGTCACCGTCGGCACAAACTCACCGTCGGCACAGGTGGGTGGACATAATCAGATCGGCGCGCGCGGCCCGACCACCTCATCCACACCCCCACCCCCGGCCCGCCCTCAGTCACGCCCCCACCCCCGCGCCGCCGCCGTCTCCGGCCGCCACCCGCCGCCACGCCCGGCCGCCCTCGCCTCCGCCACCACCCGCCGCCACGCCGGCCGCTCGCTCGCCACCACACGCGACGCCCGCCACCTCGCTCGCCCTCTTCCTCTCGCCACCACCCGCGAGGCCCGGCCGAAGCTCGGGCTGCCGGTAGCGCGCCTCGCTCGCGCCGCCCTTCGCCCCGACCCTCGCTCCGCCACCACCCGCCGACGCTCGGCCGCTCTTCCTCCGCCACCACCCGCGACGCCGGCCGTTCGCTTTCGCTGCTAGCAGCCTCGCCGAGGCGCGCCGCTCGCTTCGGCCTCCGCCAAGGCTTGCAGCGCCGCCTCGCCCGCCTCGTCTCGCTGCCCCTCGCCGCCCGGTAATTTTTCTTCTTTTTATTTTTATTTTTGTGTCTATTTGGTAGTTAGTTAGTTATTGAGTAGTTAATAGTTAGGGAAAATTGAAATGGAAAATGAAATTGAAAATGAAATTGAAATTGAAATGCTAGTTGAAAAAGATATTGAAATGCTAATTGAAAATAAAAATTGAAATGCTAAATGAAATTGAAATTGAAATGCTAATTGAAAATGAAAATCAAATTGAAATGCTAAATGAAAATAAAATTGAAATGCAAAATGAAATTGAAATTGAAATGCTAATTGAAATTGAAAATGAAATCTATTTAGCGATGAATTTGCATTGACAAATTTTTATTATTTGAACTAGGTCCCGTAGTGAGCACCCCGCGTGACGACCCCGGATCTTGCGGCGCATCTCTACGGCCGTCGACATCGCCGGTTGTTCGACTACTTCCTCTACAGCCGAGGGTGAGCTGAATTGCCGACTCCCCCTCGCATTTTTTATGTCACTAGATTTCATTTCTCCGTCAAGTCGCGTAAAGGTGTCAATTCCCGTCCGCAAGCGTTACGCGGATAAATATGCATTAGTGGTCAGCATATTTTGAACCGTAACGCTTGTGGCATTTACGGGACAGTCGCCGGACCCGTAGTTGGGTACGTGTTCTGCTCGGGTGCGAGAGGATTTCGTCCGCCCCCTGTTGTTCTCCGGATGCACATCCTCTCGGCTTTTTGCCGAGACGTGTATCGGGAGAGCAGCGGGGAGGTGCCGAAATTCTGTCTCGCACCCGAGCAGAACGTGGAGAACATACCCAACTACGGGTCCGGGGGCTGCTAGGAGCCCACCTAGTAGAGATGTAGGTTGATGCACGCGTTTTCGCCGGTAGAAAAATAAAAATATGATGCATTCAATTTCATGCTACTATTTGTTGTTTGTCACGCAATAAAGCAGGATGGCTGATAATGAGTGGATGTACAGTGGCCGTGTTAGTTCGACTCAAGTGACAGATGAATGGAAATGGAAGACCGATTTGTTAGTGAAGGAGTTAGCTCGTGGTTCGAAGGGGATTGTTCGTCCCCGTTGCCCTTGCAATGTCTGCAGGAGGCGTCATCCTAAGGATATTCTAGAGATGACTAAACACCTTTGGTGGAATGGGTATATGCGTGACTACGACCCGCCGGTCGACTTTTCTCGGCACGAACGTGATAGAGGTGAGGTGATGCGGCAGCGGATCGATGGCAATGAGAACGATGGCATCTTAAACTTGCTAGATGATCTTCGGGATGCTGACATGCCAGAGTTACCATGGGACGAACAGTCTGAACCGGAGGAACCGCCTGAACCGGAGGGACCGCCACAACCGGAGGAACTTCCAGAGGAGGAACCTGAGCCAACCGCGAGGGCCTTCATTGATATGATGGCCTCAGCTAGGAGGCCTCTATACCCGGGTGCAAAAATGTCTCAACTTGATGGCATCACGCAGTTGCTAGCCGACAAGTGCATGTTTGAGAGTACTCGAGCATCCTTTGAAAAGACTCTGAGCACAGTAGGTAACATGTTGCCTGAAGGTCATTGCTTGCCCAAGACCATGTACGAAACGAAGAAAATCTTGAAAGCATTGAAAATGGATTATGTAACATATGATGTCTGTCCAAAACTTTGCCTTTTGTTTTGGAAAGACTATGCGGATGACAAGTACTGTGCCAAGTGTGGTCACTCTAGGTATCATGAGGTAGATGTAGGCAATGGTCAGAAGAGGCAGACAAAGGTAGCCATAAAGATTCTTCGTTATCTCCCATTCATCAAAAGAATCCAGCGGCTTTACATGTTCGAGGAGACTGCCAAGCAGATGACATGGCATAAGACCGGGATAAGATTGCAAGACGAGAAGAAACGGGTACCCATGGTACATCCATCTGATGGTCAATCATGGAAGCGCTTCGATCAAAAGCACCCAAATGAGGCAAGTGAGGCTCGGAATGTTAGAATTGCGATAGCAACCGATGGATTCAACCCATATGGTATGTCGACTGCCGCGTACAGCTGCTGGCCCGTGTTTGTTATTCCGCTCAATCTCCCTCCCGGAGTCGTAATGCAAAGCAAGAACATATTCTTGTCGATGATCCTTCCAGGGCCTGAATATCCAGGGAAGAAATTGAGTGTCTTAATGCAACCACTTGTGGATGATTTGCTATGTTGATGAGACCCGGTAACATATGAGGGAATTTTCTATCAAGAGGAAGAGCAGTTCGGGGCTCTTCAAATAGACATAGGTCTTCAGGATCTCCACAACGATGTACAAATGCGTGGTGAGACCGTGGTGGACCTGAAGGACATAGCTATGCTCACCAAGCGCCATGCGAGCAAAGACAACATTGTCGAGACTCAACCGGAACCCAATGCCGACCATGAATACTCATATGATACTGATTTTGATAGTGAGGCTGAGAACCCAATGCCTAGAGATGAGAGTGGTGATGAATGGTGAGGGTCTTTTATGCTTAGTACCTACATTATCATTATGCTTAATACATACATTTGTCATTATGCTTAGTACCTACATTATCATTATGCTTAATACATACATTTGTCATTATGCTTAATACCTACATTTTTCATTATGCTTAGTACCTATATTTGTCATTATGCTTATTAATTTTCAACATGCTTATTAATTATTTTCTCTTTTTCTTATGCAGGTAATTGCCCAATATGAGCGGACGGAAGGCATCATCGAGCTCCTTGCTTGATCAGATGCATCAGCGGAAGCCAGGGCCGGGTGCTTCCAGACGGAGTGCAAGACCCATTATTCCCACCCGGCGTTACGAAGACGCAGACGGAGGACGGGGAGGACGAGGGGGAGGACGAGCTGGAGGACGAGGGGGAGGACGAGCTGGAGGACGAGGGGGAGGACGAGCTGGAGGACGAGGGGGGAATGCAGCTCTGCCCTCTGCTTCTGGAGGCTTCACAGTTGGACGAGGAGGAGGACACTAGGGAGGAGGAGGAGGACACTAGGGAGGAGGAGAGTCTAGGGACGAGGAGTCGACGGAGATGGCTCCGAAGAAGTTGCGGATTCGTGGGGAAGCGCAGGTTCCCGATGAGAGTAAGGAACCTGCTACGGAGGATGAGAAGTGGCTCCTTGTCCCAGGAAAGATAGAGTAAGTAGTAAGGTGATTTCATTTTCGTTATGACACTTAGCATTTTCTAATGTTTGATAATTGTGCAGGAATTTCACATACACGGGGAAGAATGTCCGCGTGCCAGGGAGTCTGATTGGAGCTGCTATTAGGAAGTACTGGCCGGGGATGTACACTCCGGTCCTTGGGGGCGAGTCCAAGCTAGCCTACACTTGGGAAGACTATGAGATAGCGCCTTACCCTGGCTTTGCTTCCGCCGCCGACGCCGTGATCAAGAAGTTTTGGGTACGTAATGCATACTCTTTGGGTTTCGTTCATATGTAGTTGATAACCCCACCGTGATAACTCATGCCTCTCACACTTTCTGTTATGCTTGATTGCAGCGCAATTATAGGGTGGCGACTGAGCATAAGGATAGGGCGGACGTGGTGCTCCGTAACATGTGTCGGAAGTTGACACGGCAGCAGTGGTACAACCAGAGGATCACGTGCATCGGCCACTTCTATGCTGAGCAGGGCGTAAGGTACACAAAGCCTGAGATTGTGCAGGGACTCGCCCCGGCTATGACGATAGATGACTTCATGTCGGTAAGTAATTGTCAATGCGATTCTATGTACCGCGGCTAACTTGCAACTATATTGTTTGTTCTTCAAATGAGTTTTGATTTTGCAGGTTGTACCACATTGGGCTGATAATAATAAGAGGGCCGCCTTCATGGAGTTGGTCAAGAATTGGGTCGGCGAAAACCCCGATTTCAAGGCCGTGAGCGACCGGAACAAGGCCAACCGTGGTTCTCAGGGAACACACACTGCGGGGAGCAGCAGCACCGATCGCTATCGGGAGCGTCTGGTACATATAAAAATGGAACAAGCTGCATTTTTTTGATTTTCGATGATATGCATAACATTTGTTTTGTGATGCAGGGGAAGAAGCTCGGGAGGGAACTTGGTGAGATGGAAGCGTGGACGCACATGAAGCTGGTGACGCCCGGTCCGAACGAGCCTCGGCCCGCGCCTGAGATGTACTACGGCAAGGCCAAAGAGAACAAGGAAAGATACTGCGAGGAGTACGCCAAGCTCCATCCAGAGGTGGAGGACCCTATGACCGAGCCGGTCGACGAGGTGGCGATGATGCTGGCGGGGTCCGGCCAGCCGCATGGACGTCCTGCCTGCCTTGCTGGGGTTTCAAGCCTGAGGAACTTCACGCAGATCAAGGCTACCCTCCCCTCCGGCAGCTACGCTACCTCCTCGCGGACTACATGCCGTTCTCGGGTAGAGGTTGATGTAAGTCATCCACACTTTCATCCTCTGTTTTGACTCTTGTTCCTGAATGGCTATGTTGATGAGACGCATTATTTCTGAAATTGTAGACTCAGCTCGAGGAGGCCTATGCAGTAGCTTACGAGGAGTATCTCGAGAAGGTTAAGGAGCATGACCTTGTGAAAGATGCCTATGTCCAGTGGACGAGCAACCAGATGGCGGTAAGTTTCAATCTCTATGGTTGCAAAACATCATAAGTCCCCATGTTTGAATCTGAGCTATCTCTCCCGTTTCTTGCAGAGTTTCACTCGGTTCATGATGACTGGAGTGCGAGAGGAACCACTCCCAGAGCCACCTCATCCGGGGCCGACGCCAGTGTTCCCGTCCAAGGAGGAGTTCTATATCATGTACAAGCGTCAGCGTCAGTTGACCCCGGTAAGTTGCTAACTTGGCTAAGTTGCTAACTTGGTGTGACATGGCTAAGTTGCTAACTCCCTCCAACATGTAGGGATTGGGAGAATCCGGGAACGACACTCCTTGTGGTACGCCGATGCACCCCGGTCGCCATTCTCCTGGTGCTTCTGCCGAACCTCGGCATTTTTCTGGTTCCGGTGGCTCTCGTCGTGGTTCTACCTCCCCGAGCACCGTCGAGATACAGCGGCCTCACTTCACCCACTCGGAGCTAGATCGTCTGTAGCTAGATCGTCACTCGGGTGGTGCACCACCATAGTTTCTACATTGTACTAGCACATGATGACACGCTCCATCTTTGTAGTGGATCCGGTGTATGTACCATGGTCTTGTATGCTATATTTGTGCTATTTGTGAGATTTGATGCTATATTTGTGAGATTTGGTGCTATACGGTGATATCTGTGTGCTATATGGTGATATATATGTTACTGCATATTCAATCCTATAATATGTGCATTTTCTGCGATTTTCTGAGCAAACGAGGCCAAATTGGCAAAAATCAGAAAAAACTGGGCCTGGCTGTGCCGACGGTGTCACCGTCGGCACAGGCCCGTAGCTGTGCCAAATGGCAGGGTCTGTGCCGACGGTGACACCGTCGGCACAGCCAGGCCCAGTTTCGCGCGATTTTCCAGTTTGAACAGCCACCGTTTTGCCGCCATTCTGGGAAAAAAAAAAGAAAATTGTGCCGACGGTTACACCGTCGGCACAGCTGGGGACGTTGACGGCGCCGGCGTGACGGCTGGTTGGCTGTGCCGACGATGAGACGGCCGACGGCCACCGTCCAGCCGTCGGCGTACGGCTGTGCCGACGGTGAAGTTCTGTGCCGACGGTGCACGCGCAGACCCCGACGCCTGCTGTGCCGACGGGGAGACGCCGACGGTGACCGTCGGCAGAGACGGTGCCGACGGTGAACGTTGTTGTGCCGACGGTGCGGGGCCATCGGTGTAGCTGGTCGTCCCCGTAGTGATATACAACACACGGGCGAGTACAAGTACACTCACGTACATCAGCAGGTACAGTCGTGCACACGAGCAGGTACAGTCACACACAACACACGAGTTTGAACACACGGATACAGTGCTACCACGCACACGAGCAGGTACAGTTGTGCACACGAGGGTACATCCACGACAACACACGAGTACGCTTGAACACACGAGCGAGTACAAGTACAGTAACACGACGAGCAGTACAAACGCGCATACGAGCAGGTACCGTGAACACGAACAAGTACATGTACAGAAGTACAGTGACGCACACGAGCAGGTACAGTCACGCGTAAGTGCAGGTACAGTCCCCGCACACGAGCGAGTAAAGGGAAAAACTGCACCAAACACACTAAAAACAGAAGTACTTATCAGTTAAACACGAGACAATAGTACACACCACAGGTACAATCATACTACTATTGAAAGTACGAAAAAAAGTATCTCCAAACCTATCAATATGGGATCTAGTTTCGAAGATCTCGACGCGAGGATCTCAAAAGTGAAAACGGTTCGCAATTTGGACTTACAGTTTTCAAGATATTTCATTTTGAAAAAACGAATCTAGAAGAAAAAGGGAAAAACTGACACAACCCAGTCTTCTCTCTCCTCCCCCATCCCCACATTGCTTCCTTGCGACACGTGGCGAGCAGGGAGACCACTTCCCAGGGATTTTCTGGCAGCACAGCGCGCCACTTGTCGCGTGCGGAGCGAGTTGCCTTCCCTTCGCGAAGGTCGGCCTTTTTCTAGAGTTTTCCCTGAGGAATTAGGTGTGTTGTGGAGATATTCGTCCACTGCCACTGGACGGGTTGGAATAGGTGCTTCTATTTGGGCTTTTTTTTGTCTGAGGCTGGCTTGGGCATGCTAGAGCTAAAAAAAATTCCATCTGTATGTTTCTCTTTTTTTTTCAAATATGCCGAGTTGAGTTTTGTACTTTTGGGGTTTTCTGTGTGTGGGTTCTTTTTCATGATTTTTTCTATATCCATTTAGACTTTTGTTTTCTTTATTTAATTTTTGTGTGAATCTCGCTGGATTGTAACTGACATACTTTTTAGTTGTAATTTATGTTGCAATTTTTTCTTGTTGTAGGTATAGTTGCAACTAAGATTATTTCAGTTGCAAGTGCGGCCGCATCCAGGAATTTTGCCTAGGTTGCACCTTGAATTTTTTTTTCAGTTGCAAATGCGGTCGTATCTAGGAATTTTGCCTGGGTTGCACTTTGAATTTTTTGTCAGTTTTAACTAAGATATTGTTCCAGCTACAGGTGAGGCTACTGAGATTTTTCTCATATACAAGTGAAATTACAACTGATTTTTTTTAAGTTGCAGGTGAGGCTGCAAAGTGAGTTTTTTCTAGTTGTAATATGTGTATATATGTGTCGAGTTTTAGGCAGTACAAGAAAAACATAAAACGTGTCCCTGTAACATACTAACTCTACAGGTTAAAAACAAATGGTCAGCACAAAAGAACCCGTATTGACCCACCATTTCACAAAATAATAGACACATTGGTGCAAGCTTCCGCATAGTTATTAGTAGTTGTAGTGATCTCTAGGTAATAGTTATTTTGAACCAATCTCAAAGTACAAAGTAGATGCACAAACATGGACAGAAGAATCAAACCTTCAACATTTGAAGTAGGCTGTTTGTTTACTTCTTCAACTTTTACTTATGGGTCGGAGCAAGAGCTTAATTTATGCTTAGTGAAAATGTACCCACTTAATTATACGAAAGTCTAGATGACAACTTTAGGCATTCTAATAGCATGGTAATAGAAATGGAGATGGATTTGTTAACACCATTAATTATATAATTGGCACCATATCAAAGAATATGTTGGGCAATCGTGGTGCCGACCTGTGAGAAAGCTATTGGGAAAATAGAATGAACGGTGACCAAATCGTTGTAAGGATAAGAAGTTGAAGCGCTTCAATATAGGTTAATATATCGAGAACTCGGAATATTTTGAAAAATAGGGGCGGTGGGAAAGGTATGTTGATGGCGGTGGGCATCATGGTCATGCAGATGATGCGGTGACAGGATCTTTGATTTGGTGATGGTCTCAAGCTCTGTGTGGCATGGTTGATGGCAGTATGGGACGTCCTCTTCTGAGACCGCGGTGTTTTGAGGCCAGCGCTATTATGGGATTCCCCCTCTACTTGCAGATCATGTTCGAGTCGACTCAGCAGGTGATACGCAGGATGTTGTTGCGGAGGTGTCAATTCATGCGGCCTGCCGACAATGGCTATGCACAAGCACAACGTCTCATGAGGAGGTGTCAAGTCATGGCTGATCCTACCAGATGCTACACATGACAACTCTTATGGTTGCTTGTTGCTGTTAATCGAAGGTGGTGCGACGGTGGATGGAGGTGTGGCAGCTTAGGACGTCATCGACTTTCAATTTCTCATCCAATGGCATTCGGTTAGCAAGGAGTCGTTAGTCGGACAAGTGATTATGGTACAAACGGCTTCATCATTGAGTATGTGCACTCCTGTGGAAACACAAGAGCTCTGATCAGTATATGTCGATGCACACATGCGTCATCTCCTTGCTGAAGGGTGGATCAAAACTTGCCTTTGGGGAAAACACCAAGATCGACCTACGGTGCACGTGTGGAGTTTCCTTCTTGAAAGCTTGGCCTAATAGATGTGAATTATTCGTTTGTTTTGTCCTTTACCATAGGGTTAGTGTGTTTTTTTCCCGGATCGAACATGATCAACGGCTAGATTTTGCATTATGAATAAATAAGATGCGTGCATTACTTGAGGCAGACCCCAAAGCTCTGTTCTTTTTGAGAAAATATGGCAATGTGCATGTGCCTTGCACCGGATCCAAAATAAGCCATGTCCATAAACCAGAAAACTAATCCAGCATTTTGTACTACAAACTATTAAGCTTCATCCTGAGTTGTTTTATATAAAACTATAAGTATGCTAGGTTTTACCCTAGGTTTAAACCTCTTGACTGTGTAAACCAGGTTTTACCCCAGGTTTAGACCTCTTGAGTGTTCCACTATACACCAATCCTCTGAAAAGAAGAAAAAAACACCGCTTACTTTTCAAATTTTTGCGGCTAGGAAAAGGTGAGAAGACATGGACGGGGTGTGTCATCGCAACTCACATTGTGCTAGAGAAATTGAACGGGGCTATGGAAGAGGCATTGGAAATTTTGAAGCATGATCATAGTTTAAAATTTGAAATAATGGAGTGAGGGATCGAGATGGTTAACCTGGAGGGGCGGGAATAGGTTTCTAATTAAAAATCTTTTACTTTACAAGTTTTAGTATTTTTGGATAAATAATATGAGCCGAATGTAACTACATGAAACAATCTATATGATGATATATCAAACTTAAAGCACTAAGAGATGAAACATGTAAGAGGATGTAGTGAATAACGAACATTTATATTTGCTTCCGTAGAGAGAAACAACACAGGAAAACTTTACAATTAGAATGAATTGAAACAATGATTTAGACGAGCATATCTCTACCCATAAAAGAGAGAAATTAAAAATCTGTTAAAATGTATGTGCACGGAATCTCCTTCCTCAATAGGGTTCCTTGTTCACCCTCCGGCAGTTCTTCCTAATATCCCCATCCCTGCCGGTTAGTGGACTTATGTTCCCCATTTTAACCATCGAAGCCGCAAAGTTTCTAAAGAAGTCCTTCTGGTTACCGGAGAACCTGCGAACTATCGGTGCGGTGGTTCCTGCCGCGATGGGATCAGACAACATCACCTGGTCCGATGGAAGCTGGGCGTGACCCCGCAGGAGGTTGCCATAGTACTTGTTGTCGAACACGTCAGGCGTGACGCCATCAAGGTTCACCAGCGCCCCCTCGCTTTGCCCGGCCGTGCAGTTGCGCTGTGTGAACTGGCACTGTGCCCGCCCAAAGGTGTGTGCTCCCTGGAGTGCGACGAGGTCGGTGTCGTCGAGACCCAGGTTCCTGAACTTCTCCTGAAGCGTCTCAAGGGGGTCAAAGGGGCTGGGGAGGTTTTTGGCGCTCTCGATGTTGGTGGTAGTGCCGTCGCGGCGGCCCAGCGGGACGGTCCAGGACGGGCCTCCCGCCAGCTCGACAGATATCTCGGCGGCGAGGGCGAGGATGTCAGCGCAGGAGACGACTCCGGGACAAGCGTGCTCCAACGCGCGCTTGATGTTGTCAACCACGCCAAACCCGCGCGCCGAGTTGTCGTTGGCGGGGACGTTCTTCTCGGTCATGATGGCTGCTTGCGGGTCGTCGTCTAGTAGAAGCGAGCCGTCGCAGCCCTGAACAATTTAACTACACTGATAAGACGATGCACCGTGGATCCACATCCCATACTATTCGCTGTATGTGGTTTCGTGAACTTACATTGACGAAGCAGTCGTGGAAGTGGAGGCGGATGAGGCTGGCCGGGATACGGGCGTCGGCGACGCGGGCGTCCTGGATAACGCGCCTGACGATGTCACGCGTGCCTGGGCACGAGCCGTCGTAGAAGGACGAGCTCAGCCCGGCGCCATGACCGTGAGCTCCGTGGCTCAGCAGTAGGACCAGCAGCGCTGCTGTGAGCAGGAAGCTACAGCGAGGAGCTAACGAGAAGCGAGAGGAAGGGGCCATATGTGCACTTGCTACAAGGAGAAACACCTGCTGGCCGGTTTGACAGACACACTGGTGGTGCGATCGCCAAGCGAGCGAGCTGCTGGATAGAGAAGGAAAGAGCGATGGATGTGATGGAAACAGGAATGGTATGGAGGCTATTTGTAGCCTTGATCCATTTGCGCAGCGCCGCTGTTGACCTCATAGGTAAGCGCGTTTGACAGGTTCTGTGAGCATGCGCTGCCGTTGTCAAATTGAATATTCGCACGCCGCAGCATTGCTTTTCCGGCACGCGGCTGGCTGCTCATGTATTTTATATCGCAAGGGAGAAGAAGTTGGTGGCCAGATCCAGATGATGGGAAGAGGAAAGAGATGGACTGTGGCCGGGACAAAGAAACGAGACGGCAGGCTTAACGTCAGACTGTTGCCAGGAAACGGCCTTGGGACTGGATCAGCTGTGGCCGAATCCAACCGTGTGATTGTCTTTCTGCTACTATCATCGATCCCGAGCGCGCCGGTCGATTTTGACCGAGCCTATCGAGGGATTTCTTCCTTGCTTGGTGTCCTCTGCCTTTTACGTCGAGAACTTTATGTAATTTTAAAATGGGAACACGAGCAAAATGTTGCCAACTATTTTTTAAGTTTCTAGAGACCACATCCCCTCTTTTTCGAAGAGTGAATAAGCCGCATTCCATTTTCGTCAAATGACCTGGCTTCCCCGGCTCTTCCACCGTCCGGGCTCCCTTTCCTCCCTATGCTCCCCCGTCGCAGAAACGCTCTCCCAGTCTAGATCGGGGCCCTTTGGGGCCCATCTGGGGCTGGGTGGGCCGGGCACGAACGCATATGAGCTGCTTCCTGTGGGCAGGAGAGGTGACCAGATCATGGGTTAACTCGGGTGGAGGCACGTGTCCTGCAACATTCCGATGGGGGGTTCATGAACATGGGCTAGGTGGGTCTGTGCTCGGCAGGGCCAGGAGGGCCTACTTTGCCCCTTGACAGCATGTGCGGACCGCCATTGGCGGTGGAGGCGGATCCCTCCTGTGTGGCCACTACCTCGCTGCTCCTCGGTTTCAAGATCCTCCTTTGTCCCGCTGGCATCGATTTTTTGGTCGCGATAAGACGGCGATGATGTTTCTAAAGTCGTGATGGCGCGCGTTGGTGAGCGGTGAGGTTGGTGGAGCACGATGGAGCGCTCGAGGCGGGGTGGCAAGGGTCAGGAGAAATCTCTATCGGTCTAGCCGACACTGACGCGGGTACCACCCTTCCATCCTGGAGGGCGCTGGGTGAAGCCCTCCTTCCTTGTCCTTGTGCGTACCACAGGGAAACCCTTGGACCAGTCCGGGCAGCAGCATCGTCGTCATCGCATTCCTTATTGAAGGTGTTGTGATAAGTGCATTTTTTTGAGTGTTTTGAATCCACTATTTTATATAGATGTTCTTGTGTAGCAATAGGATTTTTTGCATTTTACGGCGTTTCCGCGCATCTTTTATGCTTGTTTACGCAGGATATATAAATATTAAAGCAATGGTGAAATATCAATAAAAACTACTCCCTCCGTCCCAAAATATAAGGCGTCTAAGGATTGGTCAAAAGTCAAACCTTACAAAATTTGACCAAATATTTAGAAAAAAATATTTACATCTACAATATTAAATTGACATATTAAGAAAATATACTTTAGGGTGAATCTATTGATAATGATTTAGTATTGTAAATATTTATATTTTTGTGTATAAACTTGGTCAAACTTTAAAAACATTGACTTTTAACTAATCCTTAGACGCCTTATATTTTGGGAGGGAGGGAGTATCATTTTATGGTTTTGACGTGATAAAACCCATCTGAGCACTTAACCATGCGTTTATGCCAAAGGGGAATGTGAGGACATACATCAGAGTGTTTAGCGGCCATAGGTACGGGGGGTGCCCGTACGCAGTACCAGGAGCTCCGCCTCGTCAAATACTTTCATCTCGCATAGACGGGAGAGATATCTGAGATACACAACCACCAGAAACGCCGAAACACCACCTCTGAGATAGATCTCTAGGAGGAACTTGGGACAAGACATCATTCAGGCTGCTACACGGATCATCGGAGGACAAGGCATCATCCCCTACATCGTCAACCACTACATTTTGTAACATCCCAAGTTTCAACTCAATAAAGAAAAGAAATTCAATTACTCAAATTTTGGAGTTAACAAAAACTTTTCTTTACATAGAGTGCTATGCATATTAGTTCGTGCATTCTTGTATGCCCTTTTCCATGATGAGTGTTTGTGTGTTGCTCTAAAATGCTTAAACCCTAATACATGATCCTAAAACCCTAAATTGAGAGAAATAAAGAAAATGGAAAAGAATGCCATATTCACTCTCATACACATTAGGCCAATTATGCAAATCATCAAACAAGGCCCCAATTGATTGTGCCATTGCTTGTGAAACACTTATATATCAATAACAAACACATTTGCATCCAAGAAACACAAATCAAATCAAAGGAAAAATCAAAATTCAATTACATGTGATAATGGTCACTTTTCCACTTTTTAATATCTTACCCACTTTGCACCCCTGGTTTGGAATATTCTTAAACCAAACTTGGCCAACTATTTCCACCTCATCCAAGACCATGTCAAGGTGAACCATTTTGGTGTTGACCATCAAGGTTGACTCTGCCTAGGTTGACCAGAATAGAGAAGACAAGTTACAACCATAAAGCAAAGAGAAGATTAGCCCAATTTTGAAATCTTGCAAACCAGCAACAAATTGACCACCACCACCATTATACTCCTTTAAATATATAAATGCAATGCACCAAAAAGAATTTCAAAATTTAAATAAAAGTTTCATGCGGCCATTGTGTCGAACACATGGCAGGCACAAATCTGGAATTGGCACAAATCTGGAATTGGCATACACCTCATTGTCCAATGGATTTTGGGCTAAACCACTTTTGGTTTGTGATGATGTTGCTCCTCTGCATCTCCTGCATCAGTGCATGTCCTTTCTCTTGCTGATTAAAGTGAGGAGATGGCATTTTCTTCTCCATGCCGTGCACATGCCAGCCACCTTGCCCTCTTTTTCTCTGGCCTCTCTCTCACCGAATCCTTGTCCTGGAGATGCCCCTGACCTTGTTGATCATAACGGTGCACGGCCTGAGCTCGCGCGAGGCTGGCATTGGCCAGGCAACACGCGCCCAGGACCATGCCAGTGCACGCCCAGGCAGGCCAGTCGGCGTGGTCACCACGCCCTGGACGCGCCAGAGCGTGGCAATGCCCCATCGCCTCAGTCCTCTCCTGCATCCCTACTCCTGCGTCGAGCAACGCCTCCCTCTCCTCTAGATACTAGACACGCTCGAGAGCACGCAGAAGAAACGTCGCCGTCGTCCTCGTCGGAATCACGCCGTCAGTACCGTGGCACTCAATACAAGCGCCTGATCGATCCCGTCCACCTTTTTCAGCGCCGAAAGCAGGTTGAGCATCGCCATGCCGTCGCCCATCGAGTGTCGTCCTTCACTTTCCCCTTCGAGCGCCGGAGACGCTGCGCCATGGACGACCCTTCTCAGCACCCGCGGCACCCCCATGACACTATAAATACAACACTCCCGCGTCTCAATCCTTCACACCATCCATCTCTCCTCCCTTCCCTGCTTCTCCTCGAACCAACAGCTAGCCCAATCATCGCCGGAGTCGCCGCAATTTGAAGATCGGAGCCGCCAGTACCCGCAGTTCGCCGCCGTCGATTGGAGCTTCCTCAGGCGCCGCCACCTGTACCAGTCGACTCGCCGTCCTCACCAACATCGCCACGCACCTCGCTGCCGACCGCCGGAGCCTTGGTATGCCCTCCGACCCCCTAGGCTCGCCGGCCGAGCCACGGCCTCTCGTCGGAGACGACGATACTCGTGCGCCGTCGATTCCCTCTCTAATCCAACGTCCCACGATCCTCGTACCGTTTCGCTTATTAAGAGCCACTAACGAGTGGACCCCGCTCGTCAGGCAGCCCACTCGCGCTGGCCGCATTGCTGGGCTGGGTTTCTCTATTCAATTCGTTTCGGCCCGTTAGGCTTTTCCCGTGCGGCCCAAAATTTCGAATTTTGTTTAATTCGTTTAACTCAAATACAATACTGGTGTCAACTTCTAATTTGAATAGTTTCAAATCTACTACACCAAATTTAGCTCACTTTATATCTTTGGAAAGCCCATGAAATTATCTAAACCATCCCACTGGTCTCACCTCCAAATTCATAGTAGATTCCAAATGGTAAAAATGACAAGGAAGGGACTTTTCAAATTTTAAACTTTATTTAAAATTCAACCATAATTGATTTTGAGTTGATTCCAACTCTCATAAATCACATTTGATGTGCTCTAATTGTTTTGCAAAAAGATAGCCTAGTTGTTTGTATGATCATGGACTAGATCAAAATAATGGCTATGGAGCCATTTCTATTGCATTTAAATCATATCATTCAAATTGTTTAAATAGTATGAGAGCTATGATACGTCTCAAACGTATCTATAATTTCTTATGTTACATGCTACTTTTATGATGATACTCACATGTTTTATACACAATTTATGTCATTATTATGCATTTTCCGGAACTAACCTATTAACAAGATGCCACAGTGCGAGTTCATGTTTTCTGTTGTTGGTTCCAGAAAGGCTGTTCGGGCAATATTCTCGGAATTCGACGAAACAAATACCAAACATCTTATTTCACCGGGAAGGTTCCAAGTCCGAAGGGGAGACGAAGATGGGCCAGGGGGGCCCCGCACCACACCTGGGCGTGGGCCCAGGCCTGGCCGCGCCACCAGGTGGGGAGGGCGCCCTGGTTCCCCTCTTGCGCCGCCTCTTCGCCTATATAAGCCATCGTGACCTAAAACTTCGATACCGATTGATGAAACTCCAGAAAGACTCCGGGCGCGCGCCATCGCAACTCACCGGGGACAGAAGTCTCCGTTCGGCACGCCGCCGGGACGGGAATTGCCCCCGGAGTCATCTCCATCGACACCACCGCCATCTTCATCGTCGTTGCTGTCTCCTATGATGAGGAGGGAGTAGTTCTCCCCCGAGGCTGAGGGCTCTACCGGTAGCTATGTGGTTCATCTCTCTCCCATGGTGTGATCTTTATGTGATCATGAGCTTTGCATCACTATTAATCTATGTGCTACTCTAGTGATGCTATTAAAGTGGTCTATTCCTCCTCCATGATGTAATGTTGACAGTGTGCGCATCATGTAGTACTTGGCGTAGGTTATGATTGTAATCTCTTGTAGATTATGAAGTTAACTATTACTATGATAGTATTGATGCGATCTATTCCCCCTTTCATAGCTATTGTTGACAATGTGTATGCTATGTTAGTACTCGGTCTAAATTGCAATGGTCTATTATGCACTCTAGAGGTTACTTTAATATGAACTCCGGATGTTGTGGAGCTTGTTTACTCCGGCTTGAGGTGTGCTTTTGTAGCCCTACACAATGAATGGTGTTTGTTATCCAACAAGAGAGTATAGAAAGTAGCATTTATTTATTCAGTTATGTGATCAATGTTGAGAGTGTCCACTAGTGAAAGTATGATCCCTAGGCCTTGTTTCTAAGCATTGAAACACCGTTTCCAACAAGTTCTGTTACATGTTTGCTTGCTTCCATCTTTATCTCAGATTGCAATTACTACTTACAATCATCCATATTACTTGTATTTCACTATCTCATCGCCGAACTAGTGCACCTATACATCTGACAAGTGTATTAGGTGTGTTGGGGACACAAGAGACTTCTTGTATCGTAATTGCAGGGTTGCTTGAGAGGGATATCTTTGATCTCTACCTCCCTGAGTTCGATAAACCTTGGGTGATTGATACGCGTACAACACGCGTCCGTTGGAAACCCCAAGAGGAATGTATGATGCGTACAGCAGTAAATTTTCCCTCAGTAAGAAACCAAGGTTATCGAACCAGTAGGAGTCAAGAAGCACGTCAAGGTTGTCGGTGGCTGAGTGTAGTGCGGCGCAACACCAGGGAGTCCGGCGCCAACGTGGAACCTGCACAACACAATCAAAGTACTTTGCCCCAACGTAACAGTGGGGTTGTCAATCTCACCGGCTTGCTGCAACAAAGGATTAGATGTATAGTGTGGAAGATGATGTTTGCGAAGAACAGTAAGAACAAGTATTGCAGTAGATTGTATTTGATGTAAATGAATGGACCGGGGTCCACAGTTCACTAGTGGTGTCTCTCCAATAAGATAAATAGCATGTTGGGTGAACAAATTACAGTTGGGCAATTGACAAATAAAGATGGCATGACAATGCACATACATATTATGATGAGTAGTGTGAAATTCAATTGGGCATTACGACAAAGTACATAGACCGCTATCCGCATGCATCTATGCCTAAAAAGTCCACCTTCGGGTTAGCATCCGCACCCCTTCCAGTATTAAGTTGCAAACAATAGACAATTGCATTAAGTATGTGCGTAATGTAATCAACACAAATATCCTTAGACAAAGCATTGATGTTTTATCCCTAGTGGCAACAGCACATCCACAACCTTAGAACTTTCTCACTGTCCCAGATTAAATGGAGGCATGAACCCACTATCAAGCATAAATACTCCCTCTTGGAGTTACAAGTATCAACTTGGCCAGAGCCTCTACTAGCAACGGAGAGCATGCAAGATCTTAAACAACACATATATGATAGATTGATAATCAACATAACATAGTATTCCATATTCATCGGATCCCAACAAACGCAATATGTAGCATTACAAATAGATGATCTTGATCATGTTAGGCAGCTCACAAGATCGAACAATGATAGCACAATGAGGAGAAGACAACCATCTAGCTACTGCTATGGACCCATAGTCCAGGGGTGAACTACTCACACATCACTCCGGAGGCGACCATGGCGGTGAAGAGTCCTCCGGGAGATGATTCCCCTCCGGCAGGGTGCCGAGGCGATCTCCTGAATCCCCCGAGATGGGATTGGCGGCGGCGGCGTCTGAAGGTTTTCCGTATCGTGGCTCTCGGTCTGGGGTATTCACGACGAAGACTTTAAGTAGAAGGGTAGGTCGGGCGCCACGAGGGCCCACGCTAGGGCCGCGCGGCCCAAGCCTTGGCCGCGCCGCCCTGTGGGCGCCTCGTCGCCCCACTTCGTTTCCCTTTCGTTCTGAAGCTTCGTGGAAAAATAAGCCCCTGGCGTTGATTTTGTCCAATTCGGAGAATTTTCCTTACTAGGATTTCTGAAACCAAAAACAAAGAAAACAATGGCTCTTCGGCATCTTGTTAATAGGTTAGTGAAAATGCATAAATATGACATAAAGTATGTATAAAACATGTAGGTATTGTCATAAAACAAGCATGGAACATAAGAAATTATCGATACGTTGGAGACTTATCAGCATCCCCAAGCTTAGTTCCTGCTCGTCCCGAGTAGGTAAACAAACGATAACAAAGATAATTTCTGAAGTGACATGCTATCATAATCTTGATCAATACTATTGTAAGCACATGTAATGAATGCAGCGATTCGAAGCAATGGTAAAGACAATTTCTTTGTTAAACAATTGAATCTTATAGCAAAGACTTTTCATGAATAGTACTTTCAAGACAAGCATCAATAAGTCTTGCATAAGAGTTAACTCATAAAGCAATAATATCAAAGTAAAGGCATTGAAGCAACACAAAGGAAGATTAAGTTTCAGCGGTTGCTTTCAACTTCAACATGTATATCTCATGGATAATTGTGAACATAAAGTAGTATAATAAGTGCAATAAGCAAGTATGTAAGAATCAATGCACAGTTAACACAAATGTTTGCTTCTAAGACAGAAAGAAGTGGGTGAACTGACTCAACATAAAAGTAGAAGAAAGGCCCTTCGAAGAGGGAAACATGGATTGCTATATTTGTGCTAGAGCTTTTATTTTGAAAACAAGAAACAATTTTGTCAACGGTAGTAATAAAGCATATGTATTATGTATAAGATATCCTACAAGTTGCAAGCCTCATGCATAGATTACCAATAGTGCCCGCACCTTGTCCTAATTAGCTTGGATTTACATGGATTATCATCGCAATACATATGTTTTAACCAAGTATCACAAAGGGGTACCTCTATCCTGTACAAAGGTCTAAGGAGAAAGCTCGCATTGGATTTCTCGCTTTTGATTATTCTCAACTTAGACATCCATACCGGGACAACAGACAACAGATAATGGACTCCTCTTTAATGCATAAGCATTCAACAACAGATAATATTCTCATAAGAGATTAAGGATTGTTGTCCAAACTGAAACTTCCACCATGGATCATGGCTTTAGTTAGCGGCCTAATGTTCTTCTCTAACAATATGCATACTCAAACCATTTGATCATGATAAATCACCCTTACTTCAGACAAGACGAACATGCATAGATTCTCACATGATATTCAACAAAGGTGAAATAGTTGATGGCGTCCCCAGGAACATGGTTACCGCTCAACAAGCAACTTATTAAGAAATAAGATACATAAGTACATATTCAATACCACAATAGTTTTTAAGCTACCCATGAGCTATATATTGTAAAGACAAATGAATGAAATTTTAAAGGTAGCACTCAAGCAATTTACTTTGGAATGGCAGAAAAATACCATGTAGTAGGTAGGTATGGTGGACACAAATGGCATAGTTTTTGGCTCAAGGATTTGAATGCACGAGAAGTAATCCCTCTCAATACAAGGCTTAGGCTAGCAAGGTTGTTTGAAGCAAACACAAGTATGAACTGGTACAGCAAAACTTACATAAGAACATATTGCAAGCATTATAAGACTCTACACTGTCTTCCTTGTTGTTCAAACCCTCACCAGAAAATATATAGACTTTAGAGAGACCAATTATGCAAACCAAATGTCAACAAGCTCTACAGTATTTCATTAATAGGTGCAAAGTACATGATGCAAGAGCTTGAACATGATCTATTTGAGCACAACAATTGCCAAGTATCAAATTATTCAAGACATTATATCAATTACCACATGTAGCATTTTCTGTTTCCAACCATATAAAAATTAACGAAGCAGTTTCAACCTTTGCCATGAACATTAAGAGTAAAGCTAAGAACACATGTGTTCATATGCAACAGCGGAGCGTGTCTCTCTCCCACACAATGAATGCTAGAATCCAATTTTATTCAAACAAAAACAAAAAATAAAAACAAACAGACGCTCCAAGTAAAGCACATAAGATGTGATGGAATAAAAATATAGTTTCACTAGAGGTGACCTGATAAGTTGTCGATGAAGAAGGGGATGCCTTGGGCATCCCCAAGCTTAGATGCTTGAGTCTTCTTGAAATATGCAGGGATGAACCACGAGGGCATCCCCAAGCTTAGAGTTTTCACTCTCCTTGATCATATTGTATCATTCTCCTCTCTTGATCCTTCAAAACTTCCTCCACACCAAACTCAAAACAAACTCATTAGATGGTTAGTGCATAATCAAAATTCACATATTCAGAGGTGACATAATCATTCTTAACACTTCTGGACATTGCACAAAGCTACTGAAAGTTAATGGAATAAAGAAATCCATCCAACATAGCGAAACAGGCAATGCGAAATAAAAGGCAGAATCTGTCAAAACAGAACAGTCTGTAAAGAAGAATTTTTCTGGGGCACTAAACTTGCTCAGATGAAAATGCTCAAATTGAATAAAAGTTGCGTACATATCTGAGGATCACTCACGTAAATTGGCAGATTTTTCTGAGTTACTTACAGATAATACTACTCAAATTCGTGACAGCAAGAAATCTGTTTCTGCGCAGTAATCCAAATCTAGTATGATCTTTACTATCAAATACTTTACTTGGCACAACAATGCAACAAAATAAAGATAAGGAGAGGTTGCTACAGTAGTAACAACTTCTAAGACTCAAATATAAAACAAAAGTGCAGAAGTAAAATAATGGGTTGTCTCCCATAAGCGCTTTTCTTTGACGCCTTTCAGCTAGGCGCAGAAAGTGTGAATCGAGTATTATCAAGAGATGAAGCATCAACATCATTACCAGGGGTGTTGGGAGTTTTCTCAACAATGCATTGTATCTGGTCTATGTAAGTAACTCCTCTTTGTACGCTTTTAGGCTTACTATTCTCATCAAACAAATTTTCAGGAACAAGCCAAGCATAGTTATTTTCTAGAGCTTCATGCATTCCTAGGAGCTTACTAGGTATCGGTACTTTAATCTCCCCACCATCATTAACATTATTAGTGTACCTTATTCTATCCATGTCCATCTTTTTAAGTGTTCTTTTAAAATCAGTGAACAAACCAAGCCTCTTATGCTTAATAAAAACTTTTCTAGCTTCTTTAGCTATATCTTCAAATTCTCTAAGAAGGACTTTTAAAACAAAATCTCTCTTTTCTCCCATCTCCATATCAGAAAGTGTAAGAAACATATGTTGCATTATGGGATTGAGATTAACAAATCTAGCTTCCAACATGTGTACTAAACAGGCAGAAGCACTTTCATAAGTAGGAGCAACTTTTAATAATGGTATATCTTCAAAATCTTCATCCATACTAACATGGGTAAAAAATTCTTCTATATTATCTCTTCCAATAATAGACCCTCGTCCTACCGGTACATCTTTAAGAGTGAACTTAGAAGAAAACATGATGAAATAAGTAAAGTAACTGCAAGTAACTAATTTTTTTGTGTTTTTAATATGGAGAACGCAAACAAGATAGTAAATAAAGTAAAACAAGTAGCTATTTTTTTGTATTTTTGGTATAAGAAAGCAAACAAAGCAGTAAATAAAATAAAGTAAAGCAAGACAAAAACAAAGTAAAGAGATTGGAAGTGAGAGACTCCCCTTGCAGCGTGTCTTGATCTCCCCGGCAACGGCGCCAGAAAACGTGCTTGATACGCGTACAACACGCATCCGTTGGGAACCCCAAGAGGAAGGTATGATGCGTACAGCAGTAAGTTTCCCCTCAGTAAGAAACCAAGGTTATCGAACCAGTAGGAGTCAAGAAGCACGTGAAGGTTGTTGGTGGCGGAGTGTAGTGACGCAACACCAGGAGTCCGGCGCCAACGTGGAACCTGCACAACACAATCAAAGTACTTTGCCCCAACGTAACAGTGAGGTTGTCAATCTCACCGGCTTGCTGTAACAAAGGATTAGATGTATAGTGTGGAAGATGATGTTTGCGAAGAACAGTAAGAACAAGTAATGCAGTAGATTGTATTTGATGTAAAAGAATGGACCGGGGTCCACAGTTCACTAGTGGTGTCTCTCCAATAAGATAAATAGCATGTTGGGTGAACAAATTACAGTTGGGCAATTGACAAATAAAGATGACATGACAATGCACATACATATTATGATGATTAGTGTGAAATTCAATTGGGCATTACGACAAAGTACATAGACCGCTATCCAGCATGCATCTATGCCTAAAAGTCCACCTTCGGGTTAGCATCCGCACCCTTCCGGTATTAAGTTGCAAACAACAGACAATTGCATTAAGTATGGTGCGTAATGTAATCAACACAAATATCCTTTGACAAAGCATTGATGTGTTATCCCTAGTGGAAACAGCACATCCACAACCTTAGAACTTTCTGTCACTGTCCCAGATTAATTGGAGGCATGAACCCACTATCGAGCATAAATACTCCCTCTTGGAGTTACAAGTATCAACTTGGCTAGAGCCTCTACTAGCAACGGAGAGCATGCAAGATCTTAAACAACACATATATGATAGATTGATAATCAACATAACATAGTATTCCATATTCATCGGATCCCAACAAACGCAACATGTAGCATTACAAATAGATGATCTTGATCATGTTAGCCAGCTCACAAGATCGAACAATGATAGCGCAATGAGGAGAATACAACCATCTAGCTACTGCTATGGACCCATAGTCCAGGGGTGAACTACTCACACATCACTCCGGAGGCGACCATGGCGGTGAAGAGTCCTCCGGGAGATGATTCCCCTCTCCGGCAGCCGGAGGCGATCTCCTGAATCCCCCGAGATGGGATTGGCGGCGGCGGCGTCTCTGGAAGGTTTTCCGTATCATGGCTCTCGGTACTGGGGTATTCGCGACGAAGACTTTAAGTAGGCGGAAGGGTAGATCAGGGGGCGCCACGAGGGCCCCACACGCTAGGGCCGCGCGGCCCAAGCCTTGGCCGCACCGCCCTGTTGTGTGGGCGCCTAGTCGCCCCACTTCGTTTCCCTTTCGGTGTTCTGGAAGCTTCGTGGAAAAATAAGCCCCTGGGCGTTGATTTTGTCCATTCCGAGAATATTTCCTTACTAGGATTTCTGAAACAAAAACAGCAGAAACAGCAACTGGCCTTTTGGCATCTTGTTAATAGGTTAGTGCCGGAAAATGCATAAATATGACATAAAGTATGTATAAAACATGTAGGTATTGTCATAAAACAAGCATGGAACATAAGAAATTATCGATACGTTGGAGACGTATCGTTGATTCATGAAGGGAAACTTGCTTGTTCTACAAACTCTGCTCTTGGAGGCCCAACACTGTCTATAGGAATAGAAGCGTGTAGACATCAAGCTATTTTTTGGCGCCGTTGCCGGGAGGTAAGGTAAAAGGTATTCACATCCTCCGACTACTAAGCTATTTCCTAGCATTGTTGTCGTTGTGTGAGTGCTCGAAGCTATTTCCTTTAGATCCTGCAATTGCATATTTTTGTTTCTTGTTTTTATTTTCACTAGTTAGGCTTAATGGAAAACAACAAAAAAATTATAGATCTTTATAGTATTTATCTTGAGTTAGGACATGAGGTGTTTGAAGAGAAAATTTAATAAACCTATGGAACTTTATATGCATGCTAATGGCAATGTTATTAGTATGAACACTTTGAACACCATTGTTGCTAATGCTATGGAAAATTCTAAGCTTGGGGAAGCTGGTTTTGATGAGCATGATATTTTTAGTCCCCCAAGCATGGAGGAGAAAATTTACTTTGATGATACTTTACCTCCTATATATGATGATTACAATGATGACTATCGTATTTTCAGTCCACCTACTATTGAGGAGAAAATTAATTATGATTACAATATGCCTCCTATATTTGATGATTATGGTGATGAGAATAATAATGATAGCTACTTTGTTGAATTTGCTCCCACTAAAATTAATAAGAATGACTATGCTTATGTTGGGAGTAGTAATTATTTTATGCATGAGACTCATGATAAGAATGCTTTATGTGATAGTTATATTGTTGAGTTTGCTCATGATACTACTGAAAGTTATTATGAGAGAGGGAAACATGGTTATATGCATCTTAATAATATTAAGTTTCCCCTCTTTATGTTGAGAATCTTGAAGTTACTCGTGTTTTATCTTCCTATGCTTGTCACTTTGTTCTTCATGAAATTTGTTTATTTACAAGATTCCTTTTTGTAGGAAGTGGGTTAGGCTTAAATTTGTTTTGAATTTGCTTTTTGATGCTCTCTTTTGCTTCAACTCTTATTTCTTGGGAGTGCATCATTAAAATTACTGAGCCCATCTTAATGGCTATAAAGAAAGCACTTCTTGGGAGATGACCCATGTTTTTATTTTGCTACTGTCTTGTTGTGTCTTGGAAGTTGTTACTATTGTAGCAACCTCTCCTTATCTTTATTTTATTGCATTGTTGTGCCAAGTAAAGTCTTTGATAGAAAGGTTGATACTAGATTTGGATTTCTGCGCAGAAACAGATTTCTATCTGTCACGAATTTGAGTAGCCATCTCTGTAGGTAACTCAGAAAAATCTGCCAATTTACGTGAGTGATCCTAAGATACGTACGCAACTTTCATTCCATTTAAGCATTTTCATCTGAGCAAGTTAAGTGCCTCTAAAAAATCCGTCTTTACGGACTAGGTAAATATGTTGTTGCCACCCGGTGGCAATGCCCCCCTACCGGATGCCGTTGGATCGAACATTTAGATTCGTTTTGCATGTAATGGAGCTATCATAGTACATGCTCTAATTAGCAACACTCCCTGCAAAACTACTGACCGGGCTGTATCATGCAGCAGTGTTTACTCGCGCCAGAAGCGGAAAAGTGTATCATGGCAGCAGGTTGGCTAAGTAGTGGTCCATTCAGTCAAAGCCGAGCTGACAAGCCATGTAAAAGTGAACAAGCATAGCGTGTCTTCACCGGAAACAGTGAGCAGACACAGATTATTTTCATGATTTCATCGCTCAGCTGAAGTGGGATAATAAATGAGTCAAACAACTATCTATCCAACCCACGCAAAGCGCAGTCAGGGTGGCAGCAGTAGTATGCCGGGGTACCCATATTCTATGCAGTTGCATGCACCCACAGCAAGAGCGAAATGTGTGGATTTGATTACCCTACAGCATCTAGCAAGCTAATGCATTGTTTTCACTCTTCAGTCGGGCAGGGCCGATGCATGCATGGTAATGTTTAGTGTGCACAGTGACGATGCGCTGTTGCAGACTAGAGCATTAAACGTCTGGACGCTGTATGTCGCTGCTAGCAAGCTCAAGCGGACTAACGGATGCCGCGGCACTACAGTGGAACATAACTGGTAAGGAAAAAATCTTACTACCGTTTAATTAAAAACAGGCAAGCCGCACGTGATAGACATCAGTTCTTCTCCTCCGCGCCGGCCATCGGGCAGCTCGAGCGGTAGAGAAGGTCGACCGGCTTAGCCAGAGGAGTCAAGAACGTATCAAGATGTGCATGCAGCAACTCAGCACTAAGCAGTCTAGTATAGCGGGGCATGCATGCAAGGATCTGTACGGCGCGTCATGCATGCTTTTTTGACACAATGTGGCATGTGCAAGAACTGACAAAAGGGGGTCAGCTGGCCGGGTCGTGTGCTGCATTGCTCTGCTCTTCCCTGACACATGCACATAAAATCAGGTTCTAATTCAGTTTTTAATGGGATCCATCGAGTCTTAACTGAAACGCCGGTGGATATCTGGCAGTGCGACGCGAATCTCAACCAATTCATCGAACGGCAAGCACCGGGGGGGCATTGCCACCGGGTGGCAACAAATCCACTCTCTTACGGACTATTCTGTTTTGACAGATTCTGCCTTTTATTTCGCATTGCCTCTTTTGCTATGTTGGATGGATTTCTTTGTTCCATTAACTTTCAGTAGCTTTGAGCAATGTCTAGAAGTGTTAAGAATGATTGTGTCACCTCTGAATATGTGAATTTTTGATTATGCACTAACCCTCTAATGAGTTTGTTTTGAGTTTGGCGTGGAGGAAGTTTTCAAGGATCAAGAGAGGAGGATGATACAATATGATCAAGAAGAGTGAAAAGTATAAGCTTAGGGATGCCCCGTGGTTCATCCCTGCATATTTCAAGAAGACTCAAGCATCTAAGCTTGGGGATGCCCAAGGCATCCCCTTCTTCATCAACAACTTATCAGGTCACCTCTAGTGAAACTATATTTTTGTTCCGTCACATCTTATGTGCTTTACTTAGAGCGTCTGTGTGTTTTTATTTTTGTTTTTGTTTGAATAAAATCGGATCCTAGCATTCTTTGTGTGGGAGAGAGACACGCTCCGCTCATTCATATGAACACTGGTGTTCTTAGCTTTACTTTTGATGTTCATGGCGAAGGTTGAAACTGCTTCGTTCATCGCTATTTGATTGGAAACAGAAAATGCTCCATGTGGTAATTGGTATATGGTCTTGAATAATTTGATACTTGGAAATTGTTTTGAGTTCTCAAATAGATCATGTTTAAGCTCTTGCATCATGTACTTTGAACCTATTAGTGGAGAATTACTGTAGAGCTTGTTGAAATTTGGTTTGCATGATTGGTCTCTCTAAAGTCTAGATATTTTCTGGTAAAAGTGTTTGAACAACAAGGAAGACAGTGTAGAGTCTTATAATGCTTTCAATATGTTCTTATGTAAGTTTTGCTGTACCGGTTCATACTTGTGTTTGCTTCAAACAACCTTGCTAGCCAAAGCCTTGTATTGAGATGGAATACTTCTCGTGCATCCAAAATCCTTGAGCCAAAAACTATGACATTTGTGTCCACCATACCTACCTACTACATGGTATTTTTCTGCCATTCCAAAGTAAATTACTTGAGTGCTACCTTTAAAATTTCATTCCTTGTCTTTGCAATATATAGCTCATGGGAAAGTAGCCTTAAAAACTATTGTGGTAAAGAATATGTAGCTTATGTATCTTATTTCTTATAAGTTGCTTGTTGAGTGGTAACCATGTTTCCGGGGACGCCATCAACTATAACACCTTTGTTGAATATCATGTGAGTTGCTACGCATGTTCGTCTTGTCTGAAGTAAGGGTGATTTATCATGATCAAATGGTTTGAGTATGCATATTGTTAGAGAAGAACATTGGGACGCTAACTAAAGCCATGAATCATGGTGGAAGTTTCAGTTTGGACAATCAATTCTCAATCCCTTATGAGAATATTATCTGTTGTTGAATGCTTATGCATTAAAGAGGAGTCCATTATCTGTTTTCTATGTTGTCCCGGTATGGATGTCTAAGTTGAGAATAATCAAAAGCGAGAAATCCAATGCGAACTTTATCCTTAGACCTTTGTACAGGCGGCATAGAGGTGCCCCTTTGTGACACTTGGTTGAAACATATGTTATGCAATGATAATCCATGGAAATCCAAGCTAATTAGGACAAGGTGCGAGCACTATTGGTATTCTATGCATGAGGCTTGCAACTTATAGGATGTCTTATGCATAACACATATGAATTATTACTACCGTTGACAAAATTGTTTCTATGTTTTCAAAATGAAAAGCTCTAGCACAAATATAGTAATCCATGCTTCCCTCTGCGAAGGGCCTTTCTTTAGTTTTATGTTGAGTCAGTTTACCTATCTCTTTCTATCTTAGAAGCAAACACTTGTGTCAACTGTGCATTGATTCTTACATGCTTGCTTATTGCACTTATTATACTAGTTTGTGTTGACAATTATCCATGAAGATATACATGTTGAAGTTGAAAGCAACTGCTGAAACTTATATCTTCCTTTTTGTTGCTTCAAAGCTTTCTACTAAGAATTTATTGCTTTATGAGTTAACTCCTATGCAAGTCTTATTGATGCTTGTATTGAAAGTACTATTCATGAAAAGTCTTTGTTATATGATTCAGTTGTTTAAATCATTGTCTTTACCATTGCTTCGAATCACTTCATTCATCTCATATGCTTTACAATAGTATTGATCAAGATTATGATAGCATGTCACTTCAGAAATTATCCTTGTTAACGTTTACCTACTCGAGGGCGAGTAGGAACTAAGCTTGGGGATGCTTGATACGTCTCAAACGTATCTATAATTTCTTATGTTCCATGCTACTTTTATGATGATACTCACATGTTTTATACACACTTTATGTCATTATTATGCATTTTCCAGAACTAACCTATTAACAAGATGCCACAATGCTGTTCCTGTTTTCTGTTGTTTTTGGTTCCGAAAGGTCGGGGCAATATTCTTAATTCGACGAAACAAAGACCAAACATCTTATTTCACCGGAAGGTTCCAGAAGTCCGAAGGGAGACAAAGATGGGCCGGGGGGCCCCACACCACACCTGGGCGCGGGCCCAGGCCTGGCCGCGCCACCAGGTGGGAAGGGCGCCCTGGTGCCCCTCTTGCGCCGCATCTTCGCCTATATAAGCCCTCGTGACCTAAAACTTCGATACCGATTGTGAAACTCCGGAAAGACTCCACGGGCGCCGCTGCCATCGCGAAACTCCAATTCGGGACAGTCTCTGCTCGGCCGCCGGGACGGGAATTGCCCCCGGAGTCATCTCCATCGACACCACCGCCATCTTCATCGCCGTTGTTGTCTCCTATGATGAGGAGGGAGTAGTTCTCCCCCGAGGCTGGCTCTACCGGTAGCTATGTGGTTCATCTCTCTCCCATGGTGTGATCTTTATGTGATCATGAGCTTTGTATCACTATTAATCTATGTGCTACTCTAGTGATGTTATTAAAGTGATCTATTCCTCCTCCATGATGTAATGTTGACAGTGTGTGCATCATGTAGTACTTGGCGTAGGTTATGATTGTAATCTCTTGTAGATTATGAAGTTAACTATTACTATGATAGTATTGATGTGATCTATTCCCCCTTTCATAGCTATTGTCGACAGTGTGTATGCTATGTTAGTACTCGGTCTAAATTGCAATGGTCTATTATGCACTCTAGAGGTTACTTTAATATGAACTTCGGATGTTGTGGAGCTTGTTTACTCCGGCTTGAGGTTTGCTTTTGTAGCCCTACACAATGAATGGTGTTTGTTATCCAACAAGAGAGTGTAGAAAGTAGCATTTATTTATTCAGTTATGTGATCAATGTTGGATAACGTTGCATAGAAAACAAAAAATTTCCTACCGCGAACACGCAATCCAAGCCAAGATGCAATCTAGAAGACGGTAGCAACGAGGGGTATCGAGTCTCACCCTTGAAGAGATTCCAAAGCCTACAAGGGGAGGCTCTTGTTGCTGCGGTAGACGATCACTTGCCGCTTGCAAAAGCGCGTAGAAGATCTTGATCACGATCGGTTCCAGCGCCACGAACGGGCAGCACCTCCGCTCGGTCACACGTTCGGTTGTTGACGAAGACGACGTCCACCTCCGTTCCAGCGGGCAGCGAAGTAGTAGCCTCTTGAATCCGACGGCACGACGGCGTGGTGCGGAGAAGTCCGGCGGAGCTTCGCTAAGCTACGCGGGAGATATGGAGGAGAGGGGGGCGGCTAGGGTTTGGGAGGGGGTGGCTGGCCACTTCAAGGGGGCGGCCAGCTTGTGGGTGGCCGGCGCCCTCCCTTGGCCCCTCATTATATAGGTGGATCCCCAAGTGTTGGTGTCCAAGTCTTCGAATAAGACCCGAACTAAAAACCTTCCATAAGAGGGGAAACCTAGCCCATCTAGGACTCCCACCAAAGGTGGGGTTTCCACCTCCCATATGGGGGGGTGGCCGGCCCCCTAAGGGGGAGTCCACTTGGGACTCCTCCCCCACTAGGGTTGGCCGGCCATGGAGGTGGAGTCCCATGTGGACTCCACCTTCCTTGGTGGTTTCTTCCGGACTTTTCTAGAACCTTCTAGAACCTTCCATAGAACCTTCCGAGACATTTTAATTCACATAAAATGACATCCTATATATGAATCTTATTCTCCGGACCATTCCGGAACTCCTCGTGATGTCCGGGATCTCATCCGGGACTCCGAACAAATATTTGAACTCCATTCCATATTCAAGTACTACCATTTCTACATCCAACTTTAAGTGTGTCACCCTACGGTTCGTGAACTATGCGGACATGGTTGAGTACTCACTCCACCAATAACCAATAGCGGGATCTGGAGATCCATAATGGCTCCCACATATTCAACGATGACTTTAGTGATCGAATGAACCATTCACATATAATACCAATTCCCTTTGTCTCGCGATATTTTACTTGTCCGAGGTTTGATCTTCGGTATCACTCTATACCTTGTTCAACCTCGTCTCCTGACAAGTACTTTACTCGTACCGTGGTATGTGGTCTCTTATGAACTTATTCATATGCTTGCAAGACATTAGATGACATTCCACCGAGAGGGCCCAGAGTATATCTATCCGTCATCGGGATGGACAAATCCCACTGTTGATCCATATGCCTCAACTCATACTTTCCGGATACTTAATCCCACCTTTATAGCCACCCATTTACGCAGGGGTGTTTGGTGTAATCAAAGTACCTTTCCGGTATAAGTGATTTACATGATCTCATGGTCATAAGGACTAGGTAACTATGTATCGAAAGCTTATAGCAAATAACTTAATGACGAGATCTTATGCTACGCTTAATTGGGTGTGTCCATTATATCATTCATACAATGACATAACCTTGTTATTAATAACATCCAATGTTCATGATTATGAAACTAATCATCCATTAATCAACAAGCTAGTTTAAGAGGCATAATAGGGACTTCTTGTTTGTCTACATATCACACATGTACTAATGTTTCGGTTAATACAATTCTAGCATGATATATAAACATTTATCATAAACATAAAGATATAAATAATAACCACTTTATTATTGCCTCTAGGGCATATCTCCTTCAGTCTCCCACTTGCACTAGAGTCAATAATCTAGATTACATTGTAATATACCTAACACCCATGGCATTCTGGTGTTGGTCATGCTTTGCCCTAGGGAGAGCTTTAGTCAACGGATCTGCTACATTCAGATCATGTGTACTTTGCAAATCTTTACTTCCATCTTCGATGTACTCGCGAATCGAGTGGTAACGCAGCTTGATATGCTTCAGCCTCTTGTGTGACCTTGGTTCTTGTGCATTGGCGATGGCACCCATGTTATCACAGTAAATGATTAATGGGTCCAATGCACTAGGAACCACACCGAGCTCTACAATGAACCTCTTCATCCATACCGCTTCGATGAAGCCTCGAAGCCGCTTATGTACTGATTCGTTGAAGACTTCGCCACCGTGCACCGCTTCGAGCTTGCCCAGCATCGCAGACCATTCAATATAAACACGCACCAGATTGTGACTTAGAGTCATCGGGATCTGTTCCAACTTGCATCAGTGTAACCGTTTACAACGAGCTCTTGATCACCTCCATAACAAAGAAACATATCCTTAGTTCTTTTGAAGTACTTCAGGATATTCTTGACCGCTGTCCAGTGTTCCATTCCTGGATCACTTTGATATCTGCTAGTCAAACTAACAGCATGTGCTATATCCGGTCTAGTACATAGCATGGCATACATGATAGATCCTACTGCCGAGGCATAGGGGATATTACTCATCCTTTCTCTTTCTTCTGCCGTAGCCGGTCCTTGAGTCTTACTCAATACCTTGCCTGGTAACATAGGTAAGAACCCTTTCTTACTTTCGTCCATTCTAAACTTCTTTAGAATCTTGTCCAGATATGTACTCTGTGATAGCCCTATTAGGCGTCTTGATCTATCTCTATAAATCTTGATGCCTAATATACGATGCTTCACCAAGGTCTTTCATTGAAAAACTATTATTCAAATAACCTTTAACGCTGCTTAATAGTTCTATATCATTCCCGATCAATAATATGTCATCTACATATAATATCAGGAATGCTACAGAGCTCCACTCACTTTCTTGTAAATACAGGCCTCTCCATGACATTGTATAAACCCGAAGTCTTTGATCACTTTATCAAAGCGTCGGTTCCAACTTCTTGATGCTTGCTTCGGTCCATAGATTGAACGCTGAAGTTTGCATACTTTGTCAGCATTTTTAGGATCGACAAAACCTTTGGGTTGTACCATATACAACTCTTCCTCAATGTCTCCATTAAGGAACGCCGTTTTGACATCCATCTGCCAAATCTCATAATCGAAAAATGCAGCTATTGCTAACAAAATCCTCAGATTTTAGCTTCGCTACAGGTGAGAAAGTCTCATCGTAGTCAACTCCTTGAATTTGTCGGAAACCCTTTGCGACAAGTCGAGCTTTATAGACAGTAATATTACCATCAGCATCTGTTTTTCTTTTGAAGATCCATTTATTTTCGACAGCCTTTCGGCTATCGGGTAAGTCTACCAAAGTCCATACTTTGTTATCATACATGGATCCCATTTCGGATTTTATGGCTTCTTGCCATTTGTTGGAATCTGGGCTCATCATCGCTTCTTCATACGTCGCAGGGTCCTCATCATTGTTATCTACAATCATGACATTTAGACAAGGATCATACCAATCAGGAGTGGCACGTTCCCTTGTCGATCTGCGAGGTTCAGTTTCTTCGTTCGAAGTTTCATGATCATTATCATTAGCTTCCTCTGTTGCCGGTGTAGGCGGCAGGTACAACTTCCGGACTGCGCTACTTCTGATCAACGAGTATAGATTCATCAATCTCATCGAGTTCTACTTTTCTTCCAGTACTTCTTTAGTGAGAAATTCTTTCTCAAGAAAGGTTCGTTCTTAGCAACAAAGATTTTGCCTTCGGATCTGTGATAGAAAGTGTACCCTATAGTTTCCTTAGGGTATCCTATGAAGACGAATTTCTCCGCTTTGGGTTCTAGCTTGTCCGGTTGTAACTTTACATAGGCTTCGCAACCCCAAACTTTCAGGAACGACAGCTTAGGTTTCTTGTTAAACCATAATTCATACGGTGTCTTTTACGGATTTTGATGGTGCTCTATTTAAAGTGAATGCGCTGTCTCTAATGCATAACTCCAAAATGATAACGGCAAATCAGTAAGAGACATCATACTACGAACCATATCTAAGAGAGTTCGATTACGACGTTCGGACACACCGTTTCGTTGAGGTGTTCCGGCGGCAATTGTGAAAGTATTCCGCATTTCTTTAAATGCATGCCAAACTCATAACTCAGATATTCTCCTCCACGATCAGATCGTAGAAATTTGATCTTCTTGTTACGTTGATTTTCTACTTCACTTTGAAATTCCTTAAACTTCTCGAAAGTTTCGGATTTATGTTTCATGAAATAGATATACCCATATCTACTCAGATCATCTGTGAAGGTTAGAACATAACGATAACCACCGCGCGATGCTACGCTCATTGGTCCACATACATCGGTATGTATGATTTCCAATAAGTCAGTAGCTCGCTCCATCATACCAGAAAATGGAGTCTTTGTCATTTTTCCCATTAGACATGCTTCGCATCTATCAAGTGACTCAAAGTCAAGTGATTCAAGTAATCCATCGGTATGGAGTTTCTTCATGCGTTTCACTCCAATATGACCCGACAGTGCCACATATAAGTAGAATTATCATTTAATTTAATTCGCTTAGCATCAATGTTATGTATATGCGTATCACTACTATCGAGATCTAACAGAAATAAGCCATTCTTTTGTGGTGCTCGACCATAAAAGATATTATTCATAAAAATAGAACAACCATTATTCTCAGACTTGAATGAATAACCGTCTTGCATTAAACAAGATCCAGATATAATGTTCATGCTCAACGCGGTACAAAATAACAATTATTTAGGCTTAAAACTAATCCCGAAGGTAGATGTAGAGGAAGTGTGCCGACAGCGATCACATCGACTTTGGATCCATTTCCAACGCGCATCGTCACTTCATCTTTCAGTAGTCTTCGTTTATTCTTTAGTTCCTGTTTCGAGTTACAAATATGAGCAACCGAACCAGTATCAAATACCCAGGTACTAGAACGAGAACCGTGAGATAAACATCTATAACATGTATATCGATATACCTTCTTTCTTCTTCTTGACAAGGCCGCTCTTCAGATCAGCCGGATACTTGGAGCAATTACGCTTCCTGTCCCTTCTCCTTGCGTAATAGCACTCAGCATCGCTTAGGGCCGTTTCTTAGGTTTCATAGGAGGCGTGGCAGCTTTCTTGCCACCCTTCTTGAATTTTCCCTTAGACTTGCCCTGTTTCTTGAAACTGGTGGTCTTGTTGACCATCAACACTTGGTGCTCTTTCTTGATCTCAATCTCAGCAGCTTTTAGCATGCCAAAGAGTTCAGGTAACTCCTTGTTCATGTTCTTCATATTGTAGTTCATCACAAAGTTCTTGTAACTTGGTGGCAGTGATTGAAGGACACGATTAATCCCCAGTCTGTTAGGAATCACTATTCCCAAGTCGTTGAGTTTCTTCGCATGCCCGGTCATGGCGAGCATGTGCTCACTAACGGAGCTGCCTTCTTCCATCATACAGTGAAGAAATGTTTCGATGCTTCATAGCATTCGACGGCCGCATGAGTCTCGAATATAGCTTTCAGCTCATTCATCAACTCATGAGGATCATGGTGCTCAAAACGTTTTTGAAGATCGGATTCCACTGCACAGGATGGCACACTAAACTTGAGAGTACCGAGTTTTCCGAGTCGCGTAAACAGCTTTTACTTCATCGGTTTCTTTCTGCAGAGGGGTCACCTAGCGGTGCATCAAGCACAAATTGCAGATTTCCGCCAGAGAGGAAGATCCTCACATGACGGAACCGGTGGTGAAGTTGCTACCAGCTCTTAAGTTTCTCTTTCTGAAACTGATTAAAATTGATTGGGGACGCCATCTCTACAACATATATTTGTAATAGTTTAGACTAAGTTTATGACAAATTGAGTTCAAATTTTAATTCAACATAATTAAAAATCTAAGTGAACTCCCACTCAAAACAATATCCCTCGCATTGTCTTAGTGATCACACGAACCAAATCCACCGCATCTAAACCCGATCATCACGAGAAAAGGTGTGACTTCAATGGCGAACACTCAAAGTGTTCATCATATCAACCATATGATTCATGCTCTACCTTTCGGTATCACGTGTTCCGAGACCATGTCCGTACATGCTAGGCTCGTCAAGGCCACCTTAGTATCGCATGTGCAAAACTGTCTTGCACCCGTTGTATGCACTTGTTGATTCTATCACACCCGATCATCACGAGATGCTTCAAACGACAAGTCTTGGCAACGGTGCTACTAAGGATGAACACTTTATTATCTTGAGATTTTAGTGAGGGATCATCTTATAATGCTACCGTCGCGATCTAAGCAAAATAAGATGCATAAAAGGATTAACATCACATGCGGTTCATATGTGATATGATATGGCCCTTTTGTCTTTGCGCCTTTGATCTTCATCTCCAAAGCACGGACATGATCTCCATCATCTTCGGGCATGATCTCCATCATCGTCGGCGTAGCGTCAAGGTCAATGGCGCCGTCTTCATGATTGTCCTCCATGTAGCAACTATTACAACTACTTTGAAATACTACTCAACATGAAATTTAAAGACAATCATAAGGCTCCTGCCGGTTGCCACAATACAATAATGATCATCTCATACATATTCATCATCACATTATGGCCATATCACATCACCAAACCCCTGCAAAAACAAGTTAGACGTCTCTAATTTGGTTTGCATATTTTACGTGGTTTAGGTTTTCGAGAGAGATCTAATCTACCTACGAACATGAACCACAACGTTGATACTAATGTTTTCAATAGAAGAGTAAATTGAATCTTCACTATAGTAGGAGAGACAGACACCCGCAAAGCCTCTTATGCAATACAAGTTGCATGTCGAACGAGGAACAAGTCTCATGAACGCGGTCATGTAAAGTTAGCCCGAGCCGCTTCATCCCACTATGCCACAAAGATGCAAAGTACTCAAACTAAAGATAACAAGAGCATCAACGCCCACAAACCATTGTGTTCTACTCGTGCAACCATCTATGCATAGACACGGCTCCGATACCACTGTAGGATAACGTTGCATAGAAAACAAAAATTTCCTACCGCGAACACGCAATCCAAGCCAAGATGCAATCTAGAAGACGGTAGCAACGAGGGGGTATCGAGTCTCACCCTTGAAGAGATTCCAAAGCCTACAAGCGGAGGCTCTTGTTGCTGCGGTAGACGATCACTTGCCGCTTGCAAAAGCACGTAGAAGATCTTGATCACGATCGGTTCCGGCGCCACGAACGGGCAGCACCTCCGTACTCGGTCACACGTTCGGTTGTTGATGAAGACGACGTCCACCTCCCGTTCCAGCGGGCAGCGGAAGTAGTAGCTCCTCTTGAATCCGATAGCACGACGGCGTGGTGTCGGTGGCGGTGGAGAAGTCCGGCGGAGCTTCGCTAAGCTACGCGGGAGATATGGAGGAGAGGGGGGCGGCTAGGGTTTGGGAGGGGGGCCGGCCACTGGGGGGCGGCCAGCTTGTGGTCTTGGGGTGGCCGGCCCCCTCCCTTGGCCCCTCATTATATAGGTGGATCCCCAAGTGTTGGTGTCCAAGTCTTCGAATAAGACCCGAACCAAAACCTTCCATAAGAGGGGGAAACCTAGCCCATCTAGGACTCCCACCAAAGGTGGGGTTTCCACCTCCCATATGGGGTGGTGGCCGGGGGGAGTCCACTTGGGACTCCTCCCCCACTAGGGTTGGCCGGCCATGGAGGTGGAGTCCCATGTGGACTCCACCTTCCTTGGTGGTTTCTTCCGGACTTTTCTAGAACCTTCTAGAACCTTCATAGAACCTTCCGCGACATTTTAATTCACATAAAATGACATCCTATATATGAATCTTATTCTCCGGATCATTCCGGAACTCCTCGTGATGTCCGGGATCTCATCCGGGACTCGAACAAATATTTGAACTCCATTCCATATTCAAGTACTACCATTTCTACATCCAACTTTAAGTGTGTCACCCTACGGTTCGTGAACTATGCGGACATGGTTGAGTACTCACTCCGACCAATAACCAATAGCGGGATCTGGAGATCCATAATGGCTCCCACATATTCAACGATGACTTTAGTGATCGAATGAACCATTCACATATAATACCAATTCCCTTTGTCTCACGATATTTTACTTGTCCGAGGTTTGATCTTCGGTATCACTCTATACCTTGTTCAACCTCGTCTCCTGACAAGTACTCTTTACTCGTACCGTGGTATGTGGTCTCTTATGAACTTATTCATATGCTTGCAAGACATTAGACGACATTCCACCGAGAGGGCCCAGAGTATATCTATCCGTCATCGGGATGGACAAATCCCACTGTTGATCCATATGCCTCAACTCATACTTTCCGGATACTTAATCCCACCTTTATAGCCACCCATTTACGCAGTGGTGTTTGGTGTAATCAAAGTACCTTTCGGTATAAGTGATTTACATGATCTCATGGTCATAAGGACTAGGTAACTATGTATCGAAAGCTTATAGCAAATAACTTAATGACGAGATCTTATGCTACGCTTAATTGGGTGTGTCCATTATATCATTCATACAATGACATAACCTTGTTATTAATAACATCCAATGTTCATGATTATGAAACTAATCATCCATTAATCAACAAGCTAGTTTAAGAGGCATACTAGGGACTTCTTGTTTGTCTACATATCACACATGTACTAATGTTTCGGTTAATACAATTCTAGCATGATATATAAACATTTATCATAAACATAAAGATATAAATAATAACCACTTTATTATTGCCTATAGGGCATATCTCCTTCAGATCAATGTTGAGAGTGTCCACTAGTGAAAGTATGATCCCTAGGCCTTGTTTCTAAGCATTGAAACACCGTTTCCAACAAGTTCCGTTACATGTTTGCTTGCTGCCATCTTTATCTCAGATTGCAATTACTACTTACAATCATCCATATTACTTGTATTTCACTATTCGCCGAACTAGTGCACCTATACATCCGACAAGTGTATTAGGTGTGTTGGGGACACAAGAGACTTCTTGTATCGTAATTGCAGGGTTGCTTGAGAGGGATATCTTTGACCTCTACCTCCCGAGTTCGATAAACCTTGGGTGATTCACTTAAGGAAACTTGCTGCTGTACAAACCTCTGCTCTTGGAGGCCCAACACTGTCTACAGGAATAGAAGCGTGCGTAGACATCAAGCTACTCTCTCATTTAAATCTTGATCCTAAGTAATTCAATGAGAGGTAATGACCTTAGTCTAATGAACCTCATATTCTATTACTTAGTGATTTTAAATCATTACCATGCTATTCTTAAAATGCATGAGGTGTAGCACCTCATTTAAATTATACTCCCACATAATAGATATGAAATGTTGACCTTGGTCAACCTATATTTCATACCTTATTATTATTTGAGGGGATTAAATCTTAATAGGATTTAATGAGAGGAAATTATTTTCTCCAAAGAATGAATTAGCAAACCAAATCAATAATTGTAATGAGAGGAAATTATTTTTCTCTTAAATAAGAAACCCAAGTCAATCACCATGTTATGAATGATGTGATGCTAGAATAAGTTTGTGTGAACCTTTGGTGTGTTTAGTCTAGCATGTAAGTTTGGTTTGGTGATTGTATACCTCGTATTCGTGTATAGACACTAGTAACGAGGAGTATCAAGAGGAGGAAGCCTACTCTTAGGAGGAGGAAGAAAACTTTGACCACTACCCTGCTCAAGGCAAGCTAATATTCTTGCCAACCACCCTAATGCAAAGCTCTACAAGAGCAAGGCACCATCACACTTTATTTTATGTCTTATCAACCTATCCCATGTTTTTACTTTGCAATTATTTTTGCTTATTGTATTTCAAAGTTTACTTTTGATTTATGATTCACTTGGTCTAGAGTAGAACAAGAACATCAAGGTTAGCCTAGAGCAAATCAAAGCTAGATAGCACCCCTCATGAATTAGTTGCTATTGCTAACTAAATAAAATTGACTACTCTAGATGGGAACATGTGAAATGAAATGAGTTTGAAAGATTTGAAGGTGAATGTGACATGTTGACTTGGTGAATTTTAATGAAAACTGATGATTGGGTTGGAATGCGATACCTTTCCAATTATACAAGTACCCCCACAATACCTGATTATGGGTAGGGCTTAACTAGAATTTTGTGTATCTTAGTATGGGTTCCCTCAAACAAGCATCATAGGGGTTATGCCGAGGCTGCCTCCATTAAAAGTGAAATGATGTGAATATGAGGTGAATGTACGACCCAAGCCCTGGCAGTTCCGGGTTGACGGTTTGTTTTCACCGGGAAGCCAAGCTCATGGGGAGAGGTGCCTATACTAGGGTGTATAAGTGAAAGGTTAAGGTTGATGATCCGCGTACTAAGTTACGATGATTCGGGGTTATCCTCGATGGATGTAATCAAAAGTTGTGGCACAAGAGTACAACCTCTGCAGAGTGTTAAACCTATTCGAATAGCCGTGTCCACGATTACGGACGATTGGAAAGGCCATATGCTCCGTTGTGAACTTTTGTCTTAAACAAGGAATGTTGAATTGAAAGGTGATTTTGACTTGAATCACAATTGAAGTGTGGTAATGACACTAATGTTCCCACTTGAGTTAGTCTAGCAAATGAAGAGTCTTCACTAAATGTTTATTGAACTAAACTTGGCTTTATGCAAATAAACCTAGAGCTTAGCACCCCTTATTACAATTGATAAGTAATTACATTAGTATTAGTTTGCGAGTACTTTAAAGTACTCACGGCTGTGTCCCTGGCTATTCAAATGCCAACTATGAAGAGGAGCAACAGTATCAGGATGACGGACAACAGGACGTCTACGATAACTAGGAGCATCTTCTAACGTCAAGCGTTGCCTGTGGAATAGATAGTCCACTACTACTTCGCTTCCGCTACGTATTGTGTTGTTGAACAATCTATTTTTGTAATATTGGATCATGTGATCTATTGTTGTAAGACAAGTATGTGTTGTAATAAATGATGACTCTATGCTACTTAACTATTATGTCTCGTAAAAACAATCTTCCTGGGATTGCGATGTATGGCATAATAGGCATCTGGACTTAAAAATCCGGGTGTTGACAAGTTGGTATCAGAGCCATTGTTTGACCTTAGTAGACCCTAGTTAGAATGGACGTCTGAAAAACTTAGTTTCAAATTCAATGAAGTGAATAGTTACGAAAACATATTCACACTCTTACCTTCGAGATCTTTTCAAAACCCTAAATTCATGCTCTTCCTTATGAGTTAATTAAAAATTTGAACACTTGCACTTCTCTAACTTACTCATCTAATTCCTCTACAGATGGAGACATTCACCCAGATGGAGTTCTACCAGCTCGGGAATGGTGGGGACATGATCTTCGAGAGGGATCTCTTTGCCCTGTCGGAGTTTCTTGGACGCCCACCCCCAGAGTTCTTCGGGGGTCAGGTCGACCAGCCCGGAGGACAGCTGCAGTGGGTCATCATGGCCGACCTCCGCGGGAAGCTCACGTTCCCCATGACTGAGAGGATCCAGTTCTCCTTCAGGGAGAACAATTGGGCCGACGGACTCGCTCGTGGGCTGCAGGAGGCGCTCGCACGTCTGTGCGGGCAGAACGCGATGGCCATCCAGGAGGAACTCTTTGCTCACTACGCAAGGCACAACTCCCTTGGAGTACCCCTAAACCTGCCGTCTCACCCCGTGCTGAGGCACCATGTGGACCACCTCGACTTCATGCTGTGCGAAACTCGCACCGGCTGGACAACTCCCGCGCGTCGCCAACCACACCCACATCCAGCTAGCTCAAAGGCCGAGACCATCAAGGTCATCGCCAAGGAGCGCAGGACTCTTCGCCGTGAGAATGCGAAGAAGGACTACACCATCCACCGCCTCAAGGCCAAGATAGCCTCACTGAAGGAGACTGTCGAAGCCCAGGCTGAGCAGCTCAGGGACCTGGAGGGAGAAGGCGAGGGAGAAGACATCCAGGGAGATGGCTACTCCATGATGACTACGAGGAGGAGGAAGACAAAGACCTGGCCTTCCACCCCTATGAGGATGGCCATGAGCACCTGGCAGCCGGGATGGATAACACCTTCCCGATCAATGTTGATGGAGAGTAGTCCCACATGAGCACTTGAGTAGCGTGATTTGTATCGGTCCTTTGTATCGGTCCCTTGTATCGTAGAATGGTGAAAGGGTTCTTCAAACCCTCCGGTGTGTTAGTTTGTAATATGTGCTACTTGAATGAATAAGAGTGTGTTTAATTTCAACATGTCAAGAACTCAAGTTTTAAACTTTCTGAACTTCACCCAAAATAAGCCATAGAAATTTCCCTCTCGTCTCATGATCTATCTCCATGTTCAGATGGCACCCCCAACTCGCAGCACAAATCAGGATGCGATGATGCAAATGTTGCAGATGATGATGGCCGATGGAGAGGCTGAAGAGCTAGGCAAGCCAGTATCGCTGCACTGCAACAGATTGCTCAGAACAACCAAGGCCATGGAAACCACGATCACCCGGGATCCAAACCTGAAGAACTTCCAGAACACTAACCCAACTGTGTTTAGCAAGACGGAAGAGCCCCTTGATGCTGATGATTGGCTCCAAACCATGGAGAACAATCTTGAAGTTGCCGGAGTCGAAGACAATGAGAAGGTGCTGTTTGCCACCCACTACTTGGCAGGACCTGCACGAGCCTGGTGGACGAGTGCCCGTGCATTGAATGCGGGGCAAATGATGACTTGGTCAGATTTCAAGCTCAAGTTCAGCAAGTATCATGTGCCACCGGGTCTGATCAAGAAGATGAGGGACGAGTTCCTGAACTCAAGGTGGTGACCATGGTAGAATACCTGACGATTCCTCACTCGTCAAGGTACGCCGATGAGACGGACAACCGAGAAGAGGAAGGAGAGATTCTGAACGGACTGCACGATGAGATGCGACGGTGTTGGTCAACATTCTTTTGCTGACCTGGAAGCCCTTGTTGACTCCGCCATCCAGATGGAGGGGAAACTCAACCAAGCCAACGAGAACCACAAGCGCCGCATGATGAATCAGAGTGGGCCCAGCAATACCCCCAGGTATCGCCCCAGCTCAAGCGGAGGGTTTGCCCCAAGAAACAACAAGCCCCAGATGCAGATGTCACGTCCGAGTTTTCAAAACCGGAGTGGAGGACACCCTAGGCCAGGAAGCCACAACAACAACAACAACAACAACAACAACAACAACAACAACAACAACAACAACAACAACAACAACAACAACAACAACAACAACAACAACAACAACAACAACAACAACAACAACAACAACAACAACAACAACAACAACAACAACAACAACAACAACAACAACAACAACAACAACAACAACAACAACAACAACAACAACAACAACAACAACAACAACAACAACAACAACAACAACAACAACAACAACAACAACAACAACAACAACAACAACAACAACAACAACAACAACAACAACAACAACAACAACAACAACAACAACAACAACAACAACAACAACAACAACAACAACAACAACAACAACAACAACAACAACAACAACAACAACAACAACGCCCACCATGCCAACACCAACCACTTCAACCGCGCCCCGACGAGAGCCCCCAATAACAACAACTCCAACACTGCTCCAAGGACTGGGAGCAACGCAGTTCCCATCACCCCCAAGGACAAGTCCACCATCACTTGTTACGAGTGTGGAGTGGTGGGGCACTACTCCAACGAGTGCCCCAAAAGTCTCGCCAAGATCGCCGCCAATACTGCCCTTCTCGGAAGAACGCCATGTCGCTAATGGCAAGAAGTTCACCCCCAACAACCCGAACAACCGCAGCGGCCGCCTCTTTCACATGAGTGCGGAAGAAGCCCAGGAAGCCCCAGATGTCGTGCTGGGTATGTTCTCTGTTAACTCAATACCTACCAGAGTGTTGTTTGATTCTGGAGCATCGCATTCGTTTGTTACGGAAGATTTTGCATGCACTAGTAAGATTCAACCCATCAGTTTGAAGCATGTCATGATAGTTCAAATACCTGGTTCAACAACTAAAGCTAGAAAAATTTGCAAAGATGTGCCTATCATAATCCATGAAATAGATTTTTATGCAAATTTGATTGTTCTGGGAACAAAAGGTTTAGAAGTAGTACTGGGTATGGACTGGATGTCGAAACATCATGGACTGATTGATTGTGCCAAGAAGGCCATCACCATGACTAGTAGCACGTGTTAGTAGAGCACATATCTGAAAGACTGCCCAGAAAGTTTACCTGCAACCAGAGTTTAGCCAAACCCACCTTGGATCGATCAGGGTTGTCCGTCGATACCCGATGTGTTTCCGGATGATCTACCCGGTATGCCCGCATCGGGATATCGAGTTTATCATTGAGTTAATCCCTGGAACAGGACCTATAGCCCAGAGAGCCTATAGTATGAACCCGGCAGAGTTAGTGGAACTGAAGAAGCAACTGGATGATATGTTATTCAAAGGTCTGATTCGACCAAGTGCGTCGCCTTGGAGATCCCCAGTTTTGTTTGTGGATAAGAAGGATGGTGCCAGTCGTTTATGTACGGATTACCGTAAGCTTAACGATGTCACCATCAAGAACAAGTATCCTTTGCCAAAGATAGAAGATCTGTTTGACCAGCTGACCGGTGCCAAAGTGTTCTCTAAGATTGATCTTAGGACGGGTTACCACCAACTGAAGATCCGTGCCACCGATATCCCCAAAACTGTCTTTACCACCAGATATGGATTGTATGAGTACAATGTCATGTCATTTGGATTGACCAATGCCCCCGCTTACTTCATGAATCTCATGAATAAGATCTTTATGAACTTCCTGGATAAGTTCGTCGTTGTCTTCATCGATGACCGATGTCTACTCACGCTTCTTTCCTGTAGAAGTGTTGGGCCTCCAAGAGCAGAGGTTTGTAGAACAAAAAGAAGTTTTCCCTTAAGTGGATCACCCAAGGTTTATCGAACTCGGGGAGGAAGAGGTCAAACACACCTCTCAAGCAACCTGCAACCACAATACAAGAAGTCTCTTGTGTCCCCAACACACCCAATACACTTGTCGGATGTATAGGTGCACTAGTTCGCGAAGAGATAGTGAAATACAGGTGGTATGAATATATATGAGTAGTGCAACAGAGAAAATAGCTTGATGCTACAACTGGCGTGTGGTTGATGATGGTAATATTGCAGAAGTACAGATGCAAGAGAACAAGAAACAAGCGATGATTTCAGATTTGGGAACAAGGCCTAGGGATTATACTTTCACTAGTGGACACTCTCAACATTGATCACATAACAGAATAGATAAATGCTATACTCTACACTCTCTTGTTGGATGATGAACACTACTAATTGTGTAGGACTACTCGAACCCTCAATGCCGGAGTTAACAAGCTCCACAACATTCGATATTCATATTTAAATAACCTTAGAGTGCATGATAGATCAACACAATTATACCGAGTACTGACATAGCATGCACACCGTCACCGACAGATGAAAGGGGGAATAAATTGCATCAATACCATTATAGTAATAGTTAACTTCATAATCTACAAGAGATCACAATCATAGCATATACCAAGTACTTCATGATGCACACACTGTCAACATTACATCATGGAGGAGGAATAGACTACTTTAATAACATCACTAGAGTAGCACATAGATGAATTGTGGTACAAAACTCATATGAATCTCAATCATGTAAGGCAGCTCATGAGATCATTGTATTGAAGTACATAGGAGAGAGATTAACCACATAGCTACCGGTACAGCCCTTAGCCTCGATGGAGAACTACTCCTCCTCATGGGAGACAACAAGTGATGAAGATGGCGGTGGCGATGGCGGTGTGTCGATGGAGAAGCCTTCCGAGGGCACTTCCCCGTCCGGCGTGCCGGAACGAGACTCGTCCCCCGATCTTGGCTTCGCGATGGCGGCGGCTCGGAAGGTTTCTCGTACCGTGGCTTTTCCGTATCGAAGATTTAGGTCAGGGACCTTTAAATAGGCGAAGAGGCGGAGTCGGAGGGCTGACGAGGCGACGACACAGTAGGGGGCGCGGCCCACCCCCTGGCCGCACCGGCTGTCATCCGGGGCCCACGGGCCCTCCTCCGTGGCTCTCGGGTGTTCGGAAGCTTCGTGGGATTCTAAGATGCGGGCGTTGATTTCGTCCACCCGAGAATATTTCCTTACTAGATTTCGAAGCCAAAAACAGCAGAAACAGAACTGGCACTTCGGCATCTCGTCAATAGGTTAGTTCCGGAAAACGCATAAAAATGATATAAAGTGTGAACAAAACATGTAGGTATTGTCATAAAACAAGCATGGAACATCAGAAATTATAGATATGTTGAGACGTATCAGCATCCCCAAGCTTAGTTCCTACTCGTCAGGTAAACGATAACAAAGATAATTTCTGAAGTGACATGCCACCAACATGATCTTAATCATACTATTGTAAAGCATATGAGATGAATGCAGCGATTCAAAGCAATGGTAAAGACAATGATTAAACAACTGAACCATATAGCAAAGACTTTTAATGAATAGTACTTTCAAGACAAGCATCAATAAGTCTTGCATAAGAGTTAACTCATAAAGCAATAAATTCATAGTAAAGGCATTGAAGCAACACAAAGGAAGATTAAGTTTCAGCGGTTGCTTTCAACTTGTAACATGCATATCTCATGGATATTGTCAACATAAAGTAAAATAATAAGTGCAATATGCAAGTATGTAGGAATCAATGCACAGTTGACACAAGTGTTTGCTTCTAAGACAGAAAGAAGTAGGTGAACTGACTCAACATTAAAGTAAAAGAATGGCCCTTCGACGACGGAAGTATTGATTGCTATGTTTGTGCTAGAGCTTTGATTTTGAAAACAAGAAACAATTTTGTCAACGGTAGTAATAAAGCATATGTATCATGTAAATTATATCCTACAACTTGCAAGCCTCATGCATAGTATACTAATAGTGCCCGCACCTTGTCCTAATTAGCTCGGATTACCTGGATTATCACCGCAATACATATGTTTTAACCAAGTATCACAAAGGGGTACCTCTAGCCTGTACAAAGGTCTAAGGAGAAAGCTCGCATTGGATTTCTCGCTTTTGATTATTCTCAACTTAGACATCCATACCGGACAACATAGACAAGAGATAATGGACTCCTCTTTAATGCATAAGCATTTAGCAACAATTAATATTCTCATAAGAGATTGAGGATAGTTGTCCAAAACTGAAACTTCCACCATGGATCATGGCTTTAGTTAGCGGCCCAATGTTCTTCTCTAACAATATGCATGCTCAAACCATTCAACTCATGGTAAATCGCCCTTACTTCAGACAAGACGAACATGCATAGCAACTCACATGATATTCAACAAAGTGTTGATGGCGTCCCCGGGAACATGGTTATCGCTCAACAAGCAACTTAATAAGAAATAAGATACATAAGTACATATTCAATACCACAATAGTTTTTAGGCTATTTGTCCCATGAGCTATATATTGCAAAGATAAAGGATAGAAATTTAAAGGTAGCACTCAAGCAATTTACTTTGGAATGGCGGAGAAATACCATGTAGTAGGTAGGTATGGTGGACACAAATGGCATAGTGTTTGGCTCAAGGATTTTGGATGCATGAGAAGTATTCCCTCTCGATACAAGGCTTAGGCTAGCAAGGTTATTTGAAACAAACACAAGTATGAACCGGTACAGCAAAACTCACATAAAAGACATATTGTAAGCATTATAAGACTCTATACCGTCTTCCTTGTTGTTCAAACCCTTACTAGAAATTATCTAGACCTTAGAGAGACCAATTATGCAAACCAAATTTTAGCAAGCTCTATGTATTTCTTAATTAATAGGTGCAAAGTATATGATGCAAGAGCTTAAACATGAGCACAACAATTGCCAAGTATCAAATTATTCAAGACGTTCTACCAATTACTACATGTAGCATTTCCGTTTCCAACCATATAACAATTAACGAAGCAGTTTCAACCTTCGCCATGAACATTAAAAGCTAAGAACACATGTGTTCATATGAACCAGCGGAGCGTGTCTCTCTCCCACACAAGCATTTATTCAAACAAAAAAAAACAAAAACAAAGACGCTCCAAGTAAAGCACATAAGATGTGATGGAATAAAAATATAGTTTCACTAGAGGAACCCGATAATGTTGTCGATGAAGAAGGGGATGCCTTGGGCATCCCCAAGCTTAGATGCTTGAGTCTTCTTGAAATATGGGGTGAACCACCGGGGCATCCTCAAGCTTAGAGCTTTCACTCTCCTTGATCATATTGTATCATCTCCCTCTCTTGATCCTTGAAAACTTCCTCCACACCAAACTCAAAACAACTCATTAGAGGGTTAGTGCATAATCAAAATTCACATGTTCAGAGGTGACATAATCATTCTTAACACTTATGGACATTGCACAAAGCTACCGAAAGTTAATGGAATAGAAAAATCCATCAAGCATAGCAAAAGAGGCAAGGCAATGCGAAAAAACAGAACAGTCCGTAAAGACGAATTTTATTGAGGCACCAGACTTGCTCAAATGAAAATGCTCAAATTGAATTAAAGTTGCGTACATATCTGAGGATCACACACAAAATTGGCAGATTTTTCTGAGTTACCTACAGAGAACCCTGCCCAAATTGACATGACACTGTTCTGCGCAGTAATCCAAATCTAGTATCAACCCTGCTATCAAAGACTTTACTTGGCACAACAATGCAATAAAATAAAGATAAGGAGAGGTTGCTACAGTAATAACAACTTCCAAGGCACAAATATAAAATAAAGTTGCTGTAGTAAAATAAACACATGGGTTATCTCCCAAGAAATTCTTTCTTTATAGCCATTAAGATGGGCTCAGCAGTTTAAATGATGCACTCGCAAGAAATAGTATTTGAAGCAAAAGAGAGCATCAAAAAGCAAATTAAAAACAAATTTAAGCCTAACATGCTTCCTATGCATAGGAATCTTGTAAATAAACAAGTTATGTAGGCATAATGCAACAGGCATAGGAAAACTAGACAAGCTCAACTTCAAAATTTTAAGCATATAGAGAGGTGTTTTAGTAACATGAAAATTTCTACCACCATATTTTCCTCTCTCATAATAATGTCCAGTAGCATCATGAGCAAACTCAACAATATAACTATCACATAAAGCATTCTTATCATGAGTCTCATGCATAAAATTATTACTCTCCACATAAGCATAATCAATTTTATTAGCAATAGTGGGAGCGAATTCAACAAAGTAGCTATTATTATTATTCTCATCATCAAATATAGGAGGCATATTGTAATCATAATCAAATTTATCCTCCATAACAGGGCGGCACCAAAAGACCACTATCATTATAATCATCATAAATAGGAGGTAAAGTATCATCAAAGTAAATTTTCTCCTCAATGCTTGGGGGACTAAAAATATCATGCTCATCAAAGCCAGCTTCCCCAAGCTTAGAATTTTCCATATCATTAGCAACAATGGTGTTCAAAGTGTTCATACTAATATGTTCCATGGGTTTTTTTTTTCGCATCAAACCATCCATGTCTTAACTCAGGAAATAGAATAAAAAGCTCCATGTTGCTTTCCATTATGCCAAACTAGTGTAAAACAAGAAACAAAAAGATGCAATTGCAGATCTAAGGAAATAGCTTCGAGTACTTACAACGGCGCGGAAAATAGCTTAGTAGCCGAGATCCGAGTGTGAGTACCTTTTACCTTTCCTCCCCAAAGCGCTCTAAAATATGATGTCTACTCACGCTTCTTTTTGTAGATAGTGTTGGGCCTCCAAGAGCAGAGGTTTGTAGAACAGCAGCAAGTTTTCCCTAAGTGGATCACCCAAGGTTTATCGAACTCGGGGAGGAAGAGGTCAAAGATATCCCTCTCAAGCAACCCTGCAACCACAATACAAGAAGTCTCTTGTGTCCCCAACACACCCAATACACTTGTCGATGTATAGGTGCACTAGTTGCGAAGAGATAGTGAAATATGGTATGAATATATATGAGCAGTAGTAACGGCACCAGAAAATAGCTTGATGCTACAACTGGCGTGTGGTTGATGATGGTAATATTGCAGGCAGTACAGATGCAGTAGAACAGTAAACAAGCGATGATTTTAGTATTTGGGAACAAGGCCTAGGGATTATACTTTCACTAGTGGACACTCTCAACATTGATCACATAACAGAATAGATAAATGATATACTCTACACTCTCTTGTTGGATGATGAACACCACTAATTGTGTAGGATTACTCGAACCCTCAATGCCGGAGTTAACAAGCTCCACAACATTCGATATTCATATGTAAATAACCTTAGAGTGCATGATAGATCAACACAATTATACCGAGTACTAACATAGCATGCACACCATCACCGACAGACTATGAAAGGGGGAATAAATTGCATCAATACCATTATAGTAATAGTTAACTTCATAATCTACAAGAGATCACAATCATAGCATATACCAAGTACTTCATGATGCACACACTGTCAACATTACATCATGGAGGAGGAATAGACTACTTTAATAACATCACTAGAGTAGCACATAGATGAATTGTGATACAAAACTCATATGAATCTCAATCATGTAAGGAAGCTCATGAGATCATTGTATTGAAGTACATAGGAGAGAGATTAACCACATAGCTACCGGTACAGCCCTTAGCTCGATGGAGAACTACTCCCTCCTCATGGGAGACAGCAGCGGTGATGAAGATGGCGGTGGAGATGGCAGCGGTGTCGATGGAGAAGCCTTCCCGGGCACTTCCGTCCCGGCATGCCAAGAGACTCTTGTCCCCGGATCTTGGCTTCGCGATGGCGGCGCTGGAAGGTTTCTCGTACCGTGGCTTTTCCGTATCGAAGATTTAGGTCGGGACCTTTAAATAGGCGAAGAGGCGGAGTCGGAGGGCCGACGAGGCGACGACAAGAGGGGCGCGTCCCACCCCCGGCCGCGGCTTGTCATCTCCCACTGGGCCCTCCTCGGTGGCTCGGGTGTTGGAAGCTTCGTGGGATTCTAAGATGCGGGCGTGATTTCGTCCAATTCCGAGAATATTTCCTTACTAGGATTTCAAACCAAAAACAGCAGAAAACAGAACTGCACTTCGGCATCTCGTCAATAGGTTAGTTCCGGAAAACGCATAAAAATGATATAAAGTGTGAACAAAACATGTAGGTATTGTCATAAAACAAGCATGGAACATCAGAAATTATAGATACGTTGGAGACGTATCAACGACATTCTAATCTACTTCAAATCCGAAGAAGAACATGAGCAACATTTGGAAGTTGTCCTAGATACCCTTCGGGAGCATCAGTTGTACGCCAAGTTCAGCAAGTGTGAGTTTTGGTTGAAGGAAGTAGGATTCCTGGGACATATCTTGTATGCAGGAGGAATTGCCGTTGACCCCTCCAAAATCAAGACCGTTGAAGAATGGAAAGCCCCAACCACTCAGACTGAAGTCCGTGCATTTCTCGGATTGGCGGGATATTACCGCCAGTTGTTGAAGGATTCTCGAGCATAGCAAGACCAATGACGCAATTGCTTAAGAAGGACAAAAAGTTTGAATGGACTGACAAATGTGAAGAGAGTTTCCAACAGCTCAAGAGCAGATTGACCTCAGCCCCAATATTGATCATGCCGGACATCACCAAGCCATTTGACGTGTACTGTGACGCTTCCAAGATTGGTCTTGGATGTGTGTTGATGCAAGAAGGCCAAGTGATATCATACCTATCGAGGCAACTGAAGCAACATGAGCAGAATTACCCAACCCATGACTTAGAGCTAGCAGTCGTGGTTTTAGCCCTGAAAGTATGGCGTCATTACCTCATGGGTAATCGATGCGAGATCCATTCGGATCACAAGAGCTTAAAGTATATCTTCACTCAGAAGGAGCTGAATATGAGGCAGCGCAGATGGATAGAGCTAATCAAGGATTATGATATGAAAATTCACTATCACCCCGGCAAGGCCAATGTGGTAGCGGATGCCCTGAGTAGACTGCCGTGTTAGTTGAACTCCATGATCGCCGAAGAGCAACCTAGTTTGCACCAAGAATTTGAGCAGTTTAGATTGGAGCTAGTTAGTGCAGGATTTCTAGCCAGCATCGAACTACAACCTACCTTGGTTAGTAAGATCAAGGAAGCCCAAAAGGGAAATGCTAGCATTGATGGGATCAAGAGCCAAATAGCTGCGGGAAAGGCACCGGGATTCACGGAAGATGAAGAAGGAGTGCTATGGTACAACGAACGCCTATGTGTGCCGTCAGATTCAGAGTTGAAGCAAGTTATCCTGAAAGAAGCCCATGACACCCTTTACTCCATTCATCCCAGAGGAACCAAGATGTACCAGGATTTGAAGGAACAATTTTGGTGGCATGGAATGAAGAGAGAAATTGGAAGCTACATCGCCAAGTGTGATATCTGTCAACGAGTCAAAGCAGAACATCAACGACCCGCGGGATTGCTGCAACCTATGCAGATTCCGAATGGAAGTGGGATTCTGTAGGAATGGACTTCATCACCGGACTGCCCAAATCTAGTAAAGGAAATGATTCTATTTGGGTAGTGGTCGACAGATTGACCAAGGTAGCCCACTTCATCCCCGTCAAGACCACCTATCAAGGACCAAGACTCGCAGAGTTGTATATCTCAAGGATAGTCAGCCTGCACGGAACCCCGAAGTCAATAGTGTCCGATAGAGGATCCCAATTCACCTCCAGTTTTGGCAGAAAGTACATGAAGGACTGGGAACCCGGCTAAATTTCAGCACAGCCTATCACCCGCAGACTGATGGACAGACTGAACGAGTCAATAAAATATTGGAAGATATGTTGAGAGCATGTGTGCTTGAGTATGGATCCAAGTGGGAAGACTGCTTGCCGTACACAGAATTCTCGTACAACAACAGCTATCAAGCCAGTTTGCAAATGGCCCCCTTTGAAGCATTGTACGGAAGGAAGTGTCGTACCCCCCGGAACTGGTCGGAAGTCGGAGAGAGTCAAGTCTTTGGACCAGATATTCTCAGAGAAGCTGAAGAGAAGGTTCACAAGATCCGAGAATACCTCAAGACCGCCCAGTCAAGACAGAAGAGTTACGCCGACAAGAGACGCCGAGAGATGACCTTCGAGATCGGAGATTTCGTGTATCTCAAAGTATCCCCCCTTAAAGGAATGCAGAGATTCCAACTTAGAGGAAGCTTGCACCCGATATGTCGGACCCTTCAAGTCCTGAGTCACCGAGGAGAAGTATCCTATCAACTGGAGTTACCGGAAGAAATGTCAGCGGTACACAATGTGTTTCACATCTCGTTACTCCGGAAGTGCTTGGAAGTACCAGAGAAGACCGAGGTTTTCAAGAACATCGATCATCGAGCTGTGGATATCAACTCAGATTTGACCTACCGCGAAGTACCTATTCGCATCTTGGAAGAAGCTTTCAGAACCACCCGCACCAGGAGTATCAAGTTTCTGAAGATCCAATGGAGTAACCATACCGAAGAAGAAGCCACTTGGGAGCGAGAAGACTTCATGAAGACTGAATACCCAGATCTCTTTAGTACCTAATTTTCTTTAAGATCTCGGGACGAGATCTTTTGTAATGAGGAAGGGTTTGTAACATCCCAAGTTTCAACTCAATAAAGAAAAAAATTCAATTACTCAAATTTTGGAGTTAACAAAAACTTTTCTTTACATAGAGTGCTATGCATATTAGTTCATGCATTCTTGTATGCCCTTTTCCATGATGAGTGTTTGTGTGTTGCTCTAATATGCTTAAACCCTAATACATGATCCTAAAACCCTAAATTGAGAGAAATAAAGAAAATGGAAAAGAATGCCATATTCACTCTCATACACATTAGGCCAATTATGCAAATCATCAAACAAGGCCCCAATTGCTTGTGCCCTTGCTTGTGAAACACTTATATATCAATAACAAACACTTTTGCATCCAAGAAACACAAATCAAATCAAAGGAAAAAATCAAAATTCAATTACATGTGATAATGGTCACTTTGCCACTTTTTAATATCTTACCCACTTTGCACCCCTGGTTTGGAATATTCTTAAACCAAACTTGGCCAACTATTTCCTCCTCATCCAAGACCATGTCAAGGTGAACCATTTTGGTGTTGACCATCAAGGTTGACTCTGCCTAGGTTGACCAGAATAGAGGAGACAAGTTGCAACCATAAAGCAAAGAGAAGATTAGCCCAATTTTGAAATCTTGCAAACCACTTTTGGTTTGTGATGATGTTGCTCCTCTGCATCTCCTGCATCAGTGCATGTCCTTGCTCTTGCTGATTAAAGTGAGGAGATGGCCTTTTCTTCTCCATGCCGTGCACATGCCAGCCACCTTGCCCTCTTTTTCTCTGGCCTCTCTCTCTCACTGAATCCTTGTCCTGGAGATGCCCCTGACCTTGTTGATCATAACGGTGCACGGCCTGAGCTCGCCCGAGGCTGGCATTGGCCAGGCAACACGCGCCCAGGACCATGCCAGTGCACGCCCAGGCAGGCCAGTCGGCATGGTCACCACGCCCTGGACGCGCCAGAGCGTGGCAATGCCCCATCGCCTCAGTCCTTGATACGCGTGAAGCACACGTCCATTGGGAACCCCAAGAGGAAGGTGTGATGCGTACAGCAGCAAGTTTTCCCTCAGTAAGAAACCAAGGTTATCGAACCAGTAGGAGTCAAGGACCACGTGAAGGTTGTTGGCGGAGGAGTGTAGTGCGGTGCAACACCAAGGATTCCGGCGCCAACGTGGAACCTGCACAACACAATCAAAATACTTTGCCCCAACTTAACAGTGAGGTTGTCAATCTCACCGGCTTGCTGTAAACAAAGGATTAAACGTATGGTGTGGAAAATGATGTTTGTTTGCGAAGAATAGTAAAGAACAATTATTGCAGTAGAATGTATTCAGATGTAAAAGAATGGACCGGGGTCCACAGTTCACTAGTGGTTTATCTCCAATAAGATAAATAGCATGTTGGGTGAACAAATTACAGTTGGGAAATTGACAAATAGAGAGGGCATAACAATGCACATACATATCATGATGACTACTATGAGATTTACTTGGGAATTACGACAAAGTACATAGACCGCTATCCAGGATGCATCTATGCCTAAAAATTCCACCTTCGGGTTAGCATCCGCACCCCTTCCAGTATTAAGTTGCAAACAACAGACAATTGCATTAAGTATGGTGCGTAATGTAATCAACACAAATATCCTTAGATAAAGCATCAATGTTTTATCCCTAGTGGCAATAGCACATCCACAACCTTAGAACTTTCTGTCACTGTCCCAGATTCAATGGAGGCATGAACCCACTATCGAGCATAAATACTCCCTCTTGGAGTTACAAGTATCAACTTGGCCAGAGCCTCTACTAGCAACGGAGAGCATGCAAGATCATAAACAACACATATATGATAGATTGATAATCAACTTGACATAGTATTCCATATTCATCGGATCCCAACAAACACAACATGTAGCATTACAAATAGATGATCTTGATCATGATAGGCAGCTCACAAGATCTAACATGATAGCACAATTAGGAGAAGACAACCATCTAGCTACTGCTATGGACCCATAGTCCAAGGATGAACTACTCACACATCATCCGGAGGCGATCATGGTGATGAAGAGTCCTCCGGGAGATGATTCCCTCTCCGGCGAGGGTGCGGGATCTCTGAATCCCCGAGATGGGATTTGCGGCGGCGTCTCTGGAAGGTTTTCCGTATCGTGGCTCTCGGTAATAGGGTTTTCGCGACGGAGGGAATAAATAGGCGGAAGGGCAGAGTTGGAGGCGGCGCAGGGGCCCCACACCATAGGCCGGCGCGGGCCCCATGCAGGTCGCGCCGCCCTATGGTCTGGGCACCTCGTGGCCCCACTTCGTATGCTCTTCGGTCTTCTGGAAGCTCCGTGGAAAAATAAGACCCTGGGAGTTGATTTCGTCCAATTCCGAGAATATTTCCTTTGTAGGATTTCTGAAACCAAAAACAGCAGAAAAGCAACTGGCTCTTCGCATCTCGTCAATAGGTTAGTGCCGGAAAATGCATAATAATGACATAAAGTGTGTATAAAACATGTGAGTATCATCATAAAAGTAGCATGGAACATAAGAATTATAGATACATTTGAGACGTATCAAGCATCCCCAAGCTTAGTTCCTACTCGCCCTCGAGTACGTAAATGATTGAATGGATCGTAGCGAACAAGAGGGGGGGTGAATGGCGCTACGACAAGTTTTAGTCTTTTTCAATTTTTATGCAACGGAAGGTAAATGTGTGAACTTTAGCAATAGGGGTGATCCTACAATGAATATCGGACAAGTGCAACAAGTAAAGGAATCAACAAGATAACGAGAGTAAGGAGCGAGACAACCGGGGGCGCGAGGCGAGTCGAGGTTTGTTTCCCGCAGTTCCTTCCACTAAAGGAAGTACGTCTGCGTTGAGGAGGTGCTAGTCTCACACAAGAGACTAGGCGGCCACACCACGAAGGAAGGCCTCACCTTCTTCCTCGAGAGAGCTCCACGGAGGTGCTCTCCCTCTTCCACTAAGGCACCGGTCGAGGCGGTGATTCCTTCACAAGGTTGGGGCGAGCTCCACACACAAGGATGCTCCCAACACCCTATGGATCTAGTACATCACCAAGCTAGACTCCATAGCTGCACATCTCCAATGCTCCACCATAGGAACCCATCTCCAATGCTCCACCAAAGGAACTCTTCCAATGCTCCACCAAAGGAACTCTTCTCCAATGCCCCACCAAGGAACTCTTCCAATGCTCCACCAAAGGAACTCTTCTCCAATGCTCCACTAAGGAACCCTACCACCAAGATCCACTAAGGAATAGCTAGTATTGGTGAAATCTCTCTTGGTAGAACTATAGATCGGGGTCTCCTCCACCTATCCTCAAAGTTTTGGCAAGATTGGTTGGATGGGGAAGGAGATCCTCAAGGATTAAGCTCAGCAACAATGGAGGAGAGAGAGGGGAAGAGATAAAATCGTGTTGGGGAAGAAGGGGCCCTTAAATAGGCTCCTCCAAATCCAACCGTTATGTCCAGATTTGGCCTAAGCGGTACTACCGCTTCAGGAAGCGGTACTACCGCTCTGAGTTCGAAATCCCCCAGATCTGGTCAAAGGACGCAGAGCGGTACTACCGCACGAGGTACCGCTTGAGGTACCGCAATAGGGTCCAGACCTTACTGGATCCAAGCGGTACCAGGGCGGTACGACCGTAACTTGTTACGGTACCTAAGCGGTACCATGAGCGGTACTACCGCTCGTGAGCGGTACTACCGCCCCAGGTAATGCAGGGGTACCGCAACGTGTTCTGGGGACGAATTCAGCGCAGACTCAGAGAGGTACCGAGGGTGGTACCTATAGGGGTAGCGGTACTACCGCTACAGGTACCGGTAGTACCGGCCTGGCTAAATCTGGTTTTCTCCCTTTTTCTCTCCAACCATGTCACCTCGCTAAACACACACAAAACTAGAAAACCTATCAACTACGCTTCAGTCTTCCGATCTTGACGCGTCCGGCGAGGTCACCGTGCTCTTGCAAATCTAACAATGATACTCAAGGCACACGGTGAGATTACTCAAGTGTTGTCATCAAACACACAAAACTTGGGGTGTGAATTTTGCTCTTACAATCTCCCCCTTTTGGTGTTTGATGACAACACAAGAGTTGACAATAACATATGATATTATGATGAGATCATTAGATTTGCAAAAACTCGACGGAGCTCCCCCTACACATGTGCATATCATGAATATGTATTTGAATACAAATACACATGTTATAGAGACATCACTCCCCCTAGTTTTTACAAACCAAGCACATATGCAACATAGATAAATGACATGTTCAAGTAGCATATGCACACTATGGAGGCAACATAAGATCATACACGGAGATTTGGGTGAAGTTATCATACCATAGCCTTGAGAATACCCAAACTCACAATAAGATGCCTCCATAGGGTTGTTGATGTAGCCATAAGACAAGATAAGCAACTAGAACCAAACGGCTACAAACAACAAAAGGTCCCCATCCACCTAGGAACTTCTCCCCCTTTGGCATCGGAACACCAAAAAGGAGGGTAACAGAACTAGAAGGATGGAGAAAAAGAACATACAACCAAGCTTGCAAAAATCACGAGAAAACAAGCTTGAAAGAGGTTCTCCAAAAACAAGAAGAAGAAAGACAAAACAAGGTCACAAGAAACTGAAAAACCCTCAAAGAGGGGGTGTTGGTGGCCGAAGCCACCGTGTAAGAGTATAGTAGTTGTGAGGTCGCGTAGATGTATCTAGGACTCACGGACTACAACTCAACATGAAGCTCATAAGTCACTTAATTGACAAATAGCAAATGTTTTGGATTTCTTTATGCATTATGGGGGGAGGGATAGCTCAATGGATTTAAACCGCACTCCCCCTATGCCCATGCGTGCCTTTCATCTAGATATAAAGGTTAGGAGTGGTATGTGTGCACGACGGTCAAGCAAAGTTCGATGGATCAATGATATTTAGCTCATGCCTCAACTCAATGAAACGCTTCTCATCCAAGGGCTTCGTGAAGATGTCCGCCAATTGCTCCTTGGTGCCAATATAGGATAGTACAATATCTCCGCGAGCAATGTGATCCCGGATGAAGTGGTTCCGTATCTCAATGTGCTTCGTCTTGCCATGAAGAACCGGATTGTAGGCGATCTTGATTGCGCTCTCATTGTCACACAAAAGAGGCACCTTGCTATACTCGAGTCCATAATCCCGCAAGGTTTGCCTCATCCATAAGATTTGAGCACAACTACTCGCCGCGGCAATATACTCGGCTTCCGCGGTGGAGACGGAGACACAATTTTGCTTCTTCGAGGACCAACACACCAAAGATCTTCCAAGAAAGTGACATGCTCCGGAGGTAGACTTCCTATCAATCTTGTCGCCCGCCCAATCGGAGTCGGTGAAACCAACCAAAGCAAAGTCCGTGTCCCTTGGGTACCATAGTCCGAAGTGTGGGGTATCAACTAAATATCGAAAGATCCTTTTGACCGCCACAAGGTGGCTTTCCTTCGGACTTGCTTGAAACCGTGCACACATACCAACGCTTAACATTATATCCGGGCGAGAGGCACAAAGGTAAAGAAGCGAACCTATCATCGAACGGTAGAGCTTGGTATCCACCGCCTTGCCGGCCTCGTCAAGAGTGAGTTGACACTTGAGTTGCATCGGAGTTCCAATCCCCTTGGCATCCTTCATATCAAAGCGCTTGAGCATGTCTTGGAGGTACTTCGCTTGATTGATGAAGGTGCCTTGTCGCATTTGCTTGATCTCGAACCCAAGAAAGTACTTGAGTTCACCCATCATTGACATCTCAAACCTATTTGTCATCAACATAGCAAACTCATCATTGAATTTTGTGTTAGTAGAGCCAAATATGATGTCATCTACATAGAGTTGGCATACGAAAAGCTCCCCATTGACCTTCTTAGTAAAAAGAGTGGGATCGATTTTCCCCACTTCGAAACCACGGTCTTCAAGCAACTCCTTGAGATGCTCATACCAAGCTCTAGGAGCTTGTTTGAGACCATATAGGGCCTTTTTGAGCTTGAAGGCATGGTCCGGGAAATGGGGGGTCCTCGAACCCCGGGGGTTGCTTCACATATACTTCCTCTTGTAGAGGACCATTAAGAAAAGCACTCTTAACATCCCTTTGTTGCAACTTAAAGACATGATGTGAGGCAAAGGCCAAAAGGATACGGATGGACTCAAGCCTTGCAACGGGTGCAAAGGTTTCACCAAAGTCCACGCCTTCGACTTGAGAATAGCCTTGTGCCACCAATCTTGCTTTGTTGCGGATGACCGTGCCACTTTCATCTTGCTTGTTCTTGAAGATCCACTTGGTGCCGATAACATTGCGGCAATGATCGGGTCGCTTCATGAGAGTCCATACATCATTCCTCTTGAAGTTGTTGAGTTCCTCTTGCATTGCATTCAACCAATCGGGATCTTTGAGAGCATCATCAACTTTGAGTGGTTCCTCCTTAGAGACAAAGGCGTGGTGCGCACAAAAGTTTGCAAGTTGCCTCCGAGTGGTAACATTTCTCTTTAGATCACCAATGATATTTTGCAAGGAATGAGACTTGAGACGTAAGTGTCTTGTAATAGGATCTTCACGGCGAGTGTCGGCTAGAGGAGATGGTTCTTGTGAGTCCTCTTGGCCTTCATCACGGTTTAGGTCCTCGCCTTGACCTCCATTGTCGTTGAAAGGGGCATCATTGTCATGAGATCCGGACGGCTCGGGGGTATTGGGAATATTATTGTCCATGAAGATTATCCCCAAACCACTCGGAGAAGAACTTGAAGCTTGACCTTGGTCACTTGATGTTGGGTGTTGAGGTAGACGAGCTTGCGGTGTATGTTGTTCTTGAGCTTGTTGAGGTGAACTTGGACTTGCTTGTTGGTGTAGATGTCGAGTTTGATCTTGATGTTGAGGTTGAACTTGAGGTTGTTTGTCACATCCCGAAATTTATTTGAGTAAAGTATGACATGTCCTAGTTTAGATTTTTATCTTGCTTTAGTAGGGTGGAGATACTCTACCTCATATCACATATGTTGAACTCTTATTATCCATTAGGCTCCGCGAACCAAATCCCAATATCATTCATGCCATTCAACTCTTCCACTTAGTTCGAACTATTCAATTTTCAAATAAGTTATTTGAGTAGTTCAATATAGCAGTAGTTCATATCCAATGCTACGTGTGACCTTGTGCTACTCTGATAAGTATTGTCACACTATGTCAATTGCATAAGCCTTGTTTTACAGCATTCCATCCAATAGCACCACCGTCCAAAATATTTGAGTCACTTTGCAAATATTCAAATTCAAATATGAGGATTTGAGTAATTTTGGCATAACTTAAAATCTATAAATCATTATAGGTTGATCCCTTTGACAAATAATCGAAACTCCATATCTAGTAGAATTTCTGTTTGGTTTAGTTGAATACCTCCATCATGCTCCAGTGTTCACATCTGTCCAAATCATATTATCCTAGTCCATAGTATTCAATTAACAATTGAGTTATTTGAGTAAATGGTGGCAATCTTAATTATAGATTTTTCCTTGTGCAAATGTTGTGTTGAGATACTCTACTACATAACACATGTTTTGAACCCTTGATGTCAATTAGCATCTTTGACCCACATCTTCAATATCATTCATACATATTCGACCTCATGCACACTTAATCTATTTGGTTTTTATTGAACTATTCAATTTACAAATGAGTAAATTGAGTAATTCTATTGTTCATACCCAAGCCTATGTGCAATTTATACTATTTTGAGTAATTGTTGTCACACTTATTCAGTACTATTGTTGTTGCACTATTTGTCACTTATGTGATTCAATTCACATAAGTCGTTCCAAATTCTTTTCATGCTTTTGTAAAGCATTAATATTCTTCATTTGTATCTTGGATTATCCAATTCTTTCTAATCATGTGACTTTCCGTCCAAACTCTCACAACCGTGTCTTGCAAGCCATACCCCATGCCATATCTTCTTTATCCGATGACTAAAACACAATGAATAACTACTTGTTGTTTGCTTGGTTTGATTCTATTGTTGTTGAATGGTGTGTTTATGTTGTGCTATATTCTATGTTATAGTTTGTACGGAGAGGCACGTATTTTGATTAAGAGAAGTGAACGCGCTTCAACTACCAAAAGGCAAGTGACATTCAAATCCTACTTATTTTATATATGCATTAGTGTTTTGAAACTAGTATGCATGGTAGGATTTTGATTTCAAAAGAAAAGTATTATGCTATGCTTAGCAAACCCTAGTAGTGTGTAGCTACTCCGGAACCTATTGATAGGATACTTTATTTCTGATCTGCAATATCAAATGCCAAATGTTGTTTCATTGTTTTGATTGTGATGGTTTGAAAAGTGAAAATTAACAACCTTAATGAAACACCTGGGTGGATTGGTTGAATGGTGGGCGGCTACTCAGGGCCACGGTGTGGTTGTCGTCGCCTGAGGGTACGTGACTACTCAGGGCCACTTTGTGGTTGTCGTCGCCTGAGGGTACGTGGCTACTCAGGGCCATATCGTGGTTGTCTTCGCCTGAGGGTGCGCATAAGTTGAGTGGCTACTCAGGGCCACTTTGTGGTTGTCGTCGCCTGAGAGTGCACTTGTGGATGGTCACTCAGGATTAAAGAGATTATTATGTCGTCCATGTTTAGATAGCTTCCAGTGCAGCCTTATGGTATTATGGGCTCTGCCGGGATTAAGTAAGTTGTGAGGCCAAACTTGTTGCTAGACATGATGATGTGGCTTGCAACCAAACGGGAACGGGAATAGCACTATACACAGGTATCTTGCCTTTATTAAAAGGTAGGGTGCTACAGAATGGTATCAGAGCATAGTGTTGCCTGTAGGATCGAGACCCTAGGTTTGGATTAGAAATATGAAGACCCTAGGATGAAAATTTTGTCTAATCCAGTTTTAAATCAAAAACATGTTTGGATTTTAAACCTCTTGTATTCTCATCTACTCCATCTTCAAATTGTTTTCCTCTTGCCTTAGATGACCTAGCTTATGAAAACCATCAAGGAACTAGAGATGATGACCTTGTGCCTGAAGTGAGGGTCTGCTGCTTCATGTGACATTCTTTGACTTTGCTAGATGTGTTGCATGGGAGAAAAATGAAGGACTTGAAGGAAGACTTCGAAGCAGACTGCACAACACCCGAAGATACACTGAAGGACTACAATAGGAACTTGAAACATCCAAAGAAGAAATAGATCAGACCACCATTAGCTTTCTTTTTATTGAAACGACGCTAGCATTAGAAAGTATTGATCTTACCAAATTGAGGTATGACCATACTAATTTGTTAGTGTTTGAAACAGATTGCTTGATGCTTGTTAGGTGTTGTTTGTAAAATGATTTGCCTTGAATCGATGTGTTTGGGTAGGAAATCTTCTTTAGACCTTTCTATCTATTCTCATCTATACCCAACCCAGAGAATGTTTTCTCGGCAACTCGCCATGAAGACAACAGTAGTGAAAACAGCCTTGATATTTCCTATCAAGATGAAGAATAGTAGAGTAAGAGTTCCGCAAAACCCTAGCTAGGGATCGATAGAGGTGTTTTCAAAACAATTCAATAATGGGGATTGAAACATTGATTCAATTCTCCATGGAAGTTTTTTTATCAAACTTGTGAGGTTGACCAAGTGTTAGAATACGAGATTCAATAAATCAAATACGGAGTAATGATTTGGTTGCAGGATGGATTGATCACCCTTCCTACTACTCTTATTATTCACTTTCGTAATATTGACTTTGCGAATCTAGAGTGACATACCTACAAAAGAGATGTCGGCGAATAAGCCTAAACCTTAGGGTGGATAAATATTATACCCTTATAGTAGGCAAGTGCTGCCAAGCGTAGGACTACGTTTAGTTTGAAGATCTAGCCACTAGATGAAGCGTGGCAGAAGGATGTCGAAGACACCAAGAAGAAAAAGATGAAAGATGACATGAAGTTTACACATCTTGGTCTCTTGATTGACCCAAAGAGTGACCATCAGTGTCAGAAGTAGTTTAACAACCAACCATTTGGATTAGAAGCCTTACTATGAAGAAAACCTACTCACCTTGAAGATATATGTTGTTCACTATATGTGAATAAGCATTCTCCTATTGGATTTTAACTCAGAAGCCATAAGCCATAGATGTTTTCAAAAGATGACCTGTTGTCAAGTCATATCCTCGGATGTGCCAAGTCATATCCAAGATAAGCTTAGCCTAAACCCAAGACCTAAGACTACATACAAAAGCTTCTTTTAAGGGTGGTAGAAGTCGTACCCTTAGATTATGGATTTACACGAGATGCCGCATGAGATGGTATATGGAGAAGGTATCACAAGGAGTTCCCCCTGAGTATACTCAAGTATAATAGAATACCCATGGGATGAATACCATCGGATGAATGGATACAGTTGATGGTATGACCACATATGGTTTAGTGTCAAGTTTTCAAAGCCCAAAGTTAACTTCCGAAATCTCCTCAGAGATGTTCGAAAAAGAAACAATAGTGAGTGTGAACCTATTGGAAGACCTGAACCCAAACCTTTTCCTTCTAGCCTTTCTCAAATCTCGAGGACGAGATTTCTTTTAAGGGTGGTAGTCTGTCACATCCCGAAATTTTCTAAATTTTGGAATGTAAAATAAAAATAAATTTAATGCTTGATTGTTTGAACTTGATTGAAATTTCACAAGGAATTAAAACTTTTTGGAGTTATTTAAAATTATTTTTCCAAAATGTTGGTTTCCAAATACCTTTAGTTTCAAAGTATTTTCAAAACCAAGCATATCTTGGCTTTCAAGGTTTTCAAATCCTTAATGCATTTTTTTTATTTTGAGAAAAACAATAAACCCTAAAAAGGCACTATAGCCACATAGACATGTATGTCAAATTTTGGTTTTACAAAGTTTATATTTTTGTTCCAAATTTAGTCTCATATTGAAGCATTTTTCATAACGAATCCAACGATACCTCATTTATATTTTTCCGATTATTTTTGAGCCTCCAAATATGTATTTTCAATTTAAAAAAAAAAAGGGAGCGGCCAGGCCGAACGGCCCAACCGGCCGAAACGGCCCAGCTCGCCCCGCGCGCCACGACCACCTGCCGCGCCTCGGCCCAGACTGCACGGCCCACTCCACCCGGCCAGCCCCCCGCCCCAGCCTTTCCTTTTTTTTTCCTGGCCACACCCTGGCCCAACTCTCCCAGGCCGCCCCGGCCCATCTCCCCGCCCCCAGGCCTCCCGCGCACGCGCGTCGCCACCAGCTCCCGCTCACGCTGCCCCTATTCCTTTTCTTTAGTCCCACATCGCTGGCTCATGCTAAATTCGCTCCAATCCCAGCCTATATAAAGACCCCCATGGGGCAGCCCTCAAACACATCAGCGCCACGCGCACCTCTCTCCCCACGACGCAGCCGCACGCTGCTGTCTCCCTTGGCGACGCTGCTTTCACGGCGCACACTCGCGACGCAACATTCGTAATGTTATTTGGGGAAATGCCGCGACTAGACGGATCCCTCTCGCGGTAATAATTCTATTTCCGCTCTTTTTACGTAGACTATCGTATTTAACTTCGCAATTTAATTATCTTAGATCTACACCTCCGTTTAGAATAGTGCTTTTTCCGTTAAGTTTGTAATTATATCCTCTACAACTTTCGTGTAGGAAGTTTTTCCATCCGAGCAATTTGTTCGGACAACTTTTCGTACACCATTAGAACTATAACCACTTCTGTCTAGTTTTGTAAAATTCATATCTTAAGTTCTATCCGTCGGATTTCGACAAACCCTATACTGTTGAAGTCAGCAAATCACGTAGATCATGTTAGACCTTTTGCATGGCAGTTTCGCCCACTTTATTTTCGCGGTATCCCTTTGATCCGCAACATCGTCTATAAAATAAATCCTATAATCTTTTTTCGAGAGATTCTTTTGGCGATACGCTTGTAATAGAATTCTCTACAACATCCGTGTAGAAAGTTCTTCCATCCGGAAAACTTCTTCTAATAACTTTTCACGAAAAGTGTAGTCCTATAACTGGTTTCAACATAGTTCATTTAGCCAAATTGATCCTTATGCTCATACCCATCTTTCAGGACCAGTTATAATTCTTTATCATGTTCACAGATAATGCATAGCTTACTCCTGGTTGTCTAGTTCATGTTATTCGAATAACAATTGAGTTATTTGAGTAAAGTATGACATGTCCTAGTTTAGATTTTTATCTTGCTTTAGTAGGGTGGAGATACTCTACCTCATATCACATATGTTGAACTCTTATTATCCATTAGGCTCCGCGAACCAAATCCCAATATCATTCATGCCATTCAACTCTTCCACTTAGTTCGAACTATTCAATTTTCAAATAAGTTATTTGAGTAGTTCAATATAGCAGTAGTTCATATCCAATGCTACGTGTGACCTTGTGCTACTCTGATAAGTATTGTCACACTATGTCAATTGCATAAGCCTTGTTTTACAGCATTCCATCCAATAGCACCACCGTCCAAAATATTTGAGTCACTTTGCAAATATTCAAATTTAAATATGAGGATTTGAGTAATTTTGGCATAACTTAAAATCTATAAATCATTATAGGTTGATCCCTTTGACAAATAATCGAAACTCCATATCTAGTAGAATTACTGTTTGGTTTAGTTGAATACCTCCATCATGCTCCAGTGTTCACATCTGTCCAAATCATATTATCCTAGTCCATAGTATTCAATTAACAATTGATTTATTTGAGTAAATGGTGGCAATCTTAATTATAGATTTTTCCTTGTGCAAATGTTGTGTTGAGATACTCTACTACATAACACATGTTTTGAACCCTTGATGTCAATTAGCATCTTTGACCCACATCTTCAATATCATTCATACATATTCGACCTCATGCACACTTAATCTATTTGGTTTTTATTGAACTATTCAATTTACAAATGAGTAAATTGAGTAATTCTATTGTTCATACCCAAGCCTATGTGCAATTTATACTATTTTAAGTAATTGTTGTCACACTTATTCAGTACTATTGTTGTTGCACTATTTGTCACTTATGTGATTCAATTCACATAAGTCGTTCCAAATTCTTTTCATGCTTTTGTAAAGCATTAATATTCTTCATTTGTATCTTGGATTATCCAATTCTTTCTAATCATGTGACTTTCCGTCCAAACTCTCACAACCGTGTCTTGCAAGCCATACCCCATGCCATATCTTCTTTATCCGATGACTAAAACACAATGAATAACTACTTGTTGTTTGCTTGGTTTGATTTTATTGTTGTTGAATGGTGTGTTTATGTTGTGCTATATTCTATGTTATAGTTTGTACGGAGAGGCACGTATTTTGATTAAGAGAAGTGAACGTGCTTCGACTACCAAAAAGGCAAGTGACATTCAAATCCTACTTATTTTATATATGCATTAGTGTTTTGAAACTAGTATGCATGGTAGGATTTTGATTTCAAAAGAAAAGTATTATGCTATGCTTAGCAAACCCTAGTAGTGTGTAGCTACTCCTGAACCTGTTGATAGGATACTTTATTTCTGCTCTGCAACATCAAATGCCAAATGTTGTTTCATTGTTTTGATTGTGATGGTTTGAAAAGTGAAAATTAACAACCTTAATGAAACACCTGGGTGGATTGGTTGAATGGTGGGCGGCTACTCAGGGCCACGGTGTGGTTGTCGTCGCCTGAGGGTACGTGACTACTCAGGGCCACTTTGTGGTTGTCGTCGCCTGAGGGTACGTGGCTACTCAGGGCCATATCGTGGTTGTCTTCGCCTGAGGGTGCGCATAAGTTGAGTGGCTACTCAGGGCCACTTTGTGGTTGTCGTCGCCTGAGAGTGCACTTGTGGATGGCCACTCAGGATTAAAGAGATTATTATGTCGTCCATGTTTAGATAGCTTCCAGTGCAGCCTTATGGTATTATGGGCTCTGCCGGGATTAAGTAAGTTGTGAGGCCAAACTTGTTGCTAGACATGATGATGTGGCTTGCAACCAAACGGGAACGGGAATAGCACTATACACAGGTATCTTGCCTTTATTAAAAGGTAGGGTGCTACATTGTTGTAGAAGTTGACTTGCATTTTTTAGATCAACGGAAGAAGCTTCGCCTTGTGGTGTAGATGGCTCCACTTGGGTGGAACTTGGTCCTTCCCCGGTACTCATAGAAGGTAGCTCTTGAGGTTGGCGAATGCCAACACCCATCCTTCCTATGGTAACCGGGGGAATTGCATCTCCTTTCTCACAAGAAGCACTTCGCTCCTCCAAAGATCTATCATCTTCATCGAATGTCACATCACAAGATTCTACAACACGTCCACTTGACTTGTTGAAGACTCTATAGGCGTGAGAATCCGTAGCATAGCCAACGAAAATTCCTTCTTGAGCTCTTGAATCAAACTTGGATAGGCGCGTGTCTTTGACAAGTATGTAGCATTTGCATCCGAAGACCTTGAAGTATGACACATTTGGCTTGTTGCCGGTGAGGATCTCATATGGTGTCTTCTCAAGACCTTTGCGAAAGTAGAGGCGATTAGTAGCATGGCATGCGGTAGAGATAGCTTCCGCCCAAAAATTGTAGTTGGACTTGTATTCCATCATCATGGTTCGAGCGGCTTCGATCAAGGTTCGATTCTTCCTTTCGGCGACCCCATTTTGTTGGGGAGTATATGGCGTGGAGTATTGGTGTTGGATTCCTTCTTCGCCGAGGAATTCATCCAATGTGTAGTTCTTGAACTCCGTTCCATTGTCGCTCCTTATTGCGAGGATCTTGTTGTCGTACTTGCGTTGAACTTGGTTGGCAAACTCCATCATGGTCCGTTGAGTCTCACTCTTGTACTTGAAGAAGAATACCCAACAATAGCGTGAATAGTCATCAACGATGACGAGGCAATACTTCTTTCCTCCAAGACTTTTATGAAATGGTGGACCAAAGAGATCAACATGTAGGAGCTCCAAGCATCTTGTGGTGGAGATGATAGTCTTGGCCTTGTGAGGAGCTCCATGCATTTTTCCTTGTACGCAAGCCCTACAAACACGATCCTTGCAAAAAGAGACATCTTCTTTTAGTCCGAGAATGTGGCCACCCTTGTGGAGACTTTGCAAAGTCCTCATATTGACATGGGCTAGTCGGCGATGCCATAACCAACCCTTGTCACCTTTGGCGAATAGGCAAACAGCGGAAGACGTTGTCTTTCCGGAGAAATCGACAACATACAAACCGTTCTCTACATATCCAACAAAGGCTACATTGAGTGTCTTGCTCCACAAGAGGACCACCATATGTTCATCAAAGAATGTGCATAGACCCATACGAGCAATTTGATGAACGGAGAGTAAGTTATAACCAAGGGTCTCGACAAGGAGGACATTCACAAGTGAGATGTCGGGTGTTACCACCACCTTGCCAAGACCCAATACCTTAGAGCACGTGTTGTCGCCATATGAAACGGTAGAGAGAGAAGGCACGAGGTCGACAACAATATCCTTGCTTCCGGTCATATGACTTGTGGCACCACTAGCATAGTCCTACAAGGAATCAAGTCTTGGATTTAGGTACCCATTTTTCAATGGGTCCTAGCATGTTAGTAACAAGGGGTTTGGGAACCCAAATAGTCCAATCAACATTGTCCTTTTGAGGACCAATAAAGCGAGCACGAATATGTCCATAGTAATCAACAAAAAGAACATGAGAAGGGTTGTTAGAGCCGGCGAAACCCGTCGAGGCGGAGTTGGGTACTCCATCCCTTCTTGAGCTAGCATTGCTCTCTTCAAGGTTGGTCTCCATGTTCTCCTTGTTCTTCTTCTTCTTGGTCCTCCTCTTCCTCTTTCTCTTTGGCTTGGTAGCCACTCCTCCTTCATTGCACGAGCCCTCTTTGGCTCCATCTTTAGCTTCAATGATTCCTTCCAAGTACTTGGCTTGAACTTGGAGTCTATCAACCTTGGCCTTCAAGCGATTGACTTCATCTTCATGCTCCGGGTGTGGATGACAAATATCAAACACTTGGACCTCATTTGCCTTGTTCACCCGGAAGTGTTCCATCAAAGCTTCTTCTTGGAGAGCGTTCATCTTCATGAGCAAGCGCATGTCACTCTCCATCTTGGCAATGTCGCTTTCATGAGTGCAACATGCACGGTCCTTGCTCAAAGGAAAGTACTCCTTCAATGTTTCCTCTTGCATGGAATTGACTTCCATGAGCTTGGCTTCCCTTCTCTTCAAGGCGGCTATTTCCTCCTCATGATCACAACACGTGTCCTTCTCCTTTCTCATGCGGAGACACTCCACCAAATACTCTTCTTGCTTGCTACTCAAACTCAATAGCTTGGCCTTGGTGATCTCAAGAGCGGCAATTTCTTCTTCATGGTTGCAACATGAGGTCTTCTCTTTGAACAAGCGGTAGTACTCATCCAAGGCTTCTTCTTGAAGAGCATTGACTTCCAAGAGGAGAGCATTGTGCCTCCTCAAGGAAGTAACTTGATCCACAAGCTCATCATGGCAAGAATTGGGGTCTTCATCATCTTTCCCTTTGTTGGCTTCCTCGAGCGAGAGCATCTTCTTCTTGAGGTCACCAACCAACTCAAGAGCATGGTCTCGATCCTTGGTGAGTCGTGAAACAATAGCTTCATTCTTGTCTTCAAGGACGATGACACTAGCTTCAAGAGACATGCGAAGATTCCGTTCATCATCAAGCTCCTCCTTGAGATTGGCAAGCTCAAAGGCCGCTTCCCTTTCCAACTTCTCCCTCTTCTCAATAAGATCTTGTGCCGCACCAAGTTGGGCTAAGAGAGCCCCAACATGAATCTTGGTATCCCCCTTCATGTTAGTGAGAAATGAATCTAAGGAATCCAAACTCATAATCTCACGTTTAACGGTGAGACTAGTGGCATCATCAATATATAAGGCATTAGACGAAGATGATGGTTTGGAAGGGGATTTTACCTCCGTTGATACCTTTGCCATAAGGCAACGAGCATTGTTGGTGACGAGGTTCTCATTGGGAGAGTCGAAGAGGGAGTTAGAGGGAGTGGAAATGGCGATGGCGGCCACTCCCTCTCCTTCCTTGTTGGAGCGCTTGTCCTCATGCTCTCCATCTTCATCGGAGGAGTACTCTTCTCGAATGATGAAGGCTCTAGGCTTCTTGTTGGAGGAGACCTTGTCGTCATCGGACCTTGGGGAGAACTTGGAGAATCCTTTGGAGAGTGACTTGTGCTTATCCTTTGGGATAAGCCTTCCACCATGATCTTCTCTTCTCTCAAACATACAATCCGCGACAAAATGATTCTTGTCGCCGCAATTGTAGCATGTTCTTCCCTTTGTCCCCTCCCTTGGGCTCTTGGAGAATCTTCTTGGAGAATCACGTGATCTTCTTGGTCTTGAGCTTCGGGACATGTTTCCATCCCAAAACTTCTTGGCGGCGAGAGCCATGTGCTCATGATAGTTGATCTTGAGATCATCCGACCCCCACTCAACGGGATCCTCATCGCTTTCACTAGCTTCATGCACCTTCATCTTCAATGCAAGGTTGGTCTTGCGGGAGTTGTGGGCGCGAGCAACAAGATCATCCGCATTCTTCTTGGAAATGTCCAAAGCGATGACTTCGCTAAGGACTTCATCGGATGTCATAGCACGGAAGGAGGCGTTTTGGTGGATGGCCGTCAACTTCACTTCCTCATAAGGGAGGAGAGCGTTGTAGAACTTGCGCTTGATCCAATGGTCATCCACGAACGTTGCTCCAAGATCTTGCATTTGCACGGCAAGAGCAATGAGGCACCGATACATTTCTTCGGGGGTCTCTCCTTCAACCATGACGAAGTTGTCTGCCATGTTGTTCACTTCATCAAAACGAGAGCTTTGGATGCTTGCATTTCCGAGGAAGAGCTTCTCAAGTTTGTCCCATGCTTCCTTGGCGGTGTTGAGCGAGCGGATATGAGCACGGTCCTTGGGCGTGATGGCCATGTGAATCATGTTGATGGCGGTGGCATTGAGTTCGTCATCCACCACATCTCTTCTTGTCAAGCTCTTTGGATCTCGTGGTGAATAGCCCTCCTCAATGATACGCCAAAGCTCGGTAGAAGCGCTGCGCACATGAGAACGCATTAAGAAATTGCCAATTCTCAAATGTGTTTGACTCGAGTAACGGCGGTGAACCATGTGACAAGATATGCGGCATCGGTATTGGAACGTTTATGGTGTAATCATTTGGTGGTGGCACCGCATGATAACCCCCTAGACGTTCCGCAACCGGTGTGTCATCATCCTTCCCTTTTGTTGAAGTGCCGGTATCCCCAAGCCCTTCCTTTTGTGGATCTTTTGTCGCTTGCGCGACAAAATCAACAAGAGGAAGGGGTTAGCTTTTGGTGGTGGATCCTCGGCACTTGCTTTTGGTGGAGGGTTTGGTTTTTGTACAACCAACTCCATCATCATCGCCTTCATTTGGGCAACGATGGATGACTCCAATTTCTTGAGGTCATCCAACGTAGCCGTCGTGGAATCGATGGGCGATGATGGAGCGGGTGGCACAAGGGAAGGTGACCCATTCTTGTCCGCCTCTTGTTCGGCCATTTCTTAGGCGGTAAAGCCCGAGCAAGAAAACCTCGCTCTGATACCACTTGAATGGATTGTAGCAAACAAGAGGGGGTGAATGGCGCTACGGCAAGTTTTAGTCTTTTTCAATTTTTATGCAACGGAAGGTAAAGGTGTGAACTTTAGCAATAGGGGTGATCCTACAATGAATATCGGACAAGTGCAACAAGTAAAGGAATCAACAAGATAACGAGAGTAAGGAGCGAGACAACCGGGGGCGCGAGGCGAGTCGAGGTTTGTTTCCCGCAGTTCCTTCCACTAAAGGAAGTACGTCTGCGTTGAGGAGGTGCTAGTCTCACACAAGAGACTAGGCGGACACACCACGAAGGAAGGCCTCACCTTCTTCCTCGAGAGAGCTCCACGGAGGTGCTCTCCCTCTTCCACTAAGGCACCGGTCGAGGCGGTGATTCCTTCACAAGGTTGGGGCGAGCTCCACACACAAGGATGCTCCCAACACCCTATGGATCTAGTACATCACCAAGCTAGACTCCATAGCTGCACATCTCCAATGCTCCACCATAGGAACCCATCTCCAATGCTCCACCAAAGGAACTCTTCCAATGCTCCACCAAAGGAACTCTTCTCCAATGCCCCACCAAGGAACTCTTCCAATGCTCCACCAAAGGAACTCTTCTCCAATGCTCCACTAAGGAACCCTACCACCAAGATCCACTAAGGAATAGCTAGTATTGGTGAAATCTCTCTTGGTAGAACTATAGATCGGGGTCTCCTCCACCTATCCTCAAAGTTTGGGTAAGATTGGTTGGATGGGGAAGGAGATCCTCAAGGATTAAGCTCAGCAACAATGGAGGAGAGAGAGGGGGAAGAGATAAAATCGTGTTGGGGAAGAAGGGGCCCTTAAATAGGCTCCTCCAAATCCAACCGTTATGTCCAGATTTGGCCTAAGCGGTTCTACCTCTTCAGGGAAGCGGTACTACCGCTCTGAGATCGAAATCCCCGGATCTGGTCAAAGGACCAGAGCGGTACTACCGCACGAGGTACAGCGAGGTACCGCAATAGGGTCCAGACCCTGGATCCAAAGCGGTACAGCGGTACCTGGCGATACGATCGACTTGTTACGGTACCTAAGCGTACCATGAGCGGTACTACCGCTCGTGAGCGGTACTACCGCCCAGTGCAGGGTACCGCAACGTGTTCGGGGGACGAATTCAGCGCAGACTCGAGCGGTAGGGCGGTACCTATAGGGGTAGCGGTACTATCTACTAGTAGTACCGGCCTGACTAAATCTGGTTTTCTCCCTTTTTCTCTCCAACCATGTCACCTCGCTAAACACACACAAAACCAGAAAACCTATCAACTACGCTTCAGTCTTCCGATCTTGACGCGTCCGCGGTCACCGTGCTCTTGCAAATCTAACAATGATACTCAAGGCACACGGTGAGATTACTCAAGTGTTGTCATCAAACACACAAAACTTGGGGTGTGAATTTTGCTCTTACAACGATAACAAGGATAATTTCTGAAATGACATGCTATCATAATCTTGATCAATACTATTGTAAAGCATATGAGATGAATGCAGTGATTCAAAGCAATGGTAAAGATAAGATTAAACAACTGAATCATATAGCAAAGACTTTTCATTAATAGTACTTTGAAGACAAGCATCAATAAGACTTGCATAAGAGTTAACTCATAAAGCAATAGATTCTTAGTAGAAAGCTTTGAAGCAACACAAAGGAAGATATAAGTTTCAGCGGTTGCTTTCAACTTCAACATGTATATCTCATGGATAATTGTCAACACAAAGTAATATGATGAATGCAAATAAGCAAGTATGTAGGAATCAATGCACATAGTTGACACAAGTGTTTGCTTCTAAGATAGAAAGAAGTAGGTAAACTAACTCAACATGAAGTAAAAGAATGGCCCTTCGCAGAGGGAAGCAGGGATTACTATTTTTGTGCTAGAGCTTTTCATTTTGAAAACATAGAAACAATTTTGTCAATGGTAGTAATAATTCATATGTGTTATGCATAAGACATCTTATAAGTTGCAAGCCTCATGCATAGAATACCAATAGTGCTCGCACCTTGTCCTAATTAGCTTGGATTTACATGGATTATCATTACATAGCATATGCTTCAACCAAGTGTCACAAAGGGGTACCTCTATGCCGCATGTACAAAGGTCTAAGGAGAAAGTTCGCATTGGATTTCTCGCTTTTGATTATTCTCAACTTAGACATCCATACCGGGACAACATAGAAAACAGATAATGGACTCCTCTTTAATGCATAAGCATTCAACAACAATTAATATTCTCATAAGAGATTGAGGATTGATGTCCAAACTGAAACTTCCACCATGATTCATGGCTTTAGTTAGCGGCCCAATGTTCTTATCTAACAATATGCATACTCGAACCATTTGATCATGATAAATCACCCTTACTTCAGACAAGACGAACATGCATAGCAACTCACATGATATTCAACAAAGATGTAAAAGTTGATGGCGTCCCCAGAAACATGGTTACCGCTCAACAAGCAACTTATAAGAACTAAGATACATAAGCGACATATTCTTTACCACAATAGTTTTTAAGCTATTTTCCCATGAGCTATATATTGCAAAGACAAGGAATGGAATTTTAAAGGTAGCACTCAAGTAATTTACTTTGGAATGGCAGAGAAATACCATGTAGTGGGTAGGTATGGTGGACACAAATGGCATAGTTTTGGCTCAAGGATTTGGATGCACGAGAAGTATTCCCTCTCAATACAAGGCTTTGGCTAGCAAGGTTGTTTGAAGCAAACACAAGTATGAACCGGTACAGCAAAACTTACATAAAAACATATTGCAAGCATTATAAGACTCTACACTGTCTTCCTTGTTGTTCAAACACCTCACCAGAAAATATCTAGACTCTAGAGAGACCAATCATGCAAACCAAATTTCAACAAGCTCTATGGTAGTTCTTCATTAATAGGTGCAAAGTACATGATGCAAGAGCTTAAACATGATCTATTTGAGCACAACAATTGCCAAGTATCAAATTATTCAAGGCATTATACCAATTACCACATGAAGCATTTTTCTAGTTTCCAACCATATAACAATGAACGAAGCAGTTTCAACCTTCGCCATGAACATTAAAAGTAAAGCTAAGAACACCAATGTTCATATGCAACAGCGGAGCGTGTCTCTATTCCAAACAAAGAATGCTAGGATCCGATTTTATTCAAACAAAAACAAAAATAAAAACATACAGACGCTCCAAGTAAAGCACATAAGATGTGATGGAATAAAATATAGTTTCACTAGAGGTGACCTGATAAGTTGTCAATGAAGAAGGGATGCCTTGGGCATCCCCAAGCTTAGATGTTTGAGTCTTCTTAAAATATGCAGGGATGAACCACGGGGCATCCCCAAGCTTAGACTTTTCACTCTTCTTGATCATATTGTATCATCCTCCTCTCCTGACCCTTGAAAACTTCCTCCACACCAAACTCAAAACAAACTCATTAGAGGGTTAGTGCATATTCAAAAATTCACATATTCAGAGGTGACATAATCATTCTTAACACTTCTGGACATTGCACAAAGCTACTGAAAGTTAATGGAACAAAGAAATCCATCAAACATAGCAAAACAGGCAATGCGAAATAAAAGGCAGAATCTGTCAAAACAGAACAGTCCGTAAAGACGAATTTTTCTGGGGCACTTAACTTGCTCAGATGAAAAAGCTCAAATTGAATGAAAGTTGCGTACAAATCTGAGGATCACGCACGTAAATTGGAAGATTTTTCTGAGTTACCTACAGACGGGGCTACTCAATTTTGTGACAGTAAGAAATCTGTTTCTGCGCAGTAATCCAAATCTAGCATCAACCCTAGTATTAAAGACTTTACTTGGCACAACAATGCAATAAAATAAAGATAAGGAGAGGTTGCTACAGTAGTAACAACTTCCAAGACTCAAATATAAAACAAAAGTGCAGAAGTAAAATAATGGGTTATCTCCCATTAGCGCTTTTCTTTAACGCCTTTCAGCTAGGCGCAGAAAGTGTGAATCAAGTAACATCAAGAGATGAAGCATCAACAGAGGGGTTTGGAGTTTTCTCAACTATCCATTGTATCTTATCTATGTAAGTTTCAGAGGCTCCTTTTTCATTACTCTTAGGCTTGCTATTCTCATCAAACAAATTTTCAGGAACAATCCAATCAAAATTCTTTTCTAGTGCCTCGCACATTCCTAAGAGCTTGCAAGGTATTGATGTTTTAATCTCCCCCTCACAATTAACTTTATTAGTGTACTTTAGTCTATCTTTTTCCATTTTTTCAAGGGTACTAGCAAAATTGGTATCAAAGCCAAGCATCTTATGTTTAATAAAGACTTTTCTAGCTTCTCTAGCTACATCACCGAATTCTTTAAGAAGGGTTTCTAAAACAAAATCTTTCTTTTCTCCTTCTTCCATATCACAGAGTGCAAGAAACATATGTTGCATTATAGGGTTGAGATTAATAAATCTAGCTTCCAACATGTGTACTAAAGAGGCAGTAGCAATTTCATAAGTAGGAGCAAGTTCTACCAAGTGTCTATCTTCAAAATCTTCAACCACACTAACATGAGTGAAAACTTCTTCTATAAAATCTCTTCCAATGATAGACCCTTGTCCTACCGGTATATATTTCAGAGTGAACTTAGGAGGAAACATGATGAAATAAGTAAAGTAAATGCAAGTAACTAATTTTTTTGTGTTTTTAATAATGAGAACGCAAACAAGATAGTAAATAAAATAAATGCAAGTAACTAATTTTTTTGTATTTTTAATATAGAGAACAAACAAAGCAGTAAACAAAATAAATAAAGCAAGACAAAAACAAAGTAAAGAGATTGGAAGTGGGAGACTCCCCTTGCAGCGTGTCTTGATCTCCCAACGGTGCGAAAATCTTGATACGTGTGAAGCACACGTCCGTTGGGAACCCCAAGAGGATGGTGTGATGCGTACAGCAGCAAGTTTTCCCTCAAGAAACCAATGTTATCGAACCAGTAGGAGTCAAGGACCACGTGAATGTTGTTGGCGGAGGAGTGTAGTGCGGCGCAACACCAGGGATTCCGGCGCCAACGTGGAACCTGCACAACACGATCAAAATACTTTTCCCCAACTTAACAGTGAGGTTGTCAATCTCACCGGCTTGTTGTAAACAAAGGATTAAACGTATGGTGTGGAAAATGATGTTTGTTTGCGAAGAACAGTAAAGAATAATTTTTGCAGTAGAATGTATTCAGATGTAAAAGAATGGACCAGGGTCCATAGTTCACTAGTGGTGTCTCTCCAATAAGATAAATAGCATGTTGGGTGAACAAATTACAGTTGCGCAATTGACAAATAGAGAGGGCATAACAATGCACATATGTAACATCCCTGTTTTGAAACCTAGATTAGGGTTGTTTGTGCATCATTTGCATCATGATGTTTTCCTAAGAATAATGCATGAAGAAAATAATTTGAAAACCCAAATATTGGTTTAACTCTTACCCTATTTGAAATACTTCAATGTTTCAAAACTTCCAAACAAAAGTTTTTGAACCTTCAAAAATATCTTAGGAAGGTCCCTGGATATTTTTGGTAATCTTCCAAACAAGTTTGAATCATCAAATCCTGCAATTTTAGTGCTTTTTAAAATATCCAGAAAATACCCAAAAGCCAACGGGCCTTTTTGCAAATTCTTCTTTGTCTTCTTCGTTGACACAGGAAGCACCTTCGTGTCCAACGCCTAAGCCGCCGACGCCACCTCCTGGTTGCCACCTCCGCGACCAAGGAGACGTCCTGGAGATGCCCAGTGAACCCCAAGCCTCATCCCTATCCTCTTTACTCACTCTCCCGTGCTCCATCTTTCTTCTCTGGCACCGAGCGACGAATTCTAGCCCGACGGCCTTCACTTCGCCCCGCCATTCCGAGCCTCCCCGAGCCCGGCTGAGCGTCCCTGGAGCTCCGCCTTGCCGCCAGGATCCTCCCCGTCGACGGAATCGACGAGGGGCCGCCGGAATCGCCGCCGCTAGGCCCTTCTTCTCCACGTTCGGCCGCCGGCAATCGGCCCGATGCCGGCGCTACCGGCCTCCCCCGCCCTCGCCATCGCTTCCATCGCGCTCAGGGTGAGCTGCCGGTCCTCCCCGTGCTCTCGCCTCCCCCTTTCCGCCCCTGTATCGCCGCCGCGACGTGCACCTGCACCGGCCGCCGCTCGGCCTCGCGCGCCGCCCGGCTCCGGGTCACCCCTCTCTGCTCAGCGCGAAGCCGTGCATCGGACGCGCCCTTCTGCGCTGGCCCATGCGCCCCCAGTCGTCGCCTCGTGGCCACCGGCGGCTCGCCGCCGTCGGTTGACCGGTGTTTGACCACGGTGGGGGCCCACCCCTCTTTTTGTTTTACTTTTCTGTTATTTTCTATAAATGAAAATATATTGACAGATGGGTCCTCTTGTCAGATATTTAATCTTTTCTAAATGATTAAAACCCTGACATGTGGGCCCAAGTCTGTCAGGTTTTTATTATTTTCCAGGAATTTTCAGAAATGATTTAAAATGAATAAAACTTGTAAAATTCATAACTTATTCATTTTAAATCAGAAAAATATGTATAATATATCGAAATTTTCAGAAAAATGAGATCTACAGTTTGGTAGCAAAATCATGCATTGATAAACAACTTTGAACCCTAGTTGTTTTAGAATAACTAATTGTACCCCTATGAGGGCTCCGGAACTGTTAACCCTAATTCTGTCGAACCTCAATTAAATTGATGACGTCTTAGGGTTATTTACCCACCTAATTAACATGTCATATCATCATACTTGTATGCGCATTGCATCGATGCCATATTTTGATTGTTCCTTTACCTTTCCGGTGTTTGCTTCTTCACGATCGATAGAGCAAGTGCCCGAGACGATGAAGATCGACAACGACACCACTCAACACTTGTCCACCGACTAACAAGTCAAGCATGGGATCTCCGAAGATCCATATCGGTTTGTCAGGGACAAAGGCAAGCCCTAGCCTGGTTCATATTATGATTTCGAAATGCTTTTACTTCTGGTTCCTACATATTGCATACGCTTTCCAATATGTTTTATCGGCAGATATAGTTATCCTATGTGTGTTGCATTTACCATCCTTGTAGCCTAAATACTCTGATCCACTGCTCCCAGCAAGACTAGGTTTGAGCTATGTGTGCATCGCTAGAGCTGTTATATCGGATATGCTTAGCCATGCTTAGTTGACGAATTCTGATCCATCCGGTTGATGAATCAGAGCTGCGAATGAACCTAGTATGGCAGGATGACATGGTAAGATCGGTGATGATAATAAACATGTTTAAAGGCTTGGATGGGCCGCCACATGGGGATGTGGTGATTTGACTCGTTCTCGCCGATACTAGGACCTGAGTTCTCGCCTTCGGAACCAAGACTGAGCGTACAGCCACACGGGGCCCATGGGAACCCCTTGGCCCGAACTTGCCTAGCTTACCCATGAGTCAATTAGTTTGCGAGTTCCATTTGGCATTCTGCATGGCGAAGGCGTGGAAAAGGTTTTCAAAGGTGCATCATACAGGGCGTGGCGGGGTGAAGGATGTTGGAGGCATTGAACTGGATCCCCTGCGCACAATGACCGGGACCGCCTCGGAGAATGGCTACCTACGATGACGGAGCTCCCCAGTTAGATTGACTCATGGAATAGGCGAAGCAAGGGAAAGGTTTTGGTCGACCACCCTCTGTCGGCACACCAAGGAAGTGTGTTAATCATGTGGCGTTAAGAGTCGGTCGGCGCGTGTGGGTAAAGTTGTACACCCCTGCAGGGTAAATCTTTTCGAAAAGCCGTGTCCACGGTTACGGACGACTTGGTGATGGATTCTGTGATCATAGACAACATGAACCTAATCGTAAAACTTGGAATCAATGTGTGATAAGGATCCCTCCTCAGGGTATCGAGGGGTGCTCCTAGTTGATAGGTTCAGCTGATGATGAAGATTCGGTGGATTCAATATGATGATCAGTAGAGCTAGTGATATCGCTCTCTTATCCCCTTTTAAAATGATCTGAATAGACGAGCTTCTGCTCTCTTGTTTATAAAGGAAAACTGGCTTTCCGCAAAATAAGCTCCACATAAAGCCTCGCATATACCCGCTTTGCTAACAGGTTGTACTAAGTCTTGCTGAGTCCCTGTACTCAGCTTTGCATGCTTTGTTTCAGACGAAGTCGCTCCAACAAATGAAGGTTTCTAGGTCGACATCGACGAGTAGCTTGGGATTCCCAGGTGGCAGCCTGGAATCTATGGGCTGGGACGTCGCCGTTATGCTCCTGGCCTCTTAGGCCTTTTGCTATCTTGCTATTTAGAATAGCATAACTTTGCTTCCGTTGATTGATGAAATGTCAGGTCAGTGACCTCTGCTTGTAATACTTTGGTTCTTCGCTCAGTTATGAGCTTGTATTACTCTTTGAGTCGTAGAGTCACCGTTGTGTTACCGATTCTCACCCTGTAGGCCCTAGAGATCTAGGTTAGGCTTATGCCGATGAGGATCTGGGTTTGTCTAGCCTACGACCCCCGGGGTTCCCCACAGGTTTTGGTATCAGAGCAGGACTGCCTGTAGGAAACCCTTTCTATTGGTCGATGTTGAGTTTAGTTGTTGTGAAAACTATTTGAAAGCTAAAAATATTTGCGAAAAACTGATTAGGATTCTTTTTACTCCTTATCTGGTATCGCTCTAATTCAGTGTCACACCTTACCTTGTGTTGATTTAGAAAAGTTTTCCTATCTTTTCTAGTCTTTCAAAGCTTAAGTGCCTCAAGGGCAGATCGTTCCATAACCAGTTGACTTGGAGTTGAGTTTTCTAGAGTCGATCTTGTGTTCTTTGTTCTCTATTTGTTTTGTTTCAATCGAGAGATTTTCCTTCCATCATAATCTCTCTACTTTGTGGGTTCCACATTATTCTGTTCTAGGCTTCGAGGTTTGCTTTCACCTCGGATGTCTCCTTTTTATTTTCTTGGGTACCTCTGAAGCTAGGTATGGCTTCTTTAAAGTTACATTGTGATTACTACCTTGTAGTGTCCTATGTGTCACTCAGATAGTAGTTACTCCTTTCTCCGTATTTTAACTCTTGGACTTGAACCGAAGGTCCCGGATTGTGCTTGGTTCTTTTGAACCTTAGTACATGATGCTGACCTTTAACCCAAGATCCATTCCATTGACCCCTGTTGTCCATGGTCAAACCATACATCAGGATCCCTAACTTCAAATCCAGCTAGCCTTCAAACTTGTGGTCATTGTCGTGATTGAATTACGGCAACAAAAGATCTTTCCTATCGTTAGCTATGGCAGAGGTTCTGCAATGGAACCAAATGGATCACGACAAGAGTGCTCTTTGTGAGTCTCACATCTATGTCCGTGACTCTGCCGCACCTCCCTTTTCAGCATGAGTTTCGCAAGAGTGTTAACTTATGCATCTACATCTCAGGATTTCTAATTCTGATCATGTTCCTCCTCCTAGTTTCTTTTCGACCTTTGTCTGCTAGTTAGCAGCCAAGTGGTAATTGTGCATTGGAATTTTCTAGTGCATGTTACACCTGTGGTCTTCCAAGACATTTCACTCCGAGATGTCGGGAGAAACAAACTCCAGTACCTCGCCCATTTCTAGGACTCGATCAAAGTGTTGTCATCCGCAGAATGTGAGGTTTATGCACCTTATGTTCTCTTCTACCTTCGAGTATCACACTCTTTTATATCTATAGGTCGTGCTAAGTCTCATGGCTTTATCGATGAAGTGATGCTCTTACATATCTTTACTCACCCTTCCTCCGAGCTCTCCGTGCTTGGGAATGTTGGGGTGTTTGTATTGATGTGGCTATCCGATATTTTTAGCAATTCCCATTGCTTTGAAATCCAAGGATGTTTGTGTCATTCTTAGCATGATGGTTTAACCAATCACTAAGCGAAGTTTGACTGTGCCCCCAAGTCCATCGTTCATGTGCACCTTCTTCGGTCAAAGAGTTAGGCTCACGCCGAAACTCTCAAGACCACATCATTTGCTTTGTAAAGCAAGTTTTCCTCTCAAACTCAGTGATATATCGGTGGTACGTGATATTCTGAATGTCTTTCCAGAAGTATCGCCATGTTTCCACATGACCGTGTTGTCAATTTTGTGATTAAGTTGGTTCTCTAAATCGCTTCTTCTCCAAGAAACCATACTGGATATCCTGGACTAGTTGGTTGAGCTTCAACAACAACTTGGAGAGTTGTAAGACAAGAGCTCTATCCGACTTGATCATTCTTAAAGGGATGTCTAGTTTTGACCGTGTTGAAGTTAGGAAGTATCTCCTTTGTGGATATGCTATCTTCCCCATCTTTGATTTGAGCTTGGGCTATCGTCAAATCAAACTCAGTTCCAAGAACTATCTTGATGATGTTTATACCATTGGTGTCTCGACTGAGTATACCTTCATGTCCTTTGGTCTGACCAATACTTTTGCCTTGTTCATGCAACATGTGAATCCCTCATTGGAGTATCTTGATAAGCTTGTTGTTGAGCCCATCGATGAACTTCTTATTTTCTCCATGTCTAAAGAGGTTCATATTGAACAATTGGCACTAATGTTGGAAACTTTTAAGAACCATCTCTGTGTTACCACGAAGTATGTGTTCTGGATGCTGGAAGTGATCTTCTCTAGTTCACGTGCATTTGTTGAAAGGTGCCGCTATGTATCCGAGTAGAGTTTCCTTTGCTTTCCTCGAGAATCATCACAAGTCAGTTATGCATGTGCGGAATACTCTTGAGATGGCAGGTTGTTACCTCAATTCATTGAAAAGTTCCTATATGCACACCAAGCCACTGACTGGTTCGTTCAAGAAAGAGAAGAAGCTTAATAACTTCATTATCTTCTTTGATGTCCCCACAAGGACTCAATTGTGTTACATCGCAAGTTCATATGCACGCAATTGTCTTCGACAGTCGCAACCATATGTATTAGGCAATCTAGCTCAATCTTTTGTAGCTTGACATTTTAGTCCATGTCTTGAGAATCTAGAAGCTTTACCTTTGTGGTAACTATTACAAATTTTCTATTTGGACTTGCCAAGTCTGAAATATCTTTACACCTAACCTAAGCTGAATCTCAAGCAGCAACGATGGTTGGTGTTTCTCATGGATTCATGACATAGGTCTCTTTGCAAATCCGGCAAGATTGATGTAGTGTTTAACACAATTAGTCGTAAGGTCTAGTGTCATAATCTCTTGAAACAACAAGAATAAGTACTCCCCATAAGGATCTTGTGCGACTTATTCTAGGAGTTGCCCTTATGATGTCTTTTCAATTCCGAAGTCTGACCTTCACTTGATGACTTATTGAAGGCTATTCCGAAGCCTGATATTGGTGTCTAGAACATCAAGGAGAACATTAGAAGCAGAGTTGTTAAATGTCTCCCGGTCAATCCCTCGAAACCATTTCTCCGGTGATAACAACTCCGTTAGGAAAACAATTTCACTCCCCGGTGATCCTTGCTACGTTGTTCGACAATGCTTTTCCCCTTCCTTTGGATTTTACTTGAAACTCTCTTAAATTCACATGTTGTGTGAATTCGTCAGCCATATGTGACCCTAGTATTTTGGAGTAAGCCTTAACCAAATGACAATCCTCTTTTCACATTCAAAGTTCAAATCCTGGGAGAAGTATCCTTTCTTAGGATGCCAAATCTCCGTTGTCTATTCGTTCAAGTAACATGAAGTTATATCATGAACCTTGGCACTTCAGCAGCCAGTGCTATTTCCCTTCCTTTGGTTTGTACCTGAAGTTCTAATCAATTCACACATTGTGTGAATTCGTCAGCCATCTAGGGCCCCAGCCTTTTGAGTAGACAACAATCGTTTCATGTATCCTATCAAAAGAGTGACTATGATTCTGAAATCCAAAGTTGCTCTCGTTGGATAATCATCCGTGCTTCTACGAGTCACCCTCCCTAAGAGTGTCTTGTTATGGTATCAAAGGCAGTTTAACTCCTCGCTACCTTGTCCCTTCGTAATCTTGTCAAGCGTGGAGCAATTGCCTACCAAAATTTGAAACTTCTTTCGTCTCCTCCGTTACCTTGATGTGTTTCATGTTTCTCAACTCAAGAGTTGTTTCTAAGCACTCCTTCCATGAGTTGACCATGAGATACTCGATCTTTGTGAAAATCCATCGTCCAGTGTCATTCCCTCTTTCCTGTAGGAGCTGCTGAGCAACAAATTCAAAGGAAAAAAATGAAGCGCTTCATTCGTGTGTGGTGGATCAACTTCATTCACGATGTTGTGGATCAACTTCTTCCTGATGTCGTGGATCAACCTCTTCAACCAGAAAGAAGACTGTCGTGGTATCGACAAGATCGTTGAAGACCGGTGTAGTTCTTATTACATTTTCTATTCCTACCTTGGAATCTCGGGACGAGATTCTTTTAAGGGGGATAGATCTGTAACATCCCTGTTTTGCTAAACCTAGATTAGGGTTGTTTGTGCATCATTTGCATCATGATGTTTTCCTAAGAATAATGCATGAAGAAAATAATTTGAAAACCCAAATATTGGTTTAACTCTTACCCTATTTGAAATACTTCAATGTTTCAAAACTTCCAAACAAAAGTTTTTGAACCTTCAAAAATATCTTAGGAAGGTCCCTGGATATTTTTGGTAATCTTCCAAACAAGTTTGAATCATCAAATCCTGCAATTTTAGTGCTTTTTAAAATATCCAGAAAATACCCAAAAGCCAACGGGCCTTTTTGCAAATTCTTCTTTGTCTTCTTCGTTGACACAGGAAGCACCTTCGTGTCCAACGCCTGAGCCGCCGACGCCACCTCCTGGTTGCCACCTCCGCGACCAAGGAGACGTCCTGGAGATGCCCAGTGAACCCCAAGCCTCATCCCTATCCTCTTTACTCACTCTCCCGTGCTCCATCTTTCTTCTCTGGCACCGAGCGACGAATTCTAGCCCGACGGCCTTCACTTCGCCCCGCCATTCCGAGCCTCCCCGAGCCCGGCTGAGCGTCCCTGGAGCTCCGCCTTGCCGCCAGGATCCTCCCCGTCGACGGAATCGACGAGGGGCCGCCGGAATCGCCGCCGCTAGGCCCTTCTTCTCCACGTCCGGCCGCCGGCAATCGGCCCGATGCCGGCGCTACCGGCCTCCCCCGCCCTCACCATCGCTTCCATCACGCTCAGGGTGAGCTGCAGGTCCTCCCCGTGCTCCCGCCTCCCCCTCTCCGCCCCTGTATCGCCGCCGCGACGTGCACCTGCACCGGCCGCCGCTCGGCCTCGTCGCCGGCCATGCTCCGGCGACCAATAGGTCGCGGCGTCGCCACCTCTCTGCTCAGCGCGAAGCCGTGCATCGGACGCGCCCTTCTGCGCTGGCCCATGCGCCCCCAGTCGTCGCCTCTGTGCGCCACCGGCGGCTCGCCGCTGTCGGTTGACCGGTGTTTGACCACGGTGGGGGCCCACCCCTCTTTTTGTTTTACTTTTCTGTTATTTTCTATAAATGAAAATATATTGACAGATGGGTCCTCTTGTCAGATATTTAATCTTTTCTAAATGATTAAAACCCTGACATGTGGGCCCAAGTCTGTCAGGTTTTTATTATTTTCCAGGAATTTTCAGAAATGATTTAAAATGAATAAAACTTGTAAAATTCATAACTTATTCATTTTAAATCAGAAAAATATGTATAATATATCGAAATTTTCAGAAAAATGAGATCTACAATTTGGTAGCAAAATCATGCATTGATAAACAACTTTGAACCCTAGTTGTTTTAGAAGAACTAATTGTACCTTTCTGAGGTTCCGGAACTGCTAACCCTAATTCCGTCGAACCTCAATTAAATTGATGACGTCTTAGGGTTATTTACCCACCTAATTAACATGTCATATCATCATACTTGTATGCACATTGCATCGATGCCATATTTTGATTGTTCCTTTACCTTTCCAGTGTTTGCTTCTTCACGATCGATAGAGCAAGTGCCCGAGACGATGAAGATCGACAACGACACCACTCAACACTTGTCCACCGACTAACAAGTCAAGCATGGGATCTCCGAAGATCCATATCGGTTTGTCAGGGACAAAGGCAAGCCCTAGCCTGGTTCATATTATGATTTCGAAATGCTTTTACCTCTGGTTCCTACATATTGCATACGCTTTCCAATATGTTTTATAGGCAGATATAGTTATCCTATGTGTGTTGCATTTACCATCCTTGTAGCCTAAATACCCTGATCCACTGCTCCCAGCAAGACTAGGTTTGAGCTATGTGTGCATCGCTAGAGCTGTTATATCGGATATGCTTAGCCATGCTTAGTTGACGAATCCTGATCCGGTTGATGAATCAGAGCTGCGAATGAACCTAGTATGGCAGGATGACGTGGTAAGATCAGTGATGATAATAAACATGTTTAAAGGCTTGGATGGGCCGCCACATGGGGATGTGGTGATTTGACTCATTCTCGCCGATACTAGGACCTGAGTTCTCGCCTTCGGAACCAAGACTGAGCGTACAGCCACACGGGGCCCATGGGAACCCCTTGGCCCAAACTTGCCTAGCTTACCCATGAGTCAATTAGTTTGCGAGTTCCATTTGGCATTCTGCATGGCGAAGGCGTGGAAAAGGTTTTCAAAGGTGCATCATACAGGGCGTGGCGGGGTGAAGGATGTTGGAGGCATTGAACTGGATCCCCTGCACAATGACCGGGACCGCCTCGGAGAATGGCTACCTACGATGACGGAGCTCCCAGTTAGATTGACTCATGGAATAGGCGAAGCAAGGGAAAGGTTTTGGTCGACCACCCTCTGCCGGCACACCAAGGAAGTGTGTTAATCATGTGGCGTTAAGAGTCGGTCGGCGCGTGTGGGTAAAGTTGTACACCCCTGCAGGGTAAATCTTTTCGAAAAGCCGTGTCCACGGTTACGGACGACTTGGTGATGGATTCTGTGATCATAGACAACATGAACCTAATCGTAAAACTTGGAATCAATGTGTGATAAGGATCCCTCCTCAGGGTATCGAGGGGGTGCTCCTAGTTGATAGGTTCAGCTGATGATGAAGATTCGGTGGATTCAATATGATGATCAGTAGAGCTAGTGATATCGCTCTCTTATCCCTTTTTAAATGATCTGAATAGACGAGCTTCTGCTCTCTTGTTTATAAAGGAAAACTGGCTTTCCGCAAAATAAGCTCCACATAAAGCCTCGCATATACCCGCTTTGCTAACAGGTTGTACTAAGTCTTGCTGAGTCCTTGTACTCAGCTTTGCATGCTTTGTTTCAGACGAAGTCGCTCCAACAAATGAAGGTTTCTAGGTCGACATCGACGAGTAGCTTGGGATTCCCAGGTGGCAGCCTGGAATCTATGGGCTGGGACGTCGCCGTTATGCTCCTGGCCTCTTAGGCCTTTTGCTATCTTGCTATTTAGAATAGCATAACTTTGCTTCCGTTGATTGATGAAATGTCAGGTCAGTGACCTCTGCTTGTAATACTTTGGTTCTTCGCTCAGTTATGAGCTTGTATTACTCTTTGAGTCGTAGAGTCACTGTTGTGTTACCGATTCTCACCTTGTAGGCCCTAGAGATCTAGGTTAGGCTTATGCCAGATGAGGATCTGGGTTTGTCTAGCCTACGACCCCCGGGGTTCCCCACAACATACATATCATGATGACTACTATGAGATTTACTTGGGCATTACGACAAAGTACATAGACCGCTATCCGGCATGCATCTATGCCTAAAAAGTCCACCTTCGGGTTAGCATCCGCACCCCTTCCAGTATTAAGTTGCAAACAATAGACAATTGCATTAAGTATGGTGCGTAATGTAATCAACACAAATATCCTTAGACAAAGCATCGATGTTTTATCCCTAGTGGCAACAGCACATCCACAACCTTAGAACTTTCTGTCACTGTCCCAGATTCAATGGAGGCATGAACCCACTATCGAGCATAAATACTCCCTCTTGGAGTTACAAGTATCAACTTGGCCAGAGCCTCTACTAGCAACGGAGAGCATGCAAGATCATAAACAACACATATATGATAGATTGATAATCAACTTGACATAGTATTCCATATTCATCGGATCCCAACAAACACAACATGTAGCATTACAAATAGATGATCTTGATCATGATAGGCAGCTCACAAGATCTAACATGATAGCACAATTAGGAGAAGACAACCATCTAGCTACTGCTATGGACCCATAGTCCAAGGATGAACTACTCACACATCAGTCCGGAGGCGATCATGGTGATGAAGAGTCCTCCGGGAGATGATTCCCCCTCCGGGGTGCCGGAGGCGATCTCTGAATCCCCCGAGATGGGATTGGCGGCGACGGCGTCTCTGGAAGGTTTTTCGTATCGTGGCTCTCGGTAATAGGGTTTTCGCGATGGAGGGAATAAATAGGCGGAAGGGCAGAGTTGGAGGCGGCGCAGGGGCCCCACACCATAGGCCGGCGCGGGCCCCATGCATGCCGCGTCGCCCTATGGTCTGGGCACCTCGTGGCCCCACTTTGTATGCTCTTCGGTCTTCTGGAAACTCCGTGGAAAAATAAGACCCTGGGCGTTGATTTCGTCCAATTCGAATATTTCCTTTGTAGGATTTCTGAAACCAAAAACAAGAAAACGCAACGGCTCTTCGGCATCTCGTCAATAGGTTAGTGCGGAAAATGCATAATAATGACATAAAGTGTGTATAAAACATGTGAGTATCATCATAAAAGTAGCATGGAACATAAGAAATTATAGATACGTTTGAGACGTATCAGTCCTGTCCTGCATTCCTACACCTGGGTCGAGCAACGCCTCCCTCTCCTCTAGCTACTAGACACGCTCCAGAGCACGCAGAAGCAACATCGCCGTCGTCCTCGTCGGAATCACGCCGTCGGTACCGTGGCACTCAATACAAGCGCTTGATCGATCCGGTCCACCTTTTTCAGCGCCGAAAGCAGGTTGAGCATCGCCATGCCGTCGCCCATCGAGTGTCGTCCTTCACTTGCCCCTTCGAGCGCCGGAGACGCCGCGCCATGGACGACCCTTCTCAACACCCGCGGCACCCCCATGACACTATAAATACACCACTCCCGCGTCTCAATCCTTCATACCATCCAGCTCTCCTCCCTTCCCTGCTTCTCCTCGAACCAACAGCTAGCCCAATCATCGTCGGAGTCGCCGCAATTTGAAGATCGGAGCCACCAGTACCCGCAGGTCGCCGTCGTCGATTGGAGCTTCCTCAGGCGCCGCCACCTGTACCAGTCGACTCGTCGTCCTCACCAACGTCGCCACGCACCTCGCTGCCGACCGTCGGAGCCTTGGTATGCCCTCCGACCCCCTAGGCTCGCCGGTAGAGCCACGGCCTCTCGTCGAAGACGACGATGCTCGTGCGCCGTCGATTCCCTCTCTAATCCAACGTCCCACGATCCTCGTACCGTTTCGCTTATAAAGAGCCACTGACGAGTGGACCCCGCTCGTCAGGCGGCCCACTCGCGCTGGCAGCGTTGCTGGGCTGGGTTTCTCTCTTCAATTCGTTTCGGCCCGTTAGGCTTTTCCCGCGCGGCCCAAAATTTCAAATTTGGTTTAATTCGTTTAACTCAAATACAATACTGGTCTCAATTTCTAATTTGAATAGTTTCAAATCTACTACACCAAATTTAGCTAACTTTATATCTTTGGAAAGCCCATGAAATTATCTAAACCATCCCACTGGTCTCACCTCCAAATTCATAGTAGATTCCAAATGGTAAAAATGACAAGGCAGGGACTTTTCAAACTTTAAACTTTATTTAAAATTCAACCATAATTGATTTGAGTTGATTCCAACTCTCATAAATCACATTTGATGTACTCTAATTTTTTATGCGAAAAGATAGCCTAGTTGTTTGTATGATCATGGACTAGTGCAAAATAATGGCTATGGAGCCATTTCTAGTGCATTTAAATCATATCATTCAAATTGTTTAAATAGTATGAGAGCTACTCTCTCATTTAAATCTTGATCCTAAGTAATTCAATGAGAGGTAATGACCTTAGTCTAATGAACCTCATATTCTATTACTTAGTGATTTTAAATCATTACCATGCTATTCTTAAAATGCATGAGGTGTAGCACCTCATTTAAATTATACTCCCACATAATAGATATGAAATGTTGACCTTGGTCAACCTATATTTCATACCTTATTATTATTTGAGGAGATTAAATCTTAATAGGATTTAATGAGAGGAAATTATTTTCTCCAAAGAATGAATTGGCGAACCAAATCAATAATTGTAATGAGAGAAAATTATTTTTCTCTTAAATAAGAAACCCAAGTCAATCACCATGTTATGAATGATGTGATGCTAGAATAAGTTTGTGTGAACCTTTGATGTGTTTAGTCTAGCATGTAAGTTTGGTTTGGTGATTGTATACCTCGTATTCGTGTATAGACGCTAGTAACGAGGAGTATCAAGAGGAGGAAGCCTACTCTCAGGAGGAGGAAGAAAACTTTGACCACTACCCTGCTCAAGGCAAGTTAATATTCTTGCCAATCACCCTAATGCAAAGCTCTACAAGAGCAAGGCACCATCACACTTTATTTTATGTCTTATCAACCTATCCCATGTTTTTACTTTGCAATTATTTTTGCTTATTGTATTTCAAAGTTTACTTTTGATTTATGATTCACTTGGTCTAGAGTAGAACAAGAACATCAAGGTTAGCCTAGAGCAAATCAAAGCTAGATAGCACCCCTCATGAATTAGTTGCTATTGCTAACTAAATAAAATTGACTACTCTAGATGGGAACATGTGAAATTAAATGACTTTGAAAGATTTGAAGGTGAATGTGACATGTTGACTTGGTGAATTTTAATCAAAACTGATGATTGGGTTGGAATGTGATACCTTTCCAATTATACAAGTACCCCCACAATACCTGATTATGGGTAGGGCTTAACTAGAAATTTGTGTATCTTAGTATGGGTTCCTCTAAACAAGCATCATAGGGGTTATGCCGAGGCTACCTCCATTAAAAGTGAAATGATGTGAATATGAGGTGAATGTACGACCCAAGCCCTATCCAGTTCCCGGGTTGACGGTTTGTTTTCACCGGGAGGCCAAGATCATGGGAAGAGGTGCCTATACTAGGGTGTATAAGTGAAAGGTTAAGGTTGATGATCCGCGTATTGAGTTACGATGATTCGGGGTTATCCTCGACGTAAGTAATCAAAAGTTGTGGCACAAGAGTACAACCTCTGCAGAGTGTTAAACCTATTGGAATAGCCGTGTCCACGGTTACGGACGATTGGAAAGGCCATACTGTTCCATTATCAGAACTTTTGTCTTAAACAAGGAATGTTGAATTGAAAGGTGATTTTGACTTGAATCACAATTGAAGTGTGGGAATGACACTAATGTTCCCACTTGAGTTAGTCTAGCAAATGAAGAGTCTTCACTAAATGTTTATTGAACTAAACTTGGCTTTATGCAAATAAACCTAGAGCTTAGCACCCCTTATTACAATTGATAAGTAATTACATTAGTATTAGTTTGCGAGTACTTTAAAGTACTCACGGCTGTGTCCCTGGCTATTCAAATGCCAGACTATGAAGAGGAGCAACAGTATCAGGATGATAGACAACAGGACGTCTACGATAACTAGGAGCATCTTCTAACGTCAAGCGTTGCCTGTGGAACAGATAGTCCACTACTACTTCGCTTCCGCTACATATTGTGTTGTTGAACAATCTATTTGTGTAATATTGGATCATGTGATCTATTGTTGTAAGACAAGTATGTGTTGTCATAAATGATGACTCTATGCTACTTAACTATTATGTCTCGCAAAAACAATCTTCCTGGGATTGCGATGTATGGCATAATAGGCATCTGGACTTAAAAATCCGGGTGTTGACACATTTCCATCACCATCACCAATCCCATTCTCCTTTAACCATAGTTGTGATTTTGATTGCTACTGTGGATTTGTATTCGAATTCATACCATTACTTTCATTCCATCCATAAGAATATGATGATGCTCTTAGATTGTTTCCATGTGTCACTACTAGGAAATTGGCTATCATCGGTGCACCAAAAATGAATAGCGTCGGCGCACCAGCGCGTGCCGGTGGGAACGGGACGGTGGTAACGTGTTGTCGCCGGTGCACCTCCTGGTTAGTCGGCGGTAACATGAGTTATCGCTAGCCCTCTTGCCTGGTGCGCCGATGGTATGTTTTTTTGAAATTCGAAAAAAATCCAGATCTAGATCTAGATCGGGAATGTAGGTATGGTCATCGGGATGTAGGTTTGTTTGTCGGGAATCGTGGCATCGTGGAGGAAGTGTTCGTCGGAGCACGGTGGTCATCGTGGAGCATGGAGGTGGTGGTCACCGGAGCATGGAGGAGGTGTTCACCGGAGCATGGAGGAGTTGGTCGCCAATGTCGGTGCTAGAGCTTGGAGGAGGTGGTAGCAAACATGGTCACCGGAGAGCATGGAGCATGGGTCGGAGGAAGTGGAGATGGACGGAGGAAGAAATAGGAGGAGGAGGAGTTGTTAAAGAGGGGACACTAGTAGGAAAATAGCTATAGGGGCACGACTAATGGAAGCGGGCACTACCGAGCGCACGTGACTGCTATTTTCAGAAGCGGCCCAAAAAGGCGCATGCGACTGGTGAGGCGGTAATGGAAGCGTGTCCACCGAGGTGGCACGTGACTAGTACGTGGGGACCACCTTTCCAGATGACAAAAAAAATGCCAGAAGCGGGTGAACATGGCGACACGCGACAGGTACGTTGTTAGTGGTAGCGCGCCCAGTACGGGCACGTGACTGATGTTTGTGAGTGTGCGCACCTAACAAAAGCATTAATGTTTGTGAGTGTGCGCACCTAACAAACATTACAGTCTACTTTTTGTGAGTGCGCATGATATCATTAATACCTACACTGTATAAGACGATAAGCATAGTGTAAACGTACCAACTTCCACTTTGATGCCATATATATGTATGTATCCCTCACACCCTCCCAAAACACAAATTTTCGTGAAGATTTTCGTCTATTGACCGTGGGAAGCTCCTATTCACACAGCTAATTATAGGGGCAGGATTATTGGCAGCGTGTGTGCCAGGCGCACCACATGGCTAATAATAACCGCAGCGCATCCAACAAGCACGCAACAAATAATAACCGCAGCACACGCGGCTCGCACGCGGCTAGTAGTCGGCTATTTATAATGCGCCTCCTCCCGGCCCACTAATTCCTCTTCATTTTGTCCCCAATCAAAGCCAACCCTAACCACCGCGCGCCTGCCCGCACGGCCGTCGACCGACAGCCCGCGCCTGCGTCCGTGCCATCTTCCGCATCCGACCGACCGTCTGCGCCGATCGTTAAATGTGTTGTTATAGATTTAGTTTATTGTATATTTGATTTGTTTGCTACTATGTAGATTTAATTTGGTGTATATTTGATGTGCTTCCTACTATGTAGATTTAATTTGTTGAATATTTGATTTGTTTGGTACTATGTAGATTTAATTTGTTGTACATTTGATTTGTTTCGTACTATGTAGATTTAATTTGTTGTACATTTGATTTATTTGCTACTATGTAGATTTAATTTCTTGAACATTTGATTTATTTGGTACCATGTAGATTTAATTTGTTGTACGTTTGATTTGTTTGCTGCTATGTTGATTTAATTTGTTGTATATTTGATTTGTTTGCTACTACATGTAGATTTTGTATGATATATTTGTAATGGTTACTGATTAGTTTTTTTTTTGGCAGTAATCATGGGATGGTGTTAACAAGCTTAGTCATATGCATAAGTACAAATCTTGTGCATCGTACTTGGCTCGCTAACCCTGTGGTTTTCTGGGTCCAATATATACATGAGGCCTTATTACAAGTTAATTTTTGTGTTCAATAGATTAGTATTCTATAGTATGCTTATATCTAACATTGGAGCCGTGCTTCAGTGCTCCCCTAGGGGTGCTTTACACCGACCTGGTCGGTGGCACGCGAGGTGCTGCACACCCCTCTGACGTATTTGGGTCTGGCTAGTTAACGCTCGGTATACATGGCCATGCGCAGCTCGGCCCGGTCGGCCTGACCCAGCCCGGCCCGACATTCTCGAGCCAAGCCCGACCTGACCATGCCTCTGGGTCTGATTTTTTTTGGCCCGATGGCTAGGCTGGGCTGGGGTTGGGCCTTAATTTTATGCAATTTAGTGAAGCAGCCCGGCCCGAGCCCCGTGGCCCGACGGGCTTTCTCTCTGATGGGCCGGGCTTGGGCCTATTTTTCGGCCCGATGCTCGGGTCGTGCTTGTGCCCAGATTTTTCGCGTCGGGTTTTGGTCGGCCCGGCCCGGTCCGAGAAATGCTCAAGTATACTGCTCGGTTTGGTACGATGCAGCTCCCGCTGCACGTCAAGTCATCTTCCTTTTTTGCATTTTCTTATCATTTATTCTTTGTTTTTGAAATTTGAATAATTACAAATTTGAACAATTTTTGAATTTGAACAATTTTTTAATTTGAACAATTTTCAAATTAGAATATTTTCAAATTTGAACAATTTTCGAATTTGAACATTTTTCAAATTTGAACATTTTTCAGAATTGATATTTTCAAATTTGATTTTTTGCGTTTGTTTTTGAGATTTAGCATTTTTGAAATTTGAACATTTTTTTAGATTGAACATTCTTTTCTGAATATTTTATGAGATTGAATATTTTTGAACTGTGAATATTTTTTGGGATTGAACATTTTTTGGATTTGAACTTTTTTGTAAAAAAAATTAATATGAACATTTTTTAATATGAATACTTTTCAAAATCTCAACAATTTTTAAAAATATATTAATATTTTCAAATAAGAAAATTTTAAAAACAAAAGAGAAAAAAAGAAACATAAAAGAATAAGAAAAAAGAAAAAAAAAGAAACAGAAAACGGAAGTAAACCGCGAACTAGGTTGGCCCATACAGCACGGAGGGGGATGTGCGGTGCGCGGTAGCGGCCGACCTGATCAGTGTATAGGAATTCCCCTCCCCTCTCTCTTAAACTTAAAAGGGTAATTTAGTGTTTTGTCATTGATTATTAGAGCATCTCCGGTCGATTCCCTCAAATGAGGTTTGGGGGACCACGGACAAGAAATAGAGAAAAAAACTGTCCAGTCGCGTCCCCCAAAGCTAACTAGCGTCTCATTTTGTGTCCGGCGTCCCCGGTAGAACGGACACAAAATCAGCGTCGACATGCATGCATGCAGCCCCTAGTCCCCACATGACATTCTCTTTTCCCACACTTTCTCTCACCTACTTTTTCCATATGGGGTGGTCCCCTCTATTAAAATGCATGCATCCGGACGCTGTTTGAGGGACGCGGCTTGGAAGGGCCTCTTTTTTGTACAGATTTTTTGTCTCTTTTTGTCTGACGCGGTCCCAAACGTGACCTAAATCATTTGTGCCGGACGTTTTTTGAGGAACGCGACTGGAGATGCTCTTAGTCTCTAATACAATTGGTTCCTTGAGATCCAGATCCAAGCCTGTAAGACCCAAGTATTCATATACGTCGATACATGAATTAATCTAATCCTCTTCACACAAGGAGAGGTCGGTGAAGCCTGGGAGCTGGCCATCAATGACAGAAATGCCAAACCAGAGCTTCTTTCCGTCGGCAAGAGAGAGCCACCGGCTCAAAGATTCATGTCGTCGGCAGGGCCACTTCGCGAGCCTGCAGCTTGGTGAGGTTTTCGTCAGTGCCTCGTTCTGTACGTTCCTCACGGAAGTCTGCGTGGACTGCAGCGCATCACATATCATACATGGAGGGCGGAGCTATGGCGATTATAAAGCGTAGGAGCTCTGTCCATGTTCTTCGGCCGCGCTCCCAATCCCTCCTCCGACGCCTGCTTTTCCCTCTCGATAGGGCTGCCAATGTCACCGTGGCCACGGTGACGGCAAGCTGAAAGTGGAGCACCTCATCCTAGAGCTCCCGCTTGAGGAGGATCATGAGCGCGTCTACTCAAATTCGATGCTCTCAGCTCGCACACCTCCTGCAGGTTGCAGGGATAACTACGGCCGCACACCCTCCTCCCCGTCGGCCATGATGCTCTGCTTTGAGCGATGTGCGTGGCCCAGGTGAAGTAGGGCTAAGCCCGTTAGTTCCGCCGTGCCGGCAACCTCTCTTGCCCATATGACGACATCCATGGCCGTGCCACCGCTACCCGCCGACGAGGGATTCCGTGCTTGTGTCGGCTAGCACAGCTCGCCGTCGACCAGGACGAGCCACCGTGAACCGTGAGTGACAAGTACGAACCCACGTTCGGTTCTGTACATATTCAACTGAGTGGAATGGGTATATACAGCCCCAAATACAGCTTAAGTAATCGTCAGTAGTTTATTAAGTACCATCAAACCCTCAATTATGAAGGGGTACAGAACGATCTGAGCCGTTGTTGTGTTTAAGTTTGAAGGAGGGGGAGCACTGAAGCAAAAGTTGCTAACATTGTATAGTTTTGATGTCCATATTTGATTGGCTCGCCATAGAAAGAACATGTTGGGAAATGGCAAGAGGCGACGACGCATGGGCAAGTTATTCGGCAAAAGCAAATCGTTGTAGAAACATGAAGTTCACGTGCTTTATTATAGTTTCGTATATGGAAAACCAGGAATATTTAGAAAACCAGGAGTAGCAAATTGCACGTATGTTCCAGGGGATACAAAGTACACCGATATGTGACCACAAACCTGAAAAACAAGTCCGCATTTTTCTACTTCATCTTGATTTGGGTTGCATAACATCACAAATACATTGGGTTTTACCCCAGTTCCTCTTGAGTGTTACACTATACACCAATCTTTTAAAAAGTTATACCGGTTACTTTTCGATTTTCTGTAGTGAGGGAAAAGTGAAAAGACATGGAATGGTATGTCGTCACAGGGTGCTATAGCAATTGAAGAGGCATTGAAAATTCTGAAGGAGGACCCACAGTTCAAATTTTGCATTTCTGAGGACAGGTGATTTTAGAGGAGGTGGTAAAAGGTCTATGACCGGGAAGAAGTATGGAATATGAGAGAAATGGTTGCAGGCTTGCCATAGAGCTTAGATGGTACTCCCTCTGTTCACTAATACAAAACGTTTTGGCAAGACATTTTATAGTGGAAGTAATAAGTTAGAACAATAAGTTAGAACCTTGTAGATAAGGTGAGTTTTACTCTACTCTTTGTGTCCCAATATTTTTATATTCAAATCTTACAAAGTGTAATTCCATCTATCTTATGTCTAAGTGGGTAAAATAATTTAACAAGACAAAGTTGAATTGTAAGTTTGTAACTAGAACTCGATCTCCTCCCATTTGGGGTAACTGGAAATTGTCACTAAGATGTATGCATGTCCATTTGATGTTTTGGGTGTTACATTTCCTTTCCCTGCCTCAATTCCAGACAGCGATCCAAGATTTTCATCTAGTCTAGACATACTGTACAACGCCCGGTTAAATTTGTATCAAAATAAGTTGTGCTACCGGCCGGAAGCCCTGGCGCGCGCCCGAGCTTAGGGATGGTTAGGTCCGCCGGTGATAACCTCCATTACAGATGGACAAACCTGTTTGGAAACAGAGCTCTTTCGTCATGGAACTAGACCACCTATTAACGTTGGCTTGTCCGTAAGTCTGGTTGTAGCTTATCCGTAAGTCTGGTTGTAGCAAGAGGAGCTGACGCTTCAGTATTCAAAGACGAGCCTATGAATTTTTGATCACACATCAATACATCATACAGAAAAAGAGTCATGGGGCAATGTATCCATTAACAGCCATAAAACGTGATAAGGTTGATAAACCAGGTAAATTTTATCCCAAGAGTAACCAAAAAATGCACTTAAGAGAGAATTAGAGATGCCAAGTAACATTTGCATACAAGATATACAAGACTGCATTTGTTAACATACAGGCTGCAACTTTTTGCAGATGCCAAAAACTTTTGGTTCCTTTTTTCTTTCAATTTTCTGTTTTAAGCGAGCAAAAATTAAGATTCTATCTTTGCTGTGAATTCTGATTCTCAGAATCACACCCACCATCCCCAGACCTGAACAATTATTTACCATGGCACAGAGCACTTCGTGCTGCGCCACATTTTCTTCATCTGGAACTAACACGCTACACTTTCTTCAGCAGCACCTTTGCGCTGCTTCAGATAGTTCTTACAATTTTTCACAGAAGGATGTGCAGAACCTTTGTCCTTGCGCATCCATAGTGCAGAGATCTTGAATACATCCCCACAGGCTTCAACATGAAAAACTTGGTCCATGTAGTAGCATAAATATTTTGTATTTTTCTTCCTTTTTTGCATTACCCAGAGGTATGTCTCTGGAATTGTCAGTGTTTTTCTGTAACAAGTAACCGCTGTAATTTCTTTAGCGGTGACAAGAGCTGGGAGAACGATGGTCGTTTGCTTGGATCACTGCAGCAAAGCACATTGAGGTGAGTATCAACAAAGCAAAGAGGCGGCTAAAACAGAGAAACTATTTGAGAAAAATGATTTGTTATCTTACTTGTCCCAACATGAATATATTATGCTAGCGACTTGTGGGTCGACTTCTTTGGGGATCTCTAGTCGTTTGTTCTGGAAACCAACTGCTCCCACAACTTGCATTGGATTCAGTGCGCTCCAAGGTACGCTCAAAGTAGCTAATTCCCACAGTATTACTCCAAAACTGTAGACGTCACACCTGATTGCCAGCATTCAGTTTTCAATCAGCACAAGAACATGGCAGGAGCTGGAGAAGAGCAAGATGACTTGAGAAGGAACTCACATCTCGTTAGCTGGTTCGTTACGCAGAACTTCTGGAGCCATCCACTCTGGCTGCAGGCAAACCAGAAATAGGATCATGATAAGTTTTATTATAAAATTAAACCCCAGCTGAACAAGGAAAATATAGGACACAAGCATGCTACTTGCCGAACTAAACCAATGAATCAGGAAACTATTATAGATGAAACAATATCCAGGTAAACTAGAGCAATTATTCAAACAAGAGAGCACACAATGATCATGCTGGGGATTTCATAATGCACAAGGGAGCTTCGTAACCAAAGGGAATGATATGCAGAGCTCCATGCAGTTTCATTCCATAGCTTTGTTCGTTGAAGAGACCTTGTGGTGATCTTTTTACTATCCGCTGCATTGGGCGAGGTATTGCGCATGCACAACTGATAAACTTGGGTTTACTTTTTAGCACCGTAGTTCCTTTCAGGTAGTCACAGAATCATGAACAATGTGTTTTACATGGTACATATATGTTTTCCAGTTGGTCTAGAACGAGAGGGATCAAAAATAGGAAGTCCATTAGCATGTAGAAGTGCTAACCGTTCTCCAATTCTGGGATGTTCTATCTATGATAGCTTCTTAGTTGAAAAAAATGAAGGTGCAGAGGAAGACATCCATCACAGTTTAATATAGGAGATTTGAGAAGTGAACGTGGGCTGGCAAAGCCCAAAAGGTTAGGTCCTAGCCAACTCAACCCAGGAGACCTCACAAGTTTCTCTGTGAGTAGCATTAGTCCATCTGGCTGCAGTCTAGCCTAGGTATCCAGCACCAGGATCACAAATTGTTTTGCTTCTCAGAATATAAATCTGTGAACATATATTTACCAACAAGGGGAAAATGTGTCCCTTGAGTTAAGCTACACAAATAGATATGATGAGTGACTAATATCCCTTGTCTTGCATAAACCATTGAAAGCTTGCCTTAGAAATGCAGCAGGATAATAGTATGCAATACCTAAAACCAAGCGACCATAAGAGGCTACGAGCAGGCCTCAGCAACTAAATTCTGTAAAGAAAATAGCAGATGCAGCACACCCACACGTTACATCAAACCACTTGCATGTCTTCCTGTAAATCATAGGGGCGCGTACACGTACACGTAAAGGAAGTAAATGCTCAAGGAGTAACATGGGGAATGAGATTTAATTGCAGCTTTGGTATCTGCTCACACCTTGTAAAACTAAATGCCGGCAGTATCGCCTAAGAGCCAAACATAACAAAAACTTAAAAAAAATAGATCAAGGAAATTACTGTTCCAGCTGTGGACTTGGAGGACAGAAAAGTGTGATGCTTCAACCTAGACATTCCAAAATCTGACACCTGCATGGAAGAATACATATGTTACTTTGCAGTATTGGTCTATGCATAACTGCATATATAATGTTTTTGGTGATGCAACTGTTAATAAAAATGAATAAGATAGACATGCATTCCTGCCATGAAAACGTTAAGAACTCTGCAGTTTGCTGAGTATTATACTAAGAGTCACTTAGACCAACTTCACATTCGGGGATAAAACAAGCAATTGCACATTACTAATAGTAAAGGCACAGCAAAAAGGCCGGTGCATTCTTGCTCCAAGCTCACGAACACTGCATTTTTTTAGGTGAGGCATAAGATTCACGACTCGATGAGTCGCAACTTGTCTCTAGGGTACCGACAAGTAGACAAGTCGTGACTAGTTGCGACTAGTCATAAACAAGTCGACATGTAGTAGAGCTGTAACTTCTAAAATATACAAGTAACTAGTAATTCTGCCAGTGGTGGAGTTAGCTTTCTGCAGCCACCGGTGGAGTCTGCTGTCTTCGGATGAACTCAAGACCTAGCTACAGCAAGGCAGCAGCAGCAGCCATGAAGGATATCAGAGGGAGGAGGTGGGGAGCACAGCCGCCAGGTGAGAGGTGGCGGTGGAACATGCAGAGAGCCGGCAGCGCCCAGGTGAGAGGCACCCAGGAAGAGACGGCTGGGTGGGAGTGGGAGCGCGCGATTTGTTTCTGGAGGTGTAGGGTTCACGTCACGGGCTAGGCCTTTTTGTCCACAACCTCAAACTTGTCGTGTCGCTCCATGTTGTCGACATCCAGGTAGCGATAGGCAGACAAGTCGCGGTAAGTAGAACGACTAGTAATCCATGTGATCCCTCTGATATTGTTTCATAAGTACTTAAACAACAGCATCGCAGTCATACTGCTTGGTTATATTCAGACTAAAGTCTATCATTAATCTTAGCCTACACTTTGTGTGCACCTTCTCATTATATTTAAGCTCACTCAATGCAAGTGCAACATCACATTTTGACTCTAAGCTAAGAATACCCAAGTATTCATTGCACAGCTCAGCATCACACACTATGATCACTGCGTCACCAAGAAGCTTTATATTAAATACTTCTAAGACTATGTACTCTCACCTTTAAATATACCACTTAATTGAATATTACACCTCTCTATCATTTTCAATATACTTCATTCGTTACTCTAAGATACACTAGTAGAGAAGTATGAAAAATATCACAGGGCCCTTTGTGTTTGCAATATACCCATTTTATGTGCATAAAAAGGGCATATAGACTCAATTTAAAAAATTGATCATAAAACTCAACTGCGGATATCTATTAATTACTCCCTCTGATCCATAATAAGTGTCAGGGTCTTAGTTCAAAACTTTAAATTAGCTCAAATTTGAACTAAACCCCCGACCCTTATTATGGATCGGAGGGAGTACTAATGGTGTATATCTGAAGTGATAACAGAAGTATAACACACGCATATAAGTGGTACGTGAGGAGTGGGAGCACATACTCCCAGGTGTACAGGACCATTTTCCTATATTTTGAATATAATGGAGGACATATAATTCAGAGATTTCATGTAAAACAAGATGGACAATTATGATAGGTGGATGTGTTTTTTAAAAGCAACATTATATCACCTTTAGACAACCTTCGACTCATCAGTATGATGGGGCATCAAATGGTAAGTGTCTACTGAAGATGAAAGCAGATTTACAACAAAACTAGCATGCCAGTTGACTGAATGAAAGAGGATTGTGAGGAAGAGAGCACCTTAACAACCCAATTTCTATCCACTAAAAGATTTGGGGATTTCAAATCACGATGAACAATAGTAGGATGGCTAGAATGCAAGTAATTCATCCCTTTAGCCTGAAAAAAACAAAACAAATATAAACTAACTGATAAAGCAAGCCATGACAGATGACAAGAAAACAAAACAAATTGCCCAAGCTTACCACATCCAGTGCCATTTTTAACCTTTGTGTTTCATCAACTATGCTATTTGGGCGATGCAATAGGCGATATAGGCTCCCTCTGGCAAAAAATAAAGTACATCATATTTCCTATAATATTGTAACTACTATTTACACTATAATATTATTATACCCACAAAGGATGATCAAATATATATTTTTAGTCAAAAAAGTGGGAGAGGCAGAAACCTTGGAAGATATTCGGTTAATATAGAAAGATTTGGAGGATGCGTCACATATCCCAAGAACAGAACTACATTGGGATGTCTTAGCCTTGACATGATTCTCACCTAAAAGATAAGGAACTAATACACACTTAGTTGACGCAAAAATTCAAAAATAATGACATTAAAGCTGTAAGGGAGGCACAAAAGTGAACTTACTTCACATTTGAATTGCTCTAGTGCGACGCCTGATACATCCTGGTCAAGAAATTTCTTCACCGCAACCTCCTGGGATAAATGAGGAAAATACATTACAAGAGCAGGAATGACAAAATAAATCAGCAATGAAATGATGCTATATAAGATATCCTCCACTGACTTGGTGAATTTCTAGAACTGGATCTGATCTTTACCATATACAGTCTAAGGTGATTGGTCATTGTGTTAAAATCCATGTGGACTACCAGTTATGCAGATAGTTGGCTGTGTGCATCATTAGGTGGTGCAGGGGTTGGGAGTAAAGCTTCCATAGTCTCCCAAAATTTATGCCGATAGTTTAAGATATGCAAGTAACATATTTGTATTTTTTGACTTCCGTGTTGACATTTGTTGTTGTTGTTGTTGTTGTTGTTGTTGTTGACATTTGCTAGCTCAAGATGGTCTCCATTATTCAGGAAATCGGCATGATGTCGATCAGAACCTGACATTCAGTAGCTATTTGCTATAAACTAAAGCTTTGCATGTGACTTTATAATCCCAGATAATGCCATAATGGTGGTGTGTTTTAACAGAATTCTACAGGTGCAGGAACTAATGAAATGCATAAGAATCACAACTTGAGGGTTGCTTATAAAATTTTGCAGACATGAGAATTTGCTGTAATCTGTGTATATATGAGTTGTCAAGCACCTAAGCCAGTAAATTTGATGAATCTAGGAAAACGCAGCTGAAAATGAAAGGTTGTTCAATGTTTGATGTGCCTTGGCCCTGCTCAATTTGTACATGCAAAGGTATTCAATATTTATTGTGTCTTGGTCCTACTCAAATGTTCAGCTCGCAGTCGTCAAGACTCAAGAAAAGACGGGCAATGCTTGCCAGGGTGATGGAGATAAAAAAAAAACAGAGATACCAAGTTATGGAGTGAGGGGTAAATAGGGTGTTCTTAACTAAATGGCTTATTTCGATCTTGATAATGTGTTCTAACAACAGCGTGCATAGAATACAGATGGTAGAGTGGTAGACACAACTAACTTTTAACTTCATGTAACCATGACTCGCCATACATAAGACACAGTTTTACTATCGAGTGCACATTAAACTGATAGCGAAAGACAACGTGGATCGAAGTGTATAGGGACAACACTTTGTCATCATTATCAACCTACGGTTTTAACTGTCTTGTAATATAAATTATATATTATATAGCGCATAACAGATAAAGTTACACTTTTGAGTATGTAACCTACCGTGCCATTCCAATCTGCATGATATACTTCACCGTATGAACCTGGGGAGGAAAACAGTAAGTTCACTGAATATATTGCAAAAATAAAGAACCAGCACAAGTGTAACACGAAATTCAGATCAGTCCACTATGCTAGAAGAAGATGCTTGAATGGTAGCATGAACCAGCTAATTCATTACTCACTATGTCACTTAATAAGTGCAGGCTTGTCTTGCGTTTCAAGGTCACACAGATTGAATTTCGAGTGATAACTTTAAAACACAATTGTTAAGTTTGACCAAAAGCATTCTAAATTTGAATCTACTTAGGGGGCAGGGAATAAAATTTTAGTAAGTTACTGAGAAAAAAGATCCATGAAACAAAAGGAATATACTGCACGACAATACAATGGACCAGTGTTTTGAAACCAGCTAACTTTAGCAAATAAAATATTCACCCAGTTCAAAAATACAAACAAATAACAACCATGGAAAAAAGTGATACCGATTTATAGATTCTAATGACAAAACGCAGAATGAAAACAACTGGACAGACAATTTTGTGCAACAACAACAAAGCATTTCGTCCCAAACAAGTTGGAATTTTAGTTGAAACATTTGAGCCTGACTTTCTAATATTCTTTTTTAACTTCATTGAACACAAGCAAAAGAACATGCAATGTTGAGAAAATCGCTTATCGGGTTCAACTCGGTCGGCTGACGATTAGCGATTAATAGGCAAATCGGACGATTAATCGGGCGATAAATGAGTTAATCGGACGATAAATGAATTTATCGGCTAATCGGTGACCACTGAATAGGGATTAATCGGGCGATCAATCGTTGAATCGGACGATTTTTTGAACAGTGAGAACATGAGACATTCAAGTTTTCCCGCACTCCCCGTGGGCTGATTCTCATTTAAAGCCTACAATTGCATATATGTTTCCTTAACCTGCTCTTAAGCTTAAACTAATCATTTGCTGCCATATTAAAAAGACAAGGATAAGAAATATATGCACATACCTAGACCAATGCGATCTCCAATCTCAAGATCTTCCCATGATATTTCATATTCAGCAACATCATCCATAACAGAGCTGATTGTTTTCGTACTAGAACAGCTCAACTTGTCCATAGTCACACTGCTACTTCCTGACACGTTTACCAAAGAATCGTCAGCAACCTTTCCGCCCTCAGTTGAAATATCAGCATCCAAATTTCTGATAGTTTCTTCTGTATTCTCAACAGGGTATGGCACATCTTCATAAGATGGAAAGGGAAGCTTTGATAGACAATCTCCAGCCACAGAATCTTTTGGTGAATTTTGACTTGTTTGAGCTACTAGCAACCACCCAGCAGTTTCTTTACCATCAGGAGAAGTGGTTTTGCTCATTTCTGTTGTGCTACTGGAATTACGACTATTTTTATCAGACAACAAACCAGTCGGAAGCAAAGCACCACTCTCCAGGAGCAAGTCATGCAAATTTTGTGCGAACTGTGAGTCCACACCTTCCGGAGCTAAATACTTGGAAGTTTCATTTACTTCCATCTGCTGAGAAATACCGCCATCTTCCAAACGTGGAGTTGTGAGTGGTAGGTCAGATGAACTTCCCCCCATGTCATTTTTACTCTCATATACCCCGCTAACCTGCTCAAGAGCTATGCATAGTTCTGCAACGCTCTCTTCAATGGCATCGCTGCTCAGCTGGCTATTGTTGGAGTCCTGAAACTGACTGACAGAAATCTCTGAAGGTATTAAGGTGCCTGGAGCTCCCATCAAGTCAACAATATATTCAGCACTGCAAAATGCGCATAGAAATGTTTTTTTACGTCGGTAAATATATTCAATAACGTAAAATCAAATAAGAATGATAATAGAGCAAGGAACAGACCTGTCAAAGTCAATTTTAACAAAGTTAATGGCCCCTTCATCTGTTCCAGTATAGCATATTCCTTTGACAAGCTTGCATGGCAGATTAATTTGGTCAGCTAGCACCTGAAACCAATTTGATGTGTTATTTAGTTTGCCCAGGGGATCCTACTGAATGGCAAAGCTTTTAGCTACAGAAGGTAATAATAAGAAGTTAAGGCAAAAGTTTTAGGGCATCGAGTTCCATCAACTATGCATATGATGCGGCAAAGCCATGCATGATCCACAAATGCATCCCTATCATCAACTATGCATCTAGTGCAGCACATCTGTGGTTCAACACTGCATAAAACAAACTAGAATAAAACTACTTTACTGGATTACCTCAAATACTTGTTCACTAGTTAGCTCAAGTGTTAGGCAATACTATAAAGTATGGAATACATCCGAATTTGGACAAATCTGAAACAACTTTCATGGGACGGAGGGAGTCCTTTAAGGTTTAAACAGCATTTACATAATATAAACTAGTACATGTGATAGGATGGAAAGTATTAGCATCCACCATTTCCACATTTGCCATACGATTGAGGGTGACATGAATGAAACGCAGTGGACATTTGCATAGGTAGCATAACAAACCTTGAAAAGCAGAGATCTATGGCGCGAGAGTCCAACCCGAATCGAACCAAGAGGAAGGGCAATAGTGTTGAGCCCAGCACAGAGCTGGCGGCTCCTGGCGAACCACTCCCTGTTCATCCCATCAGCATCCTCCACGACACCGCCCATGGCCTCAACCACGAGGCCAGCGATCTTCTGCACGAGCTCGGCGGACGCGATCCCGCCGCGCTGCGCCCTGCTCTGCGCGGCGATCGCTACGGCCCGCCCCTCGAGTCGCCTCAGCGCCGGGTCGCGCTCCCGGTTGACGAGGACGGCGACGTAGGGGACGTCTCGTCCTGCGGGAAGGACGGATTTGAGGGCGGTGAGGGAGGGGAACTTGAGCTGGAACCCCGGATCCATGGGAGCGCCGCAGACGTCGTAGAAGCCGTCGGAGAGCTTCTCGTCGTAGTTGATGACGTTGTGGTTCCAGTAGCGCGCGGCGAGCGCCTCCATGGTGGTCCGGTCCCCGGGCGCGGCGGCGGGCCCGCCCAGGCTGATCCGCTCGGCGGCCCGCATCTGGACGGAGTCCGGGTCGACCAGCCCCGCGGGGTCCGAGGCCGAGATCGCGAGGGCGAGGCGCACGTGGTACTCCTCCTCGAGGCGCGTCATCGTGGTGTCCGCCCCCATCCCCGTTGGTTCCTCGGGGGCCGCGGCGGGCTCGGGGGGCGATGCGGCTACGACCGGCGGCGGCGGTGGAGGGGAGTTCGCCGGGCGCCGTTGGCGCGGGCGGTGGTGGTCGGGGGGCGGGGTCGACGCGGTGGTGCCGGTGCCGGCGCTGCCGTTGCCAGCGCCGGCGCCGGAGAGGTGGAGCTTGCGGAGCAGGTGCTTCATGCGTGACATGAACGGCGGCGAGGTGGCATCCGGCGCGGCGAGGGTTCCGAGGGGTCCTTCCTGCCTGCTGGATCCAATCCAATCCAGCACAGCACAGCACAGCCAGGCTGAAGCTGATCCGCGGGGGAGACGAAGGACGAAGCAATTAAAAATCTGTGTGTATTCTAGAATAGATCCGTCCAATTGGGCGGTACTATTCCTCCTATTTCCTCCCCGGAAATATTCTATCGCCTAGTTGCCCCGAGCGGCGCGATATACATATTCGTTGCTTCGCTTCGCCTTCGCCTTCGCCTGGGTGACGGCAGCCAGCAAGCGGCGGCAGTATCTTCCTTCCCCTCTCTCTCTCCCTTTTCTTTTCTTCCTGGCGGTCGTGGGCGATAAAATAATGCGGAAATGGTAACGTGCGGTCTCCCGTTTCAGGGCAGAACTAGGGGGAGAGAGGGGGGGGGGGAGAACGGTCAGGATGACGCGGGGCGTGAGGGAGTTCCGATCGCTTGCGTGGTCCTGCTTGGTGTTCTCCCACTCCGAGCCACCACAACTCATCCATTGGTATCCTCGGTGACCTCCATCGGCGATTCCCGGATAGCATGGGTCCGTATTGTCTTCCATACTCATACACACGCTTACTCCTTTGATTATTATGAGAAATTAACTTCTCTTTGATTGAATCAAAGGAATTTTTTCATGATGTGTGGCATAATTTTTTTTCTACAGAATTTACACCGAAAGATTTCTATAGGATAACCAAATAACTTGTGTAGAAAACTTCCTATAGGATCCAATTCCTACATAATTCCAATACAAATGATGTGAATCAAAGGAGCTATATTTCGGTACATTCACATTCTAGGTAGACAATAAACTCGTTGACTCAAAACCATCTTCAACTCTCTCCATTTCTCTTCACCTCTGTACAAATACATTAGGGTTTTTTTTGTTCTCGTGCCCCTGGTTCGTTAGTTGTACTCAGTTTTCCTCGGCCTCTTAACTTTTCCTCAGTTTACCCCTTCCTCTAGTTTGAAACCCCTCGCAGACGCTCAAATGGGTGGGTTGCCATCTGCTCAGAGGTCTTCCGTTACCGGTGACAGCTAGGGAGCCGCGGTGGTTTTGACTTGATAGTTGCTTTCCAATTGTGTTGACTATTGACTGGAAGAGCTGACCCAAAGCTTTCCCCTCCGCCCGAGACTGCAGGAGCTCACACGCCGCCCCTCCGCCGCCACGCCGCCCTGCCCACCTACCTTATGGCGTCGTCCGCCGCCGATCCGCCCCCGTCCCCACCACCACCCCCGGGAGGCGGAGAGGGCTCCGCCTCCACCAGATCTGGATCTACCCCTGTCCTCTTTGTATTTCCGTCTGGTGTGCCGCCTCTTCCCGTCAGCCGCGGAGAAGATTGGGAATCGGAGGGATCTAACGCATGGATTCCATCTGGGTAAGCATCGTCTGCCTATATGAATTAACGGTAGGCAGTTTTTGTGCGTCAATCGTTGTTGCTCAACTATCTGCGTTGCTTTTCGAATAGGATGGATCCAGCGCTGGCTTTTCGGCTGGTGGTTAGGCTGAATTCTAGCTTTACGCGTGATTCTAAACGCCATAAGAATGGGTTTTACTTCCCTGCGGTGGTTGCAACCACCATCTCGTTGAGTGATTTCAAAGCTAACATCTACGATAAGTACACCTAGAGCTCTCTCGATGCAGTTCATTACGAATATTTCAACAGCACGGAGCGAAGATTTGTTCCGCTAATTTCCGACGACGATCTGGGAATTCTTTTTGTTTTGAATGCTTCTTCGGTTCGGTAAAATTTGTATCCATGTGGACGGGGCCGGACATCATCGGTGCTAGGGCATCATCGGTGGTCGGGCATCATGTCTCTCTCTGCTGCTGCCTCTGCTAACGTTGTGGCGCCGCGCTCCTTGTAGGTCCACGCGGCACCATGTGTCCCAGAGTGCTAGTGGTAGCCGGATCGTTCGTGGTCGATGTGGAGGACGATGCAGAGATTGGGGATCTCTCCGAAGATGATGATGATGAGTTGATGTTTCCTGAATTGGTAGATCGATGCGCAGGCAATGAATGATCAATACATGGAAGATATTGCTTTTGGTGCCAGATTTGATGACATTGATGATGAAGAGAGGAATGAGACCAATGACAGCCTCGTTTTAGCTGATTACGAAGGTGATGACTTGCCAACAATTGAGTGGAACAGGGATGATCCTCAGCTTGCAGCAGGCACCGTATTTCAAACGATGATGAACTGTCGTAATGCAATTACTACATATTGCCTTCTCTCTAAGAATAGTTATGAGGTTATTAAAAGTGAGCCAGGTACGTTCACAGTTAAATGCCCATACAAGAGGTGTAGGTGGAGGCTGCATGCATCCACAATGCGCAGAAGCAGCTTGGTTCAGGTACTACGCCAACCAGTTGTGTATTTTAGATCACGGTGTAAAATTTGTTAACTGTTACTGACTTCCCTTATCATTATGTTTCAGATAAAAGAGAATGAGGAGGTCCATAGGTGTCCACCTCGAGGGGAGAGCCAGAGGTGAAAACAAAGCTAGCGAAGACTAGGTGGTTGGCAGATAGAATCCTAGATTGGCTGAGAGAAACTCCTTCACTTGGTCCAACAGCACTCCAGAAAAAGATTTTTGAGAAGTTTCAAATAAAAGTACCTTACATGAGGATGTTCTATGCAAAGGAAATGGTTCTTGACAAGATCAATGGTCCATGGAATGAAAGCTTTCAGTTGCTTTACACTTTCAAAGCTGGAGATGGCTAGTCCAGGCAGTGTTGTAGCAATAGACAAGCATACAGTTCCCTACAAATTGAAAAGCGGGAAGGTAATGCACAAGAAATGTTTTAGAAGGGCTTTTGTTTGTTTCAAAGCTTGCTGGAAAGGCTTTCTGGACGGTTGCAGGCCTTATTTGGCCGTGGATGCAACGACTCTTCATGCAGTTTAAAGGACGCTAGTTCTGCTCTGCAGTTGATGGACACGATTGGATGTTCCTATTGCTTATGGAGTTTTGGAGGTTGAGTCAGAGGAAAGTTGGACTTGGTTTCTGCAGAATTTGCGCGACCTTATAGGTCATCCAACAGGACTTGTTATCCACACAGACGCTTGCAAAGGTTTGGAGAGTGCGGTACAAGCAGTATTCCCTAGAGTGGATCATAGGGAATGTATGCGACACTTGGTACATAATTTTACAAAGAAATTCAAGGGTAAAGTTTTTACTGACAACCTATGGCCAGCTTCATACACATGCAGCTCTAGGAAGCATCTGTTTCATTTGAATGTGTTGTATAAACAAAAACCTAGGGTGAAGGAGTACTTGGATGAACATCATGGTAGGGTGTGGTCAAGAAGCCAATTCAATGAAATTTGCAAGGTAGACTATGTAACAAGTAACCTTGTGGAGAGTTTCAATTCAAAGGTCGAGTCATTGAAAGGGCTTATGTTGTGGCAAATATTTGACAAGATTAGGCAGATGATCATGATAAAGATCGATTCGCGTCAAAGAATTGCATCCACACAATATGCTGGCCATCTCATGCTCAGATTATTTCTCTGTTGCAAATTTAGTGCTGCATATGCTATGAATGTTCCTACCTTGTTGGGAAAAGACCAATGGATGACACTCGATCCAGGCTTCAAACTGTACTCTCCAGTTTTAACTAGACCGGCAGGTAGGCCGGGGAAGAATAGGATCAGAGCTAGTGCAGAGGGTGGTGCACCGATTGGAAGACGTAAGTGCAAACGTTGTGGAATCCCTGGACACATTGGTAGGCTTTGTAAAAACGGTGTTGACCCAGCTCATGCAATGGAAGATCAGGCGGGAGCAGCAAATGCAGAGGAGAATGAAGCAGCGATTCAACATGAGGAGATTGAAGCAACAATTCAGCATGAGGAGATTGAAGCAGCAATTCGGCATGAGGAGATTGAAGCAGCAATTCAGCATGAGGACATTGAAGCAGCAATTCAGCATGAGGAGATTGAAGGAGCAATTCAACATGAGGAAATTGAACTGATGGATCGAGAGCTGCTTGAACCGATGAGTCTAGAGGAGAGGGAAAAGTATGAGAGAGATTGCCTTGAATTTACTAGCGCCCAGTTGAGTGCTAACTTCGAAGAGCAGATTGCAGAAGAAAAAAAGCACAAGCTTCGCAGAAGAAGAAGAACAAGAAAGAGGGAAAAAGGAAGGTAGACACCGGTAATATCCCAGGTAGGGTTACCCGGAGTAAGGTGGTGGCCCCAGCGAAACACACCAGGAGTAAGATAAAGATTGTATTCTGAACAACTAATTTTAATTTGTATGAACAATTTGAATTTGTATGATCCCTTTGTATTGGGGATCCCTTTGTATTGAACAATTTGAATTTGTATGATCTTCTTGTATTGGGGATCCCTTTGTATTGAACAATTTGAATTTGTATGAACAATTTGTATTGGGGTTCCCTTTGTATTGGGGTTCCCTTTATATTGGGGTTCCTGTGGTGACCCGGCATACCACTGCATGGTGTAGTATGCAAGTCTGATATAACACCAATGAAACACCGTTCCACTAGTATTATATCGCTCAGAGTGTACAACAGAAACATATGCGGGTCCAAGGCATGTCTATAGAATTACAACATTGACTATGTTACATAAGATCATCACAGCCTCCTACTTTACAATGAGGTAAATCTGCAAATAAACTCCAGAATAACGACTCGTAGTCTAGTCTTATCACGAACTCTATTTGTAGAGTATTTAACTAGCTATAGAGGCTAAGAATAGATTCTAGCTAAATAGGAACTAGGTTTAGGAAGCTAGTTCCCTTATATGGCTAAACTAGGTTTTCTCCTTGTTGGATGTGGTATCGACTCCTCCGACGGGGTCCTGTCTCTTGAAGTAGTTGTTGACTCCTCGGCCTTCGAGTTGTTGTAGATCCTCCTTCGATGCATCCATATCTAAGCAGGGAATTTAAGAGTGGGATGAGTACGAGCGTACTCAACAAGTTCATTATAGGAAAGAGGTGTTTAATGCACTAGCTAAGGCATTAGACCAGAAAGTCTAATACCAATGCAGGTTTTCATAACCATTTCTTCAAAAGGTTGCTTTTATTCAGAACTATGTCCGTCAGCCTTCACCGGTTTACTAGAACTTCATGGAGTTACTTTCCGGCAGCATTCGCAGTTCCAAACCCGGAACAAGGAATGACAGGTCACGATTCCTTACACTCTGCAGAGGTGTGTTGCTTTACCCATAAGAGATCTTAACCTTGGTGCCAACCGAGTCTTGTTCTCGTCCACACTTCATTTGGTGTGAGGCCCGGTATAAGGTCATAGCCAATCATATTCCTCCGCTGCCTCGCACACCCACCCTTTATTGCATCCCCGACCCTGGGTCCTCGTTGGTGTACTTATACCAATTAAGGATGGCCCCCGACCACGACAACAATTTGGGATCGAACCAAACTCCTACGCCGGTAGATGCAACCCATCATAGACCGCAATACCGTGGGGACTTAGGGTTCCCCGACCTCACCGCTTGCTCCTTGGGCTACAAGTGTACTACGGACAATGCCGTGGGGACTTAGGGTTCCCCAACCTCACCGCTTGTCCCCTTGGAATACAAGTGTACTACGGTAAAGCGCATCTATTGATGTACAAGAGGTGCAAATACAATTGACTATTCTGTCGTACTCCTGATCTTATGGTTAACACGGGTATTATGGCACAAGAATCACTGGACGACATTTGTTGTTTAATCCTAGATTGATATAAACCCATTGCAATGGAACCTCCACCATGTCAACAGCTTCCATGGTTCCATTGCCAACCACATAGTCATATTCATAGTTATGAAAGTAGTGGTTTTCTTTTTATGCACAAGTGATAAACATAGTAATTTGCAAGTAATTTGATAAAAATACTCAAATGACATGAGCAAGTGATGAACTTGCCTTTCTTGACTGCAAGATTATGCAGACAAGGTCTTCGATACGCAATAACTCCAAATTGAAATAGCATCATCGTCCGTAGGACGATGTTTAAAGATTGGCAAGGATGCAATAATGCATAAGTATGAGATGCAATCGCTCTAAGCGTGACCTAACCCCGATTATTTAGGATTAGTGAGTTGATATGATTGGTTTAGAGTGTGTTGCACTTTTATAGTAATTCCACAAACAAGGTTCTTATTAGGGTCTTGTTGCCTTAGAATCATAAACAAGTGGTATAATGCATGGTAACAGTCATACACACCAAGGGATAGCAGTTGTATAATAAGTAAAGAGCAGTTGTCAATTTTAAGTCCTATAGTACATGGTTAATGATTACTTATTATATAATTCAAAAGAATAACTTTTGAAGAACAGGTTCTTTAATAAAGAACAAGAATGATAATTAGGTTGGTGGGGTTCTTTGGTTGACTATGGTTCCAAGTAGCTTCTGGAATAAGGATTAGATGGATCCTAACAAGATTGGGAGCACATCTTAGGCGATTATTTAAACATGGGTGCTATCAAGGTTGTTCATTTTGCTGGTGATAGCTAGCTAGGATTTATAGATCCTAATAGGCAGGGTTGATGGCTACTCCCTATTTTCTTCAAAAGAATAACTTTTGAAGAACATACTTCTTAAGTAATAAGAAGTATCTCAATTAGAGTTGAGGTTGTCTTGGGTTAGCTATTGGGTCTCTAAGTAGATAATGGTTGATTCTTAAATGGGATGGTTCATAGGTATCTCACACTAGTGGGGTTTAGTGGAGTATGGTGTGTACTGCAAAACATTAGGTATAATTGCTATTAGGATTCATCACAATGGTGTGATGCTAAATAGGAATGATTAAGGTTGGTGTCTCAGAAGATAAGAACTAGGGTTGGTCCTATTTGATCAGCTAGACATGAACACATGTAATACCATTGTATTAGAGATGGGTCTCTATTATTTTATGAAGACATGGCATTTGTTTAGTTGCTACAATGGAGTTATGAATGAAATCAAAGTATCCTGATCACATGTTCTAACCTAGGGTTTAGGTTTAGAAACAAATTAAGGTACACACATAAAATAGGAGAGCTAGGGCTCCTAATGGAATTAGGGTTTTAGTGTTCTATATAGAATTATGAGGTTATAACTTTATTCACCATGGAACTAGGGTTTCATATTTGTGGTACAACTCTTAAGGTACTAGTTTGATTTTTGAGTTGAAGTTGTTAATAACTTTGAGTTAAGAATAATATAGGATTTGGCATTTTATTATTTTTAATTAATTAATAATTAAGAAAATTATTAATTAAGGTTTAAATCCTTCTGATAAGGATTTAACAAATTAACAAATAAAGAAAATTAGTTTTCATGTTTTCTTTACTTATTTACTAGTTTTTATTTAATTTGGAAAGTTTTTCCTATTATTGAATTTTAATTGCATTTTAGAATTAAAATAAAATGCTAAATTAATAATGGTTAAACAATTAAATTTTTATTTAAAATTAAAAATTTCATATTATATTTTTAATGGACAGAGTTTATTTTTATAAGAATTTTAATATCTCATATATATTTTTCTGAGTTAATATTAATATTCTATAATTTGGCAAAGTTGCAGCAATTTTCTGGAATTGAATTTAAATGGAAAAAATACTAAAGCTACCCGGTTAGTTCTACCCGCAGACACAAACATGTGGGGTATGGTCTAGGTCAGCTGCCTCGTTGGCAGTTGACCAGGTCAAACTAGCTATGGGGTCCCACCGCCATGTTGGCATCGACGACAGCTCAACGCCGGCGAGCCAGTGCACGGTGGCGACGCTGTTTTACGGCCTCCCAGGATGCGTAGTTTGCCCCTAACGAATCCCTGCAACACGCTGAGACTGATGGTGGTGGTGATCTTGTCAGAGGACCACCGGAGCTAGCTTCGGCGATGAGCTCTGTGGCGGTGCTCTCCGGCCAGATTTCGAAAGCGAGCTACAAGCGGCCCTAGGATGCAATAAAGGGTTCTAACGAAGCGTATTCATACCCTGAAGCGAACGGTGTGGTCAGCGATGGTGATTGATGACGGAGACGGTGAGAAATTCGCCGATTCCGGTGAGGTGTTGAGGAAGGAATTGTTGAAATTAGGCCGATTCCAAGCTCCCCTGGATGCGTGCTTCCGCACACATGCTCTACGCGTCGAGGCGCATCTCCAGGTCCTCCGCACGGGTGCTGGGGCGGCTCCAGTCGTCGGATCCTTCCTCGACTTCGATGACCAGTAAGTGGAGCAGGCGAGAAATGGAGAGGGTTAGAGGACGATTGATTGAGCGGAGAGGTATTAGGGTTCACCGGGGGATCTCAGAGAGTCTTTATAGCTCATTGCGAGGCTTAGAGCATCGGTTCGACGACGATGACTGGCCGGGATGCACGACGATGTCGGTGCATGCTTGGGGCACGAATCTTGGCGCTACATGATAAGGTGGACGCGAAAGAGGTTATGAGCAGCTCTGGCTTGGTCGCTGGCGTCCGCGCTCATCCTTATCAACGACGGTGAGGTGGTCGGCGAAGTCCTTCACGTTGTCTCGGTGGCGTTCATACGGGGAGGAAGAAAGAGGACGATGGCCTCGTGAAGCGGTATGCTGGGCTGGTCCTTGCTGCGGCTTGGGCTGCGGCTTGGGCTGTTGCTGGGCTGTGGTGATGGGCTGCGACGGCCAGGTAGTCGGGTAAGCCTCTCCTCTCTTTTCCTTTCTATTTTAATTTTATGTTTTCCTTTTCTATTTTGCATTCTGTTTTTAATTCAAATTTTTATACCCTGCAGGTATTTTTTACAATTTGAATTTCATTAGGACTAAGACAAGGATCACTGCATTACTGAGTTGTTTTTGAATAATCCATTAATATAGGTGAGCTTATTACAATTTTCATTTATGTATGGTTTTAAATATTCATTTGGATTTCCTTTTTCGTATAGAGTCAAATTTGTTTTTAATCATTAGAGTTAATAATTTTACTCCAAATATTTTAGAGGTTATCATTATGACTTGATCTCTCATTTGAGAGTTTGGTCCCATGCATATGATTTTATGTGAACACTTGTTTATTAGGATATGGTAAGGTTTATTATAATCCTATTTTAAGGTTAGCACTTTTACCATAATTTAATAGCACCTTGAAATATAGATACTACTCTCATCAAGGTTTGGTCTAGTTATAAGGATAATGGTTTCTCACCATATTAAATATAGGGTTTGTCACCAAGGTTTCTTAAATTCACTAATTGAGGAACAAGTGAAATAGGGATGTGGTAAGATTCTACTTATGATCATCAATTGGTTCATAAGTTAGGGTTGAGATATGGTTATAGGTTTTATAAGTGATTTAACACCACATTACTATAGCTAGGGTTGCTCTTCCTCACTACTTATAAGAAGAATCAATTCCCAGATCATTTAGATGGATATAGGGCTGAACTACACAAAGGTTGTTAATATACAATTGCCTCTATAATTAACCTATGTGAAATGGGTAGGGTTGCTAGTAGTTCCCCTATGATTTCCTGTGCTGGATTATATCTGCTTAACCCACTAAGGTTTAATTGGTAGTTATATATCTCCAAGGTTTGATCATGAATTAGACATGATCAACTTGTTCTTAATGGCTTCCACTACAAGTTATTAGGGTTTATGATCATTACTCAATTTATAATGATCAAGGTTTGGCTTCCTAAGGTATCTTTCATGAATTGGTTTTCTCACTTCTAAGATCAAGTATTTTCTTGATCAACTAGGTATAGTACTTCTTTTATACTATCATTTATGGTCATGGCTATGGTTGCCTCAATAGTTTATATCCCAGGAGAATTCCTGAGATATACACTTAGAGTTCTACTCAAGGAATGATGATTTAATCATCAAGATATATGGATAGTTCTCTCCCTCAAATCCAAGTGTTGCCTCAACTTTCTTGAGTGTAACACAATGGCTTGAGTTCTCTCATATAGGAATAGTTATTCTAGGGTTTAGGGTGTACTCCTAATATCTCCTTAGGTAGCTAGGCTAAGATTCCATTTGTCTAACTTAATTGGATTGGTTTCATCCTTACTTTATCAATTCATGGATATAGTCTTATTTCATGTGATATTAGGTTATCTCACCACTCCAAGGGAAAATGGTTTACAACCTAATACTTTAGTTCAATGGTTGTCCTTTATTCTTGAATAGGTAAAGCTAGGATTGGGATGAATGGTCTCTCTCATTTAGGAAGGACTTTAATACTAACCTAAAATTAGGCTCCATAGAGAATGAGGTGACCATCAATATCTATGTTTAACATAAATGGGTCCTCCCTCTTGGGAATGTCTTGAATAACATCCTAAGGTTCCTCTCAAAGTTGCTAATTTGAATACATGGATGCATATCCAAGGTTTTGCTCAAAGTTTGTCATTGCTTCTTGTTGCGGTCAAAACCCACCGGCGAGCAGCGACGGGCAACACAGTAGAGCCGGGAACAACTTAGGGCTGCGGCTGGCCCTGGTCCCTCCGAGCGACGGCCCGCAAAGCCTCTGGTACACGTCCGATGCTGATGCAGGGGCGTGCCACCTGACCTATACCTGGTCGGGAAGGTGATGGAGATGCCTCGCTTAGTTTCCGCATGGCATACACGTAAACATTAAATACGAGCCTCGATCGGCTCTCAGGTTGTGAATCGGCTCAAGGAGCCGATCCACCCATGATTCACGAGGTGCACGAATATATGGTGGTCCTGCTTGATCAAGATAAAGCTAAAGCGATCTACGACGATTTAGGGTTTTCACCGCATAATCGGATCATCCTACTCACGATTGGGCCTCGCGGCCACGCACGGTGATCGTAAGCCGATCCTAGACAAGGCCTAAAAACCAACACGAGGTTGATCCCAGGAACATCTGTCTAGGACTAGCAAACGACACCCTACGTGCCGCTGGATCCTCCAACCCTTTGTAAGGCCTAACTATTGCAGATATTAAACTAATCCTTGAAGAACAAGGAGCAACCGTAACGGATCTGATCTACTAAATAATGATCAAGCGGTGCGCCCCTACACCTAAGATAGGTGTAGGGACGGCTAGATATGCAAGGGTTGCACTACGATAGCATATAATACGAAGAACAATGCTAACCCTAACACATCTAAGATAACTACGTTGCTCGTCATCAAAAAGGCTTCAGTACGAGCAACGCATGAACAACGAGCATAAGCTTGTGCTGCCTAGATCGCAAGATGCGATCTAGGCAGCATGATGCTGCGGTAGAAACCCTCGAGACGAAGGAGTTGGCGATGCGCCGAGATTGATTTGTGGTTGAACGTTGGTTGTTGTTTATTCCATAAACCCTAGATACATATTTATAGTCCAGGGGACTTTCTAATTTAGGCGTGCACCTAACCGTGCACGGGTCAAACTCTATCCTCTAATCTAAGATACAAGGGCAAACTAGCCCAAACTTTGCATATAAGGCCGATTCACGTATTTCTTCCGTATATAGTCTTCAAGTCCATCTTGATCACGGCCCACCTCTGACTCGGTCAAATTCTGGTGATAACACATGCCCCCCTGGTTTTGGAATTGATAATTCCAAAATCACTGCTTTCCTTCGTTGGGTCATGTCGTGGCGAACCATCGCAGTATCCTTCATCATGATGCCTCGCCTTCTCAACTTCTCCGCGTGACTGGCAGTTTTTTTCTTTTAGGCACCACTTCCTCGGAAACTGTTGTGGCATTGAATTTCCACTATATCCCCTTTTATTTAACCGCTCCGCACAGTTTACTTCCATCCCCTTCGCATTAGCACTCCCAAAAGCCCTCTGCGCCACCATGTCTTCTTCCTCCTCTGCTCCATCGGATCTTTCCGGCAGTCCTCTTCTTCCCGAGCCGCGCCGGGCGAACCCGGCGGAGGTCCACGCGGCAATACCCGCCGCGCCATCGAGGCCGGGGAGGAGCCCGACCATGACTTCTCCGTCTGGTGAGGACGACAAGTCCTTGACCGACGGGGAAAGCGACCTCCGCTTCCTCGCCGGCGGGGAAACGGAGGAGGAGAGCGATGACGATCGCTTCTCCTGCGACTTCACCTCTCCCGAGGAGGAGGAGGAGGAGGAGAAGGAAGAGGAGGAGGAGGAGGAGGACAACACCCCCTCCGACGAGCCGCCGGCCAAACGGTTCTGCCCCGGCCGGGGAACATGGCGACCGACAGCGGCAGCGACGACACGACAAGGAAGATGAGGACAATGAGGGCCCGGTCGCGCCTTTGGAGCAGCGACACGAGCCCGCGGGAGTAGCGCCGATAAGCGGCGGCACGACGACGAGGCGATGACGGCCCGTAGATAGGACCTTTAGTATAGGACCAGTAGTAGTAGATGGGGCAATGTATCCCCTAGTACTTCCTTTTGAGAGCAATCAGCTCTTTATGTAAGAAATCTTGCTTATCAATGAAGAACTTCTCCCAATTTGATTTTGCCGATTCCCTTTGAGCTTAATTTAGCCGATTTCCTCTCATACTGATCTTGCCGATTTGCCCCCTTAGCCAATGCGTAATGAGCCGATAGCAACACATCGGTCCTTTAAAACTCACCCTTCAATTCTTCAACTGATGATTTTGAGATCTGGTGGATAATGTAGAGTCTTCAGGAAAGCCTTTGAATTCTTCCAACCAGACTTAATGGTCTTTTTCAAACACTCATCATTTTGTGAAGAAGGTTGCGACGAAAGATCAGCCGATGGTACCCCAATCGGCTCCTAAACAGAGCATCTACCAGGCCTGCTGCCCCCCGAGCCTTACTCGAAGCGAGAATGTCGGTGAGGATGCACCAAAGCCGATCACCTTTCTTCCTTCGAAAGCCGATATACCCCTTCTGTCAATACTGCTGAACTAGCACCAAGGGCTGAAAATCCTCGACAAGAAGGTTCAGGAACCCGAATCGGCTCAAGGCAGCTGAGGAAGCTCTCATTGTTTTACTCCCTCGAAGAAGCAGAAGGCCCCACAGCTGAACTGGACTTGGTGGAGAGACTTGGTGAAGATCCGGTAGACCTTGTATAATTGCACTAGAGTCGATGGCTGCGCATCGGCTTCGTTTCTTAGTTCTAAAGTCGATGCCCTTGCATCGGCTGTATGTCATAAAAAAATTATTTTTACAGGCCGATTTTTTTTTCCTATCGGCCCCAATGTTTCACTGAACACATGCTTATCTGCACCTGTTCACCTGATGATTAAATGCCCCCGAGCAATCGGTGAGGCGCGGATATCGACTTTGTGGTTAGCGAGCCTTGTACTTGCACGTCGGCTCCACTAGGATTCGTGTTGACTTTCATCCGCCGACGTGACCGCTGCCCAGTAGATCGATGTTGAACACAAGCAGAAAATGTGGTGAAGATAATTTTGGCCGATTGCTGGAATCGGCCTCCATATTGATTGAAGCGCTTAATGAAGGTTTTGTAATGTTCCTTCATAGATCTTTGGGGGCCGATCCCAAGGATAGGCCTCGCCATACTTGCTCATCGGTTTGTTCTCGCTACTCGGTCAGGCCAGTGGATAAGACCAGCCTAACACTGCCCTTCGTCACGTCGATGCGCTCGCAGTCGTCCAAATTGATACCTGAGAGGGGCTCTTGGCCTGCTGCTTCCCAAGCGTTCATGCCAGCCGTTGAAATTTCGGCTGAATCATCGGCCTGGATGACCTCTACCTCATCTCCATCCTTGTATTATGCATTGGTGCATCGTGGAGGGAATGCGCGGTTGGCGTGGATCCAATCTCTTCCTAGCAGAACGGCATAGGTGCTCTTGCTATCGACGATGAAGAACGTCGTAGGGATAGTTTTCCTTCCTACGGTCAGATCCACGTTCAGAACACCTTGTGCGTCAGACGCTTGGCCGTTGAAATTGCTCAATGTCACGTTGGTCTTGATTAGATCCGAGCTAGAGCGTCCCAACCGACGTAGCATAGAGTATGGCATAATATTGACTGCCGCTCCGGTGTCCACCAGCATCTTATTGACAGGCCTCCCATCGATATAACCTCGCAAATACAGGGCCTTCAGATGTCTGTAGCTTCTTTCTCGTGGCTTCTCAAAGATAACTGGCCGTGGGCCGCAGTCAAGTTGTGCCACAGGTGCCTCGTCTAACCCTTGAGCACTGAACTCCGAAGGAAGGATGAACACCATGTTTGTACCAGCCGATGTTTCATCATCGGCTTTCCTTTGCTTGGGGCGCCACACCATCTTTTGTGGTCGACCCTCCTCATCCAGGGTCCGCTGAATCCTCGCGGCCAGATCAGGCCGCGCCTTTCTTAGCGTGTGCAGATATAACCTATCGGCTTCCTCCAAGCCGCGCAATCGCTGAACCCTGCGCTTTTGGGAACGGCTGAGTCCATCAGGGCACCACCTTGGCCGGTGGTACCTGTCTTCTTCTTCTTCTCCCTCGTCTTCCGAATCCTCGAGATCTTCCATCCGAGGGGACTCAACGCGTTTGCTTTGTGGTGGGAGGGGCCCTAAACGTTTGAACACGGACACGTTGGCTGCCTCCTTCTTCTTCTGGTTGCATTCTGGGCAATTGCCGATTGTAGGCAATCGGCTCATTCCTGAATCCCAGCAGTGTCTGAAGAAGGGACAGTCCCAGTGCCTATCCTCATCGTCTCGCTCCCTTGACTTTTCCTTGGAACGACGCTCGTACTCCTCCTCATCGCGATCATGCCGACGATGTCTTCTGGCTTCTCTAGCCAGACGATCTCTTTCATCATCATCACTGGATCGTCGGCGTTGGTCATGCGACTCACATACTTGTTGAGGAGGTGATCAGAGAGGGTCGGTGATATCTTATGTTCTTCACTTCTCCCTCTGTGACGTAGCGCTTGCCATCGTGACGGAGCCGATCGCGTGGAGCGGCCTCCTCTGTGTCCTTGCTACGAGAGCAGCCCTCGTCTCCATCCTTGCCAGCGTGGTGTCCAAGTCCTACCATGTTGATCTGAACAGGATCCTGGCTGGCAACCTTCAGGGTAAGTGCACTCCACCATGTTAACGGCGGGAAGGGGTGGGTGTCGACCTTCATGGCGTACTGGTTGAAAATCAGACGTCCTTGTTCTATTGCCATTTGGATCTGCTGACGCCACACCCTGCAGTCGTTGGTGGCATGGGAGAGCGAATTATGCCATTTGCGTATGGCTTTCCGTTCAGCTCTGTACCGTGGGGAATTTGAGACCTTCGGGTATCTTCAACTGCTTCTCCTTGAGCGGAGGTCGAAGATTTGCTCAGTTTTGGTCACGTCAAAATCAAACCCTGGGCGGGCCTGGTGGCTTTACCCATTTGCGGGACACGGGGGTTGCCCGAGTCCATTCAGCCACTGCTACCTCTTGATCTCCCGCAGAGACCGTCTTCTGCCTCGACCAGGACTACGCACGCTTGAATTTGTCTGCACAAGTCCGGTGGCGCTGTTCATATCTTGACAGTTTCGAACCATGTGCGCCGAGTGAAGGATAGTGCTTGAGAGGCCATGTCCTTGATTTGTGAGGCAAGGCCCACCACCGCCAACTCGACTGCTTCTTTTTCGGTCACACGAGCCGAATAGCATCGGTTCCTTAGATTTACGCGCTGGATGTATTACGCTACGGTTTCTCCACGCTTCGACGTATCTATGCTAGATCGGCAAGGCCAGACTCGGAAGCTTCGAGTGAAGCGCATGTGGAACTGTTCTTCCAACTGCTTCCAAGTCGGATCGAGTCCGGTGGCAACGAAGTGTACCACCCAGCCGATCCCGTGAGGGACTGTGCGAAGAACCTCACGCGTAGTGGATCCGACGCTGAGGCCGTTCCTAGTTGTGCCAAATATCGGCTCACATGCTCGATGGAGCTGGAACCATCCGATCCACTGAATTTAGAGAAGTCAGGGAGCCGATATTTGGGTGGTAGCGGGACCAATTCGTACTCGTCGGGATACGGCTTGGAATAGCCGATCGTCCTCCTTTTCGGCACCATGCCGAACTGGTCTCTCAGGATCGTGCTGATCTGATCCGCGGTGCTGGCTGCAGGAGTCGAACTCTGAAGATTCGCCGGGGTGGCGTACTTAGCCAGCCATGCTTGCTTTTCCAGCTCTGAGCCAACTGCAGGAGCTGCGCTCTGGAGGTTCGTCGGGGTGGCATATTTAGTTAGCCACGTCTGCTTCTCAAGATCATGGCGACGTTCCTCTGCTTCCCCAAGTCCTGCTGTCGCGGCCTGGTTTGTGAGTGCCCGGTTACCGCGGTGGCACGTATGTGCACATGTACCCGTGAGGGATCTCCTTAGGCGCCTCATGCAAGAACTGGCGGTCGCTAGGGTCACCACCGATCTTGTAGACGACGAATGCCGGCGGGTCGGCACTTAGTGCTGCCAACGCAAATGGCAGCGGTGGACGGGCTGGAGTGGCATCTCTCCTTGGTGTGTCCCGAGAGCTGGTCTGACGGAGAGTACGGTGCCTCATGATCTCCTGGATCACCGGAGAGCGACACGCTCCAGAGTTCCGGAGTTCTCGAGTGGCGGTGCGGCGAGTGAGCCACCAGGTAGTTGATCTCCTGACGTAGGGACCTGGTGCGTTCTTCGATGGGGCAGAGAGGTCTATCCCATCGAGTGCACCATCAGGCGAGAACCCCTTCCCACGATGCCATGGGAACGGGTTCGTGAAAAGAGCCGATGAGGTCGGCCGAGGATTGCTTTGACCTCGTCATACTTCTTCTTGAGCTCGTCGGTCAGATCCTCGTACGTGACTGGAGTGCCGTCCGCCATCTCAGATGTAGATGGCGATGTGGTTGATGTCGAAGCTTGTCCCCGGCGTGCCAGAATGTGTTGCGGTCAAAACCCACCGGCGAGCAGCGACGGGCAACACGTGAGCCGGGAACAACTTAGGGCTGCGCGGCCTTGGTCCCTCCGACGACGGCCCGCAAAGCCCGGTACACACGTCCGATCTTTGATGCAAGGGCGTGCCACCTGACCTACCTGGTCGGGAAGGTGATGGAGATGCCTCGCTTAGTTTCCTGCATGGCATACACGTAAACATTAAATACGAGCCTCGATCGGCTCTCGGTTATCCTGTGAATCGGCTCAAGGAGCCGATCCACCCATGATTCGTACGAGGTGCACGAATATATGGTGGTCCTGCTTGATCAAGATAAAGCTAAAGCGATCTACGACGATTTAGGGTTTTCACCGCATAATCGGATCATCCTACTCACGATTGGGCCTCGCGAGACGCACGGTGATCGTAAGCCGATCCTAGACAAGGCCTAAAAACCAACACGAGGTTGATCCCCGGACATCCTGTCTAGGACTAGCAAACGACACCCTACGTGCCGCTGGATCCTCCAACCCTTTGTAAGGCCTAACTATTGCAGATATTAAACTAATCCTTGAAGAACAAGGAGCAACCGTAACGGATCGGATCTACTAAATAATGATCAAGCGGGGTGCCGCCCTACACCTAAGATAGGTGTAGGGACGGCTAGATATGCAAGGGTTGCACTACGATAGCATATAATACGAAGAACAATGCTAACCCTAACACATCTAAGATAACTACGTTGCTCGCCATCAAAAAGGCTTCAGTACGAGCAACGCATGAACAACGAGCATAAGCTTGTGCTGCCTAGATCGCAAGATGCGATCTAGGCAGCATGATGCTTACCGGTAGAAACCCTCGAGAGGAGTTGGCGATGCGCCGAGATTGATTTGTGGTTGAACGTTGGTTGTTGTTTATTCCATAAACCCTAGATACATATTTATAGTCCATGGGACTTTCTAATTTAGGCGTGCACCTAACCGTGCACGGGTCAAACTCTATCCTCTAATCTAAGATACAAGGGCAAACTAGCCCAAACTTTGCATATAAGGCCGATTCACGTATTTCTTCCGTATATAGTCTTCAAGTCCATCTTGATCACGGCCCACCTCTGACTCGGTCAAATTCTGGTGATAACACTTCTCAAATAAATAACATAGAACTCTCACCTCTCTAGGTTTGATGTATTATAATTTGGAATAGAGAAGAATATATATTTCTAGAGTTTATCTCCTTGTCTTGTTTCCAAGAATGAAGTGGAATGGATACCATGAGGTTCATGGTAGGATCAAGGATTAGTTTAAGACATGGAAAAGATAAGTCTAGAATAGTTTCTCCATGTTATGGTTACTTGATTTATGGTTGAATAGTTGTTCATATGATATAGCAAAGATTACCATATTATAATCTTTTATAAGATCAAGCAATTGATCATTGAGTAAAGTGTTGTTGTGTTGATTTTAGTTCCATTTGATCTAACCCCTTAGATCAAATCATCTCTACCCAAAACAAGGTTTTAACAAAGTCACATTGAGGTTTATAGCGCTTGACTTGATGAGCTACTTCAATTCCACCAAGGTCAAGTGAAACTTCAGTTACTGTGACTGTTTTACTTTAAAGCGCGAAAATTCCCAGATTTTCTATGCATGAATGCAATGCACACATCTGTTTCCTCTATTTTTGTAACCCCATTTCCTGGGATATTACAGTCTCTACCCCTTAAACTAAACTTCAACCTCGAAGTTTGAACTCTCTCGCGTTTCCGGAGTGTGGATCTGATTTGTGCAGACTACGACTTCTCTCGAACTCCGTGGTGATCTCACTGGATATAATTGTATATATCCCTTGTCCAGGTTCTTCCTGGAATCCAATAGTGTCTGTCTCTGAGCCATGGCTTCTTACTTCAATTCCATGATTTCTTTCAACATCATAATCTTTGTTTCCTTTCTCATTGACGATTCAATGATTGAGACTTCTTCTGGTGCTGCTAGTCTTAACTAAGACTAACTTAATAACATACTCCTAATTGGTAAAATAGGTCTTGGTTTTCCCTTACTACCAAAACTGCAATAATGGTACTTGGTAAGGTACTTACCATGGAAATGATCATGATGGTTTATTCCTCTAAGAATGGATTAGACTCATTTAGTCCATCCAATCATGGTTTATAATTGATACCTATAACTATTTTCGGTTCTTTATGTTCCATGAAAGGAATCATTCTATTAGTCTTTGATTTTAGTACTGTTAAACTCCTTCAGTCTGTGACCTTCTTGAGCTATATTTGGTCTTCGGTATTTCCTTCATCCAACTTCATTAACCTTAGTTTACTTGAGCTATCATACTTATGAGTAAATATTTGTTACTTTCTCAAGTTATAGTCCACTTCTTACTTCCTCGAGGTATAAACCTCGGCTTCTGGTCTGACATCCTTCTGAAAGTAGTGTCCAATAATCTTATGAAAATAAGATTGAACTTCCTCTCAGTTCCGACCTTCTTCTTCTATCTTACTCAAACTATTGGGTTATTGTACATCCATCTCAATCTTTACTCTACCCCTTTGAGTTTTCTTATGATTTTCAACTCCTTTTCTTCCAACCATTGGACTTATGGTTAGAATATCGGTCTAGGTCTAGTTTATGGGTTATACTCTTCTAAGGTCATGCGAAGAATATCTGTGGTGTATCCACTCAATTGTGGACATCCCATGTGAATCCTTCGGTTGAATGATTATAGGCCATAGTTATTTGGCTGACAAAATTTTATTTGTTCACAACTTCTTGATACAAATAATCCAATTATGGACTACTTGATACCAATTGTGGCTATCTACAAGTGTACTCTATTATAGGTTTTGACCAATTGGTCGGGACATCTTCTAATTTATCTCGCAGTATTGATCCTATACCAACTGTGGTCTTTTGATACCAACTGTGGTCTTCTTATATCTGCTATGGTTTCATAGGTCATCTTCCTTTCGAGGATTTATTTTTGCAAGAAAACCACTAGCTGACACTATGAATATAGTATCCTAAGTGATTTTCCATGCATTCCCTCTTCCATAATAGACTATGGTTTTACCTCTACTTTTCCATAATCATCATATTTCTCACCTTCATGATTCTTATGTACTAAAGTACTCCTCTGTTGAGGCTAAGCATGGGTTTTAATTGATGTTTCCTTCAGGGTATTGTGGTTACTTCCCACAACTTTGTTTCCTTCTTCTGATGAATCTTCCTCTTGTCTTCACAATCTTCAGAATTCGTCACTTCCTCACACGAATACCATTACTCTCTAGATCTATAGCATCAAGTAAGAACTTGATATTGCAACATGCATTTGCATATCAAAGTCAAACTTCATGTGTGGATCTAGTCAATCAATGAAAGTCCAATAAGATACAAGAAGATTCAGCTTTGTGCTTATAATACACATCATCATAAGCCTGAATATAATAGTTGAGTAAGACATCTCTAACATTAGGCTCTGATGTGTAGTATATAACACCACATAATATAGGTTTATATCGTGATACTTAGCACGAATAAGTGGATTTCTACTATTTGTCTCAACCTTTACCTTAATTGCACATTTGCAATGAGATAAACTTGAAACAAAGTGGTCTAGGATAGTTAAGGTTAACCTAATTTTCTCTGGAAGTACTACTTAACTTCCATTTTGTTGAGGACTATCTCACATGATATGTCTAGGTTTTAACATTGCTACTCTAAACACATAACTATGGAAATATAGCTCCTATACTTCCAAGTGTTTCTACCATAAGATTATGGTCATGATGTGCTTGGCACACTTCTTATTGTTTTGGAACACAATTCTTGCACTATTGTGGAACAACTGGCTTCTTTTTGTTCTCCTCCTAAATGTTTATGATGTTCTATTCCATCACATAATGATTCTTAGGTGAATCTTATATGTTTACTATCCCTACCATGGAAGTCTACATATATTAATTCTATCACTTGTCCTTACCTCCCATGATTGACTCATCATGGTCTATACTACCTCATATAACTCATAGTTATCACTTACTATCAACTGTTTCACAAGTTTAGATAATTTTTACTTATCCATTACTTGTACTGGTTTACACCTTCTAATAGGATATTTTTCTTATACTCCCTCCAATTCATATTAATTGACTCCAATATGGATGTATCTAGAACTAAAATATGTCTAGATACATCCATATTAGAGTCAGTTAATATGAACTGGAGGAATACATATATCTTCATTACTTGATATCACTCCTATTATAGGTCTGGATAATTCTTACTTAATCATACATGTGTTGGTACACTTCTTCCAATAGGATATCTTCCTTATGGTTGTATCCTCTCTTTGGACTACCATGTATTGTATACCAACTATGATCTACTCATCTATTGTTTTAAGGACCTCATGATGTGCTACATGTTTAGGGTTAGCTAACTAACTTCACTTAGAAAACGTAGGTAAGAAAGGTTGACTCACGTGTGTCAGGATTATTCTCAAGTGAATATCCATCTCAAGTCATAAGAAGATTTGGTTTAACTAAGACAACTTCCTCTAGACACTACCAATCCTATAGGTCTCATTTAAAGGGTTTTAATCCTAGGGTCAAAGCATTTGCTCTGATACCAACTGTGGTGACCCGGCATACCACTGCATGGTGTAGTATGCAAGTCTGATATAACACCAATGAAACACCGTTCCACTAGTATTATATCGCTCAGAGTGGTACAACAGAAACATATGTGGGTCTAAGGCATGTCTATAGAATTACAACATTGACTCTGTTACATAAGATCATCACAGCCTCCTACTTTACAATGAGGTAAAACTGCAAATAAACTCCAGAATAACGACTCGTAGTCTATTCTTATCACGAACTCTATTTGTAGAGTATTTAACTAGCTATAGAGGCTAAGAATAGATTCTAGCTAAATAGGAGCTAGGTTTAGGAAGCTAGTTCCCTTCTATGGCTAAACTAGGTTTTCTCCTTGTTGGATGTGGTATCTGACTCCTCTGACAGGGTCCTGTCTCTTGAAGTAGTTGTTGACTCATCGGCCTTCGAGTTGCACTGTAGATCCTCCTTCGATGCCTCCATATCTAAGCAGGGATTTAAGAGTGGGATGAGTACGAGCGCACTCAACAAGTTCATTATAGGAAAGAGGTGTTTAATGCACTAGCTAAGGCATTAGACTAGAAAGTCTAATACCAATGCAGGTTTTCATAACCATTTCTTCAAAAGGTTACTTTTATTCAGAAGAACTATGTCCGTCAGCCTTCACCGGTTTACTAGAACTTCATGGAGTTCCTTTCTGGCAGCATTCGCAGTTCCAACCCGGAACAGGGAGTGACAGGTCACGATTCATTACACTCTGCAGAGGTGTGTTGCTTTACCCATAAGAGATTGATACGTCTCCAACGTATCGATAATTTCTTATGTTCCATGCCACTTTATTGATGATACATACATGTTTTATGCATACTTTATGTCATATTTATGCATTTTCCGGCACTAACCTATTAACGAGATGCCGAAGAGCCAGTTGCTGTTTTGCTGTTTTTGGTTTCAGAAATCCTAGTAAGGAAATATTCTCGGAATTGGACGAAATCAACGCCCGGGTCTTATTTTTCCACGAAGCTTCGAACACCGGGGAGATACGAGTGGGGCGACGAGGCGGCCACACGCTGGGCGGCGCGGCCCGGCCTTGGCGCGCCGGCCTGTGTGGGCCCTCGTGGTGCCCTGACCTACCCTTCCGCCTACATAATCCTTCGTCGAGAATAACTCCAGATGAGAGCCACGATACGGAAAACCTTCCGGAGACGCCGCCGCCGCCAATCCCATCTCGGGGGATTCAGGAGATCGCCCGGCACCCTGCTGGAGAGGGGAATCATCTCCCGGAGGACTCTTCACCGCCATGGTCGCCTCCGGAGTGATGAGTGAGTAGTTCACCCCTGGACTATGGGTCCATAGCAGTAGCTAGATGGTCGTCTTCTCCTAATTGTGCTTCATTGTTAGATCTTGTGAGCTGCCTAACATGATCAAGATCATCTATCTGTAATGCTACATGTTGTGTTTGTTGGGATCCTATGGATATGGAATACTATGCTATGTTGATTATCAATTTATTATCTATGTGTTGTTTATGATCTTGCATGCTCTCCGTTACTAGTAGAGGCTCTGGCCAAGTTTTTGCTTGTAACTCCAAGAGGGAGTATTTATGCTCGATAGTGGGTTCATGCCTCCATTAAATCTGGGACAGAAAGTTCTAAGGTTGTGGATGTGCTATTGCCACTAGGGATAAAACATCGATGCTATGTCTAAGGATGTACGTGTTGATTACATTACGCACCATACTTAATGCAATTGTGTGTTGTTTGCAACTTAATACGGAAGGGGTTCGGATGATAACGAAGGTGGACTTTTTAGGCATAGATGCATGTTGGATAGCGGTCTATGTACTTTGTCGTAATGCCCAATTAAATCTCACAATACTCATCATAACATGTATGTGCATGGTCATGCCCTCTTTATTTGTCAATTGCCCAACTGTAATTTGTTCACCCAACATGCTTATTCTTATGGGAGAGACACCTCTAGTGAATTGTGCACCCCAGTCCATTCTTTACATCGAATACAATCTACCGCAATACTTGTTCAACTATTTTCTGCAAACAATCATCATCCACACTATACATCTAATCCTTTGTTACAGCAAGCGGTGAGATTGACAACCTCACTGTCACGTTGGGGCAAAGTAATTTGGTTGTGTTGTGCAGGTTCCACGTTGGCGCCGGAATCCCGGTGTTGCGCCGCACTACACTGCCGCCATCAACCTTCAACGTGCTTCTTGACTCCTACGGTTCGATAAACCTTGGTTTCTTACTGAGGGAAACTTACTGCTGTACGCATCACACCTTCCACTTGGGGTTCCCAACGGTCGCGTGCTGTACGCGTGTCAGAGATCTTAACCTTGGTGCCAACCGAGTCTAGTTCTCGTCCACACTTCCTTTGGTGTGAGGCCCGGTATAAGGTCATAGCCAATCATATTCCTCCGCTACCTCGCACACCCACCCTTTGTTGCATCCCCGACCCTGGGTCCTCGCCGGTGTACCCAATTAAGGATGGACCCCGACCACGACAACAATTTGGGATCGAACCAAACTCCTACGCCGGTAGATGCAACCCATCATAGACCGCAATACCGTGGGGACTTAGGGTTCCCCAACCTCACCGCTTGCTCCTTGGGCTACAAGTGTACTACGGACAATGCCGTGGGGACTTAGGGTTCCCCAACCTCACCGCTTGTCCCCTTGGAATACAAGTGTACTACGGTAAAGCGTCTGTTGATGTACAAGAGGTGGAAATACAATTGACTATTCCGTCCCACTCCAGATCTTATGGTTAACACGGGTATTACGGCACAAGAATCACTGGACGACATTTGTTGTTTAATCCTAGATGGATATAAACCCATTGCAATGGAACCTCCACCATGTCAACACATTCCATGGTTCCATTGCCAACCACATAGTCATATTCATAGTTATGAAAGTAGTGGTTTTGCTTTTTATGCACAAGTGATAAACATAGTACATTGCAAGTAATTTGATAAAAATACTCAAATTACATGAGCAAGTGATGAACTTGCCTTTCTTGGCAAGATTATGCAGACAAGGTCTTCGATACGCAATAACTCCAAATTCTGAAATAGCATCATCGTCGGTAAGGACGATGTTTAAAAGATTGGCAAGGATGTAATAATGCATAAGTATGAGATGCAATCGCTCTAAGCGTGACCCGATGATTTAGGATTAGTGAGTTGATATGATTGGTTTAGAGTGTGTTGCACTTTTATAGTAATTCCACAAACAAGGTTCTTATTAGGGTTTTGTTGTCTTAGAATCATAAACAAGTGGTATAATGCATAGTAACAGTCATACACACCAAGGGATAGTAGTTGTATAATAAGTAAAGAGCAGTTGTCAATTTTAAGTCCTATAGTACATGGTTAATGATTACTTATTATATAATTCAAAAGAATAACTTTTGAAGAACAGGTTCTTTAATAAAGAACAAGTATGATAATTAGGTTGGTGGGGTTCCTTGGTTGACTATGGTTCCAAGTAGCTTCTGGAATAAGGATTAGATGGATCCTAACAAGATTGGGAGCACATCTTAGGCGATTATTTAAACATGGGTGATGTCAAGGTTGTTCATTTTGCTGGTGATAGCTAGCTAGGATTTGTAGATCCTAATAGGCAGGGTTGATGGCTACTCCCTATTTTCTTCAAAAGAATAACTTTTGAAGAACATACTTATTAAGTAATAAGAAGTATCTCAATTAGAGTTGAGGTTGTCTTGGGTTAGCTATTGGGTCTCTAAGTAGATAATGGTTGGTTCTTAAATGGGATGGTTCATAGGTATCTCACACTAGTGGGGTTTAGTGGAGTATGATATGTACTGCAAAACATTAGGTATAATTGCTATTAGGATTCATCACAATGGTTTGATGCTAAATAGGAATGATTAAGGTTGGTGTCTCAGAAGATAAGAACTAGGTTGGTCCTATTTGATCATCTAGGCATGAAAATGTTGCCCAAGTGTTTAGAGAGCCGTTGATGCGACGTCATGCAACGACACGTCGGGCAGATTCGCGCGGTTAACGGCGTTAACTGAAACCCGTGGTAGATGGTAGGCCCACACGAGGCTGCCACGTCTTAATGGCGACCCATTAAGTTTGCGGGGGCCAGCTGACTAGTTTGTTGGTCAACTATAGCTAGGCTGGTCCATTAGTTACGTGGCCGGGCCTAACCTCTAAGGTCGGGTCAAAACTTTAATGGGCCGGCCCACTAAGTATGTGGGCCGGGCCGAATGCACTCGTTTGACCGGTCAACAGGCAAAAGGGCCGGCCCACAAGACATGTGGGACCCACTTTCCTGGTATCGGGCCGGCCCATTTACAAAGTGGGGTCCACATTAAAGCAAGGGCCGGCCCAAGAAGTTATTGGGCGGCCCAATTAGCATGTGGGTCCCACTTTCCTGCTATCGCCGGCCCATTTAGTACGTGGGGTCCACATTTGATCAAATGGGCTGGCCCAACAAGCCATGGCCGGGCCAAAAGCACAGGTGGGTCCCACTTTCTGTTAAACGACCCATTTAGTATGTGGGGTCCACCATATAGCAAGTGGGCGGCCCAACAAGATAGTGGGCCGGGCCAAAAATACAGGTGGGTCCCACTTTCCGGTTAAAGGGTGGCCCATTTAGTATGTGGGGTCCACCATATAGCAAGTGGTAGCCCAACAAGATAGTGGGCGGGCCAAACAGTGGGTCCCACTTTCTGTAAAGGGCCGACCCATTTAGTATGTGGGGTCCACCATATAGCAAGTGGGCGGCCCAACACGCTAGTGGGCGGGCCAAGCACGTGGGTCCCACTTTCCGGTTAAAGGGTACCCATTTAGTATGTGGGGTCCACCATATAGCAAGTGGGCCGACCCAAGAAGATAGTGGGCGGGCCAAAAACACAGTGGGTCCCACTTTCGTCTTAAAAGGCCGGCCCATTTAGTATGTGGGGGCCACCACAAAAGCAATTGGGCTGGCCCAACTAGTTAGTGGGCCGGCCCAGTAGTGGGTGGGGTCCACCTTAAAGCAAGTGGGCCGGCCCAATAAAAGTGTGGGGTCCACAGTAAATCAAGTGGGCTGGCCCAATAAGTAAGTGGGCCGCCCGTTTAGTTGCTTGTTTATATGCGGCGTAATAGGCGCTTTAGGATTTTGCGGGCCGGCACATATGTGATTTCGCTTAATTGGGCCGTTTAAGGGATGGGAATTCGTGATTTAGATACTGAGAATATTTACGCAACATTGATTTCTGTCGGATAGCCTCACTTACCACAAGCACCAAAGAAAAAATGCGCGAAAGAACTATAAAAACTAACTAAATATTACATTAGCTGCAAGGCATTGAAAAAATATTACAGAACCCAGAGAAATTGAATGGTAATTAAACCTAGCAATACAATGAAGGGATCCGGCAATCTTTTAAGTTGTCCATGCAGCACCTATATCCGAAACAAAGACATTACAAGTTAAGACAGCAACAATGGAAAGGCAAAGACACTACAATATTGTTTGCCAAAGAATTTGGAACTCATCATTTCGTCGTTATAACAAGATCATTGTAATGCGCACAATAAGCAAACAAAGAGTGCATGCCGCATACCAACAGCCAATATAACAGAGCATGTTAGAATGAAATAGCAGACTTACTACTGTCGAGTCCCATGCAAACCAACATGTTCAGGGAGTACAAAATTGGCATGAACAACATAGTAGCAGGCTATAAATTTTGTAACAACGACTGAGCAAGATGAAGTTATGATGGCTACATCTACATAGCAGGGAATGTAAACCAAAAATAGAAGTTACGATGGCAAAAGCTAAAGAGGAGGGAATGTGAACCAACATGTGCCAAGTGCAATTACTTCATTTTGGCCGTGAACTAAATAATACTCCTGAACTTATAGTGAAGGGGATGCAAATCAAGATGTTTCGGGATATAAACTTGTAATGAGCAACACATAGAGGATAGTTAATGCTGGAGCTTAGGATGGACCAGATACAGAATATAGTGGGATCACCTGTGAACTTGTATAAGAGGGAATGCAAACCAATATGTTCAGCTTTCCATATGTGAGCGTCATGCCAAGTCAGAGAAACAAGTCAATAATGCAGCTTTTGAAGAACAAGATGGCACGCAAAATTATTATCTAGTAGTATGACAAGTTTATTTGTACTACAGGCTAGATAGCAGAGTGATAGCATGCCAAACTAAGTCCTTACTTTGTTAGCTTACAATGAACTAGATACAAAAAATGGCATCACCTGTAGTACAGGGAATGCAAGCCAACATGTTCATGGAGTAAAAAATTGGCACAAACAACATAGTAGCAGGCCATAATTTTTGTAACAACGACTGAGCAAGATAAAGTTATGATGGCTAGATCTACAGAGCAGGGAATGTAAACTAAATATAGAAGTTACGATGCCAAAAGCTATAGAGCAGGGAATGCGAACCAACATGTGCAATTACTTAAAATTGGCCATGAACTAAATAATAGCAGGATGTTACTATAATACCTATAATTTTTGTAACAACGACTGAGCAAGATAGAAGTTATGATGGCTACATCTACAGAGTAGGGAATGCAAACCAAAATGTTCAATCGCTTAAAGTTAGCAATGAAGTAGAAAATAGCAACGTGTTACGGTCATAGCTAGGAATGAACTAAAAGAGCTTCAGACAAACAAGCATCTGAACCCAGAACATGGCGCTAAAACAAGGGACTTACATTAGGAGAAGCACTCTGTGGGAGTCACAGCAGATCTTCCTGGGGTTGATAGATCCGGTGATGAAGTACGCTACATGTGCTACTTGGGGTTGGAGAGACGGCCATTACACTTCATGGTTACTCATCTCATCTGCAAAAACGTAACGGCGCGTCGTTAGCACAAACAGGTTCCCCCAAGATTAAACAAGAACTTGGCAAGCAATAGCAATGACAGTAGAAGAGTTTAGATCATGCACGGCGCCGGTGAAGCAGATCCGGTTCATGCAGCGGTGTCGGTGAGCAAGATATGATGCGGTGGACGACGGATCCGGCGAAGCGGCTCGGTGGGGTGGACGATACCGCAGCTGAAGCGACTGGTAGACTGCTGGATGAGCATATGGTTTCGAGGTTCGGCGGGGATGATCCGGTCCGGTTGATGACGGCGTCGATGAAGCGGCTCCGGCGGCAGCCGGATGACGAGGATCGCGAGGGCTTGGGTAGGCGGGGAAGTCGACGGGGATGTTCCGGTGCGGTGGTCGTGGAGGTGGGAGAGAGGGACTTGGGAAGTTCCGGTGGGTGGTCTGGAAATGAATTTTTTTGGGAGGGTTTCTGGGCTAGGGAGGTGGTGATCCAAAAAATGACGGGCAGACCCCCCCACCAACCGACTTTGCTGCCATCTCCACAGGGGTAGAATAGGAATTTGGAAGCGTGTGAAATTTTTGTATTTTGTGGGCGGCAAGTTTTGCCGCTATGAGATTTTGAATTTGGCCACCGTCCAAGTATAATGATAAAAAATTGTGACACCGTACTAGTACCTCTGTTCAAGGCCGAGTGCAAAATCAAATCATCATCACGTTGAATATAGGTCACTACCATGATCATGATCTATCTTCTGGACAGAGATCCAGTGCCCCCACGTTCACAGGGCACAACGTGACCTGAGGCTTCCCATCCACCATTCGTTTCAATCCAACGGCAAGGAAAGCAACAGCGTGACCCGATTAATTTCTGCTGAGCTGAAGAGCTGCTGTGTTCTCTCGAACCTGAAGAAATAGAGAAGGGAACAGAAGATGATTTCGGTTCCGAGCGCATCTGTCCGGGCCAAAAATGTATCTGGTACAAACTCCAGCGGGACGACGCATAGTGACTGGGCCGTTCGCAGCGACGCAAACATGCCCAAATATGTGTCTCGGATCCGTCGCGCGGACGCTGCGTGGACGCGTAAAGTGTCCGCTCGCGTCTGGCGAACGTTTCGTCGGGCCCGCTTGGCAGTGACCCAGCGTCGATGCGTCTTCTCAGCGGCGCCGCTTCGGCAGTCTGCGGTCGCGTAAAATGGCGATGCCTCGGGTGGCACGCGTCGTCACCTACCTCTGCGAATGGCGATGCCACGCGTGCAGCGGCCGTCGCGTGCCTCCGACCTATATAAACAGGAGCGTACGCATATCATCTCCTCCCACACTAAACCCTAGCCGCTGCCGCTCAACCTCCTACTGGGTTTTGTATAGAACTAGAACGCATAATTTAATCTCAAGTTTGATGTGCCCTGTGAACGTGGGGGCACTGGATCTATGTCCCTATCTTCTTAATCCCAATCAAAAATGCGTTTGAAATATTTCAGGATTGGTGGGAGATTTTGCCGCCCGACTGAGATTAAATTAAACCACGCGTTCGACAATTCAAACTTGAGACCAAGGCTATGATACCATTTAAGTTCGAACTGATTGAAAAAGGCTATGCAATTAATTTATATAACATCCACAGGAACAACTACCAAGTTGATCCCAACCGCAGATAAATGCATCCACCAACAAAAGTAGGAACGGTGCCTTATTCTAAGGAAACATTTCACAAGACCAATGTACTCACTATGTAGTGTTCATCTCCAATTATCTATGGCATTTTCTAAGTCTTTGGGAGATTATAACGAACTTGATTGGCCTCGTGCAATAGGGCATCACATGCTTCTAATCTCGATCTCAACATGTTAACTTTTGTTCTTAGCATAGCTGTTGCAACTCGTTCTACTTGGAGTTGTTCCTCCAAAACTTGAGCAGAGAAAGACTTGGACTTGGGCTTCAAAACCCAGCATTTCGCAGGAAAGAGATATCTTTATCTTTCCCATGTTTTGCCATCTCGAATTTCATATTAGCATGACAAGTTTTGAGTTGTGTAAAAAGAAAAGTTATTACAAAGAAAAATGCAGATGGTAGATTTAATGTGTACGAACTACTTTTAATCATACAAGTTGGCATGCCTGACTATAATAAGGACCGTCTATCTTGCTAGCAGGCATAATTATTAAGGTATTATTAATGGGCTACCATGTTCATAGTCTTCGAAGAAACAGCCTTTATTGCATTACGAGCAGAAAACAGTTCACACGTGCGCTCAGATTCAAATTTTCAGCATGCAGCCGATTTATGGTTTAATTGAAGTACACATCATTATATTATTTCACACAAAATACAGCAGCCACATGGAACATATCTAATTTTAGTACAACAACAAAATTTGCAATTATTACAGACCAGGAAATTTTGAACGAAATTTTGAGCAGTAATTAATTACAGCATTGGCATCAGCAGTCCACTTGACTGAACAACAGAATCAAAGTTTATTTAGACACCTTCAATTCCCAGACACATCACAACTGGCTTACCATGACAAGTGCATAGGAGATTCTTTAGAACATTTTCTGTCAAAGTTTGCCTATTTTTCAATTCATGTATCTCTTGGCGTGTGTTGGCAATTATTTCATCAGCATCTTTGTTTTCCCGCCCAAATATATCAACTGCCTCTTGGAGTGCATCCCCCAAATCTCTTTGTGCCGGATTAAGTTGAGCAATAGATACCATGGGCCTATGCGAGCAATATGCACTCTCACTGCTGCTTTGTGAAACATCAATACTTGAGGCATTGGCCCTTGCTTCTGGCTTTGTAGCTTTATTTGAAGCCTGAAATTTAGATAAAACAAGTTACAACATCATATGATGCAATAAAAGACCTCCAATTTCAAGAGCATCATTGAGCTGATATAACATAGCAAGCAATCCAAAATAGAGCCTCGTACATCTATTTCTTCTGGAACGGTTGGTGTACTGGACTCAGTGGACCAATGAGAGCACGTGCCACTGTCACTGTTGCTCTGTGAAATGACCGCAACACTTGATAAATGGGTTGTCCCTACTGACATTACAGCTTTGTTTGCAGGCTGAAACTAAGACAAAACAAGTTAAAATGCAATACAATACACGGCAAACAAACAACACTGTTGACATAATTTTGAAAGAACCATGGGCAGATATAACAAAGAAACCAGTTAAGCCACATGCCTCTTAGAACAAACCAAACTAGATCATGGCGATGATGTATACAATGAACCAAGCAACTAGACATCATGTGCCCAATAACGAAGCCAGGTCACTGCACAGAAGAAATCTAGCAAATAGCCAAATACAGTCAAAACATGTGCATGTTGGATTGGATACAATTAGGAAAATAATGTATGATTGATTTAAGCATGCTCAGATAGTGCCTTCGACAACGTAGAAGGTCAATGCAACAATTAATTGTATGGCTTGTATGAAGTGCCATAACATTTAAATTAAGCATAACGAGGCATTGCTTAATCTGAGAACTGAGTGCTAGCTCAGTGGCAAGGCTTGCGAGTGCGCAGCCAGCCCACCCGGGTTCGAGTACCAACGGGACCGAATTAAACAAGAATGAAGCGAGATGTCAGTACAAGTAGTGGCAATAGAAATGCAAAATCCATAACAGGGCCAATGACAACATTCACTTGCCAACAAAATCTAAGGATTTAGGGTCTGTTTGTTTGGGCTGCAGCTTTTGAGAAGCAGCTGTAGCTGGTGGGCTGTGAAAAAGCAGCTGTGAGAAGCAGCTGTTGGAAGCAGAGATTTGATGTCTGGTTGAAGTGCTTTTTATGGCTGCTGCTGTTGGTTTAGGAGTGAAATGTCTGAAATGCCCTGAGTGCTGAAGATGTTGAATATATGCAGATTTGAAACGAATTTGCTATTTATAATAGTTTCATTACATAATTATCATGTTTAATAACCCCAAAATACTTCAATTTATCTTTCTTTTTTGCTAAAATAATTTTGAACACTTTTTGTATCGGAATATTTTGGAGTGTTGTTTAGAATTAAATATAGCTTTTGGCTTCTAAGTTAAAGTTTTTACGGCTTTAAAAAAAGTGTAAACAATATCACAAGACATCTCACTAACCGTTAATTGATCGATCACCTTAATTTTAGGAATTAATCAGTCGATTGTTAATCAGCGAGGTTGCTTTAAATGGGCAGGCTCTAAGCTCTAAAATATGCTACTGTATATTGAAAAGTAAGATTTGCAAAATAGCGCACAAAAGGATTTTTGCAGAAGTATTGCCTTGATTGCTTGAAGTAAACGATGACATCCAAAATAAAATATATATGAATAGGATTGTCAAATCCTTCTCATCTTCACCGTCATGTGAAACTGGTAGCTACCATATACAGTACAGGAGAGGAAAATAAAATTGCATCGCATGAACACCGTGCTCTGTACCAAACTACCAATTACTCTGTACATCAATACTTCAATACTGTGGATTGGACGGAACTGTGGAGGAAGAATTTCCTGCAGCAGCCGAGCGGGTAGTGAAGAGCCTCGCGCCGGAGTGAAGATGGACCAACCGATGGAAGAGCAGCTCCAGGCGGTCTGCTGAATGAGAAATTGCGACCCCGCGACGCCTCGAGCACCTCCTGTCGCCGGCGGCCGTGCTCAGATTCCTCCTCCTAGGTCGCGCCTCCCTGCTCAGCGTCCTCCTCCTAGGCCGCGCTTCCCTGCTTGTCCGCCTACGCGCAGAGGAGGCGGTCGACCTGGCCCTCGGCCTCGAGGCTGACCATGGGGCCACGCATGCTATCGCGGCGGAGGCGCGCCCCTGCTGCAGGAGCTCCTACACCATGCTCTCTGGCGTTCCCGACGAGCTTGCAAGTGGGGACGGACTACTGGGACGGCGGCGGCGGATACTGGCGACGATGCCGGCCGGAACGACGACGGCGGCCGGGCAGGAAACCCTAACCCTATCCTTTCATTGAACGGGACAGGAAGAAGGGGAAAATGGGCACTGGGCTCTCGGGCGGGGAACGATTGGAAGGGGCGGGCCAGAGTTGTACGTGAGGGCAGTTTTTTCGTTGTTAGCAGCAAGTGTTAGGGGCATTTTGGTCCACCGCCGCTCGGGAGCAGAAGAAGCTCGGGAAGCAGGTCTCGCCCAACTTCCGGATTGCTAGTTCATTTAGGCACAGCGCTTCTTCAAAGCGCTTTTCTAATTGTTGGTGTTTGTTTGGGCTGCTACTTTTGGACCTCAAAAGCTCTAAAAGCAGAAGCAGAAGCCCAAACAAACAGGGCCTTAGCTTTCATATACCCTCAAAATTTAAAATAGTGTAATCCCCCGAAAGGGTATCATGGTATCATTTAATCTCAGCTATCTCACCCCTAATACCAAACATGTATCATTTAATCTCAGCCGTTCTTTTGTTTTACTCAAGAAAACATTTTTATTTTGGGAGTTTATAGAAGCACAAGCCATCGTCTACATTGGCACTGTGTTATGAAAAATATCATCTTCATCGTACATGGTTATGTGAAGATATTGATATATAATTCTGTGCTAGGAAAACAAATAGCAATTACTATGTTACAAGAACCATCTTCAAGCTCGAAGATACGAAGTTCATTGGTCCACCAACCAAGGCTGATAAAATATTATATATTAATTTAGTACTAATATTTCGTATTTACTCATATTAAGGTCTAACTTTTTTCCCCATGACAACCCAGTTTTGATATAAAATCTAACGGTGGCCATGTGTGGGTCACATAAAAAGTATTGAGGTAGTAAATTTATACATAGATATTGGATAATGTATTTTAAATTTCAAAAAATATGGTAGAAATATATAAATTAGATAGTCTTGCCGTGCAATATGCATGCCGCAAAAGGTAAGATAGATCCTTAAAAATTCTCGACTCTAATCACAAAAATATACATAATCCTAATGGGGTGTCCATGAAAAAGTTTTGTCACTTTCGTATTAGGGTATACTTCTATTTCATACTGACTAAAAAACTTAATTGTAATGAACTCACATATTACTCCTTCCATTACTTCTTTTAGGGTGTATTAGTTTTTCAAAAGCCAAACTTTAGGCTTTGTGACTAATTTTAGCAAAAAATAATAATTATCAACATCAAATAAAATATGGAAATATATTTTAAAATTATATATGTCGTGACGTGCAAAGCACGTGCTACTTACTAGTAGATTACTAGAAAATGAATGAAGCAATTGAACATGGAGCGTATTATATAAACAGCCAGATCATTTGAATATGGATATACCACATCATGTCAATGGGACTCAGAAAAACAAAGCTAGACATTTAAACAAGTAATATAACTATTTTTTCACAATGTTTCAAGTAGAATAGGAAGCTAGGTTAGGAATAAAGCAATCATGTTTCAAGTAGAATAGGAAGCTAGGTTAGGAATAAAGCAATCATGTTTCAAGTAGAATAGGAAGCTAGGTTAGGAATAAAGCAATAAAAAAACACGAAGTGCATCATTTCAGCTAGGATCATTTCTATCAAACTTCATGCACTAGCCATGGAACAACAGGCAAACTCAATGAAGCAACAGGCAAAAAATTAACATAATAGAATTTTAGGACTTGTTTAACATAGCCAAATCATGTAACTTATACCCAGGCATGCCGGATGCCAGATGGGTCAAAGGCAGTGTGCAATGTTCCATATGGTCATTGTTTATATTTTATTAGATTCCATTAGGCAACTTAGGTAGTGCAACATACAGAAAATGATGCAATTGAACTACGCACAGGAGGTAAATTAACATTCCAAAAAAAACAGGGAACTTACGTGAGCTTTTTTTTGAGTCACACGGACCTCATCAGGTACTTGGGCAGAAGAACCTGGTGCCACACTGTTTCTCCTCTGCATGAAGGAGAGGCCAATTGTAAACAGAAACAGGATCCAAGATATAGAAGTTTGCATTAAGCAATATACAAAAAACAGCAGGTACTTACATGATTATAGGCGAGCTTTACTCTACGTTTATGAGTGTAAGATGTGCCTGCTGCACGTGTAATAACAACAAACAGTTACGAGTCAAGGATTTGCTATAATTAAATTGACACCAAACAGTAGTAGAAACATTATGACGTGCATAAACATGTAATACAGGATCGCAGAAAGATATCAAACATGATGTAACTAGAGCAGTAGCCTACGGCCAAATAGTGAGAAATTGTAATCGTGTCAATGGTGGACTTGTATAGCCTACCCCAACTTGTTTGGGAATAAAGCTTTGTTGTTGGTGGTGTTGTTGTTGTTGTCAATCGTGGACATGTAGAGCATTCAACGGCTCATGATTGGTGGCTCATATTTTGTAGAGTTTCAGCGAATGGGTGGGTTAGGTCACTCAGACCACGACACTCTGTATTTATATCATCTGAGTTAGGGTTACAATACCACTGGACATGGGCCTCTATGGGCCTCACACTGGATACAATATTACTACAGCGCTACTACTAAACTCACTCATGGTCCAACACACCCCCTCAAGATGATCATGGGTAAACAACCATGGCCATCTTGCAACAACATGACACATATGACAACTACGAGTAATGAACTTTCAGCATAACTCCTAGGATACATGACAGCATTGCACTTTCCATCATCTTGTCATCTCGATTCATCTCTTCATCAGCAGCGAAGACATCCAGCTTCAACCATCTGGGATACGCACAACTCCTAACCATACACATCCTCAACAACCCCGGCTGCCTCACCACACAAGTTCCGCAGAACCATCCACACTCGCCTCAATGTCCTCAGCCTCTCTTCTCCACTCTGCCCGGCCACCTCTTCCGTCTCTCCCACAAACCCCCAGCCAACTCCTGCCTCAACCATCCACTCCTCAAGCACCCATGCCTATCCCCCGGTCAGGCCTCAACCAGTCTCACCTCAGGCACGCATGCCTTTCCCCTGGACATATCCACAACCATCACCATCACCACTAAACCGCAGCCTCATCAACTCCATCACGACTCAATCGCAGCCTCATCAACTCCATCACAACATATCCTCACAGCCTCACATCTCCATTTTCTCCTCACTTCCACTCGGATGGCGCCTCGTCTGCGCGCCCTGGCCAACCTGGCGGACCGCACCTGGCCACATCGACCGGCTCGCGCTGGTCAACGTCCAGCACCAACCTCCGGCTCCGCCCTGCGCTCAAAGGCTCGGCCCACTCCGCACGCCTCCAACATCTCCCCCTCGCACGGATCCAGATCTCTCTGCCACGGATTCACTTCCTCTTCTCTCCTTTCTAAACCAAAACGATCTTGACCCTCTTCTTTGTCCCCGCGCGAGCAGCCGCCGATCTCACACAACTCGCATCGCTGTGTGTGATAGCCGCAACCCACGCAGAGCACCTGATGCGGCCTCCCGCCGCCTGGATTTCTACATCTCAACGGTGGTTTTTGTGGTCAAAGGAAGAACTTGTATGGTACTGTTTGGGGCGGCTAGCACTAGCAGGAAGGAAACCTAGGCTCTGATACCATGTAGAGTTTCAGCAAATGGGTGGGTTAGGTCACGGAAAAAAAATACTTATGCGTCGTGTTTAAATCTAAAGGATGAGGTGGTTACAAACGAAAGCACTTGTAAGTTAAAAATATACTAGCACGAATTCAGAAATACAGTCAGCTGCAATACTCCTAACAGAACAAAACGCGCAGGGATGTCTGGTTACCTATTTCTGGGCGGCGTTTAGACGTGTTCCGCGTTCTTACGGGTGACGTGGAGGTCGGCGAGGGGACTGCTGTTGCGGTGGGTGCCGGGGAAGCAGATCTTGGGGGGTCGGAGAAGGACATGCTGGGCGGTCGATGAAGTGTTCAGCGCGCCGGCCGAAGTAGAAGGTCGGTGAAGCAGATGATGTGCAGTGCACGGGGACGTCGGTGTCGGCGAAGCTGGTCAGGTGCGGTGGTCGATAGAGTCGGCGAACGAGATACGGTGCGGTGGACGCCGGAGTAGGTGCGGATCAAGCGGATAGGGCAGCCTCGAGGTTTGAAGCCGTGGCAGCTTGAACGGCGAAGTGCGGCGGTGATTTTCCGGTGCGGCGGCCGTGAAGGTGGGAGGTAGGTAAGAGGAGCGGTTTCTCTGAGGGCTTGCGGGCGAAACTAGGGCGAAGCTGGGCGATAGAGGAGAAAAAGGGAATTTCGCAGTCCTTCTTTTGAGGAAAAAAATATTCGCAGATCTGAAACTTTGCGGCGCGAGATATTTGGGCGTTGGCGGGGAATTTTACCGCTCGATGAGATTAAATTTTGCCTGCAGTAGGTAATAATAATAATAAATAGTAGGCCCTACTAGTAGTACTGTAAGTCTGTTCAGGAATCCAAGGGGGTCGAGGTAGAGGAATCCATTATGTGAATCCACATTTCAAAGTGTCCAAAAATTCTAAACTGAAATTTTACATGTATATCTAGACATTTTATGTTGGTACATAAGTTTTTTTAAAAAAATATGTGGCTCCTGTAAAAAAGACAAATTTTGATGCTGTAACACGACTACGTACATTTTTTGCCTTTTTTGTACACACCACACAAAATGTTGTTTTTCCACGAAAACTTATGAACGAACATAGGATGTCACAATGTATACCAAAAAATTTATGTCAGATTTTTTTAACATTTATATAATTGTTTTTTTATTATTTCCAATAATCGGTGCATATGCACGTGTGTGCCAAAACGCCACCTCCGGGGGCTAGGAGTTTCTAAACTTCTTATGGCACATCAAATAAAATGTTGTTCAATCAATAATAATAATGTGCTTATGATTGTTACTCCCTTCCACCATTAATAAAGTCCACATCGGTCTCGTGTCAAACTTTGACTCGAGATTTAGGTACCCACATGATAGTGCTAGTATCATAGCTAGTATCATACACATTGGTCCCACAAAACTGCTGATGTGGCAGCTAATTAAGTAGGAGAGAGGAGATTAGTGTAACATAGGTAGATATTGTATCATAGCGCAAACAACGAGATACATGCTTAGGGTTAGGGGTAGATACATGATTTTTCTGGTTTGAATATGTCTAGACCTTATTTATCAACTTAATTGAATGCTTACTATATAACATAAGAAGACCTTGTTTTTTTATTTTGTTTTTTAATTTTTATACGGATTTGAATCTTGGTCAAATCCTAGGTTTCACCAAGATTTGAATAAGTTTAAAACATGAATATGAAAAAGTAAGCATGCATGTATGCTTCATAATTAATCACTTCAAAATGAAGCTCTTGGGAGGGTTTTTGAAATTTCCATGTTTGAAACCAAAAACCACATATCATCATGCTTGACTTCATGAGACAGAGTTTAGGTTAGGGGGTAGATACATGATTTCTCTGGTTTGAATATGTCTAGACCTTGTTTATCAACTTAATTGAATGCTTACAATATAACATAAGAAGACTATGTGCCTTGGTTTTTCATTTTTTGTTTTTTTTAAATTATGCCCATTTGAATCTTGGTCAAATCCTAGGTTTGACCATGATTTAAACAAGTTTAAAACATGAATATGAAAAAGTAAGCATGTATCCTTCGTAGTCACTCCAAAATGAAGCTCGATCTTGAGAGGGTTTTGAAATTTCCATGTTTGAAACCAAAAAACCACATACTTATCTTCATGCTTGACTTCATAAGGGGTTAGGGGTAGCTTGATACATGATTTTTCTGGTTTGAATATGTCTAGACCTTATTTATCAACTTAATTGAATGCTTACTATATGACATAAGAAGACCTTGGTTTTCATTTTTTATACCCATTTGAATCTTGGTCAAATCATAGGTTTGACCAAGATTTGAACAAGTTTAAAACATGAATATGAAAAAGTAAGCACGTACGTATGCTTCTTAGTCACTCCAAAATGAAGCTCTTGGGAGGGTTTTTGAAATTTCCATGCTTGAAACCAAAAACCACTTCTCTTCATGCATGCTTGACTTCATAAGACAGAGTTTAGGGTTAGGGGTAGATACATGATTTCTCTCGTTTGAATATGTCTAGACCTTGTTTATCAACTTAATTGAATGCTTACTATATGACATAAGAAGACTATGTGCCTTGATTTTTTTTTAAATTTTGCCCATTTGAATCTTGGCCAAATCCTAGGTTTGACCATGATTTAAACAAGTTTAAAACATGAATATGAAAAATTAAGCATGTATCCTTCGTAGTCACTCCAAAATGGAAGCTCTTGAGAGGGTTTTTGAAATTTCCATGTTTGAAACCAAAAAACCGCGTACTTCTCTTCATGCTTGACTTCATAAGACAGAGTTTGGGGTTAGGGGTAGCTTGATACATGAATTTTTTGGTTTGAATATGTCTAGACCTTGTTTATCAACTTAATTGAATGCTTACTAGATGACATAAGATGACTATGTGCATTGGTTTTTCATTTTATTGTTTTTTTTGAATTTTTATGCCCATTTGAATCTTGGTCAAATCCTATGTTTGACCATGATTTAAACAAGTTTAAAACATGAATATGAAAAATTAAGCATGTATCCTTCGTAGTCACTCCAAAATGAAGCTCGATCTTGAGAGGGTTTTTGAAATTTCCATGTTTGAAACCAAAAAACCACGTACTTCTCTTCATGCTTGACTTCATAAGACAGAGTTTGGGGTTAGGGGTAGCTTGATACATAAATTTTCTGGTTTGAATATGTCTAGACATTGTTTATCAACTTAATTGAATGCTTACTAGATGACATAAGAGTTTTTGAAATTTCCATGCTTGAAAACCAAAAACCACTTCTCTTCATGCATGCTTGACTTCATAAGGTAGAGTTTAGGGTTAGGGGGTAGATACATGATTTTCCTGCTAGTTTGAATATGTCTAGACCTTGTTTATCAATTTAATTGAATGCTCACTATATGACATGAGCAGACCTTGGTTTTAATTTTTTTATACCCATTTGATTCTTCGTCAAATCCTAGGTTTGTTGACCAAGATTTGAACAAGTTTAAAACATTAATATGAAAAGGTAAGCATGTATGCTTCTTAATTAGTCACTCCAAAATGAAGCTCTTGGGAGGGTTTTTGAAATTTCCATGATTGAAACCAAAAACCACTTCTCTTCATGCTTGAATTCATAAGTCAGGGTTTAGGGATATATAGGGGGTAGATACATGATTTTTCTGGTTTGAATATGTCTAGAGCTTGTTTTTCAACTTGAATGCTTACTATATGACATACGAAGACTATTTGCTAACGGAGGGAGTAAGCACTCTAGCTATGAAAAGTACCAAACGATGCATACCAAAATGATTTTTTAGAGGAATACTAGTTCGGATTATATAATTTTATATTAGCAGGCCAAAATCGAACCCCGTAGTTGGATTTTCAGAAATTGATCCGTAGTACTGGGCAAAACCCTAGTTTAGCTTATTTAATAATAGATTCGTAGGTCGATTTTTTTACGTTATTATTATTATTACTAGGCAGCACATGTGTTTGCCCGTCCAGTGAAACTCTTTCATTTCATTTTTCTTTTCCGCAAGGTCGGGAGTCGGAGGAAGAGGGATCACACGGGAGGAGACGAAGGGAGAGCAGTCACGGGGCCCCACTTATTTATGGTGTCTATCCTTTTTCTGGTGATGTTGACTGTTGTGCAGGGTTGTCAGTGCGCAGGGGGGTGCGAGCGAGCGAGAAAGGCCGAGAATGAGAGAGATGTTTTTTTAGAGGGACAACCGAACGATCCTGAAGGACCCAGATTTCCAATACGCATCAGAGCGCAGTTTACAGCAGGACACAAAATAAACAGGAAATTACGTCTAAATCCCTAAGATTTACATGGTAGACCCCATGCTGAAAGCAAGAAATGCGATCGGGTCCTTAATAGGCACCGTCCGGATTGATCCTCGTCGGAGCCGGGGACGAACCACTTGGCGCGACCAAATCGCCATGGCTACAGAGCCTGCACACCATGGCCTACGAGCTGAGCTAGAAACGACCTGCCAAAACCGGCAGCCAACGGAGGTGGATAATTGGAGAGAGAGAGAGAGAGAGAGTGTTGATGCCTCTCTCTTGACAAAGAAGATGGCTGGGAGTTTGCCTACCTAGCGTACGTGACTTGTGCTCACTGAAGTGTGGGACCTCACGCATGGGAACCACACGTAAGTGACAGACTTGTTGCTCTAATAACTCGGGTGATCATTATACTGTATTAGTACATAGTTTCCTATGGATCCTTCTTAGTCACTCCAAAATGAAGCTCTTTGGGAGGGTTTTTGAAATTTCCATGTTTGAAACCAAAAATAAGAAGACTATGTGCCTTGATTTTTCATTTTTTAAAATTTTGCCCATTTGAATCTTGGTCAAATCCTAGGTTTGACCATGATTTAAACAAGTTTAAAACATGAATATGAAAAATTAAGCATCTATCCTTCTTAGTCACTCCAATATGTAGCTCTTGGGAGGGTTTTTGAAATTTCCATGCTTGAAACCAAAAACCACTTCTCTTCATGCATGCTTGACTTCTTCATAAGACAGAGTTTAGGGTTAGGGGGTAGATACATGATTTTCCTGGTTTGAATATGTGTAGACCTTGTTTATCAAATTAATTGAATGCTTACTATATAACATATAAGAAGACCTTGTTTTTTTTGAACTTTTATACCCATTTGAATCTTGGTCAAATCCTTGGTTCCACCAAGATTTGAATAAGTTAAAAACATGAATATGAAAAAGTAAGCATGTATGCTTCTTAGTCACTTCAAAATGAAGCTCTTGGGAGGGTTTTTGAATTTCCATGTTCGAAACCAAAAACCACAAATCTTCATGCTTGACTTCATGAAACAGAGTTTAGGGTTAGGGGTAGATACATGCTTGATTTTTCTTGTTTGAATATGTCTAGACCTTGTTTATCAACTTAATTGAATGCCTACTATATAACATAAGAAGACCTTTTTTGTTTTTTTTAATTTTTATACCCATTTGAATCTTGGTCAAATCCTAGGTTTCACCAAGATTTGAATAAGTTTAAAACATGAATATGAAAAAGTAAGCATGCATGTATGCTTCTTAATTAATCACTTCGAAATGAAGCTCTTGGGAGGGTTTTTGAAATTTCCATGTTTGAAACCAAAAACCACATATCTTCATGCATGCGCTTGACTTCATGAGACAGAGTTTAGTGTTAGGGGGTAGATACATGATTTCTCTCGTTTGAATATGTCTAGACCTTGTTTATCAACTTAATTGAATGCTTACTATATGACATAAGAAGACTATGTGCCTTGATTTTTTTTAAAATTTTGCCCATTTGAATCTTGGCCAAATCCTAGGTTTGACCATGATTTAAACAAGTTTAAAACATGAATATGAAAAATTAAGCATGTATCATTCGTAGTCACTCCAAAATGAAGCTCTTGAGAGGGTTTTTGAAATTTCCATGTTTGAAACCAAAAAACCACGTACTTCTCTTCATGCTTGACTTCATAAGACAGAGTTTGGGGTTAGGGTTAGCTTGATACATGAATTTTCTGGTTTGAATATGTCTAGACATTGTTTATCAACTTAATTGAATGCTTACTAGATGACATAAGATGACTATGTGCATTGGTTTTTCATTTTTTTGAATTTTTATGCCCATTTGAATCTTGGTCAAATTCTAGGTTTGACCATGATTTAATCAAGTTTAAAACATGAATATGAAAAATTAAGCATCTATCCTTCTTAGTCACTCCAATATGTAGCTCTTGGGAGGGTTTTTGAAATTTCCATGCTTGAAAACCAAAAACCACTTTTCTTCATGCATGCTTGACTTCATAAGACATAGTTTAGGGTTAGGGGGTAGATACATGATTTTCCTACTAGTTTGAATATGTCTAGACCTTGTTTATCAATTTAATTGAATGCTTACTATATGACATGAGCAGACCTTGGTTTTAATTTTTTTATACCCATTTGAATCTTCGTCAAATCGTAGGTTTGTTGACCAAGATTTGAACAAGTTTAAAACATGAATATGAAAAAGTAAGCATGTATGCGTCTTAACTAGTCACTCCAAAATGAAGCTCTTGGGAGGGTTTTTGAAATTTCCATGTTTGAAACCAAAAACCACTTCTTCTCTTCATGCTTGACTTCATAAGTCAGGGTTTAGGGATATATAGGGGGTAGATACATGATTTTTCTGGTTTGATATGTCTAGACCTTGTTTATCAACTTAATTGAATGCTTACTATATGACATAAGAAGACTACGTGACTTGTGCTCACTGAAGTGTGGGACCTCACGCATGGGAACCACACGTAAGTGACAGACTTGTTGCTCTAATAACTCGGGTGATCATTATACTGTATTAGTACATAGTTTCCTATGGATCCTTCTTAGTCACTCCAAAATGAAGCTCTTTGAGAGGGTTTTTGAAATTTCCATGTTTGAAACCCAAAACAACTTCTCTTCATGCTTGACTTCATAAGACAGAGTTTAGGGTTAGGGGTAGATACATGATTTGTCTGGTTTGAATACGTCTAGACCTTGTTTATCAACTTTAATGCTTACTATATGACATAAGAAGACTATGTGCTTTGGTTTTTCATTTTTCTGATTTTTTTATTTTTGATGCCCATTTGAATCTTGGTCAGATCCTAGGTTTTACCAAGATTTAAACAAGTTTAAAACATGAAAATGAAAAGGGAAGCATTTATCCTTCTTAGTCACTCTAAATGAAGTTTTGGGAGGTTTTTGAAATTTCCATGTTTGAAACCCAAAACCACTTCTCTTCATGCTTGACTTCATAAGACATAGTTTAGGGTTAGGGGTACATACATGATTTGTATGTTTTGAATATGTCTAGACCTTGTTTATCAACTTGAATGCTTACTATATGACATAAGAAAACTACGTATGTGCTTTGGTTTTTCATTTTTCTTTTTTTTTGAATTTTCCGCCCATTTGAATCTCTGTCAAATCCTAGGTTTGACCAAGATTTAAACAAGTTTAACACGTGAAAACGAAAAGGTAAGCATGGATCCTTCTTAGTCACTCCAAAATGTACCAATTGATAGATGTGTTAACTTTGCTTCATGGAAAAAATAATGTCATGTAAATGAGTTAACTTGGATTTCCTACCCTTGAATCCATAGGAAACTTTGTTCTAATGCACTATAATAATCAACCGAGTTTTTACACCAACAGGTCTGTCACTTACGTGTGGTGCCCATGCGTGAGGTCCCACACTTCAGTGAGCACAAGTCACGTGCAATAGGTACGCAAACTCCCAGCCATTTTCTTTGTCAAGAGAAGACGCATCAGGATGCGTATTGGAAGTCTCTGGGTCCTTCGGATCCTTCGGTTGTCCCTCTCACAAAAAAACAAATCTCTCTCATTCTCGGCCTCGCTCGACTCGCTCGCTCGCTCGCACCTCCTGCTCACTGACAAACCTGCACAGTCAACATCATCACCCGAAAAAGGGAGACACCATAATGCTCTCCCTCCTTCTTCTCTCCTTCCGAGTGATCCCTCTTCCTCCGAGTTTCACTCGACGGGCAAACACATATGTGCTGCATAGTAGAGTAATAATAAAAAGGTACGTAGAAAAATCGACCTACGAATCTATAATTAAATAGGTTAAACTAGGGTTTTGCCCAGTACTACAGATCAAGGTTCAAAAAATCCAACTACGGGGTTCGAACAACCCCATTTCTAATCAAAGAATTTTTTCGACGTCATCCAAATGGCCTCAAACTATAGCATGGGCGGATCCAGACTATAGCATGGGCGGACCAAGATAATTTAAACAAGTTTAAAACATGAAAATGAAAAGGGAAGCTTGTATCCTTCTTAGTCACTCTAAAATGAAGTTTGGGGAGGTTTTTGAAATTTCCATGCTTGAAACCAAAAACCACTTCTCTTCATGCTTGACTTCATAAGACAAAGTTTAGGGTTAGGGGTAGATACATGATTTTTCTGGTTTGAATATGTCTAGACCTTATTTATCAACTTAATTGAATGCTTACTATATAACATAAGAAGACCTTGTTTTTTTTATTTTGTTTTTTAATTTTTATACGGATTTGAATCTTGGTCAAATCCTAGGTTTCACCAAGATTTGAATAAGTTTAAAACATGAATATGAAAAAGTAAGCATGCATGTATGCTTCATAATTAATCACTTCAAAATGAAGCTCTTGGGAGGGTTTTTGAAATTTCCATGTTTGAAACCAAAAAACCACATATCATCATGCTTGACTTCATGAGACAGAGTTTAGGTTAGGGGGTAGATACATGATTTCTCTGGTTTGAATATGTCTAGACCTTGTTTATCAACTTAATTGAATGCTTACAATATAACATAAGAAGACTATGTGCCTTGGTTTTTCATTTTTTTTTAAATTATGCCCATTTGAATCTTTGTCAAATCCTAGGTTTGACCATGATTTAAACAAGTTTAAAACATGAATATGAAAAAGTAAGCATGTATCCTTCGTAGTCACTCCAAAATGAAGCTCGATCTTGAGAGGGTTTTTGAAATTTCCATGTTTGAAACCAAAAAACCACATACTTATCTTCATGCTTGACTTCATAAGACAGAGTTAATTAGGGGTTAGGGGTAGCTTGATACATGATTTTTCTGGTTTGAATATGTCTAGACCTTATTTATCAACTTAATTGAATGCTTACTATATGACATAAGAAGACCTTGGTTTTCATTTTTTATACCCATTTGAATCTTGGTCAAATCATAGGTTTGACCAAGATTTGAACAAGTTTAAAACATGAATATGAAAAAGTAAGCACGTACGTATGCTTCTTAGTCACTCCAAAATGAAGCTCTTGGGAGGGTTTTTGAAATTTCCATGCTTGAAACCAAAAACCACTTCTCTTCATGCATGCTTGACTTCATAAGACAGAGTTTAGGGTTAGGGGTAGATACATAATTTCCTGGTTTGAATATGTGTAGACCTTGTTTATCAAAATAATTGAATGCTTACTATATAACATAAGAAGACCTTGTTTTTTTTGAATTTTTATACCCATTTGAATCTTGGTCAAATCCTTGGTTCCACCAAGATTTGAATAAGTTAAAAACATGAATATGAAAAAGTAAGCATGTATGCTTCTTAGTCACTTCAAAATGAAGCTCTTGGGAGGGTTTTTGAATTTCCATGTTCGAAACCAAAAACCACATATCTTCATGCTTGACTTCATGAAACAGAGTTTAGGGTTAGGGGTAGATACATGCATGATTTTTCTTGTTTGAATATGTCTAGACCTTGTTTATCAACTTAATTGAATGCCTACTATATAACATAAGAAGACCTTTTTTGTTTTTTTTTGAATTTTTATACCCATTTGAATCTTGGTCAAATCCTAGGTTTCACCAAGATTTGAATAAGTTTAAAACATGACTATGAAAAAGTAACCATGCATGTATGCTTCTTAATTAATCACTTCGAAATGAAGCTCTTGGGAGGGTTTTTGAAATTTCCATGTTTGAAACCAAAAACCACATATCTTCATGCATGCGCTTGACTTCATGAGACAGAGTTTAGGGTTAGGGGGTAGATACATGATTTCTCTCGTTTGAATATGTCTAGACCTTGTTTATCAACTTAATTGAATGATGCTTACTATATGACATAAGAAGACTATGTGCCTTGATTTTTTTTAAATTTTGCCCATTTGAATCTTGGCCAAATCCTAGGTTTGACCATGATTTAAACAAGTTTAAAACATGAATATGAAAAATTAAGCATGTATCCTTCGTAGTCACTCCAAAATGGAAGCTCTTGAGAGGGTTTTTGAAATTTCCATGATTGAAACCAAAAACCACTTCTCTTCATGCATGCTTGACTTCATAAGACAGAGTTTAGGGTTAGGGGGTAGATACATGATTTTCCTGGTTTGAATATGTGTAGACCTTGTTTATCAAATTAATTGAATGCTTACTATATAACATAAGAAGACCTTGTTTTTTTTGAATTTTTATACCCATTTGAATCTTGGTCAAATCCTTGGTTCCACCAAGATTTGAATAAGTTAAAAACATGAATATGAAAAAGTAAGCATGTATGCTTCTTAGTCACTTCAAAATGAAGCTCTTGGGAGGGTTTTTGAATTTCCATGTTCGAAACCAAAAACCACATATCTTCATGCTTGACTTCATGAAACATAGTTTAGGGTTAGGGGTAGATACATGCATGATTTTTCTTGTTTGAATATGTCTAGACCTTGTTTATCAACTTAATTGAATGCCTACTATATAACATAAGAAGACCTTGTTTTTTTATTTTATTTTTAAATTTTTATACGGATTTGAATCTTGGTCAAATCCTAGGTTTCACCAAGATTTGAATAAGTTTAAAACATGAATATGAAAAAGTAAGCATGCATGTATGCTTCTTAATTAATCACTTCGAAATGAAGCTCTTGGGAGGGTTTTTGAAATTTCCATGTTTGAAACCAAAAACCACATATCTTCATGCATGCGCTTGACTTCATGAGACAGAGTTTAGTGTTAGGGGGTAGATACATGATTTCTCTCGTTTGAATATGTCTAGACCTTGTTTATCAACTTAATTGAATGCTTACTATATGACATAAGAAGACTATGTGCCTTGATTTTTCATTTTTTTTAAATTTTGCCCATTTGAATCTTGGCCAAATCCTAGGTTTGACCATGATTTAAACAAGTTTAAAACATGAATATGAAAAATTAAGTATGTATCCTTCGTAGTCACTCCAAAATGAAGCTCTTGAGAGGGGTTTTGAAATTTCCATGTTTGAAACCAAAAAACCGCGTACTTCTCTTCATGCTTGACTTCATATATAAGACAGAGTTTGGGGATAGGGGTAGCTTGATACATGAATTTTCTTGTTTGAATATGTCTAGACCTTGTTTATCAACTTAATTGAATGCTTACTAGATGACATAAGATGACTATGTGCATTGGTTTTTCATTTTTTTGAATTTTTATGCCCATTTGAATCTTGGTCAAATCCTAGGTTTGACCATGATTTAAACAAGTTTAAAACATGAATATGAAAAATTAAGCATCTATCCTTCTTAGTCACTCCAATATGTAGCTCTTGGGAGGGTTTTTGAAATTTCCATGCTTGAAAACAAAAAACCACGTACTTCTCTTCATGCTAGACTTCATAAGACAGAGTTTGGGGTTAGGGGTAGCTTGATACATAAATTTTCTGGTTTGAATATGTCTAGACCTTGTTTATCAAATTAATTGAATGCTTACTATATAACATAAGAAGACCTTGTTTTTTTTGAATTTTTATACCCATTTGAATCTTGGTCAAATCCTTGGTTCCACCAAGATTTGAATAAGTTAAAAACATGAATATGAAAAAGTAAGCATGTATGCTTCTTAGTCACTTCAAAATGAAGCTATTGGGAGGGTTTTTGAATTTCCATGTTCGAAACTAAAAACCACATATCTTCATGCTTGACTTCATGAAACAGAGTTTAGGGTTAGGGGTAGATACATGCATGATTTTTCTTGTTTGAATATGTCTAGACCTTGTTTATCAACTTAATTGAATGCCTACTATATAACATAAGAAGACCTTTTTTGTTTTTTTTAATTTTTATACCCATTTGAATCTTGGTCAAATCCTAGGTTTCACCAAGATTTGAATAAGTTTAAAACATGAATATGAAAAAGTAAGCATGCATGTATGCTTCTTAATTAATCGCTTCGAAATGAAGCTCTTGAGAGGGTTTTTGAAATTTCCATGTTTGAAACCAAAAAAACCACGTACTTCTCTTCATGCTTGACTTCATAAGACAGAGTTTGGGGATAGGGGTAGCTTGATACATGAATTTTCTGGTTTGAATATGTCTAGACCTTGTTTATCAACTTAATTGAATGCTTACTAGATGACATAAGATGACTATGTGCATTGGTTTTTCATTTTATTGTTTTTTTGAATTTTTATGCCCATTTGAATCTTGGTCAAATCCTAGGTTTGACCATGATTTAAACAAGTTTAAAACATGAATATGAAAAATTAAGCATGTATCCTTCGTAGTCACTCCAAAATGAAGCTCGCTCTTGAGAGGGTTTTTGAAATTTCCATGTTTGAAACCAAAAAACCACGTACTTCTCTTCATGCTAGACTTCATAAGACAAAGTTTGGGGTTAGGGGTAGCTTGATACATAAACTTTCTGGTTTGAATATGTCTAGACATTGTTTATCAACTTAATTGAATGCTTACTAGATGACATAAGAGTTTTTGAAATTTCCATGCTTGAAAACCAAAAACCACTTCTCTTCATGCATGCTTGACTTCATAAGATAGAGTTTGGGGTTAGGGGGTAGATACATGATTTTCCTGCTAGTTTGAATATGTCTAGACCTTGTTTATCAATTTAATTGAATGCTCACTATATGACATGAGCAGACCTTGGTTTTAATTTTTTTATACCCATTTGATTCTTCGTCAAATCCTAGGTTTGTTGACCAAGATTTGAACAAGTTTAAAACATTAATATGAAAAGGTAAGCATGTATGCTTCTTAATTAGTCACTCCAAAATGAAGCTCTTGGGAGGGTTTTTGAAATTTCCATGATTGAAACCAAAAACCACTTCTCTTCATGCTTGAATTCATAAGTCAGGGTTTAGGGATATATAGGGGGTAGATACATGATTTTTCTGGTTTGAATATGTCTAGAGCTTGTTTTTCAACTTGAATGCTTACTATATGACATACGAAGACTATTTGCTAACGGAGGGAGTAAGCACTCTAGCTATGAAAAGTACCAAACGATGCATACCAAAATGATTTTTTAGAGGAATACTAGTTCGGATTATATAATTTTATATTAGCAGGCCAAAATCGAACCCCGTAGTTGGATTTTCAGAAATTGATCCGTAGTACTGGGCAAAACCCTAGTTTAGCTTATTTAATAATAGATTCGTAGGTCGATTTTTTTACGTTATTATTATTATTACTAGGCAGCACATGTGTTTGCCCGTCCAGTGAAACTCTTTCATTTCATTTTTCTTTTCCGCAAGGTCGGGAGTCGGAGGAAGAGGGATCACACGGGAGGAGACGAAGGGAGAGCAGTCACGGGGCCCCACTTATTTATGGTGTCTATCCTTTTTCTGGTGATGTTGACTGTTGTGCAGGGTTGTCAGTGCGCAGGGGGGTGCGAGCGAGCGAGAAAGGCCGAGAATGAGAGAGATGTTTTTTTAGAGGGACAACCGAACGATCCTGAAGGACCCAGATTTCCAATACGCATCAGAGCGCAGTTTACAGCAGGACACAAAATAAACAGGAAATTACGTCTAAATCCCTAAGATTTACATGGTAGACCCCATGCTGAAAGCAAGAAATGCGATCGGGTCCTTAATAGGCACCGTCCGGATTGATCCTCGTCGGAGCCGGGGACGAACCACTTGGCGCGACCAAATCGCCATGGCTACAGAGCCTGCACACCATGGCCTACGAGCTGAGCTAGAAACGACCTGCCAAAACCGGCAGCCAACGGAGGTGGATAATTGGAGAGAGAGAGAGAGAGAGAGAGAGAGAGAGAGAGTGTTGATGCCTCTCTCTTGACAAAGAAGATGGCTGGGAGTTTGCCTACCTAGCGTACGTGACTTGTGCTCACTGAAGTGTGGGACCTCACGCATGGGAACCACACGTAAGTGACAGACTTGTTGCTCTAATAACTCGGGTGATCATTATACTGTATTAGTACATAGTTTCCTATGGATCCTTCTTAGTCACTCCAAAATGAAGCTCTTTGGGAGGGTTTTTGAAATTTCCATGTTTGAAACCAAAAATAAGAAGACTATGTGCCTTGATTTTTCATTTTTTAAAATTTTGCCCATTTGAATCTTGGTCAAATCCTAGGTTTGACCATGATTTAAACAAGTTTAAAACATGAATATGAAAAATTAAGCATCTATCCTTCTTAGTCACTCCAATATGTAGCTCTTGGGAGGGTTTTTGAAATTTCCATGCTTGAAACCAAAAACCACTTCTCTTCATGCATGCTTGACTTCATAAGACAGAGTTTAGGGTTAGGGGGTAGATACATGATTTTCCTGGTTTGAATATGTGTAGACCTTGTTTATCAAATTAATTGAATGCTTACTATATAACATATAAGAAGACCTTGTTTTTTTTGAACTTTTATACCCATTTGAATCTTGGTCAAATCCTTGGTTCCACCAAGATTTGAATAAGTTAAAAACATGAATATGAAAAAGTAAGCATGTATGCTTCTTAGTCACTTCAAAATGAAGCTCTTGGGAGGGTTTTTGAATTTCCATGTTCGAAACCAAAAACCACATATCTTCATGCTTGACTTCATGAAACAGAGTTTAGGGTTAGGGGTAGATACATGCTTGATTTTTCTTGTTTGAATATGTCTAGACCTTGTTTATCAACTTAATTGAATGCCTACTATATAACATAAGAAGACCTTTTTTGTTTTTTTTTAATTTTTATACCCATTTGAATCTTGGTCAAATCCTAGGTTTCACCAAGATTTGAATAAGTTTAAAACATGAATATGAAAAAGTAAGCATGCATGTATGCTTCTTAATTAATCACTTCGAAATGAAGCTCTTGGGAGGGTTTTTGAAATTTCCATGTTTGAAACCAAAAACCACATATCTTCATGCATGCGCTTGACTTCATGAGACAGAGTTTAGTGTTAGGGGTAGATACATGATTTCTCTCGTTTGAATATGTCTAGACCTTGTTTATCAACTTAATTGAATGCTTACTATATGACATAAGAAGACTATGTGCCTTGATTTTTTTTTTAAATTTTGCCCATTTGAATCTTGGCCAAATCCTAGGTTTGACCATGATTTAAACAAGTTTAAAACATGAATATGAAAAATTAAGCATGTATCATTCGTAGTCACTCCAAAATGAAGCTCTTGAGAGGGTTTTTGAAATTTCCATGTTTGAAACCAAAAAACCACGTACTTCTCTTCATGCTTGACTTCATAAGACAGAGTTTGGGGTTAGGGGTAGCTTGATACATGAATTTTCTGGTTTGAATATGTCTAGACATTGTTTATCAACTTAATTGAATGCTTACTAGATGACATAAGATGACTATGTGCATTGGTTTTTCATTTTTTTTGAATTTTTATGCCCATTTGAATCTTGGTCAAATTCTAGGTTTGACCATGATTTAATCAAGTTTAAAACATGAATATGAAAAATTAAGCATCTATCCTTCTTAGTCACTCCAATATGTAGCTCTTGGGAGGGTTTTTGAAATTTCCATGCTTGAAAACCAAAAACCACTTTTCTTCATGCATGCTTGACTTCATAAGACATAGTTTAGGGTTAGGGGTAGATACATGATTTTCCTACTAGTTTGAATATGTCTAGACCTTGTTTATCAATTTAATTGAATGCTTACTATATGACATGAGCAGACCTTGGTTTTAATTTTTTATACCCATTTGAATCTTCGTCAAATCGTAGCTAGGTTTGTTGACCAAGATTTGAACAAGTTTAAAACATGAATATGAAAAAGTAAGCATGTATGCGTCTTAACTAGTCACTCCAAAATGAAGCTCTTGGGAGGGTTTTTGAAATTTCCATGTTTGAAACCAAAAACCACTTCTTCTCTTCATGCTTGACTTCATAAGTCAGGGTTTAGGGATATATAGGGGGTAGATACATGATTTTTCTGGTTTGATATGTCTAGACCTTGTTTATCAACTTAATTGAATGCTTACTATATGACATAAGAAGACTACGTGACTTGTGCTCACTGAAGTGTGGGACCTCACGCATGGGAACCACACGTAAGTGACAGACTTGTTGCTCTAATAACTCGGGTGATCATTATACTGTATTAGTACATAGTTTCCTATGGATCCTTCTTAGTCACTCCAAAATGAAGCTCTTTGAGAGGGTTTTTGAAATTTCCATGTTTGAAACCCAAAACAACTTCTCTTCATGCTTGACTTCATAAGACAGAGTTTAGGGTTAGGGGTAGATACATGATTTGTCTGGTTTGAATACGTCTAGACCTTGTTTATCAACTTTAATGCTTACTATATGACATAAGAAGACTATGTGCTTTGGTTTTTCATTTTTCTGATTTTTTTTTATTTTTGATGCCCATTTGAATCTTGGTCAGATCCTAGGTTTTACCAAGATTTAAACAAGTTTAAAACATGAAAATGAAAAGGGAAGCATTTATCCTTCTTAGTCACTCTAAATGAAGTTTTTGGGAGGTTTTTGAAATTTCCATGTTTGAAACCCAAAACCACTTCTCTTCATGCTTGACTTCATAAGACATAGTTTAGGGTTAGGGGTACATACATGATTTGTATGTTTTGAATATGTCTAGACCTTGTTTATCAACTTGAATGCTTACTATATGACATAAGAAAACTATATGTGCTTTGGTTTTTCATTTTTTTTTTGAATTTTCCGCCCATTTGAATCTCTGTCAAATCCTAGGTTTGACCAAGATTTAAACAAGTTTAACACGTGAAAATGAAAAGGTAAGCACGGATCCTTCTTAGTCACTCCAAAATGTACCAATTGATAGATGTGTTAACTTTGCTTCATGGAAAAAATAATGTCATGTAAATGAGTTAACTTGGATTTCCTACCCTTGAATCCATAGGAAACTTTGTTCTAATGCACTATAATAATCAACCGTGTTTTTACACCAACAGGTCTGTCACTTACGTGTGGTGCCCATGCGTGAGGTCCCACACTTCAGTGAGCACAAGTCACGTGCAATAGGTACGCAAACTCCCAGCCATTTTCTTTGTCAAGAGAAGACGCATCAGGATGCGTATTGGAAGTCTGTGGGTCCTTCTGGATCCTTCGGTTGTCCCTCTCAAAAAACAAATCTCTCTCATTCTCGGCCTCGCTCGACTCGCTCGCTCGCTCGCACCTCCTGCTCACGACAAACCTGCACAAAAGTCAACATCATCACCGAAAAGGGGAGACACCATAATGCTCTCCCTTCTTCTCTCCTTCCGAGTGATCCCTCTTCCTCCGAGTTTCACTCGACGGGCAAACACCATGTGCTGCATAGTAATAATAAAAAGGTAGTAGAAAAATCGATATACGAATCTATAATTAAATAGGTTAAACTCGGGTTTTGCCCAGTACTACAGATCAAGGTTCAAAAAAATCCAACTACGGGGTTCGAACAACCCCATTTCTAATCAAAGAATTTTTTCGACGTCATCCAAATGGCCTCAAACTATAGCATGGGCGGATCCAGACTATAGCCAAGGGGGGCAGCCGCCCCCACTCAATTTTCTGAAACCTTGTACTTAGAAATATGTTAAGCTAAAGGCTGGTTTGCCCGCACTTAGAAATGATATTTGCATCACTTATCATATGTTTGCCCATTTGAATCTTGTCAAATCCTAGATTTGACCAAGATAATTTAAACAAGTTTAAAACATGAAAATGAAAAGGGAAGCTTGTATCCTTCTTAGTCACTCTAAAATGAAGGTTGGGGAGGTTTTTGAAATTTCCATGCTTGAAACAAAAAACCACTTCTCTTCATGCTTGACTTCATAAGACAAAGTTTAGGGTTAGGGGTAGATACATGATTTTTCTGGTTTGAATATGTCTAGACCTTATTTATCAACTTAATTGAATGCTTACTATATATATATACATAAGAAGACCTTTTTTTGAATTTTTATACCCATTTGAATCTTGGTCAAATCCTAGGTTTCACCAAGATTTGAATAAGTTTAAAACATGAATATGAAAAAGTAAGCATGCATGTATGCTTCTTAATTAATCACTTCAAATGAAGCTCTTGGGAGGGTTTTTGAAATTTCCATGTTTGAAACCAAAAACCACGTACTTCTCTTCATGCTTGACTTCATAAGACAGAGTTTGGGGTTAGGGGTAGCTTGATACATGATTTTTCTCGTTTGAATATGTCTAGACCTTGTTTATCAACTTGAATGCTTACTATATGACATAAGAAAACTACTATGTGCATTGGTTTTTCATTTTTCTGTTTTTTTTGAATTTTCCGCCCATTTGAATCTCTGTCAAATCCTAGGTTTGACCAAGATTTAAACAAGTTTAACACGTGAAAACGAAAAGGTAAGCATGGATCCTTCTTAGTCACTCCAAAATGTACCAATTGATAGATGTGTTAACTTTGCTTCATGGAAAAAATAATGTCATGTAAATGAGTTAACTTGGATTTCCTACCCTTGAATCCATAGGAAACTTTGTTCTAATGCACTATAATAATCAACCGAGTTTTTACACCAACAGGTCTGTCACTTACGTGTGGTGCCCATGCGTGAGGTCCCACACTTCAGTGAGCACAAGTCACGTGCAATAGGTACGCAAACTCCCAGCCATTTTCTTTGTCAAGAGAAGACGCATCAGGATGCGTATTGGAAGTCTGTGGGTCCTTCAGGATCCTTCGGTTGTCCCTCTCACAAAAAAAAAACAAATCTCTCTCATTCTCGGCCTCGCACTCGCTCGCTCGCTGCACCTCCTGCTCACGACAAACCCTGCACAACAGTCAACATCATCACCCGAAAAAGGAGACACCATAATGCTCTCCCTCCTTCTTCTCTCCTTCCGAGTGATCCCTCTTCCTCCGAGTTTCACTCGACGGGCAAACACATATGTGCTGCATAGTAGAGTAATAATAAAAAGGTACGTAGAAAAATCGACCTACGAATCTATAATTAAATAGGTTAAACTAGGGTTTTGCCCAGTACTACAGATCAAGGTTCAAAAAAATCCAACTACGGGGTTCGAACAACCCCATTTCTAATCAAAGAATTTTTTCGTCTCATCCAAATAGCATCTCAAACTATAGCATGGGCGGACCAAGATAATTTAAACAAGTTTAAAACATGAAAAAAAAGGGAAGCTTGTATCCTTCTTAGTCACTCTAAAATGAAGTTTGGGAGGTTTTTGAAATTTCCATGCTTGAAACCAAAAACCACTTCTCTTCATGCTTGACTTCATAAGACAAAGTTTAGGGTTAGGGGGTAGATACATGATTTTTCTGGTTTGAATATGTCTAGACCTTGTTATCAACTTAATTGAATGCTTACTATATATATGACATAAGAAGATCGACTATGTGCATTGGTTTTTCATTTTATTGTTTTTTTTAATTTTATGCCCATTTGAATCTTGGTCAAATCCTAAGTTTGACCATGATTTAAACAAGTTGAAAACATGAATATGAAAAATTAAGCATATGTCCTTCTTAGTCACTCCAAAATGAAGCTCTTGGGAGGGTTTTTGAAATTTCCATGTTTGAAACCAAAAACCACATATCTTCATGCTTGACTTCATGAGACAGAGTTTAGGGTTAGGGGGTAGATACATGATTTCTCTGGTTTGAATATGTCTAGACCTTGTTTATCAACTTAATTGAATGCTTACTATGTGACATAAGAAGACTATGTGCCTTGATTTTCCATTTTTTTTAAATTATGCCCATTTGAATCTTGGCCAAATCCTAGGTTTGACCATGATTTAAACAAGTTGAAAACATGAATATAAAAAATTAAGCATATATCCTTCTTAGTCACTCCAAAATGAAGCTCTTGGGAGGGTTTTTGAAATTTCCATGTTTGAAACCAAAAACCACATATCTTCATGCTTGACTTCATGAGATAGAGTTTAGGGTTAGGGGGTAGATACATGATTTCTCTGGTTTGAATATATCTCTAGACCTTGTTTATCAACTTAATTGAATGCTTACTATGTGACATAAGAAGACTATGTGCCTTGATTTTCCATTTTTTGTTTTTTCTGAATTTTTATGCCCATTTGAATCTTGGTCAAATCCTAGGTTTGACCATGATTTAAACAAGTTTAATAAAACATGAATATGAAAAATTAAGCATATATCCTTCTTAGTCACTCCAAAATGTAGATCTTGGTAGGGTTTTTGAAATTTCCATGTTTGAAACCAAAAACCATGACTTCTCTTCATGCATGCTTGACTTCATAAGACAGAGTTTAGGGCTAGGGGTAGCTAGATACATGATGTTTCTGGTTTGAATATGTCTAGACCTTGTTTATCAACTTAATTGAATGCTTACTATATGACATAAGAAGACTACGTGCCTTGGTTTTTCATTTATTTTGAATTTTTATGTCCATTTGAATCTTGGTCAAATCCTAGGTTTGACCATGATTTAAACTAGTTTAAAACATAAATATGAAAAATTAAGCATCTATCCTTCTTAGCCACTCCAAAATGAAGCTCTTGGGAGGGTTTTTGAAATTTCCATGATTGAAACCAAAAACCACTTCTCTTCATGCTTGACTTCATAAGTCAGGGTTTAGGGATATATAGGGGGTAGATACATGATTTTTCTGGTTTGAATATGTCTAGAACTTGTTTTTCAACTTGAGCTTGTCTAGAGCTTGTTTTTAATTTTTTTATACCCATTTGATTCTTCGTCAAATCCTAGGTTTGTTGACCTAGATTTGAACAAGTTTAAAACATGAATATGAAAAGGTAATCATGTATGCTTCTTAATTAGTCACTCCAAAATGAAGCTCTTGGGAGGGTTTTTGAAATTTCCATGATTGAAACCAAAAACCACTTCTCTTCATGCTTGACTTCATAAGTCAGGGTTTAGGGATATATAGGGGGTAGATACATCATGATTTTTCTGGTTTGAATATGTCTAGACCTTATTTATCAACTTAATTGAATGCTTACTATATGACATAAGAAGACTATGTGCCTTGATTTTTCATTTTTTTAAATTATGCCCATTTGAATCTTGGTCAAATCCTAGGTTTGACCAAGATTTAAACAAGATTAAAACATGAAAATGAAAAATTAAGCCTTGATCCTTCTTATTCACTCCAAAATGAAGCTTTTGGGAGGTTTTTTGAAATATCCAGGTTTGAAACCCAAAACCACTTCTCTTCATGCATAGTTTAGGGTTAGGGGTAGATACATGAATTTTTGGTTTATAGTAAGCATTCAAGTTGATAAACAAGGTTTAGACATATTCAAACTAGAAAAATCATGTATATACCCCCTAAGGCTAAACTCTGTCATATATATGAAGTCAAGCATACAAGAGGAATGGTTTTGGGTTTCAAACATGGAAAATTCAAAAACCCTCCCAAAAGCTTCATTTTTTGAGTGAATAAGAAGGATCCAGGCTTACTTTTTCATTTTCATGTTACTGACTTGTTTAATTCTTGGTCAAACCTAGGATTTGACCAAGATTCAAATGGGCATAAAAATTCAATAAAGAATTCAAAAAATGAAAAACCAAAGCACATAATAAGCTTCTTAAGTTATAGTAAGCATTCATGTTGATCAACGGAGTCTATACATATTTAAACATTAAAAATCATGTATATACCCCAAACCCTAAACTCTGTCTAATGAAGTCAAGCACGAAGAGAAGTGGTTTTCGTTTTTTTTTTGAATTGTTATGCCCATTTGAATCTTGGTCAAATCCTAGCAGGTTTGACCAATATTTAAACAAGTTTAAAACATGAAAATGAAAAGTAAGTTTGGATCCTTCTTATTATTCACTCCAAAATGAAGCTTTTGGGAGGTTTTTTAATTTTCCATGTTCGAAACCCAAAATGATATCTCTCCGTGCTTTACTTCATAAGACAAAGTTTAGGGGTAGGGGGTAGATACATGATTTTTCTGGTTTGAATATGTCTAGACCTTGTTTATCAACTTGAATGCTTATTATGTGACATCAAAAGACTATGTGTTTGGTTTTTTTTGAATTTGTTATGCCCATTTGAATCTTGGTCAAATCCTAGGTTTGACCAAGATTTAAACCAGTTTAAAACATGAAAATGAAAAGTAAGCCTGGATTCTTCTTAGTCACTCCAAAATGAAGCTTTTGGGAGGTTTTTTAAATTTCCATGTTTGAAACCCAAAACCACTTCTCTTAATGCTTGACTTCATAAGACAGAGTTTAGGGTTAGGGGCCAAGTATATACATGATTTTTCTTGTTTAAATATGTCTAGACTTTGTTTATCAACTTGAATGCTTACTATATGACATCAAAAGACTATGTGTTTGGTTTTGATTTTTTTGAATTTGTTATGTCCATTTGAATCTTGGTCAAATCCTAGGTTTGACCAAGATTTAAACCAGTTTAAAACATGAAAATGAAAATGTAAGCCTGGATTCTTCTTAGTCACTCCAAAATGAAGCTTTTGGGAGTTTTTTCAATTTCCAATGTTTGAAACCCAAAACCACTTTTCTTCATGCTTGACTTCATAAGACAGAGTTTAGGGTTAGGGGGTATATACATGATTTTTCTGGTTTGAATATGTCTAGACTCGTTGATCAACTGTAATGCTTACTATATGACATAAGAAGCTTATGTGCTTTGGTTTTTTTTTATTTCTTTTTTGAATTTTTATGCCCACTTGAATCCTGGTCAAATCCTTTGTTTGACCAAGATTTAAACAAGTTAAAACATGAAAATGAAAAAGTAAGCCTGGCTCCTTCTTAGTCATGAAAATGAGTTAACTTGGCTTTCCAACCCTTGAATCCATAGGAAACTTTGTACTAATGCAGTATAATAATCACCCGAGTTTTTACACCAACAGGTCTGTCACTTACGTGTGGTGCCCATGCGTGAGGTCCCAAACTTCAGTGAGCACAAGTCACATGCGGTAGGCAGGCAAAATACCCGATCAATCCGGGCGGTGGCTGTTAAGGACCCGATCGCATTTCTTGCTTTCAGACTGGGGTCTACCATGTAAAAGTTTGTTCCTTTTGGATGCATCACTCGTATTTGCAAGTTTTTTGGGGGTCCCGCAAATTCAGGGTAGCATCATGCCCCCCTTCCCACGCCAACACAAACAGAGTTCAACACAACCTAATTAAGCAAGGTTCAACACAGACATAGTTCAACAACCCCTAATTAAGCTAATAGGTTCACCACAAACGCTGCTGAGCAGCAAACATAAACAGAGTTCAACAAAAGATGCTGCTTTTGAAGCAGTAGGAGAGACAAACATGCACAACAGTTACGGAGTATATTTACCATCTTCTTCCTGTCGCCTCCTCCCGGTCCCGCTTCTTCTGCTTCTTGCTGCCCATACCTTTAATCTTTGGTGGCTTGGGCTTGGGAGGAGGCACACGACCGGTCTCGATAGCTTGGTTCAATTTCTTCCTTAGGAATAGCCCATAGGCCATGTGGTTGGCTATGAAGCCGGATCGGTTAACAGTTTCCCCAACTTTGAGACAGCCGGACCCACCGGCTTCGGCATGCTGCAGGACGCTTCGAAAGTCAACCTTTATGCTCTTTGTGCAGAAGGGGCAGCTGTTCCTGGCACCAGTCCAGGGTTCACTCCAATACTTGTCGAACTTCCCCGCCTTAAGCTTGTTGAGAGTGGCCCTGGCCTTCCTATGACGCGACTCGACATCGCTGTCAACCTCATCAGTAGCAACCTGATACATGCCAAATAAACAGGTGAAGCAAATATGTAGCAGTTGCAACTAATAATGAATATGAATCTAAAAAGATTCTGACGCTAATTCAAAACCCTATAGCGCAAAAAAAAGAGGGAGAGACCATAGAGCAAATCGATACAGGGCTATGTTGAATAAGGGAGAGAGGTGAATCGGATGTGAAGCAAATATGTAGCAGTTGCAACTAATACTGAATATGAATCTAAAAAGATTCTGACGCTAATTCAAAACGCTATAGCGCAAAAAAAAGAGGGAGAGACCATAGCGCAAATCGATACAGGGCTATGTTGAATAAGGGAGAGAGGTGAATCGGAACATACTTCCTCCCCCTCGTCGACGATATTCTCGTCGAAGGTCGGCGGCGGCGGTTCAAAGATGAGTTCAACCTCGTCCTCGTCATCTAGGGGATGCTTCCCAAGAGAGTGGACCCATCTACCAACAGCATCAGATGCCGATGAGCGACCGATGGCCCGACCTTCGGCAATGGCCTCCGCTTCGTCTTTGGCATCCGCTGCGGCGATGATCGCCGCCGTTGCGGCCATGCGTGCTGCGGTCGCGGCTCTGGACGCCTCCTCTGCGGCTAAGGCCAGCCGCGCGGCTTTCGCTTTCGCTGCGTTGACGGCGTCGGTTGGGCTCTCCATCGGTGGAATGGGAAGGGGAAGTGAAGAGAGGGTTTTTTCCTAGTCCGTGGAGAGAGGGAGAAGTGTGGACGTGAAATGGATAACTGACGATATTTCAAGATTTGGGAGACATAGCACGAACCGGCAGATGACAGCGCGTGGGTGCATTACCTCATACTGCCTCTGTCCTAGAAAGAGCGTACGTGTGGGTTTTCAAGGCATATTAAGGATTTTATTATTACCCACACACATTTATTTTGTACTTCTCTACAGTGTTGACCGTGCTACTACTATTTGTGTTAGTGCGCCAAAAACAAAATGTTATTTTCTAAGTGCCAAATTAATCTAGGGCGTTGGTTGTGAACCGGTGAACAAAAAAGAGATAGCCCAAAAGAGGAACACACCAAGGTACAAAAACTAGCATATATGCATGTTTCTATGTACATATATATGACCCTGGGTTTGTAGATAAAAAACATTCATATATGCGCTTACTATTAATATACATAAGTTTATGCTGATTCTCTTGGTTTAGGTATATATATGGTTAGGCATCACTACTAATTCAGAAAAAACAAAAATGTAACCCTTCAAGTGAAGTCATTTTAAGTGACCTAACAACTAAAATTCATATATAGGATTTGTATAGGAATTATGTAGGATTTAGATCACATGTGAATTTTCCCCACACTAGTTGTTTGATTCATAGGAACATATCCTATAGGAATCTTGCAGTGCAAATCCTATAAGAATAAAACATTAGGTCATACCTCATGGAAAATTTCCTTTGGCACAATCAAACACAACTCATCTTCCTATATGATTCAACTAGCCATTAAATCTCAATCCTATGTTTTTCATATTTCTATGGTTTTCCCATCCTATGAATCAAAGGAGCCTTAGGGCTTATATCTTTTTTTAGAAAGGCAAACTATGTTAAGATTGGCCAAGTTTTACGAAAAACCTTTAACATGCAAAATACAAAGTTGAGTCATTTCGTTTGAATCGGAGGGAGTACATTTGACGTTATGGTACTATTTGACAGCTGCTTGGCACTGTAGTTGTCAAACAATACCCATATAGTCAAATGTACTCCCTCTGATTCAAATGAATTGACTCAACTTTGTCTAGATATATGGATGTATCAAGTCACTGAAGCTAAAATAAAAGCTTCATGAAGGGGTCTTTTTTGAACCAAACTGCCCCCTTCACGAAGCTTTTATTTTGGGATAGAGCTTCACTGACTTGATACTTCCAAGTCTCACAGTGACTTGGTGCCACCATCCACCATCCATCTCAGATCCAATGTATGCGATCGACTTAGAATTTAAACTAAATAATTATTATAATTGCTCAGAAATATTTCAAGAACTTCCAGTTAATCGTGCATATTTCGATTTATATTTTGGTGAAGTTTCATTCGATTTGAATCAAAGGTTTGTGAGCAAATATATACTCCCTCCGGTTCATATTAATTGACTCTAATATGGATGTACTAGACACATTTTAGTTCTAGATACATCCATATTGAAGTCAATTAATATGAATCAGAGGGAGTATTTAGTTTAAACTAGTGCTCGTATACGTAAAAAGCTCTTTAATCACAAGCTAATCGTCCGAGTGGGATGAAATATTCACAGATTTTAGAACAAGGCATCTACATTTTACTGGATTTTTTTCATAATTTTTGTTTTTAGGTTCGAAATAAGAGATAGTTTGGAACGTTGGATCTCAAATGGTTGGTAGATGGTGGCACCAAGTCACAATGAGATTTGGAGACTTCAAGTCACTGCAGCTCTGTCCTTTTATTTTGACAAACTGCAGAGCCGCTGGTGCATCTATGGTTGCGTACGGCCGACGCCGATTCTTAGCAAGGAAGTTCTTCCTATAAGTAGTAGTATCCATACTCCACTCCAAGGCATGTATAAAAAAAGAACCCATCCCGTTCTCGTTTTCCCGATCACTCTTCTCTGAAGATGGAGGAGGCCCTCTTCTTGTGCCCCCTCTGCCTGCTGCCCTTCAAACCCCCCATATCCAAGGTCGCTCCCTTCCGATTTCATTCTTAGGTTCACCTGTGAGAAATGTCAATGACAACTGATGCCACGTACGTTGTTCCGTGCAGTGCAAGGGCGGTCATATGGGCTGTCGGCGCTGCGTCGGCGAGCTTGCGCCGAACCCGTGCAAGAAGTGCGAGCAGCCGGCGAGGTTGCCGCCGTCGAATCGATCTGGGGCAAGATTGCCGCCGTCGAATCGATCTGGGGCAATGGTCAAGTGCGTCGGCTGCCAGAGCTTGGTCGCCTCCACGGAGTCCTACAAGCACTATATCGCGTGCCCGCATGGTCCGTGCGGCTGCACAGAGGCCATCAATACCGGCTGCAGCTTCACCGGCCCGCCGCGGGAGCTCCTGGTACACCTCCAAGCATCCCACTCCATCCCAGTGTTTACGTTCCAGTATGGCATACCCGCCTGGTGCATAGTTCGTGTTCCGGTACAACCGCGGGGACACCTGTTCATCGGCAGTGGGGAAGAAGACGGTAGCGTGTTCGCCATCACCGTTGGCGCGCTCGGCCCGACCACCATTGTGTCCTGTGTGTGCATCAGGTCGGCCGCGTGCTTGTTTCCGATGTACAAGGCGCAGCTGTTGGTGATTGGTCCGCCGGCGCCGGCGACGGCTGGGACCAGTGACCTCTCGACGGACACCTTGATGGCGGTAATCGAGCCGACGAGCTCCCCGACGCCTAGCTCGATCATGTTGCAGCAGCTCACTTCTTTCCTGGCGGTGCCGCCCCGTTACGCGAAGCAGAATGGAGGGCAGCGTGTGTTGCCTATCTGCGTTTGCATCAACAAGAAGGTTATACAATAATCTTCGTTTAGTCATACTGCAATGTAGTTACTCGAAGATCGGAGGGAGTAGTTTAGTTCGAAGTAGGGTTCGTTCGGATGTATTTTGGACTTGTATAGTAGTACTACTACTCCAGAACTATTAGCTAGCTAGTTGGAGTGCTAGAATGCAGCTCGGAGTATTATAGTATTTTGGCAGTACTACTAGTATATGTATGTGACTGCAAATTCAAACTAAAATGGAGTATTTCTTGCTAATGTTGTTCTTTTGGAGTCATCATTTTTTTCTGAACGTGTTAACTATGCTATTGTCTAAGGATTCGTTTAGATTTCTTTGGTTGAATTCATATTTCGTCTCTTCCTAATTTGGCAAAACTGCACTGTCATGGGCATTCTTACAAGGTCGCTGAAGTTTCAAAGTTTCTTAATGTATATTGCGTAGGGTGTACCCCCTTAACATGGATCTGTTGCATTTTTGGGTTGTATTTTTTTTGGCAATTTTCAGGACCATAAAATAGCACGCCTTCAGTTGAAATTTGAATTAGTGGCCGATACTAGCATGGAGTAGTAAAGTTTTTTTGTACTCCCTCGGTCCCACCAAAAGTGTCTCACCTTTGTTAAAATTTAGATGGATAGATGTATTTTTTTTTGGGTGTGCCGATTTTCTGCAACTGCAGTTCAAAGAAAAGTGCAACTCGGTCCAGAGTAGTAGTGCAAGTTTTTTTGTACTCCCTCGGTCCCACCAAAAGTGTCTCACCTTTGTTAAAATTTAGATGGATAGATGTATTTTTTTTTACAAAGTTGAGACAACTTTGGTGGGACGGAGCCACGGAGTCGTAGTTGATGGCGAGAAGGTTGATGCCTTGCTAGGTTGGTGTACGTTGCAAAAAGAACAAGGTTGGTGTGTATTTGTTTTATTTGTTCACCATAATACTGACATGGCCATCGATTTGATTAGACAACACAAGCCTGGGATGTTTCACTTATTTATTGTAGGAAGCACGATTAATGTTCTGTAATGATGGGGCTACTCCTATAGTCCGTCTGCTCCTACTCGGGTGTCGGGTCACATTCACACTCTCCTCTTTTTTTGAACACATTCACACTCTCCTCTTTTTTTGAACACATTCACACTCTCCTCGAAACTGCAGTAGGCAGTATATGCATAAGAGGAGGAGCGTCTCGGTTCACCTCCGTCGTCTATCCCCACTCCGCCCAGCTTCCATAGCACGCGCCTGCGTCTCCGCCATGGCGCTTTCGCATCCTATCCAGCAGTGCCCAGTTTGAGAGCCTCTGTTCTCCAACTCAAACCCCCACCTGCCGCCATTGATCGCCATCTCTCTCCCAAAGTTCGAATCAGTAGATCTCCCAAGAAAATACCAACCCCATTGTACCACCTGCCTCATTGCGATGGCGAAATCGAGCAGGGTCTGTGGATCTGGGCTGTTTCACAAGGTGTTTACGGAAGGCCCCCTTGAAGTGCTCATCAGCCAGTGCGACGCCATCACCGCCGCGTCCCTAGTCGGTTCCTCCAAAAGTATTCTTCAGTCAGCCAAATACAGTGCCACTCTGCCTGCTTCTCAGCCGTTTGGCCTTCCGTGTGTTCTCTGTTGTGACCCGGCGGATAAACCATGGGTGTTCAAGGAGGATTTGCCGGTGCACAGCAAGTGCAAACTACTGCCGCTGGACAGGTTCTCCTATGATGGCCTAATGCCACACGGTAAGGATGAGGAGCGGGCAGGCGCCAATGGAGATTGGATCGCCATGGTTGGCCCCGAAGGCAAGTGGAACCTCCTCAATGTCTACACTCATCGCAAGATTAAGCTTCCATCTTTGAGGAAGAAGTTGGAAACCACACGCAATCCACTTATATTCGAGTATCAGCGTTCTGCTATTCAACTGCAGAAGATAGCTATTTGCCAAGTTCCTACAGCTGCTAGGGGGTATAAAGATTTCTCCCTTGTCGCAATCTTCGACTTTGCAATTGCCTACCTCCATGGCGAATATCCTCGTGAATGGATATTTCTTGAAAACCAGTTTCAGTACGGCGCCATATACTGCGATGCAATTATACATAACGGACTTGTGTTCGCCGTTACTGAGCTTGGAAATGTTTATGCATGGGATCCTAATCAATTTGGTAACATTTCCTCCCATAGTTTATTGTTAAATTCTTACGTGACACGTCTACTTTATTGACTTATGAGTTGGAATATGAGAATGTGATGTTTATATTATGTTAATTGTTATGTACTCAACTACCTATTATTGAGTTGAGATAATTAATTTTTAATCGAAATTGTTATCGATAAATGTAAAATTGTGATTGACTTCTATACAATTTAACCTACCACCGGGTACCCAATGGGCACGGGTACCCGCCGGGTATGGGTATGGGTGAAGTTTTATACCCATGGGTACGGGTATGGGTAGAAGTTTGTACCCATTGACTATACGGGTATGGTTGTCGCAATCTTCGACTTTGCAATTGCCTACCTCCATGGCGAATATCCTCGTACATGGATATTTCTTGAAAACCAGTTTCAGTACGGCGCCATATACTGCGATGCAATTATACATAACGGACTTGTGTTCGCCGTTACTGAGCTTGGAAATGTTTATGCATGGGATCCTAATCAATTTGGTAACATTTCCTCCCTATCTTTTTTATATACGTAACTTATATAGTATTTCACCTCTTATTTGTTGAACTGTCTTGGCATCTTTTGGCTTAAAGGAATTCCATAGGCGCACACCATAACCCTCTTGTGGTATGGACATATTTAGAATTTAACATCTATAGGAATTTTAGTATGGTCTAATGTGCATGTTGTTCCTTAGGAAAAAGGCCCCCTAGTAATTAAGTTTCTTTATTATTACTCCCTAGAAAATTTAAGGTAGAGTAGAAATAGAATCAATAAAGCTGCCATGCAATATTGATAAAGACTTTCATTTGTTTATATTCCCCCGGTTCTAGAGAATAAGGAGTACTATATTCAAACCATCTAAAATTTGGACCAATATTTTGGGGAACATGTTTTTAATCCATATGAAGTTTTACCAAGATGTTCGAAATATATTTCAAACCATCTTATGTTCGACCATTATTTTTTAAAGTACTAGTATTGGCATCCCAATATCAAATCAATATCACTAGTAGATAAATCATGAAATATATTTTCATGTGACGTGCTCTTTCCTTTTTCAAGGTCCTATAGTGCTCCCTGCTCCATTCATTCCGTGGACGGCTGGATTTGATGGCTATGATGATTTTGACTCTAATAGTCGTACGTGGTGGCTGGCAAGATCTCAAGATCGTTCTAGACTTCTCCTGGTCTATGCACGTGGCGTAATGGATTTTGACGCTGACGGTGCTCCAATGTATTATTATGATAGTACCCCTTCTGTCCATTGCGGTCGCGCTGTTCACAGCTATTCGGGGTATACCTGCATTGTATTCTCGAATGACACTAGTCGGTTACTTCCAGCCAACCCGTGGGAAAGGGTTACTAATCTTGGAGACTATTCTATGTTCCTTGGGTTGAACTATCCGATTTTCATGCCAGTGGGTGGTGCAACATTTCCCCCAGGATATTTGACAAGAAGAAACTGCATCTACACCACGCCTCAGACCATTGGCTCTCAGTTTGACACATCACATCAAGAAATTTTCCGCTTCAGTCTAAATGGCGAAGACCACCAAAGCATCTCTTTCTCAAGCAGCGGTCCAGGGGCCAACTGGCATACGGGGTTTTGGTTCATCCCAAGCTACACCAACGCGCTGGACTGGAACAAAGACAATCAGAGTTAGGGATATTTATGTAATAGTAGGATCATACTACTAGCTAGCTCAGTTGGTCTTGACTCCTATTTAACTATTTATAGCTAATGGACTTAGGTGATTAACTGATGCTATTTGCATGAACCGAGGTGCTTCTTTTAATTTGATCAAATACGGTCTATGCACATGCATGGTTGTTTGGCTGTTTCAGTGTCCCTAGAGGCATACATATATACTGTTATTTAGCAATCTTTATTACAGTACAAAGGTCTTAACCTCATGGTTCACAGAAAGTATAAACGTAGATCAACCATCTAAACATAGAAGACATTCTAGTGTATGATTCTTACATATACACATCAACATCCTATCAGAAAATCTTAATGTGAATTGTACTGGCTGTACAAACCCGTGCATCATTCTCTAGCCGGTTGCACCCAAAAACCAAATCGTGGTACTTCATAGTTGACTGTATGTAGGACAATATACAGATCCAATGCGAAGCCATGGGTATCACCTGCATGACAGAACCATATTTCACATGGTTGGAGGTACTCCATATGGCATTTAAAATCATTCCTTGTCCTTCATATGGCCCTAAAAATAGTACAGTTGGATTTGTGGGTTTTAATTTTTTATTAACACACTCAATTGATTGCCCAAACATTGATTAATAATATTATTAAGGGGTGTGATGTTGAAAGCCATAAGAACAATGTGCCAAACAATCTTTGCTAGCGGACGGTAAATGTATACCCATCAGAAATAATCAGCAGACGTGCATGTTTCTTTGGTCAGAATAACTGCTGCACCATCTTAAAAGTAAATGGCATGACCATTTATTTGATTTGATAGCGTGCAGCTAGATGGCGTACATTACTATCTCTACTTCCTTGGGTCGCCCAAATCTGGAGTACTAAAAGCAAATCCTGGTGATTCATTTGACAAGACAACACAGATGCGTCCAAATTTCTCCGCCCATATTATTATAGTAATATACGAAATCTGGAGTGCGTTGCCTCGTTGCCTTCCAAGAGAAGCTGCATTCCTTGCCAAAAAAGAGAGAGAGGCTGTATTTATAACTACCTCACCGGCCGCCACTAGTACAAACCATCACTCCCTCTCCACCTCCACCTCCATCTCTTCCCTAGTAGCTCCACCTCCATATCGGCGACGGACCACAATCGCGCGGCTTCGACTTCCTCTTCGACGGCGGCGGCGACAGAGGCGTGAGGCACCTTCTCCGCGGCGCATCACTCATCCTCGTCCCGCGGCAACAATGGCTGTATGTGAAATCACCATACCCTTGTGTATGGTAGAGATGATGATGTGCGGATAAAATTTTATTGGCGGTTGCTCATCCTTGTTTGAATATTTGGTGTAGATTCACATCTAGGGCAGGGTGTCAAGCGGGGTGGGTAGCGGGCTAGCTAGTTTCAGTGCGAGTGCTTTAAATCTGCTCTAATCTCAACCACTATTTGCTCTAATTTTCTGCTTTGCGGGACGATTCGCGGACGCCGCTTGCAACCCTAATCTAGGGTATTGATCCTAGTTTAGTAGACTACTAGGATTTACATGCCAATTTGTTTTTAGACTAGATCCGGATATTTGTCAATACTACTACGTACTTCTTCCGTTCGTATTTAATTGACTCTAGTTGAAAGCATCGACAGTTCATTTTCTTCTCTCCCTCGCGTCGACTAATTAAAACCGAACAGAGGGAGTATTAGGAATCCATGTGCATCCGTACTACCAGTAAGGTATTGCGTTGTTGCAGAGGCTCAGTGTAATCAATATCTTTCGATATTAATATACTCACTTTATCAGAAAATAAATTAGTAATCCATGTTCAAACTTGCTAGTTTGATCGACGTTTGATGATGATTTGTGAGGCCATGTATGGGCCTAGTTTGTTTTGCCTGGTGGTCAGTAGGCTGATGATTTATTTTTTTGCTTGGTCGATCTGTGGTCGTTCCATGGCCACTGCTGATTAAGCATTACTAGAATCAACAATTTTTTGCTTGTCTGGTGATTGGAAGTGTATGCGCTAGCACCATCGCACGATGATTAGTCTTAATGGAGATGCAGATGTCGATCAAGAGGGAGAAACATATCTTGATCATGCATTTCTCACGAGATTACTTGGTGATTGGAAGTAGAATCCACAATTTGTTGTGCAAACTTCTCAACATATGCATATATTCAATGAATTGGCTTTATGTGATCAATAGTACTTCTTATTGCAGATGGATGGAGGGGAAAGAGCGAAAAAACCGATACTTAGTGAGATGACTTCTCATTCTGTGACTTCTGATATCCCAGATAACAAGGTAAATATATAGAACGACGATTCGTAGGTGATAAAAGCAGAATCCACAATTTGCCGTGCAAACTTCTCAACATATGCATATATTTGATTAATTAGTTTTATGTGATCAATAGTATTACTTATTCCAGATGGACGTAGGGGAAGGAACGAAAAAGCGGATGCTATGTGAAATGACTTCTAAATCTGTGTGTTCTGATATCCCAGATGACAAGGTAAACATATGGACCGACGCTTGTTTTGCCGCTGCCCCTGTTAGATGGCTAGATGCTCTGGTCTAATTTCTGTTCATGTGCTTATTATTGCAGAAACATAGAGTTGAAGAAAACTCTATATTGTCTGATGACAAAGGTGAAATGGCATGCCAGTCTTTTAAACCTCCGACGCCACCTTGTTTACTGTCTATGGAGACTGATGCAGCTGGACCTGGTACTGATGAGCCTATACCTGGCATCATCGTGCCACATGAAGAAGGTTGTGGATTGGGTTTACCCCCTGCTGTAGAAACTGGTGGTGCAGCTGGAGCTGCTAGTGTAGAGCCTCTAGTGAACGGTGTCGTGCCACGGGAATTCTCTGAACTGGAGCAAAACGGTTTACCTATTGTCAAGACCGATTTAACTGGTGCTGATGCTGGAGTTGCTACTGATGATCCTGCACCCGAAGGAGGTTTTGTATTGGTAGAACCCGTCATGACTATGCCCACAGTACTGACTGGTGGTGGACCTGGAGCTGGTAGGGTAGAGCCTCTAGCGAAAGGTGTCGTGCCACGAGAATCCTCTGAAGTGGATATTGGTGGTTTACCCTCTGTAGAGACTAGTGGTCTACCTGGAGCTGGTATTGTAGAGATTTCAGCAAACGGTGCTGTCCCACCCGACTCCTATGAACTGGAGCATGTACCTGATGTGCCTTCTGTAGAACCTGACGCACCTGTAAGTAGTGGTGATGATTCCGCTGAATCTGATCAAGAAGGATCTGCATCTCTAGGACAAGATGTCAGCTGTCATTCACCTGAACCCGAGCTGAAGTCAGCAACGGTAGCTTATATAGCACGGACTGTCCTTCAAGCTCTAAAGATCCAGTTGGGTGGTTCACAGGACCAGCTACTCCAAGCCATTGTCACTACAAAAGACCAGCCAGCATGCTTCGTCATCTCCTGCATACTGTTTGACAAGCTGAAGCACTGCAACTGGCGCATTGTTCAATCCCATCAGCATGGAGAGAGGAGCTATGTTTATGTCAAGATGATTCATGCTGATTTGGTAAGGTTCCATGATAAGATGTATGGGTGGGGTGAGGCAAGAGCCACATTTTGCAGCATTCACACAGTCTTCGCTCTTGAGCCAGACCCCATGGATGCTTACCCAGTGGTGCAGCTGTCCTGACTTGATATATGTTTTATGATCAGTATGCTGCTGTCGTGGAACTGTGATGTGGAGCTACCTTTCTTATGGTTTCTAGGCTTTTGGTTTCAACATGTATTATGGAGCTTACCTTAGGACTTTCGCATGCGTTTGGCTGTTGACCTGTAATGTTTGTGGTTGGTTGTCTAATCTACTTGGCACAATCACATTGCAAAGGCAAATGTTCCTTTTCTCTTTAATTGTTATTATGACTTATGTGTTATAACCAGGCAAGAATATGCAATCTTGGTTCTCTGACCGATATATATGTACACACAACTTTTGTTCACATAATAACACTTACACGGGAAAAGAGTAGCTTTCTCTGTTGGACAAACACCAAACCACAAAAGGGTAACAACACAATATCCAAACTAGGTACGGCACCTGTTGAGCATACATGACTTTTGGCGTAAAATCACGTTAACCAACACTAGCATCATCTTGTTCTTTGCAAGGTGCTATGCTTATCAGTCTAATCCCAATACACCACCTACTTCAGGTGGCACGATGATGTCAAGTGCAGGCTCACCAGTACCAACTCTCTTGCATCAGTCTCCATTGAATGTACGCCACTGCTGCAGTAGACACCATTAGCAATGCAAGCTGAAGGTGTTCTTATCCTCATATCAGGATCACATAATACAGGTGTCAAGCTTCATGCACTAGCCAACACAATAAAAAGTCCGAACTAGGATAGCTAGGAAAAAAACATGAAGATCTTTTTTTCGAATCCCACGCTGAACATCTTTTTTTTAACTAATTAGGTAAGCTCCTGCTGACAAACATATTACAGCAACTCCAGCAGTGGCTCTATATTTTGGCGCTGTGGGCTGAATGGCTGATGCTGCGCATGGAGCCGGCAATAGCTTCACCGGAAGCTGCAAACTGTGGCGGCCAAATGCAGGGCTGAAACAGCGTATTTTCAGAGGCGCTATAAATGCAGCGCCAAAAATAGAATATAATGAAAAATAGAGTGCAGTAAAACAGAAGATCAAACAAAGACTAGAAATAGACATAAAATAGGATAAAATTAGCTTGATAGATACTCCGTAGTTCATATTTTTACAAAGTAGTGCGATAAAACTAAACTAAAACTCGACATCTGACGAGTCCGGTGTCGTGCCCGACACCGGATCCGACGAGAAGAGGTCAATCCAACGGGGGTCGTCCTCGCCAATGGTGGTCGGCCCGGCGAGCTGCGCTTCGATGAAGGCCCGCTTCGTCGCCTTCTCCGCCCTCCGTCGTGCGCGGTCCTCCTTCTTCGCTGCCCGCCTCGTCGCCTTCTCCGCCCTCCGTCTGCGGAAGTGCTCGTTCTCGGCGGCAACGTCCTCGGGGAAGCGGGCCGCCCACTCGCGCGCCGCGCGCTCGTCCCGCTCGGCGATGCGCAAACGGCGCTCCGTCTCGCGGCGGCGGTGCTGTTCCTCCTGTCTAACGATGTACGGCGGCGGCGCGAGATCCTCGGCCTGCTGGCGCGTCCACACGTCATGGAAATTCATCGACGATCGCGGGCGCCCGAGCCGCCACGCCACGGCGTCGTACGCGCGCGCGGCCTCGTGCGCGGTCTCGTAGGTGCCGAGGCCGATGCGCTCGCCGCCGTCACGTATCTCCGCGTAATACGTACCTTTGGGGCGCGCGCGGACGCCGCGGTACCCCGTGCCCGAGACGCGGCAGTACCGCGAGCTCGACGCGAGACGAGGCATGGCGGCGGCGGCGGAAGCGGAGCCGCGGCGGCGATATTAGGCGCAGATGGGCAAATTTCAGCAACCCGTGTCCATCTTTTTTTTGGCAGGATTACGCCATGTACCACCTTCCAATTAGAAAATAGTACTGTTCTTTTTTAATTGACTCAGATTTAGTACAACTTTGTACTAAATTTGAGTCAATTAAAAAGGAACGGATAGTACTGTTCAGCCTTCCCCTGTTGGGCCCAATATTTCACTTTGGGTTGCCAACGGCCATCTACATGGTAATTGCTCTCGGCCTACTTGCTCCGGCCGTCGAAGCCCAATAACTACAAATGGGCCTTTCTGCTCATGCAATTTCGGCCCTTTTCTAATGAAACACAGATCCTATGAATGGCAAAAGAAAAAAACGCGGAGATTCTACATAAAAGTTGTTTTTATTTATTTTGAATTATTGGGTTCCAATTTTTGAAACTGCTCATGCCCAATATGAAAATCCTTGTTCGCTCCATACCCACATGGATAACGGTATTTTTAATAATTCATAAAGTGGATTTGAAATTTAAAACATATCCTAATAATTCCATGATTTAATCTATCAACTTGCAAGATCTTGGAGAGAAAAAGCTTGTATTAGTCTGCAGAATCCTCACCGTTTCAAAGGCGGCAGTGGATCAAAAGAAAAAAGGAAGTAGCCAGAAATTAGGGGTCAAAAATAACTCCAAGAAATGAAACTTTTATTGTTCGTAGAGGATGACATGCGGGACCCATGAGCCAGCAGCTTACTCAACGTTTCAAAGGCGGCATGAGATCGAAAAAAAGGCAAGTGACCAAATATCAGGAGCCAAAAATAATCCAAGAAATGAAACTTATTGTACATAGAGGATGACATGCGGGTCCCATTTTGCAGCAGCGGTTTCAGCGTTTCAAATGCGGTTTGAGATCAAAAGAAAAAGAAAGTAGCCAGAAATTAGGGGAAAAAAACTCCAAAAAAAGAAAGGTGATTGTACATAGAGGATGACATGCGGGTCCCATGAGTCAGCAGCTTACTCAACGTTTCCAAGGCGGCAGGGGATCAAAAGAAAAAGGAAATAGCCAAAAATCAGAGGTGAAAAAAAACCAAGAAAAGAAATTTTATAGTACATAGAGGATGACATGCGGGTCCCATGAGCCAGCAGGTTCCTCAACGTTTTCAAAGGCGGTGGGGATCAAAAGAAAAAGGCAAATAGCCAGAAATTAGGGGTAAACAATAAATCCAACAAAGGAAAGGTTTATTGTTCATAGATGCTGACATGTGGGACCCATGAGCCAGCAGCGTCAAGGCAAGTGACCAAAAATCAGGGGTAAAAAAATCCAAGAAAAGAAACTTTATTGTACATAGAGGATGACATGTGGGTCCCATGAGCCAGCACCTTACTCAACGTTTCAGAGGCGGCTTGAGATCGAAAGAAAAAGGAAAGTGACCGAATATCAGGAGCTAATAAAAAAAGGAAACTTTTATTGTACATAGAGGTTGACATATGGGTCCCACTAATACAAGCTCTTTCGCTCAAGATCTTGCAAGTTGATTGTACATAGAGGATGACATGCGGGCCCCATGTGTCAGCAGCTTACTCAATGTTTCCAAGGCGGCAGTGGATCAAAAGAAAAAGGAAATAGCCAAAATCAGAGGGTGAAAAATAAATCCAACAAAGGAGAGGTTTATTGTCCATGGAGGCTGACATCTGGGACCCACGAGCCAGCAGCGTCCTCTACGTTTAGAAGGCGACTGGGGATCGAAAGAAAAAAGGCAAATAGCCAGAAATTAGGGGTACAAAATAACTCCAAGAAAGGAAGTGTTTATTGTTCATAGAGGCTGACATGTGGGACCCATGAGCCAGCAAAGTCTTCAACGTTTCAAAGGCGGCAGGGGATCAAAAGAAAAAGGAAGTAGCCAGAAATTAGGGGTAAAAAATAACTCCAAGAAAGGAAACTTTTATTGTTCATAGAGGATGACATGCGGGACCCATGCTCCAGCAGCTTCCTCAACGTTTCAAAGGCGGCATGAGATCGAAAGAAAAAGGCAAGTGACCAAATATCAGGACCCGAAAATAATCGAAGAAAGAAATTTTATTGTACATAGAGGATGACATGCGGGACCTATTTAGCAGCGGTCTCAACGTTTCCAAGGCGGCACGGGATCAAAAGAAAAAGGAAGTAGCCAGAAATTAGTGTTCAAAAATAACTCCAAGAAAGGAAACTTTTATTGTTCGTAGAGGATGACATGCGGGACCCATGAGCCAGCAGCTTACTCAACGTTTCAAAGGCGGCATGAGATCGAAGAAAAAGGCAAGTGACAAAATATCAGGAGACAAAGATAATCCAAGAAAAGAAAACTTTATTGTACATAGAGGATGACATGCGGGTCCCATTTAGCAGCAGTGGTCTCAACGTTTCAAATGCGGCTTGAGATCAAAAGAAAAAGAAAGTAGCCAGAAATTAGGGGGTAAAAAACTCGAAGAAAGGAAAGTTTTATCGATGAGCCAGCAGAGTCCTCAACGTTTCAAGCGGCAGGGGATCAAAAGAAAAGGAAATAGCCGAAAATCAGAGGGTGAAAAAACCAAGAAAATGAACTTTTATAGTACATAGAGGATGACATGCGGGTCCCATGAGCCAGCAGGTTTTTCAACGTTTCAAACGTGGCATGAGATCGAAAGAAAAAGGCAAGTGACCAAATATCAGGATCCAAAAATAATTCAAGAAAAGAAACTTGATTGTACATAGAGTATGACATGCGGGTCCCATTTAGCAGCAGCGGTATCACCGTTTGAGAGGCGGCAGGGGATCGAAAGAAAAAGGCAAGTGACCAAATATGAGGTGCCAAAAAAAATCGAAGAAAAGAAAGATTTATTGTACATAGAGGATGACATGCGGGTCCCATGAGCAGCAGGTTTTTCAACGTTTCAAACGTGGCATGAGATCGAAAGAAAAAGGCAAGTGACCAAATATCAGAGCCAAAAATAATTCAAGAAAAGAAACTTGATTGTACATAGAGGATGGCATGCGGGTCCCATTTAGCATCAGCGGTATCACCGTTTGAGAGGCTGCACGGGATCGAAAGAAAAAGGCAAGTGATCAAATATCAGGAGCCAAAAATAATCTAAGAAAAGAAATTTTACTGTACATAGAGGATGACATGCGGGTCCCATTTTGCAGCAGCGGTCTCAACGTTTCCAAGGCGGCCCAGGACCAAAAGAAAAATGAAGAAATCAGGGGGTGAAAAAAATCCAAAAAGAACGATTTCAATTGGGCTGCATGTGGACATCTGGGCATTCGAACTATCCTGCTGGGCCTTTTGACTCATACAATTTCAGCCCACTCCAAAACAGGATAGTTCGGATTTTTCTAAAAAAACAGGAAAGTCCTATGCTTCGCAAAAACAAAAAACAAGGAGATTCAGCATATAAATTTGTTTATGTAAAAATAAAGATTTAATTTATCCGTTGAAATAGCTCAGAGCGCAATACACTATTTATTGTCTGCAAAATAATCAAGATATCACATGTTTCTTGTACGGGAGGCTGACATCGGGGACCCATGAGCCAGCAGCGTCGTTTTAAAGGCGGCGGGGATGGAAAGAAAAAATAAACCAAAAATCTGTTGGTAAAAAATCCAAGAAAAGAAACATTTTCGTTCCGAGAGGATGACATGCGGGACCCATGAGGCAGCAGCATCCTCAGCGTTTATTGTTCATAGAGGCTGACATGTGGGACCCGTGAGCCAGCAGCGTCCTCAACGTTTTAAAGGCGGCAGGATATCGAAAGAAAAAATAAGCCAAAAATCATTTGGTAAACAATATCCAAGAAAAGAAACATTTACCGTTCTGAGAGGATGACATGCGGGACCCATGAGGCAGCAGCATCCTCAACGATTCCAAGGCGGCAGGGGATCAAAGAAAAAAAAGGAAATATCCAGAAATTAATTAGGGGTTCAAAAAAATCCATCAAAGGAAACTTTTATTGTTCATAGAGGATGACTTGTGGGACCGACCTGCCAACAGCGTCCTCATCGTTTCAAAGGGGCAGGAGATCAAAAGAAAAAGGCAAATAGCCAGAAATTAGGGGTCAAAAATAACTCCAAGAAAGGAAACTTTTATTGTTCGTAGAGGATGACATGCGGGACCCATGAGCCAGCAGCTTACTCAACGTTTCAAAGGCGGCATGAGATCGAAAGAAAAAGGCAAGTGACAAAATATCAGGAGCAAAAGATAATCCAAGAAAAGAAACTTTATTGTACATAGAGGATGACATGTGGGTCCCATTTTGCAGCAGCGGTCTCAATGTTTGTAATGCGGCTTGAGATCAAAGAAAAAGAAAGTAGCTAGTAATTAGGGGGTGAAAAAAAATCCAAGAAAAGAAAGTTGATGAACATAGAGGATGACATGCGGGTCCCTTGAGCCAACAGCTTACTCAACGTTTCAAAGGGGGGGGATCAAAAGAAAAAGGCAAGACAAAAATCAGAGGGTGAAAAAAATCCAACAAAGGAAACTTTTATAGCACATAGAGGATGACATGCGGGTCCCATGAGCCACAGGTTCCTCAACGTTTCAAACGTGGCATGAGATCGAAAGAAAAAGGCAAGTGCCCAAATATGAGGTGCCAAAAAAACTCCAAGAAAAGAAAGTTGATTGCTCATAGAGGATGACATGCGGGTCCCATTTAGCAGCAGCGGTCTCACTGTTTGAGAGGCGGCGGGGATCGAAAGAAAAGGCAAGTGAACGAATATGAGGTGCCAAAAATAATCCAAGAAAAGAAAGTTTTATAGTACATAGAGGATGACATGCGGGTCCCATTTAGCGCAGCGGTATCACCGTTTGAGAGGCGGCGGGGATCAAAAGAAAAAGAAATTGCCAAAAATCAGAGGGTGAAAAAAAACCAAGAAAATGAACTTTTATAGTACATAGAGGATGACATGCGGGTCCCATGAGCCAGCAGGTTCCTCAACGTTTCAAACGTGGCATGAGATCGAAAGAAAAAGGCAAGTGAAAAAATATCAGGAGCCAAAATAATTCAAGAAAAGAAAGTTTTATAGTACATAGAGGATGACATGCGGGTCCCATTTAGCAGCAGCGGTATCACCGTTTGAGAGGCGGCGGGGATCGAAAGAAAAAGGCAAGTGAAAAAATATGAGGAGCCAAAAATAATTCAAGAAAAGAAAGTTTTATAGTACATAGAGGATGACATGCGGGTCCGATTTAGCAGCAGCGGTATCACCGTTTGAGAGGCGCGGATCGAAAGAAAAGGTAAGTGACCAAATATGTGGTGCCAAAAATAATTCAAGAAAAGAAAGTTTTATAGTACATATGTGGGGTCCCATTTAGCAGCAGCGGTTATCACCGTTTGAGAGGCGGCAGGGGATCGAAAGAAAAAGGCAAGTGACCAAATTTGAGGTGCCAAAAAAACTCCAAGAAAAGAAAGTTGATTGCACATAGAGGATGACATGCGGGTCCCATTTAGTAGCAGCGGTCTCAACGTTTCCAAGGCGGCAAGGGATCAAAAGAAAAAGGAAGTAGCCAGAAATCAGGGGGTCAAAAAAATCCAAGAATAGAAAGAATTTTGGTTCATAGAGGATGACATGCGGGACCCATGATCCTGCATCGTAAACGGCTCGATCGGAGAACGTTGAACGAGATGGCGCGATCTAGAAAAAAACAATGCCAGAGAGGCTGCCATCTGGGCCCTACATCCCTCGGCGGTGCGGATTTGCGTTGACTCGGCCGGCGAACCCGAGATTTCGAGATGCACCACGTCCCGGGCCACCATACGCGACGTTTTGGCCGCTTTCGTCGGGCTAGGTGGCCTCAAAAACGAGAAAAAAAAGTTTTTGACATGCACCACGGAGGGACCCAAAATCGTCGGCCATGGTACACCAGCAACCACGGCGCGACTTCAACTTCGTCGGCCATGGCAACTTTTCTTGTAGTGTTTCATGAATTGGTTTTCTCAGTTCTAAGATCAAGTATTTTCTTGATCAACTAGGTATAGTACTTCTTTTATACTATCATTTATGGTCATGGCTATGGTTGCCTCAATAGTTTGTATCCGAGGAGAATTCCTGAGATATTCACTTAGAATTCTACTCAAGGAATGATGATTTAGTCATCAAGATATATGGATAGTTATCTCCCTCAGATCCAAGTGTTTCCTCAATGATCTTGAGTGTAACACCATAGCTTGAGTTCTCTCATATAGGAATAGTTATTCTAGGGTTTAGGGTGTACTCCTAATATCTCCTTAGGTATCTAGACTAAAATTCCATATGTCTAACTTAATTGGATTGGTTTCATCCTTACTTTATCAATTCATGGATATGGTATTATTCCATGTGATAATAGGTTATCTCATCACTCCATGGTGAAATGGTTTATAACCTAATACTTTAGTTCAAAGGTTGTCCTTTATTCTTAGATAGGTAAATCTAGGATTGGTATGAATGGTCTCTCTCATTTTGGAAGGACTTAAATACTAACCTAAGGTTAGGCTCCATAGAGAATGATGTGATCATCAATATCTATGTTTAACATAAATGGGTTCTCTCTCTAGGGAATGTCTTGAATAACATCCTAAGGTTCCTCTCAAAGTTGCTAATTTGAATACATGGATGCATATCCAAGGTTTTGCTCAAAGTTTGTCATTGCTTCTCAAATAAATAACATAGAACTCCCACCTCTCTAGGTTTGATGTATTATAATTTGGAATAGAGAAGAATATATATTTCTAGAGTTTATCTCCTTGTCTTGTTTCCAAGAATGAAGTGGAATGGATACCATGAGGTTCATGGTAGGATCAAGGATTAGTTTAAGACATGGAAAAGATAAGTCTAGAATAGTTTCTCCATTTTATGGTTACTTGATTTATGGTTGAATAGTTGTTCATATGATATAGCAAAGATTACCATATTATAATCTTTTATAAGATCAAGCAATTGATCATTGAGTAAAGTGTTGTTGTGTTGATTTTAGTTCCATTTGATCTAAACCCTTAGATCAAATCATCTCTACCCAAAACAAGGTTTTAACAAAGTCACATTGAGGTTTATAGCGCTTGACTTGATGAGCTACTTCAATTCCACCAAGGTCAAGTGAAACTTCAGTTACTGTGACTGTTTTACTTTAAAGCGCGAAAATTCCCCGGATTTTCTATGCATGAATGCAATGCACACATCTGTTTCCTCTATTTTTGTAACCCCATTACCTGGGATATTACAGTCTCTACCCCTTAAACTAAACTTCAACCTCGAAGTTTGAACTCTCTCATGTTTCCGGAGTGTGGATCTGACTTGTGCAGACTACGACTTCTCTCGAACTCCGTGGTGATCTCACTGGATATAATTGTATATATCCCTTGTCCAGGTTCTTCCTGGAATCCAATAGTGTATGTCTCTGAGCCATGGCTTCTTACTTCAATTCCATGATTTCTTTCAACATCATAATCTTGTTTCCTTTCTCATTGAAGATTCAATGATTGAGACTTCTTCTGGTGCTGCTAGTCTTAACTGAAGACTAATTTGATACATACTCTTAATTGGTAAAATAGGTCTTTGTTTTCCCTTACTACCAAAACTGCAATAATGGTACTTGGTAAGGTACTTACCATGGAAATGATCATGATGGTTTATTCCTCTAAGAATGGATTAGACTCATTTAGTCCATCCAATCATGGTTTATAATTGATACCTATAACTATTTTCGGTTCTTTATGTTCCATGAAAGGAATCATTCTATTAGTCTTTGATTTTGGTATGTTAAACTCCTTCGGTCTGTGACCTTCTTGAGCTATATTTGGTCTTCGGTATTTCCTTCGTCCAACTTCATTAACCTTAGTTTACTTGAGCTATCATACTTATGAGTAAATATTTGTTACTTTCTCAAGTTATAGTCCACTTCTTACTTCCTCGAGGTATAAACCTTGGCTTCTGGTCTGACATCCTTCTGAAAGTAGTGTCCAATAATCTTATGAAAATAAGATTGAACTTCCTCTCAGTTCAGACCTTCTTCTTCTATCTTGCTCAAAATATTGAGTTATTGTACATCCATCTCAATCTTTACTCTACCCCTTTGAGTTTTCTTATGATTTTCAACTCCTTTTCTTCCAACCATTGGACTTATGGTTAGAATATTGGTCTAGGTCTAGTTTATGGGTTATACTCTTCTAAGGTCTTGCGAAGAATATCTGTGGTGTATCCACTGAATTGTGGATATCCAATGTGAATCCTTCGACTGAATGATTATAGGTCATAGTTATTTGGCTGACAAAATTTTATTTGTTCACAACTTCTTGGTACAAATAATCCAATTATGGACTACTTGATACCAATTGTGGCTATCTAAAAGGGTACTCTATTATAGGTTTTGACCAATTGGTCGGGACATCTTCTACTTTATCTCGCAGTATTGATCCTATACCAACTGTGGTCTTCTGATACCAACTGTGGTCTTCTTATATCTGCTATGGTTTCATAGGTCATCTTCCTTTTTCGAGGATTTATTTTTGCAAGAAAACCACTAGCTGACACTATGAATATAGTATCCTAAGTGATTTCCCATGCATTCCCTCTTCCATAATGACTATGGTTCTACTTCTACTTCTCCATAATCATCATATTTCTCACCTTCATGCTTCTTATGTACTAAAGTACTCCTCTGTTGAGGCTAAGCATGAGTTTTGATTGGTTCCTTCAGAGTATTGTGGTTACTTCCCACAACTTTGTTTCCTTCTGATGAACCTTCATCTTGTCTTCAGAATCTTCAGAATTCGTCACTTCCTCACACGAATACCATTACCCTCTAGATCTATAGCATCAAGTAAGAACTTGATATTGCAACATGCATTTGCATATCAAAGTCAAACTTCATGTATGGATCTAGTCAATCAATGAAAATCCAATAAAATCCAAGAAGATTCAGCTTTGTGCTTATAATACACATCATCATAAGCCTGAATATAATAGTTGAGTAAGACATCTCTAACATTAGGCTCTGATGTGTAGTATATAACACCACATAATATAGGTTTATATCGTGATACTACATGTTCCCTTTGTATTGAACAATTTGAATGTAGGGATCCCTTGAATGTATGTGTTAAGCCACATTTAAGCCACATTTATCATTTTCTCTAGGGTTTAGGGTTTTAGGGTTTAGGGTTTAATTCAAAATAATTCAAAACATGGTGGAACCTTCCCATGGAGTCTTGTTATGTTACCTACAACCTAGAGAAATAATAATGGAAAAGGAAATATAGAGATATGAAGTTTTTATGCCAAAAGCTTCAAAACCACTTCCTAGTCCATGAGCTACTAGCTATGAAGATGCAGGGCTTTCTACTCAACACACCTCCCAAATACCCACTATGCTTACAAACTTTGTCCAAATGAGTCCAAATTCGTCACACTTGTGTATCTTTGAATTGCAAACAATATCACGTCGGCCAAAATGTACTATACTGTTCAAATAACACAATTTTACAATTTTTATGCCAAAAGCTTCAATTTCCCTTAGTCCCTTTATTATTTGGGTGCCCCTGTTTTACTTAGTGTTACTCAGTTTTCCCCTCCGGGCCCACTTGTTTTACTCAGTCCTACTCAGTTTTGCCCTTCCGATAAACATTTCCTCACTTTTCCCCCTCTTAGTTCTACTCAGTTTTCCTCACTTGTACTCACTGGCTGATCTCTGATTGGTCGAGATGTATGTCACACGGATCTTGGTTAGTTGAAAGCTCAACGAACGCTTGCACCGTTCGATCATTTATGATCGGACGGCCTGTATATCTCTCTCTACCACGATGGACGCATACGGAGAGAAGAGCAGAGCACATACCTACCAACCCTGGCAGTCGCATATTCCAGTCGCATCTTCCTCTCTCGTATTTCCTCTCTTACTCCGGCGGTCGCGGCGGCGCGGATCTAACCGTGCGTGCGGCGGCGCGGATCTAACCGTGCGGCGGCGTGGATCTAAGAGTGCCGGTGAGGATCTAACCCTCAGAAATAGTTGAAATGTCTCTCTCTGTCTCACTTTCGTTTCTCTTCTCAGATCTGTTGATGATGAAGAACACCAAGACGGCGGTCGTGCTGACAGTGGTTGATACGTCTCAAACGTATCTATAATTTCTTATGTTCCATGCTACTTTATTGATGATACCTACATGTTTTATGCACACTTTATGTCATATTCGTGCATTTTCGGAACTAACCTATTAACAAGATGCGAAGTGCCATTCCTGTTTTCTGCTGTTTTTGGTTTCAGAAATCATAGTAAGGAAATATTCTCGGAATTGGACGAAATCAACGCCCGGGTCCTATTTTGCCACGAAGCTTCGAAGACCGAGAGAGACGAAGTGGGGCCACGAGGCAGCCAGAGCATAGGGCGGCGCGGCCCAGCCCTGCCGCGCCGACCTATGGTGTGGGCCCCTCGTGTGCCCCCTAACCTCCTCCGCCTACTTAAAGCCTCTGTCGCGAAACCCCCAGTACCGAGAGCCACGATACGAAAAACCTTCCAGAGACCGCCGCCGCCAATCCCATCTCGGGGGATTCAGGAGATCGCCTCCGGCACCCTGCCGGAGAGGGGAATCATCTCCCGGAGGACTCTACGCCGCCATGGTCGCCTCCGGAGTGATGTGTGAGTAGTCTACCTCTGGACTATGGGTCCATAGCAGTAGCTAGATGGTTGTCTTCTCCTCCTTGTGAGCTGCCGAACATGATCAAGATCATCTATCTGTAATTTTATATGTTGTGTTTGTTGGGATCCGATGAATAGAGAATACTTGTTATGTTGATTATCAATTCATGTCTATGTGTTGTTTATGATCTTGCATGCTCTCCATTACTAGTAGATGCTCTGGCCAAGTAGATGCTTGTAACTCCAAGAGGGAGTATTTATGCTCGATAGTGGGTTCATGTCTCCGTGAATCTGGGGAAGTGACAGAAATCTCTAAGATTATGGATGTGTTGTTGCCACTAGGGATAAAACATTGGTGCTATGTTCGAGGATGTAGTTACTGATTACATTACGCGCAATACTTAATGCAATTGTCTGTTGTTAGCAACTTAATACTGGAAGGGGTTCGGATGATAACCTGAAGGTGGACTTTTTAGGCATAGATGCATGCTGGATAGCGGTCTATGTACTTTGTCGTAATGCCCAATTAAATCTCACAATACTCATCATGATATGTATGTGCATGGTCATGCCCTCTCTATTTGTCAATTGCCCAACTGTAATTTGTTCACCCAACATGCTGTTTATCTTATGGGAGAGACACCTCTAGTGAACTGTGGACCCCGGTCCAATTCTCTATACTGAAATACAATCTACTGCAATACTTGTTCTACTGTTTTCTGCAAACAATCATCATCCACACTATACATCTAATCCTTTGTTACAGCAAGCCGGTGAGATTGACAACCTCGCTGTTTCGTTGGGGCAAAGTACTTGGTTTGTGTTGTGCAGGTTCCACGTTGGCGCCGGAATCCCTGGTGTTGCGCCGCACTACATCTCGCCGCCATCAACCTTCAACGTGCTTCTTGGCTCCTACTGGTTCGATAAACCTTGGTTTCATACTGAGGAAAACTTGCCGCTGTGCGCATCCCACCTTCCTCTTGGGGTTCCCAACGGACGCGTGCTGTGCCGACAGTGGTCATCGATGGCAAGATCATTGAAGCCATCGCCTACAACATCGCTTCAACGGCGCAGATCCAGCCTTCAATGTCGGAGCCTGTTGATGTCTCACTTCCGTTGCCCTCCTCAGATCCGTTGCTGATGAAGGACACCAAGACGGCGGCCGTGCCGACAGTGGTCATCGATGCCACGAACATTGAAGCCATCACCTACAACATCGCTTCGACGGCGCAGATCCAGCCTTCAATGTTGGAGCCTGTTGATGTCTCACTTCTGGTGCCGAGAGTGCGAATGGATGCCAAGGCAATTGAAACCATCGTCTACAACCGCGCTGCGAAGCCGCCGATCAAGCCCTCCGCAGATCCGTTGCTGATGAAGTACACCAAGACAGCGGCGGTGCCGACAGTGGTCATCGATGCCACGAACATTGAAGCCATCGCCTACAACATCGCTTCGACGACGGATGGCGCAGATGACCACCCCTCAGCCGCCCGTCGTCCCGGCCTTTCTTGCCCATCGCTGCGCGGCCGTGTTCGACGCCGCAAATTGGGATAAAATTGTTCGAACTACTACCTCCGTCTCAAAAAAAGCTTCTCCACGTTCTTGATGTGTCCATGTACATCCGTATGTATGATTTGAATTCTATCCCAACTTGATATGTATTTGATCCGAGAGACTGGTACATGCTAAAATTATCGCGCGCATTACTTAGCACAACTAGGAAATTGTACGCCAAAATACAGTGGTTAGAGCCACAACAAAATACAGTGGTTAGAGCCATCTACTGAATAACAATTCTATACTATCTAAATCGTCTACCACAACCACATAACTGCTAGTACAGGGATGACAACTAATAAAACTGCCTAGATGAATCTACTTTTCTCCTCTCCCATCACTTGAAGTTCATGTTCTAGATTTTCTACCACTTGATCAAATACGGCAAGATCTGTCTCAACTCTTCAACTTCGCCTTGCGAATCAAGACACGCTGCAAGGGGAGTCTCCACATCCCAATCTCTTTTACTTTGTTTTTGTCTTGCTTAGTTTTATTTACTACTTTGTTTGCTGCACTAAATCAAAATACAAAAAAATTAGTTGCTAGTTTTACTTTATTTGCTATCTCGTTTGCTATATCAAAAACCCAAAAAAATTAGTTACTTGCATTTACTTTATCTAGTTTGCTTTATTTACTGTTGCTAAAATGGGTACTCCTGAAAATACTAAGTTGTGTGACTTCACAACCACAAATAATAATGATTTCTTATGCACACCTATTGCTCCACCTGCTACTACAGCAGAATTCTTTGAAATTAAACCTGCTTTACTGAATCTTGTTATGCGAGAGCAATTTTCTGGTGTTAGTTCTGATGATGCTGCTGCCCATCTCAATAATTTTGTTGAACTATGTGAAATGCAAAAATATAAAGATGTAGATGGTGACATTATAAAATTAAAATTGTTCCCTTTCTCATTAAGAGGAAGAGCTAAAGATTGGTTGCTATCTCTGCCTAAGAATAGTATTGATTCATGGACTAAATGCAAGGATGCTTTTATTGGTAGATATTATCCCCCTGCTAAAATTATATCTTTGAGGAGTAGCATAATGAATTTTAAACAATTAGATACTGAACATGTTGCACAAGCATGGGAAAGAATGAAATCTCTGGTTAAAAATTGCCCAACCCATGGACTGACTACTTGGATGATCATCCAAACCTTTTATGCAGGACTGAATTTTTCTTCGCGGAACCTATTGGATTCAGCTGCTGGAGGTACCTTTATGTCCATCACTCTTGGTGAAGCAACAAAGCTTCTTGATAATATGATGATCAACTACTCTGAATGGCACACGGAAAGAGCTCCACAAGGTAAGAAGGTAAATTCTGTCGAAGAAACCTCTTCCTTGAGTGATAAGATTGATGCTATTATGTCTATGCTTGTGAATGATAGGACAAATGTTGATCCTAATAATGTTCCGTTAGCTTCATTGGTTGCACAAGAAGAACATGTTGATGTAAACTTCATTAAAAATAGTAATTTCAACAACAATGCTTACCGGAACAATTCTAGTAACAACTATAGGCCATATCCTTATAATAATGGCAACGGCTATGGTAATTCTTATGGGAATTCTTACAACAATAATAGGAACACACCCCCTGGACTTGAAGCCATGCTTAAAGAATTTATTAGTACACAAACTGCTTTTAACAAATCTGTTGAAGAAAAGCTTGGGAAAATTGATATTCTTGCTTCTAAAGTCGATAGTCTTGCTGCTGATGTTGATCTTTTGAAATCGAAAGTTATGCCTAATGAAAATCATCATAATAAAATTGTTACTACAGCAAATGCCATCCAAGTTAGAATTAATGAGAATATAAGATTGATGGCCGAATTGCGTGCTAGGTGGGAAAGAGAAGAAAATGAAAAAGAAGATAATATAGCTAAAGTTTGGACTATTACCACCACTAGTAATGCTAATGCTACACAAGTTGCTGCACCTCCTACTAATAATAATAAAAGAATTGGTGTTAGCAATGTTTCCACTTCTAATGCAAAGCGCGAGAAACTGCTAAAACTGCTGAAACTGCCTGTGATAAAGCTGCTGAAATTTTTTCCAACATTGGGGATGATGATCCCATTGCTTTAGATTATAATGGTTTGAATTTTTATGATTGCCACATCTCTGAAGTTATAAAGTTCTTACAAAAACTTGCTAAAAGTCCTAATGCTAGTGCTATAAATTTGGCTTTCATGCAACATATTACAAATGCTCTCATAAAAGCTAGAGAAGAGAAAAAGCGCGAAGCTTCTATTCCTAGAAAGCTAGAGGATGGTTGGGAGCCCATCATTAAGATGAAGGTCAATGATTTTGATTATAATGCTTTATGTGATCTTGGTGCAAGTATTTCTGTTATGCCTAAGAAAATTTATAATATGCTTGACTTGCCACCGCTGAAAAATTGTTATTTGGATGTTAATCTTGCTGATCATTCTACAAAGAAACCTTTGGGGAAAGTTGATAATGTTCGCATTACCATTAACAATAACCTTGTCCCCGTTGATTTTGTTGTCTTGGATATTGAATGCAATGCATCTTGTCCCATTATATTGGGAAGACCTTTTCTTCGAACTGTTGGTGCTATCATTGATATGAAGGAAGGTAATATAAAATATCAATTTCCTCTCAAGAAAGGTATGGAACACTTCCCTAGAAAGAGAATGAAGTTATCTTTTGATTCTATTATTAGAACAAATTATGATGTTGACACTTCGTCTCTTGATAATACTTGATACACACTTTCTGCGCCTAGCTGAAAGGCGTTAAAGAAAAGCGCTTATGGGAGACAACCCATGTTTTTTTTTACTATAGTACTTGTTTTTTATTTTGTGTCTTGGAAGTTGTTTACTACTGTAGCAACTTCTTCTTATCTTAGTTTAGTGTTTTGTTGTGCTAAGTAAAGTCGTTGATAGAAAAGTTCATACTAGATTTGGATTACTGCGCAGAAACAGATTTCCTTGCTGTCACGAATCTGGGATAAATTCTCTGTAGGTAACTCAGAAAATTAAGCCAATTTACGTGAGTGATCCTCAGATATGTACACAACTTTCATTCAATTTGAGCATTTTCATTTGAGCAAGTCTGGTTCCCCAATAAAATTCGTCAATACGAACTGTTCTGTTTTTGACAGATTCTGCCTTTTATTTCGCATTGCCTGTTTTGTTATGTTCGATGGATATTTCGATTCCATTGACTTTCAGTAGCTTTGTGCAATGTCCAGAAGTGTTAAGAATGATTATGTCACCTCTGAACATGTATATTTTGATTGTGCACTAACCCTCTAATGAGTTGTTCTAAGTTTGGTGTGGAGGAAGTTTTCAAGGATCAAAGAGGGAGATGATACAACATGATCAAGGAGAGTGAAAGCTCTAAGCTTGGGGATGCCCCGGTGGTTCACCCCTGCATATATCAAGAAGACTCAAGCGTCTAAGCTTGGGGATGCCCAAGGCATTCCCTTCTTCATCGACAACATTATCAGGTTCCTGAAACTATATTTTTATTCCATCACAGCTTATGTGCTTTGCTTGGAGCGTCGGTTTGTTTTAGTTTTTGTTTTGTTTGAATAAAATGGATCCTAGAATTCTTTGTGTGGGAGAGAGACACGCTCCGCTGTTGCATATGGACAAGTATGTCCTTAGGCTTTACTCATAGTATTCATGGCGAAGTTTCTTCTTCGTTAAATTGTTATATGGTTGGAATTGGAAAATGATACATGTAGTAATTGCTATAATGTCTTGGGTAATGTGATACTTGGCAATTGTTGTGCTCATGTTTAAGCTCTTGCATCATATGCTTTTCACCCATTAATGAAGAAATACATAGAGCATGCTAAAATTTGGTTTGCATATTTGGTCTCTCTAAGGTCTAGATAATTTCTAGTATTGAGTTTGAACAACAAGGAAGATGGTGTAGAGTCTTATAATGTTTTCAATATGTCTTTTATGTGAGTTTTGCTGCACCGGTTCATCCTTGTGTTTGTTTCAAATAACTTTGCTAGCCTAAACCTTGTATCGAGAGGGAATACTTCTCATGCATCCAAAATACTTGAGCCAACCACTATGCCATTTGTGTCCACCATACCTACCTACTACATGGTATTTCTCCGCCATTCCAAAGTAAATTGCTTGAGTGCTACCTTTAAATTTCCATTCTTCACCTTTACAATATATAGCTGATGGGACAAATAGCTTAAAAACTATTGTGGTATTGAATATGTACTTATGCATTTTATCTCTTATTAAGTTGCTTGTTGTGCGATAACCATGTTCTGGGGATGCCATCAACTACTCTTTGTTGAATTTCATGTGAGTTGCTATGCATGTTCGTCTTGTCTGAAGTAAGAGCGATCTACCACCTTATGGTTGGAGCATGCATATTGTTAGAGAAGAACATTGGGCCGCTAACTAAAGCCATGATCCATGGTGGAAGTTTCAGTCTTGGACATATATCCTCAATCTAAAATGAGAAAAATAATTGTTGCTACATGCTTATGCATAAAAGAGGAGTCCATTATCTGTTGTCTATGTTGTCCCGGTATGGATGTCTAAGTTGAGAATAATCAATAGCGAGAAATCCAATGCGAGCTTTCTCCTTAGACCTTTGTACAGGCGGCATAGAGGTACCCCTTTGTGACACTTGGTTAAAACATGTGCATTGCGATGATCCGGTAGTCCAAGCTAATTAGGACAAGGTGCGGGCACTATTAGTATACTATGCATGAGGCTTGCAACTTGTAAGATATAATTTACATGATACATATGCTTTATTACTACCGTTGACAAAATTGTTTCTTGTTTTCAAAATCAAAGCTCTAGCACAAATATAGCAATCGATGCTTTCCTCTTTGAAGGACCATTCTTTTACTTTTGTTGTTGAGTCAGTTCACCTATTTCTCTCCACCTCAAGAAGCAAACACTTGTGTGAACTGTGCATTGATTCCTACATACTTGCATATTGCATTTGTTATATTACTCTATGTTGACAACTATCCATGAGATATACATGTTACAAGTTGAAAGCAACCGCTGAAACTTAATCTTCCTTTGTGTTGCTTCAATGCCTTTACTTTGAATTATTGCTTTATGAGTTAACTCTTATGCAAGACTTATTGATGCTTGTCTTTAAGTACTATTCATGAAAAGTCTTTGCTATATGATTCACTTGTTTACTCATGTCATATACATTGTTTTGATCGCTGCATTCACTACATATGCTTTACAAATAGTATAATCAAGGTTATGATGGCATGTCACTCCAGAATTATCTTTGTTTATCGTTCACCTGCTCGGGACGAGCAGGAACTAAGCTTGGGGATGCTGATACGTCTCCGACGTATCGATAATTTCTTATGTTCCATGCCACATTATTGATGATATCTACATGTTTTATGCACACTTTATGTCATACTAGAAAACTTGCCCGTGCGTTGCACTGGGATAAAAATCACCCCAAAATCGATCATTGACTACATCTAGATCTTCAACCATCATCAAAACTTCCAAAAAAAAATTACCAAATAGAAAAACATCATCGACTATGTTTCTTTGAGATAGGAAAAGTGCCCATGTGTTATAATTTGAGAGACAAAATTCTGCTTATATATTCCCAAGCACAATTGCACCACCTGTAGTAGTCTCCCTCCGTGCGCCATGATCACGGGTGCCATCGTCGACTATGTGCGATGTTCCTCTACACACACTGACGCACACACGTTTTCGTGGAATCGCCCTCAAACCACGATCGTTGTTGCTGCTCATAAAATGAAAAATTAGTTACAATAGTGTGTCCAGGAAGATGTGTACTTATCATTAAAGAATTATTATACGTTTGGCTGAAGGTTTGTTCTGTATTTCTTTTGTGCTCTAGCTTGCTCTGTATTTAGCGAAAGGGGGAGTTTTTTCTTCCTGGGATCGTCCCTGTTGTTGCTGCTAGGTCGCAACAAAATAACTGAGCAAGCTAGAACAACTGATCTCTTTTGTGCCGGATACAAAAGATTGAAATTGGATCGGAAGAAAATAACTGAGCAAGCTAATCGGCTACTCCCTGTGTTTCACCTCTAGCAGCCTCCGTCTCAACCATATCCGTGCTGACCAGAAATAATAGTATCTATGGAGGCTGCCTAACGCACACCGGCCGTGTTAAAAAGAGACAAGCAAATAACGAAGAACGATAAAGGTAAATGCAGCGGAGACACGAGATTTAACGTGGAAAATCCCTTCCAACACAGAAGGGAAAAAAACCACGGGCGTCAGCCAGCAAAACTTCACTATATTAGGGAGTGCTTACAAACGCCGTAGGATATCTTATAATCTGATAAACCCTAGCCGGCGGGCTTACAAGATGTATATATAGGCGGTGCCAACGATCCGTACCAAGTCTCCGGCGACAGACGTCGCTCCGCTCGTCAGAAGTTAACCTCCCTTTAGTATATAAATTTGGATCACAATGCAACAAGCCGTGTGAGCTCGAGGCTGGTGAAGTCGTCCCACCCTCGTCACGCCGCCGGGCACCGCTAGAAGAACTGATCAAAAGCCAGACAATCAAGTTGAATCTGCGGGAAGCAGCATCGCCACAGCGCAACACAGGTGTGTCGCCAGCTGGCCACGGTAGGGCGGCGGCCTACGTAGCAACAGAAGCTTGCAATTCTTCACCGCTCTGACGCGCAGCATGAGCTCAGCGGTGACCAAGAAGTAGCTAGGCACAAGCTCGATGACAGCCTCGATCCAGCCGCCCAATTCAGGCACTCATGTCACGGTCGAGCAACCGTGAGAACTGTTGCCTCCATCTCTGCCGCAGTTTGGGCGCGTGGGGCCAGGGTGCGCCCCACATTCTCCACGGCCGCTTGACCAAGCTTAGGTATAGACACAGGCGAAACCACAAGAAATTTCACCTAATCTGGTCCATGGTGTACTGGATGCGGCCTAGACGCCATCGTGTGGATCTAGTGATCAACTTTTGGATTTTCTGCTTTCATAAAACAAATTTCTCTGCTTCTGGTTTCTTGATGTGGTGGCTTGACTTCATGTCGTTCTTGTTCTGCTTGAGTAAGCTGCTTCATAAATCGGCATCAACACGATCCTCCGGCGAGTCGGACACTACGTTTCGTCCATATCGGCTTGCCTGGGCTGGAACTCGTCGGCCGCCTTAGACTGTTGCTTCACGAGATCAAAAAATATGATAGTTGCCGCACAATGCATCCTCGTATATTTATACATGAAAGATTATAACTTGTCGGGCCGTACAGGACGTGGATTGATTCAGCTATTATTTGTTGGAATACAACTTCGAACCGGAAACTGGGGAGGACTCCTGGTTACGTGGTGGCGTGGGTAAGCCGGTTATTTCGGTGTTAGTTTGAGCTGGGCTTTCAGATCTCAGATATGTGGCGGATTTAGAGATATTGGGCCTAAGATTTTCAGGAGATGCTGGGCCTAGAGAAAAAACTTTGGCCCGTTTGTGACACCAGGCAGCCACCTATTGCAATTTAATAGTAAAGATTCGTGCATTTTCTGGAACTAACCTATTAACAAGATGCCGAAGTGCCAGTTCCTGTTTTCTGCTGTTTTTGGTTTCAGAAATCCTAGTAAGGAAATATTCTCGGAATTGGACGAAATCAACGCCCAGGGTCCTATTTTGCCACGAAGCTTCCAGAAGACCGAAGAGGAGACGAAGTGGGGCCACGAGGCAGCCAGAGCATAGGGCGGCGCGGCCCCAGCCCTGGCCGCGCCGACCTATGGTGTGGGCCCCTCGTGTGCCCCCCTGACCTATCTCCTCCGCCTACTTAAAGCCTCCGTCGCGAAACCCCCAGTACGAGAGCCACGATACGGAAAACCTTCCGGAGACGCCGCCGCCAATCCCATCTCGGGGGATTCGGGAGATCGCCTCCGGCACCCTGCCGAGAGGGGAATCATCTCCGGAGGACTCTACGCCGCCATGGTCGCCTCCGGAGTGATGTGTGAGTAGTCTACCCCTGGACTATGGGTCCATAGCGGTAGCTAGATGGTTGTCTTCTCCTCATTGTGCTTAATTGTCGGGTCTTGTGAGCTGCCGAACATGATCAAGATCATCTATCTGTAATTCTATATGTTGTGTTTGTTGGGATCCGATGAATAGATAATACTTGTTATGTTGATTATCAATTCATGTCTATGTGTTGTTTATGATCTTGCATGCTCTCCGTTACTAGTAGATGCTCTGGCCAAGTAGATGCTTGTAACTCCAAGAGGAGTATTTATGCTCGATAGTGGGTTCATGTCTCCGTGAATCTGGGGAAGTGACAGAAATCTCTAAGATTATGGATGTGCTTGTTGCCACTAGGGATAAAACATTGGTGCTATTTCGAGGATGTAGTTACTTATTACATTACGCGCAATACTTAATGCAATTGTCTGTTGTTAGCAACTTAATACTGGAAGGGGTTCGGATGATAACATGAAGGTGGACTTTTTAGGCATAGATGCATGCTGGATAGCGGTCTATGTACTTTGTCGTAATGCCCAATTAAATCTCACAATACTCATCATGATATGTATGTGCATGGTCATGCCCTCTCTATTTGTCAATTGCCCAACTGTAATTTATTCACCCAACATGCTGTTTATCTTATGGGAGAGACACCTCTAGTGAACTGTGGACCCCGGTCCAATTCTCTATACTGAAATACAATCTACTGCAATACTTGTTCTCTGTTTTCTGCAAACAATCATCATCCACACTATACATCTAATCCTTTGTTACAGCAAGCCGGTGAGATTGACAACCTCGCTGTTTCGTTGGGGCAAAGTACTTGGTTTGTGTTGTGCAGGTTCCACGTTGGCGCCGGAATCCCTGGTGTTGCGCCGCACTACATCTCGCCGCCATCAACCTTCAACGTGCTTCTTGGCTCCTCGGTTCGATAAACCTTGGTTTCATACTGAGGAAAACTTGCCGCTGTACGCATCACCTTCCTCTTGGGGTTCCCAACGGACGCGTGCTGTACGCGTATCAGTGGTCATCGATGGCAAGATCATTGAAGCCATCGCCTACAACATCGCTTCAACGGCGCAGATCCAGCCTTCAATGTCGGAGCCTATTGATGTCTCACTTCCGTTGCCCTCCTCAGATCCATTGCTGATGAAGGACACCAAGACGGCGGTCGTGCCGACAGTGGTCATCGATGCCATGAACATTGAAGCCATCACCTACAACATCGCTTCAACGGCGCAGATCCAGCCTTCAATGTTGGAGCCTGTTGATGTCTCACTTCCGGTGCCGAGAGTGCGAATGGATGCCAAGGCGATTGAAACCATCGTCTACAACCGCGCTGCGAAGCCGCCGATCAAGCCCTCCGCAGATCCGTTGCCAATGAAGTACACCAAGACAGCGGCGGTGCCGATAGTGGTCATCGATGCCACGAACATTGAAGCCATCGCCTACAACATCGCTTCGACGACGGATGGCGCAGATGACCACCCCTCAGCCGCCCGTCGTCCCGGCCCTTCTTGCCCATCGCTGCGCGGCCGTGTTCGACGACGCAAATTGGGATAAATTATGATAAATTTGTATTTTTCAATTTCAATTGGGGTAAAATTGTTCGAACTACTACCTCCGTATCAAAAAAAGCTTCTCCACGTTCTTGATGTGTGCATGTACATCCGTATGTATGATTTGAATTCTATCCCAACTTGATATGTATTTGATCCGAGAGGCTGGTACATGCTAAAATCATCGCGCACATTACTTAGCACAACTAGGAAATTGTACGCCAAAATACAGTGGTTAGAGCCACAACAAAATACAGTGGTTAGAGCCATCTACTGAATAACAATTCTATACTATCTAAATCGTCTACCACAACCACATAACTGCTAGGACAGGGATGACAACTAATAAAACTGCCCAGATGAATCTACTTTTCTCCTCTCCCATCACTTGAAGTTCATGTTCTAGATTTTCTACCACTTGATCAAATACGGCAAGATCTGTCTCAACTCTCAACTTCTCCTTGCGAATAAGCTCTGAATTCTTCTTTTCTTCCTCCACAGTACGCTTCAGCTCGAATATCATCAGGTTTTTACGGGCCAATTCATCACCTAAATTGGCCACCTTCTCCTCCAAATCCATCCTCTGGCTACACCACTGGGTTGATTCATCTTGGTATGCAATGTACCATGGATCATCGGCTTGCCTGGCTAACTGTAACAATAATGGAAAAAAGAACAACTGAAATCACTCCAACAGGCCATGGCGGCACTTCAAATTAAACGGTAGTACAGAGAGCAGAAGCTAGATACCTGCACTTCCGACGAGGTAGGAGAAGTAGAACGTGGCCACGACATGATCGAATTCCCACCCGCTACGACCAGACATTGAGGACTATTTCGCACCTGCAAACTCCAATAAATTACGGAAACCGAATCAATTAGGGGGCGGTGGAGGCAGAAGCGGAGGACTTACCAAGCGGTGGAACAAATCCCGGTCGTCCTGGGCAGCGGATCTGCTTGCGGCGGACTTTCCTGCGGTGGGTACAATGCGTGCGGACGAAACAAGTGCTTGAGCCGTGGTTGACGTGCACCGCCGCAGTCCGTCCGACGCCGCTGGGGGACAGAGCCAGCGGCGCGACGAGGCGCCGGAGATGGCTGCTCCGTCCGAGGGTGGGGAACGAGTTGCCAGCGGTTCTCCGGTGACTAATGAGATACACAACACTAGGTTCCAGCCATGTTTAGCATAAAATTCACTTTAGATTAAGCTGCGAAAATAGTCACCTGATGGGTCTAGCTTAAGAAAAGAAAAATTAAATAGACGACCCCACTGGTCATTGGCTGCGGCAGCCCCACAGAGCGGCAATATATGTCTTTTCCTGAAAAATAGATGACCCCACTGGTCATTTGGTGCGGAGGCTCCATAGAGCGGCAATATATGATTTTCTATAAATAAATAGACGACCCCACTGGTCATTGGTTGCGGTAGCCCCACAGAGCGGCAATATATGTCTTTTCCTGGAAAATAGACGACCCCACTGGTCATTGGTTGCGGAGGCCCCACGGAGCGCAATATATGATTTTCTAAAGATAAATAGACGGCCCCACCGGTCATTGGCTGAGGCAGCCCCACAGAGCGGCAATATATGTCTTTTCCTGAAAAATAGACGACCCCACTGGTCATTGGCTGCGGCAATATAGAGCGGCCCCATTTGTCATTGGTAGCACCGCCTATAAAATCATAAAATAAAACGGCTCACACATCAGCGATAGATGGATGGCTGCTCCGACGTGTCTCCTGAACCTACCCGTCAGCACGAGACGGTCAGCTGGGAGGAGCTGCCCCTGTGCAGCCCCACCGGTCAGACTAACATTAAAGGCCTCTGACCTGACGGCTACCGGCCGTTCCAGCACTTGTGAGTGTTTCAAACTAGAGGAGGGGAAAACTGAGGAAAAACTAAGGGGCTGGGGAAAACTGAGTACAACTAAGGACCCGTGGGCACGAAAATAGAAATCCCAATACATTATGGCCCTTATGTCACATTTACATCACAACCCTTCTACTCTCTTCTGTTAACCTACAGAGCCAGCCATACCCTCTCAAGATGGCCCTTATGTCACATGTACAGACCCATCTTGTCACAAAGTTTAATAAACGATACAACATTAACACCTTTTGTCAGAACATCCGCTAATTGATCAGATGACTTAACATAAGTGATGATCCAATATCATCACTGGAAATTTGGCCACGCCACATCAGATCCTACGTGTCAATCCAACGTACCAAAATTGCGACGAAATGAAATCGTCGTTAATCAAAATCAGCCTAGTCCATTTTGGTGCTCTAAATGGGCCAAGCCCAGTTTATATTATTCTATCAATTTTGTTTGGCAAATGGGACAAGCCCAATATTTTGTCCTTCTCCTTTTTGGGCCTAACCTTTTATAATCTATGTATTTTTTTTGATTTTAGCCTTATATTTTGAATCTGGTCCTACCAGTCAGCTGGGCCGACTATTCAAATGGTCAACTCATTCAACAAGTACCACTTGAGAGAGGAGTCAAAAATTGCTAAAGATTTACAGAATTGGAGTTAGATTTCTATTTCACAAATTATCATATCAGACATAATGATATTTCAAACAGATAGAAAGAACACATGGAACTCTTTAAATATCTGCTCACTTTACTCCATTACAACCATTATAGTATAATCATAACCCAGAAATTCTGACTATCGTAATAACTAGCTAGTGTTTGCTGAGTTGGGCTTCACAACTTCAAGATATTTAAAACTTCTTCAGCCTGGACCTCCTGTCAAACAAAGAACAACCACAGTTTTAGCTTAAATGGAAGGAATGCCTAGAACACAACAAATAAACCACACAGTTAATATATAAACCTAGCTAAAATAGATAAACTACAAGCCTATAGCAGCTCAAAATGGCAGTAGCTCAACAACAAACATTATTCAAACACATATCACATCAATTATCAGTACTTGAACTACTGTGACGGATGGGGTATTTGTGAGATGTGAAAATAGTTACTACAACATCACTCACCACTAATTTGTAACCTAAAGCTGACCTCCATGAAGAGAATCAGCCATCAGGAGTACAAGGTTGTTTATTGTGTGAATGAAATCACTAACCTGCAAAGCAGACACACTCACATGAGGTTCAGAGTTCGGAGTTCCAAGTAAAATATTGTTTAGGAAAATACAAGCTTCACTAGAAGTACAGGAACTACCGCTATGGTGAAAAAATAGCATTAATCAAATAGGAGTAGCAAAAACATACAAGTCATTTTAAAAACCAGTAAGATTTATATTTCCACGCTACTAAATTATTGTTCAACTTTGGTATCATCTTTAAGGGACAAAAAACACACATCCCTCCAGATCTAGCTTAATCAGCCAATAAGCTACAGAGGATAAAGACTCTAGTTGACTAATAGGTACAAATCGCCCAAAAAATCCAAACTGAATCTATTGCAGAAAATTTATCAACAATCCTCGTAAGCATGCAACATTAATCATTTAATCTGAGCATTTAGGCACCACAGTACATGAAATTCCACAATAGCACGGGAATCGCCCATAAATTTGGTGAAACAAATAAGTAATGGATTGCGCTGAAACTGATACTCACCAGTCGTAGTGTGGTGACCCTGCATACCACTGCATGTTGTAGTATGCCAGTCGCTGATATAACATTCGCAAAGTACCAATCCGCAAATATTACATCCCTCATAGTAGTACAACAGAATATAGCTGGTCCATAACTCATTCATACATTATTATAAACCAAATATATACATCATCTTGGAGCTCCTCCTGGGTCCAGAGAGGAATAATCCTAGGTTCGAGGTGAACCCAGCTTAGCTAACAATATAAAAGTCTGAGCAGGTTATACATTTATTTCCTTCCGAGCAGCTAAATATTAAGGAGTTCGTACTCCTCTATTACTACTAACTCTAAGGTATTTCAGGCTTGGTTTCCTTCCGATCTCTCCCCGTTTCCGTAGACAATGAGATAGTCTACGCCTTCTATTCCGCCTGAGAGGTCAGGCTCCTCATTGTAGATCTCCTCGGCTCCACCTGGTCCATCAGCTGTCTCCTCGAGGTGGTTCGGACATTCTAAGCAAGGGATTATAAGAGGTATGAGTACGAGTGTACTCAACAAGTTCATATTAGAAAAGAGGTGTTTAATGCACTAGCTACGATACTAGACCAGAAAGTCTAATACCAATGCATGTTTTCATAACCACTTCTTCAAAAGGTTGCTGTTATTCAGAAGAACTATGTCCGTCAGCCTTCACTGGTTTACTATAACTTCATGGAGTACCTTTCCGGCAGCGTTCGCAGTTCCAAATCCCGGACCAGGGAGTAACAGGTCACGATTCATTATACTCTGCAGAGGTGTGTTGCTTTACCCATAAGAGATCTTAACCTTGGTGCCAACCGGGCAGCTTTCCTGTCCACACTTCCGTTGGTGTGAGGCCCGGTATAAGGTCTTAGCCAATTATACTCCTCCGCTACCTCGCAAACCCACCCTTTGTTGCAATCCCCGACCCTGGGTCCTCGCCGGTGCATACCTCTATAGATAGCCCCCGACCACGACGACAATTCAAGGCTCTACCATAAATTCCTTCGCCGGTAGATGCAACTCATCATAGACCTCATTACCGTGGGGACTTCAACGGGACCCCCACCCTACCGCTTGTCCTTAACTGGATCAAGTGTCTACGGTAAGCGCATCCGTTGATGAACGAGAGGTGGAAGTTGATGGGGTTCGTAGCATAGAAAACAAAAATTTTCCTACCGCAAAACGAATAAATCCAAGATCTAATCTATGGAACACCCAAGATCTAATCTACAAGATCTAAGCAACGAGATGGAGATGAGACTAACCCTCGAAGATTCCAAAGCCTACGAGATTAATCTCGTTGTTGGTGTAGACGATCGTCCCCGGTGCTGCAATCCGGCAGCACTTCCGTACTCGGTCGCGCGTACGGTGTCGATGAAGCTCCTTCCTCTCCCGTTCCAGCGGGCAGCGGAGGTGTGGTAGATCTCCTCCAAACTCCAGCAGCACGACGGCGTGGTGGTGGTAGTGGAGGAAGAAAAGCTGCAGGGCTTCGCCTAAGCAGCGTATGGTGGAGGGAGAGGCGGCCAGAGGAGGAGGCAATGGATGGGGGGTGTGGCCGGCCACCCCCTCCCCTCTTTATATAGGGGGGCAGCCGGCCAAGGTGGCCCCCTTTCCCATCTAGGGTTAGGGGCGGCGGCCAAGGGGGGAAGAGGGGCTTTCCCCTCCCCCAAGTTGATCCCCCCAGGGAAACCCTAGGGGGTTGGCCGGCCTGGGCCTTGGGGGCCAAGTGCCCCTGGCCCATTAGGCCAGGGAGCATCCCCTCGGCCCACGGTGGGCCTCCTAGGTCATGGGCCCCATGGTGGACCCTTCCGGAACCTTCTAGAACCTTCCAGTCAATACCGGAACAATCAGAACATTTCCGAAAACCCAGAAATCAACTTCCCTTATATGAATCTTATTCTCCGGACTATTCCGGACCTCCTCGTGACATCCTGGATCACATCCGAGACTCCGAACAAACTTCGTCTCCATACCATATTCAAATCTACTTATGCGACATCGAACCTTAAGCGCGTCACCCTACGGTTCGCGAACTATGCAGACATGGTCGAGACTCCTCTCCGAGCAATAACCAATAGCGGGATCTGGAGATCCATAATGGCTCCCACATATTCAACGATGACTTAGTGATCGATTGAACCATTTACATACGATGTCAATTCCCTTTGTCTCGCGATATTTTACTTGTCCGAGGTTTGATCATCGGTATCTCCATACCTTGTTCAACCTCGTTACCGACAAGTACTCTTTACTCGTACCGTGGTATGTGATCTCTTATGAACTATTCATATGCTTGCAAGCTAATCGGATGACATTCCACCGAGAGGGCCCAGAGTATATCTATCCGTCATCGGGATGGACAAATCCCACTGTTGATCCATATGCCTCAACTCACACTTTCCAAATACTTAATCCCATCTTTATTGTCACCCATTTACGCAATGACGTTTGATGTAATCAAAGTACCCTTTCGGTGTAAGTGATTTACATGATCTCATGGTCGAAGGATTAAGACAACTATGTATTGAAAGCTTATAGCAAATGAACTTGATGACTTGATCTTATGCTACGCTCATTTGGGTGTGTGTCCATTATATCATTCACTAATGACATAACCTTGTTATTAATAACATCCAATGTTCATGATCACGAAACCATGATCATCTATTAATCAACAAGCTAGTTATACAAGAGGCTTACTAGGGACTCCTTGTTGTTTACATAACACACATGTATCAATGTTTCGGTTAATACAATTATAGCATGGTATATAAACATTTATCATAAACACAAAGATATTATAATAACCACTTTATTATTGCCTCTTGGGCATATCTCCAACAGTCTCCCACTTGCACTAGAGTCAATAATCTAGATTACATTGTAAGGTACCTAACACCCATGGCATTCTGGTGTTGGTCATGCTTTGCCCTTGGGAGAGCTTTAGTCAACGGATCTGCAACATTCAGATCCGTGTGTACTTTGCAAATCTCTACTTCACCATCTTCGATGTACTCGCGAATCGAATGAAAACGCAGCTTGATATGCTTCAGCTTCTTGTGTGACCTTGGTTCCTTTGCATTGGCGATGGCACCCGTGTTGTCACAATAAATGACTAACGGGTCCAATGCACTAGGAACCACACCAAGCTCAACAATGAACCTCTTCATCCATACCGCTTCCGATGAAGCCTCCGAAGCCGCTATATATTCAGATTCTGTTGAAGATTTCGCCACCGTGCACTGCTCCAGCTTACTGCCGCACCATTCAATATAAACACGTACCCAGACTGAGACTTAGAGTCATCAGGATCGGTGTTCCAACTTGCATCGGTGTAACTGGTTACAACGAGCTCTTGGTCACCGCCATAACAAAGAAACATATCCTTAGTCCTTTTCAAGTACTTCGGGATATTCTTGACCGCTGTCCAGTGTTCCATTCCTGGATCACTTTGATATCTGCTGGTCAAACTAACAGCATGTGCGATATCCGGTCTAGTACACAGCATGGCATACATGAGAGAGCCTACTGCCGAAGCATAGGGGATCTTGCTCATCCTCTCTCTTTCTTCTGCCGTAGCCGGACCTTGAGTCTTACTCAAGACCTTACCTGGCAACATAGGCAAGAACCCCTTCTTGCTTTCATCCATTCTAAACTTCTTTAGAATCTTGTCCAAGTATGTACTCTGTGAAAGGCCTATTAGGCGTCTTGATCTATCTCTATAAATCTTGATGCCTAAAATGTATGCTGCTTCACCAAGGTCTTTCATTGAAAAACATTTATTCAAATAACCTTTAACACTGCTTAATAGTTCTATATCATTCCCAATCAATAATATGTCATCTACATATAATATCAGGAACGCTACAGAGCTCCCACTCACTTTCTTGTAAATACAGGCCTCACCATGAGTCCGTATAAAACCGAAGTCTTTGATCACTCTATCAAAGCGTAGATTCCAACTCCGGGATGCTTGCTTCAGTCCATAAATGGAACGCTGAAGTTTGCATACCTTGTCAGCATTTTTAGGATCGACAAAACCTTTGGGTTGTACCATATACAACTCTTCCTCAATATCACCATTAAGGAACGCCGTTTTGACATCCATGCCAGATTTCATAATCGAAAAATGCAGCTATTGCTAACAAAATCCTCACAGACTTTAGCTTCGCTACAGGTGAGAAAGTCTCATCGTAGTCAACTCCTTGAATTTGTCGGAAACCCTTTGCGACAAGTCGAGCTTTATAGACAGTAATATTACCATCAGCATCTGTTTTTCTCTTAAAGATCCATTTATTCTCGACAGCCTTGCGGCTATCAGGTAAGTCTACCAAAGTCCATACTTTGTTATCATACATGGATCCCATTTCGGATTTCATGGCTTCTTGCCATTTGTTGGAATCTGGGCTCATCATTGCTTCTTCATACGTCGCAGGGTCCTCATCATTGTTGTCCACAATCATGACATTTAGACAGGGATCATACCAATCAGGAGTGGTACGTTCCCTCGTCGATCTGCGAGGTTCAGTAGCTTCCTCGTTCGAAGTTTCATGATCATCATCATTCGCTTCCTCTCCTATCGGTGCAGGCTGTGCAGGAATTTCTTCCGGCACTGCGCTACTCTGATCTATGAGAGAAGGTTCATTAACCTCGTCGAGTTCTACTTTCCTTCCAGTCACTTCTTTAGTGAGAAACTCCTTCTCAAGAAAGGATCCGTTCTTGGCAACAAAGATTTTGCCTTCGGATCTGTGATAGAAAGTATACCCAATTGTTTCTTTAGGGTATCCTATGAAGACGCATTTCTCCGCTTTGGGTTCTAGCTTGTCGGGTTGTAACTTCTTTACATAAGCTTCGCAACCCCAAACTTTAAGGAACGACAGCTTAGGTTTCTTTCCAAACCATAGTTCATACGGTGTCGTTTCAACGGATTTAGATGGTGCCCTATTTAAAGTGAATGCGGCTGTCTCTAATGCATAACCCCAAAACGACAACGGCAAATCGGTAAGAGACATCATAGACCGAACCATATCTAACAGAGTTCGATTACGACGTTCGGACACACCATTGCGCTGTGGTGTTCCCGGCGGTGTCAACTGTGAAAGTATTCCGCATTTCTTTAAATGCATGCCAAACTCATAACTCAGATATTCGCCTCCGCGATCAGAACGCAGAAACTTAATCTTCTTGTTACGTTGATTTTCTACTTCACTTTGGAATTCCTTGAACTTCTCAAAAGTCTCGGACTTATGTTTCATAAAGTAAATATATCCATATCTACTCAGATCATCCGTGAAGGTTAGAACATAACGATAACCACCGCGCGATGCTACACTCATTGGTCCGCACACATCGGTATGTATGATTTCCAATAAGTCTGTAGCTCGCTCCATTGTACCAGAAAATGGAGTCTTAGTCATTTTTCCCATTAGACATGCTTCGCATCTGTCAAGTGACTCAAAGTCAAGTGACTCAAGAAGTCCATCGGAATGGAGTTTCTTCATGCGCTTCACTCCAATATGACCAAGACGACAGTGCCACATATAAGTAGAATTATCATTCAATTTCATTCGCTTAGCATTAATGTTATGAACATGTGTATCACTACTATCGAGATTTAACAAGAATAAACCATTCATCTCAGGTGCATGGCCATAAAAGACATTACTCATATAAATCGAACAACCATTATTCTCAGACTTAAACGAATAACCGTCTTGCATTAAACAAGATCCAGATATAATGTTCATGCTCAACGCAGGCACCAAATAACAATTATTAAGGTTTAAAACTAATCCCGAAGGTAGATGTAGAGGGAGCGTGCCGACAGCGATCACATCGACTTTGGATCCATTTCCAACGCGCATCGTCACCTCGTCTCTTGCCAGGCTTCGTCTATTCCGCAGTTCCTGTTTCGAGTTACAAATGTGAGCAACCGAACCAGTATCAAATACCCAGGCACTACTACGAGAACCAGTAAGATAGACATCAATAACATGTATATCAAATATACCTTTCTTTTTGACGTGGCCGCTCTTCAGATCGGCCAAGTATTTGGGGCAATTGCGCTTCCAGTGCCCCTTCCCCTGGCAGTAATAGCACACAGTCTCAGGTTTAGGACCAGCCTTAGGCTTCTCAGGATGCGGTGCAACTTTCTTGCCGCCCTTCTTGAAGTTACCCTTGTTAGGCTTGCCTTGCTTTTTGAAACTGGTGGTCTTGTTGACCATCAACACTTGGTTCTCCTTCTTAATCTCTACTTCAGCAGATTTCAGCATGGAAAAGATTTCAGGTAAATCCTTATTCATGTTCTGCATGTTGTAGTTCATCACGAAGTTCTTGTAACTTGGTGGCAGTGATTGAAGGACACGATGAATACCCAGCTGGTTAGGGATCATCATCCCCAAGTCATTGAGCTTCTTCGCATGCCCGGACATGACGAGCATGTGCTCACTAACGGAGCTGCCTTCTTCCATCATGCAGGAAAGAACTGCTTCGAGGCCTCATAGCTCTCCACGGCCGCATGAGTCTCAAAGATAAGTTTGAGCTCACGCATCATCTCACAGGGGTCGTGGTGCTCAAAACGCTTTTGGAGCTCTGCCTCTAAGCTGCACAAGATGGCACACTGAACTTCGGAGTACCGAGTTGCCCGAGTCTCATAAACATTCTTTATGTCCTCGGACACTGCAGGAGGTGGTGGGGGACCTAGCGGTGCTTCGAGCACAAATTGCAGGTTTCCACCAGTGAGGAAAATCCTCACATGACGGAACCAGTCAGTGAAGTTGCTACCATTGCCCTTAAGCTTTTCTTTCTCTAGGAACTGGTTAAAATTGATGGAGGGGGCGCCATGATCTACAACATATTTGCAAAGAGTTTAGACTAAGTTTATGATAAATTGAGTTCAATTTTAATTCTGAAATTAACTAGGTGAACTCCCACTTAAAACAACATCCCTCGCATTGTTTTAGTGATTACACGAACCAAATCCACTACACCAAGTCCGATCTTCACGAGAAAAGATGTAGCTTCAAAGGCGAACACTCAAAGTGTTCATCATATCATTCATATGACTCATGCTCTACCTTTCGGTATCCCGTGTTCCGAGACCATGTCTGTACATGCTAGGCTCGTCAAGGCAACCTTAGTATCCGCGTGTGCAAATCTGGCTTGCACCCGTTGTATGCACATGTAGAGTCTATCACACCCGATCATCACGAGATGCTTCGAAACGACAAGTCTTAGCAACGGTGCATACTAAGGATGAACACTTTATTATCTTGATATTTAGTGAGAGGGATCATCTTATAATGCTACCGTCGCGATCTAAGCAAAATAAGATGCATAAAAGGATTAACATCACATGCAATTCATAATGTGTGATATGATATGGCCTTTCTTCTTTGTGCTTTTGATCTCCATCTCCAAAGCACGGACATGATCTCCATCATCACCAGCATGGCGTCAAGGTCAGTGGCGCCGCTTCATGGTTGTCCATCACTTATAGCTACTATAACAACTACTTGAAATAAAGCTATTACATGATGAATAGACACGCAGGTCTTTAACAAAATTAAAGACAACCATTAGGCTCCTGCCGGTTGCCATAATACAATAATGAACATCTCATACATCAAATATAATCATCATCACATCATGGCCATATCACATCACCAAACCCTGCAAAAACAAGTTAGACGCCTCTAATTTGGTTTGCATATTTTACGTGGTTTAGGGTTTTCGAGTAAGATCCAATCTACCTACGAACATGAACCACAACGGTGATACTAGTGTTGACAATAGAAGTGTAAATTACAATCTTCACTATGGTGGGAGAGACAGACACCCGCAAAGCCACTTATGCAATACAAGTTGCATGTCAAGCGTGGAGCAAGTCTCATGAGACGCGGTCATGTAAGGTTAGCCCGGGCCGCTTCATCCCACCATCCCGCAAGAAGCAAAGTACACAAACTAAAGCAACAAGAGCATCCGCCCACAAAACCATTGTGTTCTACTCGTGCAACAGATCTATGCATAGACATGGCTCTGATACCACTGATGGGGTTCGTAGCATAGAAAACAAAAATTTTCCTACCGCAAAACGAATAAATCCAAGATCTAATCTATGGAACACCCAAGATCTAATCTACAAGATCTAAGCAACGAGATGGAGATGAGACTAACCCTCGAAGATTCCAAAGCCTACGAGATTAATCTCGTTGTTGGTGTAGACGATCGTCCCGGTGCTGCAATCCGGCAGCACTTCCGTACTCGGTCGCGCGTACGGTGTCGATGAAGCTCCTTCCTCTCCCGTTCCAGCGGGCAGCGGAGGTGTGGTAGATCTCCTCCAAACTCCAGCAGCACGACGGCGTGGTGGTGGTAGTGGAGGAAGAAAAAGCTGCAGGGCTTCGCCTAAGCCGGACAGCGTATGGTGGAGGGAGAGGCGGCCAGAGGAGGAGGCAATGGATGGGGGGTGTGGCCGGCCACCCCCTCCCCTCTTTATATAGGGGGCCAGCCGGCCAAGGTGGCCCCCTTTCCCATCTAGGGTTAGGGGGCGGCGGCCAAGGGGGAAGAGGGGCTTTCCCCTCCCCCAAGTTGATCCTGGGGAAACCCTGGGGGTTGGCCGGCCTGGGCCTTGGGGGCCAAGTGCCCCTGGCCCATTAGGCCAGGGAGCATCCCCTCGGCCCACGGTGGGCCTCCTAGGTCGTGGGCCCCATGGTGGACCCTTCCGGAACCTTCTAGAACCTTCCAGTCAATACCGGAACAATCCCGAACATTTCCGAAAACCCAGAAATCAACTTCCCTTATATGAATCTTATTCTCCGGACTATTCCGGACCTCCTCGTGACATCCTGGATCACATCCGAGACTCCGAACAAACTTCGTCTCCATACCATATTCAAATCTACTTATGCGACATCGAACCTTAAGCGCGTCACCCTACGGTTCGCGAACTATGCGACATGGTCGAGACTCCTCTCCGAGCAATAACCAATAGCGGGATCTGGAGATCCATAATGGCTCCCACATATTCAACGATGACTTAGTGATCGATTGAACCATTTACATACGATGTCAATTCCCTTTGTCTCGCGATATTTTACTTGTCCGAGGTTTGATCATCGGTATCTCCATACCTTGTTCAACCTCGTTACCGACAAGTACTCTTTACTCGTACCGTGGTATGTGATCTCTTATGAACTATTCATATGCTTGCAAGCTAATCAGATGACATTCCACCGAGAGGGCCCAGAGTATATCTATCCGTCATCGGGATGGACAAATCCCACTGTTGATCCATATGCCTCAACTCACACTTTCCAAATACTTAATCCCATCTTTATTGTCACCCATTTACGCAATGACGTTTGATGTAATCAAAGTACCCTTTCGGTGTAAGTGATTTACATGATCTCATGGTCGAAGGATTAAGACAACTATGTATTGAAAGCTTATAGCAAATGAACTTGATGACTTGATCTTATGCTACGCTCATTTGGGTGTGTGTCCATTATATCATTCAACTAATGACATAACCTTGTTATTAATAACATCCAATGTTCATGATCACGAAACCATGATCATCTATTAATCAACAAGCTAGTTATACAAGAGGCTTACTAGGGACTCCTTGTTGTTTACATAACACACATGTATCAATGTTTCGGTTAATACAATTATAGCATGGTATATAAACATTTATCATAAACACAAACATATTATAATAACCACTTTATTATTGCCTCTTGGGCATATCTCCAACAGAAGTACAATTGACTACTCCGCCCCACTCTAGATCTTATGGTTAACACGAGTTTTACAGCACAAGAATCACTGGATGACATTTGTTGTTTAATCCTAGATGGATATAAACCAATTGCAATGGAACCTCCACCATATCAACACATACCATGGTTCCATTGCCCACCACATAGTCATATTCATAGTATTGAAAATAGTACTTTTGCTTTTATGCAAGAGTGATAAATATAGTACTTTGCAAGTAATTTGGTAAAAAATACTCAATTGACATGAGCAAGCGATATGAAGGTTATTTTATCAGTAAAAATATGAAGGTTGATTTTTAATGATAAAGATATTCATTTCTTGCATTTAGTTATGACTTAATTTTTAATGGTCTCAATTTTTCCATTTCATATTTTATTATGATAGAGAATTTTATGCTGAGTGGTTTACATATTTTTATTTATTTTTTAGAGTTCTTATCCATTTTCTAACTTTATTCAAAGTTTATGTTTTTAACAAAATTGTGAAATGCCAATTTTGCCCCTGGGCCCACCTGTCAGTGGAGCCCAACGGGTTGGGCTAGGCCCACTTAGGTCCAACCGACCCGTTCGGTCGCTCACTCCACTCTTCACCACGTCGCCTCGACGAACCCTAACCCCTCGCTCTCTGGCGACCCGCGTCGCCGTCGCCGAATTATTCCGGCCGTCTCAGGCCATCCCCGGTGACGTGGTTGGTCTCGGGAGAACCGCCTCTCAACTGCACACCCATTGATCCACGTCAATTTGGTCTTCGTAGCCTCCTCCGTTCGTCCCCTTCTCGTCTGTACGCCTGCACAGTTCCGCGGCGATCTGGTGGTCGCCGGCGTTCCGATGTTGTGGCGCTTCCGCGAGCCTTGCCACGGTGGTGCGGTGATGCGGCGAGGTTGTGCCTGGCCTGGCTTGGCCTGGCGCCGCCGTGCCCCCGGCGTGTGTGCCGCCGTGGCCGCCATGGCCGCGTCCTTCGATCTGCTTCACTTGTAAGTGTTCCACCGCCTCCTTCTCTCTGTCTCTGATCTTCTCCTCCATCTACTAGCTTGAGGTGGGGATGTTTCTCCTCATGGAGAGACCTGTCGTGTTGCTACTATGGCTCTGTTGTTGATGTGCGTATGCTGCTGGGCTCTCTGCTGCTGACATGGCTTGCTGTCCTTGTTCATCCTTGGGGTTGTGCATGTTACTATCTATTTAGATGCTCTCCTGGTCGATCCTAGCCATTACTGTTGCTTCATCCTTGTGCTAGATTCTGGTTCTGGCCCTCCTGGGTCACTACTGTGAGTAGTTCTTGCTTTTAGCAAGTGCCAGTGCCCTTGGTGTGTGATTTATTATGCTATGCTTCATAGAAATGCCCTGTTGAGCATGACTGTTGCTAGATAGCTCCATCCCTGGATGGTTTGCTTCTGGATATGCTTTATTTGATTATCTTTGATGCAATTGTTGCTTAACTAGCTATGGCCATTTCATATAACTTGTTCATGTATTGGTGCTAGGATTGAATCTAGCATGCCTCAACATGCTCTAGCATGCTCTAGCAGGCCCTGATGATCATGTGGTCATCAGCTGCTTGCTGTGTGCTTGCTATTTCCCTACGTGTGCCAGGTTGTTGCTTGTGAAAGCAATTCTGTTGGCTATTTCATTAATTTGATGCACCTAGAGGTCTCTGTGTGAGCTATATCAATTACTTGTGCTTGTCAGTGAAGCTTTGCTTCCTATTTCTGACAGACAAACATGTTCTACTGATGTAATGGTGATTCATGTGCATCCTGTGCAATAATTGGATGGAAACCAACATGTGTTGGCACCTCCTGTGATGCTTGAACTCCTTGGAGTGATGATAGGCTTCTCTGGTTGTCTTTTATGTGTGGTTGGGTAGTTGTTGTGACCCTAGCAGAGCTTAGCCTGCTAGTGATGGTTGCTCCTGCCATTTCTGTATGCTTATGTGCAATACTACTGGTAGTTATTCAAGTGCTTCCAGTATATTTGATGTTGAAATAAAAATAGACATGTAAATGTCTATATTCTGATGGTATAGCTAGCTATAGGGTGCTAGGTGAGTCTGGGTGGCTAGATAGGGATTAAATCCATGCTGGATTTCCTTGGTTATGTCACTTATAATTATGTTGACTTAATCAATGTTCCCTTGGATGATTTCCTAATGGCTTTTCCCTTATTTTGCTTGCACCATATGGCTGAGTGCCAAATGACGATACAAACAGGGTATCTCAACCCTCTGGCTTGGTGGCTTATGCATATGCTTGATTTATATGAGCAAAACAATGCTTGCTCATGATTCTTGGGTATAACTTACTCCAGCTCCTAGAATAGGTGTTGATGTAGAGGTTTTGCTTCTGATTGTTGGCTTAAGCTTGCCCTGCTCCTCCTGGCTAGCTTGTGATGATCTACTTCATCTTGTGCTTGCTCAACAGTTAACAGTTCTTGGTGAAACTGTTCCTGGATGGTTTCTGGTTGTGAGCTGTTCTTCTTGTTCTACTGTTCTTATTGTTCTTACCCTTTGGAGATACTGTCGATGAGCTGCTAGGGTTTGGCTTGGTGAAAAGGTTTTATATGAGCTTCTCCTTGCTCCTATGGTCGATAGCAAACCTGGTCACTTGGTGACTCTCCCCTGGTCTATGTGTGTTGTTGGGCATGCAGCAAGCCCCGTGAGCTACCTGTGTGCTTCACATGTTGGGACTTGTGCTTTGGTGTGGATCATCTCGGCTGATCCATGATCATATCCTCTCAATTCCCTTTATTTGCTAACCTGCCAAGCAGTTTTGCCACTTGGCCTAATTCTTGTTTTTGTCTTTGTTGTTTCTCTATGCAGGGTTTAAAGAGATGATCAAGAAGTTCTTCATCAAGTGTTGATCAAGAAGTTCTTGAAGAATATAGCTAGTTTAGCCATTTGCAATATTTTGTAGTTTTCCTTTTTATTTTTCATTTCTTCAATTTCTGTAATGTGTTGTAATGATTATTATTCATGTGAATACTGTAAATGACAATGTATCTTGTGTGATAATCAATAAAGCTCAAGTTCCCCTAATGAGCTGTTAATATATGTTCTATTATTCAATATTTCATACTTTTCCAATTTCTATAATTGTTTATTGAATTATCCAAATTTGAATTATAAATACTTAATTAATGTTTGAAGTTGGAACTCAAACATATCTTGTTTGAATTCAATCATGCAACTTAAAAAGAATTGTTCCCCTCTCTTCTCGAAAACCCTAAGTGTGACTAAATAGGTTCAAGTTTATCGCACTCTCGAAACCCTAATCATGTGTGGTGTCGAGAGAGAAACTTGTCCCCCTTTGATGCAGTTTATTAATAAAAGCGCGAAATTTCCCCAGATTTTACGATGCAATGCACATCCCTTTCTAAATTCTACCCCTCGATTGTATATAAACCTGAGATATTACATCCTTTCTCCCTTAAAGAAAACTTCGTCCCGAAGTTGTGGTTGTAATACCTGAACAGTTCTGGATATGACTTCCTCAAATCTTCCTCCTTCTCCCATGTGGCTTCTCTCTCAGGATGATGCTTCCACTGTATCTTGCAGTACTTTATTGCTCTATTCCGGAGTTGTTTCCAGTTTTCCTCAAGAATCTTAGTTGGCTTCTCGATATAAGTCAAGTCTGGCTGAAGATCTAGCTCGTCATGAGATACTGGCTCATCTGGTGTCTTTAGACATCTTCTGAGTTGTGACACATGGAATACATTGTGTACTTGGGCTAACCTTCCCGGTAGTTCCAATTAAAAGGCTACCCCTCGGTTCTGACTCAATATCTTGAAAGGTCCAATGTATCTCGGGCTAAGCTTTCCCTTTACTCCGAATCTCTGAAGACCTTTCATCGGACTTACTTTAAGATACACCATGTCTCCAACTTTTGGTTCCCATGTCCTTGATACGTCTCCACCGTATCGATAATTTCTTATGTTCCATGCTACTTTATTGATGATACGTACATGTTTTATACATACTGTATGTCATATTTATGCATTTTCCGGCACTAACCTATTAACGAGATGCCGAAGAGCCAGTTGCTGTTTTCTGCTGTTTCGGTTTCAAAAATCCTAGTAAGGAAATATTCTCGGAATTGAACGAAATCAACGCCCGGGATCTTATTTTCCACGAAGCTTCCAGTCGGAGATGAAACGAAGTGGGGCGGCCGGCGCCCACACAACAGGCGGCGCGGCCCAAGCCCTGGCCGCGCCGGCCTGGCGTGTGGGGCCCTCGTGGCGCCCCCTGACCTACCTCCTCCGCCTACTTAAGCCTTCATCGATAATAACTCCAGTACCGAGAGCCACGATACGGAAAACCTTCCAGAGACGCCGCCGCCGCCAATCCCATCTCGGGGGATTCAGGAGATCGCCTCCGGCACCCTGCCGGAGAGGGGAATCATCTCCCGGAGGACTCTTCACCGCCATGGTCGCCTCCGGAGTGATGTGTGAGTAGTTCACCCCTGGACTATGGGTCCATAGCGTAGCTAGATGGTCGTCTTCTCCTAATTGTGCTATCATTGTTGGATCTTGTGAGCTGCCTAACATGATCAAGATCATCTATCTGTAATGCTACATGTTATGTTTGTTGGGATCTGATGAAATGGAATACTATGCTATGTTGATTATCAATCTATTATCTATGTGTTGTTTATGATCTTGCATGCTCTCCGTTACTAGTGGAGGCTCTAGCCAAGTTTTTGCTTGTAACTCCAAGAGGGAGTATTTATGCTCGATAGTGGGTTCATGTCTCCATTAAATGGGGGAGTGACAGAAACCTCTAAGGTTGTGGATGTGCTGTTGCCACTAGGGATAAAACATCAATGCTATGTCTAAGGATGTATTTGTTGATTACATTACGCACCATACTTAATGCAATTGTCGTTGTTTGCAACTTAATACGGAGGTTCGGATGATAACCTGAAGGTGGACTTTTTAGGCATAGATGCATGCTGGATAGCGGTCTATGTACTTTGTCGTAATGCCCAATTAAATCTCACAATACTCATCATAACATGTATGTGCATGGTCATGCCCTCTTTATTTGTCAATTGCCCAACTGTAATTTGTTCACCCAACATGCTTATTCTTATGGGAGAGACACCTCTAGTGAACTGTGGACCCCGGTCCATTCTTTTACATCTAATACAATCTACTGCAATACTTGTTCTACTGTTTTCTGCAAACAATCATAATCCACACTATACATCTAATCCTTTGTTACAGCAAGCCGGTGAGATTGACAACCTCACTGTTATGTTGGGACAAAGTATCTTGGTTGTGTTGTGCAGGTTCCACATTGGCGCCGCAATCCCTGGTGTTGCGCCGCACTACATCCCGCCGCCATCAACCTTCAACGTGCTTCTTGGCTCCCCCTATTGGTTCGATAAACCTTGGTTTCTTACTGAGGGAAAACTGTTGTTGATACGTCAAAACGTATCTACTTTCCCGAACACTTTTGCTATTGTTTTGCCTCTAATTTGTGTATTTTGGATGCAACTAACACGGACGCTTTGTTTCAGCAGAACTGCTCTCGTGTCTCGTTTTTGTGCAGAAATCCAACTTTCGGAAAATCCTCGGAATTTATACGAAGGCCCTATTTTCCCAGAATATTGGCGGAGCGAAGGGCAAGCGGTGGAGGCCCGAGGGCCCCACCATAGGCGGCGCGGCCCGGAGGGGCCCGCGCGGCCCTATCGTGTGGCGGCCTCGGTCGGCCTCCGACGCCCTCCTTCGGACTACTTATTGCCTTCGACCTAAAAACGCACGGAGAGAAGTCGAAGTCGCCGGAAAGCCTCCGAACGCCGCCACATCGCGAAACTCCGTCTCGGGAGCCGAAGTCTCCGTTCGGCACTCCGGGACGGGAATTGGAGGAAATCATCGCCATCATCACCACCGACGCCTCTTCATCAACCAGCCATGTTTCCCCATCCATGTGTGAGTAATTCCCCGCTGTAGGCTGAAGGGGATGGTAGGGATTGGATGAGATTGGTCATGTAATAGCATAAGATTGTTAGGGCATAGTGCCTAGTGTCCGTAATTGGTACTTTGATGATATTGTTGCAACTTGCTATGCTTAATGCTTGTCACTAGGGCCCGAGTGCCATGATCTTAGATCTGAACATGTTATTGTTTCATCATGATATTCGTTGTTCTATGATCTTACCTGCAAGTTGTATACACATGTCGCTGCCCGGAACCAATGGCCCCGAAGTGACAAGAATCGGGACAACCGGGGGATGGTAGTGACGTGAGGATCACATGTGTTCACGGAGTGTTAATGCTTTGCTCCGGTACTCTATTAAAAGGAGTACCTTAATATCCAGTAGATTCCCTTGAGGCCCGGCTGCCACCGGCTGGTAGGACAAAAGATGTTGTGCAAGTTTCTCATTGCGAGCACGTACGACTATAATTGGAACACATGCCTATTGATTGCTTTGTACTTGGACACCGTTTTATTATTATCTGCAAATGCCCTGCTATGATTGTTACATGAGTTTCTCTTATCCATGCAACGCCCGTCATCCGTCCCCGTGCCTACAGTATTTTAATCCTGCTGTTTACTATAATCACTACTGCTGTCTCGTTACTCTCTGCTGTTATTTCACTACGCTACGCTATAAATTACTCTTGATAAACTCTACAAGCAAGTCTGTTTCCAGGTGCAGCTGAATTGACAACTCACTGTTAAGGCTTCCAAGTGTTCTTTGTCTCCCCTTGTGTCGAATCAATAAATTGGGTTATACTACCTCGAAGACTGCTGCGATCCCCTATACTTGTGGGTCATCAAGACTGTTTTCTGGCGCGTTGCCGGGGAGCATAGCTTTATTTGGAAGTTCACTTGGATTGATATTGTTCGCTGCAAATTCTCCATCATGGGTAAACTCGCGATCCTAAAGTCGCCATATTACCATCCACTACAAGAAAAGGTACAACTCTGAGTACCTCCGCTACTCTTGATTCACCATCTGTGATAAGTCAACTTGTTTCACCACCACAAGCTTCACTTGCTGGTACTTCTGCTGAATCTGAAAACTCTCATAATATTGATAATATTTCTGCTGTACTTGATGATAGTGGTTCATTGGGATCCTTTCTAGATGCTACAATTGCTAGGTCTAGACAAATTGAAAATGCTGAAACTCCTAATGAAAATGCCACTACACCTGTTAATTCACCTGAACTTGATTATTCTAGTGATGATCCTGATGAAGATTATGTGGAGCTTAATGATGATTTTATTAATAGATGCAATGCTACTGCTGATGCAAGAAACATTAAAAAGTTTCTCACACAATATACTGTTAGACATAAGCTATCTCCTGATCCTAAATTTGCCACATCTCCTATATGCATTAAGGATAAAGATTATGATTTTTCTCTTGATCTATCTCATATAGCTATTGTAGAGAAAGCACCCTTTTGTGGTACTGAAAAAGAAAGTGCTGTAGAGCACATGATTGAACTTTCTTCTATGAGTAGCTTGTTTTCTGATGATGACAAGATGCGTACTTACACTAGTAGGAAAATCCTCATCAGTGGCGCACCAAAAATGGATTCTGTGGCGCATGGGAGGTGCGCCACAGAAACGTCGCCACAAAAATAAGGTTTCTGTGGCGCACCTGCCCATGCGCCACAGAACTAAGGTTTCTGTGGCGCACTTGTTCTTAGGTGCGCCACAGAAAAGGGTGCGCCACAGAATTGGTTCTAAGTGCGCCACAGAATTTGCTTGTATTATACACGATTTTGTGCTGCCTGCTATACATATGCAGTTTATACACAGCAATACAGATACACAATACAGATACACAGGTTATATACAGCAACATTCAGATATAATATAAATATCATGTACATTGCACAGATATAACATAGACATCATCATCACATTACTTAGAGCCCGATCGAGATACATATATAGTGGCAAGTGTCAAATGTTTTGCATACAACTCTTAATTCATACAAAATTCACAATTTCGAGATACAAAGTAGTCTTCATCCGGTTCCTCCTTTGCTCCGTCATCTCTACCCACCAGGCTCACTTGCATCGGGGTCCTTCATCCAGTTCCTACTATGATGAAAATGGAAGAAAGTGAGACCAACAAGTCCGATGCACAAGAGAAATGGAATAAATGCCTCATACATTGTTGGTCAACACAAATATTAACATTCAGGGACGGTGTAAGTGAGACCAAGTCCGATGCACAAGAGATTGATATTTGTGCTATCTTACCAGACTCACTTACGCCGCCCCCGAGTGTACGGTGACCAAACATTTTAATCATCGGCATTTTGAAAATCTCAAAGCAAATGGAATGACAAAATGGAATAAGTGCCTCATACATTGTTGGTCAACACAAATATTAACATTTAGGGATGGCGTCAGTGAGGCCAAGTCCGATGCACAAGAGATTGATATTTGTGCTATCTTACCAGGCTCACTTACGCCACCCCCAAGTGTACGGTGACCAAACATTTTAATCATCGGCATTTTGAAAATCTCAAAGCAAATGGAATGACAAAATGGAATAAGTGCCTCATACATTGTTGGTCAACACAAATATTAACATTTAGGGATGGTGTAAGCGAGGCCAGGTAGGATGCACAAGAGATTGATATTTGTGCTATCTTACCAGGCTCACTTACGCCACCCCCAAGTGTACGGTGACCAAACATTTTAATCATCGGCATTTTGAAAATCTCAAAGCAAATGGAATGACAAAATAGAATATGTGCCTCATACATTGTTGGTCAACACAAATACTATGGTCAGAAACCATAGTTGCAGTATACACCGCCGTATACTTTGCAGAAGGGCCCCCTTTCCCCGGTCGGCGTTCCGTCAACGGGTGCTTGACGACACAACAACGCCGATCTGCATCTCCGGCGCAGAACCACGCCAGTCCCTCGCTGTCCAGTGAACGAGTCCTTGATGCAAAGACCGTGCCGGCCTGCCCAGCATTATGCCGGGCCGTGTTGCCGCGCTTCAAGCCGTGTGTCCCGCGCCCTGCAGGAGAGTGCAGGGCGCGTGATCGACACGGCCTGAAGCGCGACAACAGGGGTCGGCATGATGCTAGGGAGGCTGGCACCGTCTTGGCATTAAGGACTCGTTCACGTACTGGACGGCGAGAGAAGAAAAGTGGTGCTGCGCCGGAGAGGCATGTCGGCGTTGTTGTCTCGTCAAGGACTCGTTCACGGAACGGCGGCCAGGGAAAGGGGGGCTCGTCTACAAAGTATATTGCGGCGTATAGGTGACCAAACATTCTAATCATCGGCACTAAAATGGAAGAAAGAGCCAAGTGGTATCTCAACTAGATATCATATGCCTCATACTTTGTTGGTCGAAAGAAATATTAACATTCCGGGATGGGGTCAGTGAGGCCAGGTAGGATGCACAAGAGATTGATATTTGTGCCATCGCACCAGGCTCACTGGCCCCACCCCAGAGTGTACAAGTGACCAAACAATTTAATCATCGGCACTAAAATGGAAGAAAGGCCAATGCAATTAAGAAGTAGCTAGTATATATGAACTAAATGGAATGCCTCATACTTTGTTGGTCGAAACAAATATTAACATCCAGGGATGGAGTAAGTGAGGCCAGGTAGGATGCACAAGATATTGATATTTGTGCCATCACACCAAGCCTCACTTGCTCCACCCCCGAGTGTACGAGTGATCGACCAACCATCTAATCATCGACAAGTAAATCACTTGGGGTAATGTTAAAATGTTTGTCTCCATATTTGGGAGACATTTTTAATATTGGAGTCTAGCTAATGGAAATCAAGAACTAGTCTTGATCTCCAAATGGTGATTAGAGGGAATTTATTCATCTTAAGCAACATTAGGGACAAATGGGATCATGCAAGGGACTTGGGTCATTTGGATCATAAGGCATCAATTAAGGAGGCAACCAGGGACAAAGGGAAACATTTGATGATCCATTATCATAGGCAACAAAGCAGCAACTTTTCCCCTCTAATCTAGCTAGAGTCCTTAAAAGAAATCCATCATAAGCATGGTCAAATACACATATATAGCATTTGGAGAGCAAACAAGCAGTAGCCATATCACTCAATCCAATAATATAGTAATTTGGATCATAAGGCATCAATTAAGGAGGCAACCAGGGACAAATTAAGGGAAACATTTGATGATCCAGTAAGTGCATGACACTTTGAGCTACCCAAGAATAAAGGCCAACAGTGGATAAACATCTGCTCAACCATTTCTTGCACTAGAGGAAAAGTAACCAACATTGAAACTTGAATAGTCAAGTGACACTACAAGCAGCTCACACACACATGCAAACACATGTGTTGACAGTAACTAAACAGCAGAAGAACACCACCAGATATTCATGGGTACTTAGGATCAGTAGGGAATTGATAAAGTACAGTGAGGAGCAAGCATACCATCAGAAACTGTCAATTTGAGAGAAATAACATTGGGGTAATGTTAAAATGTTTGTCTCCATATTTGGGAGACATTTTTAATATTGGAGTCTAGCTAATGGATATCAAGAACTAGTCTTGATCTCCAAATGGTGATTAGAGGGAATTTATTCATCTTAATTAAGCAACATTAGGGACAAATGGGATCATGCAAGGGACTTGGATCATTTGGATCATAAGGCATCAATTAAGGAGGCAACCAGGGACAAAGGGAAACATTTGATGATCCATTATCATAGGGACATAAGTCAAGATGCTCAAACACACATAGCATGCATGGAGCAGATGCTCCAAAGGGATTATTCATCACTTGGTATATAGACCAAGTGATGCTGGCAAAAGAGAGGCCAATCAAGAACCAGTAAATCCAGTAAGTGATAGATATGCCTAAACAAGCAACAACACATAGCATATCCCAGCTAACCAGATGAGACAAGTCTTGGTAGCCAACTGAATCACCTAGCACCACCTAGCCTTTTAAAACCATCAGAAACAGTCCTTTTTCTTCAAAGGATACCACAGTGGCATTCATTTACATGATCCCCTACTGTGGATATCTCTATTTTCATCAAAGCCAACACAAGAAATAGAAATTTATCATTACTCAGTTGAGTTCAAAACAAAGCTGGGGTACCATAAGGGATTATTCATCACTTGGTAGTAACCATCATAAGCATTCCATTTAAATCACACATTTTAGTATATGTTCTTATCCAAGTTTTTGCCTCAGCCTTTGCATCATTGGCTGAGCTAAGACATCAAGCTTCTGGCCAGGGAGCATTCTTTATTTTTAGGGAACTATATGAACTATATGCACATGATCCAGTAAGCATCCCCACTAATCAGAGCATTATAAGCATACCATAAGCTCACAAGAATCCATCAAGTAAATCATCAGGGGTCCAAAAAACTTGGGGTCCAGAAAACTAATCCCAACAGAGAATTACTTGGGGTCCAGAAAACTAATCCCAGGCCAACCAAGAGCAACTATAAATATGTATGTATACAAGCCCACCAGTAGCATTTCATGCATTTAAATTCCTATGAACCAGTTAACCTCACTGAGCACAACAAGCATTTAAATGAACAGTAGCATCAAATTCCTATGAACCCATCAAGAAAATTGTTAACAGTTAACCTCACTGAGCACAACAAATGAACCAGTAGTAATAAGCCATCAAGATTAACAGTTAACCTCACTGAGCACAACAAATGAAAGTAGCAGTAATCAAGTAGCATTTCATTTTTTGCTATGAACCCTAAACCAGGGCATCAAATTCCTATGAACCCTAAACCAGCAGCATAGAAGTGTCACTCATATAGAACACTCCAATAAGCATCACTAGCAGCAATGCATCCAGAGCCAACCGAGCGAGCATTTCGTCGAGCACGTTGTGCTCGCGCGGGGGAGGAAGAGGGAGGGGAGGGGAGGGAGCTCACCGACGATTTGGAGAGTCGTGGAGGAGCTCACCGACGACGACGGCAGGGGTGGAGGTCGCGGCGGCTCCTCCACCTTGACGCGGCGGCGGCTCCTCCACCTTGACGCCGCGCCGGCCCCTCCTCCTCCACGCCGCAGCGGCTTGTGCTGCTGGTGGCGGGGATGGGTGGAGCGTGGCGGCATCCGGCCCTCGCGGAGGAAGGCGGCGGCGGCGGCGACAGCGACGGCAGCGCTCGCCATGGAAGGCGGCGGCGCGGGGAGAGAGGGGAGAGAGGGGAGAGGAACTGTGGCGAGGGAGGGGTACGGCCTTGATATAGGACACGTTATTTCGTGGCGCACCGAGACAAGTGCGCCACAGAAAACATTATTTCTGTGGCGCACCGAGGCCAGTGCGCCACAGAATACGTTATTTCTGTGGCGCACCAGGTGCGTGCGCCGTAGAAAAGGTAAAACCAATGGTTGGGCGTGACAGGATGTGGGCCCCACCAAGTTTTTGTGGCGCAGCGTTTCATAGTGCGCCACAAAATTAAGCTATTTCTGTGGCGCACCCAGAATGGTGCGCCACAAAATAATATTCTGTGGCGCATTTTTAGTGGTGCGCCACCAAACTAAGCTCCGCCTATAAGGGTTTTCCTACTAGTGTTACTTTGTCATTAAAATTTTTCCTTTCTCATTAAAGGATGATGCTAAAACTTGGTATAATAATTTGCCTCCTGGTTCTATTAAAAGTCCAACTGATTTGCGTGATATTTTCTTTCGAAAATACTTTCCTGCTAGTGCTCAACATATTGCTTTACAGAGAATTTATAGATTTGACCAGGGAGATGAAGAGAAATTGCCTGAGGCATGGGCAAGATTTTGTTCTCTTATCAGAGCTCGACCTGGACATGATTTAGAAAAGAATGATCTACTTGATATATTTTATAGTGGACTAACCATTGAATCTAGAGCATATTTGGATAGTTGTGCTGGTTGTGTTTTCAGGAAAAGAACTCCAGACGAAGCTGAAGAATTATTGGCTAGAATAAGCCGGAATCATGATGATTGGAATACACCTGAACCAACTCCAACGCCAATATTGAAGAAGAGGGGTTTAATTGAATTGAATGATGAAGATATGAGGGAAGCTAAGAAGTCTCTCAAGGAGAAAGGTATTAAATCCGAAGATGTGAAGAATCTACCTCCCATAGAATATATATGTGAGATAATTCCCCCTTCATCCATGATTGAGGTAAACTCCCTTCAACGCTTTACTAGGGAAGATATTCCGTATTCAAAACCTCCTGCTCAATGCTTAGATGAGTTTGATAATTATATTGTTAAGCAAGAAAATTTTAATATGAGAGTAGAGAATCATCTAATGGAAAATTCTCAAGCTATTAGCAATTTGCATGATATTGTGGAGAGAACCTCCAATGATGTTAAGATGCTTGTTAAACATTTTCAAATGGTTCAAACTCAAATTGATCAACTCACTAAAGTGCAAAGTGACTTGCTAAAAAATAATTCTAAAGAGAAACATGCTTATGAAGTAACAACTAGAGGTGGTGTCTCTACCCAGGATCCTCTATATCCTGAAGGGCACCCCAAAAGAATTGAACAAGATTCTCAACGCATTGAACCTAGTGCTCCTTCTAAGAAGAAAAAGAAGAAGAAACATAAAAATGTTGTAGAATCCTCTGAACCTGTTAATGATCCTAATAGTATTTCTATTTCCGATGCTGAAACTGAAAGTGCTAATGAACATGATAATAATAATGATAATGATAAGAATGATGCTTCTGATAAAGAAGAAGTTGAAGATGAACCTGAAAAGCATGATAAAAATAAAAAGTATACTAAAGAAGATTTTATTGCTAAGAAACATGGTAATGAAAGGGAACCTTGGGTGCAAAAGCAAATGCCTTTTCCTTCTAAGAAACTAAAATCGAAGGAAGAAGAACACTATAATAAATTTTGTGATTGGATGAAACCTTTATTCTTGCAAATCCCTTTGACTAATGCTATTAAATTGCCTCCTTATTCAAAGTATATGAAAGATATTGTTACTAACAAAAGGAAAATCCCCAATGAGGAGATTTCCACTATGCTTGCTAATTACTCTTTCAATGGCAAAGTTCCAAAGAAGTTGGGCGACCCAGGTATACCTACTATTCCTTGTTCTATTAAGAATAATTATGTTAAAACTGCTCTATGTGATTTGGGAGCCGGTGTTAGTGTTATGCCTTTTTCTCTTTATAAGAGACTTTATTTAGATAAGTTGATACCTACTGATATATCTTTGCAAATGGCTGATAAATATACTGCTATTCCTGTTGGTATATGTGATGTTTCTGTTCAAGTTACTAATAACTTGATATTAACTGATTTTGTTGTGTTGGAAATGCCTGAAGATGATAATATGTCTATTATTCTTGGGAGACCTTTTGTTAACACCGCAGGGGCTGTTATTGATTGCAATAAAGGAAAGATTACTTTCAATGTTGATGATAAGGAGCATACCGTCTATTTCCCCAAGAAGATTGATAAAGTATGTGGAGTTAATACTATTTCTAATGTGAGAACTATCAAAATTGGAACTATCGATTGTCCTATATATGAGCCTAAAGAAGGATATCAAAATCTTATGATTGGATCCATATCAATACAATTCAAGGTAACATGATTGATTTGAGGTTTATTTCTTCATATGCTATGTAAAATTTATTTGGTGGCAAGACTTGATCAACCTTGTTAACAAATACCTTTTATATGCATAGAGGAGGTAAACAATATCTCTTTCTTCCTCCACTTGTTTTACTTGCTGTAGCACTTTTGATTTGCAAAGTTCCTTAGTTAATTAGAGATTTCAAAATTTTCCTGGCCAGTAATAATAAACTTAATACCCAGAAATGTGCATTTTTCAAAGTTTTCAAAAATTCACAAAATTATACCGTTGGTCCTATTTTTCGAAAATACACAGGAGCACACGGGGATGACTGTGGGGCACCCCAGTGGTACCAGCGGCGCGGCCTGGAAGGCGCGCCACCCTGGCGTGTGAGCCCCCTTTGCCCCACTTTAGCATCTCTTCCTCCCAGACTCTTCTCTCTCCCGAAAAAATCAACACCAACTTTCTCTCACTCGCGTTTTTGCTCAAGAGCTCAGGATTTTTCGATCTCTTTGCTCAGCCCAGATTTCTGTCTGAAATTTGGCACATTTGCTCTCCGGTATGTGACTCCTCGATTATCCAAGTAGAATTTTGTTTGGTTGAGTATATCTTGAATATTTTGTTGCTGTAGGTAACATGTTTAGTGAGCTTGCATGCTTGTTCTAAGTTGTATAAACTAGTTTTGATGCATGATTAGTACTCTAGCAAGTTCCTATAGTAGTTTCCCTCAATTATATGTCACCAAATCAAGTTTTATATCATTTGTTGAAAAATTTCAGAAAATGGAGTGGAATAGATATCAACTAAACCAACAAGAATTGGAGGTGCAACAAGTCATGAGAGTGAACCGCGAAGAGGGAGTATACCCCTCTTACTACCCGTGCACAGATTTCATGAGAAGCGCAGGAATATTGGAAGATGTTCAGAATCTAATTTCTCGTGCAGGGTTGAATGATTTTGTTGATGGAGAACCATGCCAATATGCAAAATTGACTATGTCTGTTGTGCAGGATTTTAAGTTCAATTGGTCGCGATCTAACCCCATGGTTCAGTATAAGATTTATAATAAAACTGTCAACTTGCCATTCAATGATTTTTGTACAGCAATTAGAGTACCGCAATGGGGATCATGCGAGAAGATAAGGGGATCGCCGCGAGAGCTCTTAAGCCTCTTCGAGATGATTTGTCATGGAAGGAGTTTCTCAGAGGATGGTGGTAAAATTACTAGCATTCAACTCCCAGCTATCCGCTACTTTGCTTATTTCATTACTAAATGCGTTCTTGCTAGAAAGAATGGTGGTAAACTATCTATCCAGGATTTAGCTTTTCTAGCTGCTGCACTGCAAGGTAGTAAGACTTATAATTTGGGGGCATTGATAGCTTATAGACTTGCTACTAACCGTGAGAAAGGTGGAATTTGTGGAGGTCTCATCGCCTCTCGTTTACTAGCTTTGCATGGTGTAGAACCTCATCATCTTGATATTCAACTTTCCATAGAAAAACTTGACATAGTCTCTATGATCAGACATGAATTTGTTTCTGATTCAACTAATTTGGGTAACCTGTCTTACAAGATAAAATTTTATAAGAAAGCTTGGAGAATAACTAAGAAAACTGAAAAACTAGTAAGATTACCTGCGCCTGTTCTATTTAACCTTGATTTCAGGAAGGATTGGTCAGTCACAGAAGGTGCACTGAATGCACACATAGAGGGAGGAGGCCATCATGCAAGAGACAACACGGAGGAGGCCGAGGAACACCTCGACTCATCATCCGATGCAGCAAGTTCCTCGCATCAACATTTTGGGCATGTGGAGCCTCCACGCTTTTCTTCTGCACAGGAACCTTACTATGACTACGCCATGCATTATCCACCGGCAAGGAACAGCGACCCTCGCTGGGGTTGAACTCCACTTAGGCCAAAAGCCTAAGCTTGGGGGAGGTATACCGGCATCACTCATTCTTTGCATATTATGATTGCTGGATACTTGTATATACTTGTTTAGTTTGTTTGAGTGGTTTTCTAATGAGAGGAGATGATATTTGGGGAAGTGCTGCCTGAAAACAGATTCTGGACTGTTACCGAAAAAATTCTCAAAAATAGCCAGAACAGTATTTTGCGAAGCCAATTTTTGTGCATGTTCCCCAGGTTGTTATCTAACTTTCATTAGTTGAACACTTTTCGATTTGAGCAGTGGAAGAATTTCTTAAAAATCGAGTACTGTACTGCTGTCAAGTTTGACGAATTTCTGCTACTTTGTGTTTTTGTGACTTTTCTAGTTTGCCATTTCTTATTTTTGCTTTGTTTCTTTTCCAAAACACAAAAACACCAAAAATATTTCTGTTGTTTCTCTTCAACATTTGTTTGCTTTGGTTTCTTGTATTTATTTCGCTTTATTTGCTATTGTTAGTTTGCTATAAGAAAACCCAAAAATATTTTTCTTTGTTTGCTTGTTTCCTTTGCCCTTGTTTCCAATTCGAAAACACCAAAAATATTTGTTGTTCTTCTTTGATTTGTAAAGTTCATCATGAGTTCAATGGTCTTCGGTGGCTGGAGCGTGGTTTTCATTTCATATTATCCAAGCTACACAAGTGAAAGGAAATAATGACGATCTACAACAATTGGATTGTGGTGAGAGGCTGGTATGAACTCTATTTGTTTTCATTTTTGTACATATACTCATCCATGTGAGCATGCTTAGTTGGTTCATGTGAGGTATACGTCATTTGAGAAAGTCTAGTAGTTCATGATGTCTCATGTTTAGCTCCAATTTATTAATATGAGTAGCATGTCATGGATGTTTGCTTGCATTGTTTTATTCATAAGTAGGTATGGAATTGTGGTATCCTCCTCTGAATAATTCATTTATATCGACTTGGCACATGCTCACGCATGCATATGACTGAACAAAAGTCAATTAAGCCTCGATGATTTATATTGCTTCGGAGTTCTTGTATCACTTTTGTGCCTATGTTAATTTATTTTGCCGCAAGCATGATTATGACAGTTACTGCTCTCTTGATTTGTCGCTCCCCAGTCTATTGCTAGCCTTCACTTGTACTGAGCGGGAACGCTGCTCGTGCTTCCAAACACCTGAAAACCAAGTTGTTCCAAAGTGTCCACCATAAATACCTATGCATGGCATTTCAAACCATTCCAAGTAAATTCTCATGCGCTACCTTTAAAACCTTCAAAATGCTTCTCAATTTGTGTTAATGTTTCATAGCTCATGAGGAAGTATGTGGTGTTAAACTTTCAACCTTGTCATTTACTCTTGACGGACTTTCATATGGACTAGTGGCACATCCGCTTATCCAATAATTTTGCAAAAAGAGCTGGCAATGGGATTCCCAGTCCCGAATTAATTAACCTAAATAGACACTCCTCCATGGTATGTGATTGTTGGATGGCACCCGAAGGATTCGGTTAGCCATGGCTTGTGTAAGCAAAGGTTGGGGGGAGTGTCATCATAATAAAACTAAAATAAAAAGGCACTCCTTCATGGTATGAGATTGTTGGCAGGCACCCGAGGATTCGGTTAGCCATGGTTTGTGAAAGAAAGGTTGGAAGGAGTGCCACATAAACATAAAAATAATTCATGGGAGCCGCTCTTGGGAGTCCGGTTGGCGAGGTAGTTGGTGTACCCATTACCATTCGTTGACAACAACAAACACCTCTCAAAATAATTTCACTCCTGTTTTAAAAATGAAAAGCTCTAGCGCATGTTAATCCCTGCTTCCCTCTGCGAAGGGTCAATCTTTTACTTTTATGTTGTGTCTCCATTCTTTCTTTGAGCACTATCTTGAGAGCACAACTGTCATTCTTAGTATAATATGCTTGTCTCAAAATATGATTGATTGTGGTATAACTTTGATGCTTTTATCTTTGACAATCACTACTTCTAGTCTTTCTATGAACTTCAGAGGTGCCTGGGCATTTATGTTTTGCCGATCAAATATGGGCAAGCGAGATACCACTTTATCATACTCTTTTATGAACATTGCAATCATGCTTATATACATGATTCATGATGCTTATTATTAATTGTTGGTACCTCTCCATGATTGACATAGCTGTTAGATGATCTTATTTGTATGCATCTCATTATGAACTGCCTAAGTGTTAGCCATAGCATGAGGATATATACATCATATGAGCAAATGTGTTCGTGAAAGTTCTTTTATCGCTCAGTTGTTAACTGAATTGCTTGAGGACAAGCAATAAGCTGTAACACCCCAAATTTCAATAAAAAGAAAGTTAGAGAATTCCAGAAATGCAAAATTTCAAACCAACAAAACCTTTTTGATTTGCATATAGTACCATGCATAGGACTTGTGCATTTGAGTGATATGCCATGATGAGTGTTATTACTTGTACTTGATATGCTCTAAAACCCTAATGTGATCATAGTAAGATCACCAACCAAATAAATCAAAGAGGAAGAAAATCCATAAAATGCAAAACCCTAAAAACCCTCACATATGCCCTATGGCATTTTTACAAATTTTGATCCTAGACCTATTTGGTCTTCACCATTAGTTGAATAATGTTATTAAACACTTATTACAACTTTTGGAATCAAAGTTTCACAATTCAAGTGAATTTCAAACACAAATCTAGTTCACATATGATAATGGTCCAAATTGACAATTCTAGTCTGATCACCACTTTGAGCCCTTGCCATTCAATTTTCCCAAACCAACTCTTGCTAACTCTTTGCACCATTTCAAAGTCAACATCAAGGTGAACAATTTTGGTGAAGATCATCATGCCAAAATCATCTTGGATCATGAGCAAGGCTCATCCAAAGTCACAACTTTTTCACATATGCAACATTCTACACTTAGCCATTTTTGCCAAATCTTGAATTCTAACTTTTCCACCACCACCTCAAATCCTCTCTGGTCAATTACAACTTATCTCAACACTCACATTTCAAAAACTTTCACCTTTGGAATTATTTCAAATTTGGATATTTTTGCAATTTACAAATTCGGGCACTATTTGCAACTATTGCAAATAGTGAATCTACCTCACCTAAACTACCCTAATCTGTCCCATTGTGTTCCCTAGTCCCCTTAAACCCTAGATGAGGCATAGTAATGCTAAGGGAGAGAGAGAGCAAGCTAGGGCATGGCCATGCCGGCCATGTCCCCGAGCCCGTCGACCTCCCCCTCTCTCCATTGCTTCCCAGCCCTGGCCACTTCGCCACCGTGCGCCAACGCACCTCCTACGCCACCCTAGCATCGCCATTGTCACGCTCAAGGGCGACACACGCCGGCCGACGCGCGCCCTGGACGTCGCTCACGTCGCGCATGCATGCGCGCGGACACGCCCAGTACACGCGCCGCGCCACCACCTCGCTCACTCCCTGGCCCCGCTTGCAACGCCTTGAGCATCCACTCGCCACCTGGACGCCGCCAGACAACAGCTCGACCAGACCCTGGACCGCCGCCGCCGTGGACGGGGAAGAAGATCCCGCGAGCGCCGCCGCCAGACACGGAAGCAACGCGAGCGATTCCGACGCTCCCCGACCACGCTGTCGCTGCCAGTAGCATCGCCTGGACCCGTAGAGCATCGCCATAGCCTCACCTAGCTCGACCAGCCACCGGAGACGCCGCGCCCATGTCGACCACCTCACTGCCCCGCAACCCTCATGCGATTCTATAAATAGGGAGTTCCCTGGACAGAACCAAGCACACCACCTTGCTCTCCACCTCTCACTTCTTCTCCACCACCACTCCACTCACTCGATCGTCGCCGGAGCTGCTCCAATTTGGAGATCGGAGCCACCAGTACCTGGTGGACGCCGCCGTCGATTGGAGCCACCCCAGGACGAGCCACTGCTACCAGTCGACTCGCCGTCGTCCACAACTTCACCGCGCACCTTGCCAACCCTAGCTGGAGCCACGGTGAGCTCTCCGACCCCCTACCTGAGCCGCCGGTGAACTCCCCTCTCGCCGGCGGGACGATGAACCACAGCCGTTTGATCTCGTTCTAATCCAACGATTTAACTTAAAACGTACCGTTTTGGGTTAAACGAGTCACTGACATGCGGGACCCTTTGTCAGCACGCCGCGCGTCACTGGACCGTGGCTGGGCTGGCTTGGGCCGTTCAGTTTGAATCTGGCCCAGTAGTTTTTCCCGCCGGCCCTTTTAATTCAAACTGGGTTTAATTAATTCAAATGATTTTGAATACTGCTGCCACTTTGAAATTCAATAGAATTAAATTGGCTAAACCAAAATCGATGAACTTTATATGGTTGGAAAGCTAGAGAAATTATCTAGCCAATGCCACTGGTCTCATGGCCAGATTCTTTGTAGATTTAATGTGATAAAAATAACAAGACAGGGACTTTTCCCTATTCAAATAATTCTTAAAAATCAACCAAAATAGATATTAAGTTATTTCCAACTCTAATAGCTCACATTTGACTTACACTAATTGTTTATGCAATAAAATGGTGTGGTCACTTTGCATGATCATGCCATAGTTTAATTAATGGATCATTTGACTAGTTTAACTAGTTGATATTGTCCAAAACTATTAAGGTAAATTATGTGGAGTCTTATACTTCATTTAAACTTGTCTCATATGAATTCATGGGATGTTTGGACCCCTGGTTCAAACTCTCTTATATGAATTACTTGAGATTTAAATCATATGTAGTGTTATTTAAATGGTATGAGGTGATCTACCTCATTTAAATCATTTTCACAAATGATGATGATGAACATTTGACTTAGGTCAATATGAGTTCATACATGATTGTTTGAGAAATTAAATCTTAAGAAGATTTCAATGAGAGGAAATTATTTCTCAAGAACCCTATGGAAACTATCATTTACATATGACCTACAAAGAAGTGAATTCTATTTAAGCAACACAACCCATGCACCTAAGTAGATTATTTTGTGTGCCTAGAATAGTTTGTGTGTTTATATGTGATGTATGGAATAGTCATTGAATTAGTGAGTAATTATACTCGTATTCAAATTTAGACGGTAGCACCGGAGAGTACGCCAAAGAAGAAGGTTGCTACCAAGAGGAGGAACAGTTTGAGAACTACCAAGGAAAGCTAATATTCTTGCAAAGTGCAAAGCCCCTTGGGGCAAGGCACCATGATTCTTACCTTTTCTTACATAAGCCTATCCCAAGTTTTTACATTACAAGTTTTTACTTGTTTTCTCAATGAGTTACTTTTATAGTTAGAATTAGTCAAAGTACAAGTGGTTACTAGAGTAGTGAAGTGAGTCTCTTCCAAGCAAAGCAAGTAGCACCCCTCATGATTTAGAGCTAGTGCTAATGAAATAAAACTTGACTACTCTAGATGGGAACAAAGTGAATTTGAAATGAATTTGAAACCTTGGAATGATGATGCATTCCATTGAATGATTTTTGAAGGTGAATGTGACAAAGAGAAGATGGTGATTTTTGATAAACAATGATGTTGGTTTGGATGCGATACCTTTCCAATTATTAAGTACCCCCACAATACCTGATTATGGGTAGGGCTTAACTGGAAGTTTATGCGTTTTAGTATGGGTTCCCTCTGAACACACGTCATAGGGGTTACGCTTGAGGCTGCCTCCGTTGTTGAGAAATGATGTGAAATTGAGGTGAATTGTACGGCCAAGCCCTGTGCAGTTCCCAGGTTGACAGTTGGTCTTCACTGGGAGGCAAGCTCATGGGGAGAGGTGCTCATACTAGGATTCGTAAGTGAAAGGTTATGGTTGATGATCCGCGTACTGTGTTACGATGATTCGGGGTAATCCCGACGGATGAAATCAAATGTTGTGGCACAAGTGTGCAACCTCTTCAGAGTGTAAACCTATTCGAATAGCCGTGTCCACGGTTACGGACGGTTGGAAAGGCCATACAGTTTCCGATGTCATATCTTTGAAAATGATGTTGAAAAGAGTGATGGTGAAATGACTTGTGGTGAATTGAATTGAAATCACCACTTGTATGTGGGAATGACACTAATGTTCCCACTTGAGTTAGTTAGCACTTGAATAAGCTTTTTCTCAAATGTTGTGAACCAAAACTAGCTTTCTGCAAATAAACTAGAGCTTAGCAAACCTTACTAGAATGTCTAGCACTTACATTAGTATTAGTTTGCGAGTACTTGAAGTACTCACGGCTTTGTCCCTGGCTATTCAAATGGCCAGAGTATGAAGATGAACAAGGAGATGACCAGCAGGACGCCTACGACAACTAAGCGCCTTCCGACGTCAAGCGTTGGCCTGTGGACTAGAGAGTCCGTGTATCTTACGCTTCCGCTATGTTGAACTATGAACTTGTGTTTGTTTGTTGATCGATAGATCAACTATTCGTGTAATATGGATCATGTGATTCCAAATTTGTAAGACTTATGGTTTGTAATGAATGATGACTGTGATACTTAACTATTATGCCTCGCAACAACAATATTCCTGGGATTGCGATGTAGGACATAATAGGCATCCGGACTTAAAAATCCGGGTGTTTACAAGTTGGTATCAGAGCCATTGTTTGACCTTAGAAGACCTTAGTTAGAATGGGCATTCTGAAAAACTTAACTTTGAAATCAAATGAAAGAAAATATTTGTGAAAATTTACTACACTCTTGTCTTTGAGACTTTGCCAAAATTTGATGAATCATGCTCTATCTTATTTGAATCAACTTAAAATTTTGCCACACTTTGCACTCTCTAACTTACTCATCCAATTCTCTTTCAGATGGAGCCGAATGAACCCATCAACACCAAGTTTTATCAGCTTGGGAACGGAGGAAGCTTGATCTTCGAGCACGACCTCAACGCCGTCTCTGACTTCCTTGGGCGCCCACACCCCGAGTTCCACGGGGTTCAGTTGGACGACACGCCCGGAGGAGAGTTGCAGTGGGTGATCACTGCCGACTTGAGGGGCAAGATGGAGCCTCCCACCTCGGAGAGGATCCTCTTCTCCTTCCGCGAGAGCAACTGGCTCGACGGACTCGCACGTGGCCTTCAGGAGGCACTTGCGCGCCTCTGTGGACAGAACGTGGTGCGCATCCTCGCCTCTCGCTACGCCCACCTTGTGAGGCGTGATGCTGCGGGAGTGCCCATGGAGCTGCAGCCGCACCCGGAGTTGAGGCACCATGCTGAGCATCTGGACTTCATGCTCTACCAGACTCAGAGGGACCTCGACGCCACTCGCGCTTACGCGAACCAGACCCATGCTCACATCACCGAGCAGGGTGAGGCGATCAAGTTACTCAACAACGACCGCAAGAGCCTTCGCCAGCAGCGTGCCAAGAAGGACGCTACGATTCGTCGCCTTCGCGCCCGGATCGCGTCACTTGAGGCCACTGTCAAGGCCCAGGAGGATCAGATTCGTCAGCTGGAGGATGACGATGGAGGCATCGACATTCAGGGAGGAGACGCCTTCCTGAGCGACGACAATGACTTTGAGGAGGACGAGAACACCGAGGAGGAAGACTACGAGTTCCTGGAGGCAGGACCCGACGACTACGTCCCGATCGATGTCGATGATGAGGAGTAGTTGCACTAGTTCCACTTATAGTAGGTGTGAGTTGTATCCCGTCCGTTGTATCGTAGCATGAGAATGGTTCTTAAAACCATTGGAGTATGTGTGTTAGTTTGTACTATGTGTTGCATGAATGAATGAATGTTATGTTTGTCATGAAAAGATTACAAGTTTTCAAATTTTTTCAAACTTAACCAAAATGAACCATAGAATGTTCCCTCTTATCTCATGATCTTCTATATCTTCAGATGGCCCCTCCAAATCGCACCAACGACGCGATGTTGCAACTGCTGCAAACCATGCTTGCAGACCGGGAAACCGAAAGAGCCGAACGCCAAGCCAACCTCATCGCCTTGCAGAACATCGCCAACCAGGGCCATGGAAATCATGACCACCCTGGATCCAAGCTCAAGAACTTCCAAAACACCAACCCACCGGTGTTTAGCAAGACCGAGGAGCCCCTCGACGCCGACGATTGGCTCCAGACTATGGAGAACAATCTGGAGGTAGCCGGAGTGGAAGCCAACGAGAAAGTTTTGTTTGCCACCCACTATCTCGCCGGACCAGCCCGTGCTTGGTGGACAAGCACCCGTGCCATGAACGGAGGTCAATTCATGACTTGGGAGGATTTCAAACTCAAGTTCAGCAAGTACCATGTACCCCCGGGTCTTATCAAGAAGATGAGGGATGAGTTCCGTGAACTGAAACAAGGTCGCATGACGGTGGTTGAATACCGCGACAAGTTTCTCACTTTGTCGAGGTATGCCCCTGATGAGACCGACACCGTTGAGAAGAGGAAGGAGAGATTCCTGAACGGACTGCATGATGAGATGCAGACTGTCCTCGTCAACATCCCCTTCGCCGACCTTGAAGCCCTTGTCGACTCCGCCATCCAGATGGAGGGCAAGTTAAACCAAGCCAATGAGAACCGCAAGCGCCGCATGGCAAATCAGAGTGGATCAAGCCACCCCCAGAAGTTTCGCCCTAGCTCAAGCGGAGGTTTCACTCCGAGAAACAACAAACCCCAGATGCAGAACTCGCGCCCCGGTTATCAGAACCGGAGTGGAGGAAACTCCAAGCCAGGAGGCTACAACAACAACAACTACTACTACAACCGCGCTCCACCCCGAGCCCCTAACAACAACAACAACACCAACACCGCTCCCAGAACCGGAAGCAATGCCGTGCCCGTTGCGAACAAGCAGGACAAGACCACTATCACTTGTTATGAGTGTGGTGTAGTGGGGCACTACTCCAACGAGTGTCCCAAGCGTCTTGCCAAGCTCGCCGGCAACACCGCTGCTCCTGCTCAGCAACAACGCCGTGTCTCCACCGGCAAGAAGTTCGCCCCAACAACCCCAACAACCGCAACGGCCGCCTCTACCACATGAACGCGAAGAAGCCCAGGAAGCACCAGATGTTGTACTGGGTATGTTTTCTGTCAACCACATCCCTGCCAGAGTGTTGTTTGATTCCGGAGCATCTCATTCTTTTGTCACCGAAGACTTTGCATCAACAAGTAAAATTCAACCCCTCAGTTTGAAGCACGTTATGATAGTTCAAATCCCCGGATCAACCACCAAAGCCAGAAAATTTTGCAAAAATGTACCAATCAAAATCCATGATGTAGATTTCTTTGCCAACCTCATCATACTTGGAACCAAAGGTTTGGAAGTTGTCCTAGGAATGGATTGGATGTCCAAACATAATGGATTGATAGACTGTGCCAAGAAAGCCATAACCATGACTAGCAGCACCGGTATCGTAGTTGAGCACATCTCTGAAAAACTACCCAGAAAATTCACCTGCAACCAAAGTGTATCCAAGCCAACTCTGGATCAAATCAGGGTCGTTTGTCTCTACCCTGATGTGTTTCCGGATGATCTACCCGGTATGCCCCCGGATAGGGATATCAAGTTAATTCCCGGAACTGGACCCATAGCCCAGAGAGCCTACAGCATGAACGCAACCGAGCTTGTGGATCTGAAGAAGCAAATAGATGACATGTTGGCCAAAGGTTTGATTAGACCGAGTGCATCCCCCTGGAGATCCCCCGTCTTGTTTGTAGACAAGAAGGATGGTGCAAATCGTTTATGTACGGATTATCGTAAGCTTAACGATGTCACCATCAAAAACAAATACCCCCTACCCAAGATCGAAGATTTGTTTGATCAACTCACCGGATCCAAAGTTTTCTCCAAGATAGATCTTAGAACTGGATATCATCAGCTGAAGATCCGAGCCACCGACATTCCAAAAACTGCCTTTACCACCAGATATGGGTTGTATGAGTACAACGTCATGTCGTTTGGACTGACCAATGCCCCCGCTTATTTCATGAATCTCATGAATAAGATCTTCATGAACTTTTTGGACAAGTTTGTCGTTGTATTCATCGACGACATCCTCGTCTACTCCAAGTCCGAAGAGGAACATGAACAACATTTGGAGATTGTCCTAGAAACCCTTAGACAGCACAAGTTGTACGCCAAGTTCAGCAAGTGTGAGTTTTGGCTGGAAGAAGTTGGATTCCTGGGACACATCTTGTCTGCAGGAGGAATTGCCATAGATCCCACCAAGATCAAAACTGTTATGGAATGGAAAGCCCCAACCACACAAACCGAGGTCCGCGCTTTTCTTGGATTAGCCGGATACTACCGCAGATTTGTAGAAGATTTTCGAGCATCGCTCGACCAATGACCCAATTGCTGAAAAAGGACAGAAAGTTTGAGTGGACCGACAAGTGTGAAGAGAGCTTTCAACAGCTCAAGAGTAGACTGACAACAGCCCCAATCCTGATCATGCCAGATATCGCAAAGCCCTTTAACGTATATTGCGACGCCTCCAAGACTGGACTTGGATGTGTGCTTATGCAAGAAGGCAAGGTTGTATCCTACCTTTCAAGACAACTCAAGCAACATGAACAGAACTACCCAACCCACGACCTCGAACTTGCAGCCGTGGTCTTAGCCTTGAAAGTTTGGCGTCATTACCTCATGGGTAATCGATGCGAGATCTACTCCGACCACAAAAGCCTCAAATACATATTCACCCAGAAAGAGCTGAACATGAGACAACGCCGATGGATCGAATTGATCAAGGATTACGACATGGAGATTCACTACCACCCCGGCAAGGCCAATGTGGTAGCGGATGCTTTGAGTTGACTGTCGTGCCAGTTGAACTCCATGCTCGCAACCGAACAGCCCAGCTTGCATCAAGAGTTTGAACAGTTCAGACTTGAACTTGTGAGTGAAGGATTCCTAGCCAGCATCGAACTGCAACCCACCTTGGTTGGTCAAATCAAGGAAGCCCAGAAGGACAACGCTAGCATTGACGGAATCAAGAAACAGATAGCCGCAGGAAAAGCCCCCGGATTCACCGTAGACGAAGCCGGAGTTCTTTGGTACAAAGAACGTCTCTGCGTACCATCGGACTCTGACTTGAAACAAGTCATCCTGCAAGAAGCCCACGACACCCTTTATTCAATCCACCCTGGAGGTACCAAGATGTACCAGGACCTAAAAGAACAATTCTGGTGGCACGGAATGAAGAGAGAGATCGGTAGCTATATCGCCAAGTGTGACATCTGTCAGAGAGTCAAGGCAGAACATCAACGACCCGCCGGACTGTTACAACCCCTTCAGATTCCAGAATGGAAATGGGACTCCGTAGCAATGGACTTTATCACCGGACTGCCCAAATCCAGCAAAGGCAATGATTCAATATGGGTAGTTGTCGATAGATTGACCAAAGTCGCCCATTTCATCACCGTCAAAACCACTTACCAAGGCCCAAAGCTAGCTGAACTATACATCTCCAGAATAGTCGCTCTGCACGGAACCCCCAAATCGATAGTGTCAGATAGAGGATCACAGTTCACCTCAAGGTTCTGGCAGAAAGTGCATGAAGGACTAGGCACTCGCCTAAATTTCAGCACCGCCTATCACCCTCAGACCGACGGACAGACTGAGAGAGTAAACCAGATACTGGAAGACATGCTTAGAGCATGCGTACTGGAATACGGATCCAAGTGGGAAGACTGCTTGCCTTACGCAGAATTCTCTTACAAAAATAGCTATCAAGCCAGCCTACAGATGGCCCCCTTTGAAGCCTTGTACGGAAGGAAGTGCCGTACCCCCTGAACTGGTCAGAAGTCGGAGAGAGCCAAGTTTTTGGCCCAGATGTTCTTCGTGAAGCCGAAGAGAAAGTGCACAAGATCCGCGAGTACCTCAAGACGGCGCAATCATGACAGAAGAGCTACGCCGACAAGAGACGTCGGGAGATGACCTTCGAGATCAGAGACTTCGTCTATCTCAAGGTATCCCCATTGAAAGGAATGCAAAGGTTTCAGCTGAAAGGGCTTGCACCCCGCTATGTCGGACCTTTCAAAGTCCTCAGCCGCCGAGGTGAAGTATCTTATCAACTGGAGTTGCCTGAAGAAATGTCGGCTGTGCACGACGTGTTTCACATCTCACTCCTCCGGAAGTGCCTTGAAGTCCCGGAGAAGACCGAAGTGTTCGAGAACATCGATCACCGATTGGTGGATATCAACAAGGATCTAACTTACCGCAAAGTGCCGGTTCGCATTCTGGAAGAAGCTTACCGAACCACCCGCACCCGAAGCATCAAGTTTCTGAAGATCCAATGGAGCAACCATACCGAGGATGAAGCCACATGGGAACGCGAAGACTTCATGAAGAAGGAGTACCCAGATCTCTTTAGTACCTAACTTTCTTTTCGATCTCGGGACGAGATCTTTTGTAAGGGGGAAGGGTTTGTAACACCCCAAATTTCAATAAAAAGAAAGTTAGAGAATTCCAGAAAGCAAAATTTCAAACCAACAAAAACTTTTTGATTTGCATATAGTACCATGCATAGGACTTGTGCATTTGAGTGATATGCCATGATGAGTGTTATTACTTGTACTTGATATGCTCTAAAACCCTAATGTGATCATAGTAAGATCACCAACCAAATAAATCAAAGAGGAAGAAAATCCATAAAATGCAAAACCCTAAAAACCCTCACATATGCCCTATGGCATTTTTACAAATTTTGATCCTAGACCTATTTGGTCTTCACCATTAGTTGAATAATGTTATTAAACACTTATTACAACTTTTGGAATCAAAGTTTCACAATTCAAGTGAATTTCAAACACAAATCTAGTTCACATATGATAATGGTCCAAATTGACAATTCTAGTCTGATCACCACTTTGAGCCCTTGCCATTCAATTTTCCCAAACCAACTCTTGCTAACTCTTTGCACCATTTCAAAGTCAACATCAAGGTGAACAATTTTGGTGAAGATCATCATGCCAAAATCATCTTGGATCATGAGCAAGGCTCATCCAAAGTCACAACTTTTTCACATATGCAACATTCTACACTTAGCCATTTTTGCCAAATCTTGAATTCTAACTTTTCCACCACCACCTCAAATCCTCTCTGGTCAATTACAACTTATCTCAACACTCACATTTCAAAAACTTTCACCTTTGGAATTATTTCAAATTTGGATATTTTTGCAATTTACAAATTCGGGCACTATTTGCAACTATTGCAAATAGTGAATCTACCTCACCTAAACTACCCTAATCTATCCCATTGTGTTCCCTGGTCCCCTTAAACCCTAGATGAGGCATAGTAATGCTAAGGGAGAGAGAGAGCAAGCTAGGGCATGGCCATGCCGGCCATGTCCCCGAGCCCGTCGACCTCCCCCTCTCTCCTTGCTTCCCAACCCTGGCCACTTCGCCACCGTGCGCCAACGCACCTCCTACGCCACCCTAGCATCGCCATTGTCACGCTCGAGGACGACACACGCCGGCCGACGCGCGCCCTGGACGCCGCTCACGTCGCGCATGCATGCGCGCGGACACGCCCAGTACACGCGCCGCGCCACCACCTCGCTCACTCCCTGGCCCCGCTTGCAACGCCTTGAGCATCCACTCGCCACCTGGACGCCGCCAGACAACAGCTCGACCAGACCCTGGACCGCCGCCGCCGTGGACGGGGAAGAAGATCCCGCGAGCGCCGCCGCCAGACACGGAAGCAACGCGAGCGATTCCGACGCTCCCCGACCACGCTGTCGCTGCCAGTAGCATCGCCTAGACCCGTAGAGCATCGCCATAGCCTCGCCTAGCTCGACCAGCCGTCGGAGACACCGCGCCCATGTCGACCACCTCACTGCCCCGCAACCCTCATGCGATTCTATAAATAGGGAGTTCCCTGGACAGAACCAAGCACACCACCTTGCTATCCACCTCTCACTGCTTCTCCACCACCACTCCACTCACTCGATCGTCGCCGGAGCTGCTCCAATTTGGAGATCGGAGCCGCCAGTACCTGGTGGACGCCGCCGTCGATTGGAGCCGCCCCAGGACGAGCCACTGCTACCAGTCGACTCGCCGTCGTCCACAACTTCACCGCGCACCTTGCCAACCCTAGCTGGAGCCACGGTGAGCTCTCCGACCCCCTACCTGAGCCGCCGGTGAACTCCCCTCTCGCCGGCGGGACGATGAACCACAGCCGTTTGATCTCGTTCTAATCCAACGATCCAACTTAAAACGTACTGTTTCGGGTTAAACGAGTCACTGACATGCGGGACCCTTTGTCAGCGAGCCGCGCGTCACTGGACCGTGGCTGGGCTGGCTTGGGCCATTCAGTTTGAATCTGGCCCAGTAGTTTTTCCCGCCGGCCCTTTTAATTCAAACTGGGCTTAATTAATTCAAATGATTTTGAATACTGCTGCCACTTTGAAATTCAATAGAATTAAATTGGCTAAACCAAAATCGATGAACTTTATATGGTTGGAAAGCTAGAGAAATTATCTAGCCAATGCCACTGGTCTCATGGCCAGATTCTTTGTAGATTTAATGTGATAAAAATAACAAGACAGGGACTTTTCCCTATTCAAATAATTTTTAAAAATCAACCAAAATAGATATTAAGTTATTTCCAACTCTAATAGCTAAAATTTGACTTACACTAATTGTTTATGCAATAAAATGGTGTGGTCACTTGGCATGATCCTGCCATAGTTTAATTAATGGATCATTTGACTAGTTTAACTAGTTGATATTGTCCAAAACTATTAAGGTAAATTATGTGGAGTCTTATACTTCATTTAAACTTGTCTCATATGAATTCATGGGATGTTTGGACCCCTGGTTCAAACTCTCTTATATGAATTACTTGAGATTTAAATCATATGTAGTGTTATTTAAATGGTATGAGGTGATCTACCTCATTTAAATCATTTTCACAAATGATGATGATGAACATTTGACTTAGGTCAATATGAGTTCATACATGATTGTTTGAGAAATTAAATATTAAGAAGATTTCAATGAGAGGAAATTATTTCTCAAGAACCCTATGGAAACTATCATTTACATATGACCTACAAAGAAGTGAATTCTATTTAAGCAACACAACCCATGCACCTAAGTAGATTATTTTGTGTGCCTAGAATAGTTTGTGTGTTTATATGTGATGTATGGAATAGCCATTGAATTAGTGAGTAATTATACTCGTATTCAAATTTAGACGGTAGCACCGGAGAGTACGCCGAAGAAGAAGGTTGCTACCAAGAGGAGGAGGAGGAACAGTTTGAGAACTACCAAGGCAAGCTAATATTCTTGCAAAGTGCAAAGCTCCTTGGGGCAAGGCACCATGATTCTTACCTTTTCTTACATAAGCCTATCCCAAGTTTTTACATTACAAGTTTTTACTTGTTTTCTCAATGAGTTACTTTTATAGTTAGAATTAGTCAAAGTACAAGTGGTTACTAGAGTAGTGAAGTGAGTCTCTTCCAAGCAAAGCAAGTAGCACCCCTCATGATTTAGAGCTAGTGCTAATGAAATAAAACTTGACTACTCTAGATGGGAACAAAGTGAATTTGAAATGAATTTGAAACCTTGGAATGATGATGCATTCCATTGAATGATTTTTGAAGGTGAATGTGACAAAGAGAAGATGGTGATTTTTGATAAACAATGATGTTGGTTTGGATGCGATACCTTTCCAATTATTAAGTACCCCCACAATACCTGATTATGGGTAGGGCTTAACTGGAAGTTTATGCGTTTTAGTATGGGTTCCCTCTGAACACACGTCATAGGGGTTACGCTTGAGGCTGCCTCCGTTGTTGAGAAATGATGTGAAATTGAGGTGAATTGTACGGCCAAGTGCAGTTCCCAGGTTGACAGTTGGTCTTCACTGGGAGGCCAAGCTCATGGGGAGAGGTGCTCATACTAGGATTCGTAAGTGAAAGGTTATGGTTGATGATCCGCGTCTGTGTTACGATGATTCGGGGTAATCCCGACGGATGAAATCAAATGTTGTGGCACAAGTGTGCAACCTCTGCAGAGTGTAAACCTATTCGAATAGCCGCGTCCACGGTTACGGACAGTTGGAAAGGCCATACAGTTTCCGATGTCATATCTTTGAAAATGATGTTGAAAAGAGTGATGGTGAAATGACTTGTGGTGAATTGAATTGAAATCACCACTCGTATGTGCGAATGACACTAATGTTCCCACTTGAGTTAGTTAGCACTTGAATAAGCTTTTTCTCAAATGTTGTGAACCAAAACTAGCTTTCTGCAAATAAACTAGAGCTTAGCAAACCTTACTAGAATGTCTAGCACTTACATTAGTATTAGTTTGCGAGTACTTGAAGTACTCACGGCTTTGTCCCTGGCTATTCAAATGGCCAGAGTATGAAGATGAACAAGGAGATGACCAGCAGGACGCCTACGACAACTAAGCGCCTTTCAACGTCAAGCGTTGGCTTGTGGACTAGAGAGTCCGTGTATCTTACGCTTCCGCTATGTTGAACTATGAACTTGTGTTTGTTCGTTGATCGATAGATCAACTATTCGTGTAATATGGATCATGTGATTCCAAATTTGTAAGACTTATGGTTTGTAATGAATGATGACTGTGATACTTAACTATTATACCTCGCAACAACAATATTCCTGGGATTGCGATGTAGGACATAATAGGCATCTAGACTTAAAAATTCGGGTGTTTACATAAGCTAAGCTTGGGGGGAGTTGATACGTCCAAAACGTATCTACTTTCCCGAACACTTTTGCTATTGTTTTGCCTCTAATTTGTGTATTTTGGATGCAACTAACACGGACTAACGCTGTTTTCAGCCTGCTGGTGTCTCGTTTTTGTGCAGAAATCCAACTTTCGGAAAATCCTCGGAATTTATGCAGAAGGCCCTATTTTCCCAGAATATTGGCGGAGCCAGAAGGGCAAGCCAGGTGGAGGCCCGAGGGCCCCACACCATAGGGCGGTGTGGCCCAGGAGGGGCCCGCGCGGCCCTATCGTGTGGCGGCCTCGGTCGGCCTCCGACGCCCTCCTTCGGACTACTTATTGCCTTCGACCTAAAAACGCACGGAGAGAAGTCGAAGTCGCCAGAACCTCCAGAACGCCGCCACATCGCGAAACTCCGTCTCGGGAGCCAGAAGTCTCCGTTCTGGCACTCCGCTGGGACGGGGAATTGGAGGAAATCATCGCCATCATCACCACCGACGCCTCTTCATCAACCAGCCATGTTTCCCCCATCCATGTGTGAGTAATTCCCCGCTGTAGGCGAAGGGGATGGTAGGGATTGGATGAGATTGGTCATGTAATAGCATAAGATTGTTAGGGCATAGTGCCTAGTGTCCGTAATTGGTACTTTGATGATATTGTTGCAACTTGCTATGCTTAATGCTTGTCACTAGGGCCCGAGTGCCATGATCTCAGATCTGAACATGTTATTGTTTCATCATGATATTCATTGTTCTATGATCTTACCTGCAAGTTGTATACACATGTCGCTGTCCGGAACCAATGGCCCCGAAGTGACAAGAATCGGGACAACCGGAGGGGATGGTAGTGACGTGAGGATCACATGTGTTCACGGAGTGTTAATGCTTTGCTCCGGTACTCTATTAAAAGGAGTACCTTAATAGATTCCCTTGAGGCCCGGCTGCCACCGGCTGGTAGGACAAAAGATGTTGTGCAAGTTTCTCATTGCGAGCACGTACGACTATAATTGGAACAGATGCCTATTGATTGCTTTGTACTTGGACACCGTTTTATTATTATCTGCAAATGCCCTGCTATGATTGTTACATGAGTTTCTCTCATCGATGCAACGCCCGTCATCCGTCCCCGTGCCTACAGTATTTTAATCCTGCTATTTACTATAATCACTACTGCTGTCTGTTCTCTGCTGTTATTTCCTACTACTCTTGCTATAAACTGTTACTCTGATAAACTCTTGTGAGCAAGTCTGTTTCCAGGTGCGGCTGAATTGACAACTCCGCTGTTAAGGCTTCCAAGTGTTCTTTGTCTCCCCTTGTGTCGAATCAATAAATTGGGTTATACTACCCGCGAAGACTGCTGCGATCCCCTATACTTGTGGGTCATCACTGTACGCATCACACCTTCCTCTTGGGGTTCCCAACGGTCGCGTGTTGTACGCGTATCAAGACTGTTTTCTGGCGCCGTTGCCGAGGAGATCAAGACACGCTGCAAGGGGAGTCTCCACCTCCAATCTCTTTACTTTGTTTTTGTCTTGCTTTGTTTTATTTACTACTTTGTTTGCTGCATTATATCAAAACACAAAAAAATTAGTTGCTAGCTTTACTTTATTTACTATCTTGTTTGCATTCGCCATATTAAAAACACAAAAAAATTAGTTACTTGCATTTTACTTTTGTTACCATGTCTAGCTCTGCACCTGTTACTTCTTCACCTGAGGAATTAGTCTTCACTTTTAAACAAGGGGATGAGGAGAGTTTTAAAGATGCTTGGTCCAGAATTTTTGATTCTTATCGTAAAGCTGAACCTCAAATGACTCTAAGTTTGCTCCTTAGTAACTTTTATTTTGGGCTTATGATTCGCTATAGATATGCCTTGGATGCTGTAGTGGGAGGAGATTTCCTTCATTGCAATGGGGATCAAGATTTTAATGCCATAAAAAAATTGGTTGCATCACATAATTCAGCTAATAACTTTGATTCAGCTCTTATTAGCATTTATAATAGATTAAACACTCTTGAGACAAGTGCATCTTGCTTGAAAGAAAATTATAGCTATGTTCGTAACCGTCTTGATCAAGTTTTAGTGAACTCTGAACCTTCAATATGGGACCCTACTATTAAAGTTGTTATCGGTGGTGAAACTTTTCATGCCAATTGTGATATTATGTCTGAATTTTGCCTTATGCCTAAGAGTATTTATGAATCTTTGACACTTTGGGGACTCGTTGAAGGGGGAGAAGGAATAACTCTTATTGATAACTCTGTTATAATTCCTAAGGTAATAGCCAAGGGTGTGCATACAACCATTCTTGGAAGAATAGTATCCACGGATTATCTTGTTATTGAATGTGTAGGAACAGGACAAATCACACTCGGAAGATCCCTGCTGAAACTATTGGGAGCAGTCATAAATGTGGGAGAAGGCACCCTAAAATTCACCTCTACACCGGGGGGTAGACATGTATTCCCTAAATCAAAGAGTAAGAAAAAGAATAAGAAGGGTATGCGTAAAGCCCGAGGTAATGTTGATGCTTCATCTCTTGATAATACTTGATATACACTTTCTGCGCCTAACTGAAAGGCGTTAAAGAAAAGCGCTTATGGGAGAAAACCCATGATTTTACTACTGCACTTTTATTTTATATTTGAGTCTTGGAAGTTGTTACTACTGTAGCAACCTCTCCTTATCTTAGTTTTGTTGCATTTTTGTGCCAAGTAAAGTCTTTGATAGTAAGGTTCATACTAGATTTGGATTACTGCGCAAAAACAGATTTCTTGCTGTCACGAATCTGGCCCTAATTCTCTGTAGGTAACTCAGAAAATTCTGAAAATTTACGTGAGTGATCCTCAGATATGTACGCAACTTTCATTAAATTTGAGAATTTTCATTTGAGCAAGTCTGGTGCCTCTTAGAAATTTATCTTTACGGACTGTTCTGTTTTGACAGATTCTGCCTTTTATTTCGCATTGCCTATTTTGCTATGCTTGATGGATTTTTCTATTCCATTAACTTTCAATAGCTTTGTGCAATGTCCAGAAGTGCTAAGAATGATTATGTCACCTCTTAACATGTGAATTTTGATTATGCACTAACCCTCTAATGAGTTGTTTTGAGTTTGGTGTGGAGGAAGTTTTCAAGGATCAAGAGAGGAGGATGATACAATATGATCAAGGAGAGTGAAAGCTCTAAGCTTGGGGATGCCCCGGTGGTTCACCCCTGCATATTTCAAGAAGACTCAAGCGTCTAAGCTTGGGGATGCCCAAGGCATCCCCTTCTTCATCGACAACATTATCAGGTTCCTCTAGTGAAACTATATTTTTATTCCATCACATCTTATGCACTTTGCTTGGAGCGTCTGTTTGTTTTTGTTTTTGTTTGAATAAAGTTGGATCCTAGCATTCATTGTGTGGGAGAGAGACACGCTCCGATGTTGCATATGGACAAATATGTCCTTAGGCTTTACTCATAATGTTCATGGCGAAGGTTGAATCTGCTTCGTTAATTGTTATATGGTTGGAAACGGGAAATGCTACATGTAGTAATTGGTAAAATGTCTTGGATATGTGATACTTGGCAATTGTTGTGCTCATGTTTAAGCTCTTGCATCATATACTTTGCACCTATTAATGAAGAAATACATAGAGCTTGCTAAAATTTGGTTTGCATAATTGGTCTCTCTAAGGTCTAGATAATTTCTAGTAAGGGTTGAACAACAAGGAAGACGGTGTAGAGTCTTATAATGTTTACAATATGTCTTTTATGTGAGTTTTGCTGCACCGGTTCATACTTGTGTTTGTTTCAAATAACCTTGCTAGCCTAAGCCTTGTATCGAGAGGGAATACTTCTCATTCATCCAAAATCCTTGAGCCAACCACTATGCCATTTGTGTCCACCATACCTACCTACTACATGGTATTTCTCCTCCATTCCAAAGTAAATTGCTTGAGTGCTACCTTTAAAATTTCTATTCTTCATCTTTACAATATATAGCTCATGGGACAAATAGCCTAAAAACTATTGTGGTATTGAATATGTACTTATGCACTTTATCTCTTATTAAGTTGCTTGTTGTGCGATAACCATGTTCCTGGGGACGCCATCAACTACTCTTTGTTGAATATCATGTGAGTTGCTATGCATGTCCGTCTTGTCTGAAGTAAGGGTGATTTACCATGAGTTGAATGGTTAGAGCATGCATACTGTTAGAGAAGAACATTGGGCCGCTAACTAAAGCCATGATTCATGGTGGAAGTTTCAGTTTTGTACAAATATCCTCAATCTCATATGAGAATATTAATTGTTGCTAAATGCTTATGCATTAAAGAGGAGTCCATTATCTGTTGTCTATGTTTTCCCAGTATGGATGTCTAAGTTGAGAATAATCAAAAGCGAGAAATCCAATGCGAGCTTTCTCCTTAGACCTTTGTACAGGCGGCATAGAGGTACCCCTTTGTGACACTTGGTTAAAACATATGTATTGCGATGATAATCCAGGTAATCCGAGCTAATTAGGACAAGGTGCGGGCACTATTAGTATACTATGCATGAGGCTTGCAACTTGTAGGATATAATTTACATAATACATATGCTTTATTACTACCGTTGACAAAATTGTTTCTTGTTTTCAAAACCAAAGCTCTAGCACAAATATAGCAATCAATGCTTCCCTCTGCGAAGGGCCTTTCTTTTACTTTTATGTTGAGTCAGTTCACCTATTTCTCTTCCATCTCAAGAAGGAAACACTTGTGTGAACTGTGCATTGATTCCTACATACTTGCATATTGCACTTGTTATATTACTTTACATTGACAATATCCATGAGATATACATGTTACAAGTTGAAAGCAACCGCTGAAACTTAATCTTCCTTTGTGTTGCTTCAATACCTCTACTATGAATTTATTGCTTTATGAGTTAACTCTTATGCAAGACTTATTGATGCTTGTCTTGAAAGTACTATTCGTGAAAAGTCTTTGCTATATGATTCAATTGTTTACTCATTGCATTTACATTGCTTCGAATCGCTGCATTCATTACATGTGCTTACAATAGTATGATCAAGATTATGATGGCATGTCACTTCAGAAATTATCTTTGTTATCATTTACCTACTCGGGACGAGTAGGGATGCTGATACGTCTCCAACGTATCGATAATTTCTTATGTTCCATGCTACTTTATTGATGATACCTACATGTTTTATACATACTTTATGTCATATTTATGCATTTTCCGGCACTAACCTATTAACGAGATGCCGAAGAGCCAGTTGTTGTTTTATGTTGTTTTTGGTTTCAGAAATCCTAGTAAGGAAATATTCTCGGAATTGGACGAAATCAACGCACAGGATCTTATTTTTCCACGAAGCTTCCAGAAGTCCGGAGATGAAACGAAGTGGGGCGATGAGGTGCCCACACAACAGGGCGGCGCGACCCAAGCCCTGGCCGCGCCGGTCTAGCGTGTGGGGCCCTCGTGGCGCCCCCTGACCTACCTCCTCCGCCTACTTAAGCCTTCGTCGATAATAGTCGAGAGCCACGATACGGAAAACCTTCCAGAGACGCCGCCGCCGCCAATCCCATCTCGGGGGATTCAGGAGATCGCCTCCGGCACCCTGCCGGAGAGGGGAATCATCTCTGGAGGACTCTTCACCGCCATGGTCGCCTCCGGAGTGATGTGTGAGTAGTTCACCTGGACTATGGGTCCATAGCAGTAGCTAGATGGTCGTCTTCTCCTAATTGTGCTATCATTGTTGGATCTTGTGAGCTGCCTAACATGATCAAGATCATCTATCGTAATGCTACATGTTGTGTTTGTTGGGATCTGATGAATATGGAATACTATGCTATGTTGATTATCAATCTATTATCTATGTGTTGTTTTTGATCTTGCATGCTCTCCGTTACTAGTGGAGGCTCTGGCCAAGTTTTTGCTTGTAACTCCAAGAGGGAGTATTTATGCTCAATAGTGGGTTCATGTCTCCATTAAATCTGGGGAGTGACAGAAACCTCTAAGGTTGTGGATGTGCTGTTGCCACTAGGGATAAAACATCAATGCTATGTCTAAGGATGTATTTGTTGATTACATTACGCACCATACTTAATGCAATTGTCTGTTGATTGCAACTTAATACTTAACTTAATTGTCTGTTGATTGCAACTTAATACTAGACCTCGACGCCACTCGCGCTTACGCGAACCAGACCCATGCTCACATCATCGAGCAGGGTGAGGCGATCAAGCTACTCAACAACGACCGCAAGAGCCTTCGCCAGCAGCGTGCCAAGAAGGACGCTACGATTGTGCGCCTTCGCGCCAAGATCGCATCACTTGAGGCCACTGTCAAGGCCCAGGAGGATCAGATCAGAGAGCAAGAGGATGACGACGGAGGAATAGACCTTCAGGGAGGAGGAGCCTTCCTGAGCGACGACGATGACTTTGAGGAGGACGAGTTCACCGAGGAGGAGGACTACGAGTTCCTGGAGGCATGACCCGATGACTACGTCCCGATCGATGTCGAGAATGAGGAGTAGTTGCACTAGTTTCACTTATGTAGGTGTGAGTTGTATCCCGTCCTTTGTATGGTAGCATGAGAATGGTTCTTAAAACCATGGGAGTATGTGTGTGTAGTTTGTACTATGTGTTGCATGAATGAATGAATGTTATGTTTGTCATGAAAAGATTACAAGTTTTCAAATGTTTTCAAACTTAACCAAAATGAACCATAGAATGTTCCCTCTTATCTCATGATCTTCTATATCTTCAGATGGCCCCTCCCAATCGCACCAACGACGCGATGATGCAACTGCTGCAAACCCTGCTTGCCGACAGGGAGACCGAAAGAGCTGAACGTAAAGCCAACATCGCAGCCTTGCAGAACATTGCCAATCAGGGTCCTGGAAATCATGACCACCCCGGATCCAAGCTCAAGAATTTCCAGAACACCAATCCCCCGGTGTTTAGCAAGACCGAGGAACCCCTCGACGCCGACGACTGGCTCCAAACTATGGAGAACAACCTGGAAGTAGCCGGAGTGGAAGCCAACGAGAAAGTCTTGTTTGCCACCCACTATCTCGCTGGACCAGCCCGCGCTTGGTGGACAAGCACCCGTGCCATGAACGGAGGTCAGTTCATGACTTGGGAGGATTTCAAGCTAAAGTTCAGCAAGTACCATGTACCCCCGGGTCTTATCAAAAAGATGAGGGATGAGTTCCGTGAACTGAAACAAGGTCGCATGACGGTGGTTGAATACCGCGACAAGTTTCTTACCACTGTCGAGGTATGCCCCGATGAGACCGACACCGTTGAGAAGAGGAAGGAGAGATTCTGAACGGACTGCATGATGAGATGCAGACTGTCCTTGTCAACATCCCCTTCGCCGACCTTGAAGCCCTTGTTGACTCCGCCATCCAGATGGAGGGCAAGCTGAACCAAGCCAATGAGAACCGCAAGCGCCGCATGGCTAATCAAAGTGGGTCTAGCCATACCCAGAAGTTTCGCCCCAGCTCAGCGGAGGTTTCACTCCGAGAAACAACAAGCCACCGATGCAGAACTCGCGCCCCGGTTATCAGAACCAGGAAACTCCAAGCCGGGAGGCTACAACAACAACAACTACAACAACAACAACAACTACAACCGCGCTCCGCCCGAGCCCCCAACAACAACAACACCAACACCGCTCCCAGAACCGGAAGCAACGCCATTCCCGTTGCGACCAAAGGACAAGACCACCATCACTTGCTATGAGTGTGGTGTAGTGGGGCACTACTCCAACGAGTGTCCCAAGCGTCTCGCCAAGCTCGCCGGCAACACCGCTGCACCTGCTCAGCAGCAACGCCGTGTCTCCACCGGCAAGAAGTTCGCCCCCAACAACCCCAATAACCGCAACGGCCGCCTCTACCACATGAACGCCAAAGAAGCCCATGAAGCACCAGATGTTGTACTGGGTATGTTTTCTGTGAACCACATCCCTGCCAGAGTGTTGTTTGATTCCGGAGCATCTCATTCTTTTGTCACCGAAGACTTTGCATCAACAAGCAAAATTCAACCCCTCAGTTTGAAGCATGTTATGATAGTTCAAATTCCCGGATCAACCACCAAAGCCAGAAAATTTTGCAAAAATGTACCTATCAAAATCCATGATGTAGATTTCTATGCCAATCTAATCATTCTGGGAACCAAAGGTTTGGAAGTCGTACTAGGAATGGACTGGATGTCCAAGCACAATGGATTGATAGACTGTGCCAAGAAAGCCATAACCATGACCAGCAGCACCGGTATCGTAGTAGAGCATATCTCTAAAAAACTACCCAGAAAATTCACCTGCAACCAAAGTGTATCCAAGCCAACTCTGGATCAAATCAGGGTCGTTTGTCGCTACCCTGATGTGTTTCCGGATGATCTACCCGGTATGCCCCGGATCGGGATATCGAGTTTATCATCGAGTTAATCCCCGGAACTGGACCCATAGCCCAGAGAGCCTACAGCATGAACGCAACCGAGCTTGTGGAGCTGAAGAAGCAGATAGATGATATGTTGGCCAAAGGTCTGATTAGACCAAGTGCATCCCCCTAGAGATCCCCCGTCTTGTTTGTAGACAAGAAGGATGGTGCAAATCGTTTATGTACGGACTATCGTAAGCTTAACGATGTCACCATCAAAAACAAATACCCCCACCCAAGATAGAAGACTTGTTTGATCAACTCACCGGAGCCAAAGTTTTCTCCAAGATCGACTTTAGAACTGGATACCATCAACTGAAGATCCGAGCCACCGACATTCCAAAAACTGCCTTTACCACCAGATATGGGTTGTACGCGTACAACATCATGTCATTTGGACTGACCAATGCCCCCGCTTATTTCATGAATCTCATGAATAAGATCTTCATGAACTTTTTGGACAAGTTTGTCGTTGTCTTCATCGATGACATTCTCGTCTATTCCAAGTCCGAAGAGGAACATGAACATCATTTGGAGACTGTCCTAGAAACCCTTAGACAGCACAAGTTGTATGCCAAGTTCAGCAAGTGTGAGTTTTGGTTGGAAGAAGTTGGATTCCTGGGACACATCTTGTCTGCAGGAGGAATTGCCGTAGATCCCGCCAAGATCAAAACCGTTATGGAATAGCAAGCCCCAACCACCCAAACCGAGGTCCGCGCTTTTCTTGGATTAGCCGGATATTACCGCAGATTTGTAGAAGGTTTTTCGAGCATCGCTCGATCAATGACCCAACTGTTGAAGAAGGACAGGAAGTTTGAGTGGACCGATAAGTGTGAAGAGAGCTTTCAACAGCTCAAGAGTAGACTGACCACAGCCCCAATCCTGATCATGCCAGATATCGCAAAGCCCTTTGACGTATATTGCGACGCTTCCAAGACTGGTCTTGGATGTGTGCTTATGCAAGAAGGCAAGGTTGTATCCTACCTTTCAAGACAGCTAAAGCAGCATGAACAGAACTACCCAACCCATGACCTCGAGCTTGCAGCCGTGGTCTTAGCCTTGAAAGTTTGGCGTCATTACCTCATGGGTAATCGATGCGAGATCTACTCCGACCACAAAAGCCTCAAATACATATTCACCCAGAAGGAGCTGAACATGAGACAACGCCGTTGGATCGAATTAATCAAGGATTACGACATGGAGATTCACCACCACCCCGGCAAGGCCAATGTGGTAGCGGATGCTTTGAGTCGACTACCGTGCCAGTTGAACTCCATGCTCGCCACAGAACAGACCAGCTTGCATCAAGAGTTTGAACAGTTCAGACTTGAACTTGTTAGTGAAGGATTCCTAGCCAGCATAGAACTACAACCCACCTTGGTTAGCCAGATCAAGGAAGCCCAGAAGGACAACGCTAGCATTGACGGAATCAAGAAACAAATAGCCGCAGGAAAAGCCCCTGGATTCACCGTAGACGAAGCCGGAGTTCTTTGGTACAAAGAACGTCTCTGCGTACCATCGGACTCAGACTTGAAACAAGTCATCCTGCAAGAAGCCCATGACACCCTTTATTCAATCCACCCCGGAGGTACCAAGATGTACCAGGACCTGAAGGAGCAATTCACGGAATGAAGAGAGAAATCGGCAGCTACATCGCCAAGTGTGACATCTGTCAGAGAGTCAAGGCAGAACATCAACGACCCGTCGGACTGTTACAGCCACTCCAGATTCCAGAATGGAAATGGGACTCCGTAAGAATGGAAATGGGACTCCGTAGGAATGGACTTTATCACCGGACTGCCCAAATCCAGCAAAGGCAATGATTCCATATGGGTAGTTGTCGATAGATTGACCAAAGTCGCTCATTTCATCGCCGTAAAAACCACCTACCAAGGCCCAAAGTTAGCTGAACTATACATCTCCAGAATAGTCGCCCTGCACGGAACCCCGAAATAGATAGTGTCTGATAGAGGATCACAGTTCACCTCAAGATTCGGCAGAAAGTGCACGAAGGACTAGGAACCCGTCTGAATTTTAGCACCGCCTATCACCCTCGGACCGACGGACAGTGAGAGAGTCAACCAGATCTTGGAGGACATGCGAGAGCATGCGTCTGGAATACGGATCCAAGTGGGAAGGGCTTACCTTACGCAGAATTCTCTTACAACAACAACTACCAAGCTAGCCTACATATGGCCCCCTTTGAAGCCTTGTACGGAAGGAAATGCCGTACCCCCCTGAACTGGTCGGAAGTCGGAGAAAGCCAAGTTTTTGGCCCAGATGTTCTTCGTGAAGCCGAAGAAAAAGTACACAAGATCCGAGAGTACCTCAAGACGGCGCAATCAAGACAGAAGAGCTACGCGACAAGAGACGTCGGGAGATGACCTTCGAGATCGGAGACTTCGTCTATCTCAAGGTATCCCCCTTGAAAGGAATGCAGAGATTCCAACTAAAAGGAAAGCTCGCCCCGATATGTCGGACCTTTCAAAGTCCTCGGCCGCCGAGAAGTATCTTATCAACTGGAGTTGCCCGAAGAAATGTCGGCTGTGCACGACGTGTTTCATATCTCACTCCTCCAGAAGAGCCTTGAAGTCCCCGAGAAGACCGAAGTGTTCAAGAACATCGATCACCGATCGGTGGATATCAACAAGGACCTGACATACCGCGAAGTGCTGATTCGCATCCTGGAAGAAGCTTACCGAACCACCCGCACCCGAAGCATCAAGTTTCTGAAGATAAAATGGAGCAATCATACCGAGGATGAAGCCACATGGGAACGCGAAGACTTCATGAAGAAGGAGTACCCAGATCTCTTTAGTACCTAACTTTCTTTTCGATCTCGGGACGAGATCTTTTGTAAGGGGAAGGGTTTGTAACATCCCAAATTTCAATAAAAGAAAGTTAGAAGAATTCCAGAGAGCAAAATTTCAAACCAACAAAAACTTTTCAAATTTGCATATAGTGCCATGCATAGGACTTGTGCATTTGATTGATATGCCATGATGATTGTTATTACTTGTATGTTCTATACCCTAAAACCCTAAAGTGATCATGAGAAGATCACAAACCAAATAAATCCAAAAGAGGAAGAAAATCAAATAAATGCAAAACCCTAAAAACCCACACATATGCTCTATGGCATTTTTATAAATTTTGACCCTAGACCAATTTGGTCTTCACCATTAGTTGAATAATGTTACTAAACACTTATTACAACTTTTGAAATCAAAGAATCACAAATCAAATGAATTTCAAATGCAAAACTTGCTCACATATGATAATGGTCAAAACTGCCAATTATAGTCTGATCCCTACTTTGAGCCATTGCAATTCAATTTTCTCAAACCAAACCTTGCAAACTCTTTGCACCACATCCAAGTCAACATCAAGGTGAAAACTTTTTGTAAAGATCACCATGCCAAATTCTTTCTGGATCATTAGCTATGCTCATCCAAAGTTGCAACATTTTAACATATTCAACAATCTCACACTTAGCCAAATTTGCAAATCTTTGAATTTAACCATTCCACCACCACCTCTCATCATCTCTGGTCAAATACAACTCAACTAAACACACACAATTCAAATTGGTCAACCATTTGAATTCAATCAAATTTGGACAAAATTCACAAATTCCAAATATGGAACTATTCGACACTATTTGAAATAGTGATCTACCTAGCTCTAATCTACCCCAAACCTATTCTAAATGGTCCCCTGGTCCCCTCTCACTCTTAATGTGCATAGTAACCCTAAGAGGGAGGACACACATGGCATAGCCATGGCCATGCCGGCCATGGGCACGTGCATGCCCCTCCCCTCTCTTCCTTCGTCGCCAGAGCTGGCCACCGTGCCCCATTGCGCCACCTCGCACCCCTGCCCATGCCTATGCACGCCATGGTCGAGGAGGACGATGACCGCCGCCAGACGACGCGCGCCCAGAACGGCTAGCCATGCCGACGACGTCGCGCATGCACGCGCATGGACGCGCCCTGGCCACCTCTCGCCTGGCCACCTCACGCACGCCCTGGACCACCTAGCTGCAGGTTGAGCATCGCCGCGTCGCCACGAAGCTCGCAGACACGCGCGCGACCACGACCCATGCCCACCGCCGCCGGAGAAGGAGACCCCGATCCGCCGCGGACGCGGCAGACATGGAAACAATGCGACCAACCTAGCCACCGCCCGACCACGCTGTCGCCGCCAAACGTCTCGCCAGGAACCGCAGAACAGTGCCACGCCCTCGCCTAGCTCGCTAGCTCGCCGGAGACGCCGCGCCATGGTCGACCACCACCCTTCCCCGCAACCCTCACTCGCCTCTATAAATACCGAGCTCCCTGGACAAAACCAAGCACACCATCACGATCAGCACTCACCACCGCTTCGCCCAGCACCAGTAGCTACCTCAATCGCCGCCGGAGCAAGGCCAATCGGAAGATCACCGCCGCGGAAGCCCTGCAGCAATCGCCGACGATCCCGACCACCTCAGGCGACGCCACTGCTACCAGGAGGCTCGCCGTCGTCCACAACCTCGTCGACCATACTGCCAACCCTAGCTGGAGCCGCCGTAAGCTCTCCGACCCCCTAGGCTCGCCGCCAGCACGTCGGGTTCTCGTCGGAGAAGACGATGAACCTCGACCGTTGATCTGCTTTCTAATCCTACGCCTCACGTTGATCCATACCGCTTCGGCGTTTAAATGCCGCTGACGGGTGGAGCCCCCTTGTCAGGCAGCCCACGCGGGCACAGACGCGTGGTGGGCTGGCCTTGGGCCGTTTTAAATCGTTTAGGCCCAGTTAGTTTTCCCGCCGGCCTGTTTAATTCAAACTTCTTTTAAACAATTCCAAATAATTTCAATACTGCCCAAACTTTGAAATTCAATAGATTTAAGTTGGCTAACCAAATTTAATGAATTTTATGTTGTTGGAAAGCTAATGAAAATATCTACCAAATGCCACTGGTCCCATGACCAGATTAGTTGTAGAATTAATTTGATAAAAAGAAGAAGGCAGGGACTTTCCCATATTCAAATAATTATTAAAAATCAACCAAAATAGATATTAAGTTAATTTCAACTCTAATAGCTCACATTTAACTTACACTAATTATTTATGCAACTAGAACAGTGGCCCTCGCAAATGCGAGGGCATCGTCTTGGTATGTCAAAAAAGCGAGCAACATTGTTATTGTTTTTATCAAAAAAAAGTAATAATAAAGTTAACCGATCTTACAATCATTTAGATGTACATATCATATATGGATTTTGGTCTTCGTAGACGTAGGAGTGCATCTTGAAGTACGAAAGTGATAAGGCATGAACACATGGAATTATTAGAGTAGCAAAAGTATGAAAAAGATTCAAATGTTTATCTCTTTCAAATGATCCATAATTTACATGGAGATATATTATGTGCAATGTTACAAAATGACCTCCTCTAGAATCGTTAGTACATGTAGGAATATAAATGGAAACTCTTCAATATCCATGGACACATCTCCAAGTACACACAATTTGCATTATGTTGAAAGCACCCACAAAATTACTAATGACAACCTACCCAGTATGTCAAACTAATTAATGAAACATATCATTGGAGGTAGATGAAAGCTTTCTGGTGTTAGTTTACAGTCTAAAATTCATTATGTTGATCGTGCCATATTCCCTTCGGTACAATAGTATATTATATATACTAGCTGAATGCTCGTGCGTTGCCACGAGTCATAAAAAAATTCAGTATGCACGTCTCACGAGTAAACACAAAATGAACACAAATATTCAAGTTGGCTCTCCCTGTGAAACGCCTCGCTCTATTTCTTCTCTCATGTGTTGCCTCTGCCTCCACGGATCATATTTTCTGCAGTGTTCCGACCGAATGCATCCCCAGTTCTATTTTCACGTGTCCCTTTCGCCTCAACGGACCATTGTTTCTCTAACCGAATGCATCCCCAGTTGCACACCTTGATGTTGCGCTTGATGTGCTGGTCGATGATGGGTATGGTGTACAACGTAACATCTAGCATCTCATTGCCATGTGTTCTCCTCATCGTTATGGTACCAAACTGTTGTTTAGCCTGAGCACAATCATGGTCTCCATCATGCCAAAAGCTTCAGAGAAACCATCACCTGGAAAAAAATAGCACATAGGAGCATAGCTGAATGTTGGTTGGTACTGAAACCATCGTTTCACAGTTCAGAGAACAGACGATGTGGTCTGTAAGTTTTGACTGCTGCTGCTGCTGCTCTTGAACGTGTTATAGGAGAATTATTTTCTCTTGCTCTTTGTTTACTTACTGAACATTATCTCTACTACCGCGCAGGTGCATATGCATAGTTGATAGTTGCCTACCGGATGTATCTCTTCTCTTCAGGGTCGATATTGTCAGTTATATTAGCATATAGAATCAATAGGAGAGCAGTGAAGGACCATCGGTTGTAGAGGAGGATTACTCGGGAAGGATATGAATACACGGCTAGGAGGAGCAGGCGAGCGCACATTGTGCGGGCATTCTGTCGAGCAGGTACTGTGCGGTGGAGTACCGAAAACTCCAGAAACAGGACGCGCCACAGCTAGCTGGCCGGAGCAGAACACAGGAGGAGAAATTTTCCATACGAGGACATGGCGCAGCGTGCCGATCAGGACGCGACGAAAGAGTAGCTGAATTTGGAGCAGGACGTACCTAGACGCGCTCCCACGCCTGAGATGTGCGTAGTGGAGATGGCCTCGTCCGCGGCTGACGCTACGCCCGGCAGCAAACCCCTCCGGCTGCTCGCTCAAGCGCTGCAGCCGAAGCCCTCCCGCGGGAGGCCTCCGGCCCGACGCCTCCTAGCGTGGCGGCGCCCTACGACTTGGAAGCAGCCGCCATGGGTATGACGTCCAACACCTTGTGGATGATCACCGTGTCACCATGGATCGTGTACGCGAGCAGCAGCCGGTTCCAATGAGCCTTGCCACCTAGCACTATCGTAGGGTCTGCCTCCAAAGTCCAAACGCATGACTTGTCCAGGTGACCGGCACAGACACGAGCGAACTACCGTGGTGTCACTGCATCGCAGCTGAGGCATCTGATCCTAGTCGGGCGTGCTGGCGGTAGCTGCCAGTACCGAGGCCATGCCGTGGACTTCGACACAAAGAGGTTCCCGATCAAGACTGTGATGGCCACGTCCATGGCGATCACCTGTGAATTTCCACTTTTTCTATCGTAGCAGTGTCGTGGAGAAGAAACAAACTCGCGTCGGATTCCTTTTATACGTGATGTACTGGCCGAATCAATCTGGTCTTAGATCCGATTTTTTGGGCTGCTCCTGCCGGTCTTTCTGAAGGAAGGACTCTCTCTGTAAACCGATGCCAAATCAATCTGGTCTTAGATCCGATTTTTTGGGCTGCTCCTGCTGGTCTTTCTAAGCCTGACCGGATGGAACGGCTGGTTTTTTTGCGTAGCCTTCTCTAATCGAACGATAGGGGCAGGTTTTTTTTGACGTACCAAGCGATCGATCTGGTCTTTTTACCTACGACCACCACCCATTGCAAACTAATAGTAAAGATTATATGTTATAAAAATATACAATATACACATAGTTTAAAAAATGACATTAACTGTATCAACAAAATATATTATATGTTATAAAAATATAGAATATACACATAGTTTAAAAAATGACCATTAACTGTATCAACAAAATCTTTACTATTAAACGGCAATCAGCCGTACGTCGTACGTCGTACAAGTCAAATCACATCGGTCGTAACCCGCACAACGAACGAAAACATGTCACCGGCCGGATGGCCCAGCAGTCAGACCAAAAGATGTACGTCACAACCCCTGGCCCAATCAGACGGCCCAATCAAAATCAAAATCCGGACGGCCCAGTCAGGCCAAACGGCCCAACCAGATGGTCAGGTGGACTAAAACAGACGGTCAGGTCAATTACGGAACAGACACGGCCAGACAACTGGAACCGACACGAACACTGCTACAACACACACCCATGGAGATGCATAAGAACGAATCGATTCCCTCGGACAGTCCACAAATCTTACAATCTCGCTTCTATAACTTCATCGAAACTCAGGTGCCCAATCAGCTAATACTTGCGGGCTTACGCACAGGGAATACTTGCCGGCGCCGTAACTCCATCTATCAACGCCTTCACCGAAGGTACAACAGACCATCGTTCTCCATCGCTTTTTTATGATCTGCCCAAAAAAAAACAAAAACAATTTATTAGGTAAACCCAGAAAAACTATCTCACACCTAGAGATGCTGACGGCGCTGCTGCCTGGGTCGGCTATGCTGCTCCTTTGTTCTGCTACCTTTCCGCTCCTTTGTAAACATAAGAAATTGGGTAAAAGAAAAGAAGAGGACCGACTTGGACTTGGACTATCATGGTGTAATCTGACACATACATGCTGATGCATCATCATCTACTTCAGAACTAGAGATGATCTATTTTTTGAATAATCTAAGAACTGGATTTCTAAATTATATTTTTATTCATTGCAGAATAATACCGAAACAGACGCGGACGGTGATGGCAGATCAAAAGCAACCAGGTTACAAAATTTCAGAAGACAGAAATGAAGCAAGACGTGAACGTGATAAAGCGCGACGAAATAGTTTGACAACACAGCAAAAGGAAGAGATTAATGCACGTAGAAGAGCAAGATCACGCGGCGAAAATAAAGGAAGACGTGAACGGGATAGAGCACGGCGAAATAGTTTAACGGTTGAGCAAAAAGAGCAGATAAATGCACGCCGGCGCACATCGGCGCAAAACATAACTCAAGAGAAGAGAGAGGCAATGCTAGCTCAGCGCAGACTAAACGCTGCAGCTCGGAGGAACATCCCCTGAGCTGAATCCATCGCGATGCAGTGCCCAAACGCAACATCTTTGCCAACAAAAAATTTGGCATCGACCACACACGGATCACCAACAAGAGAGGAAACTACTTCATGTTCCGCCTCCCCTTCAAAGAGCACGCCGGCGTATACCATTGGGAGCGACGGTAACACACCATCTTTACTCCCTTTATTTATGTATTCATGCATTAAAGCATCATACTTACCGACACAAGAATGATATAGGCGACATGGAGGCCTTCCTTAGCAGTATCATGGACGAGAATGCCATCCCCAACGACCTCACGCATAAGGATTGCTACATGTATGACCGTGAAGGTACTTATGCCAGCCTTTCTACTAACCGTCTTTGTTATCTGAGTTAACATGAACATATATTGATATAAAACTCTGCACCTAGGTTTTGACGCTGATGGCATTGACCTCGAAACACCGGCGGACTCATCCGGCGCGGAATCTATCGATCCTTTCGACTTTGTGTACTCGAATCTCCCAAACAGCACACACATACTTACGCAAGTCCCGAACTGTGAACACTGTCATGCCAAGAAGTTTGAGCGTGAGGCCGATGGTTTCTGTTGTCGAAACGGACAGATCAAACTAGCTGAACAAGAATCAGAGCCTATCCCGGAGCTGGTGAGGCTATGGTCTAGCTCAGATGCAGACTCTCGATATTTTCGGGAGAGCATAAGATTCTTCAACGGACACTTCTCATTCACAACTCTTGGCGTCAGCCTAGACAACAGCTGCACAAACATGAGGTCCGGTGTGTACACATTCCGGGCCCAAGGCAAGATGTACCATAATATGCATTCGTTCGGGCCAAACTCTCGCCCGGAACATCTGCAACTATACTTCTACGACGATGATCCCAGCCTGGTCCATCGCAAGGAATCCACTAAGGACCTGGACCAAGAGGTCGTCCGGAAGGTTGTGGACATACTAAGAGGAAACCCCTACTCCGAGCAGTTTAGGAGTTTGGGCGCCTATAAGGACAACCTACAAGACTACCGTATAGAACTTAACACCGACAAGAAGCTAGACCAACGGAGATACAATTTACCATTGTCGTCCGAGGTAGCTGCGATCTGGGTCGAGGGCAGCGACCTGGCAAATAGATTCAAGCGCAGCATTACCCTCTACGGTGACAACAACGAGAGGCATAGTATACAGGCCACACAAGGATGTTATGACCCGCTCTCGTACCCCCTCTTCTTCCCTAAGGGGGAGCTTGGCTGGCATCCAAATCTCCCTAAACGTGATACGCCTTGGCATGTTGCGCAGCTATCAAGAGAGGACCGCGAGGATGAAGGTTCAGCTATTCAAAATACTTCCTATTTTTTCTATGCTTTTTGTATTTTGCATAACCTTCTTTTTCACATTATTCACGCAGATGGAGGTGGCAATATATGCGTCTCCGTAAGGGACTACTACTGTTACCGACTACAAACGCGTCCGGCTATATTCAACCCCATACTACATGGCGGGCGTCTGTTCCAACAGTTTGCGGTCGACATGTACATAAAGATTGAGGGTTGCAGGTTGAGTTGGTTCAGGGATCACCAGTCAGAGATACGCGCCGATCTTTATAAAGGCATTGTGGATTGCATCACAGCCGGAGAGACTCGTGCAAGTGTTGTTGGCACAAGGATTGTTCTTCCTTGGAAGTTCCAGGGGTGCTTTAGAGACATGAAGCGCAGACATATGGACGCCATGGCGTTGGTGCAGACATATGGCAAGCCTGACATCTTCCTGACGATGACATGCAACCCTAACTGGCAGGAGATACAAGATGCACTGCTTCCAGGACAAACCCCACAGGACAGACCGGACATTGTGGTTAGAGTGTTTAGGGCCAAGCTGGAGACAATGAAAGAGATGCTAACCAAGAAGCATATATTGGGCGTTGTGAAGGCCTACGTCTACGTGGTCGAGTTCCAGAAGAGAGGCCTCCCGCATGCTCATTTCTTGTTGATCATGGATTCAAAATATAAGCTCATAGTGCCAGACCAATATGACCACGTAATATCCACCGAGCTCCCTGACAAGAATAAGTACCTGGAGCTATACGCCATGGTCGTGAAGCACATGATGCACGGGCCATGTGGTGTCCTCAAGCCAAACAATGTGTGCATGCAAGATGGATCGTGCAAGTGTAGGTACCCACGAGCATTCAACGGGACCACCGTACAGGGGAAGGACTCATACCCCATTTATCGGAGACGAAAGGACGGTCGTTGTGCGAAGGTCCGAGGCCATACGTTGGACAATAGATGGGTCGTGCCTTACAACCCGTACCTCTTGCGGATGTTCGACTGCCACATTAACGTGGAGGTGTGCTCCAGCATAAAGGCCGTCAAGTACATATATAAGTACGTATACAAGGGCCATGATCAGACGTCGTTCAATATTGAGAAGCCAGACGCTGAAGGCAACATAGACGAGATTAAGAGGTTCGTTGACGCGAGGTGGGTAACTCCACAGGAGGCCATGTGGAGGATATTCGGCTTCAAACTCTGTGAGAACCACCCATCGGTCTTACCGCTGCAGCTTCATCTCGAAAATATGCAAATGGTCACATTCAAAGCGAGAGACAACCTGAAAGATGTCGCGGCCAGAGAGAATCCATCCATGCTGACTGAGTATTTTGTGGCTAACGAGAAGCACGCGTGGGCTCGACATATTCTTTATAGAGATTTTCCGGGAAGCTTCACATGGCAATCAGCAAAGTACTGGAAGAAAAGGGACAAGGGTCAACAAGTAGGCCGAATCGTGTCAGCCCATCCCGCCGAGGGGGAGCGGTACTTTCTGAGGGTGCTTCTAAACCACGTGCCTGGCTCAAGGTCCTTCGAAGATCTCAAAACAGTGGACGGTGTGCTATGTGATAACTTTCGTGAGGCCGCTGAGAGGAGGGGTCTCATCGAGGCCGACAACACGCTCGATGAGTGTCTTACCGAGTCAGAGCAGTTTGCCATGCCGGCCTCACTCAGGAGGCTCTTCGCAACAATCTTGGTATTCTGCGAGCCTGGAGATGTGCGTGGCCTTTGGGATAGGGACATTGTGGTTAGAGTGTTTAGGGCCAAGCTGGAGACAATGAAAGAGATGCTAACCAAGAAGCATATATTGGGCGTTGTGAAGGCCTACGTCTACGTGGTCGAGTTCCAGAAGAGAGGCCTCCCGCATGCTCATTTCTTGTTGATCATGGATTCAAAATATAAGCTCATAGTGCCAGACCAATATGACCACGTAATATCCACCGAGCTCCCTGACAAGAATAAGTACCTGGAGCTATACGCCATGGTCGTGAAGCACATGATGCACGGGCCATGTGGTGTCCTCAAGCCAAACAATGTGTGCATGCAAGATGGATCGTGCAAGTGTAGGTACCCACGAGCATTCAACGGGACCACCGTACAGGGGAAGGACTCATACCCCATTTATCGGAGACGAAAGGACGGTCGTTGTGCGAAGGTCCGAGGCCATACGTTGGACAATAGATGGGTCGTGCCTTACAACCCGTACCTCTTGCGGATGTTCGACTGCCACATTAACGTGGAGGTGTGCTCCAGCATAAAGGCCGTCAAGTACCTATATAAGTACGTATACAAGGGCCATGATCAGACGTCGTTCAATATTGAGAAGCCAGACGCTGAAGGCAACATAGACGAGATTAAGAGGTTCGTTGACGCGAGGTGGGTAACTCCACAGGAGGCCATGTGGAGGATATTCGGCTTCAAACTCTGTGAGAACCACCCATCGGTCTTACCGCTGCAGCTTCATCTCGAAAATATGCAAATGGTCACATTCAAAGCGAGAGACAACCTGAAAGATGTCGCGGCCAGAGAGAATCCATCCATGCTGACTGAGTATTTTGTGGCTAACGAGAAGCACGCGTGGGCTCGACATATTCTTTATAGAGATTTTCCGGGAAGCTTCACATGGCAATCAGCAAAGTACTGGAAGAAAAGGGACAAGGGTCAACAAGTAGGCCGAATCGTGTCAGCCCATCCCGCCGAGGGGGAGCGGTACTTTCTGAGGGTGCTTCTAAACCACGTGCCTGGCTCAAGGTCCTTCGAAGATCTCATAACAGTGGACGGTTTGCTATGTGATAACTTTCGTGAGGCCGCTGAGAGGAGGGGTCTCATCGAGGCTGACAACACGCTCGATGAGTGTCTTACCGAGTCAGAGCAGTTTGCCATGCCGGCCTCACTCAGGAGGCTCTTCGCAACAATCTTGGTATTCTGCGAGCCTGGAGATGTGCGTGGCCTTTGGGATAGGCACCTTGAGGCGATGTCTGATGACTATCGACGAGAATTCAAGTGTCCAAAAGTAGTGGAGCAGAAGGTGTTACTTGATATTAGGGGCATGTTGCAGTCAATGGGCAAAGACATAAAGACATTCCCTCTCCCAGACATCGACGAGACTTATGACAACACAGATGGCGAGGCCAGGGAGGTTATTGAGGAAACCAATATCCATGTAGACAGGGAAGACGTTTCTCTAGCAACCTCACTAAACACCGAGCAGAGGCTTGCCTATGAAGAGATACTAGCAGCAGTTGACGGCGGAGATGGGGGCGTATTCTTCGTGGATGGCCCAGGAGGCACAGGGAAGACCTACCTTTACAGGGCACTGCTCGCTAGGGTTAGGGGCGAGAGAAAGATCGCGTTGGCTACAGCGACATCAGGAGTCGCCGCTTCCATTATGCCAGGAGGTAGGACAGCCCACTCAAGGTTCAAGATCCCACTAAACCTTGAAGAAGGAAAATCATGCAGCTTCACTAAGCAGAGTGGGACAGCCAAGCTACTGAGGATGGCTTCACTCATACTATGGGATGAGGCAACCATGATAAAACGCCAGGCAATTGAGGCATTGGATAGAAGCATGCGCGACATCATGGAATGCCCAGACCGACCTTTCGGGGGAAAGACTGTCGTGTTCGGTGGGGACTTCAGGCAGGTGCTTCCTGTAGTGAGGAAAGGATCACGGGGTCAGATAATCGACGCAAGTCTATGAAGCTCGAACCTCTGGAAGGGCATGCGCCAACTAAGGCTCATCAAGAATATGAGGGCGCAAAGCGACGACTGGTTCGCGGATTACCTCCTGAGGGTCGGTAATGGCACCGAGGAAACTGACAAGGACGGAAACATCCAACTGCCTGAAGATATTTGCGTGTCATCAATAGGCGACGATGCAGCTAATATAAAGAAGCTGATTGACCATGTGTTTCCTGCCCTAGATCACAACATGGACAATCCGCATTACATGACTTCTCGAGCTATCCTCTCCACAAGAAATGATAGCGTCGATGGAATAAACATGCACATGATTGAGCGTTTCCACGGCGAGGAAAGGATCTACTATAGCTTTGATAGTGCGGAGGATGATCCGCATGGCTACTACCCTCAAGAGTTCCTAAATGACCTAACTCCTAATGGGCTTCCCCCCCACGCACTTAAACTAAAGATAAATTGCCTGGTTATACTGTTGAGGAACCTCGACCCAGCTAACGGGTTGTGTAATGGCACGAGGCTTGTGGTCCGTGGGTTCCAAAGTAACGCCATCGACGCAGAGATCGTCGTGGGGCAGCACGCAGGAGAGAGGGTGTTTCTTCCTCGGATACCTCTATGCCCATCTGACAATGACATGTTCCCGTTCAGATTCAAGAGGAAGCAATTCCCGATCAGGCTCAGTTTTGCCATGACGATCAACAAGGCGCAAGGACAAACCATCCCGACTGTGGGCGTGTACCTACCGGAGCCTGTCTTTTCGCATGGCCAACTGTACGTCGCGTTGTCAAGAGCCACCGCGAAAAGCAACATCAAGATCCTCGCCATCAAGGACAAGACCAAAAACTCAAAGAAGCGAAAAAGAACTGAGCCCTTAGTAAGGGCCACCCTAAACATAGTCTACAAGGAAGTACTTAGCACTTGAACTCGCTGGACCTGATTTGAGCAGATTCCTTAATGATTATTATATTTTCCAAATGTAGTGGATGCTAGCATACTTGAATCTTTTATTACATGAGTATTTGTGTGCATTTTATGTTTACACATTAGATATTTGTGATGAAAAAAATATTAAAGGGTAGAGCATGTAACTAACATGTACTAGCATTTTAGAATCATAGACTATTATTTTCTTCTTGATGGCAGGCATCGACAACAAGAACATCAATATCAAATATAACTTGCAGACCTTAAATGTACTTAAGTAGAAGACAATGGACAAAAAGTGCTAATACTGATTGAAATATTTAGAATGCTTATGGCAAACAAGTATTTTTTTTTCCGAAATACAGAGGTACTAAGGATTGAGAAACAGTATTGGAAGACTTCGGAGTGCCAACATGCTTCACAGAACTTCATTAGCTGGGAGTCATTTGAATTTGAAACCATGAAATCCGATTTAGCACTTTAGCAGTATTGAGTAAAATGCATTGGTTTCACAGAGATTTCAGAAGTTTGTCAAAAGATGCTAAATGTTACGAAATAATTGGACAGAAGAATATGCCCGTGGAAGGAAAGGTTCTGGTTCATCCATTATGGATGCAACCTTCTCAGCCAACTTGAAAGTTGTTTGAAGAACAATTTCAGTCGACGGATAGTTAGAAAATAAGGTAGACACTCTCACCAGCTGTCAATGGCTTCTTACATTAGCTCTTGTTACCTGATTGGTTATAAACTCAGCACACACCCAAAATCCTCGTCAATTTTGAAAACCTTGAAAAACTCATTAGCATAGTTTTAACATCCTGCATACAAGCGACCAAAAATTAAAATAACCTCACATAAAGCAGTAAAGTGACAAGATTGCACTTCGCAAATAACTCACTAATTAAACATATGTACAAGGCTATATACATTCAATACGAATAAACAACACATGCGCAATTTTTTACAGACCTGCAGAGCACACACTAAAAATCCGGCGGAACACCCAATTTCTGCAGCCAGATGCCATAGAAGATCACTATCGCTAGAATTATACACCTCTTGGCAACCCTGTCCAACTCTGCAATATGACAAGCACAATCGTAAATAGCTTCAATACCATTGCCTCGTAGGGAAGATCTTGGCACATTTGAAGGTTACAAGAGCATATCGCTGAAAGGCTCAACTTGGTGATAATAAACAATATGTAGTATGTATGATAACAATTTCATTAATCGCGCACACAGAATAAAATTCCTTTTACTATATAAAGTGATTAAAGAAGGTGAGCGAGTATCGTTCAGAAAGTGAGCTGACTAATTATCATTCAGAAAGTGACTAAAATATACTTTGTTGAATACAACAGTAACCAAACGACCCATAATTTAAACACAGCTTGTAGTATTCTAGAATTGTGATATTGAATGGCCAGCGCACATGAACTGTGGTATTTCAAGACTGGTTTACAAAAACTGATCTGCCAAACGCTAGCTTCGTATTACAAGGCACAGGCATACAATAGGAAAAAATAAGATAAACATGCCTACATTATGACGAATCGAAATGCATTTCAATCGAAATGGAAATATGGCCCACAAAAATTCCTGAAAAATTCCCGAATCCACAAACTCGGTCAATCTAGACCAAGTCGTCATCATTTTACCAAGAAATTATAAAACTCAAAAAGTAGAGAGGCAAATGGCGATGTTGGATGTGTTGGATAATTAGGCACAATTTCCATGATTAATTCCAGAATATAAAACATGATGGCAGCAACTACTAACATGTGAAACTCAAACATACTAGATGCATTAATCAACATGAGTAGCAGCAGCGCAAACGGTAAAGCATCCATCGCTAAACAGATCGAGATATGTCGCACGTACCGATCCGGTGGAGGTGGCGGTGGAGGTGTAGCAGATGATATCGCAGCATAACGTTGTTGATGACAACGTTGTTGACGACGGGGACGACGGGTCAAAGTAGACGGCGTTGAAGACGACAGGCAGCACCGCCCGACTTGGACGGAAGGCAACCCGTGATGAAGAGCTTGAGGTCGCGCAAGCGCTTCCCAAAAACTAATTCGCCCTCTCCCGTACGGGATCGCAAGGACGAGCGGTTCCGGAGACCTGCGCTCCCGTTCGCCGATGCACGTCGGCTCACGGGATGGAATAGGCTATGATGGCTGCGCAAGCAGAGAGAAGTGGAAACCCTAGCTCGTGTATTCGATATGTTTCTGCGGTAGCCGGGCAGGAGATTATATAGGCTCGGGAAACCCTAGGCAACGTGGGCCACGCCCACGTCGCACGAACGTTTCGAGTCGGTTACATAGCCACGATCCGGGAGCGACCCGAACCGACTAAGCGCGACGTCCGTCTAGGACTGTTCGTTTCCCGAGCTGTAAGGAAAGTCTCGGCTCGAGGCTCAATCCACTCACCACGAGCGCGGCGCGCGTCGTGTCGTGACGAGTCGAGTCGAGTCGAGTCGAGACGAGCGAGGAGGAGGAGGAGGAGCGCGCGTGTAGCACTCCTATTCTTACTCACTTACTAGTGGTGGAACAACCCACCTTATAAGGTGGTCTAACTTCCTCCCAACTTTCCATGTGGGACTAAACTTCCCACCTCTTGCCACTCCCTAGTGAGCTGCCACCAACTTGGGCTCAAACTCACAAGGCTTCCACTATGTGGGCTTTGAGATTTATAGGAAAATCTGAAATCTAATTTGGGCCACTAAAAGTGGGCCCAATATTTCAACAATCCCCACCAGATCTCAAATCCCCATTTAGAGATTTACCAATACTCGCTGCTTGTTTATATACCAGTGTTTCGGAGACTGTTAAGTTGAACTTCCGCCTAGAACCTTAAGCTACATCCACTCACACTTGAACAATTGACTAAGCCTTGAATTGCAAGTTTTGCGTGAACAGGGTTTCACTCAAAGTCATGACCAGTACATGGCTGCCAGTAGCCTACCCCGCGGGTGAAGCATATGCGTCATACTTCATGGTCTCTTCATGAGTTTACTAGAGATCACCCAAATCTCATAGATTGCGACGTTTAACAATCGGACTCATATAGGTGTGTTATTTCAAGAATGCTCTGTAGGACAGCATCTTTGCTAAAATAGCCAACATAAACACATTAAGGCTTGTTGCCAACCTGCCTTACAGCAATCGAGAGTTGTGCATCTTCACATAGAGAGGGTTACATAATACTCTCCTCAATTAAACCACTAGTTTGTTCTTCCCAGGTCCTAATTCACGGGATCTCCGATCACAAAGGTTAGGTTACCACTATGGCGTAACATCAACGGGTCTCAAACCCATCTCCCTCGATGCACTTTCTATCACATTACGTGATAGTCCCTTTGTAAAGGGATCTGCCAGGTTTTTGTCTGTTTGAATATATGTAACAGTATTACTCCGGAGTTTCGCAATTTCCTGACAGACTTCAAACGTCTCTTGACGTGTCTTGATGACTTCGCGTTATCCTTAGAATTGTTCACTTTGACAATTACAGTTTGATTGTCACAATTCAAAAGGATTGCCGGAACAGGTTTTTCAAGTCCATCAAGAGCTCACGCAACCATTCCGATTCAACAGTGGTTGTGTCTAAAGCAGTAAGTTCTGCTTCCATAGTTGACCTCGTCAATATGGTTTGCTTACAAGATCTCCATGACATGCGCCACCTCCAAAGGTAAATACATACCCACTTGTGGCGTACAGATCAGCTACATCTGAGATCCAATTCGAATCACTATATCCTTCAAGCACAACTGGGTGCCCTGAATAGTGAATCCCATAACTCATTGTACCACATAGGTAGCGCATGACCCTATCAAGTGCATGCCAATGATCAGTACCCGGGTTTGACATGAACCTACTCAACTTGCTAACAGCAAAAGAGATGTCGGGTCTAGTCGCACTCGCTAAGTACATGAGTGAGCCAACGATCTGAGAATATCTCAATTGATCTATGGAAATCCTCCGGTTCTTGCGTAGTGTCACACTGGGATCATAAGGTGTTGAAGAAGGCTTGCTATCAATATAGCCGAACCGGCTCAAGATCTTCTCAACATAATGGGATTGCGTTAGAGTAATCCCACTCGTTCTTAATCAGCTTGATGTTGAGAATCACATCAGCTTCTCCCAGATCTTTCATATCAGAGCTTTTTGACAAGAAAGACTTGACCTCGTGTATTACTTTCATGTTTGTACCAAAGATCGAATATCATCCACATACAAACATAGTATAACACCTTCGCCCCACCATGGCGATAGTAAACGCACTTGTCAGCCTCATTGACAACAAAGCCTACAAGTTAAAGTTCTGTCAAACTTCTCATGCCATTGCTTAGGTGCTTGTTTTAGGCCATATAAAGATTTCAGCAACTTGCACACCTTTCTTTCTTCACCTTTTACTACAAACCCATCAGGCTGATCCATATAGATTTCCTCTTCCAACTCTCCATTAAGGAAAGCTGTCTTTACGTCCATTTGATGAACGATAAGACCATAGGAGGCAGCCATGGATAGTAGTACTCGAATGGTGGTAAGTCTAGCGACAGTGAATAGGTGTCGAAGTAATCTTCGCCTTCTCTCTGTGTAGCCTTTCGCTACAAGCCGTGCCTTGTACTTTTCAATAGTACCATCAGGTCTTAGCTTCTTCTTGAACACCCATTTGCGCCACAGGCTTGCATCCATGGGGTCGTTCTGACAACTCCCAAGTTCCATTAGAAAGAATCGAGTCCATCTCATTATGGACAGCTTCTTTCCAGTCATCTCTGGAGATGCATATGCCTCTGCAATGGACGTGGGAGTATCATCCACAAGGTACACAATGAAATCATCACCAAAGGATTTTTCAATCCTTCGTCTCTTGCTCCGTTTAGGAGCTTCATTGTCATCCTTCTCGTAACATTCTCATGTGATTGTTCAAAATACTCATTAGATGTACTGGACTCAGGAATTATCTCAGTAGAAATTCTAGCAATGCTATGCATATCTTTCATAGGAAACATATTCTCAAAAAATGTTGCATCACGAGATTCCATAATAGTATCAACATGCATATCAGGTACCTCACTACTAAAAATCTATATCCTACACTCCGCGGAGCATAACCTAGAAAGATACAATCCACTGTCTTTGGTCCAAGTTTGCGCTTCTTAGTAATTGGAATATTGACTTTCGCCAAACATCCCCATGTGCGCAAATACGAAAGTGATGGTTTTCCCACCTCTCGTAGGGGTTTTATCTTTATTCTTGTTAGGAACTCTATTCAGGACATGACATGAAGTCAACAAAGCCTCCCCACCATGCCTTTGATAAACCAGCAGTGGCTAACATGGAATTCACCAAGTCAGTCAGCGTGCGGTTTTTCCTCTCGGCAATCCCGTTTGATTGGGGTGAATAGGGAGGCGTCCTCTCATGAATGATGCCATGTTCCTCACAGAATTCATCAAAGATTTTAGGAAAATATTCGCCACCATGATCCGACCTAAGACGCTTGATCTTTCTCTCTAGTTGATTTTCAACTTCGGCTTTATAAATTTTAAAGTAGTCTAAAGCTTCATCTTTAGTTCGCAACAAATAAACATAGCAGAATCTAGTCGCATCATCAATCAATGTCATGAAATATCTCTTTCCACCTTTTGTCAACACACCATTCATCTCGCATAGATCGAATGTATGAGTTCTAGAGGTGCCAAGTTTCTCTCCTCGGCCGCCTTGTGAGGCTTCCGAGGTTGCTTTGATTGCACACAACTATGGCACTTAGAACCTTTGGCAATGGTGAAATTCGGAATTAAACTTAAACTGGATAGCCGAGACATTAAACCAAAATTAATGTGACAAAAACGAGAATGCCAAACACTGGTATCATCACTAACATTGCCACAAATATGGTTCACAGACTTATTACTGAAATCAGAAAGCGAAAAGCGGAACAAGCCTCCGCACTCATAGCCTTTACCAATAAATTGTCCAAACTTGGAAACAACTACTTTATTCGACTCTAAAACAACCTTAAACCCATCTCTGCATAGAAGGGAGCCGCTAACGAGATTCTTGTTCATAGTAGGGACATGTTGCACGTTCCTCAGCTGCACGATCTTCCCGAAGTGAACTTCAGATCTACCGTGCCAACACCACGAACGAAGCATGTGACCCATTCCCCATCAAGACGGAAGAATCCCGGGCGACCTGGTAAGAAGTGAACATGGATATGTCACACACACATGAACATTAGCACCGTATCAATCCACCAACATGGAGATTGAAATACCGAAAGAACAGTAAAGAGATTACCGTACCCATCAGCATTGCTAGCGGTCACGTGTTGACTTGCCTCCCTTTTTCTTGCGGTCCCTCTCTGGACAGTCCTTAGAAAAGTGGCCAGCCTCTCCACAGGTAAAGCAGCTCAGATCTGCTTTGTTTATCATCTTCTTCTTCTTCAAGGTTGTAGTCTTCATAGGCTTATTGAAGAAGGGCTTGTTATTCCCTTTGTTTGCTGTAGGGTTTCTTCTGCACCATGTTGGCGCTAGACTGACCCTCTCCTTTCTCAGTATTATCCTTAGCCCGAGCTTTCTCCTCAACATCGAGAGACGCTATCAGATTTTCAACCGATATCTCCTGTCTCTTGTGTTTGAGAGTTGTGGCAAAGTTCCTCCATGAAGGGGGCAACTTAGCGATGATGCATCCCCACAAACTTGTGTAAGGCACACTTAAGGAGTTCGAGCTCTTTCGCAATGCACCGTATCTCATGAGCTTGTTCGACTACGAACGGTTGTTTACCATCCTGATGTCATGGAAGCTCTCCATGATGTACAACATTCATCGGTTGCACCGAATTTAGCATTCGGTGCATCCCGAGCTCTTTACCATCCGTTATGTGCATGTACACATCACACGGACGATCAGCAAAAATACTCAGAACGCATCCGACGAAGAGAGTATTGTTTTCCTTGAACTTGTTCTGATCTTGGTCAGATATAGTTCCTTCAGGTAAACCATCACTAACTTCGAACACTTTTAGATGAGTAAGGCAGAGCGTGGCCTTCACTTGCCACCTCTTAAAGTGCACACCGGTAAACTTATCCGGCCTCAGTGCATCAGCAAAACCAGCCATTGTTAACTCAGAAATTGCCTACAATTAGGTTTTTGGATTGTTGGATAATTAGGCACAATTTCCATGATTAATTCCAGAATATAAAACATGATGGCAGCAACTACTAACATGTGAAACTCAAACATACTAGATGCATTAATCAACATGAGTAGCAGCACAAATGGTAAAGCATCCATCGCTAAACAGATCGAGATATGTCGCACGTACCGATCGGTGGAGGTGGCGTGGAGGTGTAGCAGATGATATCGCAGCAGTAACGTTGTTGATGACAACGTTGTTGATGACGGGTCGAACTAGACGGCGTTGAAGATGACGGTAGGCAGCACCGCCCGACTTGGACGGAAGGCGACCCGTGATGAAGAGCTTGAGTCGCGCAAAGCGCTTCCCAAAACCTAATTCGCCCTCTCCCGTACAGGATCGCAAGGACGAGCGGTTCGGAGCCCGTTCGCCGATGCACGTCGGCTCACGGGATGGAATAGGCTATGATGGATGCGCAAGAGAGAGGTGGAAACCCTAACTCGTGTATTGGATATGTTTCTGCGTAGGCAGAGATTATATAGGCTCGGAAACCCTAGCCAACGGGCCACGCCCAAAGTCTCGGCGAGGCTCAATCCACTCACCACGGCGGCGTCGTGTCGAGTCGAGTCGAGTCGAGACGAGCGAGCGAGGAGGAGGAGGAGCGCGCGTGTAGCACTCCTATTCTTACTCACTTACTAGTGGAACAACCCACCTTATAAGGTGGTCTAACTTCCTCCCAACTTTCCTGGGACTAAACTTCCCACCTCTTGCCACTCCCTAGTGAGCTGCCACCAACTTAGGCTCAAACTCACAAGGCTGCCACTATGTGGGCTTTGAGATTTATAGGAAAAACTGAAATCTAATTTGGGCCACTAAAAGTGGGCCCAATATTTCAATAGGATGGCTCACCGTCGACGAAGTAGGCCGAGCAGGGGTACCCGCGGGGCGCGAAAGCGACAGCGAGCCATTTCATCGGACAGCCCGCCGGGCGGCAGCGTTCCTATCGCTCCGCAGAGGATGCCTAGGGCGGTGCGGCGACCACCGCCGCGTCCACCTTCAGCACTATAATCTGTGGTTCCTTGCCTGAAGAATTATTGCATCTTACTTTCTTGTTTAATTTCAGCCGAAACTTTAGCAGGATTTCTCGTGTATTTCAACTCTATCAGATGCATGAGAAGAATTTGAACAGATACCTGAAGCTATTCCAGCAGCTGATCCTGCATGCCTCCATCCCCAATCCGGGCAAGCTCTTCTGCGTGCCTCCCGGCTGAATCCGCATAATCAAGCTCGGCCGGCAGCGCTGATGAAAAGTCAAAGAGGCGAGCGACCATGTGGCCTGGAGACGGAGCGATGGCATCCTCGATTTCCCGTGCGAGGGTCGGCGAAGGGAGATCGTAGCCGCGAACCCAGGCTCTGGCGTGACCTCGAGATCAAGCAGCGCTCACGGCTGAGAGAATCAGGTGGGTGTGGGGAATGGAGTGAGGCCATGGGGAGAAGAGAGTGAGAGGAAAGCGAGTGAGGAATGTGTCGTGTCTCTGTGACTGGTGCCGTGGTGCGTTTGGTTATTATTACGGAGTACATTGCCCAGCTTAGCTTTCTGAAATAAGTGCGCTAATTTGCGAAAAGTGTATTTGGCACGTCACTACATAAGCATCAGTCTACTGATTTTTAAAAATTATATTTTTAATTCCAAAAAATTAAAATTAAATAATCACATACTATAAACATTTTAAAGGTATGGTAGAAATTTTAGAGAAAAAATGTTATATTTAAGCTATACAAAAAAAGATAAATTTCTGACAAATATCTACCTCTATACGTAGCCACAAATTTGTTTTTTCCCTGTAGCTCAATGCACAATGCAATTTCTACCGAAATTGTGCATGAATATTTAGAACATATGTATGTATTCATGAAATAAATATGATGATTTTTTAAAGCAAATGTACATTTTTTAAATATTTTAAAAACTGAGAGCACTGGTGCTCATGTGCACCAAATTTGCTTCTACTAATTTGTTTAGATTATCAACAGCTCAATTTAAATAAAAAAGAGTAGTCACAAATAGCTGGTTACGACTTTGCTCGTGACTTTGATTCTAACTTCTTTTCACGCACATCATGTTTGGTGCATCGGTAAGAAACGTGGAAGATCGGGCCTCCAGCTGTCCGGCTTATTTCGGACACGAAAAATGTCTACTTACGTGTGTTTAGGTCGAATCGTGGACACTAAATTGATCTTGTTGGATGATATATCCGTCTGGATCAGGGATAGCTTCAGCGGCCCGATGTATATTTTTGACCAAAACATTTTTTTCAGTTAATAGAACCATTTACATCGTGCCGAAAATAAAATAGAAAATAGAAAATATCCCAAGCTAACTAGGGTGCCAAGGCTGCCTACTTGTCGATCTCTCAAGCAGGTTGATTGTTCCAAGTTGCATTCAAAGGGAGATGTATTGTCGAATATGTTCGAGAGAGATAGAAAGTACCGATTTAGAAGTGTGATGTGTAGACTATATATACCATATTAGTTTATGTTTCCTCGTGTCACATTTTACTTTGAATTTGTTCCTATATTGGCCTTGCCATACCAAGCTAGGGTTATTTTTGGATGTTCAGTCATGGTTTTCTATTTATTTATATATTTTGTCTTCCGTAGCAACGCACGAACATTTTACTAGTATATATATGTTATAAAAATATACCATTGAAAGAGTCTTCTGGATATGAATCCACTGATATAACTTTGAAGGTATATATCTCATATTTTGTTAATATAACTGGTGGTCAAAGTTTGTCTTAAAGTAAGTGTAGTCTTTAAAAACTATAACGGAGGGAGTAGTATGTAAGGATCCATTTATTAAATATGTTAAATGTATATAGAGAGAGTATGGAATGCTTATATTTGCAACTCCAGTGGAACATTGTAAAGGAGTATGATATTAGCATGGGCCCTAAAGTTATATCACAATACTCTGACACTTAATCTATTGTTTAGAAGGCCCTAATAAGGACATATGAAGGCCTTTAAGACTTTCTCTAATATATTATTGAAGGCACCCCCCTAGGCTAGTTACCAACATAATCGCCATAGAAGTAGGAAGAATGACGACACCAATATTGTGCAATGGCTTAAACATATTTCCAAGTCTACATTTTGTGAAAAACTAAAATGCAAAGATGATTGCTTAGCTCAGAACCTTGATAGTACTATATTCTGGTGTGTGAAAAATCCACACTATTAATATTGAGTTGAAACCCTTATGAGAGGATCGGGGCTGCAAGTAAAATTGAAGGTTTCCTCTCAATAATAATACAACATAGGTAGTTGGGGATAGTTGGAGACATTGAAGTGTTATAGATGTGCTATAATCGTCATTCGAATAATAAGCAGACAAGTCTCACAACTGGTCCGACATGTGAAGCTATGCTTTCCTCTGAGTAGTGTGATAACATTGGACAAAGTCAATTTATTTCACCTCGAAGCGAACACAAAGTATGGAGAACCTGTCTGAAATAAAGTTCAATAGAGGCAAAGTTGGTTTACCTGTAGCGAACGGAAACATTGATAGGCTTTCTTAAACAAACTCAGTATCACCATCACATAAGAATATAGAACTATCCCTAAACAAAAAACGGAAAGAACTATAAATGGTAATGCCTTCTATAATCCATAGAATGGGACAGTGTTCAAGAAACAATGTAAATTGAACTTACAAGATTAAAAATCATATACATCATGTCTATTTACATACCAGAAAAAATGAGGAATTTAGTAAGTAATGAAATATCTTAATTAAACAACTAATTATACCTAATGTAAAAAATGAGGTTGCGGAAGAAAAGAACAACTCAACTTACAATGCAGCTGATGTAAATGGACCTGCAACTCTAGGAATACCTTAGACATATAGTTCTAGTGTGTTCGGAACTGATCTGTTGGTAAACACTTATGTATGCATCCGCTTTATTCATCACCTAAAAATATTAAGAAATAGAGGTCCTTCTGAAAAAATGAAAAATAAAAGGCAGTCAATGATCTGCACAGAAATATAGTGAATTCAAAACTGTTTACAACAATACGTATTTATAAAGAATAGTTTGTCCAACTGGCAAAATCATTGAATAAGGAAATGGACTGAACGAAACATCTTTAATTATTCGTTTCTTCTAAATGCTAGAGTGTTTTGTTTATATCGCCCATAATGAACAATAGATTTTTTCAGAAGGGAATCTCTGAATAAACGTTAGCAACATTTTAATCAGTTTTGTATTATCATACGAAATATGGACCTAAGCGTATATATATAGCAAAATTATTGCATCGGAAAGGTATCAACTAACACAAAGAAACTCCATTTTGATAAGCTTTTGTAACAAATGCTGCAAGCATAATGCTCATTCGTTTTATTCTTATTCCAAATCACTATAAGCAGGTTTTGTTTCAAATTTCAAGCACTAACACTGAACCCAACCAACAGTTAAACCATGGGGGGAGCCAGCTCCAGGCAGCTGCTCGGGCTCGGCCGGAACGTATCCACTAAGCAATAGGTTCAGTACATGGTTTAGTCTTCATGTTCTGCTGAGCAAACTCCAGGAAGCGACGCTACAAGCAGGCCTTTGTCCGGGCTCTTCAAGTGAGCTGTCTCCGCTACTCTTGAACCACGATCTATCATTGCCATCCAAGACTGCGGTTAAGCATTGCTGCATCAGGAACAGTAGGGTATGCAGTGTAATTTGATATCTGAAAGACATATCAGAGAAGTAGTAAGCAACTTAAGGATATACTGCCAACTAAATCTATGATTCATCATTAGAGAAAAACACAATGGAGAATTTTTTTTTCTTTTTCAAATGGGGCATGGCCCAGACTCTGCACAATGGAGAATAGATTACAGTAGACATATTTTTTTGACTAATTACCTTTGGGATAAATCATTTGGTCAACAAAATTGGAATACATCAACCAAGAATTGCTTAAAAAGACCAGCCGAATGCATACATCAAGAATTGATTACACATGAATTACTCACACATCTTCATAAGTTTTCTTCACGGCAGAAGAGTTGAGTTCTCCCTATCCTTCTTAACTTCTCTTTGTCCCCAACGCCCATGCGTAGTGATGCCGTCGTCAACACGGGAAACATGGCTATGAAGAATATTTACCCTAAAATTCACACACAAGTTATTACATTGATTGCTTCTGTACTTTCATAGCCATCAGCAAGATACCCTGAGTTGTGCAAGATTGGGGTCATTGTAATAGTCAGGGCCTCGTAGTACTTTGGTTTTGTAGAGGCTAGAAGAAGGAGAAACATGATTACCTTTAACAGCCATAGCATGGGGACTGACGGTGAGTTGCAAACTCTACAAGTGGGATGTTTCGTCCACAATCCATCCGCCTCCAAATCGTCATCACCTGGCCTATATTCCTAGCGAGCAAGCATCGGCTGCTTCATTACCGGCCAGCGGAATTTCTGGTGTGGCGCAAAGCAGGTGCGTGGGAGAACGACGATGGGAATAATGTTACGTACATACCTTGATCTGGCTTGTCTCTATGAAGCACTCGAGGAGGAAATTCTTCTATGCATCTTGCAAGTATAGTTGTCCGCAGGTGATCTCTTCCGTCCACGGATAAGCTAGATTAGAACGTGAGCTGCGGATGTACATGGACTTCGCGGAGACCTCGTGGAGGTCGGCCGGCCGAAGACACTGGCACACGTATCTGATCAATCTTGCAAGTATGCATGTCCGCTGGTGATCTGTTCCATCCATGAGAAAGGTAGATTGGAATATGAGCTTCTGATTCGCATGAATTTGATGCAGGTCGGCCCGCCAACGTAGCTGACACAAATATAGCATGATAGATTGATTCATGAGCCGCTGATGTGCATGGCTCATGTGCATGGACATGGTGGAGACGTGGAGTACGGCGTTGGCGGCGGTGGTGTACGTGAGGATTGTAGGGTTTTTCTAAATCGATGGAGGTTCCGTAGCCTTAGCTATATGCAATACCCAAGGGGTATGAAAAAAATTAGGGAGGGCATTGGTGGGTAATTTTTTTGAACTCTAATGCCGGTAATTATCTCCAAAGATCCAATGGTTGTAATAAGCTAATCTGTAAAATTAATGGACACTGATTATTGTGGGATTTTCTAGATAATTCTCTAATTTCTGGTAGCCCGTAATTTACTTTTAATATATAATAGATAGATAAAATGGTGTGGTCACTTTGCATGATCATGCCCTAGTTTAATTAATGGACAATATGGCTAGTTTATGTAGTTGATATTGTCCAAGACTATTAAGTAAATTATATGAAGTCTTATACTTCATTTAAACTTTGTCTCACATGAATTCATGTGATGTTTGGACCCCTGGACAAACTCACTTATATGAATTACTTGGAGATTTAAATCATATGTAGCACTATTAAATAGTATGAGGTGGTCTACCTCATTTAAATCATTTTCTCAAATTATAATGATCATGAAGGTTTGACTTAGGTCAATATAAGTTCATGAATGATTGTTGAGAAATTAAATCTTAAGAAGATTTCAATGAGAGGAAATTATTTCTCAAGAACCCTATGGAAACTATCATTTGCATAGTAAATAAAAAGAAGTGAATTCTAATCAAATAACACAACCCATGCACCCTAATTAGATTATTTGTGTGCATAGAGTAGTTTTTGTGTTTGTATGTGAAACATGGAATAGCCATTGAATTAGTGAGTAATTATACTCGTATTCAAATTTAGACGCTAGCACCGGAGAGTACACTGAAGAAGAAGGTTGCTACCAAGAGGAGGAGGAGGAGAATTTTGAGAACTACCAAGGCAAGCTAATATTCTTGCAAAGTGCAAAGTCCCTTGGGGCAAGGCACCATGAGTCTTACCTTTTCTTACATAAGCCTATCCCAAGTTTATACATTACAAGTTTTTACTTGTTTTCTCAAGAAGTTACTTTTATAGTTAACCTTGGTCAATGGAAAGAGGTTTACTAGAGTAGTAAAGTTAGTCTTACTCAAGCAAAGCAAGATAGCACCCCTCATGATTTAGAGCTAGTGCTAATGAATAAAACTTGACTACTTTAGATGGGAACAATATGAATTGAAATGAATTTGAAACCTTGGAATGATAATGCATTCCATTGAATGAATTTTGAAGGTGAATATGACAAAGAGAAGATGGTGATTTTTGATAAACATGATGTTGGTTTGAATGCGATACCTTTCCAATTAGTAAGTACCCCCACAATACCTGATTATGGGTAGGGCTTAACTGGAAGTTTATGCATCTTAGTATGGGTTCCCTCTGAACACACGTCATAGGGGTTACGCTTGAGGCTGCCTCCGTTGTTGAGAAATGATGTGAAATTGAGGTGAATTGTACGGCCAAGCCCTGTGCAGTCCCAGGTTGACAGTTGGTCTTCACTGGGAGGCCAAGCTCATGGGGAGAGGTGCTCATACTAGGATTTGTAAGTGAAAGGTTATGGTTGATGATCCGCGTACTGTGTTACGATGATTCGGGGTAATCCCGACGGATGAAATCAAATGGTGTGGCACAAGTGTGCAACCTCTGCAGAGTGTAAATCTATTCGAATAGCCGCGTCCACGGTTACGGACGGTTGGAAAGACCATACAGTTTCCGATGTCATACCTTGGAAAAATGATGTTGAATGGAGGTAGTGAAAAGACTTGTGGTGAATTGAATTGAAATCACCACTTGAATGGTGGGAATGACACTAATGTTCCCACTTGAGTTAGTTAGCACTTGAATAAGCTTTTCTCAAATGCTTGTGAACTAAAACTGGCTTTATGCAAATAAACTAGAGCTTAGCAAACTTTTACTAGAAATGTCTAGCACTTACATTAGTATTAGTTTGCGAGTACTTGAAGTACTCACGGCTTTGTCCCTGGCTATTCAAACGGCCAGAGTATGAAGATGAACAAGGAGATGACCAGCAGGACGCCTACGACAACTAGGAGTCTTCCGACGTCAAGCGTTGGCCTGTGGACTAGAGAGTCCTTCTATCTTACGCTTCCGCTATGAACTTGTGTTTGTTCGTTGATCAATAGATCAACTATTCGTGTAATATGGATCATGTGATTCCAATTTGTAAGACATTATGGTTTGTAATGAATGATGACTGTGATACTTAACTATTATGCCTCGCAACAACAATATTCCTGGGATTGCGATGTATGACATAATAGGCATCCAGACTTAAAAATCCGGGTGTTGACATGGTCTCCCAGTCGGCTGGTAGTCCGAATCAGAGGATGATCCCAGGGATAAATCTGTCATCATGAAATGATTATTTAATGAAGCATAATCCTCCCCTGGGGTATTCTCCCCTGTGACTCCATCGTAGGCATTCCCACCATCTGTGTCTGACTCGATCACTATCGGATACTCCTCATAATCTCCCCTACTATACGGATGGTTCTGTTACTGGTTTGTAGCATCCTCATCTATCTCGGGATTACATCTCATTGGGTCACTATAATTCCCCATAAATGATCCCCAACGCCAACCCGTGGAATTCACAATAGGAGTCTCCGAGCGCTGGTGGTTTCCGGATTACTCTCCGCCCTCATATCCACCTTGGGAGCTACTAGGAAAGTACCTAGGTGTTATAGGTGTGGTTTGTGGTTCTGGAGCGTCTATGTTAATAAAATCACCAGTTGAATAAACTGGTGTATGAACCTCACTCTCCATCGGCTCCTTTCCCTTTGACTCCTAGGCTCAGTGAATTCATCCAACATTGTATCAATTGCCCCTGACAGATATCGATTCAACTAAAAGAACAATGTCAGTAGGTTTCTGCAGTTATCCATGTACTTAGCGGCTTCTACATGCTTTCTTTTTGCAAACTTAAAGTGATTCACCATAGGATCATCATCCTCCTCCATATGTGGGATATGTGCGGATTCGGAACCAATAAGATCCTTGGTCTTATGTTCCCGAATGTCTGTGATGGCTTTCATTATGGCTATGTGATAGGCTGTTCTTATGGTCCTAGCCTCTCGTGCAGGCATAATTGCACTCATTCCTAGGGATTCTGGTAGCTGTAGTCCTACCCTACACTTAGCCAGTAATGTACCATCGTAGTACATGTACTTCATTACTCGCATTTGGGGATCACACCCAAATTCGAGTAACATTGCCCAACGAATGTCAGCGAGTCCTCCGTCATAGTCGTTCAGAGTGGATTCCTTCACTTTCACGTTACGTCCGGAATGTGAACTGGCCATTTTAGGTTGTGGATAAGAAAGAATATAATATTAGTAATAATGCATCATAATAGTGATAATAAAGAATTATCGCACTAAAAGATATGAATGTTTTATTCTCAAGTGAATACACATCATATTTTTAGATAATTATTTACTAATCATATTTGACTCCTAACGTTCTGTCCCATTTACTAGGTTCCAACCTAAGGTCAAAGCTTTTGCTCTGATACCAACTGTGGTGACCCTGCATACCACTGCATGTTGTAGTATGCTAGTCGTTGATATAACATTTGCGAAGTACACTTCCGCAAATATTACATCCCTCAGAGTAGGACAACAGAACATAGCTGGTCCATAACTCATTCATACATTATTACAAACCAAATATATACATCATCTTGGAGCTCCTCCTGGGTCCAGAGAGGAATACTCCTGGGTTCGAGGTGAACCCAACTTAGCTTACAATATAAAAGTTCGAGAAGGTTATACATTTATTTCCTTTCGAGCAGCTAAATATTAAGGAGTTCGTAATGCTCGATTACTACTAACTCTAAGGTATTTCAGGCTTGGTTTCCTTCTAATGTCTCCCCGTTTCCGTAGACAATGAGATAGTCTACGCCTTCTATTCCGCCTGAGAGGTCAGGCTCCTCATAGTAGATCTCCTCGGCTCCACCTGGTCCATCAGCTATCTCCTCGAGGTGGTTCAGACATTCTAAGCAAGGGATTATAAGAGGTATGAGTATGAGCGTACTCAACAAGTTCATATTAGGAAAGAGGTGTTTAATGCACTAGCTACGATACTAGACCAGAAAGTCTAATACCAATGCATGTTTTCATAACCACTTCTTTAAAAGGTTGCTCTTATTCAGAAGAACTATGTCCGTCAGCCTTCACCGGTTTACTTGAACTTCATGGAGTTCCTTTCCGGCAGCGTTCGCAGTTCCAAATCCCGGAACAGGAGTGACAGTCACGATTCATTACACTCTGCAGAGTGTGTTGCTTTACCCATAAGAGATCTTAACCTTGGTGCCAAACAGGCAGCTTTCCCGTCTACACTTCCATTGGTGTGAGGCCCGGTATAAGGTCTTAGCCAATTATACTCCTCCGCTACCTCGCACACCCACCCTTTGTTGCAATCCCCGACCTTGGGTCCTCGCCGGTGCATACCTCTATGGATATCTGATACATCTCCGACGTATCGATAATTTCTTATGTTCCATGCCACATTATTGATGATATCTACATGTTATATGCACATTTTATGTCATATTTATGCGTTTTCTGGAACTAACCTATTGACGAGATGCCGAAGGGCCAGTTCCTGTTTCTGTTTTTGGTTTCGAAATCCTAGTAAGGAAATATTCTCGGAATCGGACGAAATCAACGCCGATCCTATTTTCCACGAAGCTTCTAGAACACCCGGAAGGACCGAGGGGGCCACAGCCCACGGACCATAGGCCGGCGCGGCCTGGGGGTGGCCCGCGCCCCCTATAGTGTTGTCGCCTCGTTGACCTTCTGGCGCCGCCTCTTCGCCTATTTAAGCCCCTCGACCTAAAACCACGAGACGGAAAAGCCACGGTACGAGAAACCTTCCAGAGCCGCCGTCATCGCGAAGCCAAGATCCGGGGACAGGAGTCTCTGTTCGCACGCCGCCGGACGGGAAGTGCCCCGAAGGCTCCTCCATCAACACCACCGCCATCTTCATCAACGCTGTTGTCTCCCATGAGGAGGAGTAGTTCTCCATCGAGGCTCGAGGCTGTACCGGTAGCTATGTGGTTAATCTCTCTCCTATGTACTTCAATACAATGATCTCATGAGCTGCTTTACATGATTGAGATTCATATGAGTTTTGTATCACTACTATTCTATGTGCTACTCTAGTGATGTTATTAAAGTAGTTTTATTCCTCCTGCACGGTGTAATGGTGACAGTGTGTGCATCCGTGTTAGTACTTGGCGTAGGCTATGATTGTGATCTCTTGTAGATTGCGAAGTTAACTATTGCTATGATAGTATTGATGTGATCTATGCCTCCTTTCGTAGCGTGAAGGTGACAGTGTGCATGCTACATTAGTACTTGGTTTAGTTGTGTTGATCTGTCATGCACTCTAAGGTTATTTAAATATGAACATTGAATATTGTGGAGCTTGTTAACTCCGGCATTGAGGGTTCGTGTAATCCTACACAGTTAGTGGTGTTCATCATCCAACAAGAGGGTGTAGAGTATGCATTTATCTATTCTGTTATGTGATCAATGTTGAGAGTGTCCACTAGTGAAAGTATGATCCCTAGGCCTTGTTCCTAAATACGCTATCCTGCTTGTTTCGTTTTACCGAGTTACTTGCTGCGTTACTCGCTTGTTTATTGTCTGGGCAAAGCACTTTTTGGTGCCGTTCCTACCGCTCATATATATTTATACCACGTATTTCACTATCTCTTCGCCGAACTAGTGCACCTATTAGGTGTGTTGGGGACACAAGAGACTTCTTGCTTTGTGGTTGCGGGGTTGCATGAGAGGGATATCTTTGACCTCTTCCTCCCCGAGATCGATAAACCTTGGGTGATCCACTTAAGGGAAACTTGCTGCTGTTCTACAAACCTCGCTCTTGGAGGCCCAACACTGTCTATAAGAATAGAAGCTCCCGTAGACATCAAGCACTTTTGGCGCCGTTGCCGGGGAGGAAAGGTAAAAGCCACTCATACTTCGGTTCCAGGTAACAGTACTTTTCTGGCGCCATTGTGTTTGTGCTCGAAGCTATTTCCTTTAGATCCTGCAATTGCATCTTTTTGTTTCTTGTTTACACTAGTTAGGCATAATGGAAAACAACAAAAAAATGAGAGATCTTTATGAACTTTATCTTGAATTAGGACATGATGTGTTTGAAGAGAGAATTAAAAAACCCATGGAACTTTATATGCATGCTAATGGGAATGTTATTAATATGAATGCTTTGAACACTATTGTTGCTAATTCTATGGAAAATTCTAAGCTTGGGGAAGCTGGTTTTGATGAGCATGATCTTTTTAGTCCCCCAAGCATTGAGGAGAAAATTTACTTTGATGATACTTTGCCTCCTATTTATGATGATTATAATGATAGTAGTCTTTTGTTACCACCTGTTATGGAGGATAAATTTGATTATGATTAAAATATACCTCCTATATTTGATGATGAGAATAATAATGATAGCTACTTTGTTGAATTTGCTCCCACTATTACTAATAAAATTGATTATGCTTATGTGGGTAGTAATAATTTTATGCATGAGACTCATGATAAGAATGCTTTATGTGATGGATATATTGTTGAGTTTTCTCATGATGCTACTGAAAGTTATTATGAGAGAGGAAAATATGGTTGTAGAAATTTTCATGTTACTAAAACACCTCTCTATGTGCTGAAATTTTTGAAGCTACACTTGTTTTATCTTTCTATACTTGTTGCATTATGCTTCTTGAACTTATTTATTTACAAGATCCCTATGCATAGGAAGCATGTTAGACTTAAATGTGTTTTGAATTTTCCTCTTGATGTTCTCTTTTGCCTCAAATACTATTTCTTGCGAGTGCATCATCAAAACTGCTGAGCCCATCTTAATGGCTATAAAGAAAAGAACTTCTTGGGAGATAACCCATGTGTTATTTTGCTACAGTACTTTGTTTTATATTTGTGTCTTGGAATTTGTTTACTACTTTAGCAACCTATCCTTATCTTAGTTTAGTGTTTTGTTGTGCCAAGAAAAGTCGTTGATAGTAAAGTTCATACTAGATTTGGATTACTGCGCAGAAACAGATTTCTTTGCTGTCACGAATCTGGGCAAAATTCTCTGTAGGTAACTCAGAAAATTATGCCAATTTACGTGAGTGATCCTCAGATATGTACGCAACTTTAATTCAATTTGAGCATTTTCATTTGAGCAAGTCTGGTGCCTCAAAAAATTCGTCTTTATGAACTGTTCTGTTTTGACAGATTCTGTCTTTTATTTCGCATTGCTTCTTTTGCTATGTGGGATGGATTTCTTTGTTCCATTGACTTCCAGTAGCTTTGGGCAATGTCCAGAAGTGTTAAGAATGATTGTGTCACCTCTGAACATGTGAATTTTTATTATGCACTAACCCTCTAATGAGTTGTTTCGAGTTTGGTGTGAAGGAAGTTTTCAAGGGTCAAGAGAGGAGGATGATATACTACGATCAAGAAGAGTGAAAAGTCTAAGCTTGGGGATGGTGGTTCATCCCTGCATATTTCAAGAAGACTCAAGCATCTAAGCTTGGGGATGCCCAAGGCATCCCCTTCTTCATCGACAACATTATCAGTTCCTCTGAAACTATATTTTTATTCGGTCACATCTTATGTACTTTACTTGGAGCGTCTTGTGCTTTTGTTTTTGTTTTTGTTTGAATAAATGCTTGTGTGGAGAGAGACACGCTCCGCTGGTTCGTATGAACACATGTGTTCTTAGCTTTTAATTTTCATGGCGAAGGTTGAAACTGCTTCGTTAATTATTATATGGTTGGAAACGGAAAATGCTACATGTAGTAATTGGTAGAATGTCTTGGATAATTTGATACTTGGCAATTGTTGTGCTCATGTTTAAGCTCTTGCATCATATACTTTGCACCTATTAGTGAAGAATACATAGAGCTTGCTAAAATTTGGTTTGCATAATTGGTCTCTCTAAGGTCTAGATAATTTCTAGTAAGGTGTTTGAACAACAAGGAAGACAATGTATAGTCTTATAATGCTTGTAATATGTCTTTTATGTAAGTTTTGCTGTACTAGTTCATCCTTGTGCTTGCTTCAAATAACCTTGCTAGCCTAAGCCTTGTACTAAGAGGGAATACTTCTCGTGCATCCAAAATCCTTGAGCCAACCACTATGCCATTTGTGTCCACCATACCTACCTACTACATGGTATTTCTCCGCCATTCCAAGTAAATTGCTTCATGTGCTACCTTTAAACCTTCAAAATGCTTCTCAATTTGTGTCAATGTTTTATAGCTCATGAGGAAGTATGTGGTGTTTATCATTCAACCTTGTAATTTACTCTTGACAGACTTTCATAATGGACTAGTGGCACATCCGCTTATCCAATAATTTTGCAAAAAGAGCTGGCAATGGGGTTCCCAGTCCCGATTAATTAACTTTCATTAATAATTCTCTTCACATGTTTTGCTCGATTCATCAGTAAGCAACTTAATTTTGCAAATAGACACTCCTCCATGGTATGAGATTGATGGTAGGCACCCGAGGATTCGGTTAGCCATGGCTTGTGTAAGCAAAGGTTGGGGGGAGTGTCACCCATAATAATAAAACTAAAGTACATGTGTAAACAAAAGAGAAGAGGGATGATCTACCTTGCTGGTAGAAATAACGTCCTTCATGGGAGCCGCTCTTGAAAGTCTGGTTGGCGAGGTAGTTAGAGTACCCATTACCATTCGTTGACAACAACAAACACCTCTCAAAATTTTACTTTCATGCTCTCTTTATGATTTCAAAACTTCAAAAGCTCTAGCACATGATTTAATCCCTGCTTCCCTCTGCGAAGGGCCTTTCTTTTACTTTTATGTTGAGTCCACCTATTTCTCTCCATCTCAAGAAGCAAACACTTGTGAATGTGCATTGATTCCTACATACTTGCATATTGTACTTGTTATATTGCTTTGCATTGACAACTATCCATGAGATATGCATGTTACAAGTTGAAAGCAACCGCTGAAACTTAATCTTCCTTTGTGTTGCTTCAATGTCTTTACTTTGAATTATTGCTTTATGAGTTAACTCTTATGCAAGACTTATTGATGCTTGTCTTGAAGTACTATTCATGAAAAGTCTTTGCTTTATGATTCATTTGTTTACTCATGTCATTACCATTGTCTTGGATTGTTGCATTCATTACATGTGTTTACAATAGTATGATCAAGTTTATGATGGCATGTCACTCCGGAAATTATCTTTGTTATCGTTGCTCAGCAACTAAGCTTGGGGATGCTGATACGTCTCCGACGTATCGATAATTTCTTATGTTCCATGCCACATTATTGATGATATCTACATGTTATATGCACATTTTATGTCATATTTATGCGTTTGGAACTAACCTATTGACGAGATGCGAAGGGCGCCTCGTTTTCTGTTTTTGGTTTCAAATCCTAGTAAGGAAATATTCTCGAATAGGACGAAATCAACGCCCAAGATCCTATTTTTCCACGAAGCTTCCAACACCGGGAAGGACCAGAGGGGGCCACAGCCCACGGACCATAGGCCGGCGCTGGGGTGGCCCGCGCCCCTATAGTGTCGTCACCTCGTTGACCTTCTGGCGCCGCCTCTTCGCCTATTTAAGCCCCCTCGACCTAAAACCACGAGACGGAAAAGCCACGGTACGAGAAACCTTCCAGAGCCGCTGCCATCGCGAAGCCAAGATCTGGGGACAGAGTCTCTGTTTCACGCCGCCGGACAGGAAGTGCCCCAGGAAGGCTCCTCCATCGACACCACCGCCATCTTCATCAACGCTGCTGTCTCCCATGAGGAGGGAGTAGTTCTCCATCGAGGCTCGGGGCTGTACCGGTAGCTATGTGGTTAATCTCTCTCCTATGTACTTCAATACAATGATCTCATGAGCTGCTTTACATGATTGAGATTCATATGAGTTTTGTATCACTACTATTCTATGTGCTACTCTAGTGATGTTATTAAAGTAGTTTTATTCCTCCTGCATGGTGTAATGGTGACAGTGTGTGCATCCGTGTTAGTACTTGGCGTAGGCTATGATTGTGATCTCTTGTAGATTGCGAAGTTAACTATTGCTATGATAGTATTGATGTGATCTATGCCTCCTTTCGTAGCGTGAAGGTGACAGTGTGCATGCTACATTAGTACTTGGTTTAGTTGTGTTGATCTGTCATGCACTCTAAGGTTATTTAAATATGAACATTGAATATTGTGGAGCTTGTTAACTCCGGCATTGAGGGTTCGTGTAATCCTACACAGTTAGTGGTGTTCATCATCCAACAAGAGGGTGTAGAGTATGCATTTATCTATTCTGTTATGTGATCAATGTTGAGAGTGTCCACTAGTGAAAGTATGATCCCTAGGCCTTGTTCCTAAATACTGCTATTGCTGCTTGTTCTGTTTTACTGAGTTACTACCGTTACTACGCTTGTTTCCTGGGCAAAACACTTTTCTGGTGCTGTTGCTACTGCTCATATATATTTATACCACCTGTATTTCACTATCTCTTCGCCGAACTAGTGCACCTATTAGGTGTGTTGGGGACACAAGAGACTTCTTGCTTTGTGGTTGCGGGGTTGCATGAGAGGGATATCTTTGACCTCTTCCTCCCCGAGATCGATAAACCTTGGGTGATCCACTTAAGGGAAACTTGTTGCTGTTCTACAAACCTCTGCTCTTGGAGGCCCAACACTGTCTATAAGAATAGAAGCTCCCGTAGACATCAATATCCCCCGACCACGATGACAATTCAGGGATCTACCATAAATTCCTTCGCCGGTAGATGCAACCAATCATAGACCGCATTACCGTGGGGACTTCAACGGGACCCCCACCCCACCGCTTGTCCTTAGCTGAACGAGAGGTGGAAGTACAATTGACTACTCCGTCCCACTCCAGATCTTATGGTTAACACGAGTTTTACGGCACAAGAATCACTGGACGACATTTGTTGTTTAATCCTAGATGGAGATAAACCCATTGCAATGGAACCTCCACCATATCAACACATACCATGGTTCCATTGCCCACCACATAGTCATATTCATAGTTATGAAAATAGTACTTTTGCTTTTCATGCAAGAGTGATAAGTATAGTACTTTGCAAGTAATTTGGTAAAAATACTCAATTGACATGAGCAAGCGATGAACTTGCCTGAAAACTGCAAAGTGTTGCTGTTGGAAGGTGTGGACTGACCCCTGTCCTCTTTTTCTGAAAGATACCATCATTGTCTGATAAGGACAATGGTTAAAGAAGCAAATATGCATGATTTTCAGTTTTAGGGTTTAGTTCCCCCCTTCCCGGTGTTTTATCATTTCATGTCAGAGGTGATTACTAAGAAAAATTTCAAGATGACTCCTTCAGAGTAAATTATTACCTTGGAATATTGCCAAGGTGTTTTTAAGTCCAAATGAATTTATGGAATTATTTTATCATTAAAAATATGAAGGTTTATTTTTAATGATAAAGATATTCATTTCTTGCATTTAATGATGACTTAATTTTTAATGGTCTCAATTTTTCCATTTCATATTTTATTATGATAGAGAATTTTATGGTGAGTGGTTTACATATTTTTATTTATTTGTTTAGAGTTCTTATCCATTTTCTAACTTTATTCAAAGTTTCTATTTTTAACAAAATTGTGAAATGACAATTTTGCCCATGGGCCCACCTGTCATTGGAGCCCAACGGGTTGGGCTAGACCCACTCGGGTCCAACTGACCCGTTCGATCGCTCACTCCACTCCTCCACCGCGTCGCCTCGACGAACCCTAACCCCTCGCTCTCTGGCGACCCGCGTCGTCGTCGGCGTCGCCGAATTACTCCGGTCGTCTCAGGCCATCCTCGTCGACGTGGTTGGGTTTGGGAGAACCGCCTCTCAACGGCGCACCCGTTGATCCGCGTCGATTTGGTCTTCATCGCCTCCTCCGTTCGTCCCCTTCTCGTCCGTACGCCTGCACGGTTCCGCGGCGATCTGGTGGTCGCCGGTGTTCCGAGGATGTGGTGCTGCCGCAAGCCTTGCCACGGTGGTGTGGTGATGTGGCGAGGTTGTGCCTGGCTTGGCTTGGCCTAGCGCCGCCGTGCCCCCGGCGTCTGTGCCGCCGTGGCCTCCATGCCCGCGTCCTTCGATCTGCTCTTCTCCTCCATCTACTAGCTTGAGGTGCGGTTGTTTCTCCTCATGGAGAGACCTGCCGTGCTGCTACTATGGCTCTGCTGTTGATGTGCGTATGCTGCTGGGCTCTCTGCTACTGACATGGCTTGCTGTCCTTGTTCATCCTTGTGGTTGTGCATGTTACTGTCCATTTAGATGCTCTCCTGGTCGATCCTAGCCATTACTATTGCTTCATCCTTGTGCTAGATTCTGGTTCTGGCCCTCCTGGCTCACTACTGTGAGTAGTTCTTGCTTTTATCAAGTGCCAGTGCCCTTGGTGTGTGATTCATTGTGCTATGCTTCATAGAAATGCCCTGTTGAGCATGACTGTTGCTAGATAGCTCCATCCCTGGATGGTTTTCTTCTGGATATGCTATATTTGATTATCTATGATGCAATTGTTGCTTAATTGTGGCCATTTCATATAATTGGTTCATGTATTGGTGCTAGGCTTGAATCTAGCATGCCTCAGCATGCTCTAGCATGCTCTACCAGGCCCTGATGATCATGTGGTCATCAGCTGCTTGCCGTGTGCTTGCTATTTCCCTGTATGTGCCTGGCTGTTGCTTGTGAAAGAAATTTTGTTGGCTATTTCATTAATTTGATGCACCTAGATGTCTCTGTGTGAGCTATATTAATTACTTGTGCTTGTCAGTGAAGCTTTGCTTCCTATTTCTAACAGACAAACATGTTCTACTGATGTAATGGTGATTCCCGTGCATCCTGTGCAATAACTGGATGGAAACCAACATGTGTTGGCACCTCTTGTGATGCTTCAACTCCTTGGAGTGATGATAGGCTCCTCTGGTTGTCTTTTATGTGTGGTTGGGTAGTTGTTGTGACCCTAGCAGAGCTTAGCCTGCTAGTGATGGTTGCTCCTACCATTTCTGTATGCTTCTGTGCAATACTACTGGTAGTTATTCAAGTGCTTCCAGTATATTTGATTTTGAAATAAAAATAGACATGTAAATGTCTATATTCTGATGGTATATCTAGCTATAGGGTGCTAGGTGAGTCTGGGTGGCTAGATAGGGATTAAATCCATGCTGGATTTCCTTGGTTATGTCACTTATAATTCTATTGACTTCCAATCAGTGTTCCCTTGGATGATTTCCTAATGGCTTTTCCCTTATTTTGCTTGCACCATATGGCTGAGTGCCAAATGATGATACAAACAGGGTATCTCAACCCTCTGGCTTGGTGGCTTATGCATATGCTTGATTTATATGAGCAAAACAGTGCTTGCTTATGATTCTTGGGTATAACTTACTCCAGCTCCTAGAATATGTGTTGATGTAGAGGTTTTGCTTCTGATTGTTGGATTAAGCTTGCCCTGCTCCTCCTGGCTAGCTTGTGATGATCTACTTCATCTTGTGCTTGAATTATCCAAATTTGAATTATAAATACTTAATTAATGTTTGAAGTAGGAATTCAAACATATCTTGTTTGAATTCAATAATCATGCAACTTAAAAAGAATTGTTCCCCTCTCTTCTCGAAAACCCTAAGTGTAACTAAATAGGTTCAAGTTTATCGCACTCTCGAAACCCTAATCCTGTGTGGTGTCGAGGGAGAAACTTGTCCCCCTTTGATGCAGTTTTTCAATAAAAGCGCGAGTCCCAGATTTTACGATGCAATGCACATCCCTATCTAAATTCTACCCCTCAATTGTCTCTAAACCTGGGATATTACACGTGGTCTAGTCGTTCTTGCCGATCTCTGAATCCAGCAGGTCATCCATCCAACGATCTGCAAAACCAGCAGGACCACCCCGGATCGAGTCCCATAGCCAAACTGATGGCACCGTGACACCCCGGATCCAGTCCCATAGCCAAACAGATGGCACCGTGACAGGCACCGGCTACAGGCCGCGCCTATCAACAACTTTGTTGTGGCTTCGTAGTCGTCTGCCGTAAGAGAATTCAGAGACGATGGATACATGCGGTACTCCATCTCCGACCCATCCCAACCATGCTCCAGTGAAGGCTCTGGCTACACACCCGAATCCGGTGTCATCTGTACATGATTATTGTAATATCTCAGGTTTAGAGGCTACAAAATGAGAGAACACTAAAGTGTGCATTGTATTTATGCATAGAAAATCCGGGGAATTTTCGCGCTTTCAAATAAAACTTGTCACAGTAGCTGAAGTTTCACTTGACTTGCTGGAATTGAAGTAGATCATCAAGTCAAGCGCTATAAACTTCAATGTAATCTTTGCTAAAACCTTGTTTTGGGTATAGATGATTTGATTTATGGACTAGATCAAATAGGATTAGTTTTACTATCACAACACCTTAAGTGAGGATCAAATACCAAATCCTATAAAGGATCATAGCATGGTAGTCCTTACAACAACACATTCTTTAAGAATCAAACCCTAACTTATTAACAATTAAAAGTTAGCAACTACCTTTGCGTGTAATTTAATTTACTTCTAAACTTATTACCAAATAAGGTAAACCACAGGGTCTAATATGCATAAAAGACACATTCTTATTTAAATCATAACTTATTAAATATATGAAAAATCATAAAACTAAATCCGATTACATTACGAATTATAGTTCAAACTATTTGAATAAAACTAACTATGAGTATTTTGAAACTCATATGATCATGCCTTGGTGAAATCAAACACCAACTATCTAGAATTGAGGAATAACCCTCAACCTTGACCTTTTGACCAATATTATAACATAAATCTAATCATATATGATATGGTGCATTATCCACAAGTATAAAAGCATTCACAAGACATCTGGTAACAAATGTCACTTTGCTATCCAAAAATAAATCATATGAAAGGATAATCTCCATGCCACATAGGATGAAAATATATACATGACTTGCATTCCAAGTTCTGCCACCTCATGCCCAAAGGATTGCTATGGATGAGGGCATGACAACCAAGCACCTTACTCATCAAACCAAAACAAGAGTCACCCACCTATGTGTCATGATACTAGAGCTTGCCCAAAACTATAAAATGAGCCACACCCTTCATCCATTTAATCATCTAGTACCATGTTACAAGGAAACCAAAACCTTGTGACCACCAATACATTAGCTAGGATCAAGATGAAGAAGCTAGGAGGTGGAGGCATACCACAAGATGCATGGCTATCAGATTTCCTGAGGAACAAGCTACAAAAGATACCAAGGTAGAATTCCTAGGCAAACCATATATTTAGAGGATCATACCATCATATCTTGAGTAGGACCTTAGGTTATTCCAAGACATTTAGAAGTGAGAGAGATTATCGATGCTAATCATAGCCATGTCTATCCTAGAGAATACTAGAGTAGTATTAAATCCTACTTGTTCAAACCAACCTTTAATCTTGGAGGTGAGAGCCATATTTTATTAGTGAAACATAACCAAAACCCTAGACCACATTCCTTTTTCCTTATTGCCTCAATTGATAAGTATAAGGAAACCCTAGATCATAACCACATAGAATCTATGCCTAAACCCAAACTTGTGCATCATAAGCAAACCCTAAGACCATACCCTAAACTTAAGTACTGGTAAATAATTAGTTGAACAATCAATAGCTAGGATTTTAAATAAACTTAAATAAATTTCTATGCCTTACCAACATTTGGGCACATGAAATAATGCTCATGACATCATTCTCAAATTGAGAAACCATATGGTTAATTATGGATAAACCTAAACTAAACTTCAAGCCTTAGGAAAATAAGCACATAAAATCATGACACTAACACCATCTTCATCAACACCCTTAGTTTAAATTATAGCCCTAGTTAAAATACATATGAACAGTTAATATGGTTAAGCACACTAGCTAAACCTAATAATATGTTTATCATGAAAATATTATAAATTTCAAATCACATAAACAGATTTGGTTCCTAAATAAAAGGAATTAAAATAAACCCAACAATTCATGTCTATTTTAAATCTAGAATGACCTCACAAAATATCAATTTAATCCAACATGAAATATTTGTTTGCACAATACAACTATGCAGTAAGCTTTATTATCAAGTTCTGTTGAGAATTCAAATAATTAGGAACATGCAAGTATAACAAAAATTCAAATTTTAATTCAAATAACAAATTCAAAACATAAAATATAAAGAGAAAATGAAAAGAGAAAAAGAGAAGAGAGAAGCTTACCTGTCTAGCTGTAACAGTCCGTAGCAGCCCAAGACCAACCCAGCATCAGCCCACCAAGCCAGACCAGCCCGAGCCATTATATCGTTTCGATTTAATAGAAGACGAATGTCTTCGTCTTCCTCTCCGGAGACGACAGCGAAGAGGAGAGCGTCGGCCAGGTCCTCGTCGACGATAAGGGCGACCCGGACGTCGCCTAACCTCTCAGAACCACGCCCAACCTCTTTCGCGTCCGAAATATCTTCTCCTCGCCAAGATTTGTGCCCCAAGTATGTATTGTCGTCGCCGTCGCATCTCAACCCCTGCCGTCGGCAAGACGACGATTCCGGCCACCTGGAGCTCCATAAATAGGCTAGGAGCATCCCCTAGAAACCCTAAAGCTTCGCCGGCCTCCATTTCCTCTCCATCCCTCTCAATCACTCTCCATCCTCAACATCACCTCGCCGGAGTCCAACACGAATCCGACGATTAGAGCCATCCCAAAGTCCGTCGAGTAGCTCTTTCGACGCGCCCGACCACGTGGAGTGTCCTGGAGGAGTCGAGCATCAAGGGGGGCTCGGGACAGGGCGAATTTCACCATTCCATTCTCTAATGTCTGGCTGGAATTCATGGTCGTGTGGTCGATTTTGACCTCCATAACCTCCATCGAGCTTACCACCGTACTCCCGGTGAGCTTGCGCATCTCCAGCCCCATTTCTTTCTTCCTGGAACATATTCTATCGCATGTTTGCTTAGACGCCGGCGTACGCCACCGTAGAGCTCTTTGTCGGAGCTAGCTACAGTGACCATTTCGAGGTGGCGCTGCCACCATTAGGTTTGTAATCATCTACTGGTTGGAAAGCGTCAAGTAGCCCGTGTCGGGGAGCCCTAAATTGCTAGAACCGCCATCACCTGGCCATCGGCGTCAAGCCGCCGACGAAGGTGACGTGGCCGGTGGGGTCTATTGGTATTTTTGACTCGGTCAATGCCTAGGTGGCATGTGACGTGGTCACTGGCCCACCAGTCAGTAGCAGTAGCTAGGGTTAGCTCGGTACGTTTAGTATTTGCACTTTAATTCAAAATCCAGAATACTGCTGAAACTTTGCCAAAATAAATAAAATTAATTTCAACACAGAAAAATACAAATTAGATATCATCATGCTCACAAAAATAAACTCTATTCAATAAAAATATAATATGAAAATGTTTGTCCAAAATAAAAATTCAATTATTTAAACCTGTATTAATAATGCCTTTTCTTTTATTCAAAATACAATTTGAATTTAAAAATTAGTTAAGTTTCAAAAGTAAATAATAACTATTCAATAAGTGAACAAAATATTAAGATTCATTTTCTTTATCATATTTTTGTTAACTTAAATATTAGTGATATTTTTAAAACCCTAAATTACAAATTACCATTTACCATTTCTTTTAAATACTAACAAAGCAAGAAAGTATTAAAAACAAATATTAATTTTGTAATCAAAAGTTGTTTATTTACTTAAACTTTTTAGTATACAAGTTACTATTTTAAAACTTAATAACAATTATGAAACGCTGATTCCTTAATTAGACCTAAATAGTATTTATCTTAATTAATTAATCTTTTAAAAATAACAAAATGCTAAGACCAGTATTAATTTTATTTCAAAGTAATTAATAACCTCAACTCTATTGCCAATTATTGTTTTAGGAATTGAATCACAGTTTAGAAACCTAGTTCTAATATAAGTAGGAACTTGATCTCATTATCTTATGTGATCATCCCAAATTGTTTTCAACTCTAAAACCCTAGTTATTTATAACATGTGATCATATGCCAATTAACGTTAGTCATAGTACTAAACAAGCAAATAAAAACATGCTAATATTTATTTGGACATTATCAACTCAAATGCAAATGAAGTTATCACTATATGCTTTCATCTTTGAATAATATCTTATGTAACCCATTTAGTACCACCTAGGTGTAAACCCTAACTTGTTACTCTCATATTAGCACCATTGATCACCATTCTTAAATACCACACCATTGGAATCAACCTTAACCATCATTACTTACTAGAACCATGGTCATCAACCATAATACCAACCTTGGATAGAAATTCACCTTACATGCTCCTACTTAACTAAACCTTACTTGAGGATAATGAACCACCTAATTTGGGAACCTATTATTGATTACCTAGTGAAGAAAATGAGAAGTCATGGTAAACCCTAATGTTTAACTCATGGTACAACCTTGATAACCATCCTTTGATATGATACCTATGATCAACCATAGTAATAAACCTGCCAATACTTGCTGCATATAGACCCATTCTACTTAAGAACCAACTAGTCTCTAGTGGTGAAATAAATGAATCCAATAATAAACCCTAGAAGCACATAGCTCCTATTTGTTGTAGTTCTTGTTCTTTAATAAACTTCTTCTTCAAGAGTTATTCTTTTGAAGTACATAATAAGTAGTCATCAACCATGTATCGTGGAACTTAAAACTGACAACTGCTCTTTACATATTATTCAACTACAATTCATGTATGTGTATGCTTGTTATGATGCATTATGTCACTTGTTTATGATATTAATATAACCAAACCCTAATAAGAACCTTGTTTGAGAACCATTAATTCTAAAAGTGCAACACATCCTAAAGAAATCTTTACAACTCACCAATCCTAAATCATAGGGGTTAGGTGACGCTCGGGGTGAGCAGGGATCTGGGAAGTTGTTGATGGAGGCAGAGAGGGAGGGGGTTGTGCAGATGGAGGAGGATGTAGCCACGTAGGGGGAGGTCGTGCGGGAGGTGGAACGGCCGTGGCCGGAAGCCCGAGTGGTGGGCGCAGGTGGCCGGGGCGGCAGGGTAGCCTGGCCAGTGTGGAGGCGGAGTTCCATCGTGGCTGTTGGTGGTGATTGTAATTTCCGAATAAGTCCCTAGGCAAGAAGCAGGATTACGTGGGTTTATTTGTAAAATAATCAGCACTTGACCAGTCAACATCTTGCCACGACAACAAATACGACATGCCCTCCTGACACCAGTGACCATATAAAACACACTCGTCATCTTTAGTGATCGTAAAATGGTATTTCTGATGTACGGTGATTAATTCGAGCAACAATGGCATTTGATGGACTATTCTTGCATTTTACTCTTCTAACGGGAACGGCTGTGGTCGAGGTTATCTCCTCGCGGGGAAAACAACGAGTGGTGGCGACTTGTGTGGGAGGGGAGAACGAGGTAGGGTTTCGTTAGCCACGGGTGGCGAGTCAGGTACGTGCCATGGGTAAAACAGGTGTAACTACCTAAGAATTACCCTTTGACGTAGGCAACCAGTGGCGGAAAGCACTATCGGACAAAGGCGGACCAGGACGAATAGAGAAGCTAAGGAGAACAAGACAAGCTGGGCAAGGAGCTGTCCACGATCTCCTTCCGGGGTTTCCTCCGGAAGAGGGGTTGAGGGCGAAGAAGCGAGGCAGCCAGGCCATGGCGTGGTCCGGACTACCCCGGGAAGGACTTGGGAACCGCCTCTCCTTAGCCAGGCACGCCCAGGGAGCGGGGCGCCTGCACCCCAGCGTGTCATCATGGCGCGGACCTGCAGAGGCCTGCGCCGCGGACAGGAGTGACAACTCGCTGCTCGAGTTGTCACGCTACCATCAACTACATCGGCACACCTCTCATGGACATCCATTGGCCACTCGCACCACCCACCTACCCTTCGGCCGCGTGGCTCCATCCGATTGAGCCCGGGAACGCTCTTGGGCGGTGCTCGGACTAGCAGTTGTGGACATCCCAGGAGGTATAAAAGCAAGGAACCAACCGAGAGACCAAGGAGACCAAAGGAAACAACAAGGAGCATCCAATGTAGACCGACCCAAACCAACTGGGCCGAATCTAGACCAATCCAGGGTAGACTAGACCAGACCAGAGCAGATCGAGTCAAACCAACCCAACACCCGGCCAACTGATCGACCAAGACGAGTAACACGCTTGACAACGTCAAGGCAAAGATCTAGGACAAGGAGATAAAGAGAGAGTATGATTCAGACTAGCATGATCTAGCTGAATAGAGAGAGAGAAAAGGAAATCAAAAGCAATAGGAACCACAGGAGGTGTAGGAGCTAAAGAAAGCGTCCTCCCGGTACCTGAGAGTTCATCATCTATCCATCCAAGATAATCCACAAAAGCAGGCCGTAGGGTTGTTAGCCAAAGGGTGTCCTGAACATGGGTAAAAAATGCTCGTGTGTGCCTTTGTGTATGCTTTTCCTCCGCCTTAGCATGATCCTAAGGCGGCGTTGAGGCCGAAACGCTTTCGTGCCCACTACCGAACAAAAATGTGGGTGTGTTCATCCCCGACGTCCGCGTAGGCAAGACACGGTCATTATTAGACATAAAGTTCAACCATCACATTTATATCTAAGGTCCCCATGATAATACCCCCGTTGATTAACCATGAATTAATACAACATGTATCTCTAAGACTTGGGATTCGGTTTATGTCAAACTCTGGCTATCTCTCATCCTATCAACATACAACGGTGACAACCTTGTGCATTGTAATATCCCAGGTTTAGAGGCAATAAAATGAGAGAACACCAAAGTGTGCATTGCATTCATGCATAGAAAATCCGGGGAATTTTCGCGCTTCAAATAAAACTTACCACAGTAACTGAAGTTTCACTTGACTTGCTGGAATTGAGGTAGATCATCAAGTCAAGCGCTATAAACTTCACTGTGATCTTTGCTAAAACCTTGTTTTGGGTAGAGATGATTTGATCTATGGATTAGATCAAATAGAATTAGATTTATATCAACACATTCTTTAAGAATCAAACCCTAACTTATTAACACTTAAAAGTTAGCAACTACCTTTGGGTGTAAATTAATTCACTTCTAAACTTATTACCAAATAAGGTAAACCACAGGGTCTAAAGTGCATAAAAGCCACACATTCTTATTTAAATCATAACTTATTAAATACATGGAATATCATAAAACTAAATCCATTTACATTACAAATTATAGTCCACACTATGTGAATAAAACTAACTATGAGTATTTTGAAACTCATATGATCATGCCTTGGTGAAATCAAAACCAACTATCCAAATTTGAGGAATAACCTTCAACCTTGATCTTTTGATCAATATTATAATGAAATCCAATCCAATATGATATAGTGACTCATCCACAATAATAAAACCATCCACAAGATATTTAGTAACAAATGCCACTTGGCTATCCAAAAATAAATCATATGAGAGGATAATGATATTGCCACATAGGATGAAAATATCTACATGACTTGATTTCCAAGCTATGCCACCTCATGCTCAAAGGATTGTTACGGATGAGGGCATGACAACCAAGCACCTTACTCACCAAACCAAAACAAGAGTCACCATCTATGTGTCATGATGCTAGAGCTTGCCCAAGCCTATAAATAGAGCCACACCCTTCATCCATTTGCTCATCAAGTACCATGATACATTGGAACAAACACATAGAGCCACTTCATGTGAATTAGCTAGGATCAAGATGAAGAAGCTAGGAGGTGGAGGCATACCACAAGATGTAGGTTTATCAGATTGAACAAGCTACAGAATATTGCAAGGTAGAATCCCTAGGCAAACCATATATTTAGAGGATCATATCATCATATCTTGAGTAGGACCTTAGGCTATTACAAGACATTTAGAAGTGAGAGAGATTATAGATGCTAACCATAGCCATGTCTATCCTAGAGAATTTTAGAGTAGTATTACATCTTACTTGTTTAAACCAACCTTTAATCTTGTAGATGAGAGCCATATTCCATTAGTGAAACATAACCAAAGCTTATGCTCATATTCTAATCCTAGTTGTGTATCACATTGGTGATCACTACTTAAACCCTAAATTACATTTGAATTCCAACCCATGGATTAACTTGGATTATAATTAGAACCCTGCCATACCTCATGCCTATTTTATATTTCAAATAGTGAAGCTTATGCAAAACCTTAAACCATTTCATACAGGATCCACCCCACATAAAATATTGTTTCCTAACTTGTGTATCATGTGCCACAAGTATAAACCAAACCATATATACTTAAAAACTAATGCCATTTGGTGAGTAGAATGAAATCAATATTCCATTTTACTTTGCTATCCAAATACCTTGTTTAGTGAACCAAATAAAATAGAATTCATAGAAGTAGTTGAGTTAACCATAATGAGCATAGGATCTATCTCAGATAATTTAAGCTAGAAGTTGTTAAGCAAGATTGATAATTATAGAGTTTGTTCAACCATTTTCTTAAACCCTAAGAAATAATCCTTCACATAAAATCATGAACCAATCCCATTTCCTTTACCATTTGTTAAACCCTAGCCATAATTAATTAATATGTGAGTAATCACTATGGTTAAGCACTAGAAAAATAGAATATGTTCACCATGCACATGTTCTACATTCCAAATCATTTAAACAGATTTGATTCCTAAATTAATTAGAAAATTGAGATGAACCCTAAAATAATATCTATTTGAATTTTAACTTGTGCCTCATAAGCACAAAATATACTCAATTATAAATGGTTGTTTGAAAACAAAACAAGATAGTGAATATCATTATCAAATGGTTCTGATGTTCAAATAATTTAGAACCTGCAAAAATTAATCAGACTCAAATGGAATTTAAACAACAAATGGAAAACAGAAAAATAAATACAAATAGCAAATTTGAAAAGAGAATTGGAGGGAAACTTACCTGGACCTCAGCACCGCAGCAACCCATTACCACCACATTGACAGCCCAGGTCAGCCCAGCCCACGAGTAAAGCCAGCCCAAACCACTTACCGTTTCGATGCTTTAAAGATCGTGCGAGAGGAAATCGTCTTCGTTCTCTTCCCCGGCGTCGACAGCGGGCCAGCGCCAGTAGACGCCATCCTCGTCGACGATAAGGACGCCCCAGACGCGTGGAAGCTTCCAGAACTTCTTCCTATGTCTCTCGCGTCCGAGCCTATCCGGAAGTAAAAGATCGGCGCCCAGACAAACTCTCCAGACGCCGCCACCTCTCGGCCATCATCGTCGTCGTGTCGCAGCCTCCGTGCTCCCCTCGGCCTATAAATAGGGGTGAAAGCACCGCCGAGCACTTCTTGATCTCATCCACTCCTCCAGATCTTCTCTATCCCTCTCTAGCTCTCAATTCCATCCGTGCCAGTACGCCGGAGCCGAGGAAGAACACGGCGGTACAGGCCACCCCAGCCTCAGGCGCGTGGTCGAGGAGAAGCGCCTGGCGCCGTAGATCATCTGGGAGGAAGGAATCGTCCTGAATCTTCCTCAAGCCGGCTAGTTTCGTCGATCCCTTCCGCAGCACATCGCCGGCAATGGCGAAATTGAGCTCGTCTCCGACCACCAACGTCGTCGCCGACCACACCTTGAGCTTCACGGTGAGATTCCGCGTCTGTAGAGCATACTCACGCATCCTATCGACGTCCGTAGCTCCGATTAGCCACCTCGCCGAAGTGCACCGCCGCGGGACATGGTTTCCGATGAAGCTCCGGTGAGTCCCCGCACAAACCATCACCACCAGTAGCCTTGTTTCGTTCTTCTCGTTCGATTGATACAAACCACGCATCCGGGGGTGCCTTGTAGCGGCGGCGCCGTCTTCGTCTGACCGCCGACGTCAAGCCGCCGGTAGAGATGACGTGGCCGTGGGCTCCCCGCACATGTTTGACTTGGTCGTTGCCCTCGTGGCAGGTGACCTGGACTAGGTCCCACCTGTCTGTGACTAGAACTAGGTTACGAATCGGTATGTTTAGCATTTCCTGTTTAATTTAAAAACCAGTAAATCACTGAAACTTTGCAAAATCATAGAAATTTCATATTAACTCAGAAAATTATGAATAATATACCAAAATGCTCACAAAAATAAACTCTATTCAAATAAAATATAAAACAAAAATGTGTGACAAAATAAAAATCAATTTATTTTTAACTTCTTTAATTATGCCTTTTCATTTATTTAAAATGCAAATTGAATTCAATAAATAATTAAGTTCTCAAAAATTAAATTTTAACTATTCAGTAACTAAGTAAAATGTTAGGATTAATTTTATTTACCATATTTGCATTAACTTAATTATTAGTGGTAATTCATAAACCCTAATTTGCAAATTACCATTTACCATTTTCTTTAAATAGTAACAACTCAAGAAAATATTAAAAGTCAATATTATTTTGGTAGTCCAACAATTGTTTACTTAAACATATTGGAGTAACAAGTTAATTATTTTAAAACCTAATCACAATTGTTAAACCCTAATTCGTAATTAAACCTAAATAAGAATTACTCTAATTATTAAATCTTGTAAAAATTAATAAAATGTTAAAGCATTACTAATTTTGATTCAAAGTAATTAGTAACCACAACTCTATGTATCAATTATCATTTTAGGAGTTGTACCGTAATTTAGAAACCCTAGTTTCAATTTGAGTAAGACCTGGATCCCATTATTTTATGTGATCATGTCAAAATGTTAAACCCTAAAACCCTAGTTGCTTATCACATGTGATCAGGTGAACTTCACCTTACATAGAGAACCTTATTATGTGACCAACTAATACAAGCCATGATTCACCAATATAGAACCCATTCACATGAGTCATCATTTTATGTCTCTAGTCTTGATTAAAACCTATATGATCCACTAATACCACCTAAGTATAAACCCTAACTTGTTAATATGTTAGCACCATTAATACTCATACTTAGTATCACACCATTCATCACCATACCACACCATTAGAATCAACCTCAATCATCCAACCCTAGTAGACCCATAATGATAAACCCTAGTATAACCTTATGTAGCAATTCACAACACATGCTCCTATTTCAACTAAACCTACTTAGGAAATGATAAGCCACTTAGCTTAGAAACTATTAGAGATTACTTAATGAATCAATTGTGAAACCATAGTAAGCCCTAATAGCTAATTTATAGAACCATCTGGATAACCATCCTTTGATATGATATCATAATCAACCATAGTAATAAACCTACCAATACTTGCTATAAAGAAGCCCATTCAACTTAAGAACCTAACTAGTCCCTATTAGTGGAACTAAATGAATCCAATAATAAACCCTAGAAGCCATAGCACCTATATATAATAGTTCATATTCTTAATTAACCTGTTCTTCAACAGTTATTCTTGTGAAGTACAAATGTTAATCAAACCATAGAAGCCATAGTTCTTATTTGAAATACTCATTATTTCTTAAACAACATGTTCTTCAAAAGTTATTCTTTTGAAGTATAGTATAAGTAATCATCAACCATGTTCTATAGAACTTAAAATTGACAACTGTTCTTTACATATTATTCCACCACTATTCTTTATGTGTATAATTGTTATAATGTCTTATATCACTTGATTACGATGCTAATATAACCAAACCCTAATAAGAACCTTGTTTGAGAACCATTCTAAAAGTGCAACCAACCCTAAAGAAATCTTTACAACTCATATATCCTTAATCATCGAGGTTAAGATACGCTCGGGACGATTGCATCTCATACTATGCATTATAGCATCCTTGCCAGTTCTTTAAACATTGTCCTACCGGACGATGATGGTATTTCATTTGGAGTTCTCACGTATCGAAGCTTTTGCCTGCATAATCTTGCAGTCAAGAAAGGCAAGTTCATCGCTTGCTCATGTCATTTGATTATTTGTATCAAACTATATGCAAAGTACTATACTTATCACTCATGCATTGAAAAGCAAAGTATTATTTTACAATTATGAATATGACTATGTGGTGGGCAATGGAACCATGGTATGTGTTGATATGGTGGAGGTTCCATTGCATGGGTTATATCACCCTAGGATTAATTACCAATGCCGTCCCGTGATTCTAGCGCCGTACATATCGCGTTATCCATAAGATCTATAATGGCTCTGGGAAGTCACTGTATCTTTCCCTTCGCACGCCAACGGATTGGTAGAGCCGGCGGGGTGTTGAGGCACGCCGTAGGTTGGGATAGCCTCTTAAATCCCCATCCATTAGTGATGATGGCTCTACGATCTATGAAGGATTGTCCGGAGTACACCATGAGTAAAGCCGTATTATCGGGAAGTCTACTGGAGGTGTACGGTTGGACAAAAGGGTGGGTTTGCAGTGGTCAGAGAAGGCAATGATTGGCTTGGATCTTATATGGGCCTCACACCAAAGGAAGTGTGGACGGGGACATACTCTCCAACATGGTTAAGATCTCTTGTGGGGTAAAGTAACGCACCCTCTGCAGAGGGTATCAAGAATTGTGACTGTCACTCCCTCGTTCGAAGGGAAGCGAACGGCAGGAAAGGAACTCCACGGTTCTAGTCAACCCGTGAAGACTGACGGGCATAGTTTTAGAATAACATAAACCTTTTGAAGAAATGATTACAAAAACTTGCATTGGCCTATGACTTTCTGGTCTATGGCTGTAGCTAGTGCATGATACACATATTTCCTAATAAGAACTTGCTGAGTAACTCGTACTCATTCTATCCCATTTGAACCCCTTCTTAGATCAAGGCACCAAGGAGAAACTACCGTGGAACTCGAAGACAAAGGAGTCAACTGCAACAAGATGAAGAATCCAATCAAAGAAGTCAATGGAGTCAACTTATGCATCAGCTATAATAGAAACCTAGACTAGTAATAGAAGGGAACCTTTCCCTAATCCTAGCACCTAAGTAGCTAGAGTTCTATAGCAAGCCAATTAGCTCCTAAACTTGAGTTAGCAATAAGATAGACTACGAGTTGTTCTTCCTGGAGCTTTATTTGGTTTTACCTCAACGTAAAGTAGGAGGTGTGGATCTTATGTAAACAGTGTGTACTTCTATAGACATACCTTGGACTCGCATATGTTTCGTTGTACCACTCGAGGGATGTAATATGAGTGGAACGGTGTTTCACTTGTGTTATGTCAACGACTTGTGTACTACACCATGCGGTGGTACTGCTGGGTCACCACAGGTGGTATCAGAGCAAATGCTTTGACCCTAGGATTAAAACCCTTTAAAGGAGACCTATAGGTTTGGTAGTGTCTATAGGAAGATGTCTTAGTTAAACCAACTATTCTTTTGACTTGAGATGGGTATTCACTTGAGAATAATCCTGACACACTTGAGTCAATCTTTCTTATCTATTTTTCTTAAGTAAAGTTAGTTAGATATCTTGCTTCATTCCAAATAACTAGAACACCATCAGAGCTTAAGATAATGGGTGGTAGTAGACCACAGTTGGTATACAATACATGGTAGTCCAAAGAGAGGATACAACCACAAGGAAGATATCCTATTGGAAGAAGTATACCAATATAAGTGTTGTTAAGTAAGAGTCATTAAAAACACTAAGATGAATGATGTTAAGTGAGGAATATAAGATATATAAGGTAGTATATGTCTATGATGAGTCAACCATAGGAGGTAAGGAAGAGTGATAGGAGTTACATGAGTCTACTTTCAATAATAAACTAGAACTCATATATGATTCACTTGGGAATCATGGTATGATGGAGTAGAACATCATAAGTACGATAACAAAAGGATGATAAGGAGTAGGATTTAGGGAATAGTTCGAAAGCTTAGGCCTTAAAATCCTAATAACTGTGTCAAGAATGTTAGAACCATAGTTCTTAATTTAAAAAAGGGCTTATTTAGAGCATATCACATAGAGAAATCCTAGAGTTATAGTTGGTATATTTTAAACAATCATGTGTTTAGAGTAGACATGTTAGAACTAATTGTATAATAGGAAGTAGTCCTCAATGGAACATATATATGGTATACTATTTTGTAAGTACTTCCAAAGAAAACTAGGTTAACTTCAACTATCCCAAGCCATATTGTTTCAAGTTTGTCTCATTGCAAATGTGCAATTAAGATAAATGTTGAGACAAATAGTAGAAATTCACGTATTGTGCTAAGTATCACAACCTAAACCTATCTTATGTGGTGTTATATACTACACCTCTGATCCTGATGTTTAGGGATGTCTTACCCAACTATTATATTCAGGCCTATAAGGATGTGTATTATAAGCACAAAGCTGGATTTTCTTGGATTTTATTGGATTTTCATTGATTGACTAGATCCATACATGAAGTTTGACTTTGATATGCAAATGCATGTTGCAATATCAAGATCCTACTTGATGTTATAGGTCTAGAGGGTAAAGGTATTCGTGTGAGGAAGTGACGAATTCTGAAGATTTTGGAAGACAAGATTAAGGTTCACTGGAAGAAAGAAGTCAAATTGTGGGAAGTAACCACAATACTCTGAAGGAAGGACCAATCAAAACTCACTTCTATCCTCAATTGAGGAGTACTTCAACATGAAGTATCATGAAAGTGAGAAAAATAGTGAAGATGGAGCAGTAGAAGTAGAGCCATATTCATTATGGAAGAAGGGAATGCAAGTGAAGTCACTTACAATACTATTTTCATAGTGTCAACGAGTGGTTTTCTTGCAAAACAAACCCTAGAACAAGGAAAATAGGCAAGTGAAGTCGCAGCTGGTATCATCAGACCGCAGCTGATATAGGATAACCATGAAGAGAAAGAATGTAAAGTGAGGTATATCTTAACTAAAGCTATGTAAGTAGCCACAGCTGGTAGGTAGATATTGACTAAAACCATAACATAGCCACAGCTGGTATCCAATAAGCCACATCTAGGTACTAGGTAGTCTGCAGCTGGTACCAAATAGCCACAGCCTGAACATTTCTTTACCTAAAAGAAAGGGGGATTCCGCAGCTAGTATTTCACAGCTGGTATCTCGTTGCTGGTAAATTGTTTTTTATTTATTTTGGAGGATTCATAATGGATACCCACAACTGAGTGGATACACCACAAAGAATTCTTCGTGAGACTCTAGAAAAGTACAAACTACAAGTTAGACCAAGACTAAACTTCTAACCTTGGAGTTTAATGATTAGAAGAAAGGAAGTTTGGAGATCATTAGTAAACTCCAAGGGGGAGAGGAAGGTTGAATGAGAAGTATTAAGATATACTATTTGGAGTATGATGGACCAAGACGAAGAAGAAGGTTTGAACTGAGAGGAAGTCCAATCTTATTTTTATAAGGTTGTTGGGAAGTACCCATATAAAAGTACTCTCAGGAGATTGTCAGACCAGAAGCCGAGGTTCATATCTCGAGGAAGTAAGGGTTAGACTTTAACTTTAGTGGGTAATTGATAATTACTCAGAAGTAGAAGAGTTGAAGTAAGTCCAAGATAATGAAGTTGGATGAAGAAGATATCGGAGGACAATCAAAGCCTAAGAAAACAAAAGATCGAAGGGTTTGACTATACCAAAACTAATGATTATTAGAAAGATTCCTTTCATGGAACCTTAAGAAACCAAAAGGAAGATAACTAGTATGAACTAGAAGCCATGATTGGATGGACTAAATGAGCCTAATCCATTCGTAGGACTAAACTACCAGGACCATGTCTATTGTAAATACCTTACGAAGTGCCATTACTTTCGTTATGGTAGTAAGGGAAAACAATACTTTAATTTAAATGAATCTTTTAGAATCAAGGTTTGAACATCGCAGCTGGTACACCATAGTGCCATATTACACCGCAGCTGGATTACCGCAGCTGGTAGAACCAAGCTTTGAGTACCCAAATAGGAAGATTTCACCACAACCATTAGTAAAGTCCATTAACACAATAAGATGTCCTAATCCAAGAATCTTTGGAGAGTAAGCCTATAAGCTTAGAATGTTAGAAGAAATCATAGAATAGAAGAAAGTATCAGTGCCAGACATCAGAAGACTACAGGAAGGATCTGGATAAGGGATATATCCAACTATATCTAGTGTGATCACCATGGAGTTGAAGGATGGTGATCTGTTCAAGACATTTCAACATTCCGAAATATGAGAGCGTTCGAACTTCGGGACGACGTTCAGTTTAAGGGGGAGAAATATATCCTGGTTTAGAGGCAATAAAATGAGAGAACACCAAAGTGTGCATTGCATTCATGCATAGAAAATCCGGGGAATTTTCGCGCTTCAAATAAAACTTACCACAGTAATGAAGTTTCACTTGACTTGCTGGAATTGAGGTAGATCATCAAGTCAAGCGCTATAAACTTCACTGTGATCTTTGCTAAAACCTTGTTTTGGGTAGAGATGATTTGATCTATGGATTAGATCAAATATAATTAGATTTATATCAACACATTCTTTAAGAATCAAACCCTAACTTATTAACACTTAAAAGTTAGCAACTACCTTTGGGTGTAAATTAATTCACTTCTAAATTATTACCAAATAAGGTAAACCACAGGGTCTAAAGTGCATAAAAGCCACACATTCTTATTTAAATCATAACTTATTAAATACATGGAATATCATAAAACTAAATCCATTTACATTACAAATTATAGTCCACACTATGTGAATAAAACTAACTATGAGTATTTTGAAACTCATATGATCATGCCTTGGTGAAATCAAAACCAACTATCCAAATTTGAGGAATAACCTTCAACCTTGATCTTTTGATCAATATTATAATATAAATCCAATCCAATATGATATAGTGACTCATCCACAATAATAAAACCATCCACAAGATATTTAGTAACAAATGCCACTTGGCTATCCAAAAATAAATCATATGAGAGGATAATGATATTGCCACATAGGATGAAAATATCTACATGACTTGATTTCCAAGCTATGCCACCTCATGCTCAAAGGATTGTTACGGATGAGGGCATGACAACCAAGCACCTTACTCACCAAACCAAAACAAGAGTCACCATCTATGTGTCATGATGCTAGAGCTTGCCCAAGCCTATAAATAGAGCCACACCCTTCATCCATTTGCTCATCAAGTACCATGATACATTGGAACAAACACATAGAGCCACTTCATGTGAATTAGCTAGGATCAAGATGAAGAAGCTAGGAGGTGGAGGCATACCACAAGATGTAGGTTTAGATTTCCAGAACAAGCTACGTATATTTAAGGTAGAATCCCTAGGCAAACCATATATTTAGAGGATCATATCATCATATCTTGAGTAGGACCTTAGGCTATTACAAGACATTTAGAAGTGAGAGAGATTATAGATGCTAACCATAGCCATGTCTATCCTAGAGAATTTTAGAGTAGTATTACATCTTACTTGTTTAAACCAACCTTTAATCTTGTAGATGAGAGCCATATTCCATTAGTGAAACATAACCAAAGCTTATGCTCATATTCTAATCCTAGTTGTGTATCACATTGGTGATCACTACTTAAACCCTAAATTACATTTGAATTCCAACCCATGGATTAACTTGGATTATAATTAGAACCCTGCCATACCTCATGCCTATTTTATATTTCAAATAGTGAAGCTTATGCAAAACCTTAAACCATTTCATACAGGATCCACCCCACATAAAATATTGTTTCCTAACTTGTGTATCATGTGCCACAAGTATAAACCAAACCATATATACTTAAAAACTAATGCCATTTGGTGAGTAGAATGAAATCAATATTCCATTTTACTTTGCTATCCAAATACCTTGTTTAGTGAACCAAATAAAATAGAATTCATAGAAGTAGTTGAGTTAACCATAATGAGCATAGGATCTATCTCAGATAATTTAAGCTAGAAGTTGTTAAGCAAGATTGATAATTATAGAGTTTGTTCAACCATTTTCTTAAACCCTAAGAAATAATCCTTCACATAAAATCATGAACCAATCCCATTTCCTTTACCATTTGTTAAACCCTAGCCATAATTAATTAATATGTGAGTAATCACTATGGTTAAGCACTAGAAAAATAGAATATGTTCACCATGCACATGTTCTACATTCCAAATCATTTAAACAGATTTGATTCCTAAATTAATTAGAAAATTGAGATGAACCCTAAAATAATATCTATTTGAATTTTAACTTGTGCCTCATAAGCACAAAATATACTCAATTATAAATGGTTGTTTGAAAACAAAACAAGATAGTGAATATCATTATCAAATGGTTCTAATGTTCAAATAATTTAGAACCTGCAAAAATTAATCAGACTCAAATGGAATTTAAACAACAAATGGAAAACAGAAAAATAAATACAAATAGCAAATTTGAAAAGAGAATTGGAGGGAAACTTACCTGGACCTCAGCACCGCAGCAACCCATTACCACCACGTTGACAGCCCAGGTCAGCCCAGCCCAAGAGTAAAGCCAGCCCAAACCACTTACCGTTTCGATGCTTTAAAGATCGTGCGAGAGGAAATCGTCTTCGTTCTCTTCCCCGGCGTCGACAGCGAGCCAGCGCCAGTAGACGCCATCCTCGTCGACGATAAGGACGCCCCGGACGCGTGGAAGCTTCCAGAACTCCTTCCTATGTCTCTCGCGTCCGAGTCTATCCGGAAGTAAAAGATCGGCGCCCAGACAAACTCTCCAGACGCCGCCACCTCTCGGCCATCATCGTCGTCGTGTCGCAGCCTCCGTGCTCCCTCGGCCTATAAATAGGGGTGAAAGCACCGCCGAGCACTTCTTGATCTCATCCACTCCTCCAGATCTTCTCTATCCCTCTCTAGCTCTCAATTCCATCCGTGCCAGACGCCGGAGCCGAGGAAGAACACTGCGGTACAGGCCACCCCAGCCTCCAGGCGCGTGGTCGAGGAGAAGCGCCTGGCGCCGTAGATCATCCGGGAGGAAGGAATCGTCCTAAATCTTCCTCAAGCCGGCTAGTTTCGTCGATCCCTCACATCGCCGGCAATGGCGAAATTGAGCTCGTCTCCGACCACCAACATCGTCGCCGACCACACCTTGAGCTTCACGGTGAGATTCCGCGTCTGTAGAGCATACTCACGCATCCTATCGACGTCCGTAGCTCCGATTAGCCACCTCGCCGGAGTACACCACCGCGGGACATGGTTTCCGACGAAGCTCCGGTGAGTCCCCGCACAAACCATCACCACCAGTAGCCTTGTTTTGTTCTTCTCGTTCGATTGATACAAACCACGCATCCGGGGGTGCCTTGTAGCGGCGGCGCCGTCTTCGTCTGACCGCCGGCGTCAAGAGATGACGTGGCCGTGGGCTCCCCGCACATGTTTGACTTGGTCGTTGCCCTCGTGGCAGGTGACCTGGACTAGGTCCCACCTGTCTGTGACTAGAACTAGGTTACGAATCGGTATGTTTAGCATTTCCTGTTTAATTTAAAAACCAGTAAATCACTGAAACTTTGCAAAATCATAGAAATTTCATATTAACTCAGAAAATTATGAATAATATACCAAAATGCTCACAAAAATAAACTCTATTCAAATAAAATATAAAACAAAAATGTGTGACAAAATAAAAATCCATTTATTTTTAACTTCTTTAATTATGCCTTTTCATTTATTTAAAATGCAAATTGAATTCAATAAATAATTAAGTTCTCAAAAATTAAATTTTAACTATTCAGTAACTAAGTAAAATGTTAGGATTAATTTTATACCATATTTGCATTAACTTAATTATTAGTGGTAATTCATAAACCCTAATTTGCAAATTACCATTTACCATTTTCTTTAAATAGTAACAACTCAAGAAAATATTAAAAGTCAATATTATTTTGGTAGTCCAACAATTGTTTACTTAAACATATTGGAGTAACAAGTTAATTATTTTAAAACCTAATCACAATTGTTAAACCCTAATTCGTAATTAAACCTAAATAAGAATTACTCTAATTATTAAATCTTGTAAAAATTAATAAAATGTTAAACCATTACTAATTTTGATTCAAAGTAATTAGTAACCACAACTCTATTTATTAATTATCATTTTAGGAGTTGTACCATAATTTAGAAACCCTAGTTTCAATTTGAGTAAGACCTGGATCCCATTATTTTATGTGATCATGTCAAAATGTTAAACCCTAAAACCCTAGTTGCTTATCACATGTGATCAGGTGAACTTCACCTTACATAGAGAACCTTATTATGTGACCAACTAATACAAGCCATGATCCACCAATATAGAACCCATTCACATGAGTCATCATTTTATGTCTGTAGTCTTGATTAAAACCTATATGATCCACTAATACCACCTAAGTATAAACCCTAACTTGTTAATATGTTAACACCATTAATACTCATACTTAGTATCACACCATTCATCACCATACCACACCATTAGAATCAACCTCAATCATCCAACCCTAGTAGACCCATAATGATAAACCCTAGTATAACCTTATGTAGCAATTCACAACACATGCTCCTATTTCAACTAAACCTACTTAGGAAATGATAAGCCACTTAGCTTAGAAACTATTAGAGATTACTTAATGAATCAATTGTGAAACCATAGTAAGCCCTAATAGCTAATTTATAGAACCATCTGGATAACCATCCTTTGATATGATATCATAATCAACCATAGTAATAAACCTACCAATACTTGCTATAAAGAAGCCCATTCAACTTAAGAACCTAACTAGTCCCTATTAGTGGAACTAAATGAATCCAATAATAAACCCTAGAAGCCATAGCACCTATATATAATAGTTCATATTCTTAATTAACCTGTTCTTCAACAGTTATTCTTGTGAAGTACAGATGTTAATGAAACCATAGAAGCCATAGTTCTTATTTGAAATACTCATTATTTCCTTAAACAACATGTTCTTCAAAAGTTATTCTTTTGAAGTATAGTATAAGTAATCATCAACCATGTTCTATAGAACTTAAAAATTGACAACTGTTCTTTACATATTATTCCACCACTATTCTTTATGTGTATAATTGTTATAATGTCTTATATCACTTGATTACGATGCTAATATAACCAAACCCTAATAAGAACCTTGTTTGAGAACCATTCTAAAAGTGCAACCAACCCTAAAGAAATCTTTACAACTCATATATCCTTAATCATCGAGGTTAAGATACGCTCGGGACGATTGCATCTCATACTATGCATTATAGCATCCTTGCCAGTTCTTTAAACATTGTCCTTACCGGACGATGATGGTATTTCAGCATTTGGAGTTCTCACGTATCGAAGCTTTTGCTGCATAATCTTGCAGTCAAGAAAGGCAAGTTCATCGCTTGCTCATGTCATTTGATTATTTGTATCAAACTATATGCAAAGTACTATACTTATCACTCATGCATTGAAAAGCAAAGTATTATTTTACAATTATGAATATGACTATGTGGTGGGCAATGGAACCATGGTATGTGTTGATATGGTGGAGGTTCCATTGCATGGGTTATATCACCCTAGGATTAATTACCAATGTCGTCCAGTGATTCTCCGTACATATCGCGTTATCCATAAGATCTATAATTGCTCTGGGGAAGTCAGCTATTTTCCCTTCTGACGCACTGATTGGTAGAGCCGGCGGGGTGTTGGGGAAGCCTGCCGTAGGTTGGGATAGCCTTTAAATCCCCATCCATTAGTGATGATGGCTCTACGATCTATGAAGGATTGTCCGGAGTACACCATGAGAAAGCCGTATTATCGGGGGAAGTCTGGAGGTGCGCTGGACAAAAGGGTGGTTTGCGGGGTCGCGGAGAAGGAAGTGATTGGCTTGGATCTTATACTGGCCTCACACCAAAGGAAGTGTGGACGGGACATACTCACCCCAGCAACATGGTTAAGATCTCTTGTGGGGTAAAGTAATGCACCTCTCACAGAGGGTATCAAGAATTGTGACTGCACTCCCTGTTCCGGGAAGGAACTCGAACGCGCAGAAAGGAACTCCACGAAGTTCTAATCAACTTGTACTGACGGGCATAGTTTTCAGAATAAAATAAACCTTTTGAAGAAATGATTACAAAAACTTGCATTGGCCTATGACTTTCTGGTCTATGGCTGTAGCTAGTGCATGATACACATATTTCCTAATATGAACTTGCTGAGTACGCTCGTACTCATTCTATCCCATTTGAACCCCCTTCTTAGATCAAGGCACCGAAGGAGAAACTACCGTGGAACTCGAAGACAAAGGAGTCAACTGCAACAAGATGAAGAATCCAATCAAAGAAGTCAATGGAGTCAACTTATGCATCAGCTATAATAGAAACCTAGACTAGTAATAGAAGGGAACCTTTCCCTAATCCTAGCACCTAAGTAGCTAGAGTTCTATAGCAAGCCAATTAGCTCCTAAACTTGAGTTAGCAATAAGATAGACTACGAGTTGTTCTTCTGGAGCTTTATTTGAAGTTTTACCTCACTGTAAAGTAGGAGGCTGTGTGGATCTTATGTAAACCGTTCGTGTGTACTTCTATAGACATACCTTGGACTCGATATGTTTCTCTTGTACCACTCTGAGGGATGTAATATGAGTGGAACGGTGTTTCACTTGTGTTATGTCAACGACTTGTGTACTACACCATGCAGTGGTACGCTGGGTCACCGCATGCATCAACATATGTGTGCACTCATATGTTAGTACAACAAGATCATCATAGAAGATAACATATACTTGTATGCAACCATCACAAACTATCTCACAATTGCCATGAACAAGTCACTACTCAAACAAAAACATACAGACACAAAATACCACGGGAAATTGATAGATTGCAATACACATCATGTTTCACAAGAGATTACAAAGGGTAGATGAATATGTCGATGCAGAAGTTGATGAAGAGGTGCAGCCCATGGAGGAGATGGCGATATGATGCCCAGATTCCGTGTTGTTTCCAGTTTGGTGATTTAATTGATGAGTCTTGAGCTTCAGCAGACTGCAACAAAGCAACTATGTGTTGTGTAAGCATGCACTGTTTCTTAATATAATTGGTTTACTGAGGTGCTCAGCAACCTTCCTTTGTATATTAAATTTTGCTATTTTATTTCACCAGAATTCCTTTATCCATTGTTTGGCTTCTTCCTACTTTACCATGATGCATTGTTGCCAAGTAGTGTCCTGCTACAACTAGGTAAATCAAGTACCAATTCCATGAGGCACCTGTACTTTCTACTCATAGAGGCGTAAATCAGTGGATGGAGATGTGAAAAATGGCTCAATGCAACATAATTACAATGTAGATCTTGCAAATTATTAGCTGAAAAGTAGGTAAGATAAGAGGTGGTGTACATGTCAATTAGTTCACATTCCATTCAGATTTACGAACTTCTGAAGCTCCACTAGCCTTTCTATGACTTTGCTATAGTGATAAGATAAGAGGTGGTGGTTCTATGGTCATAAACATCCGGCACGTCTTAGGTCAATTTATCCTATGATTAAACATATTGTTTTTGCTGTTCCTGTTAGAAAAGATAAGCATCTGATCATGTTTTTGGTTAAGTTATCCTAAAACTAGATAGGCTGCTTTTGCTCTACAAGTTGAATATTTGTTACACGGTTCACTCTGTTTATGAACGTGTAGCAGGAGATTGGTTATAATTATTCTTCTGCTCAAAATTATTCCTGATTTTGTCCTTCGCTTCACTCCTCTCGGGAGATGTCTTCCAGATATTTGCCTCTCACCTGTCATGGACGAGTTTGTTTCTGAAGGCAATTGGTTTTCTATGGAAGGCAATATTGCAGCTCATATTTACACTTATGGTTCTTGGGGTGCTTCTGAGGAAGATTCACTCTTTATGGAAAGCGATGTTCCAGCTGCCTATAATGTTACTTAGAAATATTAAGCAATCCATTGGCCAATGTTATGAGGCTTGAAGAATGTGTTTTCAAAGCAGAGATAACGATTGGGAGCAACAAAGGCCAGCGCTTATGCGTACCAATAATATTTCTGAATGCTTCGTCGTTGAGGTGGCCTTTTACATTACAACGCCATCAATACGCAGTCTTCCTTTGATATGTGATGTTCGTGAACAAGAAACAGGGACAGACTCTCGAAAGAGTAGGTGTCTAATTGCCGAAGCCGGTATTTTTCAGTTGTCAGTTCAACTTTGCTATTTCAAGAGTAACAGCCAGACACGATTGAAAATAGTTGCCACGAATGAAAGTGGAAAAACAAGCACTGAAACTAGGAATATTATATACCCAGAAGTTCCTGACAACCTACATAAGTAGTGTACAACGAAACTTGCAGGTATGGTTACTGATAGCCCTGATATTCAGTAAACAAAAATGCTCTAAACATATGCCTATTTCTCTGCGTCAGGGTAGCTACTTCCGACAAGTCAAATAATGTCTTGATTTCCTTTCTGCTACGTGCTTTCAGTTTGATGGACCCTGTTATGTACCTGGCATCTATTTTCAGTCCTACTATGGGTTACATGTCGATCGGGATCACCTAAGACCCTGTTATGTATAAATGGTCAGCGTATTGTATTCTAAAGGCCATATTTGGTATCTGCTCCATTTCAACTTTTAGTTAGCTTACCTTTCTTCTCCAAGAAGATCAGACGAATCCTTCTTTCATGTTCATGCTAACCTTAAATAATGTCAACTTAATTGTATCTCATAGCTCGCATCGACCATTGCACAAAAGTAACACGACAACAGCTACCTATACCTGACTTGACAGACTCAGTTGATCATATCCAATTAGATATCACCCTCCACCACGCCACCATATAGGCAACCCCTCTATCACATTGTTGACTGGCTTGCATCGCCACAGACGACGACGGGCGCGGCGTGCCGTCGCGCAAGGGCTTACTAGTAGTTTTGATCCATAGCTGCTTGTCTTTCCCTTGAACTTGCACCTAGAGAGATCTTGTCAGCACTGCGCCTGCGCCTGGCAATCAGGATTGGTTTGTAGTGTCACCGGAAGGAATTAGGATTTTGGCTGGCTCTTTTCCGATCGCAACACGCGGGAAGTAAACCGGGGCTTTTTCCAATAGTAAGAGCATCTCCACTCGTTGGCGCTCCCCACACCCAAATTCGGCGAAATTTTATCCAGAGGAAAATTTGGCCTGGGGAGCGCCGAAGTTCCAGCCGTCCCCCCGGCAGGACACCCCCAACCTCGGCCATTTGACATATTTCAAACAAATTTGACATAAAATTTAACAAATTCGGCGAACAAGATTCAAAAAATTGCTTAAACAAATTCGGCGAAAATCAGTACAATGTTTAACAAGTGCTGAAATAAATGAAGCACACAATTTCACAAGTTTTGAAACAAATTAATAAAGACAGACTAGTTGACGTTGGTGTTGGCGTTGCCTCGGAGCGTCCATATGTGCTCCACCAGATCATCTTGCAGCTGTTGATGCATTATAGAGTCTTGAATCTCCTGGCGCATAGCAATGAAGGCGGCCCATGATGTCGGCACCTGGTGATTAGGCTGTGCAAGAGGACCCTCTCTCTCATATGGTGCTTCTTGCTCAGCCGGAGGAACCGGATGTTTTCGCTCATTTTCAATAATCATATTATGTAAGCACACACAACATCATCACCTCCCACATCTGATCTTTGGACCAAGTCATAGCGTGGAACCGGACGACAGCAAATCTCTGCTGGAGGACACCAAATGCACGCCGACGTCTTTTCGGCAAGCTTCTTGACAAACTCTGTTTGGGGGTGCGGGTCTCGAGATAGTCTTCACAAATGTTGCCCACTTTGGATAGATACCGTCTGCAAGGTAGTATCCTTTGTTGTAGTGCCAACCATTAATCACATAGTTCACCGGGGGAGCATGACCCTCAACAAGCTTGGAAAAGATCGGGGAGCAGTTTAGGACGTTGATGTCATTGTTGGATCCAGGCATACCAAAGAAAGAGTGCCAAATCCAGAGATCATGGGTAGCCACTGCTTCAAGTATCACAGTGCAGCCTTTTTTGTGACCCTTGTACATTCCCTGCCACGCAAACGGACAGTTCTTTCATTTTCAATGCATGCAGTCAATGCTTTCAAGCATCCCTAGAAAACCCCTAGCTTCATTGATTGCAAGGATCCTCTGAGTGTCTTCGACAGTGGGTGATCTCAAGTAAAAGTCCTCGAACACTGCTATGACGGACCTACAGAACCGGTAGAAACAATCAAGGGCGGTGGACTCCGCCATCCGAAGATAGTCATCTGCACTATCACCGGGAGCTCCATACGCCAGCATCCTCATAGCCACTCTGCACTTCTGCAATGACGAAAATCCAACCAAACCAGTGCAATCCGCCTTGCATATGAAGTAGGGGTCAAAGTCTCGGATGGCATACACAATTTGCAGAAATAGCTTTCTGCTCATCCTGAAACGACGCCTGAAAACAGTCTCACCGTGCAATGGATTGTCGGCAAAGTAGGCAGCGTACAACATGCAGTAGCCCTCCAGTCGCTGTCTCGGGTTGCACTTACGGCGACCTGGTGCCGACCCACCACGTCGACTAGTTGCCACCCCGGCGTACATACTTGATAAGCAACCGAGGATCATCATGTGCTCCTCGTCTTGGGCGGCGGCTGTCATCTGTTCTCGCATAAGCTCGACGAACATCCGCTCCTCCTCTTCGTCTGAGTCCATGGCCGGCGAAGCAAATGGACGAACACCTGACGTGCGTAGTCGAGGCTAGCCGAGACGCGAACGACGAGGAGTAGGGTGTCGTCGAAAAACAGGCAGGCAGATAGGGCGTCGTCGAAAGACGACGAAATATAGTCAGGTGTGAAGAAGGGATGGCGGAATCTGGGTAGCAAGCCGGTGGGGTGGTGCCGGCGGTGAGAGAGATACGAGGGATGGGGGGATTTTGAGCGAGGTGGTGATGGGGTTCATGTGTCCAGTCGCCGATAGATCGGGCCCTTCCCCGCTTTTCACTCGTCCGGACTCCCCGATAGCTCCCCGGGGGACCGGGGATGGCGTGGGCTCGCCGGATGGATGAAGGGCCAAATCCGGACGAAAACGAGAAACCGGGGGCGCGACTGAGCCGAATTTCGCCGTCCGGATGGGAAAAACGTCGTTCGGGGGCCTCTTCGGGGAGACGAGTGGAGATGCTCTAACGAGACGAGACGCACAGACGGGGTTTCATCCGGGTTTTTTCTCGTCACGAGCGCGAGGATCGAGTACGACGTACGGCCAGGAGATATATATATCTCTTCTGATCCACGCGGACTGGACGGGGACAAAGGCGAGCGGGTTTTCTTACCTACAACAATGCATTCGGCTTTTTTGACGTACTAAAGTTTTAATCAGTTTTTTACATGCCAACACCACCGATCGGTAACTTATTAGTAGAGATAATCCGTAATAAATTTTAAATTCCCACATATTCTAAATACATGTTTGGTGCTAGAGTATTGAGGGAGTTTAATTCCCGTTTATCCCCACTTTTTCCAAAATCTTAGTGTACTTTATTCAATCCCCAATATCCTATCTCTACCTAGTGGATTGGGGATATGGTTTTGTGAGAATTGAGTAATGCTATGGGTTCACCTAATACTCTAGTACCAAACAAGACCTAAGGAGTATCTAAAGTGCGTCGGTCCGTTTGAGTTGCTCTTACGATCCGAGGTGCGTGCTTGGCTTCCCCTGTATTGGCCCATTGAATTACTGAAACTTATACAACACACCTTCTAAGGTCATTTAAAGATGGACGCGGCTAGCTAGCAACCGGTGTTGGTTTGTCTGACCTAGCATCCGGGTGCTAGCTGGTCCAACCCAGCACTCGGGTGCTAGCTGGTCCAACCCAGCACTCAGCCAAAAAAATACAACGCACGCCACCGGCCAGACTCCCACGCGCCTCCCGAGTTCCTGATTAGTACGTCCACATCCTAGCTTCCAAGCGCTAACCAAGCCCAACCAAGCACTACGTGATGACGCCTCGCAGCACTCTGGCAGATCTCCATTAAACCTGTAATTTATCAGATTTTCCATGATTCGAGACCTAGCTTCAAAAGGAAAACAGAACGAAGGAGGCAGTTATATCACAAGACTAGATTACTGCATGTCTCTAAAGTTCTGGAACAAAACTTTCCTTAAACACAACAATCAAAATTAAGCAAGGGTAAACTTCTGTGCATATTAGATCCATCCAAAGCACACCCTGGGTATAACTGATGGGTGATACGTCTCCAACGTATCTATAATTTCCGATGTTCCATGCTTGTTTTATGACAATACCAACATGTTTTGTTCACACTTTATATCATTTTTATGCGTTTCCGAACTAACCTATTGACGAGATGCCGTGAGGCCAGTTGCTGTTTTCTCAGCTGTTTTTGGTTTCGAAATCCTAGTAATGAAATATTCTCAATCGGATTTAAATCAACGCCTGTGTTCCTATTTTCCTGAACCATCCGTAACACACGAGAAGGACCCGTAGGGGCACAGGGCCACCAAACCACACCCGCGGCGGCTATGGGGCGCCCCCATGGTTTGGGCAGCCCGTGCCCCTCCGACTCCGACTCTTCGCCGCCGTCGTGACTCAAAACTTCGACACCAATCGCAAACCACAGAAACCGCAGCCGCCGCCATCGCGACGCCAAGATCTGGGGATAGGAGTCTCTGTTCCGGAGCCGGACGGGGAAGTGCCCCGGAAGGCTTCTCCATCGACACCGCTGCCATCTCCACCGCCATCTTCATCACCGCCGTGCTCCATGAGGAGGGAGTAGTTCTCCATCGAGGCTCCTGGGCTGTACCGGTAGCTATGTGGTTAATCTCTCTCCATGTACCTCAATACAATGATCTCATGAGCTGCTTTACATGATTGAGATTCATATGAGTTTTGTATCACTACTATCTATGTGCTACTCTAGCAAAGTTATTAAAGTAGTTTTATTCCTCCCGCACGTGTGTAAAGGTGACAGTGTGTGCACCGTGTTAGTACTTGGTTTATGCTATGATCATGATCTCTTGTAGATTGCGTTAACTATTGCTATGATAATATTGATGTGATCTATTCCTCCTACATATGCATGAAGGTGACAGTGTGCATGCTATGCTAGTACTTGGTTTAGTATGTTGATCTATCTTACACTAAAGGTTACTAAAACATGAGCATTATTGTGGAGCTTGTTAACTCCGCATTGAGGGTTCGTGTAATCCTACGCAATGTGTTCATCATCCAACGAAAGTGTAGAGTATGCATTTATCTATTCTCATATGTGATCAATGTTGAGAGTGTCCACTAGTGAAAGTGTAATCCCTAGGCCTTGTTCCCAAATACTGCTGAGTTACTACTGCTTGTTTACTTGTTTCACTGTGTTACTACTGCTGCAATACTACCACCATCAACTACACGCTAGCAAGCTATTTTCTGGCACCGTTGCTACTGCTCATATATATTCATACCACCTGTATCTATCTCTTCGCCGAACTAGTGCACCTATTAGGTGTGTTGGGGACACAAGAGACTTCTTGCTTTGTGGTTGCATGGTTGCATGAGAGGGATATCTTTGACCTCTTCCTCCCCGAGTTCGATAAACCTTGGGTGATCCACTTAAGTGAAAACTTGCTGCTGTTCTACAAACCTCCGCTCTTGGAGGCCCAACACTCTCTACAAGAATAGAAGGGGGAAGTAGACATCAAGCTATTTTCCGGCGCCGTTGCCGGGAGGAGGTGTGCAGACCACACTCCGACCTGCTACTAAGCTATTTTCCGGCGCCGTAAGTACTCAAAGCTATTTCCTTTAGATCCCTGCACTGTATCTTTTGTTTCTGTTTACACTAGTTTGCATAATGGACAAGAATGAGCTTCTATTTCTGTTTCCTGATTTAAAACATGGATTGTTTGATGCGAAAATTAAAAAACCTATGGAATCTTATTTGCATGCTGGTAGTAATATTAGTATGAACGCTTTGAACACCATTTTTGATAATGATATAGAAAGTTCTAAGCTTGGGGAAGCTGGTTTTCATGATCTTTTTAGTCCCCCAAGCATTGAGGAGAAAATTTTATTTGATGATACTTTGCCTCCTATTTATGATGATTATAATGATAGTGGTCTTTTGGTGCCGCCTACTATGGAGAGTAAATTTGATTATGATTATACTATGCCTCCTACACTTGATGAGAATAATAATGATAGCTACTTTTTTGAATTTGCTCCCACTACAACTAATAAAATTGATTATGCTTATGTGGAGAATAATAATTTTATGCATGAGACTCATGATAAGAATGCTTTATGTGATAGTTATATTGTTGAGTTTGCTCATGATGCTACTGAAAGTTATTGTGAGAGAAGAAAATATGGTTGTAGAAATTTCTTCATGTTACTAAACACACTCTCTATGTGCTGAAATTTTTGAAGCTATACTTGTTTTATCTTCTATGCTTGTTGCATTATGCTTCTTGAATTTGTTTATTTACAAGATCTTTCATAGGAAGCATGTTAGGCTTAAATGTGTTTTGTATTTGCCTCTTGGATGCTCTCTTTGCTTCAATACTATTTCTTGCGAGTGCATCATTAAAACTGCTAAGCCCATCTTAATGGCTATAAAGAAAAGAACTTCTTGGGAGATAACCCATGTGTTTTTACTACAGTACTTTGTTTTATATTTGTGTCTTGGAATTTGTTTACTACTGTAGCAACCTCTCCTTATCTTAGTTTTGTGTTTTGTTGTGCCAAGTGAAGCCTCTGATAAGGTTGATACTAGATTTGGATTTCTGCGCAGAAACAGATTTCTATCTGTCACGAATCTAGGCTGTTTTCTCTGTAGGTAACTCAGAAAAATATCCAATTTACGTGCGTGTTCCTCAGATATGTACGCAACTTTCATTAGTTTTGAGTTTTCTGATCTGAGCAACGGAAGTATTTATTAAAAATTCGTCTTTACTGACTGTTCTGTTTTGACAGATTCTGCCTTTTATTTCGCATTGCTTCTTTCGCTGTGTTGGGTGGATTTCTTTGTTCCATTACCTTCCAGTAGCTTTGAGTGTCCAGAAGTGTTAAGAATGATTGTGTCACCTCTGAACATGTGAGTTTTTGATTATGTACTAACCCCTCTAATGAAGTTTATGAGAAGTTTGGTGTGAAGGAAGTTTTCAAGGGTCAGAGGATGATATACTATGATCAAGAAGAGTAAGCTCTGAGCTTGGGGATGCCCCGGTGATTCACCCTGCATATATCAAAGACTCAAGCGTTTAAGCTTGGGGATGCCCAAGGCATCCCTTCTTCATCGACAACATTATCGTGTTCCTCCCCCGAAACTATATTTTTATTCAGTCACATCTTATGCACTTTACTTGAGCGTCTCGTATGTTTTCTTGTTTTTTTGTTTTTGTTTGAATAAATGCTTGTGTGGGAGAGAGACACGCTCCGCTGGTCTCGTATGAACACATGTGTTCTTAGCTTTTAATTTTCATGGCGAAGGTTGAAACTGCTTCGTTAATTATTATATGGTTGGAATTGGAAAATGCTACATGTAGTAATTGGTATGATGTCTTGAATAACTTGATACTTGGCAATTGTTGTGCTCTTGTTTAAGCTCTTGCATCATATACCTTGCACCTATTAGTGAAGAAATACATAGAGCTTGTTAAAATTTGGTTTGCATGAGTGGTTTCTCTAGAGTCTAGATATTTTCTAGTAAGATGTTTGAACAACAAGGAAGACGATGTATAGTTTTATAATGCTTGTAATATGTCTTTTATGTGAGTTTTGCTGTACTAGTTCGTGCTTGTGTTTGCTTCAAACAACCTTGCTAGCCTAAACCTTGTATCGAGAGGGAATACTTCTGATGCATCCAAAATCCTTGAGCCAACCACTATGCCATTTGTGTCCACCATACCTACCTACTACATGGTATTTCTCCGCCATTCCAAAGTAAATTGCTTGAGTGCTACCTTTAAAATTCCATCATTCACCTTGCAATATATAGCTCATGGGACAAATAGCTTAAAAACTATTGTGGTATTGAATATGTAATTATGTACTTTATCTCTTATTAAGTTGCTTGTTGTGCGATAACCATGTTCACTGGGGATGCCATCAACTACTCTTTGTTGAATTTCATGTGAGTTGCTATGCATGTTCGTCTTGTCTGAAGTAAGAGCGATCTACCACCCTATGGTTAAGCATGCATATTGTTAGAGAAGAACATTGGGCCGCTAACTAAAGTCATGATCCATGGTGGAAGTTTCAGTTTTGGACATATATCCTCAATCTCAAATGAGAAAATTATTAATTGTTGTTACATGCTTATGCATAAAAGAGGAGTCCATTATCTGTTGTCTATGTTGTCCCGGTATGGATGTCTAAGTTGAAGAATAATCAATAGCGAGAAATCCAATACGAGCTTTCTCCTTAGACCTTTGTAACAAGCGGCATAGAGGTACCCCTTTGTGACACTTGGTTAAAACATGTGCATTGTGATGATCCGGTAGTCCAAGCTAATTAGGACAAGGTGCGGGCACTATTAGTACACTATGCATGAGGCTTGCAACTTGTAAGATATAATTTACATGATACATATGCTTTATTACTACCGTTGACAAAATTGTTTCATGTTTTCAAAATAAAAGCTCTAGCACAAATATAGCAATCGATGCTTTCCCCTTTGAAGGACCATTCTTTTACTTTTATTGTTGAGTCAGTTCACCTATCTCTCTCTACCTCAAGAAGCAAACATTTGTGTGAACTGTGCATTGATTCTTACATACTTGCTTATTGCATTTGTTATATTGCTCTGCATTGACAACTATCCATGAGATATACATGTTACAAGTTGAAAGCAACCGCTGAAACTTAATCTTCCATTGTGTTGCTTCAATGTCTCTACTATGAATTTATTGCTTTATGAGTAACTCTTATGCAAGACTTATTGATGCTTGTCTCGAAGTACTATTCATGAAAAGTCTTTGCAATATGATTCAATTGTTTACTCATTGCATTTACATTGTTTCGAATCGCTGCATTCATCTCATATGCTTTACAATGGTATGATTAAGATTATGTTGGTAGCATGTCACCTCAGATATCTTTTATCGTTTACCTACTCGAGGACGAGTAGGAACTAAGCTTGGGGATGCTGATACGTCTCCAACGTATCTATAATTTCCGATGTTCCATGCTTGTTTTATGACAATACCAACATGTTTTGTTCACACTTTATATCATTTTTTGCGCTTTTCCCAACTAACCTATTGACGATGCCGAGAGGCCACTAGCTGTTTTCTCGCTGTTTTTGGTTTCGTAAATCCTAGTAATGAAATATTCCTTAATCGGATCAAATCAACGCCTTGTGTTCCTATTTTTCCCGGAATCATCTTAACACACGAGAAGGACCCGTAGGGGGGCACAGGTCACTGTGAACCACACCCCGGCGGCTGCCCAAGGGGCGCGCCCTATGGTTTGGGCAGCCCGTGGCCCTCCGACTCCGACTCTTCGCCATTTAAGCCGTCGTGACCTAAAACTTCGACACCAATTGACGAAACCACGTGTCCTTCCGGTAGCCGCCGCCATCGCGACGCCAAGATCTGGGGGACAGGAGTCTCTCTTCCGGCACGCCGCACGGGGAAGTGCCCCCGTAAGGCTTCTCCATCGACACCGCTGCCATCTCCACCGCCATCTTCACCGCTGCTGCTCCCATGAGGAGGGAGTAGTTCTCCATCGAGGCTCGGGGCTGTACCGGTAGCTATGTGGTTAATCTCTCTCCTATGTACCTCAATACAATGATCTCACGAGCTGCTTTACATGATTGAGATTCATATGAGTTTTGTATCACTATCTATGTGCTACTCTAGCAAAGTTATTAAAGTAGTTTTATTCCTCCCGCACGTGTGTAAAGGTGACAGGTGTGTGCACCGTGTTAGTACTTGGTTTATGCGCATGATCATGATCTCTTGTAGATTGCGGAGTTAACTATTGCTATGATAATATTGATGTGATCTAATTCCTCCTACATATGCATGAAGGTGACAGTGTGCTGCTATGTTATACTGGTTTAGTCCACACTCATCTTACACTAAAGCTAA